>CM029918.1:7500000-8750000 GCA_017639245.1 Myiopsitta monachus
CAGCAGATGGGATTGTGTTTGAAAATGCAGCGTTGCAATAAAAATTTGGTCTACTGCTGGAGTTCAGTTCCATGAGATATTAATGAGCAGATGTTTTCTGTATCCATGGTTACCCTTAATGTAAAAAAATAATTTTTTAAAACAATTTATCTGTACATATTACTGTTTATTTATTTTGCAGTGCTCTGTGTAACTATAGAACAATATTAAAGAATAGTGTGCAATAATACAATATTTTATGTACCTAAGCAAATACACATGGGTGAAATACCCTAGGTACATCTAAACAAACAAGCAAACAAGGCTTATTTCTTTATAGTTCTTCTACTGATTAATAATTATAAAGAAATCACTCACTATACAGCCTAACAATGGTCTTGCATCCAAAAAATGTGATCATAGAAGAGAAATTCACCATTCTGATAAAAGGGATAAATTTAAATACATTGTAATGTGTTTGCATTCTTATATAAGTACTGAAAAAAAAACCAAACATTGTAAACTGCTTTTTCAAATGCTTGAGGACTTTCTGTCTACAATCTGATACTTTAGCACCCAAGAATCAGGGTTTTTTGAGAATTTATTGAGTTTTAGTAGAATAACCAGAATCAGAGATGTTTCTACTGATGTTAAATTACATAGGATAGTTATGAAGTACCAATAGACAATAATTAAATTTATGAGCTCAATTGTCACAGATTATGCATCTGTTAGGATACAGAGAGATTTTTATGGCTATGACTGCCTTAGACTTTGTACACAGCTTCAAAATATACCATTCTAACCGAATTAAGTATCCTTTTAATATAAAGAATTATTTTTTCATAAAGAAAAAAGCATTCTGCTCATAAATAGAATTAATAAAATTAAGCACTGTTTAACAGTTGCCTGCAGCCTCCAATATACTCAATGATTTCAAGTTTTTAAATATATTCCTACTCTGCCGACCAGTCTAAGATATTTTCCACGGCTTTCCTGCTGAAAATATCCCTTTGTTGCAACGTAGTCAACTAAAAGCTACTAAGCATCTTAAACTAAGTTAATAGCAAGGAGATGATAGCATGATAAGAAGGGATCAAGATACCTAAAAAAATATGAAACAGTGCTCCTCATTAAAAAAGAATACCATGTTGAATCTGCTTCTCTATGAGTCTTAAGAGAGGTCAAGAGAACCACCATCATGTATTTCAGGAGAATCTTCAAACCTTCTGAATGCTATTTTATGACAGCATATTTCTATTTTTGTCTTTGGCTAAAGGATTTCACCTATTACCTAATAATATAAAATTGATTTACAGTATATAAGAAACACAGATTTGCACTAGAAACACATTATTTAGATTAGAAATATGAGTGGTTATTCATTTTTGATACAAAGTAAAGTTGGCTTAGAAGGGTAGGTTATTTCAGAGTTCTTTCCAACTTGGCTGAACTTTTTCTTTTCTTTTTTTTTTTGTGATTTATATTCAAAACAATTTAAATAATATTTCCTAAAGATGACTTTAAATGCCCACTTGATTTAGTAGAATAATAGCTTCAATTCAAGGAACCAGATTTTAAGGGAAAATGTTTATATGCTAATTTTGCCCTACTCTTGCAGATTACCCTTAACAAGACTAAGTTAAAAGTCCTAAGCAACTGTCTTCATCCACTGATTTCATTTGGAAGAAATTTACACTTCACTTTCACTTGAAGTAACTTCTTATTCGTACAAAGTGTTCACAGTTTAGACTTCAGACAGACAGGATCTTGTCTGTGGTCGCTACTCTTTCTCTTATATAGTCTCTGCCAGTATTTTAAGATTGGTTTCACTCTGTACTGTTACCTAGAAAAACAAACTTCAGCTTCCCAGTAAAGAAGTAAAACGGCATACCTGTAGTAAATTTGGCTTTTGACATCATAAGGGTGACATTTTTTTATTGAGGATGGTACTGAAGAGTGTCAGCTCATATAATCTACATAAAACTAAAAAGCCTCCCTGAGAACTTCTGTGACTTTTAGGCAAAGACAGGTCCCAGTTAACTTCAAGCTCAATGACTTTGAAAGACTCAGCTAAAGTCTAATGATGTCAAAAAAGGAAAAGAAATTGGTTTATACGGTCTTTGAATTTCTCATGTTGTTTGTGCAACTATTATGCGCATCAACTGGATAAGACATAGTCATTAGATATAATGCAAGCATTGTTTAATTTGGTTACATGAATGCTACTGCTCTGGGTCTGCTGATTAGACTAGCATTTGGGACATACTGTTCTCAGCCAGAGACTCTGCAGTAGATCTTGGGTCAATCACTTCTTTCCTGGGCCTGTTCTACTGCCTTCTGCATCAGCTCTTTGTCTTTTCATTTTAATTTCTTGTCTTTTTAAACTATGAAATACTCCTTATTACACACTTCTATAACATCTAGAACAGTTGGGATTTAAATTCAGCTGTAACTTCATCCCTTCAGCGTATGGTTATTCCTGAAGGATTTAAAAATCACTGAGGTTGTCATAACTACACTTGTATAAAGTGCTTAAGATAAAATAACTTTTCCAAGACAGTGCTGTAAAAATTCAGTCTGCTAGGTTCTACAATATTTAGCATGACGTTTCCCTCAGACAAACATCTCAGACAGATGTCTCAAACAATTTACTGTTGTGGAGGACAGACCAAATCTCAGTTTCGTATGTGTGATGTCGGGAAGGAAAAAAAAAGTGCAGCCAAACACTTTCTTAGCCTCTTACTTTCTCTCTTTCCATCTTCCCACTTTTCCCCTCTCCTTCTTTTCATTTCTTTCCCACCTCCTTGCCCCTAGATACTAATTTTCATTTCAGGGGAAAAGGAAAATTGTTAACACATCTTTCTGTTTTGCATGGTAGCTTGTTGATTCCTCTCTTTCTATACTGATTCTGTTCTGGAAACAAGTGGACAATAACTCCTTAGTCTCTCTTCCAGTTTCATTTTCTTATAGTTGTTGGGTTTGTTTTGTTCATTTTGTTTTTAAGACACACAAGAAGTTGTCAGACATCTTTTGATATCATGGGAAATTTTAAATGAAATTTAAACTTTGTTAACAGTTAAATAATGAAAAGAAAAAAGTTGCCTTCTTAGATACAGTTTAACACAGCACTCCATGCTACTCTGTTCTGATATGTGAATTTGAATAACTGTGGCAGTGAATAAAACAGATGTATAAAAACAATTTCCATCAAGTCAAAGGTTGTTGCAGTTTTTTGTGCACTCCAGCTCAATCAACTGGGAACCAAATGCCAATAAACAAATACACACATTTTACTATGCACTTGTTTAGACAGGCTGGAAATGAGAATCTGTATCTAGAATGTCTGTACTGTACTGTACCATCTTTGTCGTAGTCAGCTGATGGTAACAATGTGCACTGATACTGATACATTCTGAGAAGGAAGCTGATTAGGTATTGATTTAGAGAAGTAACTTTAGGTGTAAAATAAGGTGCATGATTCTGAACTTTTATATTTTATGTTAGGTAAAACTGTGAATATAGAATAGAAAAAGCAGAAATGACTCATTAAAAAAAAACAACCAACCAACCAACCTACCAAAAAAGCCCCAACCAGTAAAATTTTAAGCATTTTGTGCAAACCTTCCTATAGTTCTAATCCTTAGTGTTACGTAAGTGCCACACAATAATTGAATTTTTACATATACAGTTTTCGGAGCAGCCAGAGATAATAGTTTTAACAATGTGTCTTAAACTTAATTTATGTTAATAACTTAATTTCAGTATTTGGGACTACCTAATCTGGCTGCATTTGGTACTAAGAACAGAAAAATATTTTGAGTAGCTCATTTCAGTTGGAGTTGAATTTATAGTTTAACCATGTCAAGTGCAAGGTCCTGTACCTGGATAGTAGCAATCCTCGTCACAGCTACAGGTTGGGCAGGGAAGAAATTCAGAGCACCCTGAAGAGAAGGACGTGGGGGTGCTGATCAATGAAAAAATGAACATGAGCTGGCAGTGTGTGCTTGCGGCCCAGAAAGCCAACTGTATCTTGGGCTGCATCAAAAGGAGCGTGACCAGCAGGATGAGGGAGGTGATCCTGCCACTCTACTCTGCTCTTGTGAGACCTCACTTGGAGTATTGTGTGCAGTTCTGGTATTCTCAACATAAAAAGGACATGGAACTGTTGGAACAAGTCCAGAGGAGGGCCACGAGTACGATCAGGGGACTGGAGCACCTCCCGTATGAAGATAGGCTGAGAAAGTTGGGGCTGTTGAGCCTGGAGAAGAGAAGGCTGCGTGGAGACCTCATAGCAGCCTTACAGTATCTGAAGGGGGCCTATAAGAATGCTGGGGAGGGACTCTTCATGAGGGACTGTAGTGAGAGGACAAGGGGCAGTGGGTTCAAACTTCAACAGGGGAAATTTAGATTGGATACGAGGAAGAAATTCTTACTGTAAGGGTGGTGAGGAGCTGGAATGGGTTGCCCAGGGAAATTGTGAATGCTTCATCACTGGCAGTGTTCAAGGCTGGGTTGGACATAGCCTTGGGTGGCATGGTTTAGTGTGAGGTGTCCCTGCCCATGGCAGGGGGGGTTGGTATTAGATGATCTTAACATCCTTTCCAGCCCTAACTATTCTATGATTCTATATATAACTAGTTGTAACGTCACTGTTATAAAGAATCCCGACCCTGAACTAAAACATAAATTCTAATTGTAGTTAAATTTACAGAACGAAATTCAATAATGTTGCTGTATTGTCTTACCAAATTTACAGGAGTGCAGAAAGGATAGGCAGACTAGATGATATTTGAGAATTTCATAGTGGCTCGGTTTCTCTGTATGGATACTGTTTCTGTGCTATTTGCTATAACTCTGCTCATTTGATTAAAAAAAATGCACCTAAAGTTATAATTTCCTTTTCACTGACTTAATGTAGAAGCCTTCTTTGTAATACTAAACATTGGATTACATATATATTTATACATATATATATGGATTTTTTTATGTATCAATAATTCTTGGTGCATTAGGGTTTTACTAACCTTCCCAAATACAGGGTAAAACGGTAACACTAGCTAACAATTTTTCTAGTAAACAAAGTCAAGTAAATCATAAATATGATATTTGTTTTCTTCAAGACTGCGCTCTGTGGTTCTGCTGTTCATATGACATATCTCAACAAGGTCAAGGAGTAGACAGTGTATCCCTCCAGGCATTTTATCTCATTTTAGAAAGGATGCTGATAATAAATCATCCAGAGACACTTTTATTCTCATTTTCTCATTAGGGTGCTGTTCTGCCACCTAGTCTATTTTTTAATAGCCAACCATTTATATATTTTATGTGTGTACTCATATATTTTTCTTCCTTGAGCTCAGGGTCAGTGTCCATGAAACACACCTGTGAGCACTGACAAGCTTCCTCTGTGAGATAACTCTGAACTTCAGTATAATTTACTGTATACATTTGATGTACTGTCACTCTCTTAGTAGATTTTTACCCCTGTATTTTCGTGTATTTTGGGTCTGACTTTCAAAATCCTGCTGTTACAGCCGCCTAAAATCTGTAAACTTTTAAGGCAAATCTTACAAAAATAGTTCAACATGCTGTGTTTCACATTTGCTTCTGTGTAATAAACATTGCAAGCAAGTTTATTATTCTATTCTCATATTCCTACAAAGGTAGCAGCTGTGACTTGGAGCCAGCCTTCAGAAATAATATTTTTATTTTCATGTACAGAAATTGTTATGAGAGGAAACAAAAGCATGATTATTTAAAGGTTACTTTTCTAAAGTTACTCAGTATGTATGAATAACTTTTGAAGTGCCCAGACTAAAGTGGGGCAAGATAAGAAGGGAGTCATTTGTATCTTAGCCTGTATATATAATACTTCTAGGTAATAACTTACTTTTAAATCTTTTTATTGAAAGCCTGAAATATTTTGGATAAACTGCCAAAATAACACTTTTGATGGTTGAAAATGAAATTATGACAAATTAATGTATGAAATTATGAAATGCCTCAGTGAAAAAACATTTTACTTTAACGGCTTTTCCAGTTATTTCTGACTATCTTATTTTCTCCATTATATAAAGTAGTGTCTCCTTGTGTAATATTTATGCGGCATTTGAAACCAAGGAAAAAGTAGCTGAGTTTCAAGTACACCGCACTGCATTTCAATAAGCATAATAATTTGTACTGCCTTAGAATTATACTATGTATT
Source organism: Myiopsitta monachus (assembly GCA_017639245.1). NCBI lineage: Eukaryota > Metazoa > Chordata > Aves > Psittaciformes > Psittacidae > Myiopsitta > Myiopsitta monachus. Next base: position 7,506,188 of record CM029918.1, read on the forward strand.
GCAGTGTTTGAAAGCAACAGACTTTCCTATTTACTTTAACATCTGTATTCACTCTGCATTTTAGGTAAGATTTTAAGAAAGAAAATGCTATGCTGTCCAGGTTTCAGCTGTGATAGAATGAATTTTCTTCCTGAAAAAGGAAGGCACTTACCCTGATGGACTTTTCAGTCTCCCATGCTCTGCTAGTGAGGAGGGACGCAAGCTGGGAGGGAGCAGAGACAGGACTCCTGACCCAAACTAACCAAAGGGGTATTCCATACCACAGCACATCATGCCCAGTATATAAACTGGGGGGAGTTACCTGGAAGGGACTGATTGCTGCTTGGTTTGGGCTGGTTATCACTTGTGTTCCTTGTTTGGTTGGTTTTTTTTTCCTTTTCCTTTTTAGTTTTATATTATCTTCCCTTGTTATTTCCCTTACCATTATTATTATTGGTGGTAGCAGTAGTGATTTTGTGTTATCCCTTCGTTACTGGACTGTTCTTAATCTCAGCCCGTGGGAGTTACATTCTTTCCATTCTCCTTTCCATCCATCCAGGAGCGGAGGGAGGAAGAAGGGGAGTGATTCAGGGAAAATCCAGGAGAGAGTGTGTGACTGCATGGTTCTGTGTTACTGGCTAGGCTTAAAGCATGACAATATTTTTCGGCACCCAATATGGGTTGAGATAACAGCAATCTTTCCCCACCATCTAATAAGGAAAAAACACAAGCTTTCTTAGGTATTGTGGGGTTTTGGTGAATGCACATTCCAAATTACAGTCTGATATAAGCCCTCTTAAAACAGTCCTATGTAAAATTGCTAGAATACTTTTACTAATTGTAACTCATTAGAGGTATGATGCCTTTCCAAAGCTGCTGAATGCTTTTTTGTTCAATAATAAAGTAGATACAGATCAAATAAAATAAATAATTTCAACTGAAGAACAAGAGTGAATATGAACTCAACAATTACTGAAACAATTCAGCTTGATCATTCTGCTGCTGTATAGCTCATGAAAACTGTCTAAACCGATGAGGTCCTGAAAATTTTTTCTTCATGCAATTCTAAAAAGTTATATAAATGGTTTGATGCACAAAAGATAATAAAATAGTGAAAGGAATTTAAAAGGGCACTCATTAACCATATTAGGGAACATGAAACATTATCAGACTGAGTAGTGCTAATGTAAATACTGCCTCACTGCAACAATAATTTCAAAAAATTTTGCTACATTTTAGAAAAAGCAATCATTATTTAATGTACAACCTGATTATTCATTCATGAGTCTTGATAAAATCTGATTTTAATTTTAATTCTTTCGCGCCACGAAATGACTTACTAGATCATGGAGTTTTTTGTTAAGTACTCTACCCAGCCAATTCATGCAATAAAGCTGGAAAAAAGTTTATTAAAAAAAAAAAACAAAAAAATCCAAACAAATAGAAAATCCAACCCCTAACATAATTACAGAATTATAGGAAGAGAAATTACTGCCTTGCTGAGATTTCTGCTATTTGAATTCAAGGCCTTTGTAATTATTAATCTTCGTCTGCAGGTAGAGGCTGGTAACAAGTACTAAACAGAACCCCCATACACACATCTAAATCTATGCTCTTTTATTAAGCACAGCCATACACTTTGAAGATCAAAGATGTCCAGTCAAAATCTGCTCTATTTTATGCTAGCATTAATGAAAAAAACTTTAAACACAAACTGTTCAACACTGTGCTTACCTTAAATGATCAACATCCACAGACTCATATCAATTGATTGTGCAAAGAGAAACTTGTGTGATTCAGTATCAGAATCTTTTATTTCTTATTATCCTACTCCAGTTCTTCATTACCTGACTTTTTTGAAAGGTTTTACAGTATCTGTTATTTTCCATTGTAATAAAACCGACATAAAGCAGCATGTACCCGTTTTTCACTAGAATTTTAACTACAATTTGGAGTCAACTCTAGAAAGGTAAAGACAACATATTTAAAAACTTACACTAAATTAAAACTTTTGTTTGTTAGGATGTCAGTTGGCATCTGTGTATGGCATGTTTTAACCCCAGCTGGCAAGTAACTACCACGCAGCCCCTTAATTACTCCCTCCAGCCAGTTGACTAGGGAGGAGAATCAGGAAAAAAGGTAAAACCTGTAGGTTTAGATAAGAACAGTTTAATAATTAAAATAAGATATAATACGATAATAAAAAAATTAATACTCTTAATAATAATTAAGAGAAATAACAAAAAAAAAAAAAGGTGAGAGATAAAGCAAACAAGCAAACAAATAAACAAACAAACCAACCCTGAAAGCCAGTGATGCAGTGATACACAATACAATTCTCACTACCCGCGTGACTGATACCCAGCCCAACCTGAGCAGCTATCCATGCTGCTGGTAACTCCCCCCAGTTTATATACTGGGCATGATGTGCTGTGGTATGGAATACCCCTTTGGTTAGTTTGAGTCAGGAGTCCTGTCTCTGCTCCCTTCCAGCTTCTTGTGCCCCTCCTCACTGTCAGAGCATGAGAGACCTAAAAGTCCTTGATCGGGATAAGCGCTACTTGGCAACAGCTAAAACATTGGTGTGTTATCAGCATTATTCTCAGAGTAAATCAAAACCACAACACTGCACCAGCTACTAGGAAGGAGAAAAATAACTGTTACAGGTGAAATCAGTACACCTACAGATGCACATGTTCTCACTACAAGGTTTGAGACGTGATTAATGATTTAAGTGACTCGTATGTCTGAACCACTAGAAGAAAAAAGTTAATGGCTACCAACTATAACTGATTTCTGAATAAATGCACTTTAAAAAAGTATACAGACTGTTGTGGGTTCAAATATACTTTAAGTACTCCCACTGAAACATTTCTGATCAAAAGTAGGAACATATGAATAGTTTTCTTTTTTTCTATTCTTAAGAATCATGAGTAGCATTAGCCATCAAATTCCTGTTTATTCTTGCCCTGGATTTTAATTTGCTACATAATCAAACTATTCTGACACATAGTTTATCAATTTTTATTTACTTGTTTTTATTTACTTATTTACTTAGACATTTACGTTGTAACTTAGAGTTCCATTAAGTTGAAAATGTGGCTTCAAATCCTTTTAGGCAGAGCAGGAATTCAATCTAGATCTTTTACAACCTTAGTTCTAACTTCCAACATAATTCATCTGTACGTAATGTGTGCAACCATAACTTTCCACCTTCCTTAAAAAAAGCATATATTTTCCAAACCTTTAAGGGTAATGAATTGCCACCAAAGTATCATCTCCTGTTCCAGGTAAGAGGTCTGAATCCTTTGGTGGTTTATGATCTGCTTTTTTTGAATTATAAATGACAAGGAAAAGCATCTATGGTTCCAAAAAACCATTTCAGAATTGAAATTTAAGTTTTATAAGGAGTTAGTCTATTTTTTTCTGATGACTTCATGTTTTATGAGACAAACCTTGCCCATGTAATTCTAATTCATGTGTACTTCGTATACCTACTACTTTATATTTCAGGGCACGTTTGCATTCCAGTGCAAGTCCTTAGGATTAAGAAATGTTTAGACCTCAGTAAGCATTGTTATTTCTTCATATTATACATTCAGCACATTATCTCGTTTAATGCATGAATATTTTTAACTTTCCTTTCTAATGGTGATTTCTACTTCAGAATTATTAAGTTTGCTTGTTTTGTCACATACCTCATAAAGTATTAAATACTGTGGATTGTTGCCAAGACTCAGATGTAATTCACACTGTCCTAGCTTCTCAGCCTCAGTTTTTGTAGATCATTAGTTTCATGTAAATCTGCTGATTCCATATGAAACAAATGTTTTGCAGTTTATGGCATAGCAGTTCAAACAAAACATATCTAAACTACTGCAAATTCATACTTCCCTTACTTTTCCATTTAAGATTTCCAATTGCACCGTTTGTTCTGTAGAGTCCAACTTGTTTATCCATGCTTTTGTTTTTAATTTGTGCTAACAGTGTTTTCAAGAAATTGGATTTTAGTCTCATTGCTCTAACTTAGTTAACCAACAATTTGTTAGTTCACTGATAAATTCTATTTGTATCTATTGTAAAGATAAAGTGATTGTAAGTGCTTTGAGAGCCTTGTCTATTCCAATATACTCCTTTATGACTCTGCAAGTTCAAATTTTGGCATTATAAACCTGTAGATCTAAGGTTTGCCTGCAGCAATAAGAACTTTAATTATTTATTTCTTTTCTAGAACTTCCGTATTTTGCTGTAATTAAGTAAAATAGTATCGGATATTGATATATGCTTTTTTGAAGAGCCTAATTCATCACTTTTAAACACACCAAATTCTAGTGGGTTTTAAGGTCATTTAATTACTCCCAAACCGTTTCCAGCAATTATGTGCAGTCTGAAACAAAGCCATTTTTAGAATCCAGTTCAGGACTAGGCTGGGACATGAAAGCACAGATAATACAAATTCATTTCTACTCAGTCTTTTCCCTTGGTTTTGCTACAGCTTGATTCCTTCTTGTATGTCACTCTCCACAGAAACCAGCATCATTATCTGAGCATGTGTCCATCCTCATCTATTCATACTGAAAAAACAGAACTCTGATTACTTCATTAATATAATTTTTGCATTAATATTTTGCATTAACTTTTTTTTGCCTGCATGTTTATGGCAGCAACTGAAAAGGTCTTTACTGTGGTAAAGTTAACACTAGATAATCTGTCTACATTGAAGTGTAAAATGAATAGAATCAGTAATTGGAATTTGGGGTATTATTATTTGGGGGGGGGGTCCTTTGTTTGGTTTTCTTTGGTTGGTTGTTTTTTTTTTTTTTTTTTTTTTTGGTGGGTTGGTTGGTTTTTTCTTTTTTCAGATCCAGCAGGGAGCCTGAGGTGAGTGTTTTTATCACAAGACATGACATATGGAAAAATGGCAGCAGAGAAATTTTCATAAAATGATATTATTCCTGCAATTGTGTAGGTAAATAAAGAATATTAAATGCAATTCTATACTAAAAGGGATTATTTAAAACTGGCACTATCATATATTCTATATGCTGCCTCTCTGAGGACACACTTAACTCCTACTGATGGGTTGACATCTTTTTATGTAAGTAGGCCCTTTCGTTTGCTCATCTACTGATGAGCAATCAGAGACAATGCAGAGACAATCTTTTGTTTCCTTTGTTTGCTTGTTTTTTTTATTTTTCCTTCAGACTCTTTCCTCATTGGACTGAAATTGCTGATTAGGAGAAAATTGACATAATGAACATTTCAGTCTGTACACATCAAAAGTTTTCAATGCTGTCTGCTTCTCCCAGAACTTTGTGAAAGAGAAGGAGTAGAAGTTGGAGCACATTGTGTCTGCATTACCCTTTCTTTGTTGCTACTCTCAGAAATTATCAAAATACACAAGACTTCTTAGAAGAAACTGTCAAAGTTTTCAAGACTTCTTAGTAAACATAAAAAGAAGGTCTATTTAAAGAAGGCAACTTTGTGAACGAAGGCTTGAGAAGACCAATAAACTGTTGCATAAAAATTTATTTAGTTCAGAATATTCAGAAGAAGAGACTAAGGATTAAATAATGATTCTAGACTTGGAGGTGGGAGGGATTGGGGGGTGAGGAAAGAGAAAGATTACATCTTTATACCAAGCTGAAAGAAGAATATTGCTTTTAATTTTATATCACACTTTTTTCTTTTCTGTTTGTATTGCTATTTTTCCTTACTACAAAGTAAAGATACTGTAAAATATATAGCATACAATTAGAAATATAAAATATTTTCAATTTGTACAACAGAAGATCTGATTGCGTCCAAGCAAATTCATATTCATGCCTTGAGTCTTTGACAATTTTACTCCTCTCTCCTTCAGAAATCAATAAGGAAGATAATTAAAGTTCTATAACTCATGTAGATTTTAGATAATGATATTAGATTTTCAGGAATTTTCACAATGAATAATTACAACTAATACGAATCTTGGCTCAAATCTCATAGTTTTTGGTCTTCAGTCTACGAAAGACATGGCTGAAGTCTTTAGCAGTAACTAAGCTGCAAATGATTAATCATCCACATTTATTATTTATTATCAATCCAGTGTATTTCTTCAAATCAGACTGTTAAATATAAACTCTGTGAACTTTAAACACTTAAAACCCCACTGGAAAATAGTCAATGAACCAAAATGTACCTAAGATTCTCTGTTGTAAAATCTAACATCATTATTAGAAATAACTAATTAAAATACTTGGTAATAAAAAAATCAATCAAGATGCTGTGTTTTCCAAAAATTTCAAACTGCTTAACAATCATTACTTTTTCATCCGAAGTAAAATTGAAAAGTGATTTTTTTTGTTTTAGTCCAACCTTAATATTCCAGACAAGTTTCAATAGCATTTTGGAATTACAGAATAATTTCAGTTTGAAAGGATCTAAGGACAACTTTCCCTAGCCTACGCTCAAAGCAGAGTTGTCTTCAAGGATAAACGTGGTTGCTCAGAGCTTTGCCCACTCAATACTTTGAATTTCTCCAGCAACAGAGACTCCACAACTTCTCCAGACTACCTTTTTTTGTTGGCAATTTATATATGTATGCATTCAACAACAGTCTCCATCCTAAACACAATATATGGTAAGCTTCTGAGAGGAAGGTAACTACTGATGAATAAATGACTGGTAAAATACTGTCTGAGGGAACACACATAGTGTGCTTCTGAGAGCCAACCCATTTATGCATTTGCAACCGTTCAATGGTAATAAAGCAAAGCTAAGTTTTTGAGGGAATAGTGAAAGACTGGAAAAGAGTAAAAGAAATGGCTAAATTCATATGTAGTTTAAGCAAGCATAATACCATTGACCTAGTCAAAGCAATGCATTTTTATCTTAGCTGAGAAGCTTCCATAAACCTTGTCAGCTGTGAGCTCAAACTAAGGTGTTTTGTTTTCTTTTTTTTTATTTTCTGTCATTTTCTATCTACTTATTTCTCTATTTAATGTTACTTTTTTTTTCTTTCAAGATCACTTACCCTTTATATAAATGATTTTTTAATTTTTTTTCTCATTGATGTGGGTTATGACATCTGTTGTTTATTAAAAATACTGAAAGTATGAATCATAGTCAGGCTTCTAAGCCCAGTGCTATGAACGATAAAGGGAAATCTTTGATAAAGTGAAAGACTTGACTGTATTATTTCCACAATATGTGAGAGTAAAAATATAAGTCCCCTTTTTTCTAAGAAACTTTGAAACTTAAATACTGATATCTGGTACCGTATAATGGGATTAGGGCAAACACTGTTTCTCTTACAGTCAGGGAGGAAAATACCTGTCTCTACCATTGAGGGAAATGATGAGATGGATATGTGTCTGGAATAAAGCAGGAACAAGATGCTGTAGGTACAGTAGCACTATGTATACTTTTCTATGGTCAATATAGAATCTTGAAGCATGTCAAAGTGGATTTGTCTCTCAAGAAGAGAAAAATAGATATCCTTGAGTTTGTGTTCTGAACAAAACAATTACCCTGAAGTCAAAATAAATAGACATAATTTCTGTAGCTGTCCAAATCAGGGATGCTTACTGTATAATTTTTCCCTGTGGTCCAAGATTAAATGATCCATCTGCAAAATGATTAGATGAATTACACATGTAAACAGATTTACCATTCCATTTTAATGGAGTTGCCTTTCATTGGAGGCTGTCATTTAAAGTTAATATGAGGAGCTATTACTGAGATGTCCAAAATGAAAAGCTGAATGACATAGCACTCATTTTTCAGAAGTATGGACATTTTTGAAGTGGGAATTAAACACTGCTAGTAGATTGACGTAATAGTTACATTTTTATGCCAATCGTTCCTGTCAGTCAAAGTGCAGCAAACTGAAGTAGCTGTTGTTGTTTTGTTATAGATCACGTTCCTTAAAGCCACAGGCCAGACAAAAATCCTAGCTTAGAAAAAAATCTCATATTGTTAAGAATAAGTACTTGCTAACCCCTTACATTACTGAATTATAAGCATTCATATTGTAAGAAAATATACGTATTTCTAGAAGTTTTAATGCTATGGGTGCTTTCACCCCTTGTTGCAAAACCAGAGCAGATTAGATACTCATAAACTTACCTTTTGCATTTGTTTCAGGATGTAACCTTGTTCAATTATCTTTGTACAACTCTGAAGTTAACATGTTCCATTTCAACTGAAGATCTTTGAATCAAAGATTTACTTTGAGTTTTCAATTTAGATGTGTTCAGAACCAAACAAAATATTTGTATATTTATGGAAACAAAACTTCAAAAATTTATGAAGGTTCTAAAGGTTCACCACCTTTAGTGTGTGGATCTGAGAATAGGAACTCTTGCTGTGAAAGGACACTGAATAACTCTTAGGATAGGTTGTTCGAACTTTGAAAAAAGTATTTACACTCTGAAAGGAACAGGGAAACATCCTTGAATCACAGAACAGTAGAAATCCCAAGGAACAGCAGCTTGTGCTTGATCTGGTTACTGTGAAGTTGTGTAGTTCCATTGTATTCTATAATATAAAACAAGAGAAGGAGAAAATACAACAAAAGAACAATTCAAAACAGCACGCACTGACAAAAGAGTGACCTTCATTTGTCCATTTTGCTTATAATGTTTCCACAGTCATGGAGGAAGGTTTTGGGTTTATTGTTTGTTTGTCTGCTTTTTTAAATAATTGCAATTAAAATTATTTACTATTAAATTAATTCATATTTCAAGAGAAACAATGGGCACTAGGCCTTTATAATCTTAGTGAGGTAGAAGATAATGTTTATATCAATATTGGACTAATATTTTCATCTAGTGTTTTACCTGAAAAAAGAAATGCAAAAAAAAAAAAAAAAAAAGGAAAACTAAAGTATTTTTCAGTACTTAAGTATTTTTCAGTAAATAGCATGGGTAAAATATCTCTATTAGCCTTTCTGGATTAATTTGCTGAGTAATAGATTACCAGAATGATGTGATTTCATATATTACTCTATAATGTTATTAATTTAACTTTCTACTCTTCTTTCCTAGCAGATGCTTATATTTCCTGTTGTCTTTAATAAAAGTCTGTATTTCTCTTCATATGTAATCATAATTGTTATAGTCATACTTTGCATGGGTCTTTTTTAATGTATGCATTTTCATGTCCTTTTTATAACATATGACATCTTTGACTGTCTACTTGTCAAGGCAAGGATGTATTTCTTATAGCTCTTATCCTACAGATTTGGTTTGTACTTTGTGTTACCTTGACTCTATCAAAATTTACATATAATAATTAGCATTGTTTAGTTTGATTAGAGCATGCATCTGCTCCTAGAAATTATGGTGCTTCAGTTTTATTTTACTGTTTACCTGTTACAATGACAATGCATTCCCATTAATTAGAATATTGTTTACTTCAAGACCTGACACTGAGCAGTAGTCATCTGCCCTGTAGCAGCATCTGTATGCACCTACCATCTGTTCTACTCGTGTGGTCATGAAGTAGTACCTGTAAAAATGTCTTCATTTTATTTTGAGAGTGGTCTCTAAAATTTCTTATTATTTTCTGCTAAGGAAAGCATCAACCTTCTTGTGCTTAGAGTTAATAAGATATGATATAATATCCTTTAAAAATATATATATTTCAGAAAAAGCTAGTTTTCATTACTGCCTTAGCACTCAGTAAAAATTTTCATAAGAAAAATGTGCTGTAAGACTTAGATGGCAATAAACTGAAGCCTTCTGTAAGATTAGAATTTATTTTATCATCAGGTAAACTTAGTAAATTTTTCATCATGGAAACCTGTTGTTAGGTGTATAAGATTGTATTATTGATGCATTAGGTAGACCTATTTTTTCTCTTGAGGAAGTAAAGAAGCTAAATGCAAACAGTTTGACATGCCCATCTCATTTATATTGTTAAAAAAATCACATATATGCTGGAAGAATCTATGCTAATCCAGGGACATAGCCAATAGCCACATTTGACTTTAATATAGTAGAGAGGAACGAGCTTGTTTTTAAATATCTTTAAAACAATAGTAGACTGTGTTTTAGTGGTGTTGAATCACTTACTAGAATTACAAAATACACAAGGCAGAACCCTATATATTGTCTGTAATGCACTCTTGAGTTTTCTTATGTCACTGTGACATTATTAGTGAGGTTAGGGACAGAAGACTTTATAAGTGTAGCTTTATGGCAAACCTGTTTGACAAAACCAATCACCTCCTAAATCCAGCTGAATTGGCAACATTTTGTTTTTTATATCTTAGTTTGCTTTCTACAGCAAAATGTTCTTGTGTTTTGGTTGTACCACTGTCAGTGAGTGGATATTGAAGTTCTTGTTGAAAATGTAGAACACAGAAAAGTAGTGAAAAAAAAAAAAAGAAAAAAAAAAAAGAAAACAACCCCAAGAATATTATTAAAATTATGGTATTAACAGTCTAAAACTAAGAAGTCAAGAGCAGGTACTTTATATAATTATCATATCTCATTTATATTTTATCTTACTCTTTCTCTTTCCCCCATAATTTGAATATAACAGAATCTAAGGATTACAAACTGGGAAGAGGTTGGCTGTGTACAATGGAATGTACATTTTAGTATTTGGTAATGGTATTTTAGTACTTTGGTAATTTTGTTTCTAGCTTCACACAAGTATAAAATTAACTATTCTTAGTTAATCTGAAATTCTAACCTAGGTGCAAATTTAATGACAATACAAGTGATGGACAAATGGATATGGCTACAGTCACTACTCTGCTTAGTCATTAATGTATTGTCAAAGTTTCTTTCCCCCACCTTACTTTTAAAAAATACACATGTAAAGGACATAAACATAAGTGATGAGGAAGGAAAACACTCAGCGTTATTCATCAGAATAAGTGATGATTGACCTAGCAGTTCAAGATAAGCTTTGTTTCAAGAAACTGGAATGATGAGAAACATCCACATGCACCAAACTGGTAATTTAAGTAAATTCTGTTGGTTTCATAAAGCTGAATCCACACATTCACAGCAACACTCAATGAGTATACATAACTAATAAGTAAAATTTTTTTTTTATTAAATAACCTTGATAGATCCTTAATAAACAACAAATGGTATATTGGAAAAATTACGATTATCCAATTTTAACATAAATAAAGCAAATCCATGAGAAAATTAGTCATCTAATAATCTTTTATAAGGAAAAATGAATAAAAAAATCAGGAGGAAAAGCCAGTATTTTGCTGATAAACTGCAATTTTCTGCTTAATGATTATCTTTTAGGGACCAGTCACATTTTATTAACATGACTAATTAACTCACTCTACTGCCATGCTAATAATGAAGGAAGCACAATAACTGAATATTGATAGTATGAGTTTTTATGAAGAGAAAAAAGTGAAATAATAATGTGTTCCCCATATTTCATAGCAGCAATTTAAATGCAAATGCACAATACAGAGAGAACCTCCATTTTTCTCCTTCTGCATGGAAGGAATGTTTACTTTCAAAGCACATTTTTATTCAGGCTAAGACAAGAGACAAGCTAATGGGGAAATATCATTTGTTAAAACACTGGTTAAAATCCTAGTCTTAAGAAGTCAATGAGTTCAGCAGGGTCAGATTTCAAGCAGGGCTATCTTTTCTGAAATGAGAATTCAAAATCAGTAATCTCAAAAATCTGATTTCCCTGACTCTTATGCACCACACCAATTCCAAAACCCATCTGTCCTCTTGGAACAAAACTGGGACTACAGACTTTTAGACAACAAAAAACTTTTCTCTAGGAATTAAGTATGTGGATATAGCATAGGGCCGGGGTCTCATTGCTATTAACAGCATTTCTCTGACATAATCATAGAAGCATAGACTGGTTTGATTTGGAAGGGACCTTTAAGGACATCTACTTCCAAGACTCCTGCCATTGGCAGGGACACCTTCCACTAGACTAGGTGACTCAAAGCTGCACACAGCCTGCCCTTGAATACTTCCAGGGATGGGACATCCACAAATTCTCTGGGCAATGTGTTCCAGTGCCTTGCCACCCTCATAATAAAGAACTTTTTCCTAATAGCTAATCTAAAGCTACTCTTTTCCATTTTAAAGCCATTCTCCCTTAATCTATCTCTACATGCCCTTGTAAAATGGCCCTCTCCAACTTTCTTGTTGGTCCCTGTAAGGCACTGGAATGTTGCTGTAATATCTGCCTGGAGCCTTCTCCTCTCCCTGCTGAACAGCCCCAGTCTTGTGCCTGTGTCTATAGCAGAAGTGCTCCAGACCTCTGGTCATCTTTGTGGCCCTCCTCTGGACTCATTTGATCAGGTTCACATCCCTCTTGTGTTGAGGGCTGCAGAGCTGGCTCCAGCACTCCAGGTGGGGTCTCGTGATAGTAGAGCAGATCGGGAGAATCACCTCCGTCAACCTGCTGGTCACACTTCTTTTTGTGCAGCCCAAGATACGATTGGCTTTCTGGGCTGCAAGCACATATTGACAGCTTATGTTGAGCTTCTCATCATCCAACACCCCCAATTCTTTCTCCTCAGGGCTTTTCTTAGTCTATTCTCTGCCCAGCCTGTATTTGTGTTTGGGATTGCCCGGGCCCAGGTGCAGGATCTTGCATCTGGTCTTGTTGAACTTCATGAGTCTTCCACAGACAAAGTCAGAAATTGATTAAATTTGTATATATATGGCCCATATGAACTTTGCCTGTATGAACTTTGTAGTCAAATAATAGCCCACACAAAAGAGAAATATTGAATTGCGTGGTGCTTCAACACATATGTGGACAACAAAATAGTAGTGTTCTATCCATTGTTTCCAGCAAGCAATATTCATTGTTAGAATAGCCTTTACCTTCTGTACAGAAAGACCTGAGATCTAAATTTTTCATTCAGCTAGATATTTCAACATTACTATCATATTTATAGCTTGATAACCTTACTTTGCTTTGGCATTTCTAATTTATAACACAGGCAGTCATCAAAATAATTCAGATCGATTGTTTGCACTTGCAAGTGAAGAAAGTTGAAAGACTATTAAAGGAAAACCTAAAATCTTTTTCTAGTGCCATCCAATTATGCTTCCAGAAGGGTGACAGGTAGTACAAATAGCAAACCAACATTTGGACATATTAAACAGATTCAGTGCTACATTGTGTATCAGTATGAGATATACCTCCACAATGTTAGTTGCGTCACTGCATAAGGTTGTTAAAAATACTCACCTTGTATGGAAATCTAGTATCGAAGCACTTACATTGGAAAGTAAGCAAAATAAAAAGAAATACTGTCTCATTTTTCAGATGATATTTCAGGTTTCTACTACTATTATCAGGTTCCAATTTCTTTTTTAATGAAACAGCATCCTGGAATCACTTTCTTTCTCACATTGCATCCAGCTCTCTAGCTAAGAGGAATGTTTTTTCTTTTATTTTGTGCTTATTTCCTTGTTCTTACTACCCTCTAATTAGAGTAGCCACTAATGTGAAAACTATGGTTTCTCTATGTGAACTGAAGCAAGAATTGATGAAGGCACTTTCACCCTGAATTTATAATGCGAGTTATAATAATTAGGTTTTTTGCAATGGTGCGTTTTGTTAAAACAGTACATAGCCAAAAATACTGAGAAATTATTCATGTCAAAATTAGAGTAAAAATTTAAGCTCAAAATAGCAGAAAGCAAAGAAAGCAGGAATTTGACTTTCACACGAATCTGTTACCCAAGCCTATGTCCTTTAGAAAAGTGGGGGGCCAGTGATGAAAATTAACACTACAAACCAAAGTGTTTTGAACTGTTGGCAGGGCTAGAGACAGATATGATTAAATCCAGAATTTCAGGTAAATAATCAAAATCAATAATCATAGAATCGTAGAATAGTTAGGGTTGGAAAGGACCTTAAGATCATTTAGTTCCAACCTCCCCCTGCCATGGGCAGGGACACCTCACACTAAACAAGGCCATCCAAGGCTATGTCCAACCTGGCCTTGAACACCGCCAGCAATGGAGCATTCACAGCTTCCCTGGGCAGCCCATTCCAGTGCCTCACCACCCTCACAGTAAAGAATTTCTTTCTCATATCCAATCTAAACTTCCCCTGTTTAAATTTGAACCCGTTGCCCCTTGTCCCTTCACTACAATCCCTAATGAAGAGTCCCTCCCCAGCATCCCTATAAGCCCCCTTCAGATACTGGAAGGCTGCTATGAGGTCTCCACACAGCCTTCTCTTCTCCAGGCTCAACAGCCCCAACTTCCTCATCCTATCTTCATACGGGAGGTGCTCCATCAAATGTGATATATTAATAACTGACTCAGTCACATTAGACATAGTGTGCTGTTGTACACTATACTCCTGCCAATAAGCCTCACATCATTAAATAAGAGTTATATCTTTACAAACATACTTGAAAATAAATTTTTCACTGTAATTTTCTTCTTAATTATTTCCAGTTAGGAGCTACTCATATTTGGAAACAATACCTGTTCCTTAAAAAATGATTATACTCTGAAATTTCCTGTGTGTTCCTGTCACCTTGTAATAGCTCAGTGATAAGGCCATGGGTTGGGTTGTTCCTTTTCTTCACTCAGATTAACAATTTCCTGCTCCACTATACAATTGAAAAGCAAATATTTGATGCCTTACTTCAGTGCCTTTCTCCAAGCTTGGTTTTGTGGTAACATTTCATGTTTGTCAAATAACATTCAGTGTGAATATTTAAGTACAGAAGATCTTTTATTTTGCAATTAGTAATTGTTAACGATAGTTCAGACAAGAAAAGCTATTTTTTTTAGGGCTATTGAAGTAAAAACAGTACATGTTCATTTTTAAATTATCTCTATTGCAGTGGATTTATTTGGTAGGAAATAAATTGAATAGAGACTTTTTTTTATGCTGATATTCCATGAAAAGCGTTTGATAAGCAGTTTGGCTGTAGTTTATAAATCAGCTACTAGCGTGATTTTTAGAGATGCTGTGGTGACTGAGGCAAAAACCAAGACATACATACCAAGCCAGCCTGTAATATGTTACCCAGAGGCACCTTGACAAGCTTGGGAGGAGGGCCCATGCTAATCTCCTGAAGTTCAGGAAGGACAAGTTCAAGGTCCTACACCTGGTTGAGGCAATCCCAAGCACTAATACAGGCTGGGTAGCAGATGGATAGGGGCAGCCCTGAGGAAAAAGATTTGGGGGTGTTGGTTAATGAGAAGCTAAACATGAGCCAGCAGTGTGCACTCACAGCCGAAAAAGCCATCTGTATCCTGGGCTACATCTAAAGGAGGGTGACCAGCAGGTTGACAGAGGTGATTCTCCCCCTCTACTCTGCTATCATGAGACCCCACCTGCAGTACTGCATTCAGCCCTGCTTAAGTGAGTCTAGAAGAGGGCCACAAGGTTATCAGAAGGCTGGAGCACCTCTCTTCCGTAGACAGGCACAAGACTGGGGTTGTTCAGCCTGAAGAAGAGAAGGCTTCAGGGAGACCATAGAGCAGCCTTCCAGGATCTAAAGGGGGCCTACATTTAACATGGGCATGTAGGGACGGGTCGAGGGGGAAAGGCTTTAAGCCTACACATTAGGTATTAGGGAGAAGCTCTTTACTGTGAGGGTGGTGTGGCACTGGAACAGGTTGCCCAGAAAAGTTGTGACTGCCCCATCTGTGGAAGTACTCAAGGACGGTTGGAATGGGCTTGCTTTGTGTAAACTGGTCTAGTGGGAGGTGCTCCTGCCCATGGACCTATATGATCTTTAAAGTCCCTTCCAAACCATTTTTTCCAAACTCAAACCATTCTGATTCAAATTTCCTTCACTTTAGTCATTAGTTAAGCAGTGCTAAAGAGATTCGAGATGTAATTAAAGAGAAATAGATTACATATGGAAGCACTCACTATAAGAACAAGTGCCTTCAAATAACTGATGTGTTCAAATCTATGGAGTTGGGTTTGGGTGTTGTTATTTTTTTTTTCTCTCTTTTCTTTTGATGAATACATAGGCAAGAACTAATTAGTCTGAGCTTTTTTAATTCAGAGGTTCTGACTAGAAAATCAAGTTGAATTCTTTCTGTCCTGTCCTCTCTAGGAAATTGTTTATGACAGAAAACATACTTACATAGCTTCAAGATGCTCATATTTGCTGCAGTTATAACATAGATTCCACAGTTCATCTGACCTGTATTGTAAATGACAATTTATAAAATGCACTATTTTCAGAAGAATCAGAACCTAGGTGTTCTTAGGACTCAAGGCTAGAGATCTTAGTATCATAATATGATGTATTCATCAATGCATCTTTATGTAACGTGTCAGATGTTCTGAAATTTGATACAATTTGAGGTTATAATGTAATTCATTTGAGAATGAGCTTCTGTTTCAGAAGCTAAAGTTCTTTCTTTGACATTCACAGCACTAACATGTTTAATCTACTGCTCAGTTCTGGGGGCTTTTCTTCTTTTTTTACTTAAAAGATATCTGGAAATGTCACTGGAATGCAGCACCGATTTTCATAGTAGTGCCTGAGAAATTCTTATTTGTAATATTTAGGCACCTGTTTAGACACATTGAGAAAAATCCATGGGAATATTTCATAAAGATACTATTTCCAGAGTGAATAGACAAATTTTTAGCTCTCTTGAACTGTTATATTGCGTTGGCTTAATAAAGACTCTCAGACATTGGTCAGTAGATAGCCTTGTGTGGCTTGTAAAATCAGTTACTCTTCTTGAGTTTTCGGTTAGCTATGTCCTAGATCCTTGTGCTTTTCCACTATCTGAGCTCCAGAGAGATATTACTTCGTATGCTGGAGGCCATCATCAAACCCTGAGAACTAAAAAATATATAAATAATCATGAATACATAAAGTTGTTTTACTGAGTCTGTCAGGGTTTTGGGTTTGTTTTTTTTCTTCCTAATTAAAAGTTTGGTGACTAGGAATGCACTGCTTATGTGGTTCTTTAAAATTAATACAAGCTGCAAATGCTTGCAGTAAACAATGATTAAAATGTATGGCTCAAAATTATGGCTTCCGGGTTGGCTTTTTTGTAATTTAGAAATATCAACTAAACACAAAATTGTGTGCCGTACGTATCATAGCACCGTATAATTACTGTCAGGAGTGACACCACTCAGCGTGCAGAGTGAGAAGGCTGGGCTTTGGGTTGCTGGTTTTTCTTTATTGTACTGTAATGGCTGTGTTTATGTATTAAACTGCCAGGCTGTCTAAGTTATTAATGTTGAGAATGCCTTCTTCAGAGCTAAATGCTTTTGGAATAGCTGAGGTACTGTCTTTGTTTTGTGCCAGTATTATTTGGGGATTTTTGTAACACTGAAACCAACAACAAAACCCCAACTTTTTCATTTCTGATGTTGTTGAAGTATATATTTTCATTACATAATAGGAAAAGATTTTCATATTTGTTTATTTGATCTTAAAAAAATGTAAGAGAACATATTGCAGGCTGCTTGACTTACTTCCACTGTTGCCATCTCCCAGTGATGTCTCATGCTCCCCATAAAGTTTCTGATTTCTTGCTTGAATTTTTGATCTTTCATGAAAACTAATGTAACTCATGAATAATGATAGGTTCCTGGCACAGATACTAATTTTAGAGTTAAATGACTTCTTTATCCCTGCTGGTGATGCTCTTGTTGGCATCAATCAATAGCACCCTGTTGGCTTTCTTTGCAGCAACTGCGCACTATTTACTCCTATTAAGATTACTCCTATTAAGTCTACCAGGAGCCCAAGTCCCTGTCCACACAGCTGCTCCCCAGTTGGGTAGATTCCAGCCCATGCTCCTGGATCCTGGATTATGTTTACCCATGTGCAAGACCTTACACTTGTCCTTGTTGAACTTCATAAGGTTCTTGTTAGTCCATTCTCCCAGCCTACCCAGTTCTCCCCTTGCAAAGTGTCCACTTCCCCACTCAGTTGGTATCACTGCCAAACTTCATTTGATCCCATCATCCAGATTACTTATAAAGACACTGAATAGGACTGGGCCCAATTTTGATCCCTGGGGGACCCCACTAGTGACAGGTTGCCAGTTTGAAAAGGAGCTATTTACCACCACCCTCTGTATGCAGCCTGTCAGCTCCCTACCCACTGCACAGACCACTCATCAAGACCGTAATGTGTCAGTTTCTCTAGGAGGAGGCTATGGAAAACTGTATCAAAAGCTTTCGAGAAGTCCAGGTAGATAATGTCCACCGCTAGCCCTACATCAACTGACCAGGTTATTTTGTTGTAGAAGGCAATCAGGTTGGTTAAGCACAATCTGCCCCTTGGTTAATCTGTGCTGGTTTTTCCCAATCTCATGTTTAATTTGCATTGTGTTAACCCCTAGGAGGATTAACTCTATAATCTTCCCAGGTACAGAAGTAAGATTGATGGGCCTATAATTTCCTGGAACCTTCTTTGAGCCCTTCTTGTAGATGGGGGTGACATTTGTCTTCTTTAAGTCTTCTGGGATGTCTCCTAATCCCTACAACTTCTCAAAGATTATGGAGAGTGACCTCACAATGACATCAGCCAGCTCTCTTAACACCTTTGAGTGGATATTGTCAGGGTCCACTGATCTTCAAGATCCTGCAATAGTTCACATACCAACTCTTCTTTCACTGACAGTGAATCTGTATCTGCATCAACCTGGATTTTTGTTCCCAAGGGCTGTGGCCCAACAGTGCTGGCAAAGACAGAGGTGAAGAAAGTGTTGAAAACCTTTCAGCTCTGTTGGTGACTAATTCTCTCCTCTAGCTTAAAAGCAGTCCAATATTTTCCTTCTGGTTTTGCTTGTTGTTTACATACCTGAAGTACCATTTCTAGTAGTTTTTGATGTCTCTGTCTAATTTCAACTCAAGCTGAGCTTTGCTTTTCTAACTGCATCTCTGCACACCCTGGCAATGCCCATGTAGTTCTCTTCATTTACTTTTCCACCTCTGAAATGTTTCTGTTTTGGTTTGAACAGACACATAAACTTGCAGTTAAGCCAAGGGGGTCTCTTGCTCTACCTACTTCCTTTACCTTTAAAGGGAATGACCTTTTTTGTACTTCCAGCAGAGAGTTCTTGAAAATCTTCCAGCACTCACAAGCTTCTTTATTCTCTGTGGAAACTTCCCATGGAATCCCTCCTAGATGAGCTCTGTGTGAGCTGAAGTATGCTCTTCTAAAATCTAAAACCTTTGTCTGAGAACTAACCTTCAGCAGCGCTCTGCAGGAACCCAAACTCCAAAATATTGTGATTACTGTAGCCAAAGCTATCACTAACTGAGATAACAGGTTTCCTCAGCTTGTAAGTATCAAGGCCAGCAGTGAATCATTCCTGGTCAGCACATCTAACATTTGCATGAGGAAACAGTCCCCTGTGCATCCCAGGGACTTGATGGATGACATGTGAGCTGCTGTATTGTTCTTCCAACAGATATCTGGATAGTTGAAGTCACCCATAAGAACCAAATTATGTTGGTCCAAAGCTTGCTTAATAGATCCAAATATTGCTTTGTTGGCCTTTTTGCCTCAGTTTGAAGCAGATGCCTACTATATGATTCCCTTGGAGGCAATCCCTCTTGAGATCTTGGATCTTGGCAATGAGACATTCAATAGGGCTTCTACAGTCATCATAGTTGACTCCTATACATTCAACGTTCTCCAAAACATGTCTTTAACATATATCTTTGGAAGATAAAAAGTGACTGAGGAAGAAAGAGGTAGAAAAAAGGGGAGGTTTGGTGTTTTGATAGATCAAATTTTGGTTGAATTCATTATCTTAATACTTTGTGGCTGTAGTCTTTCTATTTCCATAAAAATAACAATTTAGCAATAACTAAAATGGACTGATTTATCTATAATGTCTGTTTTTCTTATAAGGCATAGCTGTGTATAACAACCAATTAGTGGCACAACTGTAGTATATTGAATTTATTATATTTTTAAATACTATTAGTCTTTCTTTACCAAGTTTAAGAGGCAGTCACAGTGTAGTTACCTCAAGTGTGTATTTCTTAGTAGCTCAGAAATTGATTTAGGATAACAGTCCATTTTCTAAGAAATGAGACCAAGTGGGATTGATATTTCACATTTATATAAAAACCTTTGTGATGCTGCCCATGGTAAATTGTGAAATAGCTGTCAAAATATATATTCCGTGAAACTTCAAATATTCTCTAAGTGTTTTCTGAAACCAATATATCTCCTGTGTCCTTACATAAATAGCATTCAACAGGGGGTAGAAAGTGAGCTGAATGTACAAGGAATTGATGTATGCATATATATGACTGTAAAGAGCAAGGTATTCACAGAAACTAGTATTAGTCAGTGACACTACCATCCCTAACTTTCTGTGATATAAACCAACTGGTCAAGATAGAACAGGAGTCCTCCTTTGTTTGTCACCTTGGTATAATATTTTTGCCTCTCAGTTTACTATAAAGAGATTCCCTTTGAACAAGCATGCCTAGTGATAATAAAGGTATATTCTATATAATTCTATATTCTATATTCTATATATTAAGTCTCAATTCTGCATTTCATACGTTATGGAAATAAAATATAGCAAATATATTAATAAGTAAAATAAATATATAATACAGTATTACTGGTATAATATATATAATATATTATATAATATATAATAAAAATATAGCAAAATATAGCTTCAGATACTCTTGTAATCTATATTTGGGTTTTGTCTTTGTTCATAATATACCTGTTAACTTACCTGTTCAAATCCTCAGAGGAAAAAAGATTTTCCAGATTCTTTCGTTCTCTGGGATTTGAAAAAGAGCCTAATACCATGCTGGTGCACTTTACTAATTAAAGGTTACAAACCACCTTTCAATTATATGAGAAAATGTGCATATCTTTAGCAAAGCAGGTTAAGATAATAAAACCCTTGACAACTTATAAAAAATAATTTGGTTTTTGACTTGACATCTGTCCTCTATTATAGTTTCTAGGAACATTTTGATGACACTACAGTGTACAGGAATATATTCTTTAATTGGTCGGTGTGCAATCATGTAAAAACAAGCATCTGCTTAAATACACTTCAAAATATTTTTAATTAAAAAAAAATAAGTATATTGATGATTCAGTATGTTTCACACAAGCTGTAAGAATTCAGAGTGACAGAGCTGTCTTGGCTAAACATTTAGAGGAAAATTGTGGGTTTCAGTGTATCCTGAAAGCTGACAAATCCCAGTTCTGCCAGATCAAGGCAAGTGTACAAAAATAGAGAGCTGTTGAGAGAAAAATAATATTAGCTCATTCCCATCTTCAAGCTCTCCTCCCTTCTTTCTCTCTTCCCTTCCATCCTACTCCCTGCCTCTCTGTCTCTTTCCCATCTTTTCATTTTTTATTTTTTAATACCATGGATCACCATCTTCAATACTGATTTGTTTCAATTATGGCAGCAGTGGGAAAACCAGATTGTAAATCACAGAGTATCTAATGCAGTGGAGTTATCCCTGTTTATTTAAGATTTATGCAGACCACAGAACATTGACTTACACAGACTGGCTGGAATGTTTAGTTATTTAAACTTACTACACCTTACCTATGCTTTATAAGTTCTGTATGTCTTGCTCATTAATTCCATGGGCTTTATATTTTATATTAAGTAGAAATGCCCAAGAAAATACTTCAGATTTTATTTCTTTTAATTTATGTTCAACTTTCTGGTGATATTGACCTGACCCTGTAAATATCATAGTCAGGCAAAAGGAACAGATTTTGTGCTATTTAATCCCCAAAACGCTAGTGAAGCTTTCAAGTAGAAAACACCGTGTAATTTGACCAGTAGAAGTGCAATGAAAACTTTATTTCAGATCCATTAAATGAAGATCTAGTTCTATGCTGTAAATGTGAGCAAGAAAGCTATGTAAGCGAATACACTCCATGAACAAATAATAGTTTTGATTTTGATATATGATACTAGACTGGAGGGGTGGGGTGGTGTTTTTTCAATTACCCATTAGAAGTATAAAAAAAATATCTGACATGTTATGAATGTTATGAACAAAATATGTTAGAAATTTTAAAGAACCTTAGAAAGCAAAGATGGAAAAATGTTATAGAATATGATCTTCCTTTTTTGTAGGAAATAATTTTAAGTGGTTGTTCACTTTTTAGTGTTACCTAAAGATATACTTCTATTTGATATGAATAATGCCCAAGAACACTAATGCAATTTCTACTGTAATTAAAAAAAAGAAAAGTTAACTAAAATTGTTTTTCTGTACAATGTAATAGCAATTTAAAAAAATTAATGGAGTTTGCAAGTAAAGTTATTTCATTCCATCATTTGGAAAGGTGTTTGGGGGAGGGGGACATCATTCCATCCCAACACACCCAGTCACTTGACAGCACCTATAATAAACGTCCAGAGCAATGTAGAGATATTCCAGTTCCTGCAGCTAATGAGCCGGCTTCAATTGGAGCTTGGCTCAGATGCCTCTATAAAAATGTCTGTAACATGGGGAACAAACAAGAGGAATTAGAGATGTGTGCACCTCTACGGGAGTATGATAGAATAGGGCATCACAGAAACATGGTGAGATGGCTCCTATGACTGGTGTGTTGGAATGGAAGGTTACAGGCTCTTTAGGAAAGACAGGCCTGGAAGACGGGGCAGAGGAGTTGCTATTTCTGTTAGGGATAGGCTGGAGAGTATGGAACTCTGTCTGGGGACAGGTGAGCAGTAGACAGAGAGATTGTGGGTCAGGGTTGAAGGGAGAACAGCGATGGGTGACATTATTGTGGGGATCTATTACAGACTGACTGACCAAGAGGACTCTGTGGATGAAGTGCTCTATAGACAGATAGGAATCGCCTCACAATCACAGGCCCTTGTTCTCATGAGGGACTTCAACCACCCTGATATCTGTTGGAGGGAAGGTATGGCCCGACAGAAGCAATCCAGGAAGTTCCTCGACTATGTGGAAGACAACTTCTTCTGCAAGTAATAGAGGAGCTAAGAAGGAGAGGTGTCAAGCTTGACCTCATCCTCACCAACAGGGAAGGGCTGGTTGGAAATGCGATGCTCCAGGGCAGCCTTGATTGCAGCGATCATGAGATGGTCAAATTCGAGATCCTCAGGAGAGTGAGAAGAGCGTGCAGCAAGCTCACTGCCCCAAACTTCAAGAGAGCAGACTATGGCCTCTTCAGGAACCTGCTCAGTAAGGTTCCATGGGATAGCTCTAGAGGGCAGGGGGGCCTAAGACTCTTGGTTGATATTCAAGGATCACCTGCTGCAAGCTCAGGAGCCATACCTCCCAACTAGAAGGAAGTGCAGCAGGAGGGCCAGGAGACCTCCTTGGATGGATAAGGAGCTGCTGAGGAAACTTTGAAGGAAAAAAGAGGCTTATAAAAGGTGGAAGCAAGGACAAGCAGCCTGGGAAGAATACAGGGATATTGTCTAGGAAGCTAGGGACCAGGTTAGGAAAGCTAAGGCCCACTTAGAATTCAACTTGGCTAGGGATGTGAAAGATAACAGGAAGGGATTCTATTGGTAAATTGCAAATGAAAGACAGACTGGGAAAAGCATGGGCCCCCTCCAGAACTTATAAGGAGAACTGGCTGCAGTGGATTTGGAGAAGGCTGAGGTTCTTAATGACTTCTTTGCCTCCGTATTCACTAGCAAATGCTCTGGCCACACCACCCAAGTCTTGGAAGGCAGTCACAGGGACAGTGAGAATGAAGATCCAGGGCCCACTGTAGGAGAGGATCTGGTTCAAGATCATCTTAGGAACCTGAACATGCGCAAGTCCATGGGACCTGATGAAATCCATCCGCGGGTCCTGAAGGAGCTGGCAAATGAAGTTGCTAAGCCACTGTCCATCATATTGGAAAAATCATGGCAATCAGGTGAAGCTCCCGACGACTGGGAAAAGGGAAATATAGCCCCCATTTTCAAGAAGGGGAAAATGGATGAGCCGGGGAACTACAGACCAGTCAGTCTCACCTCTGTGCCTGCCAAAATCTTGGAGCAGATTCTCCTGGAAGGCATGCTGAGGCACATGAAAAACAACAAAGTGGTTGGTAACAGCCAGCATGGCTTCACTAAGGGGAAATCCTGCCTGACCAATCTGGTGGCCTTCTATGACTGGGCTACAGAACTGATGGACAGGGGTAGAGCAGTTGATGTTATCTCCCTGGACTTATGCAAAGCGTTTGACACTGTCCCACATGACATCCTTGTCTCTAAGTTGGAGAGATATCAATTTGATAGGTTGACCACTCGGTGGATAAAGAACTGGCTGGATGGCTGCACGCAAAGACTTGTGCTCAGTGGCTCAACGTCCAGCTGGAGACCGGCAACAAGTAGTGTCCCTCAGGGATGGGTGTTGGGACTGGTCTTGTTCAACACCTTTGTCGGTGACATGGACAGTGGGATTGAGTGCGCCCTCAGCATGTTTGCTGATGACACCAAGCTGTGTGGTCCGTTTGATATGCTGGAGGGAAGGAATGCCACCCAGAGGGACCTTGACACGCTTCTGATGTGGGCTGATGCCAACCTGATGAAGTTTAACCATGACAAGTGCAAGGTCCTACACCTGGGTCAGAGCAATCCCAGGTACAGCTCCAGGTTGGGCAGAGAAGAGATTCAGAGCAGCCCTGTGGAGAAGGATGTGGGGGTGCTGGTCGATGAAAAAATGAACATGAGCTGGCAGTGTGTGCTTGCAGCCCAGAAAGCCAACGGTCTCCTGGGCTGCATCAAAAGGAGTGTGACCAGCAGGTCGAAGGAGGTGATCCTGCCCCTCTACTCTGCTCTTGTGAGGCCTCACTTGGAGTATTGTGTGCAGTTCTGGTGTCCTCAACATAAAAAGGACATGGAACTGTTGGAAGGAGTCCAGAGGAGGGCCACGAGTACGATCAGGGGACTGAAGCACCTCCCGTATGAAGATAGGCTGAGAAAGTTGGGGCAGTTGAGCCTGGAGAAGAGAAGGCTGTGTGGAGACCTCCTAGCAGCCTTCCAGTATCTGAAGGGGGCCTATAGGGATTCTGGGGATGGGCTCTTCATTAGGGACTGTAGTGATAGGAGAAGGGGTAATGGGTTCAAATACAAACAGGGGAAGTTTAGATTGGATATGAGGAAGAAATTCTGTGCTGTAAGGGTGGTGAGGTGCTGGAATGGGTTGCCCAAGGAAGTTGTGAATGCTCCATCCCTGGCAGTGTTCAAGGTTGGGTTGGACAGAGCCCTGGTTGGCGTGGTTTAGTGTGAGGTGTCCCTGCCCATGGACGGGGGACTGGAACTAGATGATCTTAAGGTCCTTTCCAACCCTAACTATTCTATGATTCTATGATTTTAACCTAAGGAAATTGCTTCTTCTAGATTCATCTATTTGTTTTCTTGGGTAAATTATTATAAGACTAAACTTTTGGAGCTTGTCATGTAAGTTTATTAAATAAGAAAAGGGAAAGTATCCAGATAATATCATGTAGTAGTTATGTGTAATTTATCCATTTAGATCTTGCCCCTTGTAATTCTGCATGAGATCTGGAATTACTTCAGGGGTTAATGAAGGGCAAAATTCTCTGGCAGGAATGTGTCAGTATGACAAGAACCATAGAGAACTGAAGAATCGTTTTTATTTCTTGACTGCAGCATTTTCCTTAGCACTGTTGACTACTCCTGTTTAACCTAGATTGTCTGACTGAAATGAATATTTATTTACTTGTTGGCTCAGAACTTCAAGCAGTGTTTTGTTCCTTTGAAATTGGCATTAATATTGCCCATTGCCTTTGATAATTAAATGTACAACTGTTCAAAAATAAGCACCAGATTGTTAATGATTCTTGGCCATAACACTGTCTGTAGCTTTCCAACAATATTTCTCTTCGAATTATCAGAACATTTTTTATTTCTCTAACTGTGACATGAACTATTCCGAGTTTTCCATGGTATTGTGGTTTAAGCCCCCCACCCACGCAGTTTTACTCACTCACTCCCCTCTTTCTTCCCCCAGTCCCGGGGGAATGGGGAGGAGAACCAAAAGAATTCAATTGCACACCGGTTGAGATAAGAACAGTTTAGTAACTAAGGTATAACACAAATCACTACTGCTACCATCAATAATAATACAAGAAAAATACAAGGAAAGAGAATACAACTGCTCACCAAGGCCGACCCAGCCAGTGCACCCCCCAGCAGCAAACCCCCCAGTCCCAAAAACCTGACCATGCTGTGCACCCCCAGTCCACCACCACCACACCCTTCCGGGTCTCTGCCCTCCAATTTCACATCCAGGACATGACGTGCTGTGGTATGGAATAACCTCTTTGGTCAGTTTGGGTCAGGTGCCCTGTCTCTGCCTCCTCCCGGCTTCCCCTCCTCCCTGGCATAGCATGAGGCTCAGAAAGTCCTTAATCAAACCAAAACATTGCCTAGCAGTAACTATAAACACTGGTGTTATCAGCGCTGCTCCCAGGCCCAAAATCAAAAACACAGTGCTGCACCAGCTACCAAGAAGGAGAAAAATGACTGCTGCTGCTGCTGCTGAACCCATGACACATGGCAATATATTGATAAAACTTTTTGTGTCTGTATTCTAAATCAATAACACTGTAGGTGAAGTGGGAAACCTGCTTAAAAGAGGGTCAGTCTTATTAAGGTTTTTTGAACTGATCAGCTCCTAATTATTCTTAACAAGATGCAATTAATTTTGGTTATTTCTGCAAAGGTATAACAACTCTACATATAAGTAAATCACTGGAGGTTAAGTAATTATGGTAAATTGAAATCCATCATGTCATATTCTCTGTGAAAAATAACTTGTTTTATTATATATAAAATTGCAGGTTATTTAGTATCTATGAGCTATAGCAGAAGCAGAGAATAATAAGGAATAAATTGTCCTACACATAAATGATATTGCTTACCATATTTTTTCCAAAATAAATGTGATTATAGTCTATAATTATTAGCATGTTAGAGCTCTGTGAAAAAAACTTTCTTGCACATTCAGTATACTAAATATGCTATTAAAAGATTTATGAGCTTTGTATTCCATGTAGGACCTTCCCACCAGGTCAATGCTTCATTGCACAGACTGATTTTTGAAAGAGCAAAATACAAAAAGAAATAATATATTATACTAAAACCTTTTCTCACCCCCATTCTTGGTATTTATTACATTATTGTTGCCTGACCCATGTATTTCTAGAAACCAGGAAGGCAGAAAGAAGAATAATTTGACACTTCCTCAGTATTACATAAATTAAAATGTTGTCTCCTGTTGTCATTCAGCGTTTGCAAATTTAAGTTCATTATTAGAGTTTAAGTTTGGCTTCTCAAGTATCACTCTATTTTATTTTTTTATTATGGCACTTCCTGTATTTTAAAATTCATAGTTTACTACTTACAAAATTCTATCTTTCAATCACGGCTGTTTTTTTACCTGATTACTCGTGGTCTAAACAATCACCTCTAGAACATGAACTGTTTTGCTTTCAAGAGCATCTCATCCTGCTGAGTTGAGTGTCAGGTTGCTGGATCTCCCAGAACCCAAAGCAAAGGTGTGGCAGCGTAAAAGTGTGGGTTTTTTTCTGCTTTTTCCTGGGATATGCCTTATTCTTATCTTTCAGAGCTAGAATCTCAATAGCTGGCACTGCAGTTAGATGAGCATTTTGTTCAATTGGGCCATCTTCATGATGTATTTTAGTAGCTTCTGCTCAAACTGTGCATCAGTTCTATGGCCTACAACAAATTGAATCATTCAATGCAAAACAGCATAACTAGTAACTCTTTCTTCATCCCCTATCCCCAGGCTGACTCTTGCTGCCACAGAGTGCACCAAGAAATCTTGACCTGTTCCAGGGGCAGTCTTGCTGCTTTCTTCCTTTGTTAAAGTGCCCAGCTTTTATCTTCTGTCCTGATTCAGTTTGTGTTACATGTCTCAAGGTTCTGCAAGCTTCAAATGAGTGTGAATGGAGAAAATAAAAGCTACTGTTCAGATCCTATACTTCATTAGTCAGTATTCTTATCTATTGGCCAAGACTCCCTGTTCCTTGCATGACTACCTAAAATTAAATCAGATGGCTAAGAACATCATCCAGATTGCAAGCTGAAGTATGGAAAAATTGCTGGAAATGCCAGCTAAAAATCAGGAAATTATAGAAGAGTGCTTGATGCTGGGTATTGTATCTCAGAATTTATCAATTCCAGCTGCAACCATTATTTTTATTTAGGGGGAATCTTTTCTTTGGTTTGTTTTTGGTTTTGGTGTTTGTTTTTTTTTTTATTTTTTCCTTTTAACAAGGAAATACCAAGATATTATTTCAATGTAGTGAGGCCACAAAGCCATCTTCTGAGACAATGTTGTAAGGCAATTTAAGCCTGTATTCTCAAAGCAATGATGTGTTATTTTATTGAACTTATGAAGCAGTTTGAGGGATTTTGTGGTTTGTTGTTTCGGTTTGTTTTGTTTTGTTTTTTCTATTTGTGGGCTAGATATTGTAATCTTCAACACAGCAGCCACGAATGACAGTATTCTAGAGCTGTTGAAGTACCTGTATTGAAAAAGCACCTAGAAGTAGCTAGAGAAATATGATGCAATGATATGCGTATTCCAGTGTTATTATGTCTGTTCCACAGAAGCTAAAATGAATAAGGAGCAAAATAATAATCCCAGGAACAAAGAGAACCTTCTCACATATAATGCACCAGTGTTAGGAATGTAAAAATTGCTTTCTATAACACTTTCATAACAAAATAAAACCAAAGAGGAAAGTGATCATATGCAATACTCTTTATTGAGTTCCTAGCATCTTTATCACAACCAATCTACATTGTAAATGGCGGGGTCCAATCATTAGGAGGTATATGTCAGGCCTGTGGCACCACTGATGCTAAAGGATGCATTCTCAAAGGCATTAGCAAGATTGGAAAGGGATAGGGCATT
Source organism: Myiopsitta monachus (assembly GCA_017639245.1). Classification (NCBI taxonomy): domain Eukaryota; kingdom Metazoa; phylum Chordata; class Aves; order Psittaciformes; family Psittacidae; genus Myiopsitta; species Myiopsitta monachus. The sequence goes on from CM029918.1 coordinate 7,535,027, forward strand.
TGCATGCATAACAAGCCAGAGTCAGCATATGTAAACAAACCACTTGGAAAGGGGGTATAAATCTCCAAAATCCAGGATTAAGGCTTCTATTACACAAGTAGGTTATTCCCAGTCAGACTGATAGGATTCATGTATATATTCTTGTAAAATTACTAATACTATCTGAGGGGCCAGGGGAATCCTCACACTAAAAATGTACCAGGTTGACCAACATAGTCATCTTTTAAAGCTATTACAGTGGTATGTTTATATATATATATGCATAAAAATAATGGAAAAATCTAATGACATGCATCTTTGTAAAGAAATCTATACATTTTATAAATTTTAGAAAAGTATAAAATTACATATGTATCATTTTTATCAACAACAAGTTTCTAAAACGGGTATAATAAATACAAATAGTTAGTATTCTTTATGTATATATTTTTGTTAGTTAATTCAGTACTTACTACATGTGCCGTGTACTACAAGCAACAATTTTCAAACAGTTATATGCCAGATTCTATAGCAGGAAGGAGTTTAAGCTGTCCAAATATTATTCCTAAGTATCTTAACTAAGTTTTCAACATTGAAGTTAGTTTCTGAGGTAATGTTGTCATAGTGCAACCCATACGTTTGCTGTTACTAATGTATGAAAGTGAATACAGAGGGCATACAGGCAGCACAGAGAGCAGTCAATGTTTTTCTGTGTATTGCTCTTCCTATCCTAAGATCTTTAAACTGTCTCCTTTCAAAAAAAATTAGCAACTGTATGATAAACCTCAAACTACTAGAGGAAAATTCCAGATAATTAATGGAAGAAAGATTCCTGTACCTCCAGGTTTATATGTTTTCCTCTAGTAGTATTATTCTGGAGTTTAAGAGATTAAACTGATACCTGTGAGTTGTTTTCATTTAATTTGCTACAGTAACAGAATTGCCACCAAGTAAAACTTAAAGGAAAAGGAAAGGCAAAACCATTCTATACATTTCTCTCTCACCATTTGCACCATCCAGTGCTCTTCCTCAAGTACATCTTGTTATCTTTCATGAACTAGTTTTGATTTGGAATAATATTTCTACAGACAGTTGACAAGTCAATACTACAGATCTTGCTTTAGGACATTTGTCAACCTTGTCTGTTTTGGACTTCAAACTCTTGACTCACTCATTTGTCCTTTGAACTTCTTTATCACTAGTTATTCATCTAGTGTATTTCCCATTACTTACAGATAATAGACATTGCCAAAAAGATGGAAAACAAAATAAGCTAAACCACATGATCACTAAATGAATTAGCTTGTTATAATGCATAGTATAATACAATATGAAATATGATTGTAATTTTAAGATTATATTTCAGAATATAACATAATGTGTATTTGCTTTCAGAACAAGCTCAGCAGGAAAATGCAGGGCTTTCCCCTTCAAACTCAGTTCATCTCTTTTGAAATAGATGAATCAACAGTGCTATTGTCCTCAGTTCTTCCCATTCTAATTTCACCAGTGAACATGGTACTATTGGCTTTATTGCACATGGGAAAGCATGTCATAGCTGCATGTACTCCTCTTCTTCATGTTACAAGGGAAGGATGACAACATTTTAGCTCCTGTAATCACTTCAAGCTTTAAGCCAGTGGAGGCCATGGAGGCTATTAAGAAACCTGCAGCTCTCTCAAATTAATGAAAAACGCAGCTGTGCAATGAGTACAGTTCTATTTCTGTGTTTTGTAGATTGGAAAAGAACATCCTGGTAGCAAAAAGAATTTCACAACACCCCTATGGACATCAGTAAAACTGTACCCATAAATGTTGCAAAGCTCTGCTCCCGCAGGGTAGCATGCACAAGTCGCTTGTAGGCAGCAGGAAAGATCAATCTTGATATTCAGAACATCGAACCTACCAGTCTAACAAACTCTTCTATTTTCAAAATCTCCTATGATTGCTGGTATACTTAAAAAAATCATTATTTCTTATGTTGGTTTGCTTAAAAAATCAGTTTATGCTTGTAGCAATTATTGTACCTGTATATGATAACAATAGTAACAATTAAAAACCTTTGCCTGTCATCTGCTTATAAGTTGAATGGCAGATGTCTATGAGACCATTACATTGTCCTGGATGGCCTGAAGATATGTGTGTGTCCCCCTGTGTTTGTATATAGCTATACAAATCTGCTATAAGGGTTTGGCAGCCTACAGGAAAATGCACAGATTTACTTATGTTAAAATTATTATTAAACTTTCTCACTGTTTTGGAGTAGGGACTTTAAAATTAGCCAGATCAATTGTTCTGCTGTCAAGAATATACCTTTTGCCTTCCCCATGGAAACTTGAATATTCTGATGAAGCCTGTAGAAATCAGTTTCCCATGTTCATTGGAGACTTGTTTTGCAGCAAACTGTTTGGTGGCTTCTCTGTGTACCTGGTGTGTGTCAATCCTGACTTGCAAGGTACTACAGTATTTGCTACAACTGTTCCTCCTAGCCACAGAGGATATCTAGAAGACGCAGTGTTTCAGCGCAGGTTCTGCTGTGTGTTTTGCATACCTTCCCTCCCTGACATCTACACCCTGAGAAAGGACAGCATGTTTCAGACTGTCAAAGAGCAGCAGGGCTGGGCCTGGCATGTTGCAGAGTGGAGGAACTGGGGACAGAGATAAAATAGAAAGGAAAATTAAAAGAACCAGACAGTAGGAGAAGATAGGGCAGAGGGAGAGTAAAAGCAGAAGAAATGATTAACAGGGCAGATGGAACGGGGAGACAGTCCTCACCCATGAATGTAAGACTGTAATATAAGTAAAATTTGAGAGCACAAAAAAATGTTGGAGATCTCAGTTCTGTAATTTTCAGCCTTTAAGAGATCTGATTTTCAACCACATATCTCTACAGGTTTTGTAGCAACAGGCAATAGGACAGCCTAGCCGTAATATATACTTTTCCATCGTAATTTTCCTCCGCAATTTGAATTTTCCACTTTTTCCCTGTCCTGAGGGGAGTATAAAATCTGCAGCTCTGTATCACTTGCCACTTGCATCTACTTAAAATGGCTGTGGGGGCAAATTCTTCCTCTATCGTTTTGTCAGTACAGCTTCCAAGAAAAAAGGAGGAGGAGAAGGCGGACTTCACTCTCCAGAATGACTGCTCTGATTAAAATGATCAATGTTTTAATCTTTACAGGAAAAAAAAACCCTAACTTTTTATTATATAGGGTTGCAAGAACTAAATTGTTTTCTCTGTATTAAGGGATCTCTTCAAATACAGTGTGATCTTATGAATCAGTTACCCAGTGTCATTCACTACGTTGTTGGAAGTATACAAGTTACCTCCATGGAAGAAAAATCTGAAAAGAAAATATAAAGTCTTCATTTCTTGAAATTAAATTTGACATCTGGAAAGGTTTCAGACTATATGAAAAGTGAATTATTCAAATGCTTACAGTGGCAGTAGTCTTATCTGATCTATTTTAACTTCCATTCACTGAAAAACTGCCTTTCCTGATAGCCATCAAACATTCATGTTAAGGCAATATTTAGATATTAATTGCTCTGAGTTCTTTTCCATGTTCTGTATTTACAGAACAAAAACCTTCAGTCAAGGAGCTGATCATATTTCTTTAGCTATTTACAGACACTGGAGGATGAAAAAAATTAATTAAAATTATATAGTTGTTTAGCTTACCAACAGCATTAAGTAACAAATGTACGAATAAGTATTGAAATAATAGTTTAAATAACTCTGCTAAAAAAAATAAATGTATTTAAGTAGATCCAGCTATTCAGGGAATGACAAATGATGAAGGTTTCAATAACATAAAGCTAGATACTTGAGATTTGGAATTAACAAAGCCCAAAGGGTGCAAAATCTGATGGGTACTCGCTCTAGAGTATTATCTCTTGTGGAAGAAACAAAATTATAATTAAAAATTGATGCATTGTATCTTCAGCAAAGTTGCTAATGTTTTATGCTTGTATTGAATTCAAAATGGGAAGTTTATTTGAAAGCTGTGTCTAAAAAAAAAAAAATGCATGTGAGGTTGTAGCCACTGCAGAGGGAGCATTAAATACCCTGAAAGGATATTTTTTTTTTATTATTATTCTATTCTAATATATTTCAGTATATTCTATTCTACTCAATACTATTCCATTCTATTTTATTTAACTTTTCAAATAGATGGGTTTATTAGTTTGTCATAGTGGAGGCAACAATTCAAAAACTGTGGATCAGTAGGTCTTGGGAAATGAGTCCCAAGTTTTCATGGAGATTCATTGATTCTATTGATTCTAAACAGCAACTCTCGCTCTAATTTAGAAATTAAAATATTGATGTTTTTGGCCTACCAAGCTGGACACCATGAACCACAAGGGTACTATCTCAATGAACATGAACAATTTGCTAAAAAAAGCTGCTAAGCCACTGTCCATCATATTGGAAAAAACGTGGCAATCAGGTGAAGCTCCCGATGACTGGGAAAAGGGAAATATAGCCCCCATTTTCAAGAAGGGGAAAATGGATGACACAGGGAACTACAGAGCAGTCAGTCTCACCTCTGTGCCTGCCAAAATCTTGGAGCAGATTCTCCTGGATGGCATGCTGAGGCACATGAAAAACAACAAAGTGGTTGGTGACAGCCAGCATGGCTTCACTAAGGGGAAATCCTGCCTGACCAATCTGGTGGCCTTCTATGATGGGGCTACAGAACTGATGGACAGGGGTAGAGCAGTTGATCTTATCTCCCTTGACTTATGCAAAGCATTTGACACTGTCCACATGACATCCTTGTCTCTAAGTTGGAGAGATATCAATTTGATAGGTTGACCACTCGGTGGATAAAGAACTGGCTGGATGGCCGCACGCAAAGACTTGTGCTCAATGGCTCGACGTCCAGCTGGAGACCTGGCAACAAGTAGTGTCCCTCAGGGATGGGTGTTGGGACCGGTCTTGTTCAACATCTTTGTCAGTGACTCATGGACAGTGGGATGGAGTGCGCCCTCAGCATGTTTGCTGATGACACCAAGCTGTGTGGTCCGTTTGATATGCTGGAGGGAAGGAATGCCACCCAGAGGGACCTTGATACGCTTGTGAGGTGGGCTGATGCCAACCTGATGAAGTTTAAGCATGACAAGTGCAAGGTCCTACACCTGGGTCAGAGCAATCCCCGGCACAGCTACAGGTTGGGCAGAGAAGAGATTCAGAGCAGCTCTGAGGAGAAAGACTTGGGGTGCTGGTCGATGTTAAAAATGAACATGAGCTGGCAGTGTGTGCTTGCAGCCCAGAAAGCCAACTGTATCCTGGGCTACATCAAAAGGGGCATGACCAGCAGGTCGAAGGAGGTGATCCTGCCCCTCTACTCTGCTCTTGTGAGGCCTCACTTGGAGTATTGTTTGCAGTTCTGGTGTCCTCAACATAAAAAGGACATGGAACTGTTGGAAGGAGTCCAGAGGAGGGCCACGAGTACGATCAGGGGACTGAAGCACCTCCCGTATGAAGATAGGCTGAGAAAGTTGGGGCAGTTGAGCCTGGAGAAGAGAAGGCTGTGTGGAGACCTCCTAGCAGCCTTCCAGTATCTGAAGGAGGCCTATAGGGATGCTGGGGATGGACTCTTCTTTAGGGACTGTAGTGATAGGAGAAGGGGTAATGGGTTCAAACTTCAACAGGGGAAGTTTACACTGGATATTGTTAGAGTGGTGAGGCACTTGAATGGGTTGCCCAGGGAAGTTGTGAATGCTCCATTGCTGGCGGTGTTCAAGGCCAGGTTGAACAGAGTCTTGGATGACATAATTTAGTGTGAGGTGTACCTGCCCATGGCAGGGGGGTGGGAACTTGGTGATTCTGTGATTCTAATTGCATTATGTTGTGTAAAATGAATATGGGAAAAGAACACTGAGTGATTATTTAATAGCTTTGCCAAGACAAGACTTATTCTATCAGATAGAAAAAAACCCAGAGAAAGGAGAAACTGTACATCATCATGGTACTAGTAACTTCAACAAAGTAAGGAAATACTATTACTGCTTTTCTATAGCTTTTGAATCAATCTTCCAGAAAATTTAGATTTGTAATTAAATATATTTTCCTTATCTTTCATTCTCAAAATTTAATGTTTTCAAAATTGACATCAACAATGAATTTATCTCATGACATATTTATTATAACCTTGAATAACTTGTTTTCATTAATAGAGTTTATGAGGAATTACGTGTCACATGAAGAAGGAAAAATGTATTTCCCCAGGTCCTAAATTTAATTAAGAAATCAAATAAGGAAAGGAAATGATAAATTTTGCTTCTTTTCAAGCATTTTTATAATCTTTTTATTAAATTAGAAAATGTTTGAATCAAATTTCCATTCTTTTTGAATACTTTCACCTATAGCTCTTTGAAAATGAGAAATACACTTGTACAAAATGTTTTTGTTTGATACTTCTAAAATTTAAAAATACAGGCTGATTTTGAGCAGGCATTTCATAAAACACTGCTATGTTGCTTTCATGCATAAAAGCTCTCAGAAAAATTCTCATCACTAGTTTTTAGCTTTCTCATGTTTAATAGAACCTATGTAGAAGCAGATGTAAGGAGGTTGTGAATGGGTTATTTATGAACATTTAGAAGAACATAACAGAGAGACATTTTCTGTGCTCTTTGACTTGCAGAGAGCACTCTGCAATTGTATTTTCCCCCTCTATTAAATTGGAAGGCCAAACAGTAGTCTTCGATCAGGTCTGTTGAAATTATAGCCTACTTCTCTGCACTTAGCCCCTCATATTAAGTTTTTATTGGGTTCTTTAAAGCTTTAAAAGTTGCTAAACTGTTCATGCTAGTGATTTACTATCAGCACAGAAGTAACTTTCTGTATTAGAAAAAAGGTTTAATAATGCAATAATCCAAGTCTGTTGGCTTTTCTTTTTTTTTTTTTTTTTTTTTTTTTCACTGACTGGCAATATAGTAATGTTGACAGCATCACCTGTTTTTTTTTATTTGCTTTCTATGGGTTTGGATAAATTCAATATATAATGATATTTTTATGTTATGCTGACTATCTTCAATATCAACAGTATGTATACTGTTATCTACATACCTACAAAGAGTATTATTTACCATTACCTTCTTTCATATTTTGTATCTGAATTAAATAGCTACCCATTACTTTCTTTCGTATTTTGTATCTGAATTAAATAGCTACCCTGGCAAGCACAGGCATTTTGACTTCTTACTAGAAGAGATACGAAAGGAAAAACCTGATATATGAGTCCATGAACAAGATGAATCCTTTCTATTTTGCTTTACTATTTAGAGTTCATTAGTGGAGCAAGTATTTGGTAAAATCACTAACATTTTTTGAGACAACAGTTAGATTCAATATGTGATTTTTTTTCTTAAGCTTCTTACAATAAGCTTCTTATAATGCGATAAAGCTTCTTAGAGCTTTATAACACACAGCTTTATAATATATGGCTTTCTTAAATCTTCTTAAGCATCTTATAATGTAATAACCGATTTTTTTCAATGGGCTTGAATTCATTCACAAATTATTATATAGAGATAACCAGTGTATTATTCCAAAAGTTAACGTGAAATAGCAGATGATTTTGTAAAATAAAGGAATCAAAAAGGTGGAGTATTAGCATGATTGTTCTTTAAATGAGTAATTGATCTTTCCTGAATTTGTTCTGTCACTAAAAAGAAACACCATTTGCAGAATGATTAGTAGAATTAATATCTTGGTAATTAAACAGCCAAGTCCTTTCCTGCTGATATTAAATATTATAATCTTGAAAGATAATTTTATGGAAATGTTTTTGAAATATCCACACTACTTACATAGCAAGTATAAATTAAATACACTTCTTTTTACAAATAATTTTAAATTTCAACTTTTCTGAATACATCAGAGTAAGTGGCTGACCTTGTACTGAACATTATAAATGTGTATAATGGTTCTAATGAGATAATTGTATTTGGTGAGAGTTATAAAATATTTTTTTGTTGTCAACTCTATATTTTCTGGTTCTTAAAAATTCTTCAACAGATAATTTGTCATGACAGTTTCTGTGTCAGTACCTCTTTTCTTTATTCCTGAGCACTTTAATTAAGTCTTTTAGATGTGCTTTTAGATGTGCTTATCAGCTCTCAGCACATATTTCAGTTATATTTTATTCTGGAGAGCAGAGGAGTCACTTTCTTTTGGTTTTCAGATAGCAACATGAAGCGTTTTTACAAAGTTTTTTTCAGCAGTATTTCCAAAAAAGTTAAAACTTGCATTGCATACACTTTTATTATGGTAACATGTTTGCCATTCATCAATTCCATGCTTGAAAGCCTCCTGCTGTGATTTTCATTTACTGTCTCTTGTGAAAAATTATTAGTGTATCTTATACACTTTTCTTGAAAGAAGCTGCTGAGTCCTTTTAAATATTTGATTTTGTCTGCTTGCCCACACTGGAGGTAAGTTTAAAGATACAGCAGCAAACAAAAATACCCACAGCAAACATGAGATACTTTTGAAGCATCATCAGAGATCTACAGTGACCACCATTACCAACTAAAATTCTGCAACAAGTCTCACATAATACAACCTGTTTTAATTCCCCAGGATGCAGTATAATCCCATCAGTACAGCAGTAGCTGTAGTAGAGTCACTTTTCAATAAAACTTCTGTATTTACAGGCACTGGCCTACATATGAGGAAACAGATGATCAACATTTAAATTCTGAAGAAATACAAGCTTTTAAAATTTATGCAAAACTATTTACTTGACACAAATCAAGTTTTGACGACATGTAATTTTATTTAATAAGCTAATTAGTAAATATAAATATATATTCTTTATATATTGCATTAGAGACAAATTGGAAATATTCAGGAGCACAACAGCTTTTGTGTTTGAGAGCTAAATAAAAAAATTAATACTTCTACCCAGAACTAAACAACTTGTCATTTGTTGCAAATAAAACTTGTCATTTGTTGCAAAGTATATGAATTCAGAAAAATTAAGAAATTGATACAGTTGCAATTAAGAGATGCAATAGGAAAGTGAGATTGTGGAAAGCAGTGTGAAAGAAGTACCCTAGTTAGAAAGTGATGTGTGACCAATTGCTGGGATTTATAAGGAATAATGCACTCTGCAGAAGGTCCTGAAAACCTGTCATTTGAATGATTAATGGTCTTTATAAGTGCCTAGAAGATGTACTTCTATATTCTAGTGCCATGGCCCCTTTTAAGGAGGAAGCTTACAGCTGAAGCTGGTTCCGTAAGATATGAAAAATGAAATATCTACTGATGGAGTGATGGGAAAATGTAAAGCTAGAGAAGCAGCGCTGTAAAATTTGTGCCAAATGAGCTATGTTATATGAAACTGCAGCATATATAGTGAAGTTGCAAGATAGTTGTGATGTTTCAAGCTTTGTGCATCTCAACAAGGTACAGCTTTGTTGGAGTACAGTGCTATTCAAATGGATTTTAATTCTTAAGTGAGAAATATGTTATTTTGACATTTTGTTAGGCTACATTTAATCTTAAAAAGGAAATAGAATTATCTTAATTACTTAAATTCATCAAATTAATAAGAAAATTAACACTGTAATGAAATATAAGGGTGAATATAACCAGATGTCTTCCAAAGAAGAAAGTGTAACTTAATCTCACTCTCGAAGTCAAAACATATTAAAAATACCACTGGATTTTACTGGACAGAAAGAAATCACTTTCTGAAATACAGAAGGCTGTGCTCTCTTTTCCAGCACTTTGAGACACTGATACAGATTTCATGTATAATAAAATCCTATGCTTGTAAGACTGAATGTGTCACACTGGTCACTGAGGCTATGTGTCTTAAATGTAGTTGGAGAAAACAACTGAAGAAAAAAGTTTTCCAAGTCCTACCAGAATGCATTTCACATTTATAATTCTTCTCATGCAAACTTAAGTATCAGACTAAACAAAAAAATCTGAATTTCAGATATATTCTATCCGCATTAATGCTTAATGAATATAACAGAATAACACCACACAAAGTTCCATGTAAACTGGCATTCCTATTCCTAGTGGTGGACAAAAGTGGATTTGTGTAAGTCTGTAAGAGCAAAGCAGACAGGTAGACATACGTCTCAGGTGTAGTGCCAGATTCCTGGGAAGTCGAAGTCAAGGACTCCTCAGTCAGAGATGGTATCTTCTAAGACTTATATTGAGTTTTCTTCTATTAAGTTATTCAGTAGCTTTCTGGACCCTTGTAAAGCTTTTGTAACAGCCTACTGCAAGATGCCCTAAGACTTGTGTTCTGTTAAAAACTATCCTTTCTTGGGTCAAACCTGCCTTTTTCTGGTATCTTCTGATTTCTCCCTAGTTTCTGTGTTATCATGGACTGGGTTCAGCAGCAGCAATCGTTGTTTTTTTTTGTTCCTAAGATAGGTCTTGAACCAGATTCTCTCCTACAGTAGGCCTCGGGTCTTCATTCTCACAGTCCTGCATTTGCTTCCAAAAGTACTCTTCTTGCATCAGTTTATGATGTTAATGGAGTTATACCAGCACAAAGTTTATCAAATCCAGCACTTACAATGCATCAACAGTATTCAGACCCATATGATGAAAAGAATAGCTTATTTGGTTTAATTTTTGTGTGTGTGTGTGTGTGCACTTCTTAAATGTAACAAAGATAATGCATGTGCCTCTAACTTCTACGTATTCTATGGCAGTGCCATTTATCTTCTAACAATCATGTGGATTCTGTATCTTCTGTACAAGCTTGTAAAATTCCTAAAATCTAAGATCTACTATGCAGACAGTGCTCTCAACCTGCTTTTGTTATTTCTGATCCCAGCAGAAAGATGCTTCCTGAAAATAAACTGCCATGATTCATAATTTTCAGGAAACAAAGAGAATATATTGAAACAGTTCTGCTTTGTTTATAAATGTAACAAAAACCTGGATTACATTTCTGGTCACAGAAGAGCTTCATAATATGTCTTTCCAATATTCTATTTTTTTTTTTTTTGATGTTTAAATAGGAAGATAAACTATTTTTTTTAGGAAGATTTTTTTTTTTTTTTAAGTGCAACAATATTATTAAAAAGAGATTTTCAGGCATCTAAGGGGTAGTGTGATGGATTCAGTCTTTGGAAGTAGTAAAAGATTTAGAGATATGAAAAACCAAGGAATTGCAAAGCAACACCCAGAAAGAGAATCTCAATAGTAATAAAATTAACCTATGCAGACAAAAAAAGAAAATTACAGGATTTCTATATTGACACAGAAACCAAGAATGTTCAAGATCTAAGACCTTTTCTATCACTGGAAATTACAAATAAAATTGCAGATAATGTGAAATTTACCTCAAATATATACATAATTTGGACTGCTAATATTCCATCTTAGTATATACATGCCTTTTTCAATTTTCCATCTTTTGGGCATAAATACACAATAAAATCTCAGTTGCATAATCTCCAGCCTCTGAATGGGTCAAATGGTTGGATAGGTTACTTTTCAAGGAAAAATAAACATTGGTAAGTAAATAAAACATTAGGAAAACTGGACAAGAAAAAAAAGGGAATAGTGCTTTATATCTTATCTATTCGTGCTTTATATTTGTCTTTACCTGCTTTACTCTTGGTCTTCTTTTGTCTTAGTCTGCTTAACTGCCATTTTGGTATTAATGCCTTCCCCCTGTTGTTTGCATATTTAAGATAATTCTGCTAGTCCTGAGAGCACTTGTAGTATTTTATTGGACATGATAGGTTCTTAGATAAAGAAACCTTTACATTACCAGATTACTGTTATCATTTGTTGCTTTTCACTTCAGCTCCCTCATGAATTAAGCAGTCAAAACCTTACAAACCATAGAGCTAGAGAGCTAGAGCTTTGTGAGACTTGAAAGCTGAGGTTCAGACTTCCAGTTAGATAATTTTCTCGCTGCATGCTATCTTTAACAGCTTGTGAGATAGTAGCTACTATCATGTCAGAATTTGAAGCTGGGAGGAATGGGAGTAAAATAAGTAACTGTAATGTGCACATTCATATTCTGTCAGCCTTCCAAGTTTTAAAAGAACTTGCTTTTGAAAGAAGCAAGTTTTTGAAAACTTTTTTTTTTTCAAAAGTTTTTGAAAGAAAACTTTTGCTTTCATTGTTGCAAAGCTTGTAATCACAGCACAGCAGTAATGCACGGTATTTCTTTATACTCCAGCCAGTTCAAGAGATACCAAACTTTACTACTGTCAAAGATGATTTTGGGCAATGTTCCAAGGGAAAACATGGTGTATGGAAGACCCCTCCAGTGCTTCTTAGAACTCTTGTATAATTTTCATTCAATTGCTATAACTAGGAGTCATAATATTGAATGATACTGTTGTACAGGAAGTAGTTTTTCCAGGAATTGCATGGTTTATTTTACTGAGGGTCCATGATGTTCCCTTATTTCAAAAACAGCTTAATTTTCAGTTTAAATATTCATGTAGTGCTTCCAGTGCGCAAAAAGATATACATAACAAAGAACCTACCTGACATGATTCGGAAAATAGCCCACTTAGTTTCAAGACAAATTTGGATGGACAATAGGAAACAGATAAGGGGAGAAGGGGGAGGAAAGTAAATGTCTGCTGCAGAGCTGAATATCTTTCCTACCTGGAAGAAGTAAGAAAAAAGGAAGGAAGATGCATGTTGAGCAACTGTTTAAAGTTAAGGATTCTGAAAGGGTAAATGGAACTAAATTGACACTAGTGACCATGTAATTACTGGGAAGGGAAATGATCTTGCTTTCTATTGGTCTGGAGATTATGCAGGCAGAAATACTACTATATCAAGTGAATCTTAATATGTGAAAAAGGAATGAGAAAAGAGCTTGTGCCAGTGTACTTTCTTATCATTTATTCAGCTATTAAAAAAGATGTCTACAAAAAGCCTTCCAGGCAAATCACACTTCTTAAAACAGAAAAGTCTCTGTATATTATTATCTTTTCCTTTGTAGGACTAGAAGAACCGTTTTTGTGTTCAGCAATCAGAATGCATTTTGTAAAGAAATATTAGAGCATGTTACACAAACAAGTCTTATACTATCTACTTATAACTCTTAAAATAGTTACTTAGAATGTCTACCTTCTTTATAAGAAAGTAATTTAGCTAAAAGTTCATGGTGTTTGTTTGGGTTTTTTTTATAGTTTAATCTGACCATATGAAAAAAAAAAAACAAACACAAAAACCTATTGATTGTGTTGTGTCAGTCACTATTTAAAATTTTTGATATGTCTTTTTCAATTTTTACTTTTAAATTTTGAATGTTTGCAATGCAAATGTCAAACTCAATGATTTGCAGAGAATAATGGTGAAACCAATTTGCATTTTGTCTTAATGTATGCTTAGCAATAGCAAAAGAATTACTTTGTATTCAAGTATATGGGCATTTCCTGTTCCTTTGTTGTAAGATGAAACAAATTACATAAACCTGAGAAAAAGTGATGGACATTGAATTTTTAAGCAAGCTGTGAAAAAATGTACTTTTTTTCTGCATTCTTTCACTGTAAAAGCAGATGATACAGATAATGTTTCATTCCAGTGTGTTCACAGTATTCTAAAAAAACAAAGGTAGAAAAGCAAAAGGTTTCTGATATTTCCCTAAAATGTGAAATTGTTTATTTCTTGTGTCCATTTTGTTGAAGAGAGTGGTTACATTATTCTTCTATACTGTAGCTGAAAAGAAGTTGGTTTTGGTTTTTTTGGGGGGGATTTTTTTTCAGAAAGGTGGTTTTATTGCTTATAAATAGGAGCATACTGTAATTTGGCATGATCAAATTCTAAAATATTAGAATTTAAGAAAGTCATTATGCGAAGTCAACTGAGCAAAAGTGTGTGACTATCTGAGAATTAGGACAGAAAAAAATAAGAAAAACAGATCTTTTCAAAGGTGATCTTAAATCCTACTATGTAGCAGAATAGTGAAATTGCTATGTTATAAATGGGAATTATACTTGTTTTGGAAAAACTCACTGTTAACAAAACCTGAATTTATGAATGAATGTCTGAGGGAGTCCTTTTATGTTAGGTACCCACTGTGTAATGTTCATGTTCTACTGTTCTCAAACTGTTTAAAGTGGGTGACTTAAACTATTTAATCTCAAGAAATACTTATTTCTGGTTCTGATTGGTAAAACTACAATGATTGAGTTTCAAATAGTTGTTTCTAGTTTACAGAAAAGTTTGATCAAAACTGACATCTATCATATTCAAAAATATTCAATCTATTGTTATACTAAATTTCATTATTATTTATTGCAGTACACTATATCAGAAATGTACTAGGGAAATTTGTTCTGAGACAAATTTAAAGTTCAAAGGGTATATAATTATATGGCAAAACACACATCTTTTATTGTAAGGAAAATCAGAAAAGCATAATTTTGCATGAGTTCCAAGGAAGTAAATATAATTGAATTAGAAATACAGAAAAAAAAATGTGACTTGGATTCTTGTGCCTCTCAAAGGAAACTCAATATTTAAAGAAAAAGTCATACTGCTTGAGAACTCATATAGCATTTTTAGAGGTTGGAATCACAAAGTAGATGAGCTTAAACAGGGTCTAAGCAATTTCTGCCTTGAAAAGATACAAAACCTAATTCAATATTCATATAGAATCATAGACTCATAGAATAGTTAGGGTTGGAAAGAACCTTAAGATCATCTAGTTCCAACCCTCCTACCATGGGCCGGGACATCTCCCATTAAACCATGCCACCCAAGGCTCTTGCCAACCCAACCCAGCCCAGAACACCGCTAGCGACAGAGCATTCACAACTTCCCTGGGCAACCCATTCCAATGCCTCACCAACCTAACAGTAAAGAATTTCTTCCTTATATCCAGTCTAAAATTCCCCTGTTAATGTTTTAACCTATTCCCCTTGTACCTTTACTACAGTCCCTAATGAAGAGCCCCTTCCAAGCTTCCTTATAGACCCCCTTCAGATACTGGAAGGCTGCTAGGAGGTCTCCACACAGCCTTCTCTTCTCCAGGCTCAACAGCACCAACTTTCTCAGCCCATCTGCATGCGGGAGGTGCACCAGTCCTCTGATCATCCATGTGGCCTTCCTCTGGATTTGTTCCAACAGTTCCATGTCTTTTTTACGTTGAGGACACCAGAACTGCACACAATACTCAAGTGAGGTCTCACAAGAGCAGAGTAGAGGGGCAGGATCACCTCCCTTGACCTGCTGGTCACGCTCCTTTTGATGCAGCCCAGCATACCGTTGGCTTTCTGGGCTGCAAGCACACACTGCCAGCTCATGTTCATTTTTTCATTGACCAACACCCCCACGTCCTTGTCCACAGGGCTGCTCTGAATCTCTTCTCTGCCCAACCTGGAGCTGTACCTGGGATTGCTCTGACCCAGGTGTAGGACCTTGCACTTGTCATGGTTAAACTTCATCAGGTTGGCATCAGCCCACATCAGAAGCGTGTCAAGGTCCCTCTGGGTGGCATTCCTTCCCTCCAGCATATCGACCAGACCACGCAGCTTGGTGTCATCAACAAACATGCTGAGGGCGCACTCAATCCCACTGTCCATGAGTCATGGGTTCAGCAGTAGCAGTCGTTTTTTCTCGTTCTTGGTAGCTGGTGCAGTGCTGTGTTTTTTGATTTTGGGCCCTGGAACAGCGCTGATAACACCAGTGTTTTCAGTAAGCTGCTTGGTAATGTTTTGGCTGACCAAGGACTTCCTGAGTCTCATGCTATGCCAGGGAGGAGGGGGAGCCAGGAGGAAGCAGAGACAGGACACCTGACCCAAACTGACCAAAGAGGTTATTCCATACCACAGCACGTCATGTCCAGGATGTGAAAAGAGAGAGAGAGAGAGAGAGACCCGAAAGGGTGTGTGGCAGTGCAGTGAGGGGTTCGCTGCTGGGGGGTGCACTGGCTGGGTCAGTGTTATGGGTTCGGCTTCCCCCCCTCCTCCCCTGCAGAGTCTCATGTTACGCCGGCAAAAAGAGAAAAGCTGGGGGAGGGGAGACAGGGCGCCTGACCCGGGCTGACCAATGAGGTTATTCCATACCACATCACGTCATGCCCAGGAGGTAGGATTGGGGGGCGGGGCTCTCGCAGCACATGGTGGGGGAACGGCGCGCGGTCTCTCTCTTGCGCCACGCGGTCTCTGGAGCGGCGCACGGTCTCTCGGCTCGGTCGGGCGGTGAAACGGTTGTATCCTCTCCCTTTGTATTTACTTTGTCATTATTATTGTTATTGGTGGTGGCAGTAGTGATTTGTACTGTATCATAGTTACTGAACTGTTCTTAACTCATGGGAGTTACATTTTCTTTGATTCCTCTCCCCATTTCCCCCCCATCGGAGTGGGGGGGGGTGGGGGGGAAAAGGAGGGAGAAGGGAAATTTAAGGTTTAAACCACCACAGTCGGGCTTGGTGAGCAGTTGTATTCTCTTTCTTTGTACCTCTTGTCATTATTATTATTGGTGGTAGCAGCAGTGATTTGTGTTATACCTTAGTTACAAAACTGTTCTTATCTCAACCTGTGAGAGTTGCATTTTTTTTTTTTTTTTGATTCTCCTCCCCATCCCCCCGGGACTGGGGGAAGAAAAAGAGGGGAGTGAGTGAGTGAGTAAAACTTCATGAGCTTTAGAGGCTCAAATCACGACACCATGTCACTGACAAAGATGTTGAAAAAGACCGGTCCCAACACCCATCCCGGAGGGACACTACTTGTTGCTGTTCTCCAGCTGGACGTTGAGCCATTGAGCACAAGTCTTTGTGTGCGGCCATCCATCCAGTTCTTTATCCACCGAGTGGTCAACCTATCAAATTGATATCTCTCCAACTTAGAGACAAGGATGTCATGTGGGACAGTGTCAAATGCTTTGCACAAGTCAAGGGAGATGACATGAGCTGCTCCACCCCTGTCCATCAGTTCTGTAGCCCAGTCATAGAAGGCCACCAGATTGGTCAGGCAGGATTTCCCCTTAGTGAAGCCATGCTGGCTGTCACCAACCACTTTGTTGTTTTTCATGTGCCTCAGCATGCCTTCCAGGAGAATCCACTCCAAGATTTTGGCAGGCACAGAGTTGAGACTGACTGGTCTGTAGTTCCCCGGCTCATCCATTTTCCCCTTCTTGAAAATGGGGGCTATATTTCCCTTTTCCCAGTCGTCGGGAGCTTCACCTGATTGCCATGATTTTTCCAATACGATGGACAGTGGCTTAGCAACTTCATTTGCCAGCTCCTTCAGGACCCGCGGATGGATTTCATCAGGTCCCGTGGACTTGCGCATGTTCAGGTTCCTAAGATGATCTTGAACCAGATCCTCTCCTACAGTGGGCCCTGGATCTTCATTCTCACAGTCCCTGTGACTGCCTTCCAAGACTTGGGCGGTGTGGTCAGAGCATTTGCTAGTGAATATGGAGGCAAAGAAGTCATTAAGAACCTCAACCTTCTCCAAATCCACTGCAGCCAGTTCTCCTTATAAGTTCTGGAGGGGGCCCATGCTTTTCCCAGTCTGTCTTTCATTTGCAATGTACCTACAGAATCCCTTCCTGTTATCTTTCACATCCCTAGCCAAGTTGAATTCTAAGTGGGCCTTAGCTTTCCTAACCTGGTCCCTAGCTCCCTAGACAATATCCCTGTATTCTTCCCAGGATGCCTGTCCTTGCTTCCACCTTTTATAAGCCTCTTTTTTCCTTCAAAGTTTCCTCAGCAGCTCCTTATCCATCCAAGGAGGTCTCCTGGCCCTCCTGCTGCACTTCCTTCTAGTTGGGAGGTATGGCTCCTGAGCTTGCAGCAGGTGTTCCTTGAATATCAACCAAGAGTCTTAGGCCCCCCTGCCCTCTAGAGCTATCCCATGGAACCTTACTGAGCAGGTTCCTGAAGAGGCCATAGTCTGCTCTCTTGAAGTTTGGGGCAGTGAGCTTGCTGCACGCTCTTCTCATTGTCCTGAGGATCTTGTTCAGTCAGGGTCTGTAAAAGACCCCTAATGCTAAATGGCAAATGTGTTTTAATTAAATCAGGAGGTGACATAAATCTATGTTACTGTTATTTGGGCAGGAACCTGTAATTCTGCAGAGAATATTGATTATTTTAGGCGTCAATAAATGTTTAAAATTGAGGTGTCATTTATAGCAGTGAAATAGTGATACTGAGTTTTTTAATGATTTCCTTTCTTCATTCTAATTTGGTTTCATTGAAGAGATCCCTTGCTTCTTGTCATGGTTTAAGTCATAAATCAGGCAGTTTGCTCACTCATTCCCCCCTCTTTCTTCCCCCCCCAACTCCAAGGGGGGGGGAATGGGGAGAAGAATTGAAAGACTGTAACTACCATGGGTTGAGATAAGAACAGTCCTGTAACTAAGGTACAACACAAATCACTACTGCTATCATCAATAACAATAATGACAAGGCAAATACAAGGGAAGAGGATACAACTGCTCACCACTTGACAGCCAAGCCGTGAACTGAACTCTTCTGGGTTCCTGCCCCCAGTTTTTTCCATCCTGGGCACGACGTGCTGTGGTATGGAATACCTCTTTGGTCAGTTTGGGTCAGGTGTCCTGTTTCTGTTTCCTCCCAGCTTCCCCTCCTCCCTGGCAGAGTACGAGACTCAGAATGCCTTTGGTCAAACAAAACATTCTAAGCCATAACTATGAACATTGGTGTTATCAGCACTGTTCCCAGGCAGAAAGTCAAAACCACTGTGTTGCACCAACTACTAAGCATGAGAAAAATGACTGCTACTGCTGAACCCATGACACTTCTCCATCCATGCTTGGAAAAAACGCATGATTTTTTGAAAAGTACTGCATATCATAACTGTCATGGGCTAGACAACAGATGGCAAATCCTAGTGGATCTGGACTGTTGTTTGTTATTATTTATCATTATTATTAAATCAGCTCTCACATTTTTATCTTTTAAAATTAAATATTCAAGATATTAGCTATTCGGTATAATCAGTTATTTAAACTTTTCTGATGCTAGCATTTGGGAAGCTGGTGGGGTTTTTTTAATTTCAATCTAATTTTATTTTCTATATCAAAGTCATGAAACAGTATATGACTCCTTTCAAAATGCAGATAAGATAATTAGCAATATTCCTCTGAGAACTTCGTAGAACTGAGCCAGTGTGGGAAAATCCAGCTCTTCCTGGCATGTGAAATCTGTAATTACCACAGAAACAGACAATGTGTTTTACATATAATTTTAATCTCATTTGGGCAAATCCTGAGATTCCTTAATCTTTAGGTTTTCAAGAATAAATATCCAGAACAGGGAAAAATCTTTCAGACATCTTGATTTCTTTCTCTTTTCCACATGTACAGGTGGACATTTACCAGTACATAATCACACGTATTTCTTGTTGTACTTCTTTTAACACTGCGACATTAGTCCCTTACTATTTTGCCTTTAATCTACACTGCTGAGAGATACCCACATCTGGCCTTGGGAAGTCTTCATTGATTAAAACCAGCAACAACCTTGTAATGTCACTCTGTAGCATTATTACAGCAAATTGTGTGAGGTCTTAAATAAGAAGACAATAGTAATTCTACCTTAAAATAATTCAATCTAGCTCTTCCAATTAATTAAGGTTTGGAAAAAGTCTTGCCTTATGTTAATACTTACTGTGCACTTACACTTAAAAAAATTAATTTTAAGCAGCAATGAAGGATTTTAAAATATTCTGCAAGGAAATTCACTCACGATAGTAATTAAGCTCTAAATCAGTGATGCTAAACAAAAGCAAGGAAATGCACGGTGAAGCAGGAAATGAACCATATGTTATTGTATACCTGGGCACAATAGGGACACTATCTTAATGGCTTTCTTAATGTTCCTATTGTATCAGATATTGGTGGACATATGGTATGCTTCCTTTTTATATGCCTGTGCATTTTCATGATTTTTTTAGCTGACTTTGATATCATTTTCTGTTTGTCTGCTGTTAGGAAGAGGGCTTTAAAACATTTTGGTCATTTATCTGGAGTTTAAAACCCATGTATTTTATTTTACATATTCATTTGTACCACACACTTTTTTTTTTTTTTTTTGATAAAGAAGTTACATATTCATTTTATTATTATGCTTTCCACAGATTCAGTCCATGTCTGGCAATAATTTGGAACACAATTGCATTGTCCTTTGTCATGGGTTCAGCAGTAGCAGTCATTTTTCTCCTTCTTGGTAGCTGGTGCAGTGCTGTGGCTTTGATTTTGGGCCTGGGAGTAGCGCTGATAACACCAGTGTTTTCAGTTACTGCTTGGTAATGTTTTGGTCTGACCAAGGACTTTCTGAGTCTCATGCTCTGCCAGGGAGGAGGGGAACCCAGGAGGAAGCAGAAACAGGACACCTGACCCAAACTGATCAAAGAGGTTATTCCATGCCGCAGCATGTCATGCCCGGGATGGAAAAACAGAGGGCAGAGATCCGGAAGGTGTGGGGGGTGCACTGCTTGGTCGGGCTGGGAGTAGGTGGTGAGCAGTTGTATTCTTTCCTTGTATTTGCCTTGTCATTGTTATTATTGGTGGTAGCAGTAGTGGTTTTGTGTTATACTTTAGTTACTAAACTGTTCTTATCTCAACCTGTGGGAGTTGCATTCTTTCGATTCTTCTCCCCATTCTTCCCCCCCTTGGAACTGGGGGGGGAAGAAAGGGGGAGGGAGTGAGTGAGCAAACCTGCATGGCTGAGAGGCTTAAACCACGACATCCTTACACATACAGAAGGGGTTTAACTCACTCTCAGTGCTAGCCCAGCAGCTGGTTAAAGCAACAACAGCAGCTGTAGAGCTGTCCGGGCTTTGCATGACCAGGATCATGGAATTATAGAAATATTTAGGTTGGAAAAGACTTTTCAGATCACCAAGTCCTAGCATTAACCTAGCACTGCCATGTCCTTCATTTAAACATGTCTTTAAGTGTAACATCTGCATGTCTTTTCAATACCTCCAGTGGCGATTCAACCCCTTCCCTGGGCAGCCTGTACCAATGCTCAATAACCCTGTCAATCTTCCTTATATCCAATCTAAACTTCCACTGGCACAACTTGAGGCCATTTCCTCTTGTCCTTCCACTTGTTACTTGGCCACTCAGGCAATTTGCTGCTTCCTTGCCTGCCCTGAGGAACCTCAGAATGCTCTGTTTCGAAGCAGGCGTTTCCCATTTCACCTGGCTCCTAGTGTCCTTCCATCGTGTGGCTGAGGAACACAATAGAACAATTTCTTACCCCATTCCTTCCCAGATGCTGGTTGTTGTCAAGGCTAGCTGGTCCAGACTACCCACAGGAAGGATTTCTTTAATCTTTTTATGACAGGAACGCCATAAATGTTCACATTGAGTTAGACTCTTCATTGCTTTCATCACATGGAATACACACATTGAAATCACAAAAGTGCAGAACTATTAGGAAGAATTGTATCTTCTAAACAGAGATGAGCAATTGAGCCAAACCCTTTTGATAAATATGTGACATACTCCAGTTATACCTTGGCAAAAATTCCCTTCCATAAATCAGTGATCTCCGGGGTTCCTACATGACGTATCTGAAGACCGTTGTAAACCAACATGTAAATGTAATCAAGTTGTACATTAGCTTGCTAACAAGCACTCTGAAGTTCTGTGATTTGTTACAGATTGTGACTAGTTTTTTAAAAAAGAATGGATGCATGCTAGGGATTTCTGGCAAGTCTGTAAGTTTTTGTATAAACATTCAAAGCTATATATTCATGTATTTTTTTAAGTAGCAGCTCATATGTGTAACTACATTCATTTGATTGCAAAATAGATGTCAGAATGAAACTCTTACTCTTTCATAGATACCCTAACATAACATCCAGAAACACCAGCTTGTTTTTAAAATGTTTAATTAAAAAATATTGTAAAAGCAAGTAACTTGATTGTCTTGAAAATGTGTTCTGTGTATTCCTAGGGGGGCAAGAGGTAATTTTAGCTCATAGCTATCAGTTAAGGGCTAGTTACGGCTACTACTTCAACGGCTACTACTTCACATACATTGTTGTGGTTTAAGCCCCCCACTCACCCAGTTTTACTCACTCACTCACTCACTCCCCTCTTTCTTCCCCAATCCCGGGGGAATGGGGAGGAGAATCAAAAGAATGCAACTCGCACAGGTTGAGATAAGAACAGTTTTGTAACTAAGGTGTAACACAAATCGTTACTGCTACCACCAATAATAATAATGACAAGAGAGGTACAAAGAAAGAGAATACAACTGCTCACCAAGCCCCACCCAGCCAGTGCACCCCCCAACAGTGAAACCCCCAATACCAAAAACCTGACCATGCCGTGCACCCCCAGTCCACCACCACACCCTTCCAGGTCTCTGCCCTCCATCTTCACATCCTGGACATGATGTGCTATGGTATGGAATAACCTCTTTGGTCAGTTTGGGTCAGGTGTCCTGTCTCTGCTTCCTCCCGGCTTCCCTCCTCCCTGGCATAGCATGAAACTCCAAGTCTTTAGCCAGACCAAGACATTAGCAAGCAGTAACTATAAACACTGGTGTTATCATCACAATTCCCAGGCCCAAAATCAAAAGCACAGCACTGCACCAACTACCAAAAGGAGAAAAATGACTGCTGCTGCAGAACCCATGGCATACATTTTTAGTTTATTTCTTTAAATTTAATTTACAACTCATTTGCTAGTTTTAGGGATTTCAATTTTAGTTTATATTACTATCTTCTGGATTAGAAAAATTAATGGAGAAGGAAAGAACTATGAATGATATTGCACAAATGCATGCACGGAAGTATTTTTAATAATGAGTTGTTAATAGAACTTATATGGAATTTTTAATAAGACAAAATTATTATTGGAAATCATTCACATAATTAAAAAGGAAATGCCCATTTGTTAAAAAAAAAAAAATTAAGTGAAATTCAATAACAACAGCTAAGTTTTCAATCATCTTAGTCTTGTGTATCCAGCAGGGTGAAGAATTTGCCAGCTTATTGATTCTTACTGATGTAGGGCTTGACAACTAGTCTGTATCTGAAAAGATTAGTGGATGTGTTCATCAGTAGACAGGAGCATCATGCGATCTGTGACTCTGCAAGCAATCACACAGCTGTGCTAGCTCAAAGACTTCTACTATTTGGCATCTTACTTAACCCAGAGTGATTTTAACATGTGATGCTGGGTTTTAATAAGTACACAGTTGTTTTCTATACAGCAGACAGATTAGAGTAGGTGTGTATGCATAATGGCTTGAGGGACCCATTCGCACTACCAGGAGCTGGGTTAGAGCTACTAAGAAATAACTAGGAAACAACATGTTCCACAGTTAGACAATGACTCTCAGGTTCCTTGACATGTTTGGACATTCTTCACAAGACTTTCAAGGTCTCAGAGCCATGACTAATGCAAAGGGTTTATGAACTCCCTTTGCTGAAAGCCTGTTCAAGTACATTAAAAAGACAAGAAACATAGGAGTCACACTGTGGCTTGACAGCAGGATTTCAATGAAAGTGTAAAGATAACACTGGGAGAATTGGAGATGTCAGCTTAAGGCATAGAAAATTTTCAATTAAACATGGATGAGGTAAAAGCTAGTAATACACAAAAATAGTTTAGATCTGTCAGGATTTATTCACTCTTACATGTGGTTTTCTTGGGTCAGTTTCTTGTATATTTATTTTGTGCAGTACTTAAGCTCCTAAATCTTGATAAGCCTCTGTTCTGTACAGGGCTACTGTCTTTTTACTGTGTTCTGAATTCCAGAGAGCATAATAGCCTGTTTCTGGTGCCCACCTTGGGTGGCAGTTCTTGTTCTGCTGTACACTGGTTTTGAGCATGTGATTTATCAACCCAAAATTTATAAAAACATATATTTTTAGCATGGCTAAGTTATAATTATGCTTTTATAAGTAATCTCTCCCTATTGCTATTAATATAATATGAAGACATTATGCTGTACTGCTATCTAGAATTCTGTCAAATTAGGGGTTTGAAATATCTTTGACCTTTTTCACTATTCTCCACTTTCTCTTATTCTGATAAAAAGCCTCATGAGTTATATATAAGTACTTTAAATGTATCTTGAATAGCAACAGTACTGCAGTTCAGAATTGTCAATCAATAAATAATAGCTCCTAGTCATCAAAAGTGAAGCAAGCGTAGACTACTTCTCACTGTGAAAGACAATTCCAAGTAATTGCT
The DNA here is from genome assembly GCA_017639245.1 of Myiopsitta monachus. NCBI lineage: Eukaryota > Metazoa > Chordata > Aves > Psittaciformes > Psittacidae > Myiopsitta > Myiopsitta monachus. Next base: position 7,559,157 of record CM029918.1, read on the forward strand.
CTGAAACACTATAGTTCTTTCTTAATTGTTAAGAAATCGGTTGAAAAAAGTATCTAATGCGTACTATAAGCTTAACAATACTGAAACCTTTTCCCATCTAAATTCTACTGTCTCCTGCTGTAATTTTTTCTCAGAAGAAATTCGATCTGCAATTGTTTTAAACTGATTTTTCTGCTTAGTGTTGTGTTAACGTATGTGTAAAAATTTCATTTCAGAGCAGAGAGACAGAAGAAAGCAAACTCAGGATCTGGGACCAAACGAAGTTCCTTGGATGTTGCTGGAGAGTGTACCAAGACAGTGAGTGAAGATGCTGGAGATCATCAAACAGCCCTGCAGCTAACAGTAAAGAAGAGGGACAATAAACACAAACACTTCAGGAAGACTTAAAGGAAAATTTCATTGAAGAAGTGCATGCCATACATATATGAGAACACTGTATGCATTATTTCTATGTATTCCAGATTTTTCTATGAGAACCAAGGAAAATATGCTACTACCAGTGTGTATCAACTCAGAATTTCTGTCGACAGTTTTCTGTCCTTCCTTTCCAGTTGTCTTTATTGCACTCTTCTAAAGCAAAAGGTGGACTTTGATTTTACGCCTAGGAAAAAAGTACTTTAGAATGTACACAGCATATGAAAGGTTCACATTTAGTCCTGGGAAGACAGTGAGTCTGAAATGGAAGTTAAAGATTTGTTTCTTGCTTTGCTCCTTTCTTTTATTTTGGTTTGTTTTTTCTTTGTTTGGTTTTTTTGTGTTTTGGTATTTTTTTTGTTTTTGTTTTTGGTTTTTATAGCAATGGGCAAGTAACTTTGTTTCTCAGGTTCCCCAGTTCTACCAGGTTGACATATGCATTACGACTTTTTATCATTTAAAGAAAAAAAAAAGTTTTTACTTAAAATACCTGAATGTTATCACTTGCACATTTAGTTTTTAAAAGTATTTGTCTTTCTTATACTTGTGACACAAAAGAAATACATAGAAAAAATGCATCTAAAAGTATGCCTTAATGTATATGTCATATTTTTACTTATATTTGAGTTTATTAATTGTCCATGAAAAAATTGTAAATGCCACATAGAAACTAACGTGAATATATTAAGATAAACTGCAAAAGTAGATTTTGAAAATTTTAGAAAATTCATTATTTATAAAAGCAACAATAACTTTCAGACACAAATTATAATGTTTTGCTGTTTGACATATACAGTTTATAATGTATATGTAGATTCTGTTTCACAGTTTCTGCAAACCTGTTTTACTTGCTAAACAATGTTTGTTTCATATTTTATATCCCTATAAATTGAGAACTTCTGAGAGGATTCTAGTTGTATTTAAAGCCAACAATATTTCTCACTCTTACTCTGATCACAGTCCCACTCTCTGCCAGTGAGGAGGGGCGCAAGAAGCTGGGGAGACGCACAGCCAGGATGGCTGACCCAAACTAGCCAAAAGGATATTTCATACCATAGAACATCATATTCAGTGTATAAACTGAGGGCAGTTGACCAGGAGGGGATGGGCTGGGTACCGGTCAGCTGGTGGTACAGAACTGTACTCTGCATCACTTGTCTTTCTCAGACCTTATTCCTCTTTTTTTTTTTTTTATTTTTCATTATTATTGTTGTTATTATTATATCATACTTCAATTATTAAACTGTTCTTATCTCAATCCAGAAGTTTTTTCTGACACACATCATACTTATTTTTCTTTTTTGACTTGAACTTCTTCTCTTTCTTAGCTTACTGCTTCAAGGATTTATATTAATCAAAAGAACTCTGGCCTAGTTCCATGCATTACGACTTTCTCTAAAATTTCTCTAAAATTCCATCTGCTTTTTTTATGCCAACACCTCAGCACATAACATGAAAACGTTGAATTGAAAATGCCATGTAAAAATGTCAATATGTACAATAGAAATGGAAAGTGCGTAATTACTGATTTTCAAATACTGTAACAGCCAAATGTTCTTCGATAGTTACACTAAAGTACTTGAAAATACAGTAATGCCACACAACAGCTTACTGATAAAAGCCTGCATCGTTTAGACAAGGTTTGGAGACAAGACCTTTTTCTTTAAGCTCCAGGGTCTCTTTTCAGCCTACAGTAATATCTGTGAATAAAAGTTAAATATTTTATGAGTTACAGGGAAAGTGGGATTCTGTATTTCTCCCTCTGTAACTTCAATCATGTAAGAAAAAAAAATAATGCTTAATTGGTCCTGGAGAACATTTCTGTGCTAACAGCTGGGTTTTCTAACATGGATGTCGAAGGAAATCAAACTAGAAGCTAGTTTATGCTCCTCCTTCTAGCTCTAACATATAAACCTTTAGTACATACTCACTGTGTTATGGTGCCCAGCAGGCATGATATATCTGGATAGTCCAACGGTTATGTCAATAAAAAGATTATCAGATTATGCTAATCTTTAAATTTATATTTCAAAATATTAATACAGTATCTTTTATTTCTCATAAGGAAATTATAATTTCTTGAGGGGTAGTTGATATTTACATTTATCCCACACATTTCTTTGTAATAACTTATTGATCATATTTTACCTTCGAGTACCTTTTTAGCAGTGCTATTTTACTTGACTTGCTTGAATGTATCACACAAGATGCTTTCCTTTTTCATAATTTCCTCCTATTCCCTGAGTAATAGAAAATGCAGCTACTTCCATTAACTACATAAAATATTTATTTCAGCAACTACATACACAGAGAACTTCAGAGGTCTCTCTTAAAGAGTAAACCCATAAATTAGTCACTTGAAAGTAAGCCAAAGAAGATGATACAAATTACCCTGGCTGCAGTAGGTAATGTCAAAAAATGTTAATTTATGACCTTTTCATTATACTAGAATACCTCCTGACACAAGGGGGGTAAAAAAATTGCAAAATGAAACATATAAACCTTTAGAATCAATTTTAAGTAATGTTAAGTTTGATGGCTTTGTAACAGTAGTAATGGAAAATTACTGAGATGCATGATAGAGAAAAATATGGAGTACAGCTAGAGAACATACTGAGAATTCTTGAACAAGATAAACTGCTGCAGTTGACGTAGTTTAGGCCTTTATGACCTTAGTACAAAATGAGTGTAAGAAAATAGGCTAGAAGAACAGGACGTAAAGCTAGGGAGTATGTGGAAAGGCAGGGGCCCAGCATAGGCTGCAGTTAAACTAACTGATAAGCAGGAGGATGGGATAATTATTATGTCTGTGGTGTTAACGAACCAATTAAGCTGGCATAAGCATCTATTGGGGGTGCTTCAAAGGCTGCCAGCAGTGATGAAGATTTTTGGAAGAAGTAAACGACCCTCAGAGACCACCACCACATTTTTGTATGTATGCAAGGAACTTTCTGGAAAGTGATATAATCCATACGTAGCCTCATAAATATGTATGCTCTGTAGCTATATAAGGACTGCTTGTGTAACAATAAGGGGACACACTTTAGGAGGAGCTATCCCCCATGTCTCCCAGCACCGTAATAAAGAATACCTGTTTGTCAACTAGGAAACTTTGTTGGCAAGTTTGTTCCTGGAGTTTTCTCTGAATCACTCCTGATCCTAAATATACATCTATGATATATGACATGTACAAGTATTCCCATCCATTCATCTTCATGTTTTACATGTGGGCAGTGAACACACAGATTTGTGCAGACATGACTTGCTCATGGTCACTAAGGATAAATACAGGAAAGTCAGGAAAACTTCAAAACTTAAATCTGGTTGCAAACCATTGGGTTGTTCTTCATCTCTTGAGATGAGTGCTGCCTAAAAAACCAAAATCTCTATCCACTTATTCTCCGAGTCTGCCTGTCCACTTCCATGCTTAAATCTTGCCACAGTTCAGGGGCTATCTCAAGAGAAGCCAGAGTCTATTTATTTTCCTCACTTTAAGGGAAAAAAAATCCTCCCATACTAAATTAAAAATATGCCAGGAAGCAATTATTTCTCAGGAACTATGGAGATTCTTGGATGCATCTTGTCATTAGAGACTGTGACTTCAGGAGGAAAGGAAGTAATTTTATTCCATTTTAATCAAAAAAGTATATTAATATTTTTGTACAATCTAAACAAAAATGATCTAAAACTCAAACACTAACTTCAAGGGATATTCTCAACATGTTCAACAAACATAACTGTGTTGAATTGCAAATGTGATTCAGTTGCCTGATTTAATCATGAACAGAATATTTTCCAGACAAAGCCGTTTCAGGAGTCAATTGATCGCAATTAAGAAAGGGCCATCAATGGCTGCTTAGGCTAAGATTAGATAAAATAATTCTTAAGGTTGCTAATATTTGAAAAGAAGAAAACATAGATAATTCCAAACAAAACCATGCTTCTTATAATTTAAGCTTTGAGGTTTTTTCTTTGTAAAAGAGTGTAAAATGAAGAACTATTATCATACCATCAATCAGTGAACACATTAGAAGATAAAAGTGAATTTGCTTATCTCATTAACTCAACAAAATGCTATGGCATACATACAATAGATCATATTTCTGTTAATAAATGAATGCTTTTCTTCCAGTCAGATAAGCAATAAAAATACAAATGGATTCAAAAGTCAATGTTTTACATAGCTTCTCATTACAGATCGCACTACTTTATTGGTATCTACAAACAGAATTTAAGAAGCACAGCTTTAAGAGTTCTGAAATGGCAGCATATTTCTGAAGGCCACTGCAATTGTTCCCTAATGTCCTGATGACATTGATTAGAGTTCAATGAAATCACAGAAGTCTCTCTTAAATAAGCAACCACCAACAACAACAACAAAGGAAAAAAGAAAAATTAAAAAGGGAAAAAAAATATGTGGAGCACTTGCTACCATGGTAATTCCCAAAGAAAAGAAATCAAAATAAGGAAGAATCTTAAACTTTGAAGTGTCTGCACTTTAGAGAAAAAGCAAATAAAAGCAGTATCTTTAATGTGTTTTGACATATCTTAGAGATATATTGAAACATTCTCCTTTAATGAGAAAAAAGACTAAGTTCTTTGACATAAGACTGTATTTGATTAATCACTTATTTTGTTTTCTTCATTGTATATTATTCTTCACTGGATTTTATTTTTATTATATATTGTCAGATATATTGTTAAAAATCATATTGGCTGGCATAGAAAGTTTAAATGCTTTTGCTACATTTAATGCAACGATGTTTTGTTTTCCAACTTAAATGCCTTATGAAAGCCTACATGTAATTAGGCACATATAATCATTGATCAGATTCTGTTTTTACAGTAGAGGTTTAAACATGGCTGGCTACCACTCTCCCTTCTACACAGCAAAGGGGGAGAAAATAAGGTTAAAGAGCTTAAAGACTGAGATAAGGACAGGGATAGTTATTGCTTATCAATTACTGTCATGGACATGACAGATTCAATTTGGGAAAGTTCAATTTATTGCTAATTAATAGCAAAGTAGACTAGTGAGAAATTAAAAACAAAAGTTAAACCACCTCTTTCTCCCCCCCTCCTCCTCCTTCCTAGGTTCAACTTCACTCCTTCATTCCTGACATCTCTACCTCCTCCCTTTGTGTGGCACAGGGGAATGGGGCTTGCAGTGGGTCCGTAACTGCTTCTCTGTGCCACTTCCAATTGTTTCCAAAGAACCCACATACTGAGAGTTTCTGTTCTGTTAATAAAAATATAGCCACTTAGTATAGCTCCTGTGTTACCACATATATGTTGAAAGAAAGGCTATATTATGTGATGGCTTACTTCTAGAATTTCAAACTTTTCTAGCGGTTTCATTCAACCCTGTCATAGGCATGCTATATAAAACATTAAGCATTTACATAACTAAAAATATTTTCTAATAAAAAATATGCGTAATGCTTAAGAAATATGTATTTAATTCAAAGTGGAATAGATCCAGAAAGAACAGTTGAGGAAAGCTTTTTTCATAATGCCATTATCTTGGTAAGAATTGCTCTGTAGCTGTGAGATAAATGAGAAGGTATAAAAGCCTGTTTAGAAAGAGCTGGAATCAGTTTTCTTCTTGTGTTTTGGGTTTTTGTTGTTTGTCTTGCAACCTGGTTGACAACTTACACTGCTGAGATTTGAAATAAAAGTAACTACATGTGATTTATGAATCTTGCCTTTCATTTGTTTAGTTTAAGTGTCTCAAACTGCTGTGCTTTAGATTGAACTATGATTTTTTAAAAATTTTTCTTTCTGGCAAGGAAAAGTTACTTCCTAAATTGAAAAATCAATTATTGTGATTCTTTTTTCAATGTTGCAAGGAACAGCATAGGTTTCTGGATAGTTAAAGAAATCCAAAATTACAAAATAAGCATCTCAAAATCTGCTACATTATTTAAAAGTAAAAAATAACTTTGTAATTATAGCTGGTGAGACATTGCATGTTGTGATTAAATGAAAAGAAATATGTTTCAAATTCTTAATGGAGTATTCTGATTCTGAGAGAGATTAATACAGACAAGTGGAGAAAAAAAATCAACTCATGCCTAAACCAGTTACATTTTCCTGTATCTCTATGTATGCTGGTTTCTAAACATGAATGTTGGAGAAAGTGTGAGGATCACATGAAGAGTTGACTAAAGACTGCTGTCACTATGATGTGGAAAAAGTCCCTTTTGTCACAGATATCACTCTATTGCAGTTGATCCTTAGGGAAAAATAAATTACTTCATTTTGCTTTAGAACTAATGTGCAGTATAAATCAAAGTCCTCTTTAATTGCCATTTCTTAAGGCCTGACTTCCCATGGTAAAACATCTCATCGACAGGAAAAGATACACTTGTCTGTTGACCATTTACCATTTCCTCTAGACAGTACAGTACTCTGTGGGAGACATAAGGAAAGGAAAGCCCAATTTTTTTACTCCTAACTAAATTTCAGGCAGTAAAAAGTAGATGCTGTTGTTCAAAAGATAGTATTTTCTGGCTAAATATTTTTATTTTTACAGCACATTTTGCTGAAGCACTGTTGAGTTGATATATTTCATTAATTTGTCCAAAAGTGAAATGACCTTATCGTATTTTAAATGAAAGATTCTTCTTATGATTAGCTTCTAGTTAAGTCTTGATGCAGTAGCCATCTAAAATATTAGCTTAAACATATCAAACTAATGAAGTGTATTGATTTGGATAATATTTAAGATATAGGAAGGATGATCATGCATTCATACATTCAGTATTCTTTGTCCTAAACATTTAAATTTAGGCCTATTTTGACTGAACCTTTTAACTGAAAAGTATTTTTTTAATGTGCTTTACTGGATTAAAAAGCAGGTAAGTTTTGTTGCATGCAAATGCAAAGATCATAAGAAAGTGGTACAGGAATGCAATCATCTTTCAACACACATCAAAGCCACCTGGCCAAAGGCACAACACTAAGGAAGAAGACAAGGACATTAAGAAAGAAGACAAGTACTAAAAAGAAAATAATCTGTTAACTCATCGGTCATAGCATTCTAATGCTTGGGGACACAATAACATTTATTTTAGTAAGTAGGAAAGAATTAAAGGCTTGCCAGAGACACAAATATATTTGAAAGGTACAGTAGATCAATTCACCTGCATATGCAGCAACCAGCATGTACCCCACAATCTTAGAGACTGAACTCATTTAACATAATCTTAGGCACTGGCATCTGGAGGCTTGATGAACTGCATAACATTAGGGGAGTGCATATGAATCTAAATGTAAAGGAAGATGTATACATTTTATCTTCACAAAACTTCTGTCAACATCTGTTCTTATTCATGAAAAGCTTCCATGAATGAGAAAAGTGGAATAAAACCTTTAGGACAACAATGTGTGTGTTGGGAGGTAGAAACACATAAACTAAAATAGAAATATTTTGTTTGCTACACACTTATCTTTAGGTTTGGCATCAGTTATCAAAAAAAAAAAAAGAAATTAAAGTACTATATCTTTGGTTACAAAGTTCTGTTGCAACATTTTTTAAACATAAAAATTTATGGAAATTCAGAGAAGTACTCAGAGTGCATGCTAATGTATCTTTCTTGGTGCTTAGCAGTCAAGGAAAACATTCCAGTGTCCTACTTTTCTTCCTCAAGTCACATGGATTTGAAGGAAAGTGACTAAAGTACAGAGAAAAAAAAACCAAACTAAAAAAAAATAACAAAATTATGAACAGACAAGCAAAAGAGGTAAGGAACTAAAAATTATTACTGCATGTAAAAGCAGAAGTGTACAAAAGGAATAACACAAATTTCACCCAAAGTGTATTATAATTCTTTATGATCAGAAATTTCAGTAAGTAAAATACAAAATTTAAATATGAGGTATAAGAGAATTATTAATACATATATATAGTAAAATAAGTAAATATTCTAAGAAAGTTACCCATAAAATTATCAAAGCAGATGCATAGTAGCCTTTTCATCCTTACCTTACACAGTATATTGGGACTTTCTCTAAAAAGTAAGTAGGTCATATGGACATATTTCCACCATTCCATCTGGTATTTAGTTAGGCTGTTTAGCACAAGTCTAAGAAAGACAAACCTAACCCTAACTCTGTCCAAGGAATATAATTCAAGTTCTATTAAAAATCTAATTTCTTAAGTTTTTGCTGTTCAGTATTTGAAAATAATAACTACCATGGGTAGATGATCAGTTTTCTTCAGGAACTGTTTTAAAAAATATCACTCTCCCTCTTCTCTTTTTTTTTTTTTTTTTTTTAACTGTGGCTTTTTGAGCACATTTTCTGGTTTCAGAAATTGCAATAGAGGAATAGGCTGAATGCATTTTCTCAGATCTGATTATGTCATGGTTTCAGCAGCAGCGGTCATTTTTCTCCTTCGTAGTAGCTGGTACAGAACTGCGTTCTCAACTTTCGGCCAGGGAACAGTGCTGATAACACCAATGTTCATAGTTATGGCTCAGAATATTTTGGTCTGACCAAGGACTTTCTGAGTCTCATGCTCTGCCAGGGAGGAGAAGAAGCCAGAAGGAAGCAGAAGCAGGATACCTGACCCAAACTGACCAAGGAGGTATTCCATACCACAGCATGTCATACCCAGGATGTAAATACTGGAGGCAGGAACATGGAAGAGTTCAGTTCACAGCTTGGTCATCGAGCGGTGCATCCTCTTCCCTTGTATTTCCCTGGTAACTGTTATTATTGATGATAGCAGTAGTGATTTGTGTTATATCTTAGTTACAGGACTGTTCTTATCTCAACCCGTGGGAGTTACATTCTTTCGATTCTTCTACCCATTCCCCCCCCCCCCCCCCCTTGGAGTTGGGGGAGAAGAAAGAGGGGGGAGTGAGTGGGCTGCGTGATTTACAGCTTCAACCATGACAGTTCTTTTTGGTGCACAATGTGGTGCACGAAGGGTTGAGATAATGAAATAAATGGCTTAAACCACGACAGATTAGGATAATGAAAAAAAAATCTTACAGATATTTGAATCAGTAGAAGTGGCTGAAAGATAAATTTAAACTTGCTTATTCTAATAATTAGATGGCTTTAAAGTTTATCAGGTGCGTAACTACTAAATTCATAGATGTTTTTGTTGAAATGTATGTTTTTGAAAAGTTTTTTTGTTTGCTAATTTTTACTGATTTATTATGTCAAATGAGGTTGAAAAACACCTCTTGATTTCCTCTAGTACTGGTCTTGTGATCTAACCTGTTTTATAGGTTCTTTAATGGTTTTTGCACAAATCCTAGAGTATGCTTATAAAAGTGCAGGCAAAACGACAATATTGTCCAAACAAAACAGAACTGGCATATTGCATAGACATGAAATAGATCTGAATAATCTGGTGACTTTAAGTTATACAAATGTGCAGTGCAAAATCCAAATTTGTGTAAGTAGAAACTAAACATGTTTCCCCTGAATCTTGTTACATATTTAGTTTAATGTGAGAAGGGCAAGGAAGACACTAGCAAGTTTCAGAAATAGTTTTGCATTAGTAGAGAGGCAATGGAGATTACCATTTCCAGAGTGTTTCATATCATTCTGGTTGCTACTGTGCAGGAAAACAGAATTCAAATTGGAACATTTACTTGTTTCATTTCCATTTACATTGGAATATTTGCAGAAGTTACTAAGATGATTACAGGATGAACCTTTCATTTGACTAGAATAGCTTGTCTTCTTTAATTTTACTAAACAAAGCCTACGAGGACGCAGGAGCTTACTTCATGTGGGTGAAAGCAACTATATTGGCCACAATAATGGCGGTGTCATATTGTTTGACCATAAATTGATTATGAAGGATTTATCTTCAAATCTAGATCAAAGTCCCTATTTTTCTTGTGGGGTCATAATATGTTACAAGGTGAGTGATGCAACGATTTCATTAAACTTAAAAATTATATAAATTGAAATATTAGCATTATATATTACATGGTGTTAGAACTGGAATGGAAATGTGGACTGCAAGACTTTCTGGAGTTTTGAGTGTGAGTTTAGCCTGATGTATTAGGAATGATAGAAAGTGATTGAATGACTGCAGTTATTTATCAGCCAGGCTGAATGCAGTAACAGTGTGGTCCCACTGCAATAGTGTAATGTAAGCATTGATCACACTGTTCCAAGATACGTACTCTCCGCGGTATTTAAGAAATATTATACCAAAACACGAAGAAATAATTATAATAGTAAATTATATCCAAGTAAGGGGAAAGCGCAGTAAAATGGGCCTGTTACCTAAAATGGCCCTCTGACTACTCTCTCTGAAGTCATGCACCCTTTGAAATACAAGAAGTTGATTGTTTGCCTGAGTTTGTAAACTGCACTAAGAAGTTTTCTGAGATGTTTGAAATGACCTTGAATCTCAGATGGGGATTAATCATCAGACCAGATAACATTTGGGTCTACCATTGCCAGCTCAACATGAAGTTCTTGACATCAGGTCGAAGAGTGCTGTCACCGGTGTGTTTTACCACCCCTGTCAGAGTGAACCCTGGAAACATCCTTCTGTTTCATAGAGACAGAAGACACTTGCTGCTTTTCACAATGGGAGAATGGACTTTGTGAGATTCAAAGAGGGCTTTTTCATTGTTAAAGATGAGGAGGCTGATGACTTAAATACTATAGTATTTGTATGCTTTGAAATAACCCACAAATTCAAAACTTCTCCACAAGGCAGTCTCTCTACTGATGAAGGTTGTCATAACATAAAAATACCTATTATTTAAGTATGGTTTTAGGTGACAAGGAAGACCACAGGCCTGAATTATGTCCCTCCAACAACAGTATAGAGCTGACAATAGGAAAGATTTACAATAATGATTTTGCCTTTGTCCTTATCCCACAGGTGTAAAGTACCATCAACGCTACCTTGCTGTCCTGGTTTAAGCCCCCCACCCACGCAGTTTTACTCACTCACTCACTCCCTCGCCTCTTTCTTCCCCCAGTCCCGGGGGAATGGGGAGGAGAATCAAAAGAATTCAACTTGCACAGGTTGAGATAAGGACAGTTTAGTAACTAAGGTATAACACAAATCACTACTGCTACCACCAATAATAATACAAGAGAAATACAAGGAAAGAGAATACAACTGCTCACGAAGCCCGACCCAGCCAGTGCACCCCCCAGCAGCAAACCCCCCAGTCCCAAAAACCTGACCATGCCATGCACCCCCAGTCCACGACCGGGTCTCCGCCCTCTGTGTTTTCACATCCTGGATATGACGTGCTGTGGTATGGAATATCCTCTTTGGTCAGTTTGGGTCAGGTGTCCTGTCTCTGCTTCCTCCTGGGGCTTCCCCTCCTCCCTGGCAGAGCATGAAACTCAAAGTCCTTGGTCAGGCCAAAACATTGTCAAGCAGAAGCTGTAAACACTGGTGTTATCAGTGCTGCTCCCAGGCCCAAAATCAAAACCACAGCGCTGCACCAGCTACCAAGAAGGAGAAAAAACGACTGCTACTGCATGAACCCATGACACTTGCCCAACCACGATTTGACATTTTTGCTTCTTAAACAACAACCGTAGAATTGATGTCTATGCGGAAACAGTGGCCAAAACAGCTGATGCTCTTTGGGAGTTGCTCAACATATGCTTATTTGTTGAAATGTTCTGCATGTTACCCACAAGATAGGGCCTGGATCTCAGCTATCCAGAAAGCAGATGACAGCCACAAGCACCAGGCTATGAGCTATACTTTAAATATGGGCTTTTCTCAGAACACCACCTGTTCCCCCCACTTCCCAGAAAAGATCTTGTTTTCTGAACTTACAATTTTTAATGAAATTCCCCTTTTCATAAGGGAGTGTTCATATAATCTTCACTTTAAATCAGGAATTAGTCTGCTTTTTTGGCACAGTTTTCTTAATTGTCAAGCAGGAATTTATCACAATCAGACTGATGTGTAATCACAAAAATCAGACTGATAAATAACATTTTAAATCATCATTAATACAAATATATATCCTTCTTTTTTGACATTTGCTCAATCCAAAATCTAAATAAATTTTCACATTTCTATTTCTTCATACATTATTCTTTTCATCCAGAACTCTTCCTCCTTCTACTATAATGCATTCAGTTTACATGTTAGAGAAGCGCAGCCTAATGCATGCATCTTTTCCAAGCACCTCAGCTTTATAAAAACCCTCAGAAAAAACCTTTTTTTTTTCCAAATTATCTCTAAGTAGATAGCATTGTTGCAACTGTGATTACATTTTATTTTCACTTTATGGATCAGTAACATGTAGCTACCAGTAGTTCTACTATAAGCAGCAGGACATGCATAGAGGATGGGACTTCTTATGTCAGATGCAAAACATCTGTGAAACCATATATGGTTGTATTTTCACTAATCAGTTAGAACCTTGAAAGAAAGGCTATATTAGCATCTGAGGAGCCAACAGATCTCTTCTCTGCAAAGGTGGAGATCATTTGTTGGTCCCTGGCACTAAAAGTATTGTGGCAAATAAGGGAAGTCAGGAACTGTTCACCAGCTCTGAGATCAGTATGACATATCTTAGCTCATATTCATGTGCCTGTACTCTCTTATCCTCAAAAAGAAGTAAGCAACATAAGAACTGCATGTGTGGCATGGCCCTTCTCATGTACCACTTGTGCCAATGGGCAGTGGGTGGCAGATAGCCACCTAACACTGGCCAGAGAGCTGTATGAAGGACCACACCACTGACTGAGCATGCAGTCATAACAGGCTATAATCATTATACAGTTGACCGTAATTGTGGTACTATCTCAAGCCTGACCCTGTTTTATTTATTTGTACAGACATGACCTATGAAACCTGTGAGACAGTAAAACAGAGGTGGATACCATCTGCAGGATATTAATAGGACATAGACTGATGGAAAGATTACAATGTGCAATTAAATTAATTTAATTTTTGGCTCTTTCTTCTTTGAGAATGATGAATTTCAAAATCCTAGGTGTCTTTTGATGGATTCTGAGTGGTGTGATTTTTTTAGCAATTTAAGATCACTTTTAAGGAAGCCTCATCATTCCAGATACTTAAATTCATGCGTAAGTATCACAGAACTACAGTTGGAGTACAGTCCACACATATATGGGTCACATAGATTCCCAGCACCAGGATTCCCATACATTATTAGTCCTGCTCTTATTTCCTGCTGTGAGCTTCCTTTCTGTATATTTAGCAACTTTTTTTAAAGCTGGCATACTTCACATCTTGCTTATGGATTGACAGGATGAGTAAATTCTCCTCCAGAAAGATATAAAGTATAGTCTTAACTTAGTATTAAAAGCTTACTTTAACCTTTGAAACCAGTGGGAATTCAGGGAATATAGCAGGACTCTTGGATGTAGAAAGCAGACATTATCATAAATCACATATAGTAAAGGTATGATGGAGTGAGTGAGACTATATCTCAAGTACAAATCAATACTAGAAAACTGACCACATAATAGATTTTTTTACTCAGTACTGTGTAAAGTTCTGAATTAACTTTAAGTTTGTAAAATTATTTCCTTGTGGAAATAATAACTTATTAGTCAGATTTTATCTTTATTAATATGCATATGAAACATGCTAATGATGATTGAAGAAACTTTTTACTTTACATTCATTATAAATAAAGTATTGCCAAGTCTATAGCTCATAAAACTTAATAATTTGGATCCATCTGGCACAATGAAAATGCTATGGCCTATCAGGATTTGGAATGTGACCAAGAAAGCACAAAGAACTGCAGTGTAAGGAAAAGGTTGCTGACTTTTTAAAAAAAAAAAACAACAGTGATATAGCAAAACTTTTTTTTTTTTTTAAACAGCAACTCAGAGAGGTACTTCAAGAGACAGCCACGCACATCATGCTTGATATCTTAAAAGTTCAAAAAAGAGAAAAACATTTTTCTGCTTTCTATTTCTGGGTTCATGGCCAATTCAAAATCACTGTAGAGAATTTTGTTTCCTCTGACTATCTTCGGAATCAATTTAGTCCCTATTGTGGCATTACAATACTTGAAAAATCTCTGTGTGTAAGTAGTTGCAACATTTTTTTTTTATACATTAATAACTTGTCTCAGTGCTTAGAGTGTGTTCTGAAATCTTTTCCTATTTCAATCCAGAATTGCTCTTGTTTCTTATAGCACCACTTTTGTCACTAAAATAATGTTATTAAACACTTTAATGGTATTTCAGAACTGATTATACATGATGGGCAAAACTGGAAAATCTTTTCAGTCTGAGTCTTCAGACTGAAGAGTGATAATTAGTTATTTCTGTTGATTTATACATGAAACATTTCAGAATTATGACCTCCGATGCAAGTCTGATATCAAGGTCCAGTTAGAAATTCAGTCAGGTTTTTAATTTTGGCAGCTAACATACTTAAATGTATCAAACTGGCAGCAGCAAAAACTAAGGGGAAAGCTTTATTTTCTCCTGTTATTCCTCCATATATAACTTGAAAAAAAAAAACAAACCTGTGAGATGGAGTTGTATTTCTTTCAATATAAATTATGAAATAGTGCTGATTTGTCACACACTGACTCCTTTTCAGATTTCTCTGTAAGCTATCATATACTTTATTATTTTATTTGAATTCATTGAAGGTTGGAAGAGACCTTAGAGATCATCTAGTTCCAACCCCCCTGCCACGGACAGGGACACCTTCCACTAGATCAGGTTGCTCAGAGCCCCGTCCACTGCCCTTGAGCACTTAGAGAGATGGGACAGTCATAACTTGTCTGGGGAGCCTGTTCCAGTGTTTCACCACCCTCATAGTAAAGAACTTCCTAATGTCCAGTCTAAATCTACCCTCTGACACCTTAAAGCCCATACCCCCTTTCCTGTCACTACATGCCTTGTAAAAAGTCCCTCTACAGATATCTTACAGATCCTTTTAAATACTGTAAGACTGTTATAAGGTCTCCCCTGAGCCTTCTCTTCAGACTGAGCAAGCACAATTCTCTGCCTGTCTTCACAGGAGAGGTGCTCCAGCCCTCTGATCATCTTCATGGCCCTCCTCTGGATTTACTTGAGAGGTCACAGTCCCTCTTGTGTTGGGGGTTCCAGAGCTGAATGCAGTACTGCAGGTGGTGTCTCACAAGAGCAGAGGGGCAGAATCATCTCCCTTGACCTACTGGTGATGCTCCAATTGATGCAGCCCAGCATACAGCTGGCTTTCAAGGCTGCAAGTGCACACTGCTGTCTTACATTGAGCTTTTTGTCAACCTGCAACCCTCCCCAAGTCCCATTTCTCCTCAGGCTTGCTCTTAGTCCAGTATCCACTCAGCCTGTATTTGTGCTTGGGGTTGCCCTGACACAGATGTAGGACCTTGCACTTGATCTCATTGAACTTCATGAGGTTCACTGCGGGTCCAGCTCTCAAAGTCATCAAGGTCCCTCTGGATGGCATCCCTTCTATCCAGTGTGCCAACCGTACCGCACATCTTGGTGTCATCAGCAAACTTGCTGAGAGCACACTCAATCCCACTGCCCAATACTGAACCCTAAGGAGCACCACACTTCACTGATCTCCACTTCACATTGAGCCTTTTACCACAATTGTTTGAGTGTAACCATCCAGCCAGTTCTTATGCACCAAATGTTCCATCCATCAAATCCATACCTCTTCAGTTTAGAGACAAGCATGTAGTGGGGGACCATGTACAAGTGTCTTGCCCAAGTCCAGGTAGCTTATGTCAGTTGCTCTTTGCTTATCCACCAATGACATGGCGCCATCATAGAAGGCCTCCAAATTTGTCAGGCATGATTTGCCCTTAGTGAAGCCATGTTAGCTGCCACAAATCACACCCTTACTTGGCAGTCACTATATGCAAAAATTGCTTTTTTCTTTGATTTGGTGATAATTAGACATGTCTGTGGCTTGTATTGCCATTTCTAAGAAGTTTTTCTTTTCAGTTATCCTTTTTTTGATAGTTAAATTCCAAACTTAAAATTTTCATCAGGTTTTAGAGTCACCCTATTTGCATTTTTATGTCTGCTTTGCAATTCAAGTTTTTTCTATTTTAACATCAAGTACATGTAAAGGGAAAAGAGATCACTTCATCTGTTTCCTCATTTTATGTAATGGGTAGACTTGTCCTGCCTAAATTAGACAAGTTTTCCTTTAACAGAAAAGATAGGGAAAAAAGAAATCTGAATACAACTAGAAGCAGAATAAGAAACATATGTATCCCTTTACATTTGTTTAGCAGCAGAAAGCCTGAAGTGTACCAATTTTTCAAAAGGATTGAAGACACATATGCAGAAAGAAAATGAGTGACTTGACTTACAGGTTGACCAGGCTATGAATATTCACATGGCCTAGTGATTCCAACTGCATTTGAGGCAAATTGCAACCAATAATTACATCACAACCTTATCTTTCAGAAATCATTGATAGCACATCCTCTAGAAAAATCTGGAAAACTAGTTAAGAACAAAGATATATCTAGGGGACAAGTCAGCAGTATTTTGAGATCAAGCTTATCATCATCTACAGGGAGAGAGACCCTGCAAACCTACTTTCCCAAGCACAGGGCCTAAAAAGCCTTCTAGCCTGATACAAACCATAACATGCCTGAAGATGTGGATGTAGTATATTGCACAGCATTTTTCAGTTATACACTCTCTTGGTGGCTGATAAATAGTCAAGAAGTAGCATCTCTCTAAATATAACAGGCCAAAATCCACTTGCACAGGGTTTTGAGGCCAAATGGGACTGGCATCAGCTGCTCTGAGGAGAATAGGTGCCTTCCTGGGCCAGGGCAACAACTGGGGCACTCTGGGCATCCTCCAAGCCTAAGCCTTCACTGGGAACACGCTATAATCAGCAGTATAGATGTGTCAGCAATTCCACACTCTTATCTGTTTCATTTAATAATAAAACTGTGAATCAAGGAGAGTGACAGTATTATATCCTTTTCACCTTCTATTAGAATTCAGTGTTCCCCTGTTCGGAAATCAGTCCCTGCAGAGAGAAAAAGCTGAGCCTAGATTGATTCCTCAAATACTCTCAAGCTTCTAGGATTTAAGAGGAGATGGAAAATTGATTTGTGTTTTAAGTGCTACATTCATTTATGGAACATGTCTTCAGCTTCAACACTAGTATTTCTCCACTACAGTAATGTGTATGAAACCTTATTTACGTTAGGCTTCTGCAATATAATTATCTGTTAACTCCCCAGACCAGAGGTGACTATTGATATTCCTCACTTACTTTTTGCCTGAACACGAGGTGCTTGAAACTTGTTTCTTAAGTCAGAACTTAATGCTTCCCTTTCTGCACTGTGAATGACCACTCTGCTGAATATCCCTGTGAAGGAGAGCGTTTTCAAGGCAGGAAGGAAGAGGCATTGTGTTTTGGGTTTATATGGATCAGAGGGGCGTGTGTGTGTCTATGAGAATGCACATGTTCTTCATTTTCCCTCTACTCTGCTCTCAAGAGACCTCACTTGGAGTATTGTGCACAGTTCTGGTGTCCTCAACATGAAAAGCACATGGAACTGTTGGAACAAGTCCAGAGGAGGGCCACAAGGATGATCAGGGGACTGAAGCACCTCCCGTATGAAGATAGGATGAGAATGTTGGTGCTGTTGAGCCTGGAGAAGAGAAGGCTGCTTGGAGACGACCTAACAGCCTTCCAGTATCTGAAGGGGGCCTATAGGGATGCTGGGGAGAGACTCTTCATTAGGGACTGTAATGAGAGGACAAGGGGTAATGGGTTCAAACTTAAGCAGGGGAAGTTTAGATTGGATATGAGGAAGAAATTCTTTACTGTGAGGGTGGTGAGGCACTGGAATGGGTTGCCCAGGGAAGTTGTGAATGCTCCATTGCTGGTGGTGTTCAAGGTTGGGTTGGGCAGAGCCTTGGATGGCATAGTTTATTGTGAGGTGCCCCTGCTGATGGCAGGGGGTTTGGAACTAGATGATCTTAAGGTCCTTTCCAGCCCTAACTATTCTATGATTCTGCTCCGCTGTCTCTGCTACATGAATTAAATATGATTAAACTAATGTCAAGGTTTAACCATTAGAATGATTGTCCCTGAGAGAAAGAGAATAATGAGAGTTTCTTTTAGAAGATATTCTGATAAAGTATGCATATCCAGAAACATCTTGCAGACTGCATAAGGCAAATAGCTGTAGTATTTGTCAGCTCACTATTTGATTTAATTTCCCTTGGTAAACATCAGTTTATTGTTTCTTAAAAAAAAAAATTAGATTTAAAAATTGGACTAGTTTTGAAGACTACTTCAGCCCCTTGAAGCTATTAAAATGATCACATCAATTACATTTATAATCCTGACCTTTCTCAGATGTTTTATGGAAGGCCTGTTCCTGGTCATTTGTTTAGTTAAGTCTTGGTCTTGCTTGTTTCTGTTATTATTATATAGAAATATAAAATTAATTTTTGTTAGACCAAGTAAGCTGAACAATCTAAATTCCACAGTTGTAAAACACACTGAACAGCAGGAGGTTAGGAGATATAAAAATTAGACCTTGTTCAATGCCAGGAGGGCATGGATTCATATAGGGATTCCCATTTATGACAATTGACTTTGTACAGCATAAAATATATGTCTCAATACAAAAATGATGATATATTGCTTTCATACAGTCTCTTAAAAATGAATGAGATTCTGCAGATAATTCTCCTAGGATTTTCATCGGTTTTACTGGCCTAAACAAATGGGAGCAGTTTGTATTCTTCTACTGCTATTTCAATGCCTTTAAAAATGCAGTAAAGTGTAGAGTCTGTTCTTCTCCTAGCATGCAATAAATACTCCCTTGATTGAGAAATACCATTTTTAGAAAATCTTATCTTTTTGTTCCTTTTTATCAAAGAACGCAGAAGCAAAAATCGTAGCATTGTGTATTACCATTGCCTCCTTAAAGTAATGCATACAAATGTTTTTTCCCTTGAGATCTTCAGATGCCAACACAGAGATACCAAGCAAACTTTCATTATCTATCTTTATGAAAGAGCTTAGTTATTACTTAGGTTCCTAAACATTCTCCTGAGTTTTCCCAAGGACGTGATGTGATGGCTAGTAGCTGAAGAATCATAGAATCATAGAATGGTTAGGGTTGGAAAGGACCTTAAGATCATCTAGTTCCAAGACCCCTGATTAAACACTACAGGAATTAGTCTTTTAGAAATCTTTCTATTGTACCCTACAGAAAACCCCAGACCACAAGTGTTCTTGTCTATTGTGACAATATTTCTCCATTGTACAGCATAAATGGGGAAAAAAAACCCAATATGTACAATAGCTCAGTAATCAAACTGCTTTTTTTCTCCATTTCTGTACATCTTAAACTATGAAAAGATACTCCAGGAACAGGGACCTGGTGGAAAACCAGAGAAAAACACTTTCTCCAGCTACTGGCAAAATGAGAAGTTGGTCGAAGACTGAGGTCCTTAATAAAGTTTTTGTTTAACAGCATGGACTTCCATTAAGGGAGATGCAACAAAAGTGATGCATAAATATTAGTGAGGAAAAGACACATTTAAATTTATATACTTTCACTCTTTCCTGATATTCTGGATGCTTATTTTTTGAATAGGCATTATAGGATAGATTTCTTTTCACTACTTTCACTGATTAGAATCCAGATGGCCCAAAGCCAAGCCATGAGTATTCACGTACATTTTCAGCCATTCTACAAACTTTAAGTATAATTTAAGCCTTTTGGAATTTTCTGAGTCTATGGATGACTAAAGCAACATTTGCTGAATATCACTTAACCTGATCTCTTTTTTTTCATAGTTAAATGCAAATGCATTCTTTTGGAGCCAGATACCTTGACCATATAATAATTGGTTACTTATTGCATAAGCTTTCTACCTTTCCTTGGAATTAATATCATGATTGAGGGATTGTGAAACCTAAGAGAATTTTTTAGCATAAGTCCTCTGAGTCATCCTCTACAAGATTCCACTAGCCTGTTGGGTGCTTCATATTAGATAGTCTGAATTCTGTACTGTGGTAAATATATTACCTACTTGGAATACTAGAAGTTTGCATTCATTTTTTTGCAGTAACAAAGGGAATGAACTGTCAAACCATTGAGTCTCTACTAGAATCTAGGCTTAAATTATGTTTCAATTCCATCAAGCCACCAGTTTATCTACTAGATGTTGTAAGGTAGGACATTATCTTGCTATTGCTATTCCTTCCCAGAAACAACGATCAATAGCAAACATGACAGATAGTGCTAGGCAGAGAAAAAGTGGTCCAGGTTGTGAATGATGCTGATTACCTTTTGCCCTTTGGGGCAAACTTTCATTTTGCAAACGCGCTAATACAAATATCCCTTTCACTCAATCAGCACTTATTTGAAGCCTTCTGCACTCTGACTTGCAGCTCTAAAAACTATGGCACAGAAACTCTCAAATTTTTTCATTGTCAGAAACCCAGTGTTTCTGGCTTTAAAACTGTTTACAAAAATGCTATGTCTAAGAAGGCTGTTCTCACATTTCCTGAGCCATTATCTCAATTCAGTGTCCTAAAATAAATTCCACTGCTTTTTCTTCTGCGATTTACTTTTCCCTTTTCTCTAGTTCAACCTAGTGACTGTGCACAGTTTCCTAATATGCAACATCCTTGTCTGAATAATGCAATGAGTTGCTGTTACCTGAGATGTAGGTCAGAGTACTGTATAGCATTATTTATTAAATTAGGGTAGTTATCATTTCATCTTGTCATCAGAAAAGAAATTATGCCTGTGGCTACTTCTCCCAAATATTTCTATACCACCATAAAACATCTGAGAATAAAAGACAATAAAATAGCTTTTTCTTTTTTTCTGTCAGAAGGAATCTAACGTACTGCTAGAAAAAACTGTCTCCATTGCAAGAAAGGCATTCATGGTTCACTGCCCTAACATTATTCAACATGTATTGAAAGCTGCTTTGAAAAGATGAAGTGCCAAATATATGTGAAAAATGTATTTTGTTTTTACCTGAAATAGCATCTTCTTACAGTCTTCCTCCATGTTTTCTAAATCAGAAATTGGATAGGGAGGAATTGGATCAAATTCAAACTTAATAGCACCAACAAAAACAAAATGCAAGAAAACCAGCAAAAATTTGAAAAAGACATATTTAGGCTCCAATCCACATAATTTTGAATAATTTATTTATTTACTTACCATATTCTTTCTTACAGATTTACACACATATTTATAAAAATACTTAGTGATATGCTGACAGATATCACTTAAAACAAAACAAAACAAAACCCAAACTGCTTTAGTTTATTGTGTCACAATTGCATCTTTAAGTATTTCTGCAGTTGACACTTCTGCATGGAAATATTAATATCTTTCAGTGTTTTCTGGTATATTTTTTATATAATCCTCCTCTGAGAATAACTAAGAAAAATAAATTTTGTGGAGAGATGTTTCAGCATAAGATTTTTATTTTTTTTAAGTCTCTTACTGCTATAATTGCATTGTTGGTTATTGTAAAGCTCCAGAATGGAAAGTTAACATATAAAGTACCCAATTTCATATGATCCCTATTTCATATAGTTTACTTTGGCCAACAGCACAGACCAGACAGACATGTGACGAGGAATTAAACCTCTCATATTCAACATCTGTCTCCTCTTACAATATGCTCCCAATCTAACTTTCACATGACCTTACACATTTCCTTTCTGAAAATAAAGATTATTTCTCTCATCATGCATACAGTTACGTCGTTTCATTTCCCAGACAGTGAAAAAAAATCAACCTTAGAGTCTAGATTCTCTTATAATTTCTAATTGTTAATTCCTCAGATGAAAAAGGGGACTATTTAAAGCCCTGACATCACCAGGTGAATTTTATACTAGGGACTTTGGAGGAAGAGTCACTGGTATCTCTCTAGGTTCCGTTGCTGTTTTTCAAAGTATTCTTGGTGCCACACCACACTAACAATTCATAGTTGTGAGCATTACTTATGGTAATGCCTTTTCTGGGTCTGCCATTTTCTGTTTGAAAGTGTCAGCAAGAGGAAAGTAAAATGTCATGTTGACAGCAAAATTCTTACTTGACAGTTCTGATATGCCGTAGACATGACACTGACAAACAGCAGCAATGTGATCTGATGGATGGCATTTCATGGGTGCTACGCCATGCAGACATACCTTTGGTTCTACTGATTTCCATCCCTTTCCTTTCTGCTTGAGCTAAGATAATACTCTTATCTTTGGAAGTGGAAATCCTTTTTACAACAAACCGCTTGTAAACTGGGACTGTGCAGGCATATACTGTGAGAACATCCCTACAGAGTAGGGCATAAGACAATAATCCTAACAAAGAAAAAAATGTTGATAATTTATAACACTGCAGTGGAAAGTGAAAAAAGGAAAGCAAAGCAAGTCTGACTTAAAATACAGGAATTAAACAGTGATTCAAATAGCAGAAACCACAGTGTTTCTCCATGATTTTCTAGAAGACCTTCTTTATAGTTTACTAATGTATCCAAGGAGGTGTTATGAGCTTGGTTATTCATTCTCCTGCAGAAACAACAAACAGGTCAGGGGAAAAGCTCCCAGAAACACAGCTTCCTTGAAGTCCTGCAGTCTAGATGCCAGGCAACTTCATTCTGTATCATTCAGTCTAATTAATGATTAATATTATTGAGGTATTCTCAGCAGCAGAATTATCCTATGACAATTTTCAGTACATGTCAGGAAAATCTCATAGAGAAGTCAATGCAATTATCCATTTCCTAGATCGCATCATTATATTGTTTATAACAGGTTTGACATCATCTTAGCAAATAGTTACCACATAATTTGATATGAGATGAGTAGGGTCCCTTTTACAGTTATTATTTATATATATATAGAATGCATAGTCAATGTCTAATGGACCATTTAATAAGCTCTAAATGGAATGCGCGTAAAGAATAAAAAACCCTTCCTTTTTATGGTACATTTTGACTAAATCCTATTTATGTCCAGAATATACAGCTAAGTTCAAACAACAGCCAAAATTCAACATCATATCCAAATGTAATGAAAACACAATTTCCCTTGGACAAAACCTTAAATATAATAACAAATGAAATAATTACATTTTTTAGCATATTACTAATTCTAATCATCATTTTCATTGCATCTAAGACTTCCATCTTATCTCTTTCATTTAAGGATCTTACAACTCATTACTGGTTTAAAAGTCCAGACATTTTTATAAGGTGAATAAATGTTATATTCATTTTGCAACAGGAATATTGGCAGAAAATTATCTTCTGTGAAAGTCCTTGAAAACTGTTCCAGGCTCTCTTCCTTCTCTCGCTGTTTTATATTTCTGCGTATTTCAACTCACCTATCACTATTGCTTCAAAATTGAAACTGTTTCAGCAAGTCAGAATTCAAGAAAGCTGTTACATTTTTAACTGATTTGCCCCTGCAGCTCAGTATGTATACTTACTTCTTAGTCACTCATTTTCTTGCACTTATATTTGCATAATAATAGTGGAGTTCTATCTGAGTAGTTTAGCATAGTATGAAAATTCCCATACACTGAACCGCAGGCAGCTATTATTAGCCAAGCAAAGTACAGGGATTTACATTAATCAATGTATTTCTCTTTCTCAGCTACTTTATTGCAGTTATCTAAATCTCATAGCTCTGATTATCTAAGAGAAGAAAGAAAGACTTCCGAGGAAACTGAGCTGGAATGAGCTGAAATTTTGTAATTGCCACACTTTTTATTGACCACAGTTTTGTGCACCACATGGTCTCACAGCTCTTATCATGCAGGTGACACAGGTGAGAGCAATTGTAATGGCTAAAGACTGTGCAATAATCTGGGTGAAGGCACCATTATAGGTTTGCAAGATAAAACGTTGTGTGTGTTATTTATCTTAGTCTATTCTGTACAGCAAATGGTAATTTTCTCTTGAATCTACAGTTCGTTGATAACTATATCATATGGAAATATTTGACATTTAAAATATAGAAATACAAAATTATCTCAGTGAAGCATAGCTATTTAAAGATATAACTATGGCATTAGCAATATAGGGCCAGATTTCCCAATATTATAGACTATCACCGCTCTGTTGACTCCAACTGAATAAGAACAATTTACAGAGGGTCTAAAGAAAACTGTCCAAGATATGTAAGTCACTTAGAAGCTCAGCTGTAGAGAACTCCAGCTTCTAATTGTGTAGGAACATGTTCAACCATTTTGCTTATTTGTTCTAGGAGAAATTTAAGAATAAAAATGTACATTTATTCTTAGATGACTCATCCTCCAATTCAGGAGCACTTAGGGTGTTATAGCTGAGAGAAAATACATCTCATAAAATAACAAGCACAATATTTTCTTCATGAGGAGACAAATACTCTCCTTTTCTTTGTCTTTAGAGCAGCTGCAGTCTAGTGACTACGACACTCATTGGGGAGGTGACATACAATCATACACTTCTATAACTCTTTGAGCTTTATTTCTCTCCTGTTAAGCACATGCTATCATCAAGTCCACCATCATCTTGCAGAGCTGAATTTACTGGGGGGTCAGGGGGGTGTTCTGGTTATACCTGAATAGAGTGAGGCATGTGGAGGAGAAAGTTAGAAGATCCCATCATAGCAGCTCTTCTGTGATTTTGTCCATGGGGTGAGAGGCATCAGTGTATTATATAACTGTATGCTTCAGCCCCCCCTCTTATGATAAATGTGAACAGCTGGGGTTTTCAGTCATGAAAACCAGGTTTAGTAAACATATTAAATAGTTCTTGCATTTGTTTACCTGCACAGTAGCACTCACAACAGGAATTTTCTGGCTATGCCCAAGGTGTCAGGGATGGATGTATGACAATTCAGGCTAATCCAAAAAAAGGTGCAGAGGAGAAAGCAGAAAAGTAACAATGATCTAATTTTCTGTTTTTCAAGGTACTACAACTACTAGAATATTTACTTGTAATCTTGTTAGTGCTGTCTTTGTAATCAATTACCTACACCGCTTGATGCATTTTTTTTCCTTTAAGCATTCTCTGTGCTATGTACATGCAAAAACACATGCACACATCTACTGTAACATTTTCTGTTGAAATTTCTATCAGCTGAAAAACATTAGCACTTTCCCTGTCTCATGAATTAAATGTCTGTACAGGATAATGATGTCCATTTCTGAGAACACCTAGAATGAGTCTTCAGGGCAACTTTCTAGCAGCTTTTTTGAAGCTCCACAAAGAAGCTAGAACTGGGACCAAGAACTTTCTCAGGTTTAGTTTACTAAAATTAAGAGCTGTAAATATTTGTAACTGCTTGCAAGTTTGCATCAGATAAAATAAAGTACTCATTAATACTTTACTCATCAATGTAAATATAAAAAGAATTCACCTCATAAGGAAAGATATCCTTAACCTTAAATTTACAGATGTAGCAGTAGAGCTACTTAAAGATCTCAAGAGATCAACTGAGAAGGACCTAAGGGAGTAGCACATATTTTGTTTAAAGATATAGGAACTTACATAATTTCCTGCTTTTTAAATTCAGAACCTTAATTTGGCACCTCATCTATTTATATAATATATATATGCACATGTATATTTATAATACATGCTTTTAAAAAGGAATATTAAAGAATCAGTATCTTCAGATTGGTACCTACTGATGGCCTGAAAGATATACTGATCTGCCTATGTCTGATACACAGGGAGACATTTCTTTCCAACGCACAACATCTTTCAAATATTAGTCATTCTATTCAGAGTTACTTTTCCCTCCAAAAATTTAAACAGATTAATATTCCATCAAGAGGCCTTGATGAGGACCTAATATATATCTTGTACTTCCAAAGCATAATAGCCTATACTCTGCAAGGAGTTTGGTCATCTAGGTGTATGCAGGCATGCTCTGAGAAGCATGTGCACTCCTAATCTGTGAAGGTATCTAAATATGGGCCGGACCGACATGAGAGAGAGTTTAGTCTGCAGCAGAAATTCTTCACAATAGGCAAAAAGGTGAAATATAAAGTACCTGAGAATTGTAAGATAAAAATTATGGCCACAAAGATATCTGCATGTCTCCAATCTTGGTAGCTACCGAGATGGGTTTTTTAAAACCAGTTTTAGTGCAACAAAAATCCATTTTAGATGCTTTTGAGGATCTGATTCCTTTTGTGGATCTGATTCCTTCTTATCCTCACCAGGAACTTGATTAAGCTTTTCTTTAACAGCTTTGACTAAATTAGACTCTTATTACTAAGAAGAAAGGTAACATCTTTGTTTACCCTTACAAATGGGAAAATGGTTGATTGAATTTTTATTCTTAACACTTTGGTAAAGAATGAAAGAAAAATCAGACAGGGAGATCTAATAAATAATTCACTGGAAGAGCTGGGAGATGCACAATAGGTTTTTCTTGTGACAACTGTAAAGAATCCAGAAAGATTTGTTGTCTTCTGATGCTGAACAAGCCTAGAACAGAAGCAAGAACCGGAAAAGCACTATTGCTTCTCATGCTTGTCAGCTCCTCACAGCCAGGTTTTTGCCTACAGCTTCTGCTAGCTTTTTCTTCCTGGGCTCCTGGAATATTACATGCATTTTCTGTTCTTGTCTTTGAACAGAAGGGTACAAAAGCTGAAGTATAAAACTTAGGCTGATTTTCAAACTTGAAGGAGTTTCACAGTATTCAGTCACAGAATTACTGATTGTCCTGGGTTCAGCAGTAGCAGTCATTTTTCTCCTTCTTGGTAGCTGGTGCAGCGCTGTGGTTTTGATTTTGGGCCTGGGAGCAGCACTGATAACACCAGTGTTTTCAGTTACTGCTTGGTAATGTTTTGATCTGACCAAGGACCTTCTGAGTCTCATGCTCTGCCAGGGAGGAGGGGAAGCCCCAGGAGGAAGCAGAGACAGGACACTTGACCCAAACTGACCAAAGAGGTTATTCCATACCACAGCACGTCATGCTCAGGATGTAAAATCGGAGAGCAGAGACCTGGAAGGGTGGGGACTCACTGCTGGGGGTTCACTGCTGGGGGGTGCACTGGCTGAGTCAGGCTTGGTGAGCATTTTTATTCTCTTTCCTTGTATTTCCCTTGTATTATTATTGGTGGTAGCAGTAGTGATTTGTGTTACACCTTAGTTACTAAATTGTTCTTATCTGAACCTGTGGGAGTTGCATTCTTTCGATTCTCCTTCCCATCTCCCTAGGACTGAGGGAAGAAAGAGAGACAAGTGAGTGAGTGAGAAAACTTCGTGGTTGACTGGACTTAAACTATGACACTGATTGAGGCTGGGTCTGTAGTAGATGTATGGATGGCAGTCAGGCAATTCTCAGGTTTGCGTGCAAGTGTATCAGTATTCCAAACCAAGTACAGACCTCAGGGGGTACAAACTGAACTGGATCAAACCTTAATAAAATGAAAAACCTGATCTAAACAAAATCCTTTTCCACATATAGGAAAATGAAAATATGCTGCAATTATTTTAGACAACATTAGATGGTTTTCACAAATATCTGTGAAAGGCTAGCATTTAATGGCAATTTGCTTTGAGTTTTAATGAAAAAAAAACCCCAAACCCCACTGTTGATGTTTCAATGATAGTGAACGATTTTGTTTGCTAAATAAAATACGGCTTTAAAGAGACAGACTGCTAGGATAGTATCAAAAAATGAATTTTGGAGACATTAATGTTTTCATCAGGGAAATAATCAAAAATGTCACCATGTCTCTTGAGTTCTTTTTCTTCCTGTAGGTTTTATGGACACATTAACAATATAAAAATATCATGGAATAGTTCTTTATAGATAATAAGGTTTCTTCTTCTGGTATCTTGCCTAATGGCAAATATTTACAGTTTCATGAGACTACCCAAAGATTTGTGCTTCTTTGAGTTTTCAGATGCCAAAGGATTATTCTGGAATAAAACAGAAGCACTCTGAAATGTTTAGCAGTTATGAAGATTTTACGGTTTTGATAATTTGCCTTTTTGGCCTTTTTATACACAGAAGTGTGTATGAGATTAATGCTGTTTGAAAAACAAAATGTGTCTGTCTATAAAATTTTTATGTAATTATTACCCATTAAGACTGTCTATGGATTTTACACTTTGATTATGTGTAACTTCAAGGTGAAGGTTCACCCAAAGTTTCCGAGGGACACAGGGCCTAAAAGCTAGAGGGCCATGAGATAAGCTTACAGAAAGGGAAATGGCAGATTTGCAGCAGCAAAAAAATACTAATGTATTATCACATAAGGTTTTAAATATTGCCTATGAGATCAGTTGCTGATAAAGTGGTATTAATTCAAATTACAACAGTAAGATGCACAGAGTAGAGAGAAGGTTCTTCTTTCAGTCTTTATGAGAAATACAGTTCTGGTTCATTAGGTAATTAAAGATATGGTTTTTGACCTGCAGAAATTATGGCCTACTCAATATTGCTTCAGATTTTGTATGACATCTCTTGGTAATCAAAGAACAGCAGTGGTGGCTTAAAGCCATTAATCTGTCTGGCTAGACCACTTTTACTAGAACTGACATTTTATTAGAAGTATGCCTTAGCTATTTTCCCAACATGCAGTTGCTCAGAATTCTGCCCTATTTCTAGTTGCCTGTTATCCAAGTAAACAAAAAATTACTGAAAGTTTAGGGTTTAAATTTGTATGTAAATCTTAATGTTGGTTTTAATTTCTGAGTTCTTTATTTGTGCTTTTTAACGAGTTAGGATTTTCATTTTGGTTCTGACTTTCTGTTTTTTCTGGCATCATTTCAAGGCCCATGAATTTCAAGCATGATGTGTTTTATGTCTGATTTCAAAGCTTTACGTATTTATAAAGATAACCAACTACATAAACCAAGAACAGAGGTGTGAACGCACAAATGCACACATGTGTGGACATACCATTGTAAAATACAACATGGGAATAATTCTTATGATTCCTATTTCTAGTTTTGATGAGTAATTTTGACATTTCCTCCTCACTGAATAAAAATTCATCTCCGCTTTTTACTGATGATATCTGGCTAAAACTAGTGGCACCTGCTTTACACTTTTTGCTGCCACATGCAATCTGGAAAACATTTGTTCAGGTGAACCTCCTCTGGCACAATAAATGGTCACTAAACAATTTGCTGCCATTAATATTTTCCTGTCTTAGGCAATGACCTGTTCTGCCTGTGTGGTAGAACTGGTTCTAGGAATAGTTGATGCCTCACATGTTTCTTCTTAACTTACTTTTTACGTTTGGCTCTGTACCATATAGCTGACTGATCATCTAAAACAACATTGGTTCATCTGGCTACAGAGCTGCAAAGGTGGATCCCTTTCCGAATGCTTTCTATAGCACAAACTCTCTTGTTTTCTGATCACAAAATCAAAGTTTTATTTTATTGCCTAGCATTCTAGTGTACTTTCATTTTTTGGTACTGAACTCACATTTTAGCCTCTTGACTTCATGTCTGTCACTGTGCTGAGCTTACATTAACCCCCTCTAACATTTTTTCTCCCCTCATATGTTCTTTAATTCACTATCTTCTTACTGTCTCCTTCCTTTCCTTTCACCCTCTTGCAGGCTACAACTTTCTTTTCACTTTCACTGCCCTGCAATAGATGGTATGTACTCTGATAACCCTCAAGCTACCGATAAGTATTTTTTTGCTGTGTGGCAGGAAGCCACAAACTTAAACATAAAAGATATAGGTAACAAAAAGTATTAGAAAACTGCAAACTCTAACCTTCTTTTCTCACTTTCAGGTATACCCTGATCCTTAGAGCAAGATTATTATGCCATTACTTATTAAGAAAAACAATGTAATAACTTTAAAAATGTTAATTCTTTATTAGCTACTACCAGTAATTTTGCAAAGGGAAATAATTTCATTTCATTATATTGACCTTTTGTCCCATGGGTTAGAGAACAGATTGTTCTGAAAGACCTATGTTCTCTTTTATCATTCTAATCATGATCATCTGTAATAATTTTCTAACCTATGAAACAATAGAGATTTTTTTTTTCTTCAGTCAATAAGTATCAAGTGTTAAAGTAAGAACTAAAATATCCATGACCGGAGAAAATTTAGTATTATGTTACCATATCCCCTCTGCCATCTTAATGGCCTATGTTTAATTTTTCAGATTTTTAAATTTTGGGATTAAAAACCATCATATTCCTATGCAAAATTATGTACTAGATTCTTGAGATTATCAGTGTAAGTAAAATATTGCTTCAAGTATACAATGTTTTAACATTTTATTAAAATAAGAATAATAATATTCTCTCTGGATGAAAGACTCCAATATTCTAGAGTGGCAAGTCAATTTCCACTCTAGAATATTGGAGTCTTTCATCCAGAGAGAATCATTCCGTTACAGAGAGGGGTTTTTTTGATATAAACATGAATGGGTGTATCATGGCCTTACTGCAAAAATTTTTGCTTCCCTTCATTCAAGTACCCAAAGTAACTGCCATTCCTGAATATTTCTGAGGTTTTCTTTGCATTACACTATTTGTATACTATTATAATAAGTAGGTCAAGAACAGGGATGGGTACAAAAATGTGGCCGGTTCTTGACACAAGAAAGATGGGATAGGGAAGAAAGTCAAGTTAAAAAGTTGTTTGGGTTTTTTTTGCAATCACAGATCCATAAAAATCCTTAGGGAATAGTCTGACTAAACTCAGGTCAGCTGGAATTGGGAGATGCATTTGTCTTGACTTCTATCTGATAGTGAGATCCCCAAGGTCAAATGACATAATTAAGCACTAAATACAATCTCTACTAGAATTTACACAACAAAAAAGATTAAAAGAAGAAAAGGCATAATACAAGATTTTAAAAGAACTTTATAAAGACCAAATTGCAACAAATATTTCAGTTTCCACTGGCCTGCAGAAAGTCCCTGGTGTCGCTTCTGAGATCTTCCTGGCTGCTATCTGTTCTTATCAATTTCTCTTCATGCTGAAAACTTCATTAGCTCTTTTTTTTTCCCTCAAAAACTGCAGTCTCAAAGACTCTGTCTCTGAGTTTATTAATTTTTTTCCAGGAGAGAGCAAAGCTTCTCCTTTTTAGGGAGCTCCTCTGAGTTTCTCTCTTTTTAAAGGAACATGGATGCATAGAATAAATACAGAGCTATTGTGCATCACAGATTGTAAAGTAAGTTCTGTACTTCCAAGCTCTAGAAAGGCTGTCTCAAAATCTGGTGTACTATGACCTGTGGATTAGAGAAATCCAGTTCAACTCCTGGTGACTACAAAGAGGCTGTTGCTTGCACTTGACCTCTGGCTCAACCCACTTCACGTAGAAATAAAAAATGCATGTATTTTTCATATTCATTCATACTTCAGAATCATACTCTTTTTTTCTGCCAATAACTAAGTAATCTCAATAGGGGTTGCTGGGCTTTTTATTTTTAAAACACAATGTATACATACACTTGTATGTATGTGTATATATATATGCACACAAATATATTCAATTCATCTGCCTTCGTATCCCTGTGCCCAACACTTATTGAACATCCTGCAGTTCCAGTCTCAGTGCTACAGCACCATGTCAGATGACTTAGGTACAAATAAAAATTAAAAAAAAAAAAATCTTTGAGGCTTTCTTCATATTGCTGAAATATGGAGAGTATTTGCTTCCTTATGACCTGAAGAAAAATGAAAAATTTCTGAATGGCAAGGACAAAAGCAACATTTCCAGGTGTGCTGATCTCTATGCAAGAACAGACTGCTGATTCACAGGGGACACCAGTATTGCTCATGGCCAAAGGTACGGTATGCTTTGAGTTCATTCAGTGCAAGTGTAGGCACTGTGCTCATGTTATGATTTTGTAGGGTTTTTTTCCACTTCTTTGGAACTTCCTTAATATTTCTTATTTGAAAGAACAGCATCTAATGCTTCTTGCGAATTAGTGTTAGGTATTGGGGGTGTTGGCTGATGAAAAAATGAACATGAGACAGCAGTGTGGGCTTGCAGCCCAGAAAGCCAATGATATCCTGGGCTGCATGAAAAGGAGCGTGACCAGCAGGTCGAGGGAGGTGATCCTGCCTCTCTACTCTGCTCTTGTGAGACCTCACTTGGAGTATTGTGTGCAGTTCTGGTGTCCTCAACATAAAAAGGACATGGAACTGTTGGAACAAGTCCAGAGGAGGGCCATGAGGGTGATGAGGGGACTGGAGCATCTCCCGTATGAAGATAGGATGAGAAAGTTGGGGCTGTTGAGCCTGGAGAAGGGAAGGCTGCTTGGAGACCTCCTAGCAGCCTTCCAGTATCTGAAGGGGGCCTATAGGGATTCTGGGAAGGGATTCTTCATTAGGGACTGTAGTGATAGGACAAGGGACAATGGGTTCAAACTTAACCAGGGGAAGTTTAGATTGGATATGGGGAAGAAAGTCTTTACTGCTAGGTTGGTGAGACACAGGAATGGGTTGCCCAGGGAAGTTGTGAATGCTTCATCGCTGGCGGTGTTCAAAGCCAGGTTGGACAGAGCCTTGGATGGCATGGTTTAGTGTGAGGTGCCCCTGCTGATGGCAGGGGTTTGGAACTAGATGATCTTAAGGTCCTTTCCAACCCTAACTATTCGATGATTCTATTATTCTATATAAGTTTGTCTGCAATAGTACTCTGTTCCTCTCCTCTCCCCTCCCCTCTTTTCTTCTCCTCTCTTTTTCTTCTCCTCTCCTCTCTTTTTCTCACCTCTTCTCTCATTTTCTTCTCCTCTCCTCTCATTTTCTCTTCTCTTTTCTCCTTATATTGTCTATATAGAATCATAGAATTATAGAATAGTTAGGTTTGGAAAAGACCTTATGATCATCTAGTTCCAAGCGCCCTGACATGGTCAGGGACACCTTACACCAAACCATGTTGCCCAAGACTCCATCCAACCTGGCCTTAAACACTGCCACAGATGGAGCATTCACAACTTGCTTTGGCTACCTGTTCCAGTGCCTCACCACGCTCACGGTAAAAAACTTCTTCCTTATATTCAACCAAAACTTCCTGTTAAGTTTGAACCCTTAGTCTATTCAATATGTATATATATGCTTGTTATTAATACATTGACTAGCCCTCTTCCCTTTTCTTTTATTCTCTCACTGTTATATTTGTTTGCACTCAAAAACTAATTGCTACTCCCACTTTGGAAATTTTAATTTTAACTTTGAGCTGAAAGAAGGAAAACATTGACATAAATCAAGTGAGAGATACATAGCCATTTGCACTTATTGAACTGATGTGAGTACCCAAGGGCTCAAATTGTTTGGCAGAACTTGAAAGGATCCATTACTTTGTCATTCGGCC
This sequence comes from Myiopsitta monachus, assembly GCA_017639245.1. NCBI lineage: Eukaryota > Metazoa > Chordata > Aves > Psittaciformes > Psittacidae > Myiopsitta > Myiopsitta monachus. The sequence continues at coordinate 7,592,815 of CM029918.1, forward strand.
ACTGCAGCTAACTTAAACAAAAAAAACCAAACAGATTCTGAAGAGCTAATGTAAATGCAAATAGACAAATTCCCTTCATCTACCTCCGTCTTATGTACTTTCTTGAAAGAATTGCTGAGCTTTCACTTCTAAAACAAAGTTGAATTTCACCCTTCCTATACAGTGTTTTTAATGGTTTATACAGTCCCTTGAAGAAATTAGGGTTGTTTTTATTTTTATTCCTCACTGAATTTTATTCCTTTTTACACAGCTCTTTTTCTTTTCCAGGTAACATTTTCACTGTTTCAATGTGATAAATTGTTAGTCCAGAAAGGCCTGATAGATGAATTTATATAAATAAATTTGCATTTCTGTTTATAAAGCACTGATGAAAAAATGTTTATAAATTATTAACCAGAAGAATCACACTAAAAATGTGTAAAATCAGATCTTAAAAAGTGATCAAGACGGCACACATCTTTTGTAGGTATCTACTAATTTGACATCAGCCTGAATTCCAATAATCTTTTGGATAAATAGGCAGGAAATGTAGTTTACTACAAGGTTACATTGCTTCATTTGGAATGTCTTCCAAATTAAGGGTATTTGAAGAGAATTTTCCACAGAAAAAAGGTCAGCATTACTGCCTTTTACTTTATGAAATTGTCTCCTGATATACTTAAGATTGTCTTGTCTGAATTATGAAAGTGCTGAAGAGTGTAATTTAGGTTCCTGTTCTACTAAGGATAGCATGAAATACATATGCCATGACAATACTCATTGCAGCAATAGCAGTGATCCCTATACCAATATTCAAAACTTCCTGTTAAATACAGTCTTTGCTCACTAGATAAAAAGTTGTTCAGAGTCTTTGTTCAAAAGTTGACAGCAATGAACAAGAGATATATTGCAGATGGCTAGTTATATATTTTTGTCTTTTACAGTTGCAGAGTCTTTCAAATATATCTTAAGCTTATATATAATAAATCTGACTGCTTTCATTTCCCTTAACTGGGGAACTGCACAGATTTAACACTGTTTAAATAGGGACATACATTGGACTCACTTTTCACATGTTAACTTTTCTGGTGTGTATTTAATTTCTTTTTTTTTTTTTCTTTTTTCCTCCAGAACCTTATGAACAATAAAGTGATTAAAATGACTAAAAGACAGATTCTGAATAGACTACTGATGTATTGTTTTCACAGTAAGAAGCACATAGCATAAACGTATAAGACAATATGCTCTCTGCTTTACTTTTCCCTAGAAAACTTTCATACATTCCCTTTAGACCTCTTATTTTCACCTTTTTACTGAAGTGAGCAGATTGCTTATGGCAATATACATCTATGTTCTCTCTCATCAGATAAAATTGGTGTATATCTTCCCCCTTGCTGTCTCAAACTATATATTTCAAGTTCAGTTTATATTTGTATCCCAGGCTTAGTCTGGAAAATGTAAACTTTACTAGCCTAGGGGATACCAGTCTGGGACTGGATATCCCACTGTTCCCCTAGAGCCCCAGCATTACTGATTTCAGCATATTCATTCTTGCAGCCATGTTTCCTAGTGACTTCGTTGGTACTGCTTCTGTCAGTCTTAACTTTGGACATGCAGCAGGATATTATTATTTGTTGATCTAAGAAGCAGGTAGATGTTCTATAACAATATGGCAATCTTATGTAAATGACAAACAAATTTACATAAGACTGAAGTTAATTTTCATTCTTGACATATGTATATGCATATTTATGTCTATATATATCTGTACACATGCACAATTTAAGAATTTTTTAAGCTGCTTAATTTTTATTTTGGGGTAATAAGAACAATTTCTATTTAAAATACTTCTTGATTTTTTTTTTTTTTTTGCTAGAAGAAGTACTTCTGCCACATAAAATTTATCATGAAATACCACATAAAATCGCAGTTACAGCATTGGAAAGAGTTTAATTAGACTTTTATAATGCTTTTGACAAAATATGTTTCTATTGAAGAATGCTGTTTTGTTGTCAGAAGATACTGGGTTTGATGGTAGTTTCTTTGGATCTTTTTCTCAGACCTGAATGCGACTGCCAAAATGAATCCATGCTCTCTTTCCCATGTATTAGTTCTTTTTTTTTCCTTTTGCAACTGAGAACAATTGGCTGAAGTCTGGGTTCAAAGTTCAGAGCTTTGCCCCATATTAGATGAAGAAAGCCTTAAATTTGATGTTCCAAGGACAACCATCTTCTCCAGGTTAAAGACTTACAGGTCTCTTTGCTTTGATACAAACTTCAAAAAGATTGAGCGCTGAAAGCAAGACACCGTTGCTGTTTTCCAGCCAGCAGCTCACAGGAAATTAACAGTATCATACTTTCTTATCAATATAATAGAAATGCTTGCCCCATGCACCAGACTGTGATAAGGATAAAATAAATATTGCAGAGCTGAAAGTAATAGAGAAGCCTATATTTACTTGTAATTCAAGTTGTTGATAGAAGACTGTGCTGGAAACACAATACTCAGGATAAAGGCAGCAAGCTACCATCAAATTAAGACACATCCATAAGCGTGCTCATATGCAAGCCCTGCTGATGATAATGCTACTTGCTTCTTTGAAACTGAATGAGTTCTGCTGGGATATACTTATCTTTCTTGATCACAGAAGTTTTCACAATGAATTTCAAAATAGATTTATAGATATGCAGAACCCACACTGAGCCAAAGAAGGGGAGCCAGTGAGGCAGAAGGTAATTTCTGTCACAGTTCCAAATGGCCCCAGGAAAAAAAAAAATCTTGTACCAGAAAAACACACATGAGGAATCTCTAGAAAATCATCTCTGTTTTGCAAGGATAAAAGTTAAGAATTAAAATTTACCACAGCTTCATAATAAACTCTGCAGGCTCACAAAGATATATTTTCCATCACAGTGATCACTAGAGGCTGATTACTGACTACAGTGTATAGTTCCTTATGCTAAACACTATGCTTAACGAACATACATTAGATTAGGCTAGAAGGGAGGCCAATAAATGAACAGGAATCAGTAGAGTAATAGTAAAACTTAAAATGGCAAAAATAATTTTATAGAAACTGTCCTTAGTTTTCCATTATTCCTATGTTTAAGTTACGTTTATGTATCCAAGGTACTTGCATAATTTTCATTATTTTTCTTGTTTGATTAGTACTATGGAAGTATTGCTCATACACCAAGTGGCTCAGTGTAGCTAGAAATGCCTTACAGTAGCACTCAGGTTTTAATGAATCCAAGAAAGTTAGTGAAAAAAAAAATGCAGCCAGCTACGAAGTGCAAGGAGTAATTTCATTTTCCATCAAATTTTTCCCAGAATTCAACTACATCTTCTAAGCACTCCCAAACATTTTAAATATCTATCTCAGACCAGCTTGTCCAGATATATGAATGCTATTGGGTTTAATCATAACAGTATCAAAAATGGTAAAATTCAGTAAACTCTCAAAAATTATTAAAAAAACAATTTCACATGGTTTGAAACACTGAATGTTAGAAAGATGTCATCTTCCTTCTTTCTTTATAAAGGTTTTTGTGCTGGTAAGAATTAAGAAGTAAGACAGATTGATCAACATTGAAATTAATCTTTTCCCTGATGGAATTAAAATTCTATTAAACCCATTTTAGATCTGACCTATAATGACAACAAATGGCAACACGAATTTCAAGTCTAACTCTATTAAGATTAAGCAATATTAACTGGCTTCTTCAGAAGGGAAAAAAAACCCTACTCTTCTAGTGCACACTATAAATATACTCAACCTCAGCTGCTGCTCCTGTAGTAATAAATTACCAGAAAAAAAAAATGAATGTTCCTGTTAAATAGTCATTTCCCTTTTTATTTATAAAGAAGGACATAGATTTTTTTTTTTCAGGTTTTCGTCTCTAATTTTCAATATGTACCTTCTGTGAAGTTCAGTTTTGAACTGATAATTTAATTTGTCTCAAAGTATTAGTCACTGACAATGCATCAGTGATTGATAAGAAAATTAGTACTTTCTCAACAATATATTTGTCCCATTGTTAACAGTCTTGCTGATATAAATGCTGCTCACTCCAGCTATGTGACACACTAAAATGCTTGGAGTTGTTTTTTGCATTGTTGGTAACACTGGGATAGATAACCTGCAACTGAAGAATAGGTATGAAAATTAGCACAATAGATAAAGACACAGCTTTAAAATTAAAGGCATCTTGCTATAAATCTAATCCTATTGTAAAAATTTATACAACTCCTTTTCAATTCTGGATGCCGTTATGTTTCTTTGAACATTTCCTGATATTTTTTTTTCTTCCCAGATGCAACTGTGATTCAGTTACTTGAGAAACAACCAAAGAGAAGGCAAGTACTTCAACTGCTGCTGTTATAGACACTATAGGACTATTCAACAAGCACTCAAGTAAGTGCAGTTACAAAAATGGAAACATTCTGTATATTAAATTGAAAAATAAATGTAGTGTATGTTTAAATTGTTCATTCATCAGATTATTTGCTCTTCACACCAGACTCTACAGGCAACGGACTAGCAGTCGCTGTTCACTAGCATTTGTTCACACAGAATATCTTCCAGAGTACAGAAATGAGTTTTCAAAGATAGAGAATGATGTTCAAATACTGGCTGCATATCTTAATCAGCCCTTCTGAGAAGGAGGAGTCCCATTTCCTTCTAAAGTCAAAGGGTTTGTTTCTGCTTTTTTTCATTACAGGCTGAATACTATCGATGCAGTGGTTAATGCAAGAGTTGCAATCATGCCCGTTTCAGAGCCCAGCTTTTAAGAAACCATGAATTCCCAGAGCAAGTAAGTTTGACCTTTACACTTTTACACATCCTTGTTTCAAATAAAAAGAATAGGCATACATACATGCATACATACATACATATGTAGAAAAATAAATGATATAATAAATGTTTTGATCAGTTTCTGATATCTCTGGGGGATTTCAGGTGACTATCAACTTGCCATAAATGCTGGAGAAATAAAACATGGAAAATAGTTAAGCCTGATTGACTTAGTAGTCTAATGCACATTTTATGCCTCCATATTTTTGTGTCACCAAGGTTTATATTTCTACAGTGACAACAGAATGGTCATTGCCCTAGCTGAATGGCTGCCTGTGCTGTTATCTGCTCATAAAAGATTAGAACTTTCATTTTTTTCTCACTAAAAACAGTATCCTTCATCAAAGTTCTATCCCTTGCACTTAATTTGTTGTCAACTGAAAACACACTTCCCTTTGAATTTCATCTACGTTTAGCTGCAAAAAAAAAAAAAAAAAAAAAAAAAAGAACTTCTCTAGCAGCCCAAAAATATTAGAATTCAGCTTTACTTTGAGACTTCTGATGCCTCTGTCTTCAGAGAAATGAACAATATCCCTTGGCATGTTAAGGCATGGTTTTTAATGACTGTACTTAATGAAATATGCCTCTGTCAACACACACATATTAATAACTAGTTGAACATTAACAGTATTTAATCTTTGCAATGTAATAGTTATTGTTAAAAGAGATAATGCAGGTGTTCGGGGCTTAAAAAAACCCCTTTATTTGTATAGTTATAAAGTCTAAATGTGACGTGACCATAGAAAAGCCTGATTGTCTAACGATGACTTACAGCCATATCTCAGTGCATTGGTATCACTTGTTATGCATTACAGAAAGATTCTATAAGTTACAAGAAGACAAACTTGTCGTCAGTTCAGTGTGTTGTACTCCCACTAGGTCAGCAGCAGTTTGACCTGAATAATACTTGAAAGCTATCCTGACTGAAATATTTAGCTTAGCAGAAATTAGCTCTTTTATTTTTAATATACAGCTTAGGATGGTTAAATATATGGCAGAGTGATATTTTAAAGCATGCTTCTTAGTATTCATACAATTTTACTCATACCTGTCAGAGCCACAACCTGTCATTATCGCATTTGTTTTAACAAACTATTTCAGCTGGTTTGTTTTAGAGGATAATGACTTTTAAGGTCATGCATTCATCTTGTTGCATGGGAAGAATTCTTATAATTCTAATAACATTCTTGGGAACTACTCATACAAATCTTTATTGAATTAAGAATAAAAAAGGGCAGCATAAATTTGCAGAACATTGAAGGCAATGAAAACTTCTGGTGTAAAACAAAGAATTTTGGTGCCCAGTGGCCAATTAGTTAATGTCATAGCATCTCAGTTCATGCACACATAAACCAGTCATGATTTTCACCAGTATTCCATCCTGGATCCAAGACTACAGGATTGTTAAAAACATAATTAAAACATTTTTAGAATAATGCATGGAAGATATCACCAAAAGGTCACTGGTGGAGCTTATTTGTTATTTATACTCTGGACAGTTTTTAATTTCTCATCTCTGGAAATATATTATCTAATAATTCCACCTTTTTCCTCTTCAAAACATAAAGAGAAATCAAGTGACCTTTTAGCTACTGTAAATGTCATGAGCTGTGATGAGAACAAGAAGGAAGTGAAAGTTTAGAAAGTTTATCGATTCAATCCTATAAATATCTAGCATACACCCAATGCAAATAAAAGAGGCATGGAATTTCAAGAACTCTTCACAGTGACCTGATTTTTACTCCTGTCAAATAGACACATACATAACCTGCCTAGAGTAATTAGCAGGCACAGCATCTTACTTGTCTTACAAATGACCTTCATTCTTTATTATACATTTATATTTTACATGTACATTGATAAGAAAAAAATCCACATAGAATAGATACAATAACGCTACACCAGAACTGTTTCAATTTTAGGTGGGTGGGTGTTGTACTTATGGTTTTGGTGTCACTAAGTGGGTGACAGGTGATAAATACAAATGTTACAAGATTTTTTTTTCTCTCAGGCGAAGAAGAAAAAAAAAAAAAGGTTAGGATTATGGCATTTCTTACCCTGCCTATTCTGTGGAAAACAGGCGGACCTTGACAAAAAATGAGTGCCCCTCTTCTGTGTAATCTGTGTATGCAGTCTTTGTGGATGACATGGAATTTGTCAAATTATGGCAGTCGCTAGCAAAGTAAACATTGAATTGACATTGAAATATGTTCGGGTGAGAGGAAGAGGAGCGGAGAATTTTCCTCAACATGTTCATACTGGCATATGTAATTTCCTCCCATAAATTGCCTGTGACAAATATTTTCATTCTATCAAGATCATTACATATCTTTTTAATGTAATTGTTGTCAAATGCTAATTGGTCTATGAGGAAATCCATTATCATATTTCATTTGTCAAGGACAGCAATGAAATTTATGAATTAACACTATCAAATCCAATAAGAGGAAGCTATTAATGTTTTATCTTAATTAAAACATGATTTTGGTGCTTTAGAATTCACTATGCTACTTCTTACATAAGTGGTATTACAGACTGTGTAGTGCCTTCTTGTTTCCTGTTTCTTATACAATCTGAGATGAAGACTGAGAATGAAAGGTACAGAATGCCATAGGCTTTATATGGTTATAAATCTAATTGATGTCAAAAAGCGTTGGATAATGACTTTGGAATATTAATGTCTCATTAAAAAGATTAATAGTATATAAACTAGATTTAAAATTTTAGGTTTAGGTTTAGGTTTTAGGTTTAGGATTTTAGGTTCTAAAATTTGATATGGAGAACTATAGTGAAAATACAGACAGATGCTCAATTATAAGACTTCTCTTAATTATAAAATCAATGGTGTCATCTTCTAGAAGTCCAGGGCTTATAGGACTTAAAAACTATAGATGCTTGGCTAGGGGAAATCATAAAAATGAAATTAAGAAGAAATAATGAGATGTAGACTGAATCTTATCCTTTCTAATATTGCTCTGAGTTTAATTGCCTTCTTCCAGATCTCCCTTACCTCTGTGTCATGGGTTCAGCAGTAGCAGTCATTTTTCTCTCTCTTGGTAGGTGGTGCAGCGCTGTGTTTTTGATTTTGGGCCTGGGAACAGCACTGATAACACCAGTGTTTTCAGTTACTGCTTGGTAATGTTTTGGTCTGGCCAAGGACTTTCTGAGTCTCATGCTCTGCCAGGGAGGAGGGGAAGCCAGGAGGAAGCAGAGACAGGACACCTGACCCAAACTGACCAAAGAGGTTATTCCATACCACAGCACGTCATGTCCAGGATGTAAAACTGAAGGGCAGAGACCCGGAAGGGTGTGGTGGTGGTGTATTGTGGGGTTCGCTGCTGGGGGGTGTACTGGCTGGGTCGGGCTTGGTGAGCAGTTGTATTCTCTTTCTTTGTATTTCTCTTGTATTATTATTGGTGGTAGCAGTAGTGGTTTGTGTTATACCTTAGTTACTAAACTGTTCTTATCTCAACCTGTGGGAGTTGCATTCTTTTGATTCTCCTCCCCATTCCCCCGGGACTGGGGAAAGAAAAAGGGGGGAGTGAGCGAGTGAACTGGCTTAAACCAGTACACTTTGTTTCTTCATTCCTGTTTTGGCTGTTAAGTTTCTTCTTTTAAGAGCAGTTCCATGTGGACAGAGATTTCTGCTTACATACAGCCCACTGGAGTAACACTCATTCATTATAAGATTTCGTCTATAAATTCGCAAATTCACCAAATTTTCTTGAAGTGTCTTTGAAGCACTAAAAAAAAAAATAAATTATTCTATGGATAGCCAATATCTGTATACAAACTTTAATAATCTTTGGGTGAACTTCTGTTGAATTTTCTATTAGAATAATATTCTATTATCACTGATTTCTCTGTGGATGATATCCAATTTGAAAACAAAACAAGATAAAACACAGCAGAACAAGTCTTCTAGAGACGATGAAAGATTGGATGCAAATGAGTAGCAAAGGTTATAAAAATTAAGGACTGACAATGTAAATCATATATAGGAAGGAAAAAATATTTTTTTACTTGGAAAGTACTGAAAGGGATCAAGGGCAGGGGAAAAGTTAGAGACTGGTTTGTGGCTTCTGAGGGAGACTGGAGATAGAAGGATGTAGGAGATAGATATCATGTCAGAAAACTAGTGTAAGAATAAGGTATAAATGTCCTAGGTGAAACCCTACATAGGTGAAAGAAAGAACAATGAAGAACATGCTAGAAACAGGAGAAAAAGAAGTTGCTAACAAAATATGCATCCAATAATCATGATGCAAATTAATAGAACAGAAACACTGTCAGGATTTCAAAAAAAGGCATGGAAAACATATTTGGTTTGAGACTTTTTTTAATTTATGCCTGTTATTTCAGTTCAACAAAGGGCTCAGAAATATGGAAGAAATGATCAAGAAATTATTTAGTCAAAAGCATGCTCTGACCTGAAGACCAAAGAAGTGAAACTAAAACTGTAAATGTACAAAGTTGTAAGTAAAATAAGGATAAAGAAATAATCCCGGAAGATGCACTGGACACTTGAAAGGGTAGCTGTCTGGACAGTTATGATAAGAATGGGAAATCACTTCTGAAATATGTTGCAAGAGAAGATGATACAGATCTTTGCAGAATTAAATGCTCTTCCCTTTCAAATTTATGATATTACTGAAGTGTGCGTGATAGATTTAGGAAAGAACCAAAATCCGGTAATCCCACCCAGACTACAAGAAGATAAACCCATCCAGTATTAAAGCAGATGCTTCACAAAACACACCATTTTCACAGACTGTGAGAATACTTTGCTCAGGATGTCAAATTATGGCTTAATCCTCTTGAAAGGAAAGGATGTGAATGAACATTCCTAAAAAATTGAATCCTCATTGAATTTCTGTTGCATCAAAGTCACATTTAGCTAAATGAGGTAATTAATGAGGTTAGGAAAACACCAAACACAAAACATGCCATCAGTACAAGTAAACTTCGGATTTGTGCATACAAAAAAAAAAAAAAAAAAAAGATAATTCTTTGGATTGAACAACAGTTAATAAGTATAAAATTAATATTTTTATATTAATATAATATTATAACACTAATACTTTGGAAAGCTCTTTCCACATAGATATAATCCATGTGATTCTGCTACTTTTTGCTAACTCATGAGCATTTAGTCCTAAAACTACTCAGTATGTCTGTATATCCCCAACTACTTCTTGCTCCCAAGAGGCTATTTTATCACTTTAATTCCAGCTCTTAGCAGAGAAATACTTTTTTGAAGTGTGTACTAACACCACCTCTTTATGCATTCATAAGCAGCATGGCATGTGTTGTTATGGAGCAGTTGAGCAATGGAGCATCCATCACTCTGGAGTCTGAGGTTATGATCTGGAAACTCCAATGGGCAATAGCAGTATCAGCAAGATTTGAGCATTTTATTCATTGCAAATATTACTGTCAATTCACTGACCATATAAAGTTACTCAGCAGATCAAATTGATTATTTTCAAGGTTTAATTCTAACCTAACACCATTCTATGGCAATTATTGTCCTTATCACAAGCTACAATTACTGTGGAAACATTCTTCTGAAATTATCTCCTGTGCTGCAAAACAGGTGAAATAGTAACTGCTCAGTTATTTTGAATGATGATCATTTTTTGAAAAAATCTTGCCACCAGTCACACAAACATACAAATCCATAAGTTTTCCAAATTAATTGAATGAATTTGAAATGGGGCTATTTTATGTGCATTGTGAAGATGTGATCTGGTTGATTTTCCTTGCTAAGTAGCAAGTTATTCATTTCAATGTCATTTATGTTACCATTGCAATGAAAGTCAACTTGAGTTTAGTTAGAAAAGTCTGTCGTGGATTTGCAAAATGGCCAGTCTTCCATGAAGAATTTGATTTTCTTCTGACAAATAAAGGTTATTAATACCGAACTCGGGGCACTTATTAGCCAAGGAGTCATGAAAGTTTTAGAACCTCATCAGAAGGAGAGCCCAGTCCCAAAATACCTGTACCTTGACTGCCTTTTCTCCTTCACTAATAGAACTGAGACCTTTTCATAATTAAAACAGCAGCTAGAAAACACAGCAGATTGTACTTTCATCTTGATCCACTGAAAAATCATTTCTGAGGTCTTATATAGTGTTATCTATTGCTCTGAAAATATCCATTTCTCCAACCTGATTTCTGACACTTTATTTCCCTAACAGCTTGCATAATTTCTCCAGTTACAGGAACACACGCACATATACTAAAAAAAAATAATTTTCAGCTGCTTTCTTAGAAAAACTGTATCTGCAAAAGATATCAGCATTGAATATTTGCAATCAATCTCAACCACATAGCTCCATCAACTGAATCTTTGTAAAGAATGAAGATGTCAGAAAAAAATGTTTCAAATATCAACAATTTAATCCTTTCCTAGGATAATTACCCACACTGTTTGAAGCAAGGAGAGTTTTCAACCATGAATTTTCACTTTCTGCTTTAATGGCATAAGCAACAAAGCCTTGGCTTATATTCCTCTACAGTGGTATAAAAAGACGACAAATTTTAGTGTTTTCCCCTCGTGTTTTTTCCTTTGCCTAGAAAAAGTATGGCTGGTAGCGTTCACATCAGTCCCTCCTGTGAATTCCAGTGCTGGTCAAACTGCTCTCTTTTAATCACCACTATTAGGTAGATGTGAAGCTTTTTTCTCAGTATTTCACAAAAATATCTTTATATTGTTTCATTTTCTAAAGGAAAAAAAATTATCTTGCAATTTCCTTGGCTGCACCTATGTTTAGGCAGTGTTTTCACAGACATGTCAATTTGTATGTGTCAAACATGTTATTGATTAATGTGAATCATTCCAAGGCACTCACAGTCCCCTTCTCACACATTTGTAAAATGTACATGCCCAAGTGTTCTATATCTATGCACCAGATGACCTACAGCTACTTCTTTACTTTTATCAGTTAAAAAAAAAAGGAATTACCTTCCTTTTCTTGTCTTTAATCCTGCATGGCCTCAATAAACACTTATTTAACACAATTTAACTTCTTTTTTTCCTGGAAGTTCAGGATTCTGTTTTGTCTCTGTCCTTCTTTGATAGCCTTTTCCTAGTGCTTTTAACTACTGCATTGTTTGCTTATTAATTGAGTTAATCAGGTTGCTCTGAGTGTGCCTTGTCATATCCCTTTTTTTTTCATGCACTTCTATTTCATGCAAACCTGTATCTTTGAAAAGAAAGCCTTTTATCCAAATACTAAAAGCAAATCTAGCACTGCATTCCCGATAGCTTTACTCTCTGGAGCATTGCCTTCTTTCGTAATTCCTAATTCGTCATCCAGTTTTTTCCATGTTATTAAAATTAAAGTAGGCTTTATTTGCCAGCAATGGAGAGGTCAGAGAGATGGGACAAAAGGGAACAGGAGGCCCTGAGGTCTGTCTGAGCAGTCTAGGGTACCCCCCTGAATAGTTAGAATTTCAGGAAGAACTGAGAGGGATTCAGAAACTGTGGGAAGATATGTATCTTTAAGGGGAGGGTCATTCTCTCCCTTAATAAACATTCCTTCTTAGGAATGTATGTTGATCTCCTAGGAAGCACTCACAGCCCTTTCCTTGATCATTCCCTCCTTTCACGTAAGTCACTGTGTTCAACCATCCTCTTCTCTGTGTAGCATTTGTCCACCTTTCTACATGCATGGTTATTTCTTCTCACTAAGACTGTTTTTTTTCTATTATCCTTAGCTGTTGCATTTGCAAATGCTAGGCTTTAGGACACAGTAAACTATTATTTATAAGCATATTGCTTTCTGTATAAATATATTTTTAAAATGGTGTAACAGAGTTTTGCAAGAAGAAAGTGACGACCAAAAGACATACAATAAAATGTCAGATTTATAGTTTCTTCTTACTTGTTGATTGTACAATAACCTTTTTTCTCCTTGGAAGCTGTAGTGTGAAGTCTGAATGTAAAACCTAACCGTAATTGCTGCAAACACACTTTTCTAAATCACATGAAATGTGAAAGATATAATATATAGAACAAGTAGGAATATAATTTGTTGGACATATTATGTTAGTGATAATTAAATTCTAATGGTATTTTCTACTATTGCAACTAGTATATGAATAGAGCTGTGTGCTTAACAGTGCATATCTGATTTGCTTAGCTCAGAATAACAGTACAGATAGATTCTCTGTAAGAGAATGAAATTTACATATAAGTGTGAAAAGGAAAGAAGTAGTTCTCATCTTGTTGCCCTTGCTACTGTTAATGTAAAAAAAAAAAGGCCTGCTCTCTCCTCAGTCAGGAGTCATATTGCTTCACCAAATTTGCTTGAAGAATTACTCTTAGAGCCTGCAGATGAGAGTGCTGAGAAGCACTATCAGAACCGCTGATGAAAATTTCAGCTAAGTTACAAAAGCAGTAATTGTTAATGGGAAAAACACTTCTGAAAACTAAGAAAAAGTATAAAAAACCACCAAAACACACAAAAATAAGCAAGCCACACACAATAAACCAAATCGTCATATAGAGATTGCTAGAACATATGAATTTTCCTGAAAAAATATAAATGCTTCAAAAGTATACATAACCTGACAAGATGAAAACCAGCAATGACACAGATAGATAGCAAATTATAATTATGCATATGGTTTATGCCTAATCCTTACCTTAATGCAGTATTTGGAAAGAGAGATGACAGTGTCCTAAAGAATGTGGAGAAATGCAAGGACAGACAAAAATAACATGCTTTTTAAGTCTCAACACTAACACATGGAATTCCACCCCCTCTGGGTCACAGGCAGCCAGCCTAGCTCTCAAACTCCAAATAAACAGAGAAAATGTGAGGAGGTCTGACCTCCATCACTTTCTTGCCCACCTCAAAAGCTATCTTATGCTGTGTCAAGTTTGATTTCTAACTGTAGCTTGAAATTGTTATAGTCATGTGTGACATTCTTCTACATCAAGATATCTGACATTCTTCACCTGGCTGTTTCAGCAAAGTAACATTCATTCACAACTGTGTGCTATTCCCTGTCTGTTTAAAAGCATTTCAGGATATGAAGAAAGCAAAATTAATCACTGATAGCCAATATTAATAACAATTAAAGTCTGCATGCTCTCAACTGGGAGGACTGCAGAGACTTGAACCTTTTGTTCCACAAGTAGTCAGCACTTCCCTGTATGCTTTCTTGTATGTTTTGGTTTTGGTTTTTTTTCACCAAATAGCAATGAGAAATACTGTGATTGGTTATAAAATAAAGGCAATACCATATAGCATTCTGTTTTCCCTTGCTTGACTTAGAATTCAGATACAAGAGGAGAAAATAGAGCCTTCTGTGTGATAGTTTCCATCTCTTTTACATGTGGTTGCTTATTGGATCATGTGCAGGAAGGGACCTAGGACACAGATGATTCCCTCGGTATCCCCTTGATGTCTGTTGCAGTTGTGTTTTTTGGTTTTTAACTATAAATCTATATATCTATAAATAAATCTATATAATATATATTATATATCTAAATACAATAAATCTATATGACTATAAATCTATTTTACTATAAATTTATAAAACTATATGCCTATAAGGCATACAAGGAGGGGTTTGGCTCAAGGAATGTTGAACAAGATTTTGTGAAGTCTGAGGGAACTTCTCTACTTGTTTACCTGTCAATGCAGAGTAGATTTGCTAAGCCATGGCAAGCATTTCTATATTTATTACTGCTGTAATAGGAAGCAGTATATTTTATAGCATTTACCTTTTTCAGACGGCCAATTATGTTTCCTCTGTTACAATATGACGTACATATTATAGAGTGTTTGGGACTCTGTGTGCTGTGAATTCATCACTTGCATTAGAAGTAAAGCATTGTCATAACAAAACAAATCCTCTTTGCAAAACTGTTGCTAGGATACTGGCTTCACCTCGAAGTATTAGTTGAAGTACACTGGAGTTATAAATTGATCTAGATTATTTCTTTTTCAGCAAATAAACACCTACTTGGCAATTCATTAGGTAGAAGACCAAATACTGCCTGCTCAAAGCACAACCCATTTTGAATTAAAGAAAAAATATTTCTTGTGGCATAAATGGATATTAGGTCTGATCATAGATAAAATTAAGAAAAAAATCTCAGGGAACTCTACTTACTGTAAGGACTGTAACTATAATTTCCCTTGCTAACTCTTGTTAGTTACTAACTCTTCTTATTTGACTCTTGTTTATTAGGTTGATGACTTTCATAGAAATAAATTTTATGAATAAATCTTTGGGGTTTAAAAACATTTCTAAGTATAAAATATTCATAAGCAGTTGAACATTTGGGACCATTTTTCCAATTCTGGAATCTTTGCATCACCTCAAAGATTCTGATAGGGAATGGAAATGTTAGCTCCCTTAGTAGATTTCTCAGTTGAACACAGTATACCAACTTGTTCAAGAAAGAACAGCTACATGCCATCTGACAATTCAAAGCCAGGAAGGTGTTTCAAATCAATCATGAGGTAACTGAGGCAATAAAAATCATTAGGCATTTTTAACAATTTTGATACAGACTCCTGAATTTAAAATCAGGTTTCAGTTTTCCAGCAGTCTAGCCTTTTTATTGCATTCTCTGTCCTTTGTTTACTCACATATTTAACAAAAATGATAGAACCACTGGCAAAAGTTAAGGATAGCTTTATCTGTGTCTCTACTACAATCATATTAAATTTTAGAGTGCATAATAATGGTAAAAAAAGTAGCACTTCAAAACATAAATACCAAATTATATGTCACTATTAAATAGGCTGAGATTCCTGATGGAAAATGAAACATTTCCTGAGTTAGGTTAGATTTGATCTCTTATGATGTATAAACTGAATAAAATATTTAGAAATGAACATACTTTAAAGCAGTGGCCTGTTTTTCTGGTAGGTTTTTTTCTTTACTGAAGTAATTTTTCTATGTACCCATCTGGAACAAAAGTCTTTAGTGATTCATGAACAAAGCAGATTTGATGCACTATTGATTTTCTACCTTGGCAGTAGAAAAACAATTGCTCTATGTAAAGATCTGTTTTTCTGGATCTCTGCCATCCATCTTTTCAATGTTTATGTAATGTAGCATTTGTGTAGAAAAAGGAACTTACACAAGGTTAAAAAGAAGAAAAAGTCCCACCCTCTTTCATAACAATTTTAAGCAAGTCTTAATATTGCAAAATAACATTTGAAAGGTATTCAACACACTTTACACTATCAAATATCTCAACTTCTTTGTAGTACATAAATGCACTCTGAATTGCATTTGCTGTTACTTGCCTGCTCTCAAACTACAGGCTGATCAGCCTACCTGCAGCAGTGCAGGGTAGGGTTAGTAACTGTGTGCTGAATTTACTTTCTTTGACAGCCTTGAACACAGAATTCTGGCCTGAAACTTTTCTGTAGCAAGCTGTGGTTTATGTAAGAAGCATCAGGGAGCCAGCAGTTTGGGAAATCAGTCCCGATGACTCTAAGGAAGCATAACATCAGCTGTGTGCAGGAAGCTCTGGTTGCAGTGCATCTGAGCCCCAGATGAGTTTCTCTCTGTAGCATTATTTCCTTGCCTGTGATCTGCAGACAGTTTGGAGCTCTTCAGAAGAGGAGAGCAAATCACAGGAGCAAAATTACAGTGTAAACTGCTTGTGATATACTGTGCCATAAGGGCTTTTTTACAGCAGTATTCACAAGTCACTAAAAAGTCCAAGACAAAGCTGTATTTTCTGTGTTTATAGGTGTAGAAAACAGAAAATTTAAGGCAACAATCCCAACAGTTCATAAATCATTAAACGTGAGAATACCTCCAGCTCATGACAATCAAGTTCAATAACAAAAATATTTTGTAGAAATAGTGTGAGATATCTGTACAGAAATCTGAAGTATTTATGCAGTCAGAAAAAAATATCTTCCTTCAAAAAGGTCTGTTTTAAAACCCCTACAAGATATGTCATTGCATTGTATTGTCAAGTCTAATCCTGTATCATTTAGTACAAATATAAAATATGAAACTGTTCCTATAGAAGTCTAATCAAAATACAAATTGAATGTTTTCCATCCCCAAAATGAGTATTTCATAGAAATTTTAATAGCCATAAAGAGTAAAAAAAAACCCTCAAAATCCCTCAAAAAAAAAAAATCCCCAAAACCGGGAAAGACTGCACAGAAATCTAACTGAAATATATTGCCTAAGATTGCACTAAAGCTAATGTCTGCATTGTCTGATACTCTATCCTGCTGTTGTCATCAGGACCCCAGATCAGCATCTCATCAACTGCAACATCATCCCCAGATATTTCGTGATGAAGCATATACTAGAAAACTTCTGCTTTGCATGGAGGCACTGCTCTCTTCAAACTTTTGTAGTCTGAACACTCCATCACAATTCTGATTCATTCCATCAGTGGTGGTCTCATCTACCCAAAGAGTGTTTCTAACTTATAGTCTAAAATTATGATTTTTTACAAAGAATGATTTTTCCTGTCACTTTTTCCTCTTTGTCTATTTTTCACGTATTTCTGTTATTCACAACTTATATTTCTCTTCGCCCAGACTCATCTCTTCCTCTGCTCTCAAATGTCATCTTAACTGAGTTTCTTCTCCATGTTTTCTGCGGGCTTAGACGGTGCAAAACGATTTGGTAATCATTTTTTATCAGGATTCAAGCAATTTGACCTAGAATGCTTCTTCAGAAGTACTTTATTAAGAGAAGAACAAGCAAAACCAAAACACCAATACATGTGTTCCTATGGAGAAGTATATTTATGAAATGTTTTTTCCTTTAAACTTATATTTATTTCAAAGCCCATAGGTGTTATTGACAGTCTTTCTGATTACGTCCATATTCCTGGGTTCCAACTTACCTGACTAATATGAAAAAAAAATTTAATCTTATACATGCAACATAAAGAAACAGAGAAAAAAATAACGAAGATTAGGGAGAGGCAAATGGTGCAAATCAGCATTATTTCATTGGTTTTCATTTCCATTGCCTATACAATTTGAAAATTACTTGCCTTAGAAATGAATTTAAGTTACATTAAAGATCAGTATCTCACAGAAGAAATTTGCCTCCTGTTGCTGCCACCTTAAGAAATTTATGGCTTTGACGAAGGGATAGGAATAAGTGAAAAAAGCAAAAAAAAGAGCCAGTATACCGAATTTTACTGATGAACCAAATAATTACTTATTTCCAACTCATTTTATGATTTCGTATTTACCATGCCACTTGGATAGTTGACAGTATATTCTGGACCACATAAATTAGATGATAGCAGCTGCTAAGTTTTTCTTCAGTTCCATATTCACATATTTTTACATTTTCTCTCCTTCTGGTTAATTTTGTTTTGCAGAACTGTGCATGGGTCCTACAAGTGCTTCATGATAACATTCTACTAAAAAGGCTAAGATAATAATAAACGTAACCAAAAAAAGTTAGTCAACGAGGATGATTGGGGGCTGGAGCACCTCCTGTATGAAGATAGGATGAGAAAGTTGGAGCTGTTCAGCCTGGAGAAGAGAAGGCTGCATGGAGACCTCATAGCAGCCTTCCAGTATCTGAAGGGGGCTTATAAGGATGTTGGGGAGGGACTCTTCATTGGGGACTGTAGTGATAGGACAAGGGGTAATGGGTTCAAACTTAACCAGGGGAAGTTTAGATTGGATATAAGGAGGAAGTTCTTTACGGTAAGCGTGGTGAGGCACTGGAATGGGTTGCCCAAGGAAGCTGTGAATGCTCCATTCCTGGCGGTTTTCAAGGCCAGGTCAGACAGAGCCCTCAGTGACTTGGTTTAGTGTGAGGTCTCCCTGCCCATGGCTTGGGGGTTGGTACTGGATGATCTTAAGGTCCTTTCCAACCCTAACTATTCTATGATTCTATGATTCTAAGTATTAAACTGTTGTGATGAACTGAAGAGAGTCATGAAGTTTCTTACTTCTAATTGCACTCTGGTTTTACCTTGTATCGTTGGGTTCTTTTAAGCACCAGCAGAATACGCCCTTTTTGAGAACTGATTTTCATGTTTAGTTTTATTGAAAGAATTATTCTCATATTCTGGCTGCCCAGGTAGGTTTTTATGGTTTTAATTTGTAGATTATTTTCACTGTCAAGCAAACATAGCTTTGGAAAGCACAAAGACAATCAAAGAATAAAAAAGTGTGAAGTATATTCATACAAAGTATGACAGAGACAGACTGATTAAAAAGAAAAAATGTTACCATTAAGGTTTGGAGTGTTTTTTCTAATTTAATAAAAATATAAAGAATATTTTGCTATTTTTAAACTAATCAGCTTTAGTCAGGTGCTAAGAGCAAACACTTCTCATTTCTCACCAAAAATAAGTAAGATTATGTCAAGAAGAGCAAAAACTGTGACTGAACCATGCAAATTGTCTGTCAAAGCCTGTAATTTACAGTTTAGGCATTACCACAGGTTTCTGGTGGGTTTCTTAGTAGGAAGTGAAGTGCCATTTTTTCTCTTTTTATTTTTGAGACATGTCAGTTCTGTGGAGTTCTCCAAGGTGTCAACAATGTTCTGGCAAGACTGTGGTGATTTATGTCTTTATAAGTAAGTGATACTAAAGTAAGTGAAGCCACAGTAAACTAAAAGAACCAGCAGAGATGTCTGAGCTGCAAAGAAACAGGAAGCGGTCTACAGGAAGATCTATAATGAATCTGTATTTGATGCATTCATTTGATGTATTCACGCAGAAATTCATTGGATCATATGTAAGGAAGTCAACGTATCCATCTATTAAACATAAGTTAATTAGGAATCACTCTCATCTGAGTGTGAACAACCAAGAAATATGAATCCATGCATGTGATATAAACATAAACTTTAAAATTCCTGCATGCACAAACCCTTATTCCGTGTCATCTTCTGCTTTTCTTTCTTATGAGGAACAGAAGCAAGAAAGGAAGGGGGTTGAGAATTTGATTCATGTCTGCTCCCTTTCTCAGTGGGGAGCAATAGCTATAAAGGAAATCCACAAAGGTTTTTTTTTAATTGTGATTATTTTATCGTCTTCTGCATTGAAGTTAGAGTTAAAAAAGAAAAACAAGTTAGTTTTGTATCAAATCTGAAATAAATATAGCAAATATAGAACACAGGATTGTATCTCTCTGGCATAAACCTCAAGAATGAAAAAGATGTCCAATGTGTTTGCTCAGTTCTAACACAGGTTCACACAAAGCTATTAGTCACAAGTACATCTGATAACGTTTGTTGTATCTTTCCCAAACCAACCTAACTTTGAGGTATTCCTGTGACTGAGTTCTCCATGAGTCAGTCTGGTTTGTTTCACTGCGGCTATACATAGCCCTGAAATGCATATGGCAGGTATGTATTTGTTGCAGTAGAAATGCCATATGCGGATCTCTGTTCAATAGCTGCCTCAAAACTTTTAATGCAAATTAGTGCAGCCTGAACAGCTTTGTTCATTCAGTGTTATGGAGTCAAACCTGCATGTCTGCATTTTTCAGCAGACATTCACTGTTATCATGGACTGCTCTCTATGCCTTCCACTTCATTAATCACAGGACAATGGTTGACCAAGGGGTGTTTGATAAGAGCACCTAAACTATAAGGAGTAAATTATCTGCTTCTGCTCAAATTGCTGCCCTTTCAAAATTCTATTTGATAAGAAATGCTTTTTGAAAACCTTTTGTTAGTAGGAACTGAGCTATCTCAAAGTCATAATGAAAAGCACAATATTATGGTACCTACACCATACTATAATACACCAGTTTCTTTACCTATTATCTCGTGATGACATATTATGGCTACAACACTTTGTCACATGAATTTAAAACTATGAAAACTTCAGACTGACTATGGGAAACAGGGAAATTAATGAACAAATATGAACGGGGTTTAGTTACCTGATTGTTTTTTTCCTAAATGCTAGTAAACATAGTCAAGTAGCTGCATTGGATGTACGGGGCACACCTGGCTAGGGAAGTTCTGTGCAGGATGAGGCCATGAGCTGCCCTTTGCTGGTCGTGGATACCTCTGACATCAATGGGAATAGCACTGCAGTCTGTCAAAGATCACTCATATGCTGACCTTGACATATTTATGAAACAGCCACAGCCACCATGGGGAGGGCACATGTAAGGATACACGTGAGG
The DNA here is from genome assembly GCA_017639245.1 of Myiopsitta monachus. NCBI lineage: Eukaryota > Metazoa > Chordata > Aves > Psittaciformes > Psittacidae > Myiopsitta > Myiopsitta monachus. The sequence goes on from CM029918.1 coordinate 7,613,773, forward strand.
AGAAATGGAAGGCACGTCAGGAGGCGACTTCTGGGGACATGGCTAGAAGTGCATTCTGTGAAGGATGTTCTCCATGTTAGAGCAGGGACTACTAAGGGACCATAACTGTGGATGAGCCATGCTAGGGCAGAAACACCCATAAGGGCTGAGGCCCTCACTGAAGTTCTTGGGAGGAATCAAGTATAAAACATGCCAAAACTAATCAGTAAGAAGAAATTGTGTTGTCAGTAAATTCAATTAAGTAAATTTACCCACATAGAAACTATTTTACCCACAGCAATGGTTAAGGTGATTCTTTTTCCTTGTGTTTTAAGAAATACTGTTTAACCAAATATTTGATATAAAGTAACCTGACTTTGCTCATCTCTCAAAAATTTGACAGTTTATTTTGTTGATCATATGGCTATAACTAGAATCATAATCTATTGTATTTGAACTGAAGAACAAGGTACTGAGGACGACTTATATGATTTGTTTTACATCTCTGCTATTCCCTGGGAAAAGGGAATGTTTTGCATAATGAAAACATTCTAAATTAAAATTGTTCCTTTTCTTCTGTTTAGGAGGACTTTTTAATGTATTCAATGCTTTATTTAATGCTATAAATACCTTATTTCTAGTAGAAAATGAATTATTAGAATCAGAAAAGGTGAAAAACGTGCTGAGTTCCTGATTTTGCTGGTCAAACTTCCGATTAAAAATTCCATGCAATGTGTGTAAGGAAGGATTGGATTTTCAGCACTTAATTACTTTAGCCAGCTGCCATCTGTTCTTTGAATTCTGACCTTTCTTTCCAAGTTGAAGCTACATGAAGTGTCTGCAGGGAAGCCAATTAGATCATGGATGTTTCATGCTGACATTACAACAGACTTAATGTCCACCTGCAGAACCGTAGTTGATAAACTCAATAATGATGACACACTGGCTTTCTGCAGCCTTCATCCAGCAATCAAATAATAGTTTGTTACATTTGGCACTGTTCATTTAAAATGTGGCACAATGAGCAGTGACGAAAAAACATTTTGATTTTTTTTTCAGCATAAAGCACTGCCAAAATCTCTTCATGCTACACTTTCCTACGAAGATAATGCATGTTAACTCTAAAAAACAATCCCATAAAACTACCTTTTCTGGACTAAGAGGAATTGTCACAGACTGAAACAGCATGGAGCTTTAAGCCACCTATTCTCTCATTAAATTCTCAGGCGGCCAGTGTTGAACTTTGCAGGAAGTTTGTTACTTGACCCTCGTACTACCTGCCCTCTGCTTATGAAAACGATTGACTCTCTACAGATTATTCTTCCACTGGAAACACTAATACCTTCAAAATATCACTGTATTTCTAATTGTATTCATATTAACAGATGATTGTTCACCAACATACAACAGTGTTATGGTACAATTTTAATATGGTTTACTAGTAAGTAAATAAGACATATTCAAGTCTATCTCAGCCTCTAATAAGCACCCAACTACTTGTGTGAACCTCAAAATATTATAATTTCTGAATGCAATATTATCAACGAGGAGCATATGTCTACAAGACTTAATAGCTAAAAGTTGCTTTGCAAAGAAGCTTCTGGAAAACCATGTAGCTTCAGTTTCAAAGTGTCTGAAAAAATAAGAAGAAAGCTATATTCTTCCTTGAGGAACATTTTGAAGCTGACTGTTAATGCAAAGAAAAGCTGGAGGGCATGGTGTGAATCCTATCAATATAAATAAGAGTCAGTCCTTGTACTGATTTTAATGGTCTTTGAATCAGGTTCTAAGTGTGAGATTTTGATAATCTATTAAAGCTGCAACGTTTTGAAACTAAACTTCTTCTATTGACCCACTGATTCAAACACAGAAAATTAAATGTTATGTGAAGCACAAATCCTTACCACTCTATGGCAACACACTACTCCGGTGTTTCCTGTGCTTATGGTACCGAGCCAGATGGCAGATATGTAAAGCTCTGTTGCAGAATTTCAAAAGAAATTTTGCTGACTTTCAAGGAGATTAATCTCTTCATAGAACTGCAGGTTGCCTGTTTGCTCCTAATAAGAATCTTTTATTCCCCTCTCCACTTCTTGGATGCTGAAAATTGCAATAAAATCAACTGCATTTGCACAGAATGAAAGTCATTCTATTTCAGTGTTACGTATTGCCTTCTAATGAGCCACTTCGCTTATTCTGTTTATCTGGCAGCATCAAACACAAAACTCATGCATCAGGAAAAAAAGACTGGAAGTTATGTCATCTTGATAAGTGTATCCCCTCTAAATGGAACATTGTCAGGATTCTGGGCATAAAAGTGGATGCTATTTCAGCTTAACAAATGAGATCAGCTAAAGAATTTCTTCAGTACAGATACAGAGATGACCCAAACTTTCGACAATAATATTTGAATAAAGGGAAAATTGAACCGACTTACATAAATAATTAACAGAATACATCTATCTTGAAGATAATAAACACATTACTTTTAGAGTGTCCCACAAAACTTAATTATACTTTTAAACTGATCTGTGATACATACATATAAATGTTATTGAAACAATTAGGCACAATAATGGTACTTTTTTTTCTGAAGATTATAAATCACATCAATAACAAATGTGTGAGTCTTTAATGCTAGAGAATACCATTTACATGTATGATCCTTTCCTTATTACCATTTAACCTTATCTGTGGCATGACAGTCTGAAGAGCAGACAGAATATTCTTTTGATGTTTTCCACCACCACTTGCCTATGTCACTGCCTATTTTTCCAGTTAAATTCAGCCTAAGAAGGAGTAGTATTAGTGGATGAGCATATATAAAAATATCTTATCCTCATGTCTTGTGCCTCTTTTGGTCCCTTATGATACTTAATATTTAAATATAGATTTATTTTTTTTATTCTATCAACATATTTATCCTGTGTGTGTGCATACACACACACAAACATAGATGGTATCACTCTTGCTCAAACCTACTGTCCAGAATATAACAGTGTTCAAGCAAACAGAAGTACATTTCATTTTATTTTATTTTATTTATTTTATTTTTCTACTATTTTTATATTACATTTACTTATTTTATGACCTAACAATGTGCTTATACTCACCTGGCCTGCATTTTAAGACTTCTACAGAGAGCAGTCTTTCTAACAGTGTATTCTTAAGGACTGTCCGTGTAGTCTGCTCAAGCTCATTATTACCTGATATTTGGGGGCTGCAGTGGCCTCCTCCTCCCTGGAGGGAGGCTGAGACAGGCTATAACCTTTTCTCTACCTCTGAAATTCTCTAGCAAGAGTATGTTTCCACCTACTACAGGGTTATACTTACAACTGCTGAAAAGCTGTATGCTTTGGATGAATTTTCTCCAACAAATCTATTCCCCCCTTCCCTTCTGTCCTTCCCCTCACTTTCTTCAATGTTGTCTTTTCCTGCTCACCACGACAAACCCTATAACTTGTCTGAAATATCCCACTTGTCTTTATCTAGCCACTTCAGTTGTCCTTCACCCTACTTGCACCCTTAACTGTTCACCTAAGACCTCCTGGACCTATACTGCCTAACTTAATGCCCACTTTAGCTCATAATGCTTCTGCCAAAAAGAAATTGCTTGTATTAATCTCCCCTACATTTGTTCCTGCTCAGTCTTGGTGAGATTGAGCAGAAAGCTCATCTTACTTTAGACGGTGCTCACCAATGCTTGTTCTCAATTCTGGAGCTTTATGATCAAGCTGACTGGATGGTGGAATGAATACTGCAATGTTATTTGGATCCTTAGCAAGTCTAGATGAATTTTATTTGACCCTCATAGGAAAATAAAATCTGCCATACTCCTGAGCTTAACAGCCATGATTTCACACCCAAATGTTTTTCTTATTCCTTTTGTTTTGATGTTATTGTTGTTACAGATTACTTACCAATCTGGGGTTAAAGAAGAAAAGCATTTATAAACTACTTCTTAAGGGCAAAAAAAAAAGCAAACAACTAACCAAACTAATGTCAACTCAGCATGTCAGCTTACAACAGAACAAAGAAAATGTGCTGCATGGAAATAGTTACCTCCCTGCTGTTCCATCCATGTGCCATCTTGTGCATTCTCCTCTCTCACTCATGCCTTCACTTGTTAGGCTGCTATGGGACTGGCATCAGTACAATGCAATGAACAGGGATTGCCAGGTCCCTAGAGTTCAGAAGTCTATTTTTCCAGACTGTGCCAGCTCATTTTCATCTGTTCACTTGCCATTTTCAAAAGGGATTATTTAAGTTTAATTAGAAGACTACAAAGAAACATTTGGCCTCCATGGTTTAGGGCCAAAACCATGCCATGTTTATGTATTTTTTATTAGTATTCTCTTGAATCCACAGTAACACTACAAAGTGAATTGCTTTTAAGCAATTATGTATCCAATGAAGCTAGTACTCTTGCTATTTATATCTTATGCAAACAAGAAATAAGGTCCAGTAAGCATGTAGAACAACCCATTTTCTGGAAAAGATTAGTAGCTCATTAGAAAGCAGCTTGTGCTGGAGAATATTAGAACAGTCTTACTCTTCATTCAGATTAGGCCATCATGGATTTAATTGCTCACTGGTTATATGAGCTATTTCACTAGTTCTGAAATCTGCTCATCAGTTGCAGTCATGGTGACAGAGGATATCACTGAAGAAAAAAAATATTACATCATTATTTAAAAACAAACAAACAAACAAACAAAACCACACACACAAAAAAAAGTCAAACATCAAAATCCAATCTGTCTGCATTCTAGTAGCAGCTATTCAGCTCATGTCAAAATACTGTGATATACGGGGGTACACTGGCATTAGTCACAACAGCTAACAACAAAGGGAGACACTGGCATAGAAGCAAGAGGACACTGTCCCAGGAAATAGTGAGAAGAAATAAGCAGAAATACTTTACTGACATTATATATTTTGACAGAAAGTGGTTTGAAAAAAAAGAAGTAAGATTCATGTTTCTGCATTAAAAAGCTAATAGAATTTTATGCTCAGTGAGGACTAGGGAAATTATTGATTATATGTAAAACAACTGAACAGAAAGCAACATTTCAGAGGTATCTCAGATTTGGACTTTAAACCAGAAGTCAAAGTTGGCATATCTATCCTCTTCCTGTAAATCATCCATCACAGGTATAGCCAGCTAGAACTTGCATGTTACTCACTGTCATTCCAGCTTTGATATAGATTTAATGTTTGTATTTATTATATACAGAATATAAACATTATCAGTGACTACTGGGATTTAAGAGGAAACAGTGCATTCTGCAAGAACATAGTCCTAAATAATCATTTGTATTCTATTTAAGTAGAACCTGAAGCAGAAATTTGAATCACACTTGCTCTTTGATTGTGTTACAATTATAAAAAAGAAGCCAGACAAAAATAGCAAAAGTATTTTATTTCACAGCTTTTTGGTTTAACCAGCAAATTAAACAAGAATAGCAAAGCCGATTTCCTTATTTTTAATGTCTGTGATGCTTTCAAATTTTTGAAGAAATTGATCATGCTTTCACTTCTTTGAATTAAAGATAATTTTTGTCCTTGATGGCAGCAGTTAATGTTGCCAATTATTTCTTTTCAGGCATGCCTGAAGCATTTTAATGGGAAAAATTAATCCTAGTGACATTTTTAAGGGGTGGATTAATGCATTCGTAGTAGAAAACTATTCTTTACATAGAATAAAGCTGGCAAGTTGTTAATATAGTCAAATATTTATGACATTTATTTCAATCTAAGGCATTAAAGCTAACAATTTTAAAAAAAATAATTTAAGCAGATAAATTATATTCTCTTCAAATTTGCAAATTATTCACACACAGAATTATACAATGATTAAAGATCAGCTAGTTCCACCCTTGGGGACACCTTCTACTAGACCTGGCCTAGCCACTGCCAGACTGTCCTTCAACACTTCCAGGGATGGGGCAGTCACAGTTTCTGTGCACAATCTGTTCCATCAATTAATTATGTGAGGCATTTTTTGAAACAATGGAAATAATATACATAGAGTTATAATTTTTTATATATAAAACCTTAAAATACTATTTTAAATCAATGAATTAGAGGTACTAATGAAATTCCAGGTGATAACTCAGTTTTTTTCGACTCAAAAAGTAGGATTTGATTAATCTGAAGGCACCAAAATGAAAATTGTCAACTTTGATTTTTTTAAACCTTTACCTGGATGAATTTATTGACAGCAGTGCTCTCCTATCACAGAATTTGATTTTGATAAATAGACATTTTATGAGAAAGGTGTTTGACAAACTGTTCCTCTTTAAGAATATTTTTTAGCATAACTAAAATTTGCCTCGCAAATCATCCCAGACCGATGTTTTTATCTCAATATATTAGTGGCCTGCAGATTCCAGACTGTCAAGTTCAGGACAAAAGCACATATGAGGCAGGGGGTTTGGAACTAGATTATCTTAAGATCCTTTCCAGCTCAAACCTTTCTATGATTCTACACTCATGGTGGGTGTAATTTATAAGTGAACTACACTGGATTATAAAAATGAGTGTTGAGTGGATACTGTCATGAAACAGTTACTATTCTTTTTTTGTTACTGTATTTTAACTGTGTTCTTCTATTTACACACTCTGTCTAAATGCACATTTATGTGGTTTGCTTACATTTTGCTGCTGTTCAGATGGTCAGAGAACCATGACATATGTTTCCAGGGTTGCTGGTACCTGCCACATCAGGTTGGATTCTTTGGATTTTTCGCATGAATTTGGGTTCATCCACATTATAAACTCATTTTATAGATAAAAGTCAGGTCCTAGTTATTCTAACCTAAAAGATACATTCTTTTAGTCCTCATTGATATTGTGAAATGAAAGTTGCTGTCAGTTACTACCTCTGTGTTACCAGATGGTAATTTGGGCCATAAAGGAGATTTTCTTAATAAAGTTGGTGAGATAGTAAGAGTTCTCAAGATGTAACTTTTTTCTTTCATTTGGAAGTAAACTATCGTATTAAGCATTCAGCTTTCCCGTATGTCCTGGTTCAAAGTATCAAAGCAGTAGGTACAGTGGACAGAGGCCTTTTTGCATGCACCAGGGAGTGCAGGACACGAAAGAAATTTTCCAGGTTAAGAAATTTATGTGATTTAAGAACCTTAGCTTTCTATATAGGCTTAAAAGACTTCAAGCATTTTAAAACAGTTTAGCATTTTTAACAGCTTCAAGTTCTGAAGATGCACAAGTCCTTTAGGACAGGCTATCCTGCTGCAAAACTAGTTTGCATTGGTTTGAAATAAGAAAGCTACTTACGGAATCTAAGATGCTCTAAGCTCCTAATTTGAATGTTTTATAATCTTATCTCTATTACACAGGCTTCAGTTTGTGTTTACAGTATGGATATAATTGCAAAGCTCTGGAAAAAATACACTCCCTGAGTTTTAAAAGAGAGAGGGACAGGGCCCAAGGTTCTGAAGCAGTACTACTGCTCCATCTCCCCACTGGAAAGCCTTGTCATGCTATCACCTAATATAGAAATATTTTTCTTTTCTAAGGACAAAAGCAAGGCTTTGCTGGCAGAATTTATCAGATAACTGCTACTCTGAGTCATAAACTTTGACTCCTTATTTTAAAAATATCTATGTGCCGACATATTTTGACAGACTACCTGTTTTGCTGCTAGTTAGTTTCTCTTGTTTCGGTAACGCATGAGTTTGCTACAAAACACTTCCTCCTGCCTACCTGGTGATTTTCAGTACATTTTACCTGGTTCATTTGAAGTTTTAGAAGCTACTTATGGCAAAAGGGTTGCAGGTTTGAGTCCACATATGAACTCTGTCCATATGTGGAAAACATCTGGACACAGTAGGAGACACAGTGACTGTATGGATGTAGATCAGCTCAAGAGAAATATGTTGCACTGCATTTCAGATAACCATTATGTTGAAGGGTTGTCAATAAACACCAACTGAATAGCAGTCTGGGCCTACTGTAAGACATTGATTGCTGCTATTTCCATCTCAGTGGATCCCTGGATCTTCTATTCCATTGCCCACAGCATGAAGGAAGCGATATCACAGGTTGTCACTATTTTCATACTACATAGTCCAGTGATGAGGACTTTACCTTGGAAAACGATTTTACTCTAATCAGGTGTGGGAAATGCCAAATGTACAAAAGACAGAAGGAAAATACACTGCAATACAAAAACAATCTAGTCTTGAATGATGACAAATCTTATTTTCTTACTAGAGATGAGATCTACTAGGTGAAGCTGACATTTCACTCTTCAAAGCATTATCCTAATGGTAATGATAAGAGTAGTATTTGGTAAACTCCTTCTTCTGCCTATGGTCTTAATTGCCTATTACTGGTAGGAAATGAACAGAGAAGCCTAAACCTAGATTTTGCTTTGCATTTCTGAACTTAGAAACAGTGACTTAGACCATATTTAAAGAAAGTGTGATTTTTAAGATCTATTACAAAACACTAGTGAGGGCGAAAAGGTCAGACTGCAGCAAGAAAAACTGAAAGAATGACTTTACAAAAGCTATGCAATGAAGCTTTCACATTATTATAAAAAGTTCAAATTACATTCAGAGTTGTTTAAGATTACATGACATATTTACATTTTCCTTTCAGTAAGCTTTCCTGTAATTTCACCTCCCTCCCCTGATCTGGTAAAATGAGCAGAAAAGACCTGAATGAAGGAGATTCTTGGCAGATTTCTATAGCTAATAAAGTCTAATTTATATGACATATCTCAGAGATTAAATACTATTATCAGAACTTGTTCTATATATGATTGCTCCAGGGATGCTTAGGGAAAGCTTCACAGAATCACACAGAAACACTGCTTGCTAAATTAAAATTATTTAATAGTGAAATTGTAGAATAATCTGGGTTGAAAGAGACGTCTGGAGGTCCTCTGGCCGACAGCTGAACCAACTTGGTTGCTGGATGTAATTAGAAGACTGTATCAAGTTGTTCAGTACCTTACCCAGCAGAACTTTGAGCCTCTCCAAGGAGATAATACAAGCTGTTATTATAGTTTCCTAAGGCTGTCGGTCAGCTTCCCCTCTAGTTCCTCTGAAGCTCCTTAGGTTTGAAGGATTTGGATGGTGCCTTGGAAGCATTTATTTCAAGAATGGACATACGAAATTCTTTAGTGCCATGTTCATATGTGGGACCTAAGCTACAGGCTGTCTGAAGGCTACGGAGTTACAGCTGGACTGCAACGTAGTTCCCGAACCTTGACAGTGCTATGTTAACCAAAGCAAGCAGCTTTTCGCCAGCTCAGAATGAGAGCAGGGCTGTCTCATGTCTATCTGCAAAACTGGCTTTATAGACTGGATATCCCTAGTATGGAATATCTTATTTGCCTAAGGAGCCTGAAAGAACCATCTGGTCGGTTTTGATCCTCATAGTTATTGTGATGAGGAACTCATTCAGGCAATTCTTCTGCAGCTGCAAAAAAGTGGTGAGACAGACTGTATTTGGGAAAGAAAAAAATATCTCAAATGCTGGTAAATATGTTTCAGGATAATGGCCTCAATAGCACATCTGATGTGTATTTAGAATAAGTGAATGCTGAATGCCTTATCAGTGATAACACAGACAAAGGTTATAGGCACGTGCTGCACGTCAGTTATGTGCCACACATCAAACATTGACCTCACTGCAATTAATTTGAGTGAAAAATTGTTTCCATCAGCAAATGCTTTTACACAACATCAATGCCTGTTTCTTTGTTGTTCCTCTTTGTTTTCATGAGAAACTTTGACCTGCCCAAGCAGGTGAAAAATCTTCTTTTCTTTTAATTTATTAGAGTTTCCCATGCTTTATAATTAACCTCACAGCCTTGCAGCCTGAATGTGGCAGAAAATGTTGTTGATGTTTTGATAAGAAACATTCTTCTTTCACTTTCTGGGATTATTTTTGTAGAAATGTAACTATTGTAATATAAATATGTCCCAAATCACCATATTGAGACCTTCTACCGATTTTATTTTTTACTATAAGATTACTCAGAGCCCATTTAATTGAATGTTAATACTCACTGGAATTTTCAATAGGTGGTGTCGTTACTAGCAGGAACTGGTACAAAGGTTAGTTTATAAGATACAATAAGAACGCTATGAAATGATGACAACTTGGATACCACACAGTGGTAGGGCCAGTGTGTGGCTTTGCACACATACTGAAGAAAATGAACTCTTTTTTAGTGGAATAGGAGCAAAGTTCTGCTAGCAGGTTCTTGAACACAGATCAAAATGATGGGCCACTTTGCATATTTATTTTAAAATATCAACAAGTAACAGTGCAAAATGAGGATATAATTAGAACACAGGGTAACTGCACTGTGCTCAAAAGACACCTGTGGCAAATAATAAATCAGTTAAAGAGGTCACATGCACTGAAGAGTGTGAATGCAAAGCCATACTTTGCATTATACCCTGCCCAAGTCACATCATGAAACTGATTAATTGACTACAGTCAATGCTACAGGGTTGACTACAGAAGGACTATGGCAAAAAGTGCACTAGGTAGCGTTACTGAGCAGAAGTACAACTGTCCAGTTTGTTTCCAGATCACAGCATATTATGATTTTAACTAGTTTGTATATTTTGTCAAAAGAAGTATTATAATAAATAAAAGTCTGGCAGGCTTTTCTAAAGAGAAAACAAAAAATATGAATGGAAGATTGTCAGTAAATTATTATAAGGCATGCACAGATTATAAATATCATATGCAAAAATGCAGCATTGCTGTAGTTGTTCTGATTATCATTTAATTTTAAAAAAACATACATTCTGAGCAGATTTTTTTAATCAATTTTTCAGTATCTAACTGTTCAATACAGATATTTATGCATTATCCATTCAATGCATTAAGATGTGCTTTGCACTGATCATATTGTATTATTGCTAATTAATGTACTATTTTCATAAGACTGCAAAGAAGGAACCTGTCATTTAAGTTTGCATGCCTTTGTCTTAATTTGTAAGAAAACATACATATTCTATAAGGTGCACAAGTGTAACATGTACTTTCAAGTACAATTTATGAAGCTGACATACCATCAACCAACACTATAAAATTATCTTTGGTTACATAAATTGATCCACTAAAAATTGTAGCCCAGGTAGAAGGATTAGCAACATGATGTTGTGATTGCTGGCTGACAAAGGCACATATAAGTGGCTAAAATAGGCATCCCACTGAAAAACAACATGCCTGCTCTGGGCAACCTGTTCGGTGTCTCACCACCTTCATAGTAAAGTTGTTTTCCTAATAGCTAATGCTTCTTGCAGTCTGCAGTACTGTAGCTCCCTTGCATTCACAGCAGATACTGGAAAGGGAGCAGGTTATATAGAGACAAGGAAAGAGCTGAACAGGGCAAATAGGAAGAGTGATTTAAGTATGGGCAAGTACCTGAGACCACGAAGTACTTGCCTGACAAGAATAATAACTGAATTTTCCACAGTTCTGTAAACTTCAGAGAGAAACCTCACTGTGTCAATTTTGTCCACTTTTCTAATTTTCCCCTGCACCTCTACACCAAGTTTCCCCTATATGAAGTTTTAGAACTCTTACATAAAGAACAGAAATTATATGAATTTACCCAGTGATATATCTTTCACTAATGCTCTGCTGCTACAGAAGTATTACCAAATCATTAACTACCTGCATAAGACTAGAATAAATGTTACATATTTCTAGTATTTCTTGCTAGTATAGCCCATAGGAAATCAAGAGATTGTGTCTGCACTGTAGTTACACCACCTCCCTTAAATTCCTAGTTCACAAATAAGAGCCAGTTTTGATAGATTTACAGTAAGATTCACAAGGCTCAGCTAAGTACAGAGCAATAGTTATCCAGATTTATATCACAGCCTACAAATCATAGAGCTACTAAAATCCTGTCAATTCCTGACATCCAAGTTATATGCTTTTACATAAAATTAAACCATCTGACTGATTTTCATAATTGCCCACAGCTTTTCTCTACCACAGGCTTATATATCCTTATAAGACAAAATAATTGCACACCTCAAAAGCAAAGCAGGAAAACATTTATTTATTTCCAGATGTCTTCTACCATTCAAAACAACTGCATTTAATTATTAATAGCAACATACTGTAATCTTAATAAGATACAAAAAAAATTAACAAAATCAACTGATATTGCATTTGCAAATGCATATTTCCATGGAAAAGTACAAACTGGATTTATTTGGAGTAATGCATAACATTGATTCACCTAAAATAAGAGTTAGGATGAAATCTATACTTTCAAGTATAAAAAATCCCCAGCATATAAATATTTAAGGGTAAAATATTTCTGATAACTTCTTATCAAGAAGCTTCCTTTCTTAAAGAAAAATATTTCCCAGCCATTTTGTCAATAAGCTATATCTACAGAGCTAAGTATTAACACTCTTATATTGGTTTGCTTGGGTTCAGATACACTGCCGTGTTCTGTATGACTAGTGTCATGGGTTCAGCAGCAGCAGTCATTTTTCTCTCTCTTGGTAGCTGGTGCAGCACTGTGTTTTTGATTTTGGGCCTGGGAACAGCGCTGATAACACCAGTGTTTTCAGTTACTGCTTGGTAGTGTTTTTGTCTGGCCAAAGACTTTCTGAGTCTCATGCTATGCTGGGGAGGAGGGGAAGCCGGGAGGAAGCAGAGACAGGACACCTGACCCAAACTGACCAAAGAGGTTAATCCATACCACAGCACGTCATGCCCAGGATGTGAAAACAGAGAGCAGAGACCCGGAAGGGTGTGGTGGTGGCATGTTGGGGGGCTCACTGCAGGGGGGTGCACTGGCTGGGTGGGGCTTGGTGAGCACCTGTATTCTCTTTCTTTGTATTTCTCTTGTATTATTATTGATGGTAGAAGTAGTGGTTTGTGTTATACCTTAGTTACTAAACTGTTCTTATCTGAACCTGTGCGAGTTGCATTTTTTTTTGATTCTCTTTCCCATTTCCCAAGGACTGGGGGTAGAAAAAGAGGGGAGTGAGTGAGTGAGTAAAACTTCGTGAGTTCTAGAGGCTTAAACCACGACAGACTAGCTTGAAAGTCAATATAGTATAATGCTGGCCCAAGGAATACAGAAGAGTAATATTTAAAATGGATTGAATATGAGCCTGTGAGCACTAGTGACTGGATAACCTTTCTGATCTATGAAAATAACAAATATTTAATATTTTGAATAATGTCCTGGGTTCAGCAGTAGCAGTCATTTTTCTCCTTCTTGGTAGCTGGTGCAGCGCTGTGGTTTTGATTTTGGGCCTGGGAGCAGTGCTGATAACACCAGTGTTTATAGTTACTGCTTGGTAATGTTTTGGTCTGACCAAGGACTTTCTGAGTCTCATGCTATTCCAGGGAGGAGGGGAAGCCGGCAGGAAGCAGAGACAGGACACCGGGCCCAAACTGACCAAAGAGGTTAATCCATACCATAGCACGCCATGCCCAGGATGTAAAATCTGGGGGCAGGAACCCGGAAGTCTCTCTCTCTCTGTCAGCTCGGTCGGGTGGTGAGCGGTTGTATCCTCTTCCCTTGTATTTGCCTTGTCATTATTATTACTGGTGGTAGCAGTAGTGATTTGTATTATACCTCAGTTACTGGACTGTTCTTATCTCAGCCCATGGGAGTTACATTCTTTCGATTCTTCTCCCCATCCCCCCCTCCCCCCCCCAGTCGGAGTGGGGGGAGGAAGAAAGAGGGAGAAGTGAATTAACAGGCTGCGTGAGATTTACAGCTTAAACCACGAAAAATAATTAAATAATTCAAATAGAATATGACTGTGGATTTCTCGTGTATTATGTAAAATAAAATACGACAAACAGACTTTGAATTCATTCTTAGCACTTTTTCTTTAGACCATTTTTTAACCAATTGGGAGAAGATTTTTGTCCTTTTTAGTGTGACGGCATCATGCCATCCAGAGGCAAACTGATCTCATTACAAGGTTTAGTCACTAGGGTTTTACAAAAACCAGCCATCTTCTGGTCAACAGAAGGTTTGATCCCTATTTTGCCATTAGGGAATACATTTTTTCCTATAAGAAGGCCTGACTTTTGACTGAAATAAGATTTGTGTCTTCCATGACTGTCAACAACTTCAAAGTTCTCTGTACGACAAGACTGATTGATCTGTAAGGCAGCAGACAAGAAGCTTGAGAGGAATGACTAATCCAAGCAGAGCACATCATTAGCAGAAAATAAGTTAGTCATTAGATAAAAGTAACAAATTAAAGCATTTAGCTTCCTAAAATTCCCAGTTCCCTCTCTACTTTCTGTCCTGTGAATCACAGCGACTGAATTTATAAAGTGGGAGCGTAGTGTCCTCTCAGTTTTCAGTGTCTGTAGCAGAAAATGTATTTATAGCTTTGAAATTCCTTAAGAGCTCACTCTTAAAGAAAAATCTGTGGACTCACTGAATATTTAAAAGTAAACCAAATACAAAACAAAACTTACACAAAAGAACTTTAAATTTGTTCTTCCCAGATTATTTATCTTTGAATCCAATATCACCTGTTGAAGTAAAGAGTATAATTCTGGGATGTTATTTCCCAGTCTTTGTATTTACTTTTAAATAAATATTTATTTGTAATGCATATACATTTAAATACACACATATTGTTACTATACTTATTTATTAGAATAGAATATTTTTTATCTCCTATATAGAAAAAAAACAAAAACTTTCTTTTCCTTAAACATGAGATTAATTACAATTTAGTTCTTTTTTATAACAAACCTTTTGAATTTTTCTTCAAAAAATAGCAGTCATATAAATGTTGGTAAGGTTTAAGTTGCTTTAGACTGCAACAAAGTCGTTGCTTGTGCCTCATACAATTATTTTTATATAAAAAGTATAAAATGCATTACAATAAGGATACATTAAAATATTAAATTCATAGACTCATAGAATCAACTAGGTTGGAAAAGACCTTTAAGCTCACAAGGTCCAACCTTTACTCTAAGACTGCGAAGTCCACCAATAAACCATGTCATATCTGCACATTTTTTGAACATTTCCAGGATGCTGATTTCATCACTTCCCTGGGCAGCCTGTCCCAATGCCTTATCACACTCTCAGCAAAGTTTTTCCAAACTAAACGTCCCTTGCTGCAGCTTGAGACCATGACCTCTTGGCCTATCACTTGTTACTTGGGAAAAAGAGACCAGACACCTCCTCACTCCATCCTTCCTTCAGGTAGTTGGAGAGAGTGATAAGGTCTCCCTTGAGCCCTCCCTTCTCCAGACTAAACACCCTCAGTTCTCTCACTCACCCCTCATAAAAGGAAGGCCTCCAGGCCCTTCACCAGCTTTGTTGGCCTCCTCTAGACCAGATCCAGCAGCTCAGTAACACTCCTGTAGCGAGGGGCCCAGAGCTGAACACAGTATTTGAGGTGGGGCATCACCAGTGCCGAGTACAAGGGGATGATCACTGCCCTGGCCCTGCTGGCCACACTATTGCTGAAAAAGGCCAGGATGCCATTGGCCTTCTTGGCTGCCTGAGTACAAGATGGCTTATGTTCAGTGACCGTCTCTCAGTACCTCCAGGTCCTTTTCCACTGAGCAGTTTTCCAGCCACTCTTCCCCAGGCCTGTAGCATTGCACTGGGTTATTGTGACCCAAATGCAGGACCCAGCACTTTGCCTTGCTGAAACTCATGCTACCGGCCACAGCCCATTGATCCAGCCTGCTCAGATCCCTCTGCAGAACCTTCCTACTCTCCAGAAAATCAACACTCCCAACCAACTTGGTGTCATATGCAAAAGTACTGAGGGTACATTCAATCCCCTTGTCCAGATCATTGACAAAGATACTAAAGACTGCCCTCAGTACTGAGTTTCTTTATGTTACAAGGACCAATGGCCTACAGTTCTCATTGAATAAGATGGGAATACCCACTTAACCATAAGCTGCTACAGACTTTACAAGCTAGTTTCCCTACAATATTTGAAGTTCTACACTCTCTAATATAGCAAGTTTTAAGCAGTGATGTCAAGGAACCTAGATCACTGACTTTCATTAAGGTTAATGTTTTCAAGACAGAACTTGATTGGAAATCTATAGAGACTGTTACATGGTTCATTGTACTGTAACAAATTCATAAGCAAACACAAGAAGAAAATTTTATTATGAATAGGTTAACATTATTGCAAACCATGTTCAGCCATTGCATTTTTGCATTTTTTCCCTGTATATTATAGTATGAACTGAAAAACTGTATTGTGAAAGTATCACTGAGTTCAGCATAATTTATAATTCATTTAAACTGGTCTTCTGTAACTAAAACAAAATTAGAATTCAAGATGTGTTATGTTAGATTTATAACGCCAGTGATAATTAACCTCAATCAAGCATGATGTGTTGCAATTAAAGTACTAGTTTCATACTACAGTTATTTTAGTAAAAGCATAGAAAACATTTACCCCAATCACACAATGCAAAAATTCATATTATAAAAATTCCACATTGTCATTTTCTCTCTGAATACAATCAGTTGTTTTTTCTATAATCCATTAGTATTCTTTCTGTTCCTTATTGTATTTTTGTCAACTTACCTATGTGAGAAAGACAAAGCTAATACTTTCAAAAAAACCACATTCCTTTCTCTAAAGAAAGTTCACCCTCTGTAAAATTTTCACAGTCCATGTGAAAAACAAATTCAAAGTAATATTGTTCTGAGATTATTTTAATAAAGAAGTGGGATTTGTTCCTATGTTTATTAGTCTCTGGGTGTTGTAGCTTGTAAATTCAAGCCACATTTACTTCCGTACTCCTTCCTCAGCCTTCTTTCTGCTAAGATTTATTCACTGGCTTAATTGTACACAATACAAGTAATCATATGAAGGTAGATACCAATGAAATTATTCATTGCATATAAGGTTAAGGTTCTGGTTATGTATTTGGAAGTTAGAATATAAATGTCAAAAAGTGTACCAATGAGCAGAAGAACAAAAGCACTCTGGACTTCAAATTACCATATCTACAAATTTTGTTGTTTGGGGTTTCATCTGGACTTTGTTTCCCATCCCCTCAATGTGCATTTCTGTTCTCAGGCTGGACAAACTGGTGAACCACAGCACTTTCTTTATCTGGACAGGAACAAGGCATGGGAAACTTGGGAGCTGAGAAGAAAACATTAACAGAAGCATGGTTTAGGCATGGACTACACCTATCTCCCAAAATGGCTGTTACAGATAATAGGCAAACTCTGTGGTATGCAACATGTACTATAAAAACAGAACCTGGATGCATACTATGTCAGCCTGTACTTCCTATACACTGTTGCAAATGATGTATTAGTCTTCATTTTCTAATGGCTAGTGGGCTCTTTTTTCTTATTCCTAATTGTGCTGCTAATTACTTTAAGCAATATTAAAAAAACTGGAATTTGCTTTATATGTGATTGTTCAGCTGCTTCCAATTACACAGAGAATGTCAGTTTTCTTTAGAAGGGTAATCAGGCTACAATGGTGCACTGAAATGTTGACTTCAGTTGCAATAAGATGAAGTTAATTAACTTGAAGCAGTATGAAAGTTTATATTGAAAAGTCATTCGAACTGAGTGAAAATGTAAACTCAATTGAAAAACAAAATATAAAAATGATCTTTTTATCCTGTGTTTTTACTTGCTCCAACAAATTCCAATTCTCTTAGAAAATAAGTCCTGAAAGGTTTATTACATTCTTTTAATATTTTTTTCTGTCCCTTTTCAACTTCTCTCTCTGTACAATTTTTGATCAGGTCAACTGTGCTTAAGACATTTTAATTGTTAATTTGAACCAGTTAGAATAGATCACATGGAAATCTGTCAGTAAATCCCTGAATGCCACAGCATCTCAGCTTCTGTCTCATGCTTCCAGTCTCTTCTGTGAGCCAATATTTGCATTTGAAATGTATTTTCTGTGATGCATCAGTCTCCCTTTTGGTTTATCTAAATGCTAAATCGTGACATTTCCACCAGGTAGTCTCATCTCTGTAGGACAAGAAACATGCAAATTGACATTTCTGAATTTATCTTACTATTGGTAGAAAAAGTTCAATAAACTAAGCAAAGGAGACAAGATTTTCTTTCCAGAAATTAAAAAATATGTCTTTGGTTTTGTATGCTTATGTGAAAATAGACATTTTAATACGTGAAGATTATATTTTTGGAATTCTGTTGGCAATGACAGATTTCAATACTGATTCAGGATAAAAATAAGCACTTAAGAATTTGAATTTATTTCAGAACAGAAACCCAAATTTTTAATCACATTAATTCATAAGACATTGTCTGTCTTTCCCTTTTAATAATTGAATAATACCTTTCTTCTAACCATGGGCTGAAAAGGCCAGTCCTGATTCTAACTCATTTCTATGGGACTAAATATTTTCCTGTCTCATTGGCTTTCACTATTCAGTGAACTCAAACATATTTCAAGATTAATTTAATGAATAATATTTGTTTCGAGAAATTTGCAGCCTGGAAGCTAATTCTGTTTCTCCATCTTCCTTCCTCTTAGACTGGAACTTCATTAGAAACGGTGGTTTGGTCTAACAAAGAATTTCAATTTCTCCAAGTGAAATTCAAGTTTCACAATCTGAAGGGAAGTTCAGCTGCATGAATCACCAGACTATGAACTTTTAAGCACCTTTTCTATAGCTTTTCTCATTTTTATGTCAGTAGAAAAATGGAAAGATCATGAAGTACATATTTTTATATTCTTTACCTATAGCTGTGATACTGATCTACTTACATAAAAGCTACTTTTGACTCAGATTTTAAAACAGGAGCAAGACTAGAGCTAGACATGGTACCAAAAAGGGGTAGGTATAGTAGAACCATAGAATCACAGAGTGATTGATGTTGGAAGGGACCTGTGGAAATCAAGTCCAAACCCCTTTCAAGCAGGGTCACATACAGCTGTATGCCCAAGGTCACATCCAGACAGCTTCTAAGTATCTCCAAGGAAGGAGACTCCACAACTTCTGTGGGCAGCCCCTGCCAGTACTTTGTCACCTTCACAGCAAAACAGTGTTTCCTGGTGTTCAGAGGGAACCTCCTGTGTTTCAGTGTGTGCCTATTGCCTCTGGTCCTGCCACCAGGCACCACTGAATACAGCCTGGCTCTGTCCCCTTTGTACCTTCCCTTCAGCTGTTTATATACCTGTCCCACCCCCCACAACAGGTGTGTGGGGAGCTGATCTTTTATCACATTCTGCGCAATTCACAGGAGAAACCATAGGCCTTCCAGAGACTGAAAATTAAACAACCATTAATATTACTGTAAAATTTCCTAAAACTGTTAGGAGGAACAGTAGTTCTTATTTTTATAAAAGATCTGAAGTAGAGGGATAAAAGGAGAAAGGAAAGAGAGAAGGAAAGAAAACAAAGAGAAATGGGAGCACCACCCTGCGGATCCAGCAATGTTTTCTTGGTCAGCAAGTGGAAATATTCCAGTTGTAATCCTTCCAGTTGTAGTCCTTTCAGTCAGTGACACCACCAGGGTCCAGTGTGAAGGGATATACCACCCAGCTGCAAGACATCTCCTTTTTGTAGGGTCAGGCTGCCTTGGAACCCTCCCACAGGTGAAGGTTCATTCTCAGGGGGATCTGGTGAGTCCCAGCCCCAGTTCACTTGTGCCCTGATGGGTGCTGCAGTATCTGTGTCACTGTCTCTGGACAGGTTGTTCCTGTCTCTGGGTAGTTGATCCCTGAGGCCCCAGGGCAGACAGCTTCCCTGACCTGCTTTCCTGAGTGATGTGTGCAGATAATTTAAAATTAAAAGTAATACAAAACCACTGACACCTATTCCTTCCTTGATTATAGAAGAGTAAACTGAAAGTTTGTGCTTGTTTTCAGCTAGTTGGAGGGTGAATGTTCATGTTAAAGGTACTGTGAAGCTTCTACTTTATTTATAAAAGAGATAAGACTTCACAAAACTAAAGTCATCTAAAGATTGATAAAATCTCCCCAGAAGAAACCTAAAATAGTATCTGCAACCATCTCAGAGAAATTATGTAGAGAACTGAGAAAGAAATTAAAACGAGATTTGAAGTCTTGTCAAACGCCCAAGGAGTGTCTCGTAGACAGACTGCAAAGCCACGTAGCTGGGTGTAAAATATTTTTGCTCATCCAGAAAAGCAGCAAAGCATCTGACAGATCCCAAGATTCAGCTTTATGTACACATCAGATCAAAGAACTGTCAGCAATTTCACTGTCATAGATGAGGGAGAAACAAGAAGGGAGATTTTAAAACTAGCGGAAAGCTTTGGCCATAGAAGAATTTCTTGCTTAAAGTGAGCTGAGTAAAGAACAAAGGAAACAATTATCAAGGGAAGAAGTCCTTGCAAAAACTATCTGCCTGAATGAAAAATTAAGGCAGCCAGAGAATTTAAGAGAAGAAATTTCTAAAACTTCAGTTTCTCAGCTTAGATGGAGAAAAAAAGACTAAAACAAAGGGAAAAAATTTGGCTTGTCTTTGAAATCAAAACTCAACAGATTGTCTTTAAACTCATTTTAGCATCATATTTCTACGGAGTAACTGGAGAAATAAATAGGAAAAATATTTGTAGCAAAAGTTTTGAGGAACTGCAATAACATCAAAATATTGAAAACTGTCAAAAACAAAACAAAACAAAGCAAAACAAAAAAAATAACCAAAACCCCACCTGCTCAGCAGAGACAAAACTAATTAAGTATCACTTCTTACTCTTAAACAGCAATATTTGGTACCTGCTCATTTGGCAGTAAAAGCAACATACAGCAAAGTATCTTCAGGGGCTGATTTTTCAAATATTTTGGCAAGAAATATACAAACTCTTGTGTGTGTGTATGTGTACGCTTATATGTGTGTGAGCATGTGTATATATGTGAGTGTGTATTCATTTAACACATATGTGGTTGACAGATAGGATGCATAGCGCCATGAAATAGAGCAGCTGCTTTGTAAAGATAAGCAGCTGCTGCTGTCTTATGACTTGAGCCACATCTACTGTACTAGAAGGTGCTAATATTCCTTTAGCCATGTCATACAATACTGTCAATAGTTAATCTGTGGCTCCACATCTATCACCAAAGATAATTACAGTACTGTCATAATATTAAAGGGTGCAATTACCTGGGCATTAGTGTTTTAAAGTATTTAACCACCATAAGTGTATAATTATCTATTAATCTGAAGATAGCATTTGATTGCCTACTTCTGAATACACACAGTAATTATATGTTTATCCATATTATAAAGTAAAATAAACCTTTTAAGATAATAGCTATCCAAATATTTGTTTCTTAATAAGATTACAAGTATGTCATCTACCACAATTTATCAGGCAATTTAAAAAAAATAATTCTATAACAGCATCAGTTGAGCTGAAAGGTTAGTGCTAATAATCAGGTTTAGCACATTGCAGTAGATAAGCAGTCATGGAGAAGCCATATTCATTCATATTTTAATACTCTAGGGGTATAATATAGGGTGTGTAATGGATCTTTTGGGAAATTTGCTCCTGTCTTTTGTGCTTTTTCATTTTGTCAACTAGCCTGTAAGTTCCAAGGTCAGTGACAAGTTAATGTCCTGTCACAACTATGTTACGTTCTGGCAAGAGACATAATAGCTCTATGTTGTAAGAATGCATTGCCCAATTCTTTCTCTTTATGAAGCTTTAGCAGTTATTGAGACAGAACTTATAAAAATTTACCGCTGCAGAAAAATTCAGGTGTTTGGTTTTTTTTTTTCCCAGTACCAGGAAAGATCTCTCATGACTCCCATTTGGCATTTTCACCTGCTCCAATGTGAGGGAAAAGGGCAGTTGGATACAAAGTGGATATGACATTGCACTGTTCAAGAGTACACTACAAAATACAGATTATGCTAAATCACTGCCCTTCTGTAACACAACTGCATGAACGAACAATGGCAAAAGTCATTGCTAAAAATGTCCAGTCTTATTATTAATGTAGAACAAAGAAGAATCATAGGAGAGGGAAAAAAGTGAGAAAAATAAAAAGCCACCCTAAAATTTCTAAATAAAATTTCTACTTGAAACTGAAAAATCTTTAGGGAATTTTTTTTTCCATCTACTAAAATGAAATATATTCTTTCTCAAAGTAGAAAAAAATCCTGAAATATACCTCTTCCAAAAACAGCAATGAAAGAAATATTGCTGCATATATGCTGAGTGTACAGACAATAAGAATGATTTAGGGTCTTAGCCATTAGAATTCATTATTTTTACTAATGAACTAAATTATATTTATTAAATTCAAAGTTGTCACCAAGATGAAATGGAGCAAGAAAAATAGAGGCATAATAGAAATTCCGAGTGTTCTTAACAGACTGAAATTATGTCTAAATTGTCTGAAAGTAAAAGACATGTTCTGAGCAGGGACATAAAGCATAGTACTTTATGATAAGAGCCAATTAGCTGCATGAAGTTAGCATGGGGATAACTGGTTACAAATCTGGCTACAGGGATCACAAACAGCTATGAATCAGTAATGTGATGTTCGTGTAAAAAAGGGCAAGTACCTTATGCTTCCTTGGAAGCATAAAGGATAGCATGGACATGGAGAAAGGAAAATATTCTTTTATCTCCAAAGAAGACAGCGTGTATTTGCCTGCATCCTAACATGAGGCCTCCAGTTCAAGGAAAATGATGCCTCAGAGAGACCAGAGCAAGTCATGGCTCTGTGTTATAGATCTCTGCACCTGCTCTATAAAGCAGTTATTTGAATGAACTAGAGATGTTTAGTTTGAAAAATGATCTCGTGAAGATATAATAATCTTCAGAAGCATACAGACATTGCTGAAAAGGAGGCAATTTGCTCTCCATAGTGACAAGGACAAGAAGTAAGAATTTTAAATTCCAGCAAAGAAGGTTCCAGCTGGATGTGAGGGACAAGAATAATGAAGTATGAGAGTGGGTTTCTTAAGAGAAGTTATGTACCTACTCAGAGAAAACTTGTTAGAACTGGATATCCCTGGTTTCCTAAGGAATTTAGTCCTATGTAACAAGTCTGTCCACATATTTCTCTGCGTCTCTGATCCACCAAACAACCCATTAATTTAAACCAGATTTAGCAGAACAGTATAGGTCTCAAAGGTATTTAATTTATTTGCAGGAAATATACATTATGGGCAAAGGTGAGAAACTTCATTAGAATTCCCTACATGTGTTTTGAATTCAGCCTTAGCTAGATAACAAAGATGCTCTATAGGAGATCAGATGTGACACAAATATATATAAAACCTAGTTCTGTTTCACTGTTTCTACTGAATCATGGATAGACAAAAGGTCTTTGAGGCATGTGGAGCTACAGTTCTATGTGTGCTTCAATTGTGGTTGCTGGCAGCTCTCCTAGCTGACATTGAGATCAACTTGCATCTAAAATCTAAGCTTAAATTCTATTTTTGAAGTCTTTTATTTTCTAAATTAACTTTCTGCATGAGCTTGTTCTGTGATGGTCTTTGCTCTACATTTTTACTATTCCTCTGTCAGTTTAGAAAATATGAGAAAACCATTGCCTCAATTGGATCAGATAAAATTAAAAACCAATTTGTTTCTGTAAGTCAGGCATTTTCTCATCATTGGGAAGATAGCAACATCTCTGAGGCGTTCTGGGTTTGAGACAGGGTGATCCATTATGTCTGTTGCATGATGGAATTATGTCTGGTCTCTTAGGACCTACTGTGTGTATGATGATTAATCTCAATCCTTCCTGTCATTTTCCCATTGAGTAACCATGACAAGATATAATAGGTATATGATCTAGGACTTACATTAGAGCAATGGTTTATATATATATCTGATACTGTCCAGTGCCTTGATCAGTATAATACCAGACACATTTCAAACATAATTAAACTTTGTTAACTTGGCAACTAAGATTATTTCCTTTTCACATATGAAAAATCTGACACCTAATTTTGTCTTATAATGTTACCCTGTATTTTACTTCATCATGAATATGTAACCTTTTTTATATTTTCACTAAATGGCAAGCACTGTATGTGAGCATAACTGGCCATTTCTTCAAACTTCTGGTGATTGGTTGAAAACTTTCTTTAAAAAGAAGATACACTATCAACATGTAAAATATAATGGCCACATATGAGCTGTAAGAACACTCCCTGTGTCAGGGAGAAAGCCTGGATGTTCACTATCTGCTGTTCCCTCTTCCTCTGTTTCCTAAAGGGAAAAAAGCAGAGCCTGCTAACAGGAAAGGAGCCAGGTCTTCCATACTGGATGAATTCACCAGCCCTGCAGTCACGGCCACAGCACGCATATGTGCTGTGCTCCGTAGTGTTCATTATAGCACCAGGCCTTTGAAGGCATCAGGTCACCTCAGCTCCACTGACAGCAAGGTGCGCTGATGCACTGTTCGCAGGTGGATTATCAGTCCTCAGCAGACTGAATCCTCAATGTCATAATTTTTCCCTACACTGTTTGCAAACATAATATGTGATTAAGGGTTTCAAGTGTACTGCTTTAAATCTTATATGGAGAAGTAAGGGAACAGAAGGGGTATAAAAGTTCAATTTACTTAAATATAAGTAATACCAGTCAAAATATTAGGCCTCAAGACTTTATATTTTGTTGGTAGCAAATGATTTCAGGCTGAAAAAGATAAATAGCCCTGCTTAAAATATTTGAGAAAACTTTGAAAAGCAGCTTTCTTCCAGTTTAACATGTTAAGAGTCTGTATTTTAATTCTGCACGATTAATAGATACCCATATGGAGAAAAAAAACCCTGCTATTAATGGAAAATAAAGCATTTTATTTATAATTCAGTATTTATTTTAAAGTATGCCTGAGATAAATGACTAGAAGATTTCATTGCACTGAAAGAGACTGGATTATATTATAGTATCTTAATCTAGACAAAAAAACCCAAAAAATTCAAGCATCCTGCACTACTTGTCCACAAAGCTGTAAGAAACACAAGAAAAATAAGGATTTCTAAATATTAGGTTTTGACAAATCCATACTGCTGCTTGTGATGTTGTTTCTCTAAAATCACTGTTCTTTTAATATCATATGCTTGCCAATTGACAATGGAAATACAATATTGCTGTTGGGCATACTGATAGGTGAAGCTACCAACAATACAGTAGAATAACTATTGTAGTTTCAACTGTGTCAAAATTTCTGCTATCACTGTTACTTCCTGGCAAAGCACAGAAATCCATTGCTTGCCAAAGTACTTTCAAGGTCAATGACGAAGCATTTACTGTGAATTCCAGAAGCTGTTTTTATTGTAACAAAATTTCAGAGAAAAAACAGTCTAGCTGCTAAACTTAAAAACCCACAGAGCCTCTCAGCAGGTGTAAAAGTACTGACAGTTTGGAGCAAAAATAATAAAATTTATTTAGAAAAACTAAGATTTATAGAAGA
This sequence comes from Myiopsitta monachus, assembly GCA_017639245.1. Classification (NCBI taxonomy): domain Eukaryota; kingdom Metazoa; phylum Chordata; class Aves; order Psittaciformes; family Psittacidae; genus Myiopsitta; species Myiopsitta monachus. Next base: position 7,639,143 of record CM029918.1, read on the forward strand.
ATTATTTGGCAGTAATGTCTTCACACGTTGCCATTTGTTCTCTCCATGATTACAATAATTCCATTTAAAAGTTATATATTTTAAAAAGGAAATATTATTTCCAAAATTTAAATGGCACCAAATAAAAAAATCTACTTATAACTACAGTATGAGACTTAAAGGAAAGATTTACTTAGAGCTTAATACACTCCTTGGGACCAAATCTTGAACCTACCAATGCTCTGGAGGCATATGTTAACGGTGTTGTAAAGCATACCTTGTTATGTCTTTGTGCTGCAGTTAGATAGATAATGGAGTACATGTGCTCCTCAGAAATGGATTAATAACAATTTCCTGGCCTTGGAAACAGTGCTAATCAGTGCTATTGCATTTACATGCAAAACATAAGAGTTTCTGTGGCCTGCTACTGTTCAGAGACTTATATCTATGAGGAAGTACTCAGACAACACTGGCATGCTTGGAAGACACCTATACATTTAAGTGCTTTTCAGTGAAAAGGAAAGGTCATTTTTAAAAGCAGAATACAGCTTCAGAATACCTAGGGGTGCAATGTAGATGACTTCCTAACAATGCTTTTAGTAGATTCCTTGCATCAGAGAATGATGGATTTTTAAGGGCTTGACTTAATTTTGCATGACAATAAATAACTCTTCTCAGTCACTCCACTGAAGTTATCTGTCTTTTGAAAGATCACTTTACTGAAGGACATGTAAGAAATCCCAAGACCCAGCCTTTCCTTTAATCAGCCTATAGCAACTTCTCTCTGCTGTTTTCTGAATTATTTTTTTATATGCTCAGAGGTTGTATTGAGGGTACGGTAGTGGAGTGTGCTGGGTTTAGCTAGGGTAGAGTTAATTTTCTTCATAGTAGCTAGCTGGGGGGTTATGTTTAGGTTTTGTACTGGAAACAGTGTTGATAACACAGGGATGTTTTCCTTACTACTGCACAGTGCTCACACAGAGTCAAGGCCTATTCTGCTCCTCACACCATCCCACCAGCAAGAAGGCTGGAGGTGCAGAAGAAGTTGTGAGGGAGGATAGCCGGAAGAGCTTACCTGAACTAGCCAAAAGGATAGTCCGTACCATATGGCTATGCTCAGTATATAAGCTAGTGGATGCTGCCTGGGGATAGGCTGGTCACCTGCAGTGGGTGCCAAGAAACCTGTATTGTGTATCGCTTGTCTGTCTTGGGTTTTATTCCTCTTTTATTTTTTATTTCCTATTATTGTTGTTATTATTTTTATTATTACTGTTATTATTATATTTTACTTTATTTCAATTATTAAACTGTTCTTATCTCAACACATGAGGTTTACCTTTTCCAGTTCTCCTCCCAGTCCCACTGGGACAGCGTGGTTGGGGAAGTAAGCAAGCAGCTGCATGGTATTTAGTTGCCAGACCTAGGGTTAGACCATGACAAGGAGGTTAGCAAGTTTAAGTGTGAGGGGTATGTGCTGTTTAGAGAAATGTATCTTATGATTTTAATGAGGTTATGAAGCTAGCTACGAAGAACAACTCAATCTGAGTTCTGCTTCTTCAGAGACTAGCAGAAAGGATCAGCTATATTGGTTTTCTGAGTCTGCTGTAGGTTTGACAAAGCTTCCCACATGGAAAAAAAAAGGATCCTTTTTGAGATCTTTAAGATGTGTTAGCAACAGGGAGTGAGGAAGGTGATATGGCTCCCTAGGTATGAAGAGTGTAGAGGCAGAAGCAGACCAAAGAGACTGCAGCCTGAATGCTGCAGGAAGCTTAAAGTACAATGTTCCTAAGAGACTATAAGAGTAGTTAACTATTCAGAACTGTGGTACAATAGTAGGTTATGATTGCTGTTCAAATTAAAGCCAGTGTAAACTTGCTGCTACACAGTCCTGAAAATCTTTTCATTTAGAAGATCTCAAATGATTAAGAATTGCATTTGTGTAATGGGATCAGATCTTATTTGTTCACAGCATGCTTTATACCTTTCTTAACTGGGAGTGGTTGACCAGCTTTTAAGAAATGGTTGAGGATCTGAATGAAGAGGCTATATAACAATCTTGGTATGGAATGGATCTTGCAGTTGAATATCACATCAAAATGTAAACAGTAACAAATTAATTTTTCAACAGGGCAATTGCAAATAACCTTAAAGACTTGCTTTTCTCTTCTGAATGAATTGCAAATTTATTTAATGGAGTCTAGTGGGATGAAAGGTGTGGTGGTGTTTTCCGCTCTCTGTTCTGGAGGAAGCAGATGCAGTTTGGTGTTTGCTTGTACAAAAGGTAATGCACTACTGCTTTTCTCTTTTGAAAACCTTAAGTGTTACAGTGGTGGCTCAGCGTACTGTTCTCATTTTACGTCACCTCTTTGAGCTGATAAAGTTGAACATGCATTGAGTTTTAATAAATAGAGCAGGCAGGGATGGAAATGGCAGAATTTCAGAGACTGTGCCATCACTGACCTTTTAGCATCAGGAAAATGTGCTTCTGAATTCTATAAGAAAATACTGCATGAAACTTGCTTCTAAGAAAGGAAAATGCAGTTTTGTATTTGCAATTAAAAAAAAAACAAAACAAAACAACAAAACAAGCCAAAAATAAAAGCCACAAGACAAACCAGGCTTAGTACCTGCAAAATATAGTGAATTAAAAAATGTTTACCTTATAACCTGGGGTTTGGGGGTTTTGGATTGATTTTGTGGATTTTTTTGGGGGAGGGGGGGAGTAGCGCTGTTTCTTAATTTTAAGGCAGAATTCTTTATATATTTTATTTTGGGCTACTGTATAGGGTCAGCGTGTCTACCTTTTACTTATATATGTATGATCTATATGCATGAGGTTATACATGCAATCTGTTAGCTATTTCATCAGTCATGTTTTGTCAACATAGAAATAAGCAATCTGTCTGCCTGCAGAGATATTTCACAGTCTGGAACTGAACTTAATTGTTGCTCTCTCAGAGGTAACATTTTTAGGGAAACATAAAGGAATAAAAGCCTTGGCCGAGCTACAGTCACTCTTCATGTGAAGGTTAATGTTTTAGGTTGTCCAGTTTGGTTCACCTGCCGCAGCCTGAAAGGACCCTCAGCAGACAAAACCAGCAGTTGTTTTTCCTTGACTGAGCACAGAAATTAGGACATTTCAGACATTCTTAACTAGGAGGCATTAACAAATATGTAATTCTGGCTGCCCTCAGTTTATTTTTTGATTAGGATAGAAACTGGCAAGTAACTCTAGCCTTTTAAAAAGACATGCATATATAGAATCATAGAATCATAGAGTAGTTAGGGTTGGAAAGGACTTTAAGATCATCCAGTTCCAACCCCCCTGCCATGGGCAGGGACACCTCACTAAACCATGTCACCCAAGGTGCTGTCCAACCCAACCTTGAACACCACCAGAGATGGAGCATTCACAACTTCCCTGGGCAACCCGTTCCAGTGCCTCACCACCCTTACAGTAAAGAATTGATTCCTCATATCCAATCTAAACTTCTCCTGTTTGCGTTTGAACCCATTACCCCTTGTCCTATCACTACAGTCCCTCATGAAGAGTTCCTCCCCAGCATCCCTATAGGCCCCCTTCAGATACTGGAAGGCTGCTCTGAGGTCTCCATGTAGCCTTCTCTTCTCCAGGCTGAACAGCCCCAGCTATATAGCAAAGGTTTAGGGATTGCAGCTGAGTTAAAGAGTTTATCTTTTCCAAGACAAAACCCCAACTTTTTGTTGGAGTTAGAATCCATGTCAGAAACTGCTCTTTCTCTTAACAAATAGCACAATGCCAAAACTGCCCTTTTGTCATACTAGCCTATGTGCTTTGTAGAATAAACACATGCAGTCGTATAGGTCTTCTTACCTGAAGAGAAAAAATGCTTAATTCTGTCCTTTACCAGGAGAATGCTCTAATTACTGAATTCATAAGAAAATGTAGAATAAGATTTCTTATAATTTTTTCAGATGAAGCAGTTATATTTTGTACTAATATCATTGGGAATTCTGTAAAAAAGCAAATTTATCACATATTTTAAAGAATTATGAGGAAGAAACAGGCTTGCACATTCATTTTTCTCATATTTACCGTCACAAAAAGTTATTCGGGTAAAACGATCTAAATTCCTTAGAAGGAACAGACTTTACAAAATCATGCAGTCAGCAAACAGGTTACCCATACAGAAAATGAAAAGCCTATCCTACCTCTGATTAAAATGGATGTCATCTAGAGCAGTATTGTTCTTTCTCCTGCAGTGTATGAGGCATAGGCTAGTCAAACCAGCAAAGTTTTGTCAGGCTAGCCATTCAACTTGGCAATTCCATTCCTTTAATAGCAATTTCCTTATTCATTTCACTTCAAAGCTGATTTCACCCTTCCTCCCTTTCTTTTTTGGTTGTATTTGGCCTCTAAACTGAAAAATCACTTGTTTTTCTAAATCTTTGGTTTCCCCATCTATAAATTTCTTCAAGGTTCTTCTAGAAAGTGTCTTGCGGAGACTCTTGCTGTCCATAAGATTTAGCATTCTTGTAGAATGAACTTGGAATAGACAATATATAAAGAGAGAGTCATAGTTGTGATAGATCAGCCTGTACAAAAGTCCTGCTGTTGAAAACAGAACAAAAAAAAATTAAATTACTTAATAAGGAAGAGGTGTTCTCAGCCCTTTTTCTTTTTTCTTTTTTTTTTTTTCTCCCCACAGGAAAAAAAAAAAAAGAAGTAGCTCATATTTTTTGTAAATAAGGATCTTCTCTGACTGCACTGGTTGGCCTGCCAGCAACATTTGCTCTCTCAAAACCTGCAACTGCTTTTTTCTCTTTTCCCATAGGCACACATTAAAACCCTTTCTTCCAGGCAGTTTGTCTGTAGATGAGTTACATGAACAACATTGTACGAGATGGTCCAATGAGAAAGAGACAATTACTTTTGAAGGCTTATCAACTTCTCTCAGACATTAACTTGGCTTTCACAAAGCAGCTTTGGTCAGTACTCCCAGTAAACCTTCTCCTAGCAATTACTCCTTTTATTTTTGTCACTGACTTATGGCCAAAGGCCCATTCCTCTTGTCACAGACAGGCACCTCTGATAGTCTGTCTTAGAAACAAAACCAAATCAGCATACAAAGGAATGACATCACCCAAAATGTCCACCTAACTGGACAGATAACTATATTGTTACTGCATGCTTTTGTTGAGGTCTGTACAAAACCAAAAACCTGCTTAGTCCTTCCATGTTGGTCTACTGAGTCTCTGACTACCATGACACTTAGTACTTGGGTGAATGCCAACGAGTGAGACTGAAAGTGGCCACATCTGCCACAGCACATCTGCACTACAGCAGTTCACTCTGTCTAGTCTGTTCTACATAGGCTTCGCACTCACTGACACTTAACTGCCACTTCTCCGACACATTGCAAATGTGGGGCTCTCTGGGGGCAACTTAAGATGGTAACATTTGAGTTCTCCTAACATTATACTCCAAATGCTTTCTAATACTGCAAGATATGCCTCTATCACAGCTTGCATATGTCTTTCTTCTTCTACCTGCTCTTTGCTTTTCTGTGCTTGTAGTTAATCAGTGTGCTCCACCACAACTTAGGCATGTCACTAAAGCGGAACTTTGCAGGTCTGCTTCCACCGCTTTTAGAATTAAGACACTGCAAGGTCCTCCCACTACCAATTGAATGAATTAATAACCTTCATTGTTTATGCAGCTTACTTTGGTATGTTAAAAGGGTGCTGAAACCTAAAAGGGACCAGTATAGTTGTATCATCTATGTACAATCATTTAAATAAAAAGTGACAGTACAGCTCTTTTGATAAAATAAAACCCTGCTCTTATTTTTGCATTATATATACTTACTATTTCAGTACTTGGCAGTCTGCTATGAATTTCAGCTGTGCCAGGAAAAAATCATAATGAATCCTTCTCCAAGTTGCTGAATTAACTGCTGAATTAATATATACTCCTTTTTTGAATATTCTTTTTCTCATCCCCATCACAAAAAAAAGCCCAACAACAAACAAACAAACAAACAAAAAAAGCCCACACACAAAACCCCCAAAAACAAATTAAACAACCAAACAAACAAACAAACAAACAACAAACAAAACAAACCACCAAAAACCAGTTCTGGTTTTATGCAACATACTGCAAGGGTTGTACTCTTGGGTCTGGAAAGCTTAGATTTAATTGTTTTCATTGACCAGAGTCCACCAAATAGAAATATCAGGCTGTCATTGCAATCTTGCTTAGTATGAAGAGCACATCATAGTCCATCTGGGTGAAAACCTGAGAAATGGAAGTGAAACAAGCATTTTGTTGTTTCAGATTGTTATCAGTGGAGCTGACTGAGAGTGAAATGTACCAAAATTTTAAAAGATTACTTCTTTTAAAAATTTTGTGGTTTTGGCCAGGGATGTTCATAACTTTTTTGCTATAACTTATTGTGCTGTAAAGATTAGTATTCATCTTGAAGAGAGTCTTTTCCACTAAAGTGTGATTTCTATCATGAAGATAAATCAACAGAAAATGTACTTAATTTTATCAAAACTTCTAAGAATATTTTTTTTGCTTTGCTATTTCTACTAAAAAGTAAGACTAAATTTTACATGATACATAGTTATTGCATCTGCATAAATCTTAAAATTCAGATACACATCACAAACAGAGAGAACAGATGTTTGCCAAATTTCTGTTTAAAAATTCCTATTGTTTGCTATGCATTTTTTATATAACACTGACTGTTCACATTGAGAAATGAACAGTTTCAAGCCTCAAACCTAAAAGGCCATGGTTATTTTTCGGATTTATGATGCTATTGTGAAGCTTACATTAACTTATATTGTCACCTTCACTCCGCACAAGGCTTGTATAGTATTAAAATCAAAACATGTAGCATGTAAGAGATAACAAAAAAAGTCAGAAAGAAATTTATTATTTTGTCATTCATGTTACTTCAGGCAGCCTTCTGCGTTTGACTAATGACACCTAAATAAGGATTTTGGGTCATTTCTTTCATACTAGTAAGTTCAGTATATGCTAAAATGATATCATCAAAGTACTGGCTCAAATGAATTAAGTAGTACAGTAACTAATGTTTGTTCTTGAAACTAGGCAGATGTTAAGGCAAACACAATATAGGATGGATGTAGAAGAGACCGAACAGGAGCTCTTAACAGACTCAACCTTTTCCCCAAAACCCTAGCACCCGAAAGACATTTCTCTATTCCTTGTGCATGTCTTAAAATCCTGTTGAATTTCTTCACCTATGGATTTTTGGAAGAATAAAGAAAAAGTCAGCTTTTATTCTCTCCTTGCAGTGGAGGAAAAAAAAATAGGTACAGAAGTTTTTGTAATGTTTTTTCATTGAAAATATGACTAAGAAAGTCTTAAAGAGCATTAAAACTAAAACCAGAATGGGATAAAAATATAATTTTTTCAAATAATGATTAAAAAAAGTTCTCTCAATATGCAATACACTGGTTCTGAGTTTCTTTTCAAAGGTTGACTCAAAACACGGACATTAAAGTGATGCTTATATTCATTTTCTCTGTATCAACCCTTTACACAGAGGTTACACAGTGTATTGTTTGAAAGTTGATGCAAGGTATGACTCCATGTGTAGTCCTAGCTGTCACTGCACATAGTCCAAGGACAACCAGCAATTCCCTGTCAAAAATTGTATTAGGCCAAGTAACTAAAGGCTCTACTAGCAAGCACTTAGGAAACGAGGTAGCTTGAGTACTGTGCAATCAATCTAAATTCTGACATTTCCAAATCTGCCTTCCAATTCTCTTCTTTCTGCTCTTGCAGTAATGCGGTACTTCCAGACAGTTTCATGTGGCTGCTTAATACATTGCATAGTGGTGGTATTAACCTGGTCTGGGAATGTGCCAGGGTGAAATTTTCACACAGCCAAGATTTATTTCCTGAGGAACAGAAGTTAAGAGAAGAGACATCTCATTTTTTTGTACCTTCAGTCATATGTGAATGTGATTCCATGAAAAGAGAAAACTCAGTCTTGTCATCTTCACAGATTTCTTCCCTTCAGGCTCTGCATTCTGCGGCAAATAGCAGAAATATGGAAGTTTTGAAAAACTTCTTCAGATTGGAAAGCATTAGACATTTTGGACATACATTAGCTGCAATAAGCTACTTTTATAATATTCAGGAAAGGATTTTTTGAACTCAGGCCTTGGCACCAGAAAGAATGTGGCATTCACCATTAAAAAAAACCTAACCAATAAGAAAGCAATGAAAAGCTGAGAAAAAAGTGCCTCCATTATCCATAGATTAAAAGAAGTCCTGTTTGGTCCCATTTCCTGAAAGCATCTGTTTAAAATACATTTATTTCTTATGCAAATGTGCAAGGGAAAATACTCCCATAACATAAAGGGAAATTTTATGAGGTAAAAAAGTCTTCAATTGCTTCCTACTCATTGGACATAGATGAGGTACTGCACATTTTTTGGCTTATAAATGGAATTACAATCTTCTAAGTTATACGTTAGACCCACTCAAAACCGAAATGCATGCACACACACTGGTGAGAGCAGAACAGGCCTAGAGCTGCACACCTTTACTAGAAGAGGGTATGCACGACAGGGTTTGTAACCACTGTGGAACAGAGAGAAATTTTACCTGCTGCTGTATGGCTGAGCTCTAGTAAGACATGATTGTTACAAAGGTATTAATATATATACACACAAATCTATCGATATGCATAAATCAATACTTAAATGCATAGATTGTTAAAAATGCATCAGCAGAGTGATAGTAAAAGCATTATATAACTCGGTAAATAGCAGGAAAAAGCTGAAGGAACCATAAAAGCAATTGTAACAACAGAAAAGCAGCCTACACAGTACGTAAATTATATGAACTTCATACATGTCCAGAGAAAAAAATAATAAAATGTTGGCTCATATGTTGGACCTGCTTATTCAGTTCTTTGCAAATCCTAAATTGTTTATGCCTTGTATAGAAAAAGGGAAAGGATGAATAAACTTCCCCCAACACCAGTTTGTGAATATACACAAATAAAGCTTTGATTTTCTTGCTGTTCCGAGGCTTGCCACTTAGGTTTTCTGAATACCTGGGCAGTGGCACATGTCCATGATCTTAAGTGATCTTTAGTAGTCAAAGTACTCAAAGTAGATCCTCTGTTGCCTTTTTTTAGAGATTTGATTCAATGCCACAATAGCTGCTGAAAGTCTATTAGACATTGCCTGGTTTAGGAAGGTCTAGAATGAAAAATACCAGCAATTGAAACATACAGTCATTCACTGCTCAAACAGGAACAGGTCTCTCCATCAAGATTTTCAAATGCTGACTTTTTTCTTTTTTTTTTTAACTTCTTGTGGAACCATGCATCTTTTTGATGATACATAAGTAGGTTTTATATTTTTGTGGTTTTCAGCTGTCATCCCTGTGTCACGTGATTATGCATGCTTTGATTACCAAAACCTAACTTCATTGGGTTTGTTTTCATAGCAGTAAGGGAATGCTGAAGAACAGACTGCATAGTTCACACTTCTGCAGTGACCCAGCTCCCTACGGTGTTGTGTCTTCTTCATCTTTGGCTGCTTCCATTGGTCTCATCCGAGACACTTTTTTGCATGCTTCTTAATATAAAAAACCCCTCACTTTTATCAGCAGGCAGTAAATGAAACTGCTTCCCTGAGTTTCCTTTAAGCAGGGAGTGAGTGAAAAGGAGATTTTTTTTTTTTCCTTTTCATTAGGTGAGACTATGTGGCAGTATGAGGATGATGTTAGGATGAAGAGAGTGTGCCAAATGTGCATTTAGTAATTATCTACTGTGGACTTAAGTTAGAAGTTTTCATTTTGTAGAGGAGGGGAAATTTAGTTTCAGATGTCTATGATGCTATTACAAGACATTTTGCTGTAGGTACATTTTTCTATTTAAGCTATTCTATTGTACTAGGCTCCCTTGTAGTGAGTAGTAGGAATTGGTTGGCTACATTTAACATGAAAAAAAAAACAAAACCAAACCAAAACCCAATAAACCATAGTATTTTGGCAAAGTTAGAATGTTTTGTTCATTTTTTAGATATTTTTAGTTATTCTTGGCATTTCACTGGAAATAAAATGGACTTAGCTGTAGTACCAGTAAAGTTAGATATTACAATCCAAGTTGATCTACAGTTAATATACAAATCTTTTTGTGTGCAGCAAGCAAAACTGATAGCCTAATGTACTAAATAGCATTCTTAGAAAATTAATACTTAGAAAAATTAAGTTATAAAGGATACACTGAAGGAGTCTGAAGGTTTTTCTTCAAAGCTTTCACCCAAATGATATCCCTAGGGATCAAATGACCCCTACTCTTCCTGGGATCCGTTAAAGCAGAGAAGGTAAACAAGCAACTGGTTTGATTTTAATTAAAAAGGATGTTAAATGTGCCTCTTAATTTCTGCTTAGGTGTCTTTCTGCTGTGTCTTTACTTAATAATCTGGATGTGACCAGTCATAAATTGGATCAGTAAAGCTATGAAGCATTAATTGGGATCTCTTCAATGTAATGTAATCTAACTGTTGAGGTTATTATGTCACCTACATGTAGGGTTGCTCTACTGCTCACCAGACTCTGAAAACATCACCTACAATCTCATTACTATTGCCATTATTAGTATACTGCTATTAGCTATTGCCTCTATTTATTGTGTTCTTGGGAAAGAACATGAGGGATGTAATTCAAAAGCCTTGTTTTCAGTTCCTCTTCTTTTTAATCTTAGCAGATGCCTAGCCTTCATTACCATACTGGTTGTCATTTCAAACAGGCATGGCCTCCCTTGAGCATGAAAGAAACATTTTACTTGAAACTAACTTATAGTTACAAATACAAGCTGGTATACAAGAGTATCAAATTTTTAATTAATAAATGTTTCTTACATAAATATGCCTTCCAGAAAAGGAGCAATTAAAAAAAATTGCTTGTCTTAGAGTACAAATTGCAGATTCAGAGGAAAAAGAAAAAAATCTCAATTTTCAATAAATATAATACTTACTGGAAGCTGAATAACAGCAGCAATTATCTCATCTTTGAAATGAATAGTAATGCTTGCTCCTAATTAAAATAGTCAGGCATATTTAAAAGGTAAAACCTGGATAATCTGTGAAAGAAAAATAATAAAAAAACCATAAGCATCAAGAACAAATACTAACATCACTTTCTAATAAAAATGGTAGTCAAGTAATAGCATCTGATAGTAACAAGTGATCAACTCAGAAATTTCTATCAAATCATTAAAGTTGTCTAAAATGACATTTAGAGCTCCAGTTGGGTTCATCGAAAGTACTCCTTTAAAATGACTGTCTTTGGAACAAAAGAATTGATTAGGTGCCCAGATATGTATAACTAAATTGAAAATAAACAAAAATAATAATAATAAAAAAAGCAATCAAGCAAGTCAGATGCTGATGGATTCTTGAATGATTTTTTAACATTCAAAAAATGCTTAACTCTTTTATAGACATATACAAGAGCTTTATTGCACTGTCAGGTCATGAAAACAGGTAAGAGTTCTACTTTAAGGTACACTTTGGGCCCTACATTTATTTGTGCATGAACCCGTGCTTACATGTACATTTAGAGATGAATGAATATTAGATTTTCTCAGTCAGCCTAAAATGTCACAAATCATAATCATAGAATCATAGAATAGTTAGGGTTGGAGAGGACCTTAAGATCATCTAGTTCCAACCCCCCTGCCATGGGCAGGGATACCTCACACTAAACCATGTCAACCAAGGGTCTGTCCAACCCAGCCTTGAACCCTGCCAGCAATGGAGCATTCACAACTTCTCTGGGCAACCCATTCCAGTGCCTCCCCACCCTTACAGTAAAGAATTTCTTCCACATATCCAATCTAAACTTCCCCTGTTTAAGTTCGAACCTGATACCCCTTGTCCTATCACTACAGTTCCTCTGGCCAACTCTCCTAGCCTTTTTAAGGTCCTCCCCTGTATGCGGGAGAATTGGCGAAAAGACAGTCTGAGCCCCAGAGCCCCTAACCACCTCGCCCAGAGCTCTGTAGTCCTTCTTTATGTTCCCCAGGCTACTGCTACCTATATCAATAGCACCCACATGGACCACTAGAAGTGGGAAATAGTGGGACTGAGCAGGCAGCCTCTCTGCAACATCCCTGATCCAAGCCCCTCGTAGGCAACACACCTCCCTTGAGCCTAGGTCAGGCTGACAGATGGGTGCCTCAGTTCCTTTCAGAGCAGAGTCCCTTACTGCTATGACCCGCTGCTTTTTCCTGGCAGCACCAGTAGTGATCTTTTGCCAGTGCATTAGCAAGTTGTTCCTGCCGCGTTTTCAAATAAGAGCAATTTTCCAGGGAAAAAAGTTGTCTCATCTGAAAAGCCTATTTTGAATTATTTCACCTAAAAAATATTCATATATTCATTTTTTTCAAAAAAGTGTCTACCCATTTTTTATTTTCTCAAGCTGTAGTTTTAACTGGTCTACACAAGAGTAAGAAAAGCATTAACTACAAAAATAACATGAGGTATTAACCTTAAAAGATTAAGGATTGGCAATTACCTACGTACATAACACCTTTATTACTTCTAAGTATCCACAGACAGTCAGTGATGTTAATATTGAACCACTCTCCAAGGGTATTTAGGTAAGACTAAGTTGTGAAATCATACACATATGTGTTTGGAGATAAGTATAGGAAACAGTAACAGAAAAAAAAATAACAACAAAAAAGGAGGAAGTGGACAATTAAAAACAAGGGGCTTCCTCCTAAATCTGTTGTCCCCAACCAGAACCGCTTTGCTGTCCTGCAGGGGGCTGATGGGGAAACACGCTCCCACCAGGAACAACCGGGAGAACTGGCTACCCTGGATTTGGAGAAGGCTGAGGTTCTTAATGAATTCTTTGCTTCAGTCTTCATTGGCAGATGCTCTGACCACACCACCCGAGTCTTGGAAGGCAGATGCAGGGACTGTTAGAATGAAGACCCTAGGGCCCACTGTAGGAGAGGATCTGGTTTGAGACCATCTTAGGAACCTGAACATATACAAGTCCATGGGACCTGATGAAGTCCATCAGCGGGTCCTGAAGGAGCTGGTGAATGAAGTTGCTAAGCCACTGTCCATCATATCTCAAAAATCTCAGCAGTCAGGCAAACTGTCCCGACGACTGAAATAAGGGAAATATAACCCCCATTTCAAGAAGGGGAAAATGGATGAGCTGGGGAACTACAGACCAGACAGTCTCAGCCTCTGTGCCTGGCAAAATCCTGGAATAAATTCTCCTGGAAGACATGCTAAGGCACATGAAAAACAACAAGGGGCTTGGTGACAGCCAGCATGGCTTCACTAAGGGGAAATCCTGCCTGACCAATCTGGTGGACTTCTATGATGGGGCTACGGAACTCATGGACAGGGGTAGAGCAGTTGATGTCATCTACCTGGACTTGTGCAAAGCATTTGACACTGTCCCACATATCATCCTTGTCTGTAAGTTGGAGAGACATCAATTTGATAGGTGGACCACTCGGTGGATAAAGAACTGGCTGGATGGCAGCACACAAAGAGTTGTGCTCAATGGCTCAATGTCCAGCTGGAGACCAGTAACAAGTGGTGTCCCTCAGGGATGGGTGTTGGGACTGGGTCTTGTTCAACATCTTTGTCGCTGACATGGACAGTGGGATTGAATGTGCCCATCAGCATGTTTGCCGATGACACCAAGCTGTGTGGTTCGGTTGATACGCTGGAGGGAATGAATGCTATCCAGAGGGACGTTGACAATGCTTGTGAGGTGGGCTGATGCCAACCTGATGACAAGTGTAAGGTCCTACACCTGGGTTGGAGCAATCCCAGGCACAGCTCCAGGTTGGGCAGAGAAGAGATTCAGAGAAGCCCTGACGGAGAAGGACTTGGGGGTGTTGGTCGATGAGAAAATGAACATGAGCTGTCAGTGTGCGCTTGCAGCCCAGAAAGCCAACTGTATCCTGGGCTGCACCAAAAGGAGCGTGACCAGCAGGTCAGAGGAGGTGATCCTGCCCCTCTCCTCTGCTCTCAAGAGACCTCACTTGGAGTATTGTGTACAGTTCTGGTGTCCTCAACATAAAAAGGACGTGGAAGTGTTGGAACAAGTCCAGATGAGGGCCATGGGGATGGTGAGGGAACTGGAGCACCTCCCTTATGAAGATAGACTGAGAAAGTTGGGTTTGTTCAGCCTGGAGAAGAGAAGGTTGTGTAAAGACCTCCTAGCAGCCTTCCAGTGTCTGAAGGGGGCCTATAGGGATGCTGGGGAGGGACTCTTCATGAGGCACTGTAGTAAAGGGACAAGGGGTAACGGGTTCAAACTTAACCAGGGGAAGTTTAGATTGGGTATGAGGAAGAAATTCTTTACTGTAAGGGTGGTGAGGCACTGGAATGGGCTGCCCAGGGAAGTTGTGAAGTCTCCATTGCTGTTCAAGGCTGGGTTGGACAGAGCCTTGGTTGACATGGTTTAGTGTTATAGTTTGAGGTGTCCCTGCCCATGGCAGGGGGGTTGGAACTAGATTATCTTAAGGTCCTTTCCAACCTTAACTATTCAATGATTCTGTGATTCTATGAATATTTATGTTTTACACCCTACATTCCCTGAAGGCGCACCTACTGCCTCCTCCTGATATTGCAAGCAATGGAGGAGGAAGAATGATGACTTGGTGACACACTAAAACCTGTGACATGACACCATGCTCCACTTCCAGTGGAAAACACATGTCTTTGAGGACTGAAATAGCTTTTTCCTCTTGCCACTTCCCACCTGCCTACTCAAAGAACCCAAGCTGGAATCTCTGGGGTCATGCAAAGTAGAAAAAGTCAGTGTCAGTCCAGGGAAAATGCAGACTGCAAACATGATTCCTGCAGACTTGAATAGATTGGTGCCAGATTTCTCCCTTGATTCAAATGTACAGTCACACAAAGGCTGATAAAAAAGCACTATAATCCCCAAACTCTTGGATTCTATCCAAAAGTTTATGGAAGTTAGACGACTTCCCCACAAGCTCGACCTTTTGTTTGGGACCATATGAATCCAGTCCACTCCTGTGAAAATTACAGGTACTGACAGCAACCACAGAATATCTCTGTTGATTTGACATCCGTTTCCTAGCATCAAGTGAGATATATCCACACAACAGCGGAATATGCACCAGTTTAGGGTACGGTGTTCCAAGGATGTCCTTTGGCGAACAAAGGCTTATGAAATAGTGGGATTGTACATGCACCTGGAGGAGAAGCTTTATCCAGTTCTCTAAAGCTTCTGTATGTTTTGCAGTAAGGTGAATAATGCAAGGTATGATGATGAGGCAGTGGGTTTGTGACAGTTACCTCCTCCACTGCCATTAGCTATTCTATATTATGAATTATCTGGTAACCATAAGGGCCACTATTTGAACTAGTGAAGGCATAAATATTGTTTGTGAGTGCACAGAAAACTTAAGCACTCAGTACCCAGGGTTGTTGCAGTGTGAAGAGCTGGTGTACTGCCAGTGCAGTTGGATTTTAAACAAGCCATTTTGTGAGCAAAACCAATGAACTCTAGACTGCTAACAGTTTGTGATTTTTCTCCTCTATTAGATGTCCTAGCCTCAGTAACCACAACTCCTCCGCATCTCCTGCAACACCTGGACACCTTCAAGACCAGGCTGGATGTGCTTCTGAGCAACCTGATCTAGTTGAAGATGTTCCTGCCTATTGCAGAGGGGTTGGATTAGATGGCCTTTGAAGGTCCTTTCCAACCCAAACTACTCTATGGTTCTATAAGAAGCTTATGCTGTATATAGTCCAGAGCGTGATCATGGGGATTGGCCAGAAGGTAACAGCAGTGCTGCATATGTGATAGATGAACATTACTTGCTGATGAAAATGACTTCCTTATTAATAGGACTAGTTGCATGTCTTTGTTCTTCACCTGACATCAGTTTTCACAGAATTTCTAAGCTAATACCCACCTTCTATTTGTTTATTCTCACCAGACTGAATTCTCCACTAGGCTCTGCCAAGCTTCATAAGGATCTTAAGCGTGTTCTCAAGGTTGTTTCCTACTTAAACATATTTCCCAGTGTCTTCTTGCACATCCAAATCTTACTTACCTTACTCTTGTTATTTCTTTGCCTCACACACTGGCAACTTCCAGGTTCTCTGGACGGTACAATTCAATACATATCAAATGGTAACTTTCACATTTCACATTTCATAGCCATGGAGAATATGAAGAAAGGTAGAAAACAGGTGGGATTTTTTTTGTTCGTTTGTTTTTGTTCTTTTTTTTTTTTTTTTTTTTTTTAAATACAGGACTTCCCATGATAGAAAATGCTGAAGAATCAGAATTCAAGTTTGTCCTAAAGCTTAAGTGTACTTTGCCAAGTTTCAACCTTTGAGTTCTTAAAGATAATTGTAATGGAATATAATACTTTCTACACAATGTGATTTCATTCCCTCTAAGTTTTTCCGCAGCTATTCCTGAAGATTATTGGGGTATCACAGGTAATATGCCAAACATAGTATTTTAAATAGAACACTTACATGGTGTTCACTGTGTTTCATGTTTAGAAATTGGCAGAAGCCAATCAGAAAATTATTGTGCTTATAACTTTTTTTTTTTTTTTTTTTTGCAAGGTTACAAAACTGAACAGGTTTTCTAATATGTAGCCGTAATATGTAATACATACTAATATGTATTTGAATCAATTCAAAACATTGATTCCCCATAAGCAGAAGTGAAGTATCTTACTCTTGGATATTGTACTTCATAGTAAAAAATATCAGCCTAAGCACTTTATGATAAAGCCAGTATACATATACTACTACTATCCTTACTACAGTGTACTTGCTCTCTAAAGCCAGTCTGGGGCAGACATCTGGGGAAAGTAGTGCTTTGGGCCACCTCTGAGAGATCACATCTGTCAAGACAAAGCTAGTTTGCCAACACAGTTACTAAGGCCCCAACTATGCCCACGGTATTTCTTCTTCTGGGGCAAATAACAGAATGCGCATATCATAATTTGTGTCAAAAAGCAGAGTCTCAGAGGACCAGAGGCTTGACTCTCACTAGAACTGTCTGATAGAAAAGCAGAGGTGTTTTCTAGTATTTTCTAATCTCCAAATTTCTAATCTCCAAAACCAGATTAATCAGCTATAAAATATCACCCTATAAACCAGAAAACCAGAAGAGGTCTTTTTTTTTATTCTTTTTTTACCTTTCTGACACAGACCAGAAGCAACAGGGTAAGATATAAGCCTATCTCGCTACTTTGTATTTGCAGCATGAAAGAATACACACTGTGGTTCCGGATAGCGAGCCAGTAATAAATATGCATACAGTTTCATGCAGGAACTAATGCCGGTGCTTTTTACAATGCCCAGTGGAAAACAGTAGTTTTTTAATATCGTCTATCTCAGTGATTTATGTTTCATGCTAGTTCACAAAGGACTCAACTTAGTATGTGATGTATGGATTGGAGCAAAATAATTGTCTGAAGCCTAGCTGAAGGTAGGCTTCCAAAGCATTAATAATGCATTAGGTAATGTTTCTTTCTTGGTATTGCCTATGCAAATTTCTATTATGATAATAAAAATTACTGTTTATTTTAGATTGGAAACAACTTTATGTGAGAACATGTCTTTTATAAGATGCCCTGATTAAATACTGACTGCCAGCCCCCTGATGAACTTTTAACCAGTTTTTCCTTTATACTCAGTAGGCATTTGGTCAGGAAAGAAAAGGCAGAAACAGCTTGCTTTGCTAAAAACTGAGAGGGAGCTCTCTGTGCTCCTCTTTCCAAGCGTGGTGAAAGTCCATTCTGGTTGGAAACTTTTAACAGCAATAACTGTCACTGGAGAATCATCATGAATGTGAACAGGGAACATATAAAGTCAGATTTAAAATATATACTGCCAAAAATTGTTCATTTTGTTAAGCAAGCACATATGAAGATCATTTCATTTAAATAAATTACTTTCTGACAGAGGCAAATGGCAATACATATTGTCTGTCCAAAATAGTATTAGATTTGATTGCACTTATGTTAGGTAGATTAGAAATTAACTTCTCTGCTTGAAATAATTTGTGACTTGATTACCTGCTGAATCATTTCCCTTTCCAAATGATGATTTCACATCAACAGACATATCAGAAATAATATTTTAGAAAATATGTAAGACATTAGTACATGGCAATGTATACTTCAGAAGGACTCACATTATCTTTCCTGCCTCTTCTTTCTGGATCCATTGAGTTAGTACCTGTTGAATTTCTCAAAACATTTGCCTTTCTCAGATGCTGGTATAAAAACAGTGTAAAGCACTTGGGGCCACTGTTTTGGGGAATCTTTCTTCATAAGTTGTGACTTTTCACGGCAAATGCAGTATATTAACGTGTTATGAACACAAAACTATTTTTGTGCGGAAGTAACAAGAGAGTTTGGCTGTCTTCCTGTGATTCAGAGTGGCCTTGCTATGCATTTGTACCACAAGCTGCCAGTGGGACCCGTATGCAAATGAATATTTGAACATTCTGACTGCTTCTATCTAAAGAAGCTGAAAATAAATACCAGACTGATCATCTTATAAGCTCAGGCTGGCTAGTTTACACTCTGTAGAATGCAGAATGAAAATGCTTTGTACTTTACATATATTTTGCCACCTCTTATTGCATTTTTATGGCAGTAAAATAAATAATAATAATTCAAGTCATACACCGATTTAAAAGACATATACAAAAGTAATAATAAATAACAGAGAAAAAGCCATTGAAACTTACTAATAGAGATACGCTTAAGTGTACTATCAAAACCATTTTCCACGCACGCTATATGGTAAAATAATATACTCAAGAATAAATGGCTGATTACCTCTGGAAATATGCCACTTCTTCAATTTCACTGGCAGAAATTTTTCCTAAGAGTAGAGTTCTGACAACAAGGCATGCATGCTAGGGAGGTGGAACAAGTTATGTTGTACTGTTTGTTACCTCTTACAGCAGAGATTGAAAAACTGAAAAATGCCTGGGAATGTCAGATATTCTGAAACTGCTGTCCCCTTTCATACAATGTACAGCACAATCTTAAAAATATTAAATAAAAAAAATAATTAGATAGCTAAGTAAATAAATGAATAAAAATCATACCATTAGTTCTACTGCTATTTGAGGACACATATGAGTTTTCTCAGATCCCACAAGTCAATTTCTGTGCAGCTGAGAAATGGTGAAAAGGAGGGCAGGGACTGTGTGTGAAACCAGGTCTTACTTACAAATCTTTCAGGGTTAATCTGCAAAGGAAATGTCTTTTTGTCAGTTAATTGAATAGGATTATGTACTTTTCTGGTTGGCAATTGAAAGGAAATGTTCCTTTCCTTTTTGATCCTTCAAGAGCTGTCTGTACTTTAAACAATCGCTGGTTTCATTTTGAATAAAGCTTATGCTTAATATGTTGTAAGGTGTCTTGAAAGAATTCTCTTGTAGGCATATTTCAGTTTTCTCTCTAAAATTACAGAATATTAGGATTTGACATGCCATTAAAGCAGCAATTATGGAAGAAGTAATATTCTGCCCAAAGTAGAAGTTAGAACTTATAATATTCTTTTGCCATTAGTATAGCAATGTATAAATACCTAGGCATTTATAAATGTATAGTATAAATACCTAGGAAGCCACAACTGGACATAAGCTAAGTATTTTTCTCTATTCCATTTCATCATCATATCTTTTAAAATAGTTGTATAATTATATAGCAGTTTTTGCCTGAATAAAAATAATACAGAATCTTACCCCAGCATATCTTCCAAAATCCATATAAACAGGAATTAAGTTAAGAAAATGAAAGGACAGGTAAACTTTCATCTGCTTCATTTAGTAACTGACCATGGCAAAAAATTTAGAATAAATAAAATAAAAAATATTATTCTGGGGAATGAGATTTTTCTTGATCTAGTGTCATAATTTCATACTCATTAGACTTGGATGCAAAGCCAACTGTAGTCAGTGAATATGCAAGAGACTTCAGATGATAATATTAAGATTCTGGTGATTTAGTTTGTTTTATTTTTAAATAGGATGCTACAGCTGACTAGCAAAAGTACTTTCATCACAGTTAAAAATGCTTTCAAAATCAGAAACAGCAAGCTTTCTCTTTTATCTCCTATTTCCCCCATATAGAATCATATAATGGTTTGGGTTGGAAGGGACCTTCAAAGGTCATCTAGTTCAGCCCCCTGCAGTAAGGGTCATCTTCAACTACATGAGGTTGCTCAGAGTCCCATCTGGTCTGACCTTGAATGTTTCCAGGGATGGGACACCTACCACCTCTCTGGGCAACCTGTTCCACTGTCTCACCACCATGATGGTAAAAAATTTCTTCCTTGCACCTAGTCTAGATCAACCCTCTTTTCTTTTAAAACTGTTACCCATTGTCCTATTGCAACAGGCCCTGCTAAAAAGTTCATCCCATCTTTCTTGTAGATCCCTTTTAAGTACTGAAACACCAAAATAAGGTCTCCCCAGAGCCTTCTTTTATCCAGTTGAACAACTCCAATTTTCTCAGCCTTTCTTCAGAGAAGAAGTGCTTCATCTCTCTGATCATTTTTGTGTCCAGCCTCTGGACCCACTTTAACAGGTCTGTGTCTTTCCAATGCTGAGGGTTCCTGGAAGCAGTACTCCAGGTAGTTATATAAAGTGAAGATACAAAGCTTTTCCTCATAATTCTATCACCCAAACACTGCAATCAGTTTTGTAGATTGTATCTTTTCTATTTGCTGCAAGACTAATCTCTACATGTAAGTTCAGAAGAGTTTTATGGAGAAACCCTAAGTTGCAGAAGTTTGGATACACAAAACCAACTAGATTATAAGAAACGTCATAATCCATTTGCTAAGAATATTGATTTTGCAAATCAGAAATAAATTTGACAAACTTACAACTATAGAAATATACTTCATTGCCCCAGTCTGTAGCACACTGTATGCTGCAAATTCTGATTCATGAAACTTCAGGGCAATTGTACAGTAGAAAGTAGATATCTAGGAAAAGAGCTTATGAAGCTTTTATTAAGCTTATAATAAAAATCAAACTTTTATTACTGAAAGTATTTATGAAGTACGATTCTATAGAACAATAATAATTCACTCGTCAATCCTAAACATTTCTAGTTTTTCTTTCTCAAGCAGTTTTAGGTTCATTCTTGTCCATCCCTGTTTTGCAGAGGACTAAAGAAAACACAAAGCAATTCCAACTTTTTTTTTTTCTTTTTAATCTCTTCTAAACATTATCTATTTTGTTTTGGTGTTTTTTTCTGGAAGTCATTCTTTTTGCTAGATCCAACCTCAATAAGCAGCTTAAGTAGTTAAAGACACGGTCATCACTGTGGAGGGCAGAATGCCCATGCGTGACACCTCACTTTTCAAGTTCAGATAGACTTGTGCCCTTTCTTTTTGCTTTGGTAGTTTAGGTATTTGTTTCATTGAGCTAGTTGTGTTGACACAACATTTGAACGTTCGGTGATGGGCGTCTACTACTCGGGTTCCTGGATACACACACAGAAAGATGCCCTCCTGGGCCGTTTCCCAAGGGATCTGCACCCGTGTCAGCGTGGAGGCAAGTGGGTAAAACCGCCGAGCCCGAGGAGAACATCCAGCCCCAGCTCCGCGTCCTGCCCAGGGGCGGCGGGGGGCCCACCCACCCCCACCAACATCGGGGGACGGGCGCCGCTTACACCCGGGAGCCCCCAGGCTCCAGCCGCGTGCAGAGCCGCCGCTGGAGGCGGGCTCCGCGGCCGCTGCGCCGGGGGCGGTGTCCCCTCCCCTCTCCGCTCCGCCCGCCGCCCCGCCCGCCTCCCCGGCCGTAGGCGCTGGCAGCCGTGAAGCCGCCGCCGGGAGGAGAGGAGTGGGTTCGGGCTGGGCCGGCGGATAGGGCAGCGGCGCGGGGAAAGGGAGAGAGCGAGCAGGCGGGCGGCGGGAGAGCGGAGCGGCCGCCACCAGTCCCTGACGCTGCGCGGCGCGGAGCAGCCGCGGGGGTAGCACGGAGTGGACCGCGGCGCCTGCCGCTGCCTGGATGCCAGAGGCTCCTCGGGAGCCGGCGGCCGGCGGCACTCAGGAGGGCTCGGGGGAAGAGGAGGACTCGGAGAAGGCGGCGGCGAAGGAGGACTCCGAGAGCGGAGCGGAGGAAGCAGTCAGCGCTGGCCATGGCCTCCAACTTTAACGATATAGTCAAGCAGGGCTACGTGAAAATCCGTAGCAGGAAGCTGGGGGTAAGTGAGCTTTCCCTTCGCCGGGCTGCCCGGGGTGGGGGCGAGGCGCTGGCTGCTCGCGGGGCAGCCCTGGGGGCGGCGGTACTTCCGGGCCGGGGCCGCCAGCGCCGGGCGCGGCGACCTGCTGCTGCCGCCGCCCCTGCTGTTCGGACTTCGCTCCCGTCTCTGTGGGGGTCGGTGGGGATGCGCTGTCGTTGCACCTCGGAGAGAGCCGGCTTCGCTCCGCTCCGTCTCCGGGAAGGCGCAGCTCCTCCCTTCTTTCTTAGCGATGCCTTCCAGGGTCACTGTCCGCCGAAAGCTTCTCCCTGTCCCTGCGTCCTCCCGAGTCCCACAGCTCAGGCCAGGGTAGACGCCGTATCCTTGAGCGACTTTACCCCCGCCCGCCCCTCGTCCTGCTAGGACTTGGGTGGGTGAGGGAGGCGCAGGCAGGATCTGTAAAAACTTTGTGCACAGATTCTCTCTTCATCCCCTTTTCGTTTTGGGAAGGGGGTGTCTTCAATCAGGGCAAGGTCTGAAAATATTGGAGGCTGGTACCAGTAACTAGGAAAAGTGGCGTGGGAGGCTGGTGCCCGAGGACATGAGTGCTGGGGAAGGGGAGCCTTGTAGCGGGAGATAGGTAGGGAGGGAAGGGGTGAGAGCTGCTTGGACCGAAAGGAAGATGCAGAGGCTGACAGTGATCAAAACTAGGGGACGCCTCTTAGCTGAGGGTGACTGGCTTCTGCACCCACTGGGGTGCTCAGTGAGGCCGAAGATGTTATCTGTGTTATCAAATTGGCCACGGGCACTTTCCCTGCTGGGGCACAGTGAGCCTTGAAGAGACAGTGAAATGGGAGCAGAGAGCGTTCAGGGGCCAGTGTTTCCTAAACTTCAGAGGGTCCCAGGACTCATCAGTTCGGGCTTTCTCCTGCCCTGTGTGTGTGTGAGAAAGAGAAGGCTCAGGGGAGACGGAAGCCTTGAGGCTGCTGATGTTGCCAGTAATCCCAAGAGACCAGGGTCGCTGTGAGCTAGAGACTGAACTTGGCTGGGGCTTGGAGTGATTCTCTGGGTTCACCCATGTTTTTTTCTCCAGGTAAAGTACTGGGTCCCTGCGTGCTCTCTGCTCCAGGGAGGTGGACTGCCTTTCCCTGCTTCCCTCAAAACCTAACTTAGCAGAGGCCATGTGAAATCTCCCACCCTCCAAGTTGTGTTCTGTGAGCTTATCACAGTGCTAGTATTTATCTCCTTGTCCTTCCCTCTTCTCCCTTCCCCCAAGATGCTGTGCTTTGCTTGCAGACACTATGTGCAGGATGGTGGGAGACTAATCATAATTGACCTTGGAGCGCTTCAGTGCCTCAGCAGGGCTGTTAATTCCAAAAGAGCACAGAAGAGTTTGGTCCCAACCCTTAATAGTGCCAACTCCAAATGTTTGAGAGATGGTGTGAATTCAAAGAGAATGGATGCTCTTATTAATGATTTTGCATTCCTAGAGTCACTCCATGCATCAGTCAATCATTAGTTTATCTGAAGAAGCAATTTCTAAGCCTTAGTTTGTTTCTGACAGTCCTCTGATTAATCTTTGCTCCTCAGTTTTTCCTCAGCTCAGCAGTGTTATTAGATGGGCCCAACACAAAGCAGTGAGATGGTGTCACATCACCTTGATGTTGGTAGCTGGAAGCAGGGTTAATCTATTTGATTTGCAAATCTGTATTTGAAGGTATCTCAGAGTCATTTAAGTGTGAAGTTATGTGTATGCATGTCTGTCTGTATGCAAATACTTTTATATACCTATGTGTGTAGTGTGTATGCAACAAATGGGGGGTTCATATTACAGTAATGTTGGATGATACTTGCTGACTTGTGAAAAGAAAATTATGGAAACAGTGATATGTCATTGCAGCATATCTTAAGTAGCTTGGATATTTATTTTGAGACAATCTGATTTTTTTGAGGGGGTGGAAATACAACTCTATTTTTTTTTTTGAGTGGATATTCATGGTCAGAGTGAATATCATACTTCTACACTAAGCAGAAGTGAAACAATTCAGGCAGTATCAATGGAGGATTTTCTCCTACTGAAGAGGTGTATGGGGGCAACAATTCAGACTATACAGCCCCTGGCAGGTGGTGATACAAGCTTAAATATGACATACAGGGATGTGCATCTGAATAAATCTGTTAAGTACAATGTAAAATGGATTATGCTTTATAGAAAATAGCATCAAGATTCAGATGAGTGTGATGGTTGAAAGGTATGAATATGTGTGTATATATCCATAGATAATTGGATTCTTGTGACTGAATTTTTAAATTAATGCAAGTTTTTATTCATTAAGTGAAACATTAAAGGTTTGTTGTTTTCTTTTTTTTTTCTCCCTTGTGTCTGTCTCCAAGTCCAAACCTTAATGAATTGCACTAGAGCTATCATAATGTGGATGAATACAGCAGTTTTCAGGGATATAAATATCTGTTAACAAATGAATATTTTTAACCTCCAAAAACATTGAAAGGAGGGAGGAGGGCTATGGGTGCTGGAAGTGAAGGCTAAGGTAATCTTGAAATATGTAAATAGAATTGTGTCTCTTGCTGGTTATGTTTCATTCTAATACATTGGAAATTAGTGGTTTTTTTGTGGTTTTTTTTTTGTTTGTTTTTTTGTGTGTTTTTTTTTGTTTTGTTTTGTTTTTTTTTTTTTGGTCATAATAATCTATATTCTTTGTTTATTTTGATGTCTCCTGAAAATTAGATTGATGAGAACTTGGAGAGCTGAGGTTACTAATACCAATTTTAGTGCTAGACTTGGGCAATAAAAGTAATTCTAATCTTTAGGCTGGTAGCCAACTCATTACTAAAATTCTTCCAGTGCAGCTTTTACTCTCTCTTGTTTCGTGACTGAGGGAGCACTGGCTGGGAATCAAATGGAAGATACTTCAATATAATGCAACCTGTTAAGTTTCAGGTAATTCTGAGTGACATAAAACCATACAGCAAGATCAGATAGCGTACGTAATTTTATTAAAAATAAATAAATCCAACAATAACAATCTTTGTTTTGGTCTGGTAGAATTTAGTTTTCCAAGAATTCTGTTTTCAGAACCCAAGTTGTAAGTCTTCTTCTGATTACCTCCTTTTATTGATTTTGTACTTTGTAAAATACAAACTCGTTATGATTTCCCTCCCAAAGATAGAAGATATTTACCTCTGCTTTATTACAGCTGTATCTTTCTTTAAATACTTGTTACCTTGGCTACCTACTCCACATTGCTGCAAATTGTTTTCATAGTATGCATGAGTGATGTCATCTGTCATGGAGGACAGACAGATGTTCAGCCTGAGCCACAGTTAGGACTTGAAGCTATTTTGCTATCAGTAAGTGATTATATTCAGAAAGGCTATGCGAAGTCAAAGATGAGACTTAAGTCTTGATGGGGATACATGGCAAGAGGTACTGTGATAGTTTACTCTTACTTTTTTTAGGTGATTCCTGATCGTTGAGAGTTTTGCAGCCTTTTCACCATAGTCATCAAGTCTACCATTGGATTTGCATCTTTATGGATTCCTGTATTTTTTCAGACAGTCCAGTATATTCAAGTGGACTTCATTTTTCTGATATCTTTAGGTTGTTAAAGTAGCTTCTTTTGATGTAGGGTCAGATAGTCAGCTTGCCAAAATGAGGAGCTTTACCAGCCTCTCTGTTGTTATCTGACATCTGCCTCCATTGGGATTATTATGGTTTCTGCCATGGAGCTGTCAGGCCAGGAAAAGACATCCAGCCAGTTAGACCATGTAGCTTATTTCCTTACTTTTGTTCAAAATGAGCTGTACTTAAAACATGTCTTGGTGCTTGTAATTTCAAAAACATATTAAAGCCCATGTAGTAATCAGTCTCGCATGTATACATGACAAGTTCATCGAGGTATCGCAAGTATTGTTGAAACCTAGAAACTGTAGTCAATGAGGATAATTGTAATTAAAAATCTTTTTAAAATCTGTTTCCTTGCAGCCTAGATATGCCTTTCTTTTCAGTACTCTGGCATTCCTATGCTGTTTGATATTTTGCTTTTTCTCTAATACTGTAAAAAGGAAATACCTCATTCTTTCAACCATTACTTTTGATCTGTGTGACCCTCCTTTGAATAAATTTGATTGTAATGTGGTGTGCTGTTCAGATCAGAATAGGTCATTTGTGTAGCATGGAACAGGACTGTGCTCCCTTTGTTCTTTTGGAATCTTTCATACTTGTGTCACATTAAAATTAATATGACATTTTTATACTCTGCTGGCTGTGCTTGTAGGCTCAAACTTTCTTGTAACAGATTGGAATCCCTTTGTTGCCTCCTAATAAACTAAGCTGTGAGGATTTCATGCCTTGTTGAAGTGCTGTTCCTTAGATGAAAAACAATCTGATGTCACATTAGGAAGTCTAATTAAAAATGAGCATTGTGCCACTTCTATAGTCTTGGTTTGACCCATATCAACCTTTGAAGTAATAATCTTTTTGTCTGTGTGGGTGTTTGTCTTTTTTTTTTTTTCGTATGCTTTGGTCACAGAACAGAATCCTATCTATCAAAAAATTTTCACGAGATTGGTGATTAAATACTGATTTTTCTGTGTTTCTACATACTAAGCAGAGTTTTTTCCTTAGCGGTTCACCTTATACTCTAATACTGCTATCTGAAGAGAAAATTGTACCTGTCAGTCAGTCTTGATTGAGTAATAAGTAACAGGTGGCTCTTAGTCACCAAGTGAAAAGTTTTACCATGTAACTACCCCCCTATCTTAACTATACTTTTAGATCATTGCAGGTACCTTTTCTGGAAATGAACATAGTGTTTCTTCTTCTGCTGTCAACTGTGTCTTCATCAATCAGCTATGAATATGAACCTCTGATTGTAGCCTGGCTTCTCTTGGAGTAGTGCAGAATGTGTATGATAAAATCCTAACATTTAATTGATGTTGTGTATATATTTAGGGTGAAGAAAGAGAAGGGATCAGCAAAATGTCCTGGGTTTGAGGTTAAGTGATTGATGGCAGCAGCTTTGCAAGTGGGTCATGATGAAATCAGCGGTTCTTCTATTTCTTTGAGTTGCCATAGCATATTCTAAGAAACAAACAAACAAATGAAAAAGCCCAAGAAAATAATACAGCTTGGAATGGGTATCTTTTCCATAGATTATTTTGTACTATTGTCTATGGGAAATCTGCTCAGCTTGTTTGAAAGCACTGAGATTGCAGTTTATGACTGCATCCTGACGGATGACCTAAACTATGAGTTACATCTCAGTGCATGAAAATGATTCAAATGAAACTGTAAAAACTTAATTCCTACTTATAATGAATTTATTTTAATTTTTGTAAAGCTCCAGACTGACAGAATTCTTTCTATATAGAGCAGTTCCTTTTTTATGCTAGTTCAAGACCACCTGAGATATGGAATTAAAAGGATTTCACTGTAATTTGTTAAAGGGACCTATTCACATTTACTACTTAATAGTGAAAGAAAGTATCATTTAAAATACCAAAAACTACTGCTTTCAGTACTTATTTGTTGCTACAGTTACATGAATGGATTTGAGGAATTAAATGGAAAATACATGGATTTCCAATTTGGTCATTATGGAAAAAACAATAATTTTGAGCTTTTGACCAGTTCATATTGATCCAGCATACTGTGCAGGAAATGGAAAGAAATATCTGGCAGCCATAGTAAACAAGGACAAATGTCCAACTTTTTTTTTATGCTAATATTTGTGTTGAAGTGAACTTGTGAGTCAGGCTTGTGGTAAGCACTTTGGAGTTACTGTGTTCCCCAGTTGCTTTTCTTGGTGTGCTTTTCCATCTCTTGATTATCAAGAGGTCTGATAGCCAAACTTCTATTAATTTTGTAATGGATGGTGCATATTTAAAGGGACAAATAGTTTATCTTTTGCAGATGGCATATTGCATCCATGTTATCAGTGGATTAGAGATGCTTCTGTTTTTTTTCTTGTGTGTAATATCATTAGCCTTACTGAGATTACACATTAGCTGTATGAAGATTACTTAAAGAGAAGTGTTTGTAAACTTGATCTGTTTCCCTTGTGTATTGTGAGGTGGTGAAATTTTGAGAGTTTACTTGTGTCACCTGTAAGGTGATGGCCTGTGGTTTGTTTTTTTTTGTTTATTTTTTTTTTTTTTTTTTTCCATTTAGGAGTCTGTCATTTTTGTCCTTAGATGGACATTAAAGACTCTCTGAAAAGACACCAAAGTCAATTTAAAGGTACCTATTAACTTGGGTGGCTTTGGTTCAGAGTCCAGGCAAGAACATTATCTGCGTGCATAGAACATGAATCTCCTTGTTGTAAAATGCTCTTCAAATCCTACTGAAAGGAGTTGTCCTTTCTCAAATCGTTAATTATAGAAGGAACATTCTCTATGAATCCTTGAAATACACAAGGAATTATGCATGTAATTCCAGTAGTGAATTTTCTTTCTAGTTTTTTAGAAATAATCTCTCTTCGAATCATTCATTCAGATTTTTGCAAGCAGTGCAAAATGCTTTATAGCTGTTGCCTGGCAACAACATATTCAGGCAACAGCATATGTGAATCAGTTGTTAGTTGTACATTTATATATACATGACTGTGTACAGAGAACACATTTTAGATAGGAACTAAAAAGGAATTTTTTTAATAAACCCCTCTCAAAAAAAAAGTACAAATAAAGGGTTATGGGTCCACATGATGTTGGACAATTTCTTTTATTTTTGGCTCTGTAAAAGATGTGCTATTTGAACAGCTTTTCACAAATGTCATGGTGTAGTTAATATACTTATGCAGTCATACTGAGTTACATTACATATTCTCATTGTTGAAGGTAAAAATATGTCTAGATGCTAAATTATATCCCTCACTGCTCTTTAATAATGTGTTATTGAAGCAAAATATGGGTACTTTATATTGCAGCCTTTCACATCTGTTACATTGAAAATAACAATTGTATATATTCTGCATGTTGTGTTTTAATCTCTCCAATTTGCAATGCATTTCTAAGATTCAAAAAGGTAAGTGTATTGTATTTAATAATAATTTAGCTGATTTTTTTTTTTCCCCTCAAGATAAAATACACAGTTCCAGTCTAGATACCATGACATGTCTTAAATAAAATCAACAAAGCTTAAAGAAGGAAACCTTTTAATCTTTTGGAGAAAGTTTGTATATGGTAGGTCAAAACTGCATACTTAGAAAGTTGAGGAAAAGTAGAGTTTGCAGTATCCTGACACTTCTGTGTCACATAGGTGCATTCTTTCTATTAGTATTTTTTTACTGTTCAGGAGGCATCCATACACATCATGTCTGAGAAGAAAATTTGTGTGATTGTGTAGTGCAGCTAGTAAATCACTATAGCTGGTAGAAGTCAAGAGATTTTCAAACAGATTTTCAGCTGTTGTGAGAATTGTATCTACTGACTCCAGGAGTACTCTTATTAACCAGCATAGGCAGAGTCTTTCTCAGGAAAGCTGAGACTAAAACTGAGGAGTTTTGAAGATTAATGTTCATACTGAAGTCCACTTTGAAATTAAGGCAAAAAGTAATACAGTCAGTAAGGTATTAATGAAATGTACTTTTTGGTGAGCTCCACTACAAAATAAGTCTTCCAGATTTTGCAGCTTTTTAACAATTGTAATGTGTGAAATGTGTCATTACCATCATACTGAGAGGTTACAAGACCATGCAAATGAAGCCTCACAGGAATTACTGTTCACTTTAGATGCACATAAATTAGGAAGATAATTAATGAAAGTGGTGCATCTTTTAAAAGATCTTCTTTCTCTCTGTTGTTCATTAGGCAAACTGGTCTTCATCATCTCCAGTTTATCTGCACTGAACTTTACAAATGTTGTATACATTAATGTGTCAGAGGAGGTAGACAGTACCGGTTCATTGCAAAAAGAATTAATAGCAAAGTTTAGTATCAAAAGTTTTTCACTATGTAGAACCAAATTAGGACCACTTTTTAGCAGAAAGTTTATTGTACTTCTAATACTTTCTGTTCTTTGTTCCTGGAATTTTTGTTAGACACTTACTCTGAGGTCCCCTGCCCTCAGAGTGAACTGGTATATTCTCTTTTCTCATGCAAGCTTCTTCTTCCTTCAAAGAGGAAAGAATACATGCAGTCTTAGAAAATAATAATACAAAAGTGAATACTGAAGTAGTAGTTATAATTATTGCTTGTGTACAGTGCCTAGAAGAGGAGATCACTTGTGGTCAGCCTTAAGGCATTATTGTGGTAAATATAATCTGTATTATCATTGTCTTTATTTTTTGTTCTTCTTTATGAAACTTCTTTTAGAGAATATAGTCTTTGATAAAGTAATTACCTTGATACGGTAACTGCATTTTCTAGTCCAAGTATGATGAGAAAATGCGAAAAAATAAAATGAGGCTTAACTAAGAATGGAGAAAACTTCCATTTTAACTGATGGTATACTAAATTATTAATCCTTGGATTAGTATGATGATAGTAAGGTGCTTTCAAATGAAATTGTTCTGCTGATGAAACCATTTTTTGTTGATGCAGTTAGAATAATAATGCTTTCTCAGAATAATAACTATTTTTCTTCTTTAAACTGTATTCTTAAACTGTGTCTATGAATACCTCAGCAGGATGTGGAGTTTTCTATAAGAACAGAAAAAGAGCAGGGGTTTCTTGGCACAAAAAAAGCAAGCTGTACTTGATAAATGCATCCTCCTTTCAGTTGCTAAATACCTTGAGCTCTGACATGTAGCAGCCACTGAAGGTTCTCAGCTTCTCATATTATTCGTAATAAACATAATTCTTATTTATCCGTCAATTATGCAAGGCCAAATACTATGTTAGTGAGATTGTCTACTCTTACATTAACCATTCTTGTTCTTAAACTGCAAGATGTTTACCTACTGTCCAAGAGAGATTGAGACTTATCACCTGGGATGGCTTAAGTGTCTTATCTGAGAATACATTTACTGACTTCTGAGTATCAGAGAGGTAGTGAAGATATATCAAGCTATAACTCTGTGTGTAGTACTGAATTTGATGCTTGGTATTATTATTCTTAAAGTTAGTTTTTTTGAACTCCATCCATGTATACTGTTACTGATAATCCTAGCAAGATTGAGATTTAGATACAAATGCACAAAGAATTTTTGAGAGTGAGTAGAAACGTAATGCTGCTGTTGGCCTTTCATTTGAAAAGCGTTTATGTGTGTATATGTACATATGTATATAAAAGAAAAGCAGCATCCTAACAACAAAGCTTGAAGGTATATTTCCCACTCTTGTAACAAGAAGGGTAGTAAAATAGGAGATATTTTACTTTTTTATTTTCTGTCCTTCTTGTATCTTACACTACAGTAAGGTTTTTGAGCTTTTTGCACTGTTAATGGAATGATGACTTTCTAGAAGACAGAAATCTTTGTGCTTACATGTTGGACTATATATGAGAAGAGTTAAATTTTAGTCTTTTTCAGAGATATAATTTGTAATCTTGAGCACTTTGATTCATTCTATTCTTATTCTCAATTATACTAAGCCCACTGTACACTACATAAATTAAATTTAAAGCTACATTAAGGCCCCTTATGCTGCCAGTGTAGTGAATGCTGTTAGTGGAAATAGGAAATGGGCTTCCTGAGCTTAACTTTTCTGTCTGTAAAATGAGCATAATCTCCTTTCATCCACTACTTCTTTGTTTTGTCTGCTTCAACTATAAACTCTTGTTAAATTCTCCACTTAGATATGTAGGTGATCATGATCAAAGCTGCTATTAGTTACCAACACTGTATAAAATACGTGAGAATAAATCAGAATTTTTAACAGTTTTGATTCACAGGACTGGAATGGCTGAGGTTGGCAGTGACCTCTGGAGGTCATTTCATCCAACCCTCTTGCTCAGGCAAGGTCACTGTCTATTTTACTATTTTATGAAGACTGTTACTTCTGTTTGGAAGATACGTTTAATTGAATTCTTCTGTGAAATGTCTTTTTTTACAGTTAGGATTTGTTCAGGTATCCGAGTTATTTTATTTTTGTTGTGTATAAAGAAAGTAAATCTAAAGTCTTGAATGGTTTCACTTATAAAAGTAGATACTGAATATGTTAAAGGTAGAATTGTTCACATCTTATCTGTCAGAAGAATTCTGAAAACTGATTACAGTCCATGGGACAATAGGGTTACTGGTCTGAAGGTGTGGATATAAATTTCTGACCCAGACATGCAGAAATTAGCTGTATTTGTCAAATGCCTGTCACAAAATGCAACACCCTTATTTTACGCAGGCAGAAGTTTTAGAGAGATTACTGCAACATCTCTTTTCTAGTGCAGTGTATCACTGGTCAGATTTTGAGAAAGTATCAGAGTTTTCTCATCTCCAAATTTTATAAAAGGCATATTCTGCCACAAAAAAAAAAAAAAATTGAAACCCCCATACTCTCTGCATTTATGTGAAGTTTCAGCTAATAGTAATACCTAGCCTTCAGTAAGTTGCACGTTTTACTCATTAATATCTCAGAGCTCGGCGCAGGGAGCATGTATCTTCATAGTCCTCTAGAGGAAGGTCTGTGGGACTTTGCGCAGGTTGTAGGAACAATCAGTTGAGTCCGCTTGCAGAGTCTAGAGATGACAAAATGTGTTGTTTCTTGAGGAAATCTACATACGCAGCATGTGCAATTAGGAAGCACTACAGAAGCATTTACTGAAATGTATGAAGTTAAAAAGTAGTTAATTAAATTATGTCCCTGGCGGTAGTCAAGGCCAGGTTGGACAGAGCCTTAGGTGACATGGTTTAGTGTGAGGTGTCCCTGCCCATGGCAGGGGGGCTGGAACTAGATGATCTTAAGGTCCTTTCCAACCCTAACTATTCTATGATTCTATGATACAGTTTGTCCAGAATAGTAATGCTAGCATGAGCGCTTCCAAAAGAATATTTGTAACAGCCAGTATTGTCAGGGTACTGGTTTGCCTTTAATAATAATAATAATAAAAAAACCCAATCTTTTTCGGCAGCCTTTTGAAATCACTGAAAGATTTGTATTCCCTACAGTACATTACTGCTCAAAGCAAAAGGCTAATGTGATGTGTAGTGGTGGAATACACTCTAAAGCTTATGCAGTGTCAACACACTTAAGGTAGTAATATGTTTAATGAAACCCAGTTCCTTTATCATGTTACATTTTTTCCAATAATTTAATAATTCTCAGGTTTAGGATTTTTTAGTAATGAACATTCTAATTTAGACCCATACTAAAGAAGAACAAGAGGAAGGGAAATTTCAAAAATAGGCAAATATCTTATTTTTTCCTGTAAATATAAAGGCATGTATGAACTAGATCAGCTGGGTTTGGTGGATGTGACCGTTCCTCTCATTAGATCTCACTATTGTGCATATGTACATTTTAAATTGCTTTTAGCATGTAATAGGATCAAACAGCAGGAAAAGCTGTGCAACAGACAAAATGTTTCTCAGTGGTAAATCTACACTTGCATGAGAATTGTAACTGGTGTGAATTAGGGAAAGTGAGATTTACAGAAAGCAGAGTAAAAAATTCAAAAATCTAACTTCCCCTATTGGAACAGAATCTCTAGCAGCTGTTACGATAACGGCGTAAGATGTATTTAAATATATAAATATTAAAATATAGCATAAGGAATAAGGAGCAAAAGAAAGGAAGCAGACTTCTAAGCAGGAATGGAATTATTTTTATGGTCCCAGAGTTCTTAGTAAAGCAGAAGACTGCATTTCTATTTTTTTTTTTTTTTTAAGGTAGAGTAGAAATGTTAGTGCAAAGGCTTTATTTCTAGAACACAAGCCATTGCACAGTACAGGACTTGCCCAAGACCCAGAGGTCAAACAGGGTATTGGTTATATACTACCATTTCAGGCATTTAGGTTATCTTGAAGAATTAGGTCTGAATGCCTGCAGAGGATCATTAGAGGTGATTCTTTTCAAACGTTTCCTGATCATTTGGAATGAAGTTAATGCTTCCAAATCATGAAAGGGAGCTGTAGCTAATGGTAACAGCTTAGCAGCCAGTGGAGAACATTAGCTAAACCATTGGAATTTCACTTCTGAGGTGCTTCAGAAACTGAAGCTGCAACGAGACATAAGGAGGCATCTGTAGAAAAGCCATGGAGTTAGGTGAGATTTATGGGCAATGAGAGGAAAATTTCTACTGGTGGGCTTCATATTGTAGATACTTGAGGATAAATGTTATTGTAGCAGCTTTTATGCAATAATATACCTATAGTGTTTCGATGTATTGCTTTGGGATTTTTTTGAACTGAAAGAGAAAATAGAAAAGTAAATGTTATTTGTAAATGCTTTTGGCATGACTTTGACACAATCATACCATAATGCAGTTTGTGTCCTAAGAGAACTCAGGGATTAGATACATTTCCAAATGTTTTTGGAGGTGTATTTTCCGAAACTCTTGATGTCAGAAAATAATTTTTGCCTAGATTTGTTGTTTTTTTTTTTTTCTCCTCTGAAAAAAACAAACCAGTAGTTTCTGCATAATGTTGTTCTGTGGCTTAGAGTAATTTCTCCTAAAAAGAAATATTCAAGGTGAATCTTTTCTGCTGCGATATGAAGAAAATTGAGTTTGAAATTGTGGTGAGGTAATACACCTTGTTCTGGTCAGAATCTACTACCCTGTAATACGTGAAACATATCCTAGACCAACCTGTAGGTAGATAATTGATCTTCTGGTAGCAAAATTAACATATTTCCATTCTGCAGTCTGTAAATTACCAGAAAGAGTAAATACCTGTTTTCATTTAAGCAAATGGATGCACTTCCTGATACACTTAATTGATTTACTTGTGCTAATTTAAAAGGGTTGAGCTAATGTGCCAAATCTCTACTTGTCAGTAGAAAAGCATATGAGGAAATACAGCCTGCTTCAGCGTATGTCAGGCTTTTCGAACTAGGAAAATATAAGAAGTTGTAAATGATACTGATTTTTGTTGACCTGAGCTAACCCACAGTAGTGCCACAGCTGTGCTCTTACTGATGCTTGTGTCTGAGTTGAATTTGCAATAGATGAATGGAGTTAAATGAAATGGGGAGTGCTACTTGCCACCCTTTGAAGTCAACTTTAGACAGCTATAAGGGAAAGCATAGCTGTTAGGATGATTATGACTGAAATAGTGAAGATGGAAGAAGCTCAACTAGCATAGACTTTTAATTTCTACTTGTCAGTAGGGATTTTTCAGTAAGTTAGGTTTGCAGTGAATTTATATAAAAATACAGAGAAAACACCTCTGCTAAAGAGGGCTAAATCTGCCCTTGATTTGCAAATGTCTTTGAAAGTGTATGTGTTTGCAGGTGTTACACACCATCCACAGCGCTCACCATAGGAGTGAATATTTTTGTCAAGTTTCATTCATTCCTTTGTTACAGCAATTTTTATAAAGTTCTGTCAATCTCAGAAAATACTATTAAAAACTAAGCTGAATAGAGCAGTTACTCATTTTCAAAATTAATTTTCTAGGTAGATAAGTAATTTTAGGAATGCAACCCATGTAAATGGGATTTGTTGACATTTTTTGTGTTTCAGCTTTTCTTTGGAATCAGGAGGGTTATAAAGCTGAATTTCTGAAACCAAAAATTGAAATGCTTGTGTAATATTTTGTCCTCAGGACCAGATGCCTTAGGCATAGGCCTTTAATCCCTGTGCCCTAGTTGCAGCAATTAAGGTTCATGAAATATAAATTTTGTTACATATGCATCTTGGTTCCTCCTTTTTTCCTCTGTATCAAAATCAGTCTAAAATATTAATGACCACATTAAATGCACTCTGTTTTATGAAGAGCTGTTAATATTGCGTTCTAGTTATCCTAACAGATGCAGTGAATGACATTTTCTAACATTTAGACTTAACTGTATTCTCTTGCTGAAGGAAATATGACTTTTATAATATGGTTTCTTGTAGACCTGACTCTTTATCTGCGTTTAAATAAAAGGTGCTGAAGATATGCAGCACTTTGGAAAACCACAGCTTATAATTGTTCATGATTTCTAGTGCTGCAGTGCAAATTAATCATTGTCGAGCTGTGCTAGGGGAAAACGAAATGCTTAACAGCTTTGTGATCTCTGCCTGAAAAAGCTTACACTCTAACATCTGAAATGTTGAAGCTATCCTTCAAAGTCTCATTTTATTTTTTTTTCACTGAAAGATTTGTTCTCCATCTAAACTTATCATCCATTTCTGTATATCATGTCTGTGCAAATGGATTTCTAAAGCTTTATTATAGGAGTTCCCTTCTTCCCCAAAATTGATGAAGAAATGGTCACTGATGTTAATAAAGTTCCCATGAGGGCATGTGTATAATAATTCTGTTTGGATCAGGGAAAGCACTGGTAGGGCATGGGGGTACAAATAGTGGTGGGAAACCAAGGTGGTTTATGTGGTTCAAAACTGAAACGAATAAAAGAAGTGCTGTTTGTATATCAACAAGTATAGCAAATGAAGAATTAACAGCCTTCTTGGGGGTGGGGTTTTTGTTTGTTGTTGTTTTTTATTTATTTATGTTTTATTTTTAAGACAGAGGCATATGTCACTGTAAACCAACTATATCTACTTTAACGTAGCCAGAAAAGAGGCACTTAGCTGTTCCACAGCAAAAAAAATGAGTGAATAAACCCCAGCGTGCAATCTGTCTCTGCTGTAGCTCTTGGCGCACAACAGCTCTAATTGGTGGAAGCTATTGAAGGCCTTAATTGCTGATTTTGCAGTACTGCAATGTTTACTGATAAGGTTTAATGCAAGCTCAAATTTGTTAACTGGAGAGAAACAGTCACACTTGCATGAAGAGTGTGAGGACAAACAGCAGGCTTTCCTGAAGCACCAAATGACAATGAGGTATTTCATGACGTGGCATCATTCGATTTCCCCTTCGAGGCTAATGAAATGTTCTTCTTTTAGCGGAAGAACAGGAGAAATGTTTGAGCTATATGTTACATAGGTAATACTGAAATAAGCCTATAGTTGAAGTGATAACTGGATGTTCACCTTGTTAATTGACATAACGAACAGTCAGTTTCTCTTTTTTTCTTGGGGAAGGACAGATGCAACTATTAGATTTGCGTTGCATAAGGAGATCTGGGATGCAATGGAACATATGAAAGAAAAAACTCCAGTTGTGCTCACAAGCCTAAGATTATCTACATAAATAATTTTATCTTCCTAATATTGAAATTTCATCTTAGTATCAAAACCTATTTCGTAAGGTGCCATTTCATTCAGCTGAATATAACAAAAGCTTCGCTATCTGCCAGATGAATGGACAGCCATTACATTTAAATGTTAAAAAGTTTAGTCCTTGAACTGAGATATCCTAACATTCATTTTTAATGCAGTATTATTAGTGTAATACAGCACCCTTTAAAGCTACTAACCTGCTGCTTCATTTCTGAAGTGTAAGTTAAATTTATTATTTGTGTTAGAGTTCATGTAGTAGTAATAGAACTACCAAGTAATGTAATTATATGGATGTTTATGTGCCAAAAGCTAAAGGGAGAAATAAATGGAAATGTTTTTCGTGCATAACAGTATCACTCTTGACGTGCCAGTTTTCTGTGTCTTAGCATGTTTTTCATTTCTGGGATAGATAGCTAAGACCAGAGGAAAATGTAAGGTACTATCTGAGTGAAAAGCAGATACTACTGTGAGTTTTTGCCAAATGAGTTTTTGCCTTCATGTTTGAAAATACATGACTTTATTCAGAGATTTTAGTCCTTGCATATTGTTGTTTTAATCTCAGCCAACAACTAGTATCATGCAGCTGCTTGCTCTCCACACTCCTGGTGGGATGGGGAGAAGGATTAAGATTTATTTAATTTTGTTACTGGACATACTGTATCTTGAGTATATTCTGTAAGCAATATGTCATCTCACATGGCTCATAAAGTGCATATTAATTGGCATAACTGAATGTGTGTAAAAAAGCAGATAATTATACCTTAGAACAGTGCTTTAATCCAGTATTTATTAATGCTCAGAGGATGAGAAATAGGGTATGTTCAAGTGTACTAAGAAAAATAGTAGTAATCAGTACTGTATTGTTTCTCCGCAGTTTAAATAGAAATTATGTCAAACATATATTAATTAAAAAATTTCAATTTCAATTAATAGTCTGCTTTGATTGTAAATTTGTGTACCCCATAGACCAATTTTGATTCAAATGGTAGTCAATTAAGTAAGTTATAACTCCATGTGGGTCTATGACACTGTAAAATATTAAAAGTTGATTTACATGTTATTTTATATATGTAACAGGACAGCTTTTCTGAATACAGACAAGTGATTTGTTTTGAGTTTCTTCAGGGCTCTGCAACCTCTGTAGTAACACATAATGCTGGGTAGTTCTAGCCTTGAAAGGCTGATGGACGAAAACCAAGACTTCTGCCAGTGAATTCATGTTAAACAGAACTAATTATATACATGTGAGATGTATTCCAAGTCAAGAATGGCTGTATCTATCTCTGCTTTTAAAAATCTTGGAGGTTTGCAAGTCCAGCTCACAAGAACAACCTTTTCCAGACAATTTGGCAAACTTGTGTGGTTATCCACAGAATGGGTAGCGCTTTTTTCTTTAATCACTCTCCATCAGAATCTATTATCTGCTACCGTTCTGCTACCCACAGATGCAGCAAAATGTACAGAAATACTGTTCATTTTACTAAAATTTGAACAGCATGATATTTCCAAGAAGAGTTATGGAAAAGGCAAAATAACTTGTAGTATCACAGGTTCCTGCTCTCTAACTCTGAGGCTGTATGCTTCATTGTGGAGTTAAATAACCGTAGTTAGGTACTTTCCTTCCTGTTGCAAACAGTTACCAAAATGTATCTGTCTTCTCTGTTAGACATAGAAAGAGTCTTCTGTCAATCAGTAGTGATGGCAAAATCATGAACTCATGCCTCTGCCTTTCCTCCTCTTCCTTTCACGTCACTGAAAGAAAGAAACAAACAAAAAACAACCCCCCAAACAAACACGAAACGAGTTTTTAATAAGACACACTGGAAAACAGACGACTATGTTCTTGACCTAGGTATTGTTGTAGAAATATTAACTCTTGCATTTCTTAACCATTTAATCTGTAGGTGCACGTTCACAATATTATGCCATAGTTCTATGTTTAATTTTCTACCAGTAAGTTTACAATCACATCTTACTGCATGACCTTTATGAAATAAATTACATATACGGTGCTCTACTGCAGAGTGTTTTACTTTTAACGGTCATGTAAGTTTAGATTTAGTTTCCTATTTTAATTCTTCTTTTCTTTGAGACTTTTTTCCCCTTATATTTTAAGTGATGTTGCAGAATTAAAATGTGGACAATAAGGTTTTTGGAAGCACAAAATATTGTTTTTTTCTTCCCATAGTGTGTATTAGCACAGACATCGTGATATTTTCACTACTGTGTCAAAATCAAAATATTAATCTTGTAAGAGACAAACTCTTATTAAAGCTTAAAGCGCCAGTCAGATTGAAATGCACTAGGCCAGGCTGTCTCTTGTTTTATCTAAAGCCTTGTGTTAGTATAACCTTTGTGAATCTTAAAAGCATGAAAAAAAAGTCTTTTGGCTGCAAGACCCACTTTGCCTATATAAACAGCAATTTAGAAGAACCAAAAGTGTT
Source organism: Myiopsitta monachus (assembly GCA_017639245.1). Classification (NCBI taxonomy): domain Eukaryota; kingdom Metazoa; phylum Chordata; class Aves; order Psittaciformes; family Psittacidae; genus Myiopsitta; species Myiopsitta monachus. The sequence goes on from CM029918.1 coordinate 7,679,021, forward strand.
AGTCCACAATTTGGTCTGTTACAGTGTCAACTGTCCAGAACTTTTGTCCAGTATAAAAGGCATTAACAAATTTTAAACTGAAATTTACCTTTTTCAGTAATGATAAGCTTCTTATAAATTTGCTTTTTGCATAATCTAAAAAAAAAAAAAAAAGTGAAATTATTTCCTATTATTCCTTTCTTCTCTTTAATCAGTAGATGGCTCTACCTAGCCACTGTCACATTCTGGTCATGGTGTCTGCATTTGATTGAGGGCATTCAGGTGATTTGAGTAGGCAGTTAAGATGTGTGCAGATGAAGAAGGCTCTTCAGATCTTATTTTATTTTTGATTTTATTCTTTTTCCATATAAAATAGGAAGAAAGGACATGGGTGGTGCATCTGATGTAGATATTCAGGTACTAATTGCACTTAAGTGGTGCACTTATGTGTGACTAAGTCATGTTCTGGGTCAGCTTGTGCTCATTTTGAGTATGTTCACAGCAAAATATCCTTGGACGAAAAAATTCCCTGCTGTGAAAAGCAATAAGCTACGCAGTATAATCTGAATATAACAAACTAAGCAAAAAGATTTAGGAAGAAAGAAACAATTTATATTTTCATGCATCTATTCCAGTTGATTTCCTCAATTTCTTATAAAGTTTTCCTTTGTGTACTCATCCAGTGTATTTTCTATTATTTGTTTCTGCCATTTGTTAAAGACAGAATCAGTAATAACTTGTAATAATTTCTATCACATATACTACAGTGCAGACATCTGATGTGAGTTAAACAGAATTCCTACTACCCCAAGAGAATTTCCTCAGATTTTCTGTGGGTAATGGCATGCAATCCATGAAGCAAACATTTAACCAAAAAAACCCCACCCAGGAATCAAACAAAAATCCCCCCAAAAATGAAAAAAACAAACAAACAAAACCAAAACAACCAAACCAAAACAAAAATAACCCCCCAAAAAACCCCAAAACAAAAAAACAAAAAGGAGCCCAAACAAAAAAGCCCACAAAAAAACCCCAAACCAACCCCCCCAAAATAAAACCCCACAACAAAAACCCAACCAAACAAAAAAACAACCAAAATGAAAAAGAAAGCAAGCTCAAATGAGGAAATACTGTGTCTCTCTATGATTGCATTTTCCTCTTACAACTCTTTGATGCATCATAAATGCAGCAAGCGTGGCTATTGATTCACTTTCTTTCACAATACATTGTCACTGCTCTGGAGAGAGATTTGAGACAGTGCTGGAAGAACAGAAGAGAAACATGGTGAAACAGAAGTAAACAGTTAGGATAAGTAAATAAAGGAGACTTTAGAATCAGTCAATATATGACAAACATTTTCCAAATGAGAAATAAAGGAATATAACTTCTGTAGCTAAAATTGACAACTTGTAGTTTCTAGCATTGCTATGCTTGTTATAATAGGAGTTTTAACCCGCAATACTTGTTAGCTTTATGTTGCAAGGATATCACTGCAAGACAAAAGGTCTTACCTGATTTCTTATTGTGAGGCTGTTTAATTCCACATTAATATGTCACATACAAATGTGATAATAAATAAGTTGCACACATAATGTTGCAATACAGTGGTTTGCATTTTCATTTTTTGCTAGATCTTCCTTTTAAGTTTACTTTCTTGCAGCTGCAGTAGTTAATAATGTAGTATCACTGTGACTGGAAAAACTGAACTGTGAAATTTCAGGCACTTGACTGGTCAGATTTAAAGACATAGCTAAATGTATGATGTCAGTTCTTGTTTTTAAAGAAGATAAAGCAAGCCTGGGTCATCCAGTTCAGTGATGCTGATCATATATGGCCAGGATAGATATAAAAGGGAAAGAGTAGGAAAAAGAGGTTCATGTTTTAGTTACAGGTTTTGGTTGGCCCTTTACTACCTACATTAAAGCAATTCAACAGCCATCTGTAATGAATAATTGAAAATAAGCTGCTACATTTTGTGTTTTACTTGCTTAAACTCTCTGAACCTTCTTCTGCCTTATACATCTGCTGCCAGTGCTGTTGAGTCAGCAGCTTATTTCAATTCAAGTAATCAAAACTCTGAAAAGTTACTTTTCTCCTTTTGTTTGCTCCACAAGAGCATCTTCTCTCAACATTATCTCCTTTTATTTTATCTCTGTTCTTCACTCTTTTCTGTGGTGGAAATCTACCCCTGTGTCTGCAAGGGTTTAATTTCTGTCCAAGGTCACAGGATTCCAGATTTACCAAGCCTTACTGGCAGCTGGGAAAATTATGTTTGGCAGCATGACCATTTCCCTTGGAGCTCAGTGAGTGCCAGTGCACTGCTCAAGCTCTGCTCTTGGCTAATATCTTCTCTACTGGAGACCTAGAAAACTGTGGTCAATTAAGATCATGTTTCTTTTGGTTTCATCTCCACAAACAGCCATCATACTATCTCTGTGTCAGTGTATTAAATTCCCTTTTCCATAGTAGAAGAATAAGTTGGGGGGGTACACAAATCACAACCAGCATTGCTTAAGACACCTTTTATTCATCAAGCTTGTATTAAGTCAATCAAACCATTGTTAATAGTAGCAGGTAACAATTCACACAAGTTTACTTATTTTCTTGCACAGTTTACTCACATGCTTGCTTATAGTCGCTTTGCAGGAAGAGTGGTGGGAAGCCAATGTAACTGTCTGCCCAGAAATATAGGTCTGTGCTGGCATGCCAAGGGCTTCTAGTTAGATGTTGGGGAAGAACTTCAGGGGGCCCTTTCTCTCAAGAGTTCTGCAAATGATACCGTAGTCTTTGTATGTACCAGCCACTGCCTCATTGGATGGAATCTGAGTTTTACAACCTGTTGTTGATATTTGTGTGTGCCCATGGCCTCGTCCTGTGTTTTTTTTCATACTTGAAGAAAATGCTGATTTATTACATGTATACTTATTTCAATTGTTTGATATAATTTATTTTCTAACTAAAGTTTAAATAACTGTAGTAATTAAAAGACCATGTTTGACATTGAGGATAATTCAATGTTGTAATTGAGGTAAACAAAAATAATAATTTCTTGTTGCAAAGGTAAACAAAAGGAGAGGTATCTGTGTGAATAATGGAGTCTCACTAGAAGAGTCATGCCTGATGTTTCAGCTAAAATATTTTTTGCCTAAACTGTCAAGTTACTTCTATAGTAGCTGTGCATCTAGATGATTAGAGAGGCGAGAGAGGAGCAGTAATAAAGCGATATATTTAATTTCACCAAAATTACTTTAGTCAAATTGTCAAATGTGATGTAATTGGTGTGAAAAATTCTCCAAGATGTGTCTCTGCAAGTTCGTTGAGGAGGCAGCGCATAAGCCTCATGGTGAGGTCTTCACCTATCTAAAGTATTTCTGAATTCTCAGTCACTGCAATAGCAAGGTGTCATACTGATTTGAAATCATTATAATATGTACTATGACAGAAGCTTCATCCATGCATATTTCTGCAGTTTTTCTCAAGACTTCTGTAGAGAAATCGCCTCAGGAATGACAGAACATATCAGTGGCTTACAGTCAGGTCCTGATAAAAAAGGAGAAGATTGTGATTTCAGTCTGAGGGATTTAAGACATTGGTATCTTAAGTAAGTATCATCTAGACTGATGTAGTATTCCAGAATGACTGGTCATTGCAGTACATTGGTCATTTTCATTTAGTTCAGGTTGGTACGTGAAGTGCTGTAGCTGTGTAGGATCTTCCTTCCTTGTACCATTCAGTCTTCAATTTTCCTATCAGAAATGGGAAATGTGTGGTTATCTTCTCACAGAAAACTAAACCAAAGCACTTACTAAACAACACTGCGAGAAATCAGATTACGTGGGTTTAAGACTGACTGAAGTATGTTAATTTGTGTGATGCGCTTGTACTCTCAGATTCAATGTTTCCTTGCTTTTACTTAAGGATTATTGAGTCCTCAAGCACTTCCTGGCAGCTTCACCATTTTATTTATGAAAGGCCTTTGAACAGTCTCTTTGCAGTAGTTCATGTCGCACTTTTACATTATCAATGCTTTTAATTCTTAGAAGAATTAAAGTCCTCCTGAAATCTGTGTCTACTATATGCAAGTTTTTGTGGGTATTTTCTTTGAAAATTGTTAATTATGCCGGATAATTTTTATGTTGAATTCTAGTTTCATACACTGTTTCCCTGTCCTTTTCATACCAACACACTGATCTAAGACACAGCTAAGTGAAAGGACAGCTGGGCTGAGTTCAGTGTGTATGTATCTGAGAATGTGGGTAGCAAAGCACTGAGAGGCAAAATATATCTAAACGCTGTTCAATGGTTTATACTAGTCACAATTCAGACAATACAATTTTAGATGCACTGAGTACTGAATTGAAAATATGTATTTCCACATTATGTGTTCTTCCCTTCAGAAAATATCATCTAGGTTCTTTACAAAACATAGGTCTTAGACTTTTCTAAAGTATGTACAAATAAACAGTGTATAGAAGTGATAGAAATGTTGATTTTTAGTATTATGAGTCTTATTAATGCAAAATTTAATATTAGTGATTGATTTAGATATAACACTAAAGGAGAATTCTGCATTTAAAATCGTGAAGTTTAGTAATTGCTTCTAATCTTCAATCTGCGTTTGTTCTAAATGATAAATATGTTATTCAATAAAATATTCTTTGCTTCATAGTAAAGTGTAGCCATGGATCTCTTGGGGACTTGAACAATTAATTCATTTTTTCCCAAGGAAACCAAGCCATCAAGAATCATCATGTGCTTTAAGTTCTCTGAACCCAGAGTATTGCTGGTATTGCCTGACAGTATTGCCTGTTTCTTGTTTGCTTGATCGTTTGTTTCTTTCCAGCTAGCTCCTTAAAAGCTGGTTTTGAAGAGCCTAGATGATATGTCATTGGTATGTATGATCACCAGAAATATTTGGGATCATTCTAACATACTAACAATTTTTTTTTTAAGGCAGTTTAACAGCCTTGGATGTCTGTTGCCATAATAGTCTTTCTTGTAAAATGTGAGATTGTTATTCTATTTATTATCCCTAGAGACACAGAATAATTGACAGTTGTCCAGAAGCAGGTAGAACAGATCTGAATATTCAATCTTTCGTTCTTCTCACTGAGCTTCTTGCATTTATTTGCAGTAGGTAAATCACCTAAGTCAGTAACTCAAGCAAATTTGGAAATATGCAATCAAAAAGAAAAGACAGGTGCCTCTAAAGTACGACTTATGCCAGATCACAAAGACATGTGGGGTCACGGCTCTGAGATGCTTTTAGGGGACTAGAAGGATTTTTGGCATTAAAGGACTAAAGGACTTTCTAGGGTAAATTCAGTCATGGGTTAATATATGTATTTCTTATTAAATTTTGTTCTTAAATTAGTATTGAAACTGTTCTTCTGTCTGCAGGATTTCAAACTAAAGAGAAAATTTATTAGAACAATAAAAAAAATAATAAAAGAATTTTGTTATTTCACCACTTGAGTTGTGATGCCTGAGCCTAAGCATATCAATGACTGCTTATTGATCACCAAAATACATTTATTTCAGTAGCAAAAAGCAGCAGAAATGACATACTGAAATATTAATTATTCACTTAGGAGACAAAACACATGGGAACTGATTTTCAAACCATTGTTCACATTTTTTTGGCACACATGTACTGACTACATTTTCCATATTATCACTTCATGAGCTCTTTTTTTCTTGTCCCTTTTGATCTGTTCTTACATTTTTTTCCAAGACTCCAGAAGATTTGTTAAATGGAGTTGAAATATGTTTTCAAAAAAGCTACAGTTGTCTTGAGATTTTAGTCTTCCTAGCTCCATCTATTTGTGTGGTAATTGTCTAAAGAATTTAGGGATTGAGTCCAGTGGTGCTGCTTTGTTTATACAACATATTCTCTACAAGAACACTCCTGAGGATGACAATACAGCCATGTGAGAGGTTTAAATCAGTAAGTCTAGTACTGTCACTACAAGTATTAACTGTTTCCCGGAAGGAGTATAGATTTTATATCATATAAACAAGGCAGCATCTAGTAAGACTCATTTCTCTTAAACGGTTACATTGAATTCAGTGAAAATGAGTTCTTAGTGAAGGCTACTGTCGATGGCTGAGTGAAAGGCCATTCCAATTCAGAATGCAAAGTCAGGAAAAGAAGAAACTTAAATATATGAAGATCCAGTATCTGGTTTTCCTCTAGTTTTTCTTTTGGAATTGAGCTGTGAAAGCTTCTTGGCCTGTATCAGATACCAGCCAAACTAATGGTACAATCAAGATAGTCTCAAGTCTCTGATGTGTCTAGTGTCTTTTGTTTTTTCTTGTTTTTGTTACTACTCTCCATGTTTGCTGTGCCTTTCAAGACAACAGCATGGTATGAAAAGGAAAAAAAAAAAAAAAGCAGCTGGACATGTTAGCCATTTCTGGAGATTAATTCATCATTCTTTGCTTTAACTACAATCTGATCTGACCCATGGGCCGGACTATGTCTCTGAGTCCAGTAGTATGCAGCTGCTTTGCATTCACAGGTACTCTAATCCTCATGTTTGAAAGAGAACCTTTGATTAGCTCCCACATCACTCTTTTTTCTCAGTTTGACTGCTGCCTGCTCCACAAAGGGACAGCAGTGCTTCATGCAAATTATAGTGCCATCTTCAACATACTTTACAAGTGCACTGGATTAGTGAACAAAGGGAAAGAAGAAAACTCAACGGCAATACTAGTTGAATCATTTTTGGTCACATGTGTCAGACTTAGCAGTCCTGAGGATGAAGTGCTTTGCTGTGGGATGTTGAGGTGCAGCAGGCCTCAGGAGACCACAGCCTCCCTTGCTGTGTGATTGAATGGTCTCCTTATGAATTTTCTTTGGCTGGGGCAGTTCATATCATCTAATACACTCATGTATATTCTCCCCCAGTGGCTTAGATGTTATTAACAGTAAGTCTATCAACTTTATAAACACTCAAATATAGAAATATTCACTAAAATTTGACCATACAAGGTAAAGTTTTCTAGTTTATTAATTTATTTAAGAAAAGTATGATGTCTTTCTTAAGTACTTCAACTACATCTAGCCTTTTCTCTTAAGGGCCTACAGTCTCACAAGGGAACCATTCAGTGCTGTGATTGGATTCATACAAATTGGATGGGAAAATTGGGCTAGGGTAGGAGCAACTGAATTGGGAAAGTTTATGAGAGCTACTAGTTCGGGGTGAATAATAAAATAAAGACAGCAGTTTGCCGATTTTGAAAAGCTCTGTGCTATGTAATAGACTATAATTTAATTCTGAGAGACTATTTTATTAGATTTTTTCCCAAGTAAAATCACAATTCCTATTGTTCCTTATCATATGTCTCATTACTGCTGCGAGTATTACCCTCTTTATATGATTATAGTGATTCATGCTACACTCTCTTGGTTGTTTTGTACACAATTACAAGTAAATGATGGTAGCAGTTTGGTGTTCCTTAATATAAGACCAATAGGGTTTGGAGGTAGGTTTTTTTTTCTAAACAGGGATGTATATTTTAGCAAAGGAGTAGTGATAAGCCTTACACTGAGACCAGTCAACAGATGCATAACTCCAATAAAATGTAAATTCTCAGCACTGGTCAAAGTAATAAGCTGAAGAAATGCTGTGCCAAATAGTGGTTCATAGTGTTACAATAAATCTGTATGAAGTTCATTGTCATTTACACTTGTTATCCTTACATGATATATACTTGTTATCCTTACATATATAAACATATATGAAAATATATGATTACTTTTGTGTATTTGAATGTACAACTGTTGTGAGAATGTACCTACGAAACACATTCCTTTTTAGGGGAGTTGGGTCTGTGAGAGAATGAACACATTTCATGCTATACCGAGTACTTCCAGATCCAGTCAAAGCCAAAGAAAGCTGTGAGAGTGAGGTTTTGGTTTACCCTGGTGTTGAATAGAAGGGAGTTCTCTGATTGGGCAGAAAAAAAGCCATTGGTTCCAGTTCCTGAAGAAGCAATGATGTAAGGAATCTAAATCGAGAGGAATGATGACTTACAGAAAAGAAGTGCGGTGTTATTAAGGAAACTGTGTGATGAATTGAGACCTTGTTCTTATTCTTGCTCATTCAGAGTTGTGTGTGCCGCAGGGTGGCATTGTGTGAGAAACTGAAGTTATCTCAGTGTTGATGGGATGTTTTCTACTTTAGTTTTAACTAAAGCTTAGTTGGGGGAAGAGATGAGGTGAAGGAGAAGTGCAGGGAGTACTGCATTTTGGCTTCTGATTTTACTTGTGGATCAGAGCACTAGTTTAAATCCTGCTAAAAAAGTACAGTTAAACTTTCCCAAAATGGATCAAAGGATATTGGATGTTACTTTTTGCCTGCCTTAGGGCATCTCTGGAAATTTGATTTAGTTACTGTATACCCAAATTAATTAATATATTGTGTGGTAGTGCAAGAACATTTATTTATTAACTTTGCTACCTCTTGAATTGTCATTTTTAAACAGATTATTAAAACTCTCTAAAAAGCTGTTGACTCATATTGTTACATTTCCTCCCACCTCTCCTCTGCCATTCCTCCTTTGGATTCAGATAGTAATTAACATGGTAGATATTATTAAAATTAAATGCAGAGGAAAATAATTTGGAAGTGCTACATAAACATGTATACTGTTATAAACAGTATTATTACAATATTGAGAAAAAAAAGGTAATTCAGTTGTAAAATAGAAGACAAATGTTACCTATATTTTTTTGGTGAAAATACCAGTTTTAAATTTTGGGGTGTGCTTGTCTTCAGTGATGTCTCTGTTTAAGAAGAAAAGTAAGGCTTATAAGTCAGTAGAGCTAAAACTCCACTGATACAGTAGTGATGTTAATACATAGAAAGTTGTGTATACCAGTGTTGTTGAAATCATATAAAAGCATTTTCTGTGTGAAGATTTCAAACTTGCTGATGATGCTGTACAAAGTAGACAGAACTCTTAGGGTAGTGTGTGCACTGTGCACAGATACCCAAATCCTTTCAAGTAATTCATTGGTCTAAATATCTCCAGAAACCAGCTCTTAAATTCATTCTGTAGAAGTCAGTGTCACCTCCTCATTCATCATGACATGGTCCAAATGACTAAATCCAGTGAATATTCTTTTGAAAAACTTAGTAGGATATTTGTATGTTAAAAATATGAACTACTTTCCAAGGCAGTGATAGAACAAGGTACTTAATAATTATTTGTTACATTTTATGAAGTGTAAGATCAGGACTTGGTTGTTCTTCGTGACACTGTTGCTCTTCATATCTGCAAATGCCCAGTGGGAAAAAGGCTTACCCTTTTAAATTCAGCATGCAAGCTTTGGTGAAATTTAAGAAGTGGAAATAAAGAGAGGCAGTAACAAAGAGAAAATGATAATTATAATGAGCGAAGCTAGAGTTTAAGAATCAAACTATATAGGTTCAAGATGCTCTTCTTTGGATGCAAGATACAAATAATAATTATATTAAAATTACATTAATCTGTCACTATTTCTATTATTTTTATGCATTGTACAAAATTAACTCAACTTCATTTCTTATAAAGAGCTTTCCAGTAACATTTCAGCTTGATTTTGTATACCTGAGATAGGAAGTGTCTTAGGAGGGCTGATGCAAACTGTGTCATGCTCTATTGAGTACACTTCAGTGGAAAAGGTATGCCAAAATCCAAGGCAGTTTTCCTCATTTTTATCACTCTATTTTATCACAAGTTTTAGCTTTTAGTATAACTTAAATTTTAAAATAAATATGAATGATTTTGTTTCACGTGGGAAATACGTGTCAACAACAATAATCTTTAATAGTGGAAATAATATCTGTCAGAGACTTGGGGATCAGCCTTTACCATCTGTGTAATGGAGGTTAAGTGAATGTGAAAACCATGCATTAGTAAGACTGTAGTGGCATTTCTCCAAGTGGAAGTAATCTTTAAAATTTTGTCCAAAAATGGTTGCAGATGGTTTAAATGGGATTTCATGATTTTAACAGGTTTGATTCATGTTTCTGTTACTTTTTATTAATTTTTCCACTTCCTAACTGCTGCTTTTATTCAGATATAAGATGTCATAATTTCATGATGTCTGTGTTTATGATACTGCAACATGTTGCTATGGAAATTCTTAGAAAGTCAAAAATGTAAAGCCCATTTCTGAATGAGGCTTTGGTGTCTTTGCTTCTCCTTATTTTGGAATTTATAAGTTTATCTAAATTTTACCATACAGCTACTATAAATCTTCAGGATTATTCATTATTATAATTATGAAAGTATGAGTGCCAAAAGTGCAAGTAACCTTCTTCAGATGTTTTAACAAGGGGCTGGAATGATCAAGAGAAATTTTGTATCCCTTTTCTACATGAACCCTGATATTAGAAACAGCTGGTTTTATATTAAGCCTAAATGTCTTCTGATTTGTAGCAGTAATATTACTTTATCTTGTAAGTGCTTTTCATCTGACTATTTCTAAGATTTCTTTCCCCAAAACATTAATTAAGTTAATGCTCTACTGTACAGAAGGTTAATATAATTTTCTTTTTATAGATGAAGAAACTGTACGTAAAAAGGTCACATCTCATGTCAGTGACAGATGTATGCAGTACTCTTCTACTTTAGCCACTGGGAAAAAACAAATCTTGCTTCTATCTATGCATTTACAACTGTTACTATAACTGGACATAAATGCCCAGAAATTAAGTTTTTTTGTTACAAGATTACATATTTCCATCAGATGAAGGAGAGGAGGAGGAAAAAAAAACTTTAGTAGTAGCCAAAGTAGAGGAATGAGATCATTTAAAAGGACCAGTCACTCAAAATTGGACAAAAAAGTCTACGTATAATGTGCGTGTGTGTGAATATGCATAATATATACTTATATTTTTAAATCATAATTTTTTGAGTTGTGGAAAATCTTTCAGGAGATCTTCAGTCTGATTTTATGTTTAAGGATATATCAGAAAGGATCATCTTTTCAGAAACAGATGTATTTCCCCAGACTTGAAGCGGAAAATGCTGTTCAGTAATCCAAACCAAAAACTAAGGGGAAAAAAATCTGTAGTGGAAGGAGCAGCTTTTCTGTATTTGTATGGCATTCTTTTTTTTCCTTGTATTTTCTGTAGAATAGAAATTATTAAATTTTATTTAGAGAATAAATATTTCATTTTAAGCTTTTAGGTAGGCTTTTGAGACCCTCTATCTTTCCCCTGGAAAACCCTAAACATTCTTAAATCCCAGCTCCTAGAAATATTGTCTACAGAGCATTTTGGTCAGATTGTAGGCATGGCACCTAGGTTTTCCAGGATTTTGAGGTCATTCCTGAATAGGTTTTGACATATCCGAAAGTAGTGCTTATTTGGTTGAATTTGAAACTTGTGGGATTTATATCTTCTCACCAGCCTAGTCCTGGACTAAAAGGGCTAGAAAGCTTGTTAGCTTTGACTTCAGTACAGGTCGACTTGCAGGGCGTTGTTTCAGTGTAACCAGGAGTGGTTTTCTAAAAGAAAATTACAAATTTTTTATGAACACTGAAATTTTCCCTTGAAAGTCGTATCACTTGTAATATACACATTTTCTACCAAAGTCATTGATGAAAGCGGGAGTTCTAGACGAGAGCCATCAGCCAGTTTGCAGTAGGGTGATTATTCTGAAGACACTAGAAATATAAGCAATGACTAACTTATGTAATTGAATATTGCAGGGATATTTTTCATACAGGAAGGAATCTGATTACCTAGAAATGCAATTAGATACGTATTTATCCAGATTTAATTTTTAGCAAGACACTAAGGTTACTGCCTTTGCTTGTAATTTTTCTCTGTACCGTAAAGTGAATAGCACCACAGTATAACATCTGAATAATTTCACCATCATGAACACACATACTGGTGTGTTTCTCAAGAAGTGATTCAGACACCCTGTTTTGGTTGCACTTAGCATTTCCTTCTTACCTTTCTGCATAGGTGATCTTCTGCCTATTTTCATTTATGCTGTTAGGAAAGCCAGTCATGGAGGGCTTAATTTCTCCTGTTCCAGGAGCACACACACATGCATGTTACAAGTCCTTTTCCATACCTGTTTTTAGACACTCAAGCTGTGAGTAGCTGAATCCTAGACCCTACTCCCTCATCTACCCAACTTGCAGTGCTGAGACCTAGGAGCCCCTGACATCCATCATCCCACTGTAGTTTCTGGCACTCAGACCGTATACTGTGCTTGTAGGCTAGTCCAGCTCGAAGTTAAATGGCTCCCACACATGCGCACTCAAGAGCTGAGGGCATACCCACAGAGAAGAATGACTTTAATAAGAAGATGGACCATGGTGCAGTGCAAGACTCAGTCAGGCAAGTGTGCTGACCAACAACCTCTTTACATGCAACTAGCTTCTTTTGTCCTTTTCTATTTTCCCACTTTTGTCCCTCCCAGGTCCATCTTGACCCCTCTTTTTCCATGTCTTCAGTTCTTTCCCTAAACATCTCATAATAAGCCTCATATCGTACCAAGCATTCTCTCTGCTTTATCCCCAAATTCTCTTCTCACATAGTAAGGCCTGTACCCCAAAGACCCCATTTAACATGCATGGCTGGCCAGGGAGTTTCTTTGTTTCCGTATCTTGGTGAGTGTCTTCACCAGGGACAAACATCTCCTTCTTTTACTTTGATGGCCTTTGGTGTAAGCCAGTTCAGCGTGCTGCATTTTAATTTCTTAGGTTATTAGGTTCCTACACCTGTCGCTGCTCCCCTGGGTTTGTGGACATCAGCCATTTGTCAGGTAACCTAAGCATTTGTTGTCAGACAAGATCACTGTTCATTATGTTAGTCTGAAGGCCACATAAACAAATCATCTCAGATACCCAAAGCAGAGTTTGTGTAGGACTTAGCTCCCTCATCCAAAAAGTGTGATTCTCATTGCCCATTTTCACAGCTGCTGTTTGTGTGAATTCTCTTTCTCTTGGTTGTGCAGTGCAACTTTAGTCCTAAGGTTTCACAAATTAAAATCACTTCCGTTTTTATCCTGGAAAAACTTGATTTACTAGACCTGCTCAGGTCACTTTTATTAGGTTGAAGCACGAGTTTCCCATTTCTTTTTGTAGCATAGCAAGTGCACTATACATATCCTGCCCTAAAGCAGTACTTCAGAAAATGAATTAGTGAAGTTCAGACCTAAGTGCATATCAACCTTCCCTGGAAGTTACCCAGTGCATAGAAGGAGTGGTTTTGAAGAAAAACTGAGCTCTTCTGCATCTTTTTCGTATAAATATGATCAGGTAGCTTACTATATAATGACTTGGTTTAAGGTTCTGTCATACAGAATACGTATTTATACAGATTGTAATCTCCATAATTTTGTAGAGAAATAGGTCATTTAGTAAGGGCTGTTATTTTGTTGTGGGATCAAATGTCTAAAAAATGGATAACGAAACTGATAGTCAAACACTTAAGGAGTTAATATCATTGCCTTTCTTTATAGAAACAAGGGTAAAAAGGCATAATCTAAGTTACAGCTTTAAATAAATTTGCTGTATGACAACTATTACTGTTCTCTGGGAAAAATATAGTAATTACAGGGAAACTGATTTTTTTTCAACTACAATTTTAAAAGTATTTTCATAGTGTATCCTTTATAGCTTGAGTTTCATTTGGAGAGTGGTAGATGGTAATGGAACTGTTACTTTTCCTCAGAAATTACTTTGTTCATAAAAGAAATGGCACAGTTTGGCTGACTGAAACTTTCATAGAATAAAGACAGTGGTCTACAATAATCTATTGTTTAAGATTAACTTAAGTTTCAAGACAAGAAATTCAAACTCTTTTTGGAAAACTAAATGCTTATCTACAATGACCACTGTCAATTCACTTTAAAGTGACCATTGTTGATTGGTTTTTTTTTTGTGTTTTGTTTGTTGTGGGTTTTGTTAGTTTGGATTTGTTTTGTTTTATTAATTTAGATTTTAAAATACATGGGAAGGTAAGTGTCGAGAGATTCTTACTGATGGATTCATTGGCACCTGAATGTAAGGGGACGTGCGTTGGATATATGTCATGAAAAGTTTTGTTTTAATGTAAGTATTCTTATTTACTGTTTTTCTAGAGTTGGAATTGTGTCTTGCTTGGCTGTTTTGTTTTTGTTGGAAATTATGAATGCATTTTCTACTTTATTTTGAATTTTCCTTAACAATTTCTACTGTTATTAATGTTTTTCATTTTATGTAATTATATTTTATTATATTTTTCTTCAGGAGCATTTTGTTTCTTGGAGTTAAATGTAACCTGATATAGTAGGTTCACCCTTGCAGACCTCCCATGTCTTGCCTATTTCCAGATAACACAGTTATTCAAATATATGGGAATGAATCCTGTGTGGCTTATGGTTTTCAAATTTTGTTTGTGTTCTCTGAATTCATGTAAAATAATGTCAGATGAAATGTTAGAGCAGAAAAAAAAAAGCCACACAACAAAAAAAAAAACACACAAAAAAATCTGATATTCATCTGGTTACTGTAAACTGCATATTCTTAACGCTTTCTAAACAACTGTGTTTCACTGATGTTTTAAAGATGTGAGCATTATTTTGTCCATAGAATGTGTTATATCATTGAGGGAAGGAGGGCTGATGACAGAGTTCTTAAGAAATGATTCTGCAGTCAAGTTACTAATATTCTTTCTCGGATGTGAAAAGCACAATCCATTTGTTTACATGGAAATAGGTATTACACAACTGTGTTGGATTTTCAGCTCTGCTCCACAAATAGAATATGATAAAAGCAATGTAATATAGTAAAGCATGTCACTGTGGACTCTCTAGAGTAGCATAAGATAGTCTTTAAAGGGTTCTGAGATTTTATACTAAAAATCTAAATACTATTTAGATTTAAAGCTACATTTACATAGTGGGTGTGTTGGGTTGACCCCAACCAGCTGCCAAGTACCCACACAGAAGCTCGCTCACTCCTCTCACCCAGCAGCATGGGGGAGAGAATAAGAAAAAAGTGAGAAAATCCATTGGTTGGGATAAAGGCAATTGAATAGATTAAGAGGGAAAACTCCCGAACATGCAGTGGAAAAGAAATCACTTATCACCTGCTACAAGCAGACTGATGCCCAGCCATTAGCCAGGCATCAGCCATATTGACAGGTAACCCCTCTACCCCTTCTTTCTCTACACCAGTTCTTGTTGCTGAACATTATGTTAAATAGTAGGAAATATCACCTTGGCTAACTTGGGTCAGCTGTCCTGGCTGTTTTTCCTCCCAGCTTCTTTTCATCTCTTGCTGGAGGCAGGATCAAAGTGGGACAAAGAGAAAGCCTTGATGCTGTACAAGCGCTTCTCAGCAATAGACAAAACATTGCTATGCTATCAACATGTTCAGTGACAAATCCAAAACACAGCACCACGCAGGCTGCAGTGATGAAAATTAACTTCATTGCAGCCGGATGAAGTACACCTTGTTAGCATAAATAATACATAGAATATCATGCACCAGTTTTAGAAGTATGTATGACATCAAGAGAAAGTTGTAGGAGGAGTAGGGAGTAATGCATTTGAATGATAGCTGAGGTATGAACAGAGATGAACCTTACATAGAAGTGACGGTAGTTAGAAGTGTTATGAAAAAGTTGCAACCTTACTTTATTTCTGAAGATATCTTTGCTTATGCTGCACTGTTTTCTATTATTTCCTTTTGATGTATGTCCTGTCATTTGTTCATGGCAGCTTACAATGGATGGTTTCATTTGTTTCTCAGCACAGTTGCACACTAGATCTTGCTGACCTTCGGCAATGCAATGTATTAGTCAGTGGAATCTTGCTTTAAGTCTGTATTGAGTTCAGGCTGAAAATAACTGTCTTTATATGTACTGCTTTTTCTAGTTCATGCTTAACCTCTTTGAAAATGCTTCAATTTTCATTGCATTAGAACTGTTCATTCTTTAACTTACAAAGGCAGATAAAAATACGAAGATAAAAGAATGGAAAAAAGCACATAGCGAATAATTGTGATAGAGATTTGTGTTGTGCACATAGAGATAATTGTGTTGTGCAACAAAGAGGGAAGAAATTAATTTTATTCTAAAGATTTGAGCTCTGTATTTTATTTTATTCCAATCTGATTTGTCCTAGTAATTTTACTTCTTCCCCAACACATTGCTGGGCCAGTATTTAATCCATAATAATTTTGTACGTAAGCATAATTCAGCTCTGAGAAAGCCTGTCATTGCAAACTGACTTTTTTTTTTTTTAATAAACCACCTCCCCAAATGTTCAAGAATATAAAAAAAATGAAAAACTTAGATGTAGCACCTGAATTCCAAAATTAACCACAATAAAAAAAGAGAAATCCAATAAATATTTATGCCTGAGAACACTTCAAAGCTGAGAATGTTCATTGCGCCTTTTCGGCATGACTAGAAAATTGAATGGGGAGTAAGGTAAATTAAGTCCGGAGGAACTGGCAAAGCATACTGCAGATCTGTGTATGTCTTCCAGCATGTTTGCAAAGATGAGCTTCATGAAAGTATTTGTTTGGTGGTATTTTCAGTTATAGATACTTTGATAATCCTTAAAAGGTATCCTGAAAAATTCCAGTAATCCTTTTGGATTTTTTTTAACCTTCCTGTTGGTTATTTTCTGTAAATGCAGCCTTTTCTGTCCCCCTATCTAACGTTTTACATAAATACCAATTTTTAAGAAGATATTCAAATGTCCATCTGTTCTCTAAAACTAATTCTGTAAAAAGCTAGTGTGTCAAGGGTTCAGCAGTAGCAGTCATTTTTTTCCTCCTTGGTAGCTGGTGCAGAGCTGTGTTTCTGATTTTGGGCCTGGGAACGGCGCTGATAACACCAGTGTTTTCAGTTACTGCTTGGTAATGTTTTGGTCTGGCCAAGGACTTTCTGAGTCTCATGCTCTGCCAGGGAGGGGGGGAAGCCGGGAGGAAGCAGATACAGGACACCTGACCCAAACTGACCAAAGAGGTTATTCCATACCACAGCACATCATGTCCAGGATATGAAAATGGAGGGCAGAGACCCGGAAGGGTGTGGTGGTGCTTTGGGGGGTGTTCGCTGCTGGGGGGTGCACTGGCTGGGTTGGGCTTGGTGAGCAGTTGTATTCTTTTTCCTTGTATTTCTCTTGTATTATTACTGGTGGTAGCAGTAGTGATTTGTGTTGTACCTTAGTTACTAAACTGTTCTTATCTCAACCTGTGGGAGTTGCATTCTTTCGATTCTCCTCCCCATCTCCCCGGGACTGGGGGAAGAAAGAGAGGTGAGTGAGTGAGTGAGTGAGTGAGTGAGTGAGTGAGTGAGTGAGTGAGTAAACTTCGTGGTTAATTGGACTTAAACCACGACACTAGTGGTAGACATGTTTTTAAACAAATCTCAGATTCAGCTCAGAATTAATATTTAAAACTGATTTAATGGGAAGGTTACAAAAGTTCACTTGAGACTTCATAAAATTGTCTGTACTTTTATGTGAAAAGTTGGTTGGTATTTTTTTTTTTCAAATAAGTCTACATTTTTTTGTGTATTAATAAGAGAAGCTTAGTATTTCCTAATATGGTCGTCCTCTAGACGAGATGTGGCTCAGGGAAAACTTACTTTACTTGTATCAATGGTTTCACCAGTGGACAAAAGACCAGGGACTTACTAATGTGAGTAAAAATCTTGACTTCCTTGTGAGCCTTGAACATCTAGTGGACTTAAACTCAACTGATAAGTTGTACATATAGTTAAATATGTATAATAACATATGCATATAGATTTTGAATGAGAACCCAAAGTCTAACTTCACAACAAAGCTTAGTTTCATTCAGATTAGATTTTTTTGCAGTTACATATGAATATATTCCGTATTATAATGCTTCTGAATTAATGTACGCTGTATTGCACTTTATACATTCTTACCATGTAGTAATACATAATATAAAGTTCAGTATTAGAAAAACAGAAAAACGTAATTGAATAGCACATGAACAAAAGTGCATTTTTATAAGTAACTAATTTTGTTCAAAACTACTGTCCTTGAAAATATTTTGAACATATGGACTAAATGTTTTATAGCAATAAGCGCATATTTTGTGTATGAGCGTAGGAGTTTAGAAGAGGGAAGGAAAAGGAGGTGTTAAGTATGACAGTGAGGTGGGAAAAAGTGACAATGGGAGAGTGAGAACTCTAATGCAGAAATTTATGCCATGCAACTAATCCTTGACACGTGACTTATGGGAGAGCTGTGTCTACACGCTATATCTGAACCAGTATCTGTGTGCTTGTACCCTGCTGTAGATGTGAGGCAGCTTATTAATTTTTACTTTAAGGCAATTTGTATGCATAATCATTATTTCAACGCAGATCATCCTGAGTACTGTACATGTTAACTCCAGGATGCTTGTAGCCATTGGAACAGGTTGATTTTGATACGAAAAGACAAAAACTCTTCAGGTGAGGCTTGGAAGCGTTGCATATTTGTAAATTTCATGTTCTCAAGTGTAACTTTACTTGAGAGAATGCATAGCTACTGACAACGTGACTTGATTTAAGATAAAAATTATGTTTAAGCATACACCTGGTACTTCATCCTTTCAGGTTATATTCCAATCAGGTGTTCACAAAGTAATTGAAATTAGTATTTTTTAATCATAGAATCATAGAATAGTTAGAGTTAGAAAGGACCTTAAGATCATCTAGTTCCAACCCACCTGCCATGGGCAGGGACACCTCACACTAAACCATGTCACCCAAGGCTCTGTCCAACCCAGCCTTGAACACTGCCAGCGATGGAGCATTCACAACTTCCCTGGTCAACCCATTCCCGTGCCTCACCACCCTTACAGTAAAGAATTTCTTCCTCATATCCAATCTAAATTTCCCCTGTTTAAGTTTGAACCCGTTGCCCCTTGTCCCTTTACTACAGTCCCTCATGAAGAGTCCATCCCCAGCATCCCTATAGGCCCCCTTCAGATACTGGAAGGCTGCTAGGAGGTCTCCACACAGCCTTCTCTTCTCCAGGATAAACAACCCCAACATTCTCAGCCTGTTTTCATACGGGAGGTTGCTCCAGCCCCTTGATCATCCTTATGGCCCTCCTCTGGACTTGTTCCAACAGTTCCATGTCCTTTTGATGTTGAAGACACCACAACTGCACACAGTACTCCAAGTGAGGTCTCTTGAGAGCAGAGTAGAGGGGCAGGATCACTTCTGTTGACCTGCTGGTCATGCTCCTTTTGATGCAGCCCAGGAGACAGTTGGCTTTCTGAGCTGCAAGCACACACTGCCGGCTCATGTTCATTTTCTCATCAACGGAAACCCTAAGCCCTTCTCCGCAGGGCTGCTCTGAATCTCTTCTCTGCCCAACCTGGAGCTGTGCCTGGGATTGCTCCAACCCAGGTGTGGGACCTTGCACTTGTCATGCTTAAACTTCATCAGGTTGGCATCGGCTCACCTCATAAGCGTGTCAAGGTCCTTCTGGATGGCATTCATTCCCTCCAGCATATCGACCGAACCACACAGCTTGGTGTCATTGGCAACCTTGCTGAGGGCGCCCTCAATCCCACTGCCCATGTCACCAACAAAGATGTTGAACAAGACCAGTCCCAACACCCATCCCTGAGGGACACGACTTGTTATTGGTCTCCAGCTGGACATTGAGCCATTGAGCGTAACTCTTTGTGTGTGGCCATCCAGCCAGTTCATTATCCACCGAGTGGTCCACCTATCAAATTGATGTCTCTCGAACTTACAGACAAGGATGTCATGTGGGACAGTGTCAAACGCTTTGCACAAGTCCGGGTAGATGGAATCAACTTCTCTACCCCTGTCCATGAGTTCCGTAGCCCCATCATAGAAGGCCACCAGATTGGTCAGGCAGGATTTCCCCTTAGTGAAGCCATGCTGGCTGTCACCAAGCCCCTTGTTGTTTTTCATGTGCCTTAGCCTGCCTTCCAGGAAATTTGTTCCAGTATTTTGCCAGGCACAGAGGCGAGACTGTCTGGTCTGTAGTTCCCTGTGTCATCCATTTTCCCCTTCTTGAAAATGGGGGTTATTCCATTATTCCAGTCGTCGGGACGTTTGCCTGACTGCCATGATTTTTGAGATATGATGGACAGTGGCTTAGCAGCTTCATTCACCAGCTCCTTCAGGACCCGCTGATGGATTTCATCAGGTCCCATGGACTTGTATATGTTCAGGTTCTTAAGATGGTCTCAAACCAGATCTTCTCCTACAGTGGGCCCAGGTTCTTCATTCTCACTGTCCCTGCATCTGCCTTCCAAGACTTGGGTGGTGTGGTCATATATATTGAAATGAATTGAAATTAATATATTTTTATTGTGTATAAAATATATAATATTTTTTGTATTGGAAATATAGGAAATTATGTACTCTGCTTAGGTTTGGGGAAGAATTTTCTAACTTTTAACAGCTAACTAATTTACTTGCTAAGTGATTAAAAGAGGAGTTGAATTTATTAAGAAGTTAAAAACTCTTAGTGATGACCTGTTCCCCGTTGGCATGCTTCTAACTTTATTACCTCATATGATAATTAAATAAAAACCAGACCTGTGTAAGCTCCTAGGAAGCACTGCAAATGGAAAAATATGATTTGACATGGTTGTGTCACACTGAATTTTGCCTCATGTTTGTGATTTTACTTTCCTTCTGATTGACCACAACGGGTTTTTTCTTATATAGTGTGTTTTAGCATGCGATATGTGTTTGCATGGGGAAGAACTAAAGCTGATAGGTTAGGTGGAGTGTGTCAGAGGCTCATTGACGCAAAACAGACTTTAGAAGAGATTAAGTTCATTTTTATCAATAACATTGGATTAAAAAGAATAATTTTGTGGCTTACTGACAGTTTACCTTGTTGAGATCAATGGTTTACTCTTCATTGTACTAATAAAAAGTGTAACTGAAATGGACAAGCTCAAACTTGTATGTAGATAAGAAAGGGTGTTTCAGTGTTTTATAGGGGGTGCAGATGTCTTCATAAAAAAATATAAATAAACAAATCTCTTTTTTAAAACTTTTCTTTCTTTGGGACAGTCTTTAAAACGTGAGTTTTCAGTTGTACTGGAATATTCATTAAGTTGATAACCAAGTACTAGAGAAGTGCAGCTAGAGGCTCCACTGTCTAGCTCATGAACAGCTCATAAAGTGATCTTGAAAACCTGAAAGATCTAGAACTCACCATGAGCACCAAAGCATACTTTGTATATTCTTATAACAATTTCTTCTGGGCTTGTGCATCCTTCTCTAATTCATAAAATTATCTGACAAAAGCCGAAGAAAAATGGTTTAGACTTTTTAGTATTTTTTTCTGCTTTTTAGATTCCAGTAGAAGCATAAGTGAAAAAATGTGGACAACGTCTGGAATAGAAATTGATGACAAGTCCATTCTTTCTTGCAATCCAAAGTTCATTCTAGACTTTGTTAATCAGACTTGTTCTGATTAGCATCTTCTTTAAGCAATTTATATACCTACATTGAGTATGTATTATACTAGGCAAATGGAAATCTAGACCTTGGCCCTTAGTCCCACTGCTTTATATATTCCCTTTGTGTCTTGGGCATTTATCATCTTGTAGGTGAAAGTAAAGACTCTGTGTTCTGTAAACAGTCAGTGTTGGGTTTGGTATGTTTTCATTTTTCTTGTATTTCTGAGTATGCCCCTTGCTGTCTTGTGTAAGTGTGGTATATTCCTGAGCATTGGTGGCTTCATGCCAAGTGTGTTGTGTTGCTGCAGCCAGGAGGCAGGAAAACATATAATATATGTGGTCAGTCTGTAACCTGCCACTGTCTGAGCCAACTATAGATAGGAGAACACATTCTTTACATAAAATATAAACTATCATGTTTCAACATCCTACATTCAAGTGCAATCCTACATTGTAATCTGTCAACCACTTTGCCAACACAAATTTTTAAACAGGGGAGATGACGTTATAGATAAAGCTCTTCAACATATTTTCCTTTGCCAAATTTGAGCATATGAACTTTATCTCAGGTCGGTATCAGCCAGGTATTATTTATCCAGCCAAAACTTTTAACAGTAGTGGAGGTTATTATGGGTCATTTTGTTTGGGTTCCTTTGGCAAGGTACAAAGAGGTTCTGCAGACAGGCTATGCATGTAACTTGAAAGTGCAAAGCAATAATTTCTTGCCTGATATACAACCGTTAAATAGGACCTAATGAC
Source organism: Myiopsitta monachus (assembly GCA_017639245.1). Lineage (NCBI taxonomy): Eukaryota > Metazoa > Chordata > Aves > Psittaciformes > Psittacidae > Myiopsitta > Myiopsitta monachus. Next base: position 7,701,192 of record CM029918.1, read on the forward strand.
TCTTAGACTAAGCATTAACATGTTCACCACTCCTATGAGGCAGCAAAGTCTTTGCTGGCCAGGCAGGCAGCAGTTAGGAGAAGAACAGTCAGTACCTGCAACTCCTTTCACAGCTGCTTTGTGTCTGTCATCCACCACCAGCACGGATAGGAATGACACTGGTGACCCAGCAGTTCCCACCCAGACCAACAGGCCTCTCACTTCTTTTTTTTTTTTTTTTTTTTTATTTAGCATTTTATACCTTGCTATTCTGGTGTTTACTTTCTTGGGTCCCTGAGCTGGTAATGATCAGTAATCTGATTTCTGTCTGTAATTCAAGCCAAATTTAGGCAGCTGTGTCATATCACACCTGGCCCTTGCATCCTTGGTACACAGCCAGGGGCTTACAGTAAAAAGGTTGGCTAGTGTGAGGGAGGACAGTATGTGGGGCTAAGAATGATAAGTCATTGATAGTGATGAGTTACATTTTATATTGGCCTGTATAACTGACACATCGTGCAGGTGTGATTTTCCAAATGTTACATTACAGCTCATTTCACACCTGCCTCTGAATGTGGAATAGAATGATGATAAGAATGGCTATTTTACAGCTGTGTAGATGAAGATTATTTAGCCTTGGTGATGATCACCAGCAGCATGTTTTCGGCTTTTTGTTCAGAAAGCATTTATATACATTCAGTTAATTATTCTGCCTCTGTCACCAGGTAGAATATGAATGTCAGAGAGCAGTATAGGACAATTAAAATTAATGGATTCTCACCAACCAGTGACAGCAGAGGACCACTAAAAGTAATCCACGTCTGTTGACTGCCCTGAATCCACATTATGCTCTAAGTTCCTTGGCTTTTGTAAACAGGCCTAAAATTGTCTTTTAGCTAGGTTTTGAAACTGGATGTTTTGAAGACCTTAAAGAAGGAAAAAAAAATATAATTCCTGAGTATATCAGTGTTTTCTTCAGAACAGTAACCTCTTACAAGCCAGGAAGGAAGACTCAGATGGTATTTTTCCTGTAAGTCAAATTACCATCAAAGTAACCTGTGCTTTCTTCTAGAAGGGGATAGCAGGGGCAAAGTCATGGAGCAAGTGTAGGGTATCTTCTGATAAGAGAAAGAGGGAGAAGCATAATATGTTTGGTTTAGGTCATATGTCTGTTTGTATTAATTCTTCACAGGGCCTAGCAAAGAAAGAGTTAATGTGTGGTTCCTAGGACTTAGCTGGGCAAAGTGTATCAAAGACAAATAATTAGTGTTGATGAAATAGTTTATTATTTTGGATTAAGTTAATCTATTTTTGTTGTGTAGAATCTGACCCCAAATACTTGTAAAGAATTTGAAAGTCTATGATGAATTTGCAGTGTGTCCCCAGCAGTAAATCTGAAATGGTAGTACCTTAATAGTAATTCTGAAAAGACATATTTTTATCTATCTAAGGAAAATGTGGCAGATTTTTAGACATAATGAAAAGATAGCATAAAATAGCACAGTAGCCTCTGGGGATAAACAGTTTGTTATAGGCATATTAAAATAAGCTCGTATGTGCTATTTGTATTTTCTGACTTCAACAAGAAAGGTAAAACTATCATGTTTCTACAATTCTAGTACCTTCTGATAGCTTTAAACTTTAATATATCAATGATTATTTATGATGTAGGTTTTGTTGTTTATTAGTCATACAAAAATCAACTTTCAGTAACAGCCTGGTCTTTTCTACTTTTCAAGTCATTATATTGTAGCACCAATTAGTTCATGTAACCAATAGTGATGAAGTGGTGGTGGAGCAATGTACACTAGAATTCAATTAGAAAGGTATAATTTTGGCTAAGTCAGTATCCCAAAGTCAAGTGAAAAGATAAAAGTAGTCTAACATGAATGGACAGCATATTTTATTATCGAGAAGAAGCATATCTACTAAAATAATCTTTAAGAAATGTATTAGAAGAATGTTCTACATTTGATAGTGCTTCAGAAGTACAAATAACAGTATGCATTATTCAGCTTCATGCGTTATTCAGATTAAAACAAATATCTGCTCCTTTCTAAAAGGAAAGTACGCTGTCAGATTATGGAATTCCTAAACTTTATGCTTTATGGAAGGTTGAATGAAATGAGATCCTTTCTGAATTCTAAACATTCGAAAAAATGAGTCTCAAGGGCAGTGCTTAAAATGTTGAACAGGGTTTATGCTTTTGCATGGTAATGTTTGTACAGTAAGATAATATTTTTTACATCAAAAGAATCAGTTCCTTTCAAACCTTTTTTTTTTCCTTTTTTTGGTTACAATTTCAGTACCTATAAATATAAGCTCTTGACATCTTGCATATTTCTCTACCCTTGGTCTTTATACAGAACTCTCATTGATTTCAATTGTAGATACTGAATTAGACTAGGATGGATGACTTTTCATTTATGAAAAGGTGGTGGCAATATTAACCTCTATGCTGATAAAAAGGTTGTTAAACTTCTATTATAAAATGCTTTAAATAATACCTCAGGATTAAATTCTATCATTTTCTAGGTCATCACAAATTCACACTATATGAAACTATAGAAGGCAACTGCAATGAATTTTGAAGATCTTGTGTTAAATTCACTGTTCCAAAAATTATGCAAAATACTGATTATTTCTGCAATGAACCTTTGGAATCATGGTGACATGTCGTATCCAACTAAGAGTAGTTCACATGACAAAAATGTAATAATTGCCTTCTCTAGACTAACAAGGAGATATTTGCAATGATTTCCCTCTGAAGTTTTCCTGTATTATTACTTTGGAGAGAAAAAATTTGTCCATGCACTTTTGTATTTTGCAGTAAAGTTCAGTGAACATCTGTCCATCTGCCAGTGGTCTCTGTACTAGACTGATTTTAAAAGAAATTAAACTATGAAGAATTTCTGGGCATTGGACTTCCCTAAAATTCATCTTCAGAGGAGTATAACAGTGAAGAGAAAAAAAGGGCATGGAAATATTTAAGTTTGCAAAGTATAACATTGGATTTTTTTTTCCCTCTTCTCTTTATGCAGCTTTTTCATAGTCTTTGTAAAATCAGCTATGATATTGTTCTGTTGTTGCAAAACATGATCCTTGGACATCTGAAAGCTCAAGAGGATGAAAATTTTGACTTATGAAATGAAGGATGAGATTGCACTGGGAAAAATACATGAAATTCCAATAAAGACATTAATTGTGTAGATATAATAGGGATTAACTTCTCTATCACTCAGTACTTCTGCATATGCTAAATCTCAGAAGGTATTAAGGCAATATGTATTATGCTCAGGCTATTTGATATATCAAAGTTGAAAATACAAGAATTTGATACTCCTAACATGAGTCCTTTTTATGTTGAGAACGCCAGAACTGCACACAATACTCCAAGTGAGGTCTCACGAGCGCAGGGTAGAGGGGCAGGATCACCTCCCTCTACCTGCTGGTCATGCTCCTTTTGATGCAGCCCAGGATACGGTTGGCTTTCTGAGCTGGAAGCGCACACTGCCGGCTCATGTTCATTTTCTCACCGACCAACACCCCCAAGTCCTTCTTCTCAGGGCTGCTCTGAATCTCTTCTCTGCCCAACCTGTAGCTTTTACGTTTGAGTCTCCAAGTTGTACAAAAGGCAAGATTACTTGAATACAACCCTTCTCCAGTATGGAAAAATTACCCATCTTTAAAATAAAACTGAACGTGCTTCTTAATATTTTGTTGGTGGTTTTCCTATTGTGTATTTGGCAAGAAGTGGGAAGATACAGCTAACATCTCCAAAAGCATTGTTTTGAAAGGAATGCATGTGGTTTTCTAAATGAAACATTTCACTGCAGTAAAAGCAGAGCTGCTATGAATATGTCTGCTGGATAGTGCTCGCTATTCCTTCTGAAGTTATTTAATGTCCCTAGCCTTTTTTTTAAAGCTTTTGAGTAGCTACAAAATGGTGAAGACCTCTTCTGCCATAGAAATCCTGTTCTTTAGGAACAACTTAGTGTTTAGAAACTGTGTTCTTTCTTTAGCAACAAACTGAATTGTGTTTTCCCTAAGAAAGTAATCCAGCAGTTTAAAGGCAGCAAGTCTAGAATATTGTAAACCAGCTATCCATAAAATGAGGGCATCTACATAATGTCTCCATATTTGCTTTTGGCAGTTTTTTGGTTTTGTTTTGGTTTTGTTTTTAAACGACAACAAGATAGAAAGCTTTTTGGTTTCTTTTTTTCTTTTAAAACTTTCTTTTTTTTTATTTAACATTGGCTTGAGTGCTTACCACCTTCTGAAATTCGTTTCTGTGAGTATTTCTCTGAGCGAACAGATTTATTCCTTGTCACAAAAAAACCAAAGTAACGGAATTTTGGATCAAAATCAAGTTTTAATTTGGATTAGTATTAAAAGGAGGAAATCTAGCAAGTACATTGTTGAGTAGAGAGATGTTCTTATCAATTGTGCATGCTGGTCATTGTTTCTTTGATTTATTTTTGAAAAGGAGTTAGGCAATTCAAATGTGTGGCGGTAAAAGGTTTTGCAAAAGGAAGGCTTTATGTAGGTGGAATTATCCTGTTAACTCCCTTGAAAATAAATTATTTAAAAAAAAAAAAAAGTACCAAGGGAATGAACTCCATTGGAAGAATTGATAAAAATTAATAAAAGTCCTTGTTAAAATATTTTGACTTTATATTCAAAGAGATTTCAAAACTGTGGCAATTAATCTCTAAATAATGCTTTAAATATCTTTATAATATATCTTATAAAAAATATAATTCCTTTTTTCATAGTTTAAGATCAGGAGCTTTGATTTGGTTACTCTTCTATTTCATCAGCATTATGGTTAAACTGGTATGGATTCAGAATAAAATTTGTGGTTTGTGTTGGTGGAAAAGGAAAAACTTGTTATATGTCTTCCATGTATGGAGGCCGGATATCAAGATATCAATTCATTTAGAAAAGTAAGGAATAGTGACTGTAACCAGTAGCATTTGCATTCGTAAGCTTTCATGGTTCATTATTTTTTTCAAGCTTTTGTTTCAGGCTTAAACTAGGTTTGCTCCAGTTTGTCAAGAGAGTGTATGTAGACTGACACCTGACCACCTACCATCTGCTGTGTGAATATATGTTTTCAGCAAACAGTTGAGCCTGTTTTGACCATGAGGCCGGAAGAAACATTAGCCCAAGCAAAACAATTTGGCATTTTAGGGTCCATCTGTTCAAAATATATCATAAAGCTTTTTTCTCCACTGCTGAAGCAAAATAATTTAGCCCAATGTGTAGTTTATGTATTTATATTTAGTTTATTATAATTTCTTGAATGCTTGCTTTTGCATTGGGATATAAACATAAATTATTTGGTTTAAGCAAAGACTTATCAAGAAATTCAGAAGAGATTGCATATGATCAGAATTAAAGCTGTGTTGTTAACAGGCAGCTATTAATATTTATTAATTCCATTTTGTTTTTAAAAAAAAACCTGGGCCTAGTGTAAGAATTTTCTTTAAAGAGAAATCTTCTAAATCCATAGAAATATGGGTATGCAGACAAGCAATGATTATAGAATTATGAACTGGAAAGCTGCTGTTACATTACCTTTGATTGATTGATGCAATGTAATTTACCCAGCTTCTTTAGCAAAAATAAAAACTGGGGGCAGATTCTAAAGTGCATGCTCAGTCTTTTTTCTCAAGCAGAGGTTTCCTTTCAGTCAATGATGGGTAGAATACTTTGAAAAGAAAATACATACCACTTCTATTATATTCAGTTAGCTAGAAAGGGAACACTGGAAAGTAAATACATGAAAGTGTGGGAATCAATGAGGGCAATTAGCACCTCTAAAGAAATATCAGTGCACTCTTGTATAGACACTTCTGTGTAAATTTTACCTTAGCTTATTAGCACTTATTAAATTTCCTGACATAGAATTGTAGAATTGTTTGTGTTGACATGTCTCTTTATAAGAATTGATTTTTAAATTTTTATAGCTCATCATATTTATTTATATTTGTACTAAATTGTTCAGCCTAGAATTTAGCCTTTACAGTGAATTCTTTTTTCAGCAGTTTCAGTTCAGCCATTTGGAAAAGCTTGTTTAGCTCCATTAGAACAAATTGTCATAGATTATAGAGTTTAAGGAGATGTGTCTGAGGATAATTACTTGAGAAGCCCTATTGTGTTCATTTTTTTAAAAGTATGGATTTGCTACTGGAAGGAGATACCATTTCTAATAGAAATGCAGTGAGGTCATAGGTAGGTAACCTGATATTTAAGGAAAACCTTGGAACAAGGAGATGAACTGACTAAACAAACAGAAGAACGAAGAATTTGAGCAGAGGGGTCTTGGAAAGGAGAAAGATGACAAAGAGTAAGAAATTGGGGAACAAAGGAAGAGACTGGGATGCTTTCCCAAGGGAGAGATTAGTGCTGTTGGATAGTGAGCCTTGGTTTGTGCTTCAAAGACTTTATAAAAGATCTAGATAGGCAAGAAGAATTTTAGTGAAAGAAAAAACAGAAGCTGCAAACTGGAAACTAAAAATTGTGTTCTCCTGTGTGGTGTCATACAGATGCTCACTTTGTCTATCAGCTCCATTAAAAATTGATGATCTTTGACATGATTTTCTGCTATTTTAAATATAATTTAAATAAAACAGCATAAAATAGCATAGTGGACTTTGGGGATAAACACTTTCCTCTGTTATAGGCATATTAAAATAAGCTGGTATGTGCTATTCATCTTTTCTGACTTCAACAAGATAGGTAAAGCTATCATGTTTCTACAATTCTAGTACAGTTCTGAGTTTCCTTTTTTCCTAGGTCAAACAACCCCAGTTCCTTCAGTCATCCCTCATGAGACTTGAACTCTAGGCCCTTCACCAGTGTTTTGTCCTTTGGACACACTCCAACACCTCAATGTCTTTTTTTTTTTTTTTGTAATGAGGCGCCTAAAATTGAACACAGTATTCAAGGTGTGAATAGATGAAAAATCAGCTGAGTATAGTGAATAGTTTAGGGAACTATTCATACACTATTAAAACAGTGTTCAGGGAACACTAGATCACTGTTAAAAAAATGTACTGCAAATGCTGATAAATGTATTATTAGAATGTAATATAATTTTCGTAAACTGAAGAGATAGCTTAAACAGATATAGAAAGCCGTAATAGGGACATATAAAAAGAAATCAAGTGTGCAGACTTGCTTTGAAAAAGTTGAGAACAACAAATACAATTTTGGCTCTTCACAAAGGTTTGTAAGGTAGTCTTATTAAACTAGTTTGAAAGATCCAATAAAAAGAGCATAAATGTGCTTTCTAGCATGAAGTTGAACGGGAACCTATTCCCTTGACCTGGCTTGCTAAACCACAGTGAAGACTGAGAAACCTAGCAATACCAAATTTTGGTGTCAACTCAAATAGTATTTTAGGGATTTTGAGAGTAAACTAGAAATTTTATTAAAAAATGCGTTGGAGTTTTTTCCTCATATTTTGTAGCATAAACATTTAAAAACTATCAAAATTTGAAATGACTTAACACAGCTGAGACCAGCAGTTTGGAGCAGGGCAGTGCAGAAAACCTTCATGTCATTTGGAAATTATGTATTGAGGAACTGTGCATCTTAATGAGATTTAATTGAACCCCATTTAAGCAGAGGTACGATGGCTAAATAGCTACCTAGAATTAGAATATTTTGTGATATTATGAAATTGCCCATGTGCAGGGAGACAGCAAAGGTCCTCAGATAGCTTTTTTTTTTTTTTTTTTTTTCCTGAAGGGGCTGGTGAGATTTGATTTAATTGAGCCTTTAGTTGTTTGTCCCCAAGTCTGGGAATGGATACTCTCAACGAAAATGTTTATGTTTGTATGGCAATATATAAAGGTTGGAAAAGCATTTAAAAATAAAGAGAGCAGGGGATTTTTGAGGAAATGGATCCTATCATCCTCTCTGTATGTTTCGATGATTTAATTGGTAACTCAGAAGACATTGCGACCAGAGTGCTGAAATGGGGTGGCTCTGCGATATTAGATGAATATTGAGTTGCTTCAGCCAACTTGGAAATGTCCCAGAACACTTTTGATATGGCCTAATGTTTTGGCTTCAAGAGTGTTTTATTTGCATAGATTTGGTGCATAGTACAAAGACAACAACATCCTAACTTTTCTGTAGCATAGAAAACTGTGTACATAAATTACTTTTCAGTAAATAATCCAAATTCAGACTGTATTTTTATCATTTCTAAACAATATAATGCTTCCTTTTTAGCATAAAAATTACTGAATTGAGGAAAAGAATTTAAGACAGACAGACTGGATATAGTGCATACTGCCAGCACATCTGGAAGACAGTTATTCTCTAATTACCCAAGAGACAGAAGAGAAAACTGGCAGCTTTTCTGCTATTATAAATCGCATCAATTCTAAAGGAGTTAATGGATGCCCAGCTAATCAGTCTTTGTTATCTTGTAATGTTCAGAGACAAAGGCCATAAAAATAAAAAGCAATGGAAACTCATTGGTCTGGTATGTTAAAATGCGTGATTTTGTCTTCCAACAGACCTGTTTTACTGTGTTTAATTTGCTTTTAAAATGTGCAGTGGTTTAGTTGTTTGAATGAAAAATTGGTTCTGTAGATGGAATGGCTGTTGTGGTTACCAACTTACTTTCTTTCATCTCGTCTTTTAAGATGTACGGCTGACCACTTAGAATGGCTCTGTCAACTTTGCCACCAGCTGCAGAGCAGTCTTGCCTGTAACAAGCTTTTTTTTTTATTATTATTATGAACTTGACTGTAAAATAAAAGAAAACATCACATGTGAAACCCCAGAGTATTTATCTCTATTTTCTTTGAAGACAAGAGCCACAAATTATTTACCTCTGGGTAGACCTAAATGGAAAAGGAATCAAATCCTCTTAGTGTACAGTACTGTCAAACCTGAGCAGATAAGCTGAAAAATAAATTTGCTGAATGACATAAGTAACAGCCCAATTTGGAAAAGGGTCCAAAATATCATCAGGGAAATGGTAACATTGCCAGAATGTTGCCAAAATATAGTAGCAGACTAAAGACAGAACTTCATATTTCTCAAGAAAATTCCACCTAAATCATATTCTCAGTCATACATTGCTTAAGAAATAAAAAATGTACAGTACTTCACATTCCTCACTTACTGAGGGATGGAGGGAAAAATACTGTTATGTTGACCTGCAGATGAGCAGGGGAGTTCTCCTCTGAAGTTAATAAAACTGGATTATGGCTCACCAGGTTTAATGCCCATTAAAATATCCCTCACTTCATAAAAAAGGCACTAGTTCTTTTCTTTAGTTTCTGCTGAATAGCTTTCTTCAGGGATCTCTGTATCTAAAGCAGCCGTGGGTGACAATATCGTTCTGGATATCTCCGTGGTGGTTGTAATTTGGTTTGGTTTGGTTTTTATGTGCTCTAAGTAGGCTTAGTCACATATCCAGGACTTAAAAAGAAGCAACTGATTACCCCTTGGTAAACTTCAGTGCTATACGGTAAGCTGCAAACTCATCTTCCTTGGAGTTTAGGATTTTGAACACTGGACTCAAAAACACATGCAACACAAGTTGCAAAGCAATACTAAAATGTTTCCACCTTTCATTGTGTATAGCATCTACTGCTCTGAATATCAGGTTACCAGAGTTCATAGATGAGTGCTGGCCTGTGTTAAAGCACTCTCAATCATTTGCCTATTTAGCTGGCATACAGGAGTGATTCTGTTTAAATCACCCGATTTGAAATGACAGCTGTACCTAGTCGGAGCTAAAAATCACATCTTACAGCAAAATATTCCTCTGTAACAGGTCAGCCCTGCTAAGATGTAGAAATTAATGCTTTCTTCTGAATAGCCTTGTTTGCTCTCTTCCAGCGTGTGCATGGAAAGGTTTTACTAGCAGAGCATAGTGGAACAAAGCAGCATAGCTGGGACCTTTACAGATATGCAAGTATATTTGGGGTTTATCACAGCTGTTAGCTCTTCACAGGAGTGAGATGTGAGTAATAATGGCCTTACTCAAGCTACTCTGAGTCATAGCAGGGAGCTTCATCAGAACACAAAACTGTCGGGGAGTGTTTTTTACTGTGTACCTTGTCATCCCACCTTGTTACTGTCTCAGGGGAAAACTGGTTTGTGAATAGGTGTTTTGTAGCCTAAGTGGTTGGAAGCAGCTTTAGAAGAATATTTCAAAATAGCTGATTGGTTTTCAGCTGATCATAAACCTAACTTTGGTTGATACTACCCATCCCCACTCAAAACCAGCAAGACAGAACTGTCCACTTGCATTTCTCTGTGCTTCGCTGTTATGCTTTGGGATACATTTTTTGTTATACTTTGGGATACTTTTTTGTAACATTATTTCAGAGAACCAAATGGGGGAGATTTGTCAAACTGCCATTTAGCGAGCATGTCCAGACTGACTTTAAATGTTCTGCTTTCCATTTTGCACTGTTTTTGAAGTCTCCAAATCAGAATTTTTAACAAGTATTTTTTATGGCCAGCACACTGACAAAAGAAGGCTTATGCTATTTGAGATTGTAGTTGAAAGCAACCTGAGGAAAAGCCAGAGGATCTGACTTTTGTGGTTTTTTGGTCTGATGCTTAGATCAGTGCCTAGCTAGGTCATTATTTGAAATCTTAATTCATACAAAACTCTCTGGATGTCAAAAAGAATTAGAGATCTGTCTTTGGGCTGCATTAATTGACTTATCAAGAATGATTTTCCTATATCTGGCCATTCTAAAAATGCAGAATTAGCCATAAGTTTACTAACCTGGATGTGAGAGAATTCCTTGTTGTTACTGCAGAACTCTCAATAGGAAAACTGTGATTCATAGTTTTAGAGAAAGTAGGCTAGTTTTTCTCCTTGTTTTCTGCAAGGAGAACGTAAAATATACGATCCCCCTTCTCACTAACCCTGTGGCATTATGACTACATATGTGGCATATGTATGTCAGCAGCAATATGGTTCTTGAGGAGTTCTGCCTTGGATAGTATCACCTTAATAGTTCTTAATCGTTCACTTTAAAGACCTTGAGGGAGGAGAAATGAAAAATTCAATTATTTTTTCTTTTCCTCCTCTTACATGGTGTCCATGTAAGGGACAAAGTACAAGGAAAGAGCACTGCTAAAGTACATAAATATCCTATATAATCTGGGATGTCCCACAGAAATTCAGTTTCTGGCTGTTGTATTTCAACTGCTGTGGTCATTAAAATCAACATATGATGACACTACCCTTGTTTTCCTCAATCATAAACTGTGTTCACAAAATCAGAGGTCAAACTGATCACAGTGGAAGAGCAGAGATTTGAGCAGGTATCTATGAAGTTTACAAAGTTCCTGTTTGTACATCTGAATCATGTACTTTCTGCGTTTTCTACAGATTTCTATGAGAACCATTTTTGTAGTGTCTTGCTTTTGAGATTTTCTGGTTTAGTATTATGCAAATACAGTGTGAACAATTTTCTTGTGTTTCTTAAGAAAAAAAAAAGTTACAGTTCCATATAGAAATAATAAGTGTTGTTTGTCATCACCATACATCGTTTTGAATCCTAATACAGCAAAACAGGTATTTTTAATGAGAAACCTCTGTAACCTCTGCCAGTATAAGTAGGTTATGCTACTATGTGAAAGGAAGGCAGATGGCAGGGAACTGAAAAGGTTCATAACTCAATGGCTGTCCAGAATTCTGTGGCTGTGGATCGATAAAAGGAATTGGTCAGTGGCTTCCCAACTTTGGTCAGAAAGTCTCCTTGATTTTCTCCCTTTCCTGTATTTTCTTTTCAAGGAAGAAGGAAAGCAGTCAGTTGTGCCACCTGAGGCATGGATGAGGAAACTGATTGTGTTTTAGAAATACATAAATAATAAAAGCCCTCCTCATCCACCTGCATCAGCTAAAATAATATATTATAATGCTTTAAAGCTGGTTCCATGAGCAAATATTCTTGTATTGTAGCATCAGCAGCTTACTGAGGAAGGAGGCACAAGTAAATATTTGGGGGCAGGAACACCTAAAATTAGTTTTGTTGCCAAGGGCATCTTAACATGAAAATACAGCCTTAGAATAACAATAGGAACAGAAATGCTTATACTCCAGCTGGATCTGTTTTTTTCCTGTGTTTGGTTAATGTAAATTAAAAAATAGAATAATGTATGAACTCTTCAATGTTTCTCTCCATTCATCACTAATGAGAAAGAAAACACTACTTCATCACAATTCTCACAGATTGGAGGCTTGAATCCCAAAGTTATTTTTCTCAGTCATGATATTCATTAGGGCTTTTCTTTTGAATATTTAAAATATTGAAGACTCAAATAATTTTTTGTTTTTCATAAAACTTTTGTGCTCTGCACCCATTCCAGGGTGGCCACTGGTCATATAAAAACTGTGAAGAAAGAGCAAGTAAACATACCTGCTTGAAAGAAATTAATTTCTATAAATAAATTCTTGTCTCTAAATTGGAGGGACATCTGTTAGATAGATGGACCACTTGGTGGATAAAGAACTTGCTGGATGGCCGCACACAAAGAGTTGTGCTCAATGGCTCAATGTCCAGCCGGAGACCAATAACAAGTCATGTCTCTCAGGGATGGGTGTTGGGACCGGTCTTGTTCAACATCTTTGTTAGTGATATGGACAGTGGGATTGAGTGCACCTTCAGCAAGTTTGCAATGACACCAAGCTGTGTGGTTCGGTTGATACGCTGGAGGGAAGGGATGCCATCCAGGGGGACGCTGACGTGCTTGTGAGGTGGGCTGATGCCAACCTGATGAAGTTTAACCATGACAAGTGCAAGGTCCTACACCTGTGTTGGAGCAATCCCCAGCACAGCTCCAGGTTGAGCAGGGAAGAGATTCAGAGCAGCCCTGTGGAGAAGGACTTGGGGATTTTGGTTGAGGAGAAAATGAATGTGAGCTGGCAGTGTGAGTTTGCAGCCCAGAAAGCCAACCTTATCCTGGGCTGCATCAAAAGGAGAGTGACCAGCAGGTCAAGAGAGGTGATCCTGCCCCTCTACTCTGCTCTCAAGAGACCTCCCTTGGGGTATTGTGTGCAGCTGTGGTGTCCTCAACATAAAAAGGACATGGAACTGTTGGAACAAGTCCAAAGGAGGGCTGTGAGGATGATCGGGGACTGGAGCACCTCCCATATGAAGATAGGCTGAAAAAGTTGGGGCTGTTGAGCCTGGAGAAGAGAAGGCTGTGTGGAGACCTCCTAGCAGCCTTCCAGTATCTGAAGGGGGCCTATAGGGATGCTGGGGATGGACTCTTCATGAGGGACTGTAGTGAGAGGACAAGGGGTAACGGGTTCAAACTTAAACAGGGGAAGTTAAGATTGGATATAAGGAGGAAGTTCTTTACTGTATGTGTGGTGAAGCACTGGAATGGGTTGCCCAGGGAAGCTGTGAATGATCCATCGCTGGCGGTGTTCAAGTCGAGGTTGGACAGAGCCTTGGGTGACATGGTTTTGTGTGAAGCATCCCTGCCCATGGCAGGCAGGTTGGACCTAGAGGATCTTAAAGTCCTTTACAGCCCTAGCTATTCTATGATTCTAAGAAGTTGGAGTATACCGTTTTGTGAGCCTAAGCAATGCATAGTTTTGATACCTGCAGTGAGAGTAGAGTAAGATCTTTTATTAGGTATTATAGTCTAGCTGTAGTCACAATATTATCAAATCTGACTGAATTATCTTTAAAGATAACAAAGCATACTTTGGTTTTTTTTCAGAGAGTTTTGTGTAATCACAGAGTCACAGACTGGTTTGGGTTGTAAGCGACCTTAAAGATCGTCTAGTTCCAACCCTCCTGCCATAGGCAGCAATACCTTCTACTAGACCAGGTTGCTCAAAGCGCCATCCAACCTGGCCTTGAACGCTCTCAGGGATGTGGCTTAGTTTGCATATGGAAGACTTACTGCTTGCCACTCTAGATGCTTTAAGGATTTGATAAATTTTCCTCAGGTATAACCATTTTAATCCACAGTACATTTATACTCAGACTGCATAAAAAGAACGTTTTTGACTAGTTAAAACAGTCAAATAATGAGTTATTTATTTATTTCATGTGGAAAGGAATGAGCTTCAAGTGAAATGCTAGGTCATGCCTTGTAGAAATGCTGCTGTTATGCTGTCTTTCGCCTTGTGAAGGCTTCTGAAATGGACAGTGGGTGAATTATATTCAGTATTTGAAATGAAACTGAATTTTCTCATTCACTTTGAGAGATTGAATTCTCATTCAGAATTCATTCTTCCTAGCCATAATCCTGGATTCATGAGACCTTATTATTATCTCTGATTTTCAGCATGGCTCTAATGAAGGCCAGCTATGACTTCTTTCATTCATATGAGCCAACAGTGGCTCATGCTAAAATGTTTGCATCATTTAGGTATAGACATTAGAGCATGTGAGATTAATAGAAGGATTTTCTATGGTTTCTTTTCACTCAGGTTTTTTGCTCAAAATTTCATATGAAAGCGGTTAGATTTTGGACTTGCAATACATAGAGTGTGAATGAAGACAGTTAAAATTAATATAATTTTAAATATAATTATAATAATGTATTAATGTATTACAAATTATGAAATAAAGATCAGAATGACAAAGTAAATGGATACTATTTCTTCTGAAATGTGCTTTATGTAATGGCCATACTGTCAGTCCAACTCAGTATCCAATTAAATTAGTGGAAGGCAAGATATGTTAGTAGCAGTAAAAACACTGGGGGAAATTCAGAGTGATACTTTTTTCTTGGGGTTCTGATATTCAGTGTCTTCTGACTTAAGGATTTCATCAACAGTGCCATGAGTGCTACACCCCAGAGAGCGTTTCCCTCCTGAATTTGTCTATGTTGTCATTCAGTACAGCTAGAGCAGTAAATTCCACAAGATTATTTTTAGGTATATGCAGAGGGCTTCCTTTATTATTTTATTTACTGAAAAATAGTTTCATTTGATGCTTCTCCTTCTTTTTCATTATGAAACAGTGAACACATATTCCCTGTCTTCACCTTACCAATCATGAGTTTATGTGCTCACACGATTGCTCTCCTCAGGCAAGTCTTTTCCAGAGTGAGGCATTTCCATTCCATAGTCTGTCCCATTACAGAAGCTTGTATATAATTTTAGTAATTATTATTTCCCTTCTCCATACATTTCTATCTGTACCATGTCAGTTCTGAGAAAGCAATAACCCTGGTTCCAAAAGCCACATTGATATTTAAGAATTTAACAATGCTTATGCCTTTCCCAGTCACTCCGTTCATAGTTATGTTTCTGACTGGTTTGAGTGGTGTGGAAGCCAGGCTTACTGCTTTGAATTTCCACAGTTTGTATTCAGTCTCTTGGAAGAAAATTTTTGGTCACATTTCCTACTTACTACACTAGTAATGGGGCCAGTTTAAAGCCTAATTCATTCACTTAATCTTTTGGAATTTTTACACTTGAATTGTTCAGCTTTTGTGTAAGTGCTGGTGTGTTGTAGTAGTCTTCTGTTATTCATTTTATTGATTATTTTCCAGAGCCTCTTTTACTAATGCTTTCAGTGAGACAGCTACTTATTTAATACCAGGAAGAACCCAACCAAAACACTGGTTTGGATGTTGCTTCTTGGTAGATTGATGCAGAAAATTAATCCACCCCCTGCCCCCTTTATTTTTTTCCTCTTGCAGCCCTATGTTGTTTGAACATTTCTTTTACACACTGATAATCTTTTGGCCCTGCAGGCTCCCTGGGATTGGATGTTCTTTTTTTTTTTTAAGATATTTATGATTCAAAATATCCTTTGGCCTGACTAACAATTTTGCATTTAACTTGTTAAAGCTGTGCTCATCTCTGTGTTCTTCAGCTGGACACACCTTTGACTTTTTAAAGAATGCATTATTTAAAAATCATTTCTGCTAATATCTAACTGTTAAAAAGCCATCTTTCTTTTGGTCCTTTTCAGATGTGTAATATATATTCAATTTTATGTTCTACCTTAGTGGTTTTGATATCTTAATCCTGCTTAAAAAGACTTTTAACTGTTGTAGTAAATTTCACTTTACTAATTTAAATACTTAAATGTAGTTCATCTCTTTGAAGTGAAAATTATTGAGTGGATGTTTTGATTTATTAAGCTTAATTTTTGTTGTTTCTTCTTTAAAGCACCGTAGTATCAGCTCCTTTGGATTCGTACATTTCTATATCAGAATACATTCAACTAATGATCCTTTTTTAACACAATTTCCAAGTTGCCTAACATGTCAGTGTCCTTATTTTAATTAGCTATGTGATTTCCATTACTTTTGAACACCTGGCTGATGTCTGTACTAGATGTCTTTTCTTAACACCTACCACTTCAGAGGCGTCATGTTTGAAAATGTATATTTCATTAAAGAAACAAAAAAGTTGATGTTATGTTTACAAAGATTGTTCCCTATGATGTGCATCTTTTTCCGTTTGCACTGAGATACTTGAAAAATCATAAAAAATCACTGCCCTAGCGTCTCTTTTTCAGATAATTTGTAATAGTCTTTGCTCACAAGACAAGCTAAAAGTTTCTTAAAATCCAAACACATTCACTATGGTTTTCCATCTGTTTTTGCTTTGCACTGGAGACATAGATCCCACAGCTGTGTTTCTAATTTTACTTTTATTACCATTAATGTGCACTTAAAAGAAAAACAAATTTGTGCTTAAAGGAAATGCAGACTGACTACGTGTAAATATCCTGAGCTGTACACATCAGAAGGTGAGGAATAAGCCTAGTTTCTGATTTTATTCTGGTTTCTGTATATAGAATCATAGAATAGTTAGAGTTGGAAAGGACCTTAAGATCATCTAGTTCCAACCCGCCTGCCATGGGCAGGGACACCTCACACTAAACAATGCCATCCAAGGCTATGTCCAACCCAGTCTTGAACACTGCCAGTGATGAAGCATTCACAACTTCCCTGGGCAGCCCATTCAAGTGCCTCACCACCCTCACAGTAAAGAATTTCTTCCTCATATCCAATCTAAACTTCCCCTGTTTAAGTTTGAACCCAGTTACCCCTTGTCCTCTCACTACAGTCCCTCATGAAGAGTCCATCCCCAGCATCCCTATAGGCCCCCTTCAGATACTGGAAGGCTGCTAGGAGGTCTCCAAGCAGCCTTCTCTTCTCCAGGTTCAACAGCCCCAACATTCTCAGCCTGTTTTCATACAGGAGGTTGCTCCAGCCCCTTGATCATCCTTATGGCCCTCCTCTGGACTTGTTCCAACAGTTCCATGTCCTTTTGATGTTGAAGACACCACAACTGCACACAATACTCCAAGGGAGGTCTCACAAGATCAGAGTAGAGGGGCAGGATCACCTCTCTCAACCTGCTGGTCACGCTCCTTTTGATGCAGCCCAGGAGACAGTTGGCTTTCTGAGCTGCAAGTGCACACTGCCGGCTCACATTCATTTTTTCATCGACCAGCACCCCCAAGTCCTTCTCCACAGGGCTGCTCTGATCTCTTCTCTGCTCAACCTGGAGCTGTGCCTGGGATTGCTCCTGACCCAGGTGTGGGACCTTGCACTTGTCATGGTTAAACTACATCAGGTTGGCATCAGCCCACCTCACAAGCACGTCAGCTGTCCCACTGGATGGCATCCCTTCCCTCCAGCATATCGACCGAACCACACAGCTTGGTGTCATTGGCAACCTTGCTGAGGGCACACTCAATCCCACTGTCCATATCACTAACAAAGATGTTGAACAAGACCGGTCCTAACAGCAGTCCCTGAGGGACACCACTTGTTATTGGTCTCCAGCTGGACATTGAGCCATTGAGCGTAACTCTTTGTGTGTGGCCATCCAGCCAGTTCATTATCCACCGAGTGGTCCACCTATCAAATTGATGTCTCTCGAACTTACAGACAAGGATGTCATGTGGGACAGTGTCAAATGCTTTGCACAGGTCCAGGTAGATGGAATCAACTTCTCTACCCCTGTCCATGAGTTCCGTAGCCCCATCATAGAAGGCCACCAGATTGGTCAGGCAGGATTTCCCCTTAGTGAAGCCATGCTGGCTGTCACCAAGCCCCTTGTTGTTTTTCATGTGCCTTAGCCTGCCTTCCAGGAAATTTGTTCCAGGATTTTGCCAGGCACAGAGGCGAGACTGTCTGGTCTGTAGTTCCCTGTGTCATCCATTTTCCCCTTCTTGAAAATGGGGGTTATATTTCCCTTATTCCAGTCAGTCGGGACATTTGCCTGACTGCCATGATTTTTGAGATATGATGGACAGTGGCTTAGCAGCTTCATTCACCAGCTCCTTCAGGACCCGCTGATGGATTTCATCAGGTCCCATGGACTTGTGTACGTTCAGGTTCTTAAGATGGTCTCAAACCAGATCTTCTCCTACAGTGGGCCCAGGTTCTTCATTCTCACTGTCTCTGCGTCTGCCTTCCAAGACTTGGGTGGTGTAGTCAGAGCATTTGTCGGTGAAGACTGAGGCAAAGAAGTCATTAAGAATCTCAGCCTTCTTCAAATCCAGGGTAGCCATGTTCCCCTGATAGCTTCTGGAGAGGGCAAACATTGTCCGTAGCCTGTCTTTTATCTGCAATGTACCTATAGAATCTCTTCCAGTTATCCTTAAGATCCCTAGCCAAGTTGAATTCTAAATGGGCCTTCAGCTTTCCTAACCTGGTCCCTAGCTTCCCGGACATCATCCCTGTATTCTTCCCACATTTGCATGTCCTTGCTTCCACCTTTTAGAAGCCTCTTTTTTCCTTCAAAGTTTCCTTAGCAGCTCCTTATCCATCCAAGGAGGTCTCCTGGCCCTCCTGCAGCACTTCCTTCTAGTTGGGATGTGTCGCTCCTGAGCTTGCAGCAGGTGATCCTTGAATATCAACCAACAGTCTTGGGCCCCCCTGCCCTCTAGGGCTATATCCCACGGAACCTTATGGAGTAGGTTCCTGAACAGGCCATAGTCTGCTCTCTTGAAGTTTGGGGCAGTGAGCTTGCTGCACACTCTTCTCGCTGTCCTGAGGATCTCGAATTCAACCATCTCATGATTGCTGCAATCAAGGCTGCCCTGAGGATGAGGTCAAGCATGGCACCTCTCCTTCTTAGCTCCTCTATTACTTGTAGAAGGAAGTTGTCTTCCACAATCGAAGAACCTCCTGGATTGATTGTGCCGGACCGTACCATCCCTCCAACAGATATCAGGGTAGTTGAAGTCCCTCATGAGAACAAGGGCCTGTGAGCATGAGGCTGTTTCTATCTGTCTGTAGAGCGCTTCATCCACCGAGTCCTCTTGGTCAGGCAGTCTGTAATAGATCCCCACAATAATGTCTCCCGTCGCTGTTCTCCCTTTAATCCTGACCCACAAACTCTCTGTCAACTGGTCACCTATCCCCAGACAGAGTTCCATACTCTCCAGCCTATTCCTCACATAAATAGCAACTCCTCCTCCCCGTCTTCCAGGCCTGTCTTTCCTAAAGAGCCTGTAACCTTCCATTCCAACACACCAGTCGTAGGAGACATCCCACCATGTTTCTGTGATGCCTATGATATCATCCAATTAGTTATTCCAATAGTATTAAATGGAAAGTACAGTGAACCTGAGTTTTGAGTAAGATACGAGACTAATATGGAGTAAGGTATGACTCCCTAGGCAAGAGTTGTTTGTTTTTCTTCATATGTGGAGCTTTCAAAAATGAATTTCATAGAATCATAGAAGCATAGAATAGTTAGGGTTGGAAAGGACCTTAAGATCATCTAATTCCAACCCCCCTGCCATGTGCAGGGCTGCTTCACCCTACACCATGCCACCTAAGGCTCTGTCCAACGTGTCCTTCAACACCACCAGGGATGGAGCATTCACAACTTCCCTGGGCAACCCATTCCAGTGCCTCACCACCCTTACAGTACCGAACTTCTTTCTTACATCTTACCTAAACTTCCCCTTTACCCCTTTTCCTACCACTACAGTCCCTAATGAAAAGCCTCTGTCCAGCATCCCCTTCAGACACTGGAAGGCTGCCATGAGGTCCCCACACAGCCTTTTCTTCTCCAGTCTTAACAATCCCAACTTTCTCAGCCTGTCTTCATACGGGAGGCGCTCTAGTCCCTGATCATCCTCGCGGCCCTCCTCTGGATTTATTCCAACAGTCCCATATCTTTTTTATGTTGAGGACACCTGAGCTGTACACAGTACTCCAAGCGAGATCTCACCAGAGCAGAGGGGCAGGGCCTCCTTTGACCTACTGGTCACTCTTCTTCTGATGCAGCCCAGGATATGATTGGCTTTCTGGGCTGTGAGCACACACGGAAGCCTGTTCATGTTCTTTTTCTCATCAACAGGCATCCCCAAGTCCTCCTCCATAAACTCTAGTAAAGACGCCTACTCCTAAATAAGTATGCAAATGCATGCTTAGTTTCTGAATTGCTTTAAAGAAGGCTGTCATGGTTCATGCCTCTCACGCTGTTCACTCACTCACTCCCCCCTCTTTCTTCCCCCCGGCTCCCGAGGGAATGAATCGGAAGAATGCAACTCCCACAGGTTGAGATAAGAACAGTTTAGTAACTAAGGTATAACACAAACCAGTACTGCTACCGCCAATAATAATAATATTAATAGAAATACAAGGGAAAAGAATACAATCATTCACCATGTATACCCAGCCCGACCCAGCAGTGCACCCCCCACCCTTCCTGGTCTCTACATTTAGGTATTCCATCCTGGGCATGACGTGCTGTGGTATGTAATACCTCTTTGTTCAGCTTGGGTCAGGTGTCCTGTCTCTGCTTCCTGCCGGCTTCCCCTCCTCCCTGGCAGAGCATGAGACTCAGAAAGTCCTTGGTCAGACCAAAACACTGCCAAGCAGTAACTGAAAACACTGGTGTTATCAGCGCTGTTCCTAGGCCCAAAATCAAAAACACAGCGCTGCACCAGCTACCAAGAAGGAGAAAAATGACTGCTACTGCTGAATCCAGGACAAAGGCCAAAGGAAGCTCTGACATATTTGCGGCTTTTAGTCTTCTTCTATTGCATCCTGTGAAAATTAACAAGATTCGTTATCCAAGACAAGCCAAGTAGTGTTCCCTGCTGTTGCTAAACTTTATTTCTTTATCTTTCAAATAGCCAAAACTTACAAAAGTCGGTGAACGAAGAAAACTTATTATATAGACACTCACAGGTTATCTGTAGAAGTACCTAGGCTTAGTTTTCTAAAGCTAATCTTAATTACAGGGGATTGAGTTATATAAGCATGTGTTCATTGATTTTTCTGGTTACTTTCAGTGAATCCTCCAAAGGTAACAGTTTTCCTTCATTACTTTTATCTTGTACAGCATCTCTTATATTTTGGAATTATAGATATTTTCTTTTTTTTTTTTTTTTTCCCCCAAGGAAGAGTTTTTTCTGTTCACTGTGTTATTAGTTGAAAATCTTTAAGAACTTTCTTTGTAATACAGTGCTGCTTCTGCTTTAGATGGCCACTGTTACTTTGTTTATGAACCCACTGATGTCATTCTCAACCCAGAAGAATGAAGTAGCATAATGTCAGCTTCCTTGCATGAGCCTTCTCTCATAATGTATGCATTGCATATAAAACAAACTTTCTCAACAGTTTAAAATTTCAAATTTGTCTGAATCAACATGATATTTTGCTTTACAGGTGCCTAAAAACACTATATAAAAGCTTGGAAGTGTGATTTATGGTGGTGTTTTTTTTTCAGTGCAGATATTTTTTAAGAACTGTTGGCAGTTTGTATTTTGTACATGAGCAGCAGATTTTTTTTTTTTCTTTTTTTAGTTTTCTTCAGTGTAATTTAAGGTAGTCACATTTCGAGTCACAACTTTTAAGTATCAGTGCTAACGCTGTTTAAATAACCTATACCAGTTGTAATATAAAATATTTGAATTTCTACATTTTAAAAGTGAAATCAGACATATCTATGAAAATTCATAAGGCCTTTGAGAGAAATATTTCATCTTAGTGTATTCTAATCTGTTTTTTATCATCTTTATTGATCTGTTTTTATCACAAACATCAGCATTTCATTTGGAGGTTTTGTTTTGTCCCTACTTAGGCTTTGGTTTGCATTGCAAAGGCATCTTGGAGGACTCTGCCTAGATTTCTTTTAAGTGAAAATACTTCCAAAGATGTTCTGGGCATGTACCTAGTGCCCTCCAATCTCTAAGGGCACTTCATCAATAGAACAAGACCAAAATCCCAAGTGAAACGTGTATAAAGTGGACACTGGGTCCTCAGCACCATCTACAAACCTGGCCCTATGGTATCTCTTCACTCCATGATACAGACACAGCCTAAAGGTTTAGAACAGAAGCCAGATTTCCCTTCTGTGAGAAAATTTCTGAGTGGCACTAGAGAGAAACAAAGAGTAGTTTCTAAAGGAAGTATAAGTAATTTGTGGATAGCTTGTAAGGGACTATGTTTACAAATAGTTAAATTTTCCATCAAAACTTTTTTATGTCTTTCTGCTACATTAAATTCTTTGTGACCCATGTAATTTTCTTAGAAAAAGTCACTTTTTTCATTGTAACACTTTCAGTTAAAATCCTAATATCTACAATATATATTGTCAAAGCAGGGAATTTATTTTTTCTTACCTATAAGGAATTGCTGAGCATTGATACACTGGCTAAACTGTAAATGTTTGCATACAGAACCAGGTCCTCCTAATTCCAGAGATAAATCCAAAATTTATCTTTATCAAAGATAAATCCTTGGCACAAGCCCTCAGATTGTTTTGGATAGCTCATGTAATCTCATGTTGTGGAATTTTAATTATGTTAATATTTTACAAATACGCTGATTTCACTTTTTTAAAGAAAATAAGTAACATCTGGAAATTGGGAGGAATTATGTCTATTTCACTGGGGAGGTCTGGCTGAAGAGGTAATCATTTGTAAGCATTGTACAATTAACATAAACAGCTTATATACTGCAGCATGGTTAACATTTATCTTGAAATACAACATTCTCCCTAAGTACATTCGTTTTCAGCATTGACAGCTAGGAACTTAAAAAGCAGCATTTTAGTGGATGGATTTTGTTTCCTGTTGCAGAAGTGTATGCAACTGAGTTTTACTTTGTAAGTAAATGCACAAAAAAACCTTTTGATTAATAGTTATATAAAGATAATGTTAATATTCTTTTTCTGGAGGAAAAATGAAGGAAAGATTACTCACACCTGCATGGGAGCTCAGAACCAAGGTATATATAAACAAAAAAGTTATAGATAATAAAATCTGAAGGATTAGAACATGTGGTCGTAAATCAGAACACTGCAGATGTTGCACTAGTATAAATTGTGTAATTTTCTTCTGAAAAATACTAAGCATATTACAAAATGTGTATTTATTTAGGCATTTAAAAGCCAATTCATAGAATACTTGCTTATCTATGCTGGAGAGCCTATTAAAATTATCAGAAAGGCTATCAGTCATGTCACTGGAAAGAGGTTTAAACCATCATAGGATTCTTTCAGGTTAAAGTATTTTGTATATATAACTAATGGACAAATACTAATTCTCTCCATTAAATACAATAACAGTAATGAAGTACTGTTTTCATAATGAGCTGTCAGCTCACATCTCTTTTATTCTGTGTGTAATTACTGATGTTTTTCAGGTTTGTATTGTTAATGGAAATTCATTACAGGTCACTCATGCTTGTCCTTTAGTTATTAGTAATGAAAATTTCTCAATGAATTCACAAATCACAGTTCTGCTTATGCTGATTTACTGCTATGAATTTCTGCCAGTGTTAAAGCTTGTGAAACACTAAGCTAATGGACTTTCTCAATTTCACAACTGAAGTAATACTGTGCCAACTTTCTTGGCACCTTATTTTATAGAAATTCTTGCACAAAATTGTCTCATATACATTGTTTGCCATCTATTAGTAAAACCAGAGCTAACAAACCACAAAACTGAAGTAAAAGAAATCTTCAGTATTCTCCACACAGAAGTTGGCATGCAGGAACACCGTAGAAGCTTACATTCTGGATCACACTTTTAATGACCCTGTCCTGTAACAAAGAAAGAAAAATCTGTAGTAATAGTTACAGAAGAAACATACTAGTATTCACTTTTTGCTGCACACATTGTTTTGATCTCCTCAGCAAATCAAACATATCTGGGGTTTTGGTTTAAGAGAGGCTTTCTACACATTCACGATGGTTACCATGTGTGTAACAAAGTTTTTTTTGCAACCAGTATTGCCAGCTGAAATAAAAATTGAGGGTGCAGATGTTTAATATTTCATCTGACAAAAGCATAGATGCCAGGTTTTGTTTGTTTGTTTGTTTGTTTGTTTTTTTTGGGGGGGTGGGTGAGTGGGTTGAATTTAAGCGATCTAATCTTGCAGCACAGGCAGGTTTAGGATTTTTCATGTGTCATGGCAACATCTACAGTAGTGTTGACTAACAGCAGAAGTGAGGATGAGATTATTTGATTTGCTGTCCTGTAGAAAATTATCCTGTTAATCCATCTTTATTTTGTCCTTTTACTTCTGACATTTCTTTTATGTTCCCAGTAAGCACTTACCACTATTACTCTTCTTTTGACTTAAGAGATAATAGATCAGATAATAGCAATGCAGCACTATATATTTGTATACATTTTAGTTTCTATATTAAGGTAAACCTTATTTATGTAGCATGTTTTTGAATGTTAGCTCTAAACAATTTAAAAGTAGCATTTCAGCTCTGGCTTCTGAAATGAAATGCCAAATTTTAGAATTTGGTTTGTTGGCTTTCACTTGAGGAGCCTAGGTGGCTCAGACTGGGTTCCAAAGTATGCAGACTGAAGAGTGTTCATAAGGGATTGGAGTGAAAAATCATAGCATGAGGATATTCCTTCTCTCTATATTAAATGGCTATTCAGAAATATAGTTTAATAACCTCTTGTTGGAGAAAGCATTTAAAATCATAAAAGAAAATAAAATCAGCATTTTCTCTTTTCTCTTATATTCTAAAGAAAACATTTGTTTGAAGAACTGTAGTAGATCTCCCATATCATAGGTGTGCCATCATCTAAACAATCAAGCATAAGAAGAGCTAAAAATAGTTCCTATTTTACCCTTGCTTAATTATATGCAAGAAAAAGGTTTAGTTCTGTCCATAGACTTGTTGCATCATGGAAACTGGAATAGGCCTTGATAGTTCAATTTACCCATGTCCAATAACTCAGTAGAATCAAGTATTCTAAATAATTCCTTGATGTTTCTCTAACTTGTTTATAACCAGTCTTTCAGTCACTGTATTTTAGTATTTTAAGTTAAGTTTGGGTTTTTTAGGACTGGGAGGCTTATAGGATTTTTTTAGGTCACAATTCTGGATTTATGCATTCGTTGCATCTAAGTTTTTCTTCTGGCAACTAAGTCCTTCAATCTGCTTTTAATAATACAAGTTCAGTGTTTTTTAAGACTGTATGTGCTTGTTCCTCTTTTTTTTTTTTTTGTTGGGGTTGTTTTGGGGTTGTTTTTTGTTTGTTTGTTGTGGTGCGATGTTACTTTTTATGTTCTATTACTTGCAGCTTGGTTTATGAAAGATATGTGAGAAAACTTGTAAAGATGAGTCAGTGTCAGAAATGATATTTTAATTTTTGATGTCTGAAGAATTTATAAATGAAGTTATTTAACTACATGAAAGTGCTATAGCTTTATCACTTACTGTCTGTTGAGAATGCACAGGATGCACGATGGTGCTCTTCTGCAGCTTTAGCGAGTCCGGCTTGTCAGGGCAGAGATATAATTCTGCGTGTTTGCATTCTATCTTTTCAATGTTGTTGCCTGTATTCTTGTCAAACTTTGCGAAAGGTAGTATTTAGCACAAGACGGCATTTGAAGAAAAGATAAATGACTGCAGAAAATGGGATGTTGTTACTTTTGCATTGTTATTGACAGAAAACTCTGCTGCCAGTTTTGTCTGGTGTTATTGCTGCAAATCTTGAGTAAACACAAAGCCTGAAGTTCTCATTTTGTTTAAATGTCCCCTCAAGACTTTCAGCATGGGCAGAGATGTGACTGCTTTGGTATTGACCCAATTCATAAACATAAGATAGGTTATGAGTCATAAGAATGAAAAGCATGTAGCACACTCGTTTTTCTCCATCAGTGCCCATAAGCTGACATCCAGTGAATGGTAAAAGCAAAACAAGTAATATAATATTTTTCAAAAGTGGTGTCCCAACCTCCAGTGGTTTCTCACTCATGAGCTAAGTCTTTGATGTTTTTTATTCCTGGTAATTCTTAATAGACCCCTACTCTAACACCTTTCCAGCCTTGCCTTGAATCCACTGCTGACTGTTTGCATCCACAATACTCTTTGCCAAAAATACTTCTATGGCTTCCTATCCACTACCTGACAAACGACCTCCTATGACTGATTTGAATCTGGATCTTGCTGTCTTCATCTCCTACCCTCAGTTCTTCTATTGGAAGAGCTGGTGAATAGTTTACTGCCAGCTCTTTCACACCATGTGTTTTGAAGTCAGTGATCTGTACTTTTGCCACCTGCTCTCCTGGCCATGACATCCCTTCTCCAGGCTTGAAGGCCCTTGTTGCTCCTGTGACAGAAGCTGTTTCATACCTTTGTGATAGCTCCCCTTTCCCCCTCTGAGCCTTCCTATTCTCATCTTGGGAAAAAAATGAAAGATGGGAGGAGCTCAGATGTGAGTGAACCATGGTCTTAGTGGCATAAAAATGCTTTCCATTTTCCTCTGCTGATTTCCTAATCATTCCTAGCACTTGACTTGCTTTTCTGACAGCTACTGAGCTGATGTTTTTAGGGACTTTATTATACTTATTATATATTCCATGCTGAATTTTGGCATACTATTGGCATTGCAGCATTGCCAGAATTATTGCCTGGTTGCTCAGAAGTGCCTGGTGTGCATCTTCACAGCCTGCCCTCCTCCCAGTTATCTCAAGCACAAGCATGTCATCACCAGTTGCCTCACTGCTTGCCCTCTTCCGAGGCCCCCAAGGATATGGTGAGAGCACTGGACACAACAAAGGCTCTTGCAGAGCTTCACTTCTGACCCTCCTCCATTTTCAGGACTGAACATGTGCTCCCACCTTTTACTCAACCATTGATCCATTCCACGATACTCCTTCTTACATCAGGATTGCCTTGTTCCCTTAATAGCCAGCATCAAAAGTCTTTTGGAAATCCAAATATGTATTCAAAATTTATTTTAATGCAGAAAATTATACTTACATGAATTGCCTTTGTATTTTAGCTTACATGTTATTTTCTCCCTATATTACACTATGCTACCAGTATATGCACTTCAGTCGTGCACCAACTTCATTGGTTGGTGACATGTTTTCTGACAGAGGGACATTAATGATACAAGCTATATATTTATATGAAAGTTCAAAATTCTTAGCTCAATTTAAACTAAGAAAAATAATTACAGAAGACTTTACATTTCAGATAAATCTTTATATTCTTTTTCAGAAAAATTGGTTGCTTCTTTCATCTTTTGAAATCAATGAATTAAATATGAGTTAAGGATAAATTTTGTCCCTTCCTAACTGAAAGAACTTACTCTGTTGCATGAGAAATTAATGCAAATTCAAAGTCTCAGTTATAGACAGAAACAATAAATCTATGGCTCAGATAGATATTATTTTCTCTTTACGAGGATATGATGAATTAATTTTCAAAGCAACGTGTTAGTGATTGGACAAGTGGTTATTTCTGTTGAACAATAGCAATATTGCTAAAAAGGATTTTATAAATTGGAGTGATTATATATGTGTGTAGTTTCTGATGAACTTACTTTCATTAAGCTGTTCATTCAAAAGTAAGGCTGTTTTAACTTAGCCTCCCAGCTTTTGAAGAATTCAAACTTACTGATGAAGTGTCTGTTTGGTCCAGAGTTCTTTAAGATAAATCCCCTGAAACACATGATGGAAAACCTATTTTATGCTGCTTTATATCTGTAAAAGTAAGATTTCCAATTATGTTAAGAAAAATGGTGCTCTTAGGTTGTAAGTTCTCTTTTCTGAGAAAAAGAAGCGTGCTATTCTAAACATTTCAGTGCTGAAACAGTGTAAAAACCAAGAAATCATCAGTGTCACTACTGAATAAAGGGGCACAGATTCAGGATGGATAACCTCACTGGGAGAAAACAGGAGATATGAGTCACTTGGTTTGCTACTCTTGGAATTCAGGAAGTTTCTTCCTTGTCAGCTCAGAAATTAGTTCAGCAAATATTGCAGTAGTTTTCTTAATCGAGTCCTCAAAAAATGAGTTTGTCTTTGTGGAATTGTTTACATGATCAGGGTCTGAAATAGAAAAAACAGAGAAAACCATTCTGCTGACAGTGAAAACTATAGTAGAATATGACACGAAGAGGATGATAGTGTAGCTGAATAGATGTTTATAATATTGGTCTATTGTGTAGTCTTCAAATAAAAAAGTTTTTTTCCCCCTGAACTGAAATGATTAATAGAAGGGAAATAATATCAGGAATGTACATATTCAGCCAGCTAAATATTTTTATTTAAAATATCTATGTAATTTCATGAAATCTTCCTTACCCCCCCCCCCAGTTTACTATTACAACTGAAAATTCAAATTAAGTTTTTGATACCTACTTATTAGAACACATTTTATGTATAAATAGGATAATTGTAACTGCTGGAAAGACAGGAATTTAGTCCCTATTTGTGGTATTCAGTGAAGCATAAGCAGCAGTAGTCATGCTTTCAATAAAGATAAAAAGAGTGAAAACCTTTGTACCTTTAAAATAATTGGCTTTGTGTTTGTGCATGCACAGCAGCCAAGGACTTAATGAAAACTTTAAAAACCTTCATTCATACAGTCTCATGGAGTGTAAACAACCAGGTAGAAGCCTTTGATAGACTGCCTCATTATAGTGGTGCCTGTGCCATTTAATCACAAAGCAAGTGGCAAGCCAGTGGCCTCTTAGAATGTAGAATGTAATTTTTCTATTTGAAACCTGTTTTGCAGAAGCCAAACTCAATTGCTTTAAGAGAAAGTGGAGACACTTGTTCCAACCTACTTTGCTGACTCGCACACATTTGCCTTACAACTCTAGGATGGATATGTCTGGCTGATAATTCGAAGCTGTCAAAATATTAACATAACATCACTAAGTTTATTTATGAAAAGCAAATTAGCTTTGACTATTAGACTTCATTAGAAATTAGCTCAGGCTTCCCAGGGAAGTGGTGGAATCACCATCCCTGGAAGTGTTCAAAAAACATGTAGATGAGGCCTTTAGTGACATAGTTTACTTGTGGACTTGGCTGTGCTGGGTTAATGGTTAAACTTGATGATTTTAAAGGTCTTTTCCAAAGTAGTTGATTCTATGAGTCTATGAAACTTCTTAATTTTTCTCTCTTGCTTTCTGTGTTTCTTTTTATCATAAGTTGCTTTAACAAATACCTGCATCCCTGCTGCAGCTGTTATGAATTATATGTAATTTTTCTACATTTCTATATTTCTTATAAAATTCAGGTAAAACCATGTCAGAACTGGATACAAATCAAAACTCTTTTTTTATTTCTCACAAGCTATTATCATCTGCACTTTAAGAAATAAGTCTATGTTATTCAAAGCCATTGTGTGATGCTGTCATATCATGCACCAGTTCTTTTCTTTTCAATCTTCATGTAAAAATACCATTTTAATAGCAATATATAAATGTGCCAATTACTAAATATTTTTTTTCTTAATCATGAAAGTGCTTTATTTTAATTACAATATTTCAGTTCCATCTTAACAGTATGATTAAACTCTAAGAAAATATGTAATTAAACCTTTCCTGATGGAATTCAACTTATAATACTCAGCATTTCAGCATTTGAACATTTCTCATTTATGCACAATTTTCTTACCAGTATGAATAAGTATCATTTGTACATTTTGTTCTTTTTTGCCTTTAAGAAATATGTAAATAGTGAACTACAAAGACTACAAAGCATGTTAAGTGTAAATAATTTTGTACAAACGTATATGGTTCTTCAGATCAAGAGAAAAACTGCAATGAAAGTCTGTGCAAGGGCTTATATCCCAAATAGCTTGTCAAAGTGAGACAGAAAAGTCTTGTTTAACAGAATGAACCAAGTGTCAGCTTTCTGCACAGAGCTGGATTCTGCCCTACAATTACAGCAAGTTAAAGTGTGAATTATTTCAGTCATGAAATTTTTTGCATTTAAGGTGAAAGTTTGAAGCGGCAGATATTTATAAAGCTATAGCTGTTTCTTGCAGTCAATCTCACTGAAGTTAAATGGAACCTGCTATATCTATTGAGAGATTCTATATTTAAATTTATATATATGAGAAGGATGAGGTAGCTAAGATGGACTGAGTGATGATATCGATGGGAATCTTCTTTATAGCTACTAAGTTCTATTTTCTGAAGGAGTGTAGGAAATACAGATGCATTTTCAGCTATTGAAACTGTTCAATATTATGAACTTAATCTTTAATGTATACTAACCTTGATCATGTGTCGAAGGGAAGCAGAAAAATACAGAGAAAGCCCCATATTCAGTTGTAGCAAGAGAAAGATGCGAATACAAAGTGCTGTTGGTGAAATAACCTTTCTGCTGTAAAGATGACATGTAAAATATGCAGAAGCTATTCCAGATCAGAGTAAATCAAATTGCTGAAGTACACAGCTTGCCATCTCTACTTTTCATTTTGACTAATTAGATACCTAAGTGAAAGCCACTAAAATTTACACAGCCATTTTCCCTTTGCTTTTTTTTTTCTGTCACCTTGGGTTTGCTGTTGCTTTAAAAAAGATGCTTAGTGAATTATAAATTCTGTGTACTCTTCCATAAAGTTTGCCTATTGTGAATAGGTACTCAATAGTTTTGTTTCATCTGAAACTAAGCTTCACAGGACAGAATAACTCATTTCAGATTCAGGAAATAATCAGCTGTTTTGCTGTATTTTACTGTCTATATATACATAATTGGTTTTATTATGTGTCTTTTTTTTCTTTTCTTTTCGAATGGTATGTAGAAAGTATGTATGAAACTTACTGGCAGTTTGTGGACTAGACTGTCACACTTGGCACAAGCACAGTGACTCTTGTCATGTCAGGTTTCAATGAAGAGATTTGTGTTTTGTGTCATGAGAAATTAAGAGTCCTAACAGCTATCATTCATTATCCAAACAGGGACATGGGCCTGAAGAACAGGATGATTCCCATTAATGCCTCCACTAAATGGCTGTATTTTCTCTTGAAGAAAGGAAACTCACAAGCTCTGTGGACTAAAACTTTTAGAGGGTCAACCTTTCTTGGAGGGTTGCAGTATAACTCTGCCTGCAAACAATAAGGTCTCCTTCATGTTCTTCTGGAATAAATGGAAAGTTTTGCATTTATTTGAGTGCAGAGCATACTGAAAAGGACATCCTTATGCAAGTGATCAAAGCATAAGTGATGAACAGCTTGAATTTTTAAAAAAAATATATGAAAACTCAAGAAAAGCTTCAAACTTACTATTTGAAGAAAAAAAAAAGTTTCAAATCTGGCTGGTTTTGTTGGCTTATTTCCTTTATGGAAGACCAGTGGAATTAAGTGACTACAATGAGAAATGTTTACAGAGCTGACAAATACAACAATTAGAGACCAGTTGGGGAGTTCCTTCTAATACTCTTTTTAAATAAATACAATTCCTATAAGATTTTTTTTAATAAGAAATTAGAGAATAGTTGTAAAATTAAAATTTAAATGGAAGTTTCTAATTTTCAATTTGAATTTAAAAATTTAAACAAATATTTTATTTGGCATGTTAGACAATGAAATATATAATTGATACATTTTCCTTCCTTTCCTTCCTGGTCTTCCTTACCAAAATTCTTCCGCATGATACAAAGATTAGTTTGACATATAGGTACATGTTATTGTGGGAGTCACATAATTGTCAATGTAAGATTCTGGCTTGTGGAGAGAATGGTAGCAGCCTGAAATGTAACTTAAATGAGGCAGAGGAAGTCTGTCACCACTGGGAATTAATTCTGGATCAGTATGTTTGGAAAGTGAGAGTTTTCCAGTAGATTACTTCAGAAATTTTGTTATGTAACTTTAAAAAATTCATGTTTTCATCAGTTCTAAAACTGACTTTGAAATACAGGGGGGTTCAGCAGTCCAGATTTCCTGAGGAGCTTTTGCAGCACCTAGCTTGTTGACTGTGATTACTAGTAATAAAGTAGCTTAACCAGGGACTCATTGCTAGAGCATGAAGTACATGGCTAATACTCATTATGCTTTTAATTTCATATTTTATGTTACTATAATTCAGATACAGTGTCAACACAGTACTTTTACAAACTAATTATTCTGTCATTTTGTTAGTTTGGTGTTTGCATGAGCTATTGCCTATTTCACAAAACAAAGCTATATCTGAGATTGCTGAGATTGCCGAAAGAAGCAGACATGTTCACCTAAAGGTTAATAATAAGAGATGTGGATAATTTAATCTGTAGCTCTCTTTGTGGCTCTCTTTCTGCTTACAGTGATTAAATGCACAGCTGTTCTAGGGGTCATAGAAACTGTAATAATTCATTGTATGCACCAAAATGCTTCTTCGAGACTGAGTACAGCCACACTAATTATAGTAACTCTATTTTAACTTAAAATCCTCCTTTAAGATGAAAAAAAAAAAAAAAGTAAACTTTCAGAGTTAAAAAGCGGTACTGTCATTTTTTTTCTTTGTGATTTTTAAATGTAGTGAAATTAGACATTAAAGTTTTATGCAAGAATGTAATCATCTATATTCAGGATTTGGCAGCAGCACAGCAGAATGGAGGTAATTCCCATTCTACCACCCTGTCTCTTCCCAAAGTATGGCTTTAGTAGACTGCTTTTACCAAATTACCTAAGCATCTTTGTTATACTTTTGAAATCTTCTGCATCCTTGCTGACATTGCTTAAAGGTGTGATAATTACTGTCAGTTGCTGTAATATTGGACACCTGTGAGCTTGGAATTGGGCAAAGACAACTGATTCATTTTATGTAGGGCACTGAACAGGCAGCAGATGGTAATAAGCTTCAGTCAACACCAAGCGGGACAGGATTCACACCACAGAGCTGAATGTGGAAGATTCAATATCCCTTGGCTAATCCCATGAACCAGCCATTCTCCCTAATTGTGTCTTTCCATAAGAAGATGTACTTTACATGTTCCAGTCTCAGCTGAATGAATAAACATGATTTAATGTACTGACTGTAGGATTTTACTAATCTATTTATTAGTTCCCCTTTCAAGGGATGTTATAATGATGTGTTTTCACTTAAAGCAATTAGAATGTATTTTTAACAGGGGAAATGACTTAGATTATAATTACAGAGCATTATGCTGTACTTTTAATGATTTTGCTCTTTAGAAAAAATGAACAGAATCATTTTGCATAAAGTTATTATCTTGCTCTCATGGCATAATACTGACTTCCATCTCAGACTGTCAGGTCATCACAGTTGTGGAATCAGGACCCTATGTCTTAGACTAAAATAAAATAAGATGATGATGAATAAATATTTACAATTACATCTGTAGTACCTGAATTATCTCTTCTTAATTACAATATGCGAGTCTTTTTATAGTTTTGAGGCAAAACTAAAACTATGTGAAGTAAGGCTGCATGGCGACCTCATAGCATCCTTCCAATATCTGAAAGGGGCCTATAGGGATGCTGGGGAGGGACTCTTCATTAGGGACTGTAGTGAGAGGACAAGGGGTAACAGGTTCAAACTTAAACAGGGGAAGTTTAGATTGGATATGAGGAAGAAATTCTTTACTGTTAGGGTGGTGAGGCACTGGAATGTGTTGCCCAGGGAAGTTGTGAATGATCCATTGCTGGCAGTGTTAAAGGCTGGGTTGGACAGAGCCTTGGGTTGCATGGTTTAGTGTGAGATGTCCCTGCCCATGGCAGGGGGTTTGGAACTAGATGATCTTAAGGTCCTTTCCAGCCCTAACTATTCTATGATTCTATTCAGTGCTGCTTTTTATATTTATAGTTCCCAGGGTTGCATATATTTATAGTCCACACTCTAAATTAGAAAATTAAATCAAGTGCTATAGCAACAACTAATCTATGAAACAGTAAAGGCAAACATGAATTTTCATGTGGATTAAACAGGGAAGATAGAACAGAACATAGAGCAAATGCAATTCCATTTCTTAGAGTAAAGGGAAAAAAATGCCGGAAGTTATGTGACATATCTGTTTTGCAAAGAGCTGGTTTATAGTCTCATGAGAAAAATGGACAATCACAAAACAGGAGATACAAATTGTGGCAGATACATCTTCAACCTTTTTTACCCACTTGTTTGCATGCATGCATTGCAGTAATGGGGGAAATGGCAGCAGCTGTGGACTTAGTACCACAGGTAATTTTCACCCCTATTTTTCTCAGCTGCTCTCTAGACTCTTTTCTAAGAAGGTCATCTGGCTGAGCAGTTTTTGCGATATTTGTCTTGAAGTATGTTAAGGAAGCTAGGTACACTTTCAAAACCCTGAGTCTTCCAGCAGGTGTAGAAATTACTAAAATTGTTGATAGGCAACAAAAGAGAAATCTCACCTTAGTGAGGTTATCTGAACCAATCCCCTGTAGTGAGACTTAACTGAGCAGGAGATTAGCTATTGTTCTCCTTTAATTCTCCTGTTACCCTGCATGAACAATCCTCTCTAGGTCCCCTCCTGTGAAAGGTTCTTTTCTAACTAGAAAACCAGTAGCGCAGCTCGTACTGTGTTATAAAAGTGAGACAGAATAGGAAAAGTTTACAGATCATGGTTTTACGGTCAAATAGTTGGAAAAATTAGTCCTTTGATAGTAATACATTATTGCTGTTATCTCTTGGGTAGATACTTGCACTTTTTAGATGTTTCACTGCACTATGTATGTGAATAAAAGGTGCTTTGGTGAGTGTGGCAGGCTGGTAGGAGGGAGGTTCTGAACTCTAGGAATTTCAAGTGAGAAAGTGGAGAGAGATGCTCATGGCTTTCCTAGGTCATGAGGTATTTCCTAGGGTGGGTTGGAAATGGAACGAATGGAGGTGAGCTGGTAAAGTTTGGACCTTGAACAGCATGCCTGAAATATGGGACTGAGTGCAATGAAAACAAAAATAATGGGGTTGAGTAAGTTCATAGTGCTTAGCTGAATTTGGAGGAAATAAGAGGGTGACAGGATGGTGAAGGAGGAGGTAGGGGCTCAGCAGACAAGGAAAAGGGAAGGGTGCAGTAAACAGAGAAGATTCATACTACAGCTCAGATCTCTTCTAAATGTGTTTCTCATACATTAAGAATAAAGTTTAACTTCACTTACATTTTTTGTTTTGGTTACATCACTATCAGATGATATATGTGTTGTGAATCATAATCTTGCTGCACCACAAAACATTTTCAGACATCACACCAGTTCTCTTTTTCTCCACACAGCTGGCCATTTATCTTTTAAGGTACCAGGCACTGTGAATCTCATGTCTCATAGTACTGGGAGATGATCTGTGTTGTTCTTACCCCTATCCTGATTGATAGAAATATCTTAATT
This sequence comes from Myiopsitta monachus, assembly GCA_017639245.1. Taxonomy (NCBI): domain Eukaryota; kingdom Metazoa; phylum Chordata; class Aves; order Psittaciformes; family Psittacidae; genus Myiopsitta; species Myiopsitta monachus. Next base: position 7,736,684 of record CM029918.1, read on the forward strand.
TGGTTATAGACCCATCTTTTAATTCAGGGCTTTCCTTTAGTCACAGAAGGGGTATAAAATCCTTTTGGTGTAGGGTGGATGGCTGTTTAAGATGAGCTGACTGGAAGCATTTGGTTCTTGTAAAAGTCTACCAAGCCAACTCTTTTTTTTTTGTAGTAAATCCCTTAAAGGGCTACAGGATTTGAGGAAAATAAAACCAAACCAACCAACCCATGCTGGCTCTTGGGTAGCTATGTGGGTGGGCTGAAATTGTGAAGATGTGAGTTGGGAAGAAGGAAAGTATGGAGGTTTGATTCAGAGCAGTTCTATAAAACAGAGAAGACTCTGGAAGACAGAGCATGTGTTCAATATGTTACTAATTTTTCCTTGTTTTGCGTTTTACTTTCTATTACAAGGCTGCTATTTTGTAGGCAACTTGTTAATGTATAACATACTTGAATATCCTGATAGGAGCGCAGTGATTAATTGGCCTGGCTGTATTGAAGGTAAACCAATTTGTAGTCAAATGATTTTTCTTATTAGCCTTAAGGTTTATTTTGAGAAATATATGCAATGTGACATTCTGAGAAAGAACATGCAATTTTTAAATTTAATTTGTGTTCATATTTCTTGCTAAAAAAGGTAGTATTAAGTGGGGGGTTTGTTTGGTTAAAATTTACTGGTATATTCAGAAATTATGATCTTGTTATTGATGTGATTGCTTTCCTTCAGGGCTTTTTTATTTGTTAACCAATAATGAAACTTATGCTGTTGTGAATATCAATTTGCTTTTAGTGTTTAGTAAATAATGAATGTCAGCAATAGGCAAAGAAATTTTAAATCAATTTAGTGTTTAAAACCTAGTATACATTGTATCCTTTAAGGGCTATATTAAGTGCTACTGCAGTAAAGCATTAAAGAGATCATCCCTTATTTAGGTAATCTATGTTGCGATACAAATGATCTAAGAAATGGAAATGAACAATAGAATCAAGAATCTATTTTGAAGTAGTCATCCATTTGCAGGTTTATTGGAACTAGCTAAAAATCTTCAGTGTTAACAACAACCACCAAACCCAAACACTTGTTGGGTTTTTTTGTTTGGTTGGATTTGTTTTTTTTTTGTTGTTGTTTTTTTTTTTTTTCTTTATGTATTTATGCCAGTATTCTAACTGAAAATACAGAGTTTGGTCTATTTTAAGATTTAAGAGGGTACTTGAAACTAGTCATGTGTTTGAATGCTTGACAAACATTCTCTCAGCTTTGCTTTTCTTTGAGCTTTCAGTGACTGTAGAGACATGACAGTTCTTGGGAAATTGGTGTGTTGCTATGGAAATGGCTGTGATGCCACCAGTTCAGCATTCATGCTTCATTGTCAGCTCCAATGCAAAATGATAAATGATGGAGAAACTGCTATGCTATGACATCTAGCAGTAAAAGGAAAAACTAAAAATACACCCAACTTTGATATTAATGAGTTAGTAGAGATGTTTTTTTATATCACAGTACATTCAGATTATTTTCTTTTTCTACAGCTGATTAGTTAATCGTATGAATTTTAAGAGGTTCAGTTTCTGTGCCTGATTCAAAGTGGTACGAGAAAAAAATTATTTCAACCCAGGAATTAGTGTGTTCAATAGGGATGTCAGGTTACAGCAGAGTTTGCATAAATACCATGTTCTCCTACTGCACTGGTTTGAATGGGATAGAGTCAATTTTCTTCTTAGTAGCTGGTTTCTTTTTAGTGCTGTGTTTTGGATTTAGAATGAGAATAATGTTGATAACACACTGATATTTTAGTTGTTGCCAAGCAGTGTTTACACTAAATCAAGGACTTTTCTGCCTCTCACACCACCCCACCAGTTGAGGAGGCTGGGGGTGCAAAAAAGCTGGGAGGGGACACAGCTGGTACAGCTGACCCCAACTGGCCTATGGGTTACCATATGATGTTGTGGTCAGCATATAAACTAGGGGGAAAGCAGGGTTCACATTTTGGGAACTGACTGGGCATCGGTTGGCAAGTGGTGAGCAGTTGTATTGTGCATCACTTGTTCTGTATATTCTAATTCTTTTAGTAGTAGTAGTAATATTCTCCCACAACACCTACCTTTTCAGTTTCCATAAAACAGGATGATTGTTCTCCAGTAAGCTGTATGCTCAAATTCTCATTGAATTCATGGAACTGTCAAACCCGTGGAGGATGGAACTACCCATGATCATGTACTTTGAAGTTTCTGATAATATATCTGTATGTGTACATGCAGGGAAAGGCATTCTGTTACACACTTATTTTGCTTGGTTTAGAAGGATTAAATAAAGAAATTGTTGGGGGGAGGGCTGTATTGTAAAACAACAGAAGAGTAATGGTAATTTCTGAGGCTGTTACGCTCTGCTTGTTTTGCTGCAATGCAGGCAATATCTGTCCTGTGGGTCTGAACAGGAGCAGTCATGAATGAGATGAATGATTTTTAGGGGTTGTCCACTATAGTCACAAGAGCTACTTCTAATACAGACTGTGTGTCTGAGCCATAACTCTCCTCTGAGTTTACCCGAATGATGATGATGATGATGATCTATTCATTTTTCCTGGGGTAGCTATTTTTTTGTGGGACATCCTGACCTTCAGCCACAAGGCCAGATGCAGCTGCTTCCAAGTAGAGTTGGTAGCTGACCATCTCGCAAGATGTAAGTGTAGTTGCTTGGATCTCTTTCTCTTCTATGACTTAGTCATTGATGCTTGAAGGGATACAAAGTTTCAGGCCCAGAGACTAAATTCTTGCTCATAAACAGGCGAAGTGCCAGCTTTCAGATCAGTGAGGTACAAGCACCATTTACACTGGCAGAATTCCCCTGTTCTCAGACTTGGACCATCTGGGAGTCTTTTCTGGACAGTAAATGTTAATTATTTCATTCTATATGAAAAATGATTCTTCAGTGGGACAAGATGAAAATTTAGTTCTCATTTAATTCTAATTTTCAGGAATTGAATTAGTTTGTTCAGTTCTCATTTAGTTGTGAAAAGTTGCTTCCCTTGGCTGTGGGAAATACTTATATGTGAGTAAGAAAAGAAGGATAGCCAACCTCTCTTTATTTATATATTTACTACTGTCGTATTTTCTTAAAGGAATCTACTATGAGGAATTGAAAATGGGACATTTTTTTAAACCTTTTGTCACTTCAGGTGAATAGCTTGAAGCAACCTGCTATGCTTGCCTTCAGCAGTACTTCCAGTTGTTTAGATGAAAATGAAAGAATCAAAATCTAGCTATTTACCCTGGGTGTCTTCACATGTAAGTTTTTTGCCTTATTCATTCAGCTGCTGTCAGTTGCAGGTGACATGCAGGGAATAAGTTTTCTGGAATGCTTAGAAGCAAATCCTTTTCTGTTTAAGCAATATTTTACATCTTTGGAGCCACAGAGGTCTCAGACACGACTCTTGGATTGGTAATGAAAATGTTAGAAGAACATTTTAAGATCAATGAAACTTCAACTTCTAGATTGCAAGGTTTTAAGTACCTTTCTGAAATCAACAGGAAAGAACTGATTTGAGCCTATGGCCTCTCTAGCCTAGGTTGTGGTGCAATGATGGATATTCTCATCAAAACCACTATTTCAATAGTGACAGGGCTGTAAGCCCTGAGATTTGTTTTGGGCTCTTAAAACATGACATTGAAAAGGGGAGAAAAGTGCCATTACAGAAAAAAAAAAATTAAAAAAAAAAAAAAAACCTTAATTTAAAATCCTATATATTGGCCATATACAATTTTTATCTGAAATTTAACAAAATGGTCATATTTAATGTGTGCAGGATACAAGTTATCCTCACCTGAGAGTAAAAGATACAAGTTTTGCACTTTCCCAGAGATGTCGATACAAGTATCTTGATACTTGAATACCATCCTTTATTTAGAGGGGAGAAATCTGTATTTCAGATCTTTTCACAATCTTAAAAGGGGAAAGAGTCCCCATCCTGTTACTTCTCCCCAGAAGTAACACAAGTTTTGTTGTTGAGGAGAAGGTAGCAATAAAAGAATGGGGGAGGGGGAATGGAAAGGGAAGACTAAGGTTGGCTTGGGAAAAGCAAGTACTGTGTTAGTGTTTTCTACAGTTTCAGAAGTAGACCTCGATAGAAGACTGCTTTGATACCTTTCAACCATTTTGGTTTGCTTGGGAGCCCTGCCCTGCTTCTAGGGTCTACAAGTGACAAAATCTCTTGTAGGCTCTATGGACCTATTTTGCTCCTCCTTATTTAAGACCGTTTCTAAAGGGAATAGTAGGCATAACTGAGATGAATAAAAAGGCTGTATCTTTAGAGAAAGAGCCCTCCAAATTGTTTTTCCTCAGGAATCCTTTGCAGAGAAAAATATAGCTAAATATGGCTCTAGCAGAAAATATAAGCATTTAAGGTTGCATTTCATCGTTAATGCACATATTCTTAGGATATGGTAGGTGGATGGATGTTAGGTAGTCCAACACCCCTGAGTGTGTCTGCTGACTGCTAGCATGTGATTTTAAAATAATTTCAGCCATCATATCAAACTCTTGCTGATCACAGTTTTCAGGAATCCTCTGCAGCAGTAATGAGGGTGATACTAAAATAGATTTCTTAATGTAAGCACTCTCTGATAAGATGCATGCCATCTCTGTGATAGTTCTAAGAAACATTAATCACCAGTGGCAACACTGGAAAAAGTGCTGTCCTAAAAATTAAGAACTTCAGTCAGCAATTTGTGCAAGTGCTTATGTTTTTAATAACATATACTTTAAATCCTTAGTGCTAACTAATTTTCCATTTGAGGTGCTTATAAATTGGTTAAATTTTGACACCTTCTATGCTTTCATTTTGAGGGTATACATTTCCCCCAGTAAAGCTTCGGAGTAAAGGTATACTCACGCTGCACAAACACGTTCAGACGTTTAGTTGTGGATATATTTTTAGAACAAACACCCACTTAGGAGAGTGACTTACATCTCTGGAGAAATGGTGCAGTGTTGTTAAAAGGAACAGTGACATGTAGAATGACATAACATGCATGACCTTCAAGCAATTAGGTATGTGTTGTATTGTGTTACTGAACTAGCTTATGGTCACTGAGAGTTTTTTCTTTTTTTTTTTAATGGTTTGCCTTTTTTATTTCCTGAAAAAACATCAAAGGCTCATTATTGTCTTTCATAAATTAAAGTGTTATTTTCTATTTATAGACATGGGGGAAGGAGAGAGAACTTTTAACTTCTCTTTTAAAATAATCTGATTTTAAATAAGCACTAAGACTCTAAGACCAAAACACGGTCTGATCCCTGGACAAAACTGATAATCCAAAGGAACTGAAAATATTTTTGTTAGTCCTAGGTAAAATTGTATGGGTGCAAGGTTTTTATTGTGCTTCAATTTCAATTGGAGGTTGTTTGAAGGCTTCTAGAAGTAAAGATTAAGATAAAAATAATTGTAGCCTTTTCACAATTTCTGTATGCTGAAGGGGACCGAAAGACAAGCTGAATGTATGTGAAGTACTTTGTGCAAATTCTGTCAAGACAATTCTAATGATTCTTCCCAGGAAGACAGAGGATAAAAAAAAAATAAAAAATAAAAAAAATAATGCTACTGTGCTTCTAGGAAGAGTTTGTCCAAAAGATTAACTCTAGTATTGATCTGCATTGGTATATCTTGTAGAAGTATTAGTTTCCTGATTTTTTTACTATGTTTGGTTGTGATTTTTTTGTTAGCAATGAGCAAGAAAGAAAATTATAAAGGGAAACTGGGAAAACATTCATGTAGACCTGTTCACAGTAATTTTGACCAGACATAAATGACAATATTTTGAACTCAAACTTGGCTATTTTCTGAAACACAGTTGCTTTCTTCTCATTTCTGCTGGTGATCAGGTTAGGAATATTACTTTCAGTCCCTTTTGATCAAGACTTTCCTCTACAAAAGATGACTGGAAGTGTTTAGTATAAATGAGACATGGAAAACAAGTATTGAACAAATATACTATTACTTTCTACAAAGACCAAGTTTAGAAAAAATTAAAACCCCCATAAACCTATTTAAACCCCCATAAACCTATATTAAAAACTGCATTTTAATGATTTTTCTGCAGACTTTGGAAACAAAGATACGGAAAATATCTTTTGCATATACATATTTTGCATGTGCACTTAACATTAAAGTAAGTATTTTTGTAGAATGAAGTTTGCTAATGTTTAATAATAGGAGGCTTGAGCTGTGTATGTAGGATAGAAATAAACTGACTTCTCCATGGCTTTGCACAGGAACATATCCTGTGAGACAATTACTAATGCTAATAACATTCTTCAACTGCTCTGCTGCTAATAATAAAAGAATGGAGACTGTTCATAGTAGAAAGGAATTCCTGTCATATGCAACAGTAGAAATAGCAGTAGTAATGGAAGTAACAGTAGAGAAATGTAGACTTCTGTGAAAAAGTAGAAAAACTTCACTGTAAATATGGCTGATTTTCCATTACAAGTCAGCTGCATTTATGTAATATTTTATTGATTTATAAAGTTTTACAGCTTAAATCCATCATAACCCAAGACTGAACTCATTTAAGGTGGTTACTGAAAGATACTTAAAGTCAAGCAGAGCAGACTTAAGAAAACCTGAGGGAAAACAATAAGAAGTAGAGGTCTGTTAATTTGAAAGGTAGTGGAGCCAAAGGAGAAATTACACATTATATGCTGTCTGAAAAGAATAGAGTTGGATTCTTCTAAAGAGAAACAAAACAAAAGTCTCTGCCATCAAAAGGTAAGATGATACAGCATCCTCAGCTGCTGAGTGTGTCACAGTGGCTGTCTTGCTGTGACCTAATGCTGTGACTTCACAGGTGAATGCTACATTGATCTTCCATTTCTGCACTGGAACGGCTCTTCCTGCTGATAGATTCATTATGATATATGTTAAAAATACAAAAGCCAATAGAGGAACGTACTACAACAAGTGATTTGGAATCAAAGGCAAAAATCTGTTCATGCAGGTGTTAGCTGCAAGAATTAAAATTTCCGCTGGGACAAGCTCATAAATTAAACTATAATAAAAGCTAGCTTTCCAAGGCACCATGGTTGCGTATTAGCCAATGAGCACCTATGAAAAAAGAATTATGAATGTCAAATGTCCAATATTTTTACTCTCTGCTACTACTAAGGAAAGAAATTATTTCTATCCTAGTAAACAAGTACCATGAAGACCAACAAGAAAAACCGTCAGTCTTCAAATATCTCCTTGGTTATAGTGTGACAAGTAGAGAAGGAAATAAAAAAAATAGCAAGCACCTATTGCATGACATTCTGCAACTGAAGGAGACAGGGCTCAGTGACTTGGACATTTCCTGTCATTCATCTATGCCCAACTCTTACCTAACTCTATTTCAGTTGATAGGCAAGCAGGGTCATTTTAAGTGCAGACTTCAAAACAAGAAGGGAGTACATGTAGCTATCGCTGCTCTGTAATGCCAGACTTCGACCTGCCTGTGTGCTGGCAAGAGCTTAACAGCTGCATAAAAAGAATTGCTTGGATTAATTTCTGAGATCCTGGTAATGTAACTGTGAGTTTAGAGTCCTATTCATAATATAAATGTGTCAATACAACTATGGGTGAATGACCAGAAAGTATACTGATTAACATCCAGAAATGGAAGGTTAGCTACTGCTGTCAGTTTGTATTGTCTGATATATAGAGATTATGTAAATATAAAAAAAAACACCTCTCAAACTCTGAATCATTCGGTGAGGATGCCTGGGATTGTGAGCATTCATTTATGTAATTCTACACTGAAAACTCTTTTCCTTCCTTGTCTCTCCTCCCCACCCAGCCCTCAAATCAGAAACTTGAATTCTAAGGTATTGAAAATCAGAAATTTTCCACAACTTTGTTATAAAACATCAAGAATTTGCACCTTCTATGGACTCGATGTGTAGAACAGTATCTATAATGAGCCAGTCAGTTGGCACCATATACAAAATTCTTATCCTGAAGAGGCCAAGAACTGGTCATAAAGCTTTGCTTATTTATTTGCTATCATAATACAAAAAGAAAAAAAAAATATTAGTCTGTTCTCTGACAGTCTCTTTTATCATACAGTATTCAGCAATTTTTTTTGGTTCATGGTTTATAGTATTTATTATATTTATTAATAGGTAATCATTCTATTAAACCTACTGGGTTGTTTGTTGGTTTTGGTTTTGTTTTCCATAAAAGCTCCATATTTTATTTTGTAATTATAGTTTTCTACTGACTTTTTCATGGAAAGATTGCTTAATCTGACTTGCTTAACAAGGCAGGTTTGCTGTATTTTTGTGAGTTTACTCATTGCTCTCACTGTATAATAAAGCTGTATCTGTAACAACTCTCCTTCATTTTAAGTCTTAAACTTTCACTCAGACTTCACAAGTGAAATGTGAGGATTAATTAGTTAATACGGCAAATTTTGCATGCTGGTAGAGTTAATACTAAAGAGCACAGCAACTTTTCACCCTCTTTTCCTCTTTCCCTCTTATGTTAGACTACATATTCCAACTTAAGATCTTGATCTCAGCAGTCATGGGAAGTGAGCAACACAATTTTCTGCTGTTGACCTATCTGCACTTTAATACTGCAAGTGAGAAGAGGGGCTTGTGTTAGTTAATATTGAACCAATATGCTAGGTGTTTGTACGCTGTATAGGGAGTCACAGACTGTCTGATTTGAACAGAAATGCTACAATATTATTTCTTTTTTTTCTCTTCTTCAAGCCACTCTTGCCTTTAGGTAGTCCCCAGAGTGTAGAAAATCAAGATGTTTTCTATTTATGTGCAGCTGATGAGAATATAAAAATAAATAGCATCAGTTGGGCAGACTAGTAATTTTCTTCTGCCCATGGGAAATGGTTGTAAAAGGGAAGTCTTATCTCCTCCAAGCTCTGGGAAGCTGGTGATAATCAGTGGAAGTGATGGGGGTGGGGATGCTGTTGATTTGTTGGATTTTGGGTTTTGGTTTGTTTTTTTTCCCCCTCTGAGATAATATTAACAACTTGGTGGAATGACCGTCTTTCCCTTAACAAAGAAATTTGTGTTTGCTTAATGATGTCTCACGTGTTGCTGGTTTGGTCTGAGCTAAAGCAAACTAAAGCACTGGCATGTCTTCTGTGAATATACCTGGATAAACTTTTGGGGAATCTCTAAACCACTTCCAGAGCAGACTTTTTTGAGACCTATCATGGGTACAGAGCAGGGAATTAAGTGTGGTTTTTTGGATTTATGAAGTCTGGGTTTGGGAATCATCTGCTTTCCCTCTGCCTTATTTCCCTGGGGTTTTAACAACATAATTTCTAATCCCCTGTAGTAGCACATTTCCCCACAGAACATTCTGGCTAGAATTGTAACACACCAGCTGCATTTGAGTTCTTAGGGAAGCTCTTTCATGCTAGTTTTCTTTGAGTAAGAGCTGTCTTTTTATCTGTTAAAAATTTGCTTTCACAACAAAAGCTGAACATAGCTGGTGTTGGTAGTTTCAAGAGCTAAGGGCTATAGGTTTTTCTTCCAAATCCTCTTAGTTGTGTGTAAAAATGTTTGTTTTCTCATCCTTTTCTTGCTTTGAATTACATGTTGATTCAAATGCAATGTTGGTGCAGTGTAGTAGCAAGACTGGTAACATCTTTAAGCTAAGATTTTCAGGAAATATTGTAAAATAAGTAGCACAAGAGCAGTAGAAAGTAAATCACTAATACAGATAAATTAAGTATTTGAAGCTTGTATCTTTATGTTCCTCTTGAACTCTTAAGACCCACAGCAATTGACATTTTTATTAATTTATTTATTACTTTAAAAATTCCAGGTAGTTCTGTGTATGAATATAGCAGAAGATTTCACTGCAGTGCTCAATTTTATTATCCGTCTTATTCCCGCTGCAGAGGATTCTCACAAACTCTTAAGCTTTTAACTATTTCCACTTATCATGAACTGTTAATTCATATTCCTCCCCTTCGATTAGATTAAAAGTAAGACGTAATGAAGGTCTTTGGGGCATGCTAGCATCTGTTAAACTGTGATCTTTTGGCAGGAGGAGATTTAACCTAGAGGTTATAGTAATGCAGTTGATCAAGTGTCAAAAAAACAGCACAGACATTAGAAATCCTCTTTATCATTACTCTTCGTAGGGTCCTGATTGAATCCTACTGCAGAACGTCTTCTTTTCTGTGTAAGATTAATTTCTCCGTAATGTCTGGCTGACATGTCATAATACTTCAGAGAGAGAGTCAAAGCAGGATATGTAACTTCATAAAGAAGGATACATTTGATTTGTAGGAAACCGAAGTGATTGATTCATACAACCTTAGACTTTAGAGGTTTATTGAATGATATGTCATGGATAGATGCCGTTTTTAGAATCTGTACTCAGTTCTGTAGTACGATGTATCAGAGAATGTTTGAAGGGCTGTTTTTCCATGGTGGTATTTATATACTGTTTAGTCCCACTGTATTTAAACACAATGCATGCATGGCTGGGACTGTGACTGGGCATTTAAGAACGGCAACTATAGATTACAGTTAGTGTCTGTATCAGTGTGGTTGGATTTGCAAGATTTTTCTGCATATATGCTCAAATGACAAAATGTGCGCAAGAATAAAAGACTAACTTTCTTATTCTACTTTGACGATCAACTGCTGTTAGAAATTGTACACCTACATAAATATACAGTGGTACTTATATTCAGCTCACATTTCTTGTTCTCTGTGGAAAGAGTTTTAGACTTGGTGCTGTGCTCAGCTATATTAAATCCTATACAAAACATGCTGTTTCCACTTATCAGTTAAAACAAGAGCATCTTGAGGACTAATACCTGTGATTCCTCTGCTAAGTTGGTCTCTGTGTGATAACATAGAGAAAAGTAGGGATAGATTTGATGGAATACTTACTGATATAAAGCTAAGGGATAATTTTTGATTCTGAAGCTGAATTTAAGCTAGTAACCCTCTAAATTTGAGCTGTAAAAATTGTTTAATATTTTGCCCCTCAGTAGTGTAGAACTGAGAAACAAACATTTGTTTGCTATTGCTGTTCTGTTCGGAGGCTCTGCTTCGTTTTAAGGTATTCTGTTGTATGGTTTTGATTGTGTAACCCTTAATTTCACAAATCCCCGCCTTCCTAACATAAAATAGGATCTGAGCAGATAGATACAATCTTTCAATGTGTGTTATTGCAGATTGCATGCAAAGGTCTAAATTTACTTTTATAAAGACGTAAATAAGAAAGCTATATTAATAACTCAAACTGGTCTGTTTCTCAGCATTAAGTTCCCTTGTAGGTATGCTAAATGCCTTTCACTTTCTCAAGAACAAAGTGATGACAGCCCAATTAATATATGTAAAAGATACTGCATTTGATCTTAAAAAGCTCATCTATGGAAAAGTTAAAAATTAAGAAGCTTTACTGCAGTGGTATTTCCATTATTTCAGTACATAGCTATATGATTAAAAGCTAATGAAAGTAGTTATAGCTTTTCCTCTGTAAATATTGCTTTCCATTCCATAATAACAAACCATTGTTCGTGGTTTATCATATTCTGCTGTGATGTGTTTATTTGTAACCAATGAAAGTAAAACATTGTTAAAAGGGGGGGGGGGGGGGGGAGCCGGTATTTCCACCAAGAAAAATCAGATGAGTTGAGTTAGTTTCTCCAATTCAGTTTGAGAGGTTACTCAAAATTCATATTGAAGTATAATGAAACCATAACTTTCTCTGTTGGTATTCTTTTCTGATTACATTTAGAAAAGTATCTGTGGGAGGAGATATGAACTTCGGTACAAATTCTGGCTGCATAATTGTTCGTAAGTAGGTGCTATACATCCAGTTTTAGCTCAGTAAAATGCTTGAGATTTCTTGGGCATAATAATTTCTTAAAAAGTATTACAAGTTCTGAGATTTTCCTGCGGGATGCTTGCTAAAACAGTTGCAACCAAATTTTTATTATGGTTTGTTTTATTTTTTCACCTACTCTGAGGCCAGACATGAAGCAAGCAGTATTAGTTTTCCTCCAAAAGAATTGCTGAAGTTACTCTCACCAAAACTGCATCGGAAATGCAGGGAGCTAAAAAAATGGTTGCTGGAACTGATTTTATTTTAATAACAGTAAGATCAATTCAAATATAAGTGATAAATTCTGCTGATCTGCAGACTGGTATGAAGACTGAATGCATTATTTGTGTAGGCTGCCCTTCTGTCCTTGAATTGCCCTCCTGGCAGTTCAAAGCAAAGTAATGGTGGCGAGTTCTTAAATGGAGGCTGCTTAAAGGTTGATGAAATTGTATAACTCTTTTCACAGGAATACAACGTGCAAATCTTCTCAGACATATATTCCCTACTCCTTTTAAACACGAAAAAAAGACGACTTCAGACTCTGTAGCTGAAGTGTTTATACACACAGTAGTTTAGTTAGTATAGGAATAGTTGGAAAATTACTATGGTGTGCTTTGATTATACAGAAATCTCTAATAATAAAATACATCTTTTTACGGATTACATGTATAGCCTGTGACTATAACACCATAAATTACAGTATATTATAAACATCTATATGAATCTATAATGGTATGTTATGGCAGCAGAAAGATGACGTATGTATACTATAGCTGGGTGAATTGTCCCTAATCATCTCTCTCTAACCAACCTAATTCTTACTGACTGCAATCAAGCCCAGAAGGAATGATCTAATCTGAGATTAAACAGTTTGTAGCAGATGTTTCTGTATTTCTTTTATTCCTAACTTTAAATGCCAGCAGATTGTCAATGTGGAAAATAATAAAAATAAAATATGCTATCAGAAAATTTAGGCCTAATTGTTTTTTATAATGTTTCAGAAGGTCACACTACAAGGTTTATAAACTAGAGGTTTGACCTTGCTTCCTAATTAGGATGATAAAAATAAAGCTCAAGGGTATATGGAAGGTTATCATATATGAGGAATGTTTCTGGGTTGGATAGCACTCGTAACATGCCTTCTGACAGCACTTTTTATTAAAGGCATTACTAGTGATCTTTTGGGGATATATTGCTTTGCTTTTATTGCAATTGCTTTGTGGTAGATACTTTAGTAACATTTCATGAGAAAATATGTTGAAATAGCCAAGAGCAGGTGGAGAGTTAGAATCAATAAAGAAAAATGAAAGCCTTCCAAGGTTTACTGTATCTTGTGGTAAAGTCTTGGCCCCACATCCCAGAGCTTCTGACAGAAACAAGTAACCTCATGCTTCTGAGCAGGGCTACAGGGTTTTGCTGCTCCCCCTGTTGGGGAGTGGGTGTCAGATGACTATGGAGGATCTCTGTTCGGTTGCTGGGAAATATGTGGTGTGGTAAAGGAGCAGAAGCTGACTTCCGTTCCCTGCTACTTTGCACCCTCTGCACTAATTCAGGAGCTCAGTGCTGTGTGGTAGTGTTCCATGTCTTTTGCTTCTTCATATGGATCAAAACTTTGCCACCCAAAATGCACCCACTTAGTGCAGTGGAAATTGTTTTTCAATAAATGAGACAGAGAAATCAGTGCTATTCCAGACAGGGAAAACACTGTTTGTAGGGCACCTTAATTTCAAAGATGCTCAGAAACCCAAGTGCAGGAGGAGAGGTATGCCTTCTTACAGCGGTACTTGTTTCAGTCTTTTTAATGCAAAGTGCTAGTAACTCAGGCAGGGAGATTGCAAGGATGAGGTGTTTGGGTTTTTTGCTTGTTTGTTTGTTTTGTATTGACTTTACCCACCAATAGCTTATATCCTGTAACATCCTCTTTACCTGAGGCATGAATTATTTCGCCTTTCCATTTTCCCCTTGGGCCTTTTTACAGATAATAGCCACTTCTAAAATCTCTGAAATTTTTCTTGAATGCCTGACAAGTGCAGTTCCACTGAAGTGGTAAGGTGTCACCCCTCATCTTTTCTCCCTTTGCCAAAATATGCACAGAAAAATCAGAAAGTGGTGGATGTCTAAACAATGGTTAAACATGGCTACTCTGACAACTATTTTTTTCTTATTATGAATGCTACGGTTTTTAATTAGTGAATCAAGATTATTTTTTTTAGTTCACAACATACTGCATTTCTCTCACATACCCCATAAAAACAATATCCATTTTTAATGGAGGTAACTAGTGAAGTAAATTTGAGCAAATTCATTTTTTAGTGGTTTTTAGTGGTTTTAGTGCATTCACTGAAGATGCTGTCTTGTTTAACAGAAGACCACTCTGCATGGAAAGTCAGGGAGGAGAAAACAACTAGCTTTTCCTACAGTTAACAAGATGTAAATGGGGGACTGAATATTATTCTGCAGATATTTTCTGGCAAAACCATTCAATGGGTTATGCTAGCAAAAAAAAAAAAAAAAAAAAGGAAAAAAAAAAAAAAAGCATGAGTGATGCTTTGGTGCCCATCCTGGTCAGTGCTGGGATTCTGTTAGTGACTAGAAGCTGACTCACTACTACTTCTCTCAAGAGACAAATGTTTCTACAGCTTCTGGCAGAAAATCAGGTGGTTTTTTAATATACCCAAGAAAGAGATTGCCATTTCTACAGTTTTTTTGGATAGGGGCAGGGAAATTTCAGCATAATAAGTGGTTTGAAAAAAGAAAGCTTAGAGTGTTGTAACTTCCTTTTTTTGGCATTATTAAAATAAAATAAAAAAATGGATGGGGGAGGTGTTTCTGGTTTGTTTTGGAGGTTTTTGAGTGTGAGGTGGAATTTCTGGAATAATGTGTACAGACTTGTCAATAAAAACCCCCTCTCAAAACATTAGTGATGACTGGCAAAGCGTTATTAACTATTGCTGTGGGTAAATTGAAATGTTACTCTCAAAAGCTTCTATCGTAAATGACTAGGAAAAGTCTTTACAAATCTCTGTAAAACTAAAAATCATACATAAGATTCCTACTGTAAACCAATTATCTTAAGTTATTTTAGGAAAAGGAAAAAGTTTTTCTTCTTTCTAAAACCTAATTTAACCAATGGATTTCTTGTAATATGTCTTTTAATGGATTTATTATTAACAACCATGGCAACAATATGACAGAAATGTATGATATGAGCATGCAGAATAATGACCCATTCAGAGGCCAAACTTTTGCCTATATTAGTCAAGAACGTTAAAAAAATCTGAACATGCTGGAAAGGAGAGCTGAGAGGTGAAGTAAGTAAGTGGAAGGAAAGTAAGAAAAGAAGATTATGCAGAGATTTTCATTATTAATTGATCTGTTGCAGTGTTTCAATTAAAATATAAAAAAGGGATCTCTAAAAATATTAGAAATTGTGCAGCACTGGAAGTTCAATTTCTGAGTTGAAAGATTCCAGAAACCATTTGGGGGTGATAAGGTTATATTATTCCAGATCTGGAATCATTTTCTCTCGCCAGTGAGATGAGACTGCTCAGAGTCCATCCTTAGAAACAGAGACTATGGTCCCCTGCAAGCTTGTATATCGTAATGAAAATCATTCCTGTACAATACTGCAAGGGGTAGCTGAATCAGTTGTCACCAGACCATAAGTGTGCAGAGTTACTGCCATCACTTACTGATACATAGTAGCACAGGTAGTGGGATTCTGTGAAACAGAGAGGAAGTGTGTTCTTTAAAGAGATTCTGCTGTGCCATGGACTCAGCAGGTAATTTCAGTAGAATGCTTCTCAGGTTTATACTGAACAAATTTTGTCCTTCTAATTGATACTTTAATAAAAGGTAATCTTAAACATAGCATGTACTTAATAATATCTTTCTGAATTACTCAAGAAAAAAAGCTATAGCATTGCCCTTAATACAAATTTTTTAAATCATATTCACTGAGCAGTGAGTGCTCATTCAAGATTGCTGTTAAACTGATTAAATGATCACTTAAATCTCACAGGAATTACTAAATATTATGGAGACAGCGCTTTAAATGGCTCTTATTCTCTCTGTTGCTGAAGGCCTGATGTTGCTTTCTTTCACAGTGGCTACCCTAATTATCTGAGGACTTTAGAAGTCTTTCAGAAGTTTTGATTACAGCCAATGGCATCCTAAAGTAGGCCAGGGATAAAAGAGTATCTCACAGTTCGTGAATAATTGAGTAGGCTTCTGTATAACAATGAAGTGCCTTATGAAACACAAATGTTTGTTTGCTGTGTGCTCACATCTGCACCTATTTATCCATATTTATAGGTAAATTCATATGCTAATACTTTTTCAAACACTGAGATACAAACTGTCTGTTGGTGAAATAAGGGAAAATGCTCCTGAAATGAAGTGGAACTGTATATGTCCATACCAGCTTTTAAAGTAGGTTAAAAAAAGCAAAATTTGGATGCAAGGATGTACCTTTGTGTATGTACACACTATATCAGGAATCCTCTTCAATCCATTCTATTCTTCACATCTCCCCTCTCCCTAAAGGTCTGGAAAAAAAGCCAGATGTCAATAAATTGAAGCAGTAACAGTCTAAAGGTAAAACTTAACTGTTTTTCTTGATACTCAATGTTCTTTAAAAGGTAGGGCTCTTCATTCCCACAGTCTATGTGCTGAAGCCTTTGAATTCATATCAGTGCTGAAACCTGGGAAAGGTCTAATAACTATCATCCTTAAAGACTGATAGCACATTGCCCACTAGTAAAAGGGTCAAGGCCTCCCTCTTGAATTTTGTTAGTTTAGCTGCAAAGCCTCAGACTTGCTTCCACACTGTCCTAGATGGATACCCAGTGGAAAAAGACTGAAGTTGGCATTCAGGAGACCCTGCTTATTTGTCACTGAAAGGGTTGCTTTGGTGTACGCATTAGGTGACCTTTTACCCTTCAAAAAGCTTCTTGGTCAGCTAACACAAAACTTCTGTAACCTGATCACCTGTTGTCAGAAATTCAGGTCACCTGTAAAATGTAGATTCTGTGACTGCTGAAACCCACTGCCACTGAGGATGGGGCCTATAGGTTAATCTGCTTTTTCTAAAGGGAAGTCTTTGAGGACCATTAAGGGAGGATAACAGAAATTTGGAAATCAATAAAAAATTTGAGATTAAGACAATGGGTTTACCCTCGTAAAAAATTTCTTAGGAAAAGACTTTCCACAGAGGAAGAGAAATGAACTGAAAATAGAGATAGATTTAAAAAATAGCCCTGAAACCAAAACAACCCAGGTCCCAGAAGAGCCATGAATATTATTAAAAATGATACTTTTATTAAATGAATAAATATGTCCCATTTGAACATTTGGACTATTGTTTTTAGTTAAGTCAAAATAGCATAGATATCCTCTACCGATGTGTAAAGCTTTTCACATCATAATGTTATGAAGCATTAATATGGGTTAATCAGAAGATGACTGTGGGAGCAGTGCTGTTACTTTGGTAAAGTAAGTTGCAACACTGCCAAGATGTTGTTTGGAGAAAGTATTATCTGATAAAAATGGTTTATGATGTCCCACAGTGTAATGTCTTCTTTCTTTTTTTTTTTTTCCCCTAAGATATAATATTGTCTTTGCTTTCCCCCAGGTCAGGTGAAGTAATTTCTGACATAGGAAGTCTAGTTGTACAGTTGCCACTTTACAACCTTAGTAGAAAAAGCCTAAAACTTGTATGCTTTCTAAGGAGTATACTTGAATGGAATTTCATTAAATGCTATCTTTTCTTCCAAAAGTCTTCATAATTAAATATATTCATACTGTAGTTCAGTGGTAGGTTTTTTAAAAGAAAACTTCAGTTTGCGTGGTAACACTCATTTGAGATAATGGCAACAGAGTAGTAGTCAGTATTATTCTATCAGAATGTAGTTAATTAAGCTTATTTTTTATAATTACGGTATATGTTAGCCTTGAAATAACTACATAAAAATCCATCTGTTATTGTTTATAAACTGTGCAAGTATTGAAAAGGAGAATGAAGGAAACTGTTTTCATAGATTATAAAACTAGATTAGTATCGAATCCCTTACTTGCGTAATGTAGTCCAGAGGATTATCATTAGTCAGCTTCCCTTTAAACTGCAAATGTATTCTTATTTGATAATTCAATCCCGATTTATAACTTCTTGTTATGGCAGCACTATCAGAATGCTTGGTAAATAGTCTAATAAAGTACCCTTGTTGCTGAAGAGCACATTTTAAACAAAACCTAGTGTTTCTCATAGAAATCAGAGGATAATATTGTTTTGGTTTGTGCTTTCTGAAGGATTTTATTTTTCACAACTTGTTCCCAAACTTTAATAGTCTTTGTAGTTTTTCTTTAGAAAATTTATTATTTAATGAAGTGAGAGAACGAGATGTTGTTGTCCAATAATGGTCACATTGGTGTTTATTTCAACCTTGTGTTTTCTTTTCTGTGCATGCAAGTTTATACTAACTGCCTGCTGATTACTGTATTCTGTTAAAAGCAAAGTTGCACTGTGGTATCAATACTCTCACAGAAATAAACATGAAAGCTAGAAATGCATGGAATGATTTCTGAGATTTCTCTAATGACAGCCTTATAATTCTTTATGTATCCAAAGTTCACATATTTACTTGAATTCAGGAATTGTTAAATTTGGCATGCATAAAAGAAATCAAAGGAAAAAAGTCTACAAAGGCCTGACAATATGTATAAATTGATGAATTTTGATCACTTCTGTAGAAATAATTGATGTTCTCAAAATTTTCCGGACTTCTTAAATAAAATACTGTAATCTTAAAATGTCTTTCCAAGTCAGCTGTGTAACTGAATGCATGTGGGGAACTGTCCACCTTTAAAGAAAAGCTAATATAATCCACTGATTTCATTTGCAGATTTTCAGGCGTTGTTGGTTGGTTTTCAAGAAGGCTTCTAGTAAAGGACCCAGGAGACTAGAAAAATTTCCAGATGAGAAAGCAGCATATTTCAGGAACTTTCACAAGGTAAGTCATGCCTTTCTCATGAACTGAATTATCACCTCTTTATTGCTGTTCCTGGGAAGAGTGTGTTCTTGATATGACTAGTTTGCAAAGAATTTAGTAAGGATCAGGTTGAAAACCTAATTGTGACACTAAGGGCACACTTAAATGTCTGTAAAACTCAGTGGTACAGGTGAGATATCATGTTTTTTTTCCAGATGAGCACAAACCTCCCAGAGTGTGTGAAGTGACAGACTAATGTTTTTTTTTCTTTAAATATTAGTATTTTGGAAATGTGAAAAAATGGCTACTTAAGTAATTACCTTAAGTATTGAACAAATTCTGAAAATGCCAAATGCCTCTGTTGTAATGGCAACACTGGTTGAATACGTAACATTTTTCCCGGAACTCTTGAAGATTTTCAGGCTCTGTTAACAGCAAGGACTTTAAATGCTAAAAATTCAGGATTCTGAATGAGATTCTCCCTACTTTCTCTGTCACTATCACTTCTGTGATGGAAAACAAGATATTTGTGCACAGATTTTTCTTTCTGTCTTATAAGTTACTGTTATCAGCTCCCCAAGTCAGTCAGTAGATTGCAAGTTAGCTAATCTTAAAATAGGGCAGGCCTCTGTGCTTGTATTATTGTCTTCTGTCCAGTCACCTTTAGCTTTATGTCTTACCAGCATTAGATGTTACATTGCAACTGGCAATTTTAAATACAACGTTGACTTAACCAAGGTCATGCTGCAAGCACTGGAAGAGTGTGGATGTAAATCTGGATCTTTTGAAGGCAGGTGTAATGCTTTTTATCAAAAAACTACAAAGGAGCCTTTAAGTTCTAGTAGCCTCTTGGCATATTTAAATGAAAAATGTGTATATAAAAATCAGCATGCAATTATCCTGTGAATGTTTTCTAAGAAAAACAGCCTCAGTAATTTCATATTGTCAAAAATCCAACTTCTGATCTTATATTGTTATACAGGTTTAGGGCTGACATGTACAAGACTATTAGCACTTTCACAGATGTACCACGATGGCAGTGTTTGCACCCATGTGTAGGAGGTCCAGTCAAGCAAATGTGATTCTTCTCTTCAGCATAGATTTCAGAAAACATTTACTTTCAAAATTTAATTTAATTATGGGCCTTTAAAAAGATTTTTTGGGTGGCTTGTGGTGGGTAGACCCTAGCTGGATGCCAGGTGCCCACCAAAGCTGCTCTCTCACTCCCTGCCGCAGCTTGACAGGGGAGTGAAAATGTAATAAATCCTTGTGAGCTGAGATAAAGGCAGGGAGAGATCACTTACCAATTATTGTAATGGGCAAAACAGACTTGACTTGGGGAAAATTAATTTATTACCAATCAAATCAGAGTAAGGTAATGAGAAATAAACTCAAATCTTAAAAATAAACTTCTTCCCAGAATATCATGATTTGATGATTCAGATCAGTCTAGGTTTCCTTGGGGAAACACCTAAGAGTAACACATAGTGTTAAGCAGTCTAAAACTGTGCAGGTTTCATAGCTTTCTTACACAGAGCAGAAAAATTTACCTCTCAAGTAGAAACATAACAAAAATCAATACCTTTGGTTTATCTGCATTCAAATCAGTATCCAGGATTGCAAGCAGTACCCCAATAGAAGTAACATCAAGTACTCAACTTTTCCATGTTTGAGCTTGAAATTTAGCTCAAATCACATTCTTGCTTAAAGCATTTTACCTAGAAGGCTATATATTTTCTATGCTTATGTAATAAACCCATGTATTGGGCAATGTGAATTATAGAAGTGGCTAAACAAACAAACAAACAAAACCAAAAAAAACCCCAAAACAGGACTGATAGCACGAAGTTAAGAGAATTAAAAAATGGAGACTTTCTACTTTACATTATCCTAAATAAACATTTCCTAATGAGCAAATAAGCTGGTCTCTCTGGAAAATGGACTTTCTTCCACCACTGCCCACCATTCCCCATTATACATGTGGATTTATTTGTTATTCTGTAAATTCTCTAATGCTGTTGTGCATTGCTTTGGTATTTTTCCTTGTAATTTTCTTATTATAAATAACAGTAACAGCATTAGTCCTTATAGACATGTGTTTCCTGACGCTAACAGTGAATATTACCAGTAACAGTGAATATTACATTCATTAGTTGAAACATGACCTCATCTGTTCATTCCAGTTTCTGGTATCAAATTAAAACTTCTCACTACTGTAGATTTAGATCATTATATCCTTATTCAGGTAAGTTATAGCTTAGCTGTACTCTTTTCCCTTGAACATGGCCAAGTAGCAACATGAAGCTTACTAGAAATCAGAGTTCAAACTTCAGAACCTGAAGTGTATCCAGATAAACTAGGAAGCATTACAGACTTGGCCAATTAATTGTTAAAGCAGAATTAGAAAGAACAAAGTAGAGCTTGAAGAGCAACTAACCAGAAGAGTTAGGACTTTATAAATATAGATTCTGACCCTTCAGGAGGAAAAAGCTTGCCAAAGACCCCAGAGGATAAAGGAAATGTGCAAGAGAGTAGAAATTAGCACATTGACATTGGAGTTTACTGAAGAGAGAACTGGCTTGCTCTGGTGTAGGTATGCGTGGGAGGATTCTGCGGAGATTTCTCTGTATCATGAACTTGATCATAGATACTTTAATCCCAGCTACACAGAATGATCACCTGCAAAGTATGGAGAGCATACTCATTCAAGAGCCTAAAAGGAATTTAGAGGATTACATTGCTGAATTAATAATAGTAGTCCATAAACTCCAAAATGAGAACCAACAGAAGTGAATTCTTCCATTACTTGTAAAATCTCCAGTCCTGTTAATGCATGCTTCTCTTTCACTAATAAGGTAAATAACCTTCACACAATGTGAAGGTGGTGTGAGTTAGGTCTGTCCCTGACAAGATATAGCTGTCTTGGAGGAAGTGCAGCTTGAATCTGTCAATGCTGGTGTGTTTGCCATTCAAATAAATAAATAGGTGGTCTAGCATTGAGTTCAAGACTTACTGATTTAATCCCTCCAGTGTGAAAGATCATTACTTCAAGATTATGTCAACAACAACTATTTCTAAGGTTATGAATGTCAAGTTAGCAAGATCAAAGTAGGATAAGATTTTTAGATTTTAGATTTTTTTTTTGGTTAGGTTTTGTTTGGGTTTTTCCCCTGTTATTATGCTCGATTCTGATGTGCTTCATATAAACCTGCAAAAGCAAAATAAAATAAATTGCACAACATTTTAGCAATGACTTCTGATAGCCAAAAATATCTATGGAACAGATGGTCTAAAGCACATGTTATATAATATGTGTCCACAAAAATAAATAATAATCAAGAAAGAGATTAGCAGTAGCCTATTAGCTGTTATCTGCTAAATCAAATTTGTGGCCAAGACCACACAAGGGGAACCACCTTACACTTTTTCTTTCACTGCTTGATTGTCCTGAAGAAACCTGTGGAATGCTAAATACTGGTTTCAGAAAATGGTGATTTATGTAATTCAATCCCAGTGATTTATGACAAGTTCTTCTACCAGCTACAGCAGTTTCTTGACCAGATCTCAGCAATAAGGTCTCCTGTGCACATGCACACAGAAACACACACCCAGAGTTTCTGTGATGCATCAGCAGTCCTATTCTGTGAGAGACAGGAGGGGACAGGTTCTTGTTGTGTTTAAAAACTCAGTATGCAGGTACAAGATTGTTCGACAGCACAGTTGCTAGTCTCTAATTGAGGTGGCCTTAAACCATGAGTTGGTTATTCACTTAAAAAAATTTCAAGGTAAGTGAATTCCTGATAACTTTGAGAAACACCAAATTTTGCCACAGGCATCTGTGTGATAGCCCATGCTATTCTTAAATGTAATTACAAGTCTATAATGAAAACCAAATATATTTACATATGGTAGCATTATCATAATCTTTATAAGAACTTCTTTCTGACTGTTTCAGCTTACCCAGTTACTTTTGGGTTGTTTGGTTGGTTTTTTACTTTCTCAGGGTTCTCTGGCCACCACCAGGTTGCCTAAATAAAGATTCTTATTGCTAAAGAAATGTGAACTAGCCTACTGTTTATTCTAGTTTAGCCCGGGACTCTTGCTTTATTGTGGAGCATTTCAGCCTCTTGTGTTGTTCCTGGTCATGACAAATATGAAGTTATGCAAGTATCCTTATGGACCTCTAATCTAGAATGCTACTACTATTGTTCATGACTGTTGCATTGCTTCTCAGATGCAAAGATATTCTCAAAAGGAAGCTGGATAAACATCTATAATTGTTAGGCTTGAGTTCTTGTTCTTTTGTGGTAAGATATAACATTTGATTTGCATCCAAATTTGAATTTTATTTTAATTCTCCTTCCTTACTTCTTCATTTTTTTTTTGCATAATGTTTATGCTTTCCGGTTTTTAAATCTATCTGGTTTTGTTATGTTGACCATTTTGCTTGAACTGTTGGTTGATCTAAATTTCCTCAGGAAGTCTTTATTTTCTCATCTGCTTAAGCTCACTCAAAAATTCATATTAGACAAAAGCTAAATATGAATAACTTGTGAAGATCTGGTCACATTCACAAATACCAGATTTTTTACTCTGAGAACAATCCCAGATTTGGCCTATTTTGTCCTTTTCATCTTCTCCCCTTATCCCTGTTCTTTAAAAGTTTGATTGCCTAGAATTTTTTCCAGAAAATTTCAGAATAGTGATATCAATGTAGTATTTTCTTAGGAGTCCCATCAATGTGTGTAGGCATGTATGCCTGTTAGTTTTGAATAATATTTTGTCAATTTTTACTTGCAAAGAAGCGAGAATTTAGCAATCATTTTCTTTAAGTCTTAGCTCTTTTTAAAGAAGTGTACCTTGTGTGGTTTTCACACCCTTATTTTGCTGAGCATTCCAAAGCAGAGATAACTAAATTTTCCTGACTCTATATCCCCTTTTTTTCCCCATTTTGTAGTATAAGTCTCTTCAAATGTTTGTTTACAGCACTTTTGTGTGTAATATCTTGTCTTTTAGCAAAATCATCTGATTGGTTTGGGAAGGCTGCAAAGTACGTTGCTTTCATGGGCAGCTATTTTTCTGCGGGTGAGATTAAAATGAACTCTATTTAAATGAATAACTGTTGGTAAAACTGCTCAGTTCTGCACACCAAACAGTAAGATTTGCAGTAATTATCAGATCCCTCTTAAAATATAAAGGTATTTGAACAATGTAATAATTCAAAGCAAGCATTCTATGCACCAAAAGCAAACTGCAGGAATAATTGAGGATCTGCTGGTAATAAAGCTGTTAATAGAGTCTGAGCACATCAAAGGGCAGCATGCAACTAATAAAACAGAATGCCTTTCAACAAAGATTGTATTAAGGCAATAACATCTTGTTTCCTTAACAATGTAGTGAAGAAATCTACAAGTTGATCATACTGATAGAACTTTGCATTCCCACAAACTCAAACCTAAAATGCTTAAATGACCCTATGAGTCTTTTCCTGTGTAGGACTCTACTAATCCTTCAAAACCTTGAAGACACTTCTAATATTAATTAGAAGTGTCAATTCACAGGGTATATAAAGAATTTATGTCAATAGGTGGCTTTGGATTCTTCATCAGTGCCATCAGTGGCGGAATCTAAGTATCAAGGAAGGAATAGACAGTGGGAGAAGTAAAGATCATCTCTAAGTCTCTACTGGTAGCACAAAGCAACTCTAAGACATGTTAGTTGTGCTTCGTACATGATCTGTGTACCCTTATTAAAGTAAATTCGTAGTAGTACTTGAGTGTGTGCATAGTTTTGCAGCAAAAGTGACACTAATCTTAAAAATCTTCTGTTTAAATAGGAGCCTGTATTCCCATTATATGAAGTGTTAAAATGAGGAGGTAGATGGAACTTTTTACTGTAAAAAAAATATTTGGAGAGTGAAGGGTTGTTTAAACATTTTAGCAGGAGGGGGGAAAAAAATAAAAATCATGATCTAAAACTCCAAAATGTCATTGACCCATAGAACAGTTCAGGTTGAAAGCGGATTTCTGGTTTCCATCTAGTTCAATCTCCTGCTCAGAGCAGCACCAGTCAGATCACATTGATCATAGCCATGTCCAGTTTTGAATATCTTCCGGGATGGAGGCTCCATGACCTCTACCAAGATAAACATGAAGTTCTGCTCCTGAGACCTAATAACCAAAGCAGCAAAAGAGTCTGGAGATGCAGTGGCTAGAGGGCACCTCTGCTGGAAAAGCCTTGAGAATCCCACTGGGCAGTGATCTGAGGCTGTGCCTTGGCGGCAATGAAGGCAAACCATGTCCTGGGCTGCCTCAACAGGAGTAGGGCAGCATGCTCTCCACTGAGTGCATTTTAAGCCATACCTGGAATATCGTGTCCAGTTCTGGTCCCCTAGCTGCTCTATTCAAGACAGACATAAAAAAAAAATGGAGATGGTCCAGCATAGGGCAAGTGAGGAAATTGGAAGCTGTAGAAGCTGACATGAGGAAAGGCTGAAGGAACTGGGTTTGCACTAGTGAAGAGAGAAGGCCTGTGGGTATCTAATTACAGCTTTCCAGTTTTGATGACAGTGGCTGAAGTGAGAAATGAATGTGCTGTCTTTTACAGAGTGCTCAGGGGAAGGACGAGAAGCAATGGGCAGAGGTTACTTCAGAGGAAATTAGCTGAATATAAGAAGGGGAAAAAAAAAAAAAGCAATGGAAAGAACTAAACATTAGAGCAGGCTGGCCAGAGGGGTATGTATTTCCTAGGTTGAGGAAATCTTGAAGATGTGATGATCTGGCTTGGCAGGGCCCTGTGTGACCTAATTGAAGGCTCTGCTTTCAAGGTTGGAGCAGATGATCCACAGGGATCCCTTGCAATTTAGACCTTTCTATGAACTATGAAGTATGTGTCACTGAAGTTTCTGTAACCTCTTGATATACCCCTGTGTTGCATGTATTTTGTCAAACTGCTTTTGCCCTCTTGAGCATATTTCAGTTATTTCTAGTGATAAAAAATATACTTAATCTTCCTAGCGTCTCTTAAAACAGTTTGAAGAGAGCTATTTCTTTGAAATGTTCTGGCATTACTGCTTTATAGTAGAGAACACAATTGTCTGTGTGTCAAGTTATGTATATTCTGGTTTTGCCATGAAAATCTGTCCACCTTTTGGCAAAGTTTAAAACCTTTGCAAACCCATGTTTTGTGCATATTTGTTAGAAGCACTTCTGACTTTGATGTCTAAAATGTCTCATGTCATCTCTTAAGCTTCATATACGATGAACATTCATATAATTTTCTCTCTTGAGTAATGAAATATGTTCCCTCAAGTTCTTTCAAGGCTAAAGCCTGGCATTCACTCTAATAGCTACTTGTCATTTCTGAAGACTAGTTTGGGGTCAGGTGTTTGAGATGAGATCATGGAGCCATTCTCTGTATGTATATACTCTTACATGTAGGTAACATGGAAAGGAAAATTGCTGAATTAAAGCTTAGAGAATAAGTAGACCAAATGTTAGAATGTGGAAGAAAAGTAAAGGAATAAATGCTCTGTCACTCTATAAGAGCACTTTATCAATTAGATATCTGGGAGAAACACCAAGAGCTTTGGGCAGTTCAAAGCTGGCTGTTCAAAGAATTGATATAAGAAATACTAAAGGGAAGAATGGGATGGGCAAATGGTAAAGAAAGTGTATATTACTAAGGGTAAATAAATCTATTGTAATTGACTTTGCACAAAATCTAGGAGACTGGTGCAGAAATAAGAATCTGACAATGAAAAGGAGGTGGACCAGGAAGCAAAAAGTATGGATATGGTTTGTCTCTTCAGCTCAGTTATATTTGTTGCAAAGAGAAATTAGTGCAGCAACACAGATGCACATTAAGAAAAAGCAAGAGGGGTTGTTCAGATTTTTACACCAAAGCAAATTGCTCTCTAATAACACTATATTATTGTTGTGGGCAGCTAGGAGGTATGCACTTCTTGGATGTTTTCCAGGAGTGGCAAGTTCTGAGATAGGAAGACCCTGTGTTTGGAAGCAAGGGTTTCAGTGCCAGGTACCCAGATGAAGCTGCAGGATAGGTACAAGAAGAGAGACTGGAAATAAGGTCTTTGAAGGACATATCCACTGGTCCTTGGGGGAAGATCAAGAATAGCAATTAAGCTAGGTTATAAAACAGCTGGATTCTGCTGTGGAGATTTGCACTAAGCTGCCCTTCTTAATGCAAGTGTTGTTGAAAAGCTGAATCCTGGATATCTCAAATTAAGATCAAAAGTTTAAAGGACATTTTTTTTTCATTTGTTTTCACCATACAATTTCTTTGGTCCTTTCCTATCAATATAATCCACACCTCTCAGAAGTGAGGAAGGTGTGAAAGGAAATTGGTATTTGTGAAACCATCTGTATGAAATATGTTTGTGTGATGACCATTATGGAAAAAACCATGAGAGAAACCAAAGTATGATCAGTGTACCATTAAGTCAGAAAAACAGTGAAGTTATGAGAATACAACATAATTTATAAAGCCTCTATTCAACAGAATGGTATTTAACATTTATTCTGACTGAGGTTAAAAACCATTATGAAAAATCAAATGCGATCATATAATTAAGACAATGTGTATCATAATATGTTTAGAAGAAGTGCCAATAAAAACAAAGGTATTTATTTGTCTTAATGTGGAGTAGGAATGCCATAGATAAAAAACAGGGGCCCACTGCCATGCAAGCAACAGGAAAATGGTGGAGAAAACTTAAGAGCTAGCAGTCAAGGTAATATTTAGAACTTCCTTTCCTAGCCTTCAGCACTTGACTCTGCATTTATTATTTTTTTTGCAATATTCTGTATGTCCACTTTAACTACTCAAATGTAGAAAGTAGATATACTACATAAATAACAGAAGTTCTTTATGAAAGTTAAAGACCTAATTATTTGCCTGCTGTGTATAACACTAATAAAGAAATGTTATGTGAAGATATTTTTTTTCTTAATGACAACGTTTTCCCTTGAAGCTCTATGAATTACGTGTCTGTGTTGTGGGGAAATGTTTACATTTTGATGTGGAAATGTCAAGGGGCATGGTCCCTTATGTAACAGCTGTAAAAGGAAGCAGCTACTAACATCAGGTTATGGTATATGGGGGAGGGCAGACAGTTTTGGCACTGTAATTTACTTTCTTTTAATAAAGGGAGATGAAATAGAATAAGTCTTAAGAGGACTAAATTTCTTGTAAGGTTTTGATTTGCTTGCGGTAAAGGAGGCTTTGCAACATAAATAAAGAGCGATTTATTATGAAAATTGGCAGAAAGCTATCTAATTTTTACTTCTTCATGGAAGGAAATTTGAAATTCAAATCACTGGCTGATGAAGGTTATTAAAAATGCATTAGAGTTGAAAATGTAGCTGCATGTAATTGTCATAATATTCAAAATTAATTTTTCCCCAGTGGCAATTAAGATAAAAGAATTTTCAAATTATCATCTAACAAATTTCAGTTAATTTTAGAAGGAAATAAAATTAAAACTTTTCATAAAGTTTGTAAAAAGAAATTAGAACTACATCTTTAAAAAAAATCCTAAAAAACCTGTTACATTTCATTTCAGGATCTTTCATTTTCGTTTTTTTTTTTCAATTTACTGCCATTTTGTTTTTTCTTTGTTCTTTTTTTTTTCCTTTTTTTTTAATTCTTCTTCATTTCTCCCTACTGCATTTTTCTCTTTTTCACTTTTTTCTCCTGAAGACCTCTGGACCACTTTGAGTATGTGTAAATACCCACACACGTACAGGCATGTGCTGAGTTTAGTTCAATTTAATAAATTTTCTTTCTACATCTGGTATTTTTGCATCTAGTTGGTGATTTTTTTTTGATGAGCATCAAGAATTTCATAGGCAATCTGTGCTTAATACTTCCTTAATACTTCTTAATACTTCCTTCAGAATTTCTAAAATGCCTCTAATACATATGTTTATATTTCATAAGAGCATCAAAATACCAGTTTTGGGATTGTTGCATTGGGGTGGGGATTATTTTTTAAAGACACTGAGGCATATTTGCAATCCGTAAAAATCAGTGGGGGTGAAGGTTTTTTTTTGTGGTGGGTTTATATTTGGTTTTTTAATCCTTTCTAAAAACAAAACAAAAGTAAGCTAATGGATATGTCAGTGGTTGTGCTTTTATATGTACAGTCATGGGCTTGTACCACTTGCTGTTGTCTACAGCCAGCTATGAGGCAGAGCACCCAGCTGAGTCCTCTGCTGGTGTGTAGCTTCCTCACCTTTGGCATGAAGCAAGAGCCAGAAACAGTGAAGGCAAAGACGATGATGATGATGTCCCTTCTCCTTTCCTGGCTAAAACAATTTCTCTTTTTCTGAATATAGTTCAGAAATGCCCAGCATCAGAGAGGTCCTTAAAACCTGGATCATGAGATGCCTCTCAACAATGATTTTTTTTTTTCTCCTGAGTGGTACAATGGAAGTTAAGATAGCTTTTCCCACCTAATTTTGACCCGAGGCTTCCCTCATGATATCAAGATCGGGCTGAAGGGTGCTACAGCCTGAGCGGAAAGCTTTTATAGTTTGAAAGGGATAAGAAGGGGAGTTAAACCTAGGGGTTCAGCCACTGGCATAATGTACAGTATAGATAGAGCCAAAATAATTTATGTGCATTGAAAGCCTGTGGTTACTTGTATCCTTTAACACTCCTGGCAGTTTAATCGGAGGAATTATATGCCCATCTCCTACTGCATTCAGCAAAGTTATATTTTGTAAGCATGACTTCGCTTGTAATTTGTTTTGAAATGTAGTCTGTGTTAATAAACACCTTTTTTTTTTTTTTTTTGACTGGCCTTATCTAACAAGATAACTTTAGGACTTATTGTGAGTCAGCCAATTTAAGTGAACCAGGAGGAAAATTTAAAGGCATTTTTGGAAAAGTCCTTTTCTCCTTTTCTTTTTATTCAAAGACCAATAGCATATTCCTTTTAATTAAACAATACCTTCAGGCAGAAGCTACAAAAGATCTGGACATAGTCATGTACTTTGAGAATGTTACAAGTGAAAACTTTTAAAACTGAAAACAGTTTCTAACTGTCCAACATATTTTAGTAGCCTCATAAGGCTATTAAAACTCATCTAATGATCTAATTCATTTACAGGTTAATTCTGAAGCATTGTCTTATTGCTGTACTTGGGTAATTAAACTACAGTAATGAAATGCCCCGTTTTGTCTCACAGTGCCACTGTTTGCATACCTAGTAACTCTAGCAGGAAGTTTGATATCGAAAGTATCTTTTTTTCATTCTAGGTGAAACTTGGAAACATAATTTGGAAACCTATTTTATTTCAGTTGTGAATCATCTTCCCTCTCTGCCTTCTCCCTAGTGTGGTGTTATTTTTCAAGTGTGAACCTGAGTTTCAAATTAGAGTGTTCTTTTAACATTAAGGCATTAGTTATTTAAATTTTTTATCAACACTCAATTTTACAGAAGGTGTTTTTGTCCCCCTTTTATTTTAATGTTATGCTAACGTAGTATTCTGGTATTCAGCTTGAACATCAAAATTAAATGTCAGATTGGAAAATATATTTCAAAGATTCTTTAGGATATTAAAGAAATGAGATTGGGGAGGACTGTGATTTTTATATTATGAATTTCTGTAAAAATACCCTTTGAATGTGAAGGCATGTCTTTCTCAGTATGTATTTAAAAATCCTAATTAAAATGTTTGTAAAGGGAAGAGGTCCATATACACATGAACAGATCAGATTGGAACTATTCCTTTAAAACACCAGGCTAACAGCCAAAAACCAGAATAATCCCAGTAGGCTGTTTGATATTATGGATTAGACAGTGGTTCAATCCTGGCAGTATCACAGCATCACAGCTGGAGAGGAAGTAAAGTAACTTGGCTTGGCAAAACTCCTACTTCTTTGAGTATTACAGGTAGCTGGTATTATTTAATATGCTTGTTCTGCCCTGGTAATTTTAATTTACAAACACTGTAAAATAATATAGCATTTAAAGAAGCATAACAAAAGCTAGTCAAGTAAGTTTGGTTTCCATCCTTAGTTGTTTTAGATTTCATTGAGACAAAGTGAAGAGTTTTTAACTGCTTGTATGGTAAGTGCTCATTTAAAAAGTGGAAATTAAAAGACGTTATTTTATGTTCAGTTTAAATCTGCATAATGTTGTCTATGCTGAAAAATGTAAACATTTCTGTGTTTGCCTTTTTTTTTTTTTTAATCTCAGTTTTGTCTGGAGGGCAGGAAGAGGCTATTCAGTATCCCTCTACTATCATACCTATGTGTATTTTTTCACATCAGACTTCACTTTTTTGCCCTGACATTACTGTTTTATACTTAGTCTGAATTACTTTTAATATATAAATTCATTCTGTCCCCTTTTTTGGGACAGGTATGTGCTGTTTTAGGTGTAGTTTTCATTTACAGGAATGAACATTTATTTGGTAGCAGTTTCTTAAACACTTATTCTTCTGAAATAGCAGCTGGAGACCTGCCCCGGAGGCATAATGTGGAGGTTGATACACCACTTCTTGGCAAAATTCCTGGAGAGTGTTGTTACCATAACAACTTATCTTCCAAGGATAAATCTGCATGCAGAGATGGGGAAAACTCTTCTGTTTTCTTTGTGAATTGGTTTCGCTTTTATATGATCTTTCACTTTTTTGATCTTGAGATTTATCTTCTTCCTAATTATGTTCTTCTTGCAATATTGTGTTTTAAGTTTTGCTATTATTTCATGAAATAGGTATATTTTTTTTTATTCTGCCTCTCAGAACATTTTTACCTTGTCTTGTTTTTCTGCCTTTTGCATCCCTGGCCATAGAATGAATAAGAGAACAGTTAGGGTTAGAAAGGATCTTAAGATCTTGTAGTTCCAAACCCCTGCCATGGACAGGGACACTTCACCCTAGACCATGTGTCCCAGGGCTCTATATGACCTGGCCTTGAACACAGCTGGGGTTGGAGCATTTACCACTTCTTTGGGCAGCCTGTTCCAGTGCCTCACCACCTTCACAGTAAAGAACTTCTTCCTTATATCTAACCTGAGCTTCCCCTGTTTAAGTTTTAACCATTTACCCCTTGTCCTATCATTACAGTACAGTCCCTTATGAAGAGTCTCTCTCCAGCTTCTCCCTCTTGTTGATTGCCATGTGTGTTGTTATGCAGAATATGCTGAAGTCAGAAAGATGTATTTCAATTTATGTAGTCTGAATGCCTCATCTCATGGGTTTTCCCAAACCCATAAAGGTTCTAATAGCCTTACTGATCTGTTAGCATCCCTTTCCTAGACTTACAGGTTAAATTGACCTCAAGAGGTATCTTGTGCAACTCCTGCTCACAGTAGAGCCAACTCTGAGGTTAGACATGGTTGCTCAACTTTGTCCCGAGAGTTGGGTCTCTGAAACCTCCAGGGACAGAGACTGCAGAGCCTCTCTGGTGGCCTGTCCCACTGCTGGGCTGCCTTCACAGTGAAAACATTGCTTCTCATATGCAGCCTGAACAGCTCTTGTCTTAGTTTATGCCTGTTGTCCCTCTTCCTTTCACCAGGCACAGCTGTAAAGAGCCTGCATCTATCCTTGATAACCTCTCTGCAGCCAAGGGAAGGGTGAGGGCTGCTGTTAGGTGCTCTCAGAGCTCTCCCTTTTGCAGGCTGGAGCAGCCACTGTCCCTCAACCTCCCCCCACAGGGTGGTGGTCCAGGTCTGGCAGTCCTGGAGCCCTCTGCTGAATTCACTCTCGTTTATCAATTGCATTGGGGTCCCAATCTAGTGAGTGCTGAATAAAGAAGAAAAGTCACTTCCCATGATTTACTGGCAGTGCTTCTGTTGATGTAGCCATTTCCCCAGTCCCAAAGGTCTGTGCTTTTCAGGCAGCATGCTGCCTTTTTTTTAGGAGCCAAAATCACATTCCGCTCTGATTGAAGCTGTACCAAAGCTTGCACCCTGTGGCAATTGGATTTAGCCATGTAAAAGGAGCTGCCGTTTACTGCAGATATCATGACTGAAAACTGAGCTGAAGGGAGAGGTTTTGTTTCTTTGAGTTACTCCTCTTTGTACTCCTTTCATCTGCAATGTACCAGCATCTCATTTTCTCCTTTTCCAGCAGCATTCAGCCAGCATATTGGTGCCTCCTTTGCCCTTTTCTTGCCATGATAGTTAGCGTAGCTCTTGCTTCTTATATCACCCTCTTCTTTTACCAGAAACATCCATGCTGTTTCTGGTTTGAGGTGGTTCTCTGCTGTCTGGGCATCACTCACTAGAGTCCTTGCTCCTTGCCACTGTGTTGGCTTTTGCTCTGTTACATTACTGCTTGTGTGGTATTACACAACAGATGGTGGTATGTGGGCCATTATTAAGAAATAAGAGGATGAACAATTACATTTTGTAGCTCTCTTCTTTTATTTTTGCAGATAGAAATTAAATGGCAGGAAGATAGTGCGCAATGCAAAACAGAAATCCATTTATGCAAATTCAGACCTTTTCCTCTGCCCAAGCAATTTCCAGGACTCTGCACAGTGGAAATAACTTCAGTAGATGAAATCACAGACTCATTTGCCTCATCGTTTCATATGGGAGGCATGTGTTTGGAAGAATTCAGGCAGGATATAACCCAGAATGAAGCACTTGAGATTTTATGCATGATTTTTGTGGGTTTTTATCTTTTTTGGACCTCCTTTCCTGTGTACCATGGAATTATATTTTTGTAGTGATGCAGACGTAATATGTGATTTAGATTTTTTTTTTTTTAATTGTAGAAGAGTTATCCAATCTATTTAAACATACAGTTTGAGCACCGGGACCTAGATGTGTTATATACATATAGTATTTACATACCCATATTACCTGGAAGTGGACAGTGCAGTTCCTAGATGTTCAGCTCCCTGACTAGGGCAGATTTTTAGTACAGTAAGCAAATAAATGTCTGGCATAGGTCAGTGATGAAGCATGATGTATTCAAGAGAAAATGTGTACTGAATCGTTCCTAAAATACTTCAGATACTAAAAATAATAAATGTAGTTCCAAAGTAATTAGAAAAATGGCACATTATATTGACTGTTAAGAAGCAAGATCCCAGTCAATCTGAGCCTTTATCTAAATTGTGTGCTTTATAATTGAATAGCCTTTCACATCTAAGAATATAATTAAGATGCCAAAAAAAGGCAAAAAACAACAAAAATCCTCAAACATGTTAAAGGGTAGGTGTCTTGTGTTGACAGTGACTATTTTGTAATATAAAGTATTTTGTTACCATAATGAAAATGTGATCTTGCAATTATTTCCTGAAATTTACCAAGGTAACAAGTGCACTTGGGAAAAGAAGGCTATAGATTGCTGCAATATGTGTCACAGACTCCCAGACAGGAAAAATGCGAGTGTTTTTCCCATGTAAAAATAAGCTCTTAACATGGAGGAGTTGTTACAGCCAGTGTGGAAGAGTTCTGAAATGTCAAGGGCTAAAGTGATTTTAGAGACTGGAAGTTTGTTGCTACCAATCAATTATCTGATCTCTTCTGGCTAGCCAGAGGTAACTATCCAGCTCAAAGGCTGGGTTTACTGTTTGGAGGTTTTATTTTCCATGAAACAATCATGAATAATTTCTTTGATCATCAGCCTATCCCTGTGCATCTTGCTTGGATTTAGTGTATTTGCTACCGGTCAGTGCAGACTATCTTATGTTTGTAGTTCTCCTGCACTAGGAATTTTATTTACTAGCAGTCTGCTGGATAACTTTATGGAAATTAAAATATGGGGTTTTTAGCTAGGGAGAAGTGGAGTTAGACTTCTGGAATCTATCAAGATGTTTTTCAGATCATTTCCAAGTCTGTTGACACAGAAATGTGCTAAAACTAAGATAGACTAATCCTTTAGTGTTCCTTGTAACTCAGTTCTCTGACATTAGGCAACGGTTGGGCATTCTGCAGGGAGCAGGGAACTGAAGCGATTTAGTATCTTCATGCCGAAAAGTGACTCCAAGCTCCTGTGAACCTCTTAGGGTACAAATGATTATCATAAGACGTAGGATAAGGAAAATCTTGAAGAAAACAAATATTTTTTCTTTTCCTAAGTGAGGTCATAAACTTTCTTTTTCCTCTGATCCTCTTATCTTTTGACCATATAACAAGAGATCTGTTAACTGTTCATTCCTACAGATAAGTCCCTTGCAGCTTTTTCTCTTGCTGTTAAGGTTGATGCATTGCTCTATACCGTATTTATTTGTTTTCTTTTGAAAAAAAAATGTTGAAAGTCATCATATAGAAAAGCCGACAGCTTTTCTTTCTTTTTTTTTTCTTTTTTAGAAATGGTTGATCCACTTGGATGTGTCTAGACAGAACTTAGGTGTTGATGATTTTCTGTTTTATTATTTCTATATAAAATTTCCTTAAAGGAAACAAGTAGACGCTCCTAAAGTAATGCTCCTTTTAGATGAGGTGTTATACCAACACAAAACAAATTAGAGTCTTATGCTTATCTGCACGCCAACATAAGGAAAAACAATGAGGATAAGAGGAAGTGCATTGCATTACATGAAGCACTATTTGAATGGTTCTTAAATGCTCTGAAGCAGCATCATCAGAAAACTAACTATAAGGTCTTTTGTATTTTGCTCAGTGCTTGATGTGCCTCTGTAAAGAAGTTTTGGATTTTGGTGAACAATCTGGGATTCACTCCCAAAAATTGTGTGCAGATCAAGTGCATTTCTTTTCAGCTGTGCTGATGTGGATCCTTTGTTGGGATCGAAATTCCTGCCTGTGAGAGGACGCAAGTTACAGAACCCAACACTGATGGGTTGACTTGAGACTCGGTTGCAAGCCTGCTGTAGTTTAATTTTGCAGGAATGAGATACTACCTTCACTAGACCTCCCTTGTAGCCCTTCAGGGTTATACCCTTTTGTCATCTATTAACCAGAAGTAAAGGAGTTGGATGTTTCTGATATAGGTGTGTCACCCCCGTGATCCCCAAGAAAGAAAGAAACTGTTAGATGCTGAAAAATTGCAATCAAAAAACCTTGGCAAGGGAAAGTTTGTTACATACAAGTTAAGTAATTACTCTACGTATTTTCTTCAATTAGTGTTCAATTGTTTTTTACTCTAGAAACAAGTAAAATGATATTGGGGACTGATACAGAAAAAGAAAAATCAAGAAACCAAGTAGAGGGGAAAAAAAAAAAAGCAAGGAAATGTGTATGTGGGCTGCTGAGTGATGGACATATGAGGCAGGAATTATTGATGAGGAGTAGGAGAACTGAGAAATGGGCCAGGCGCTAAAAGTCCCTAATATGTACCATACTAAGCACCATATGGAATACTGCACTGATATCTAGTAGAGAAAAAAAAAAAAAATCTAAGTTAACATACTAGTGTTTAAGTGAAAAAATTTAAACTATATAATATTAGTTTAACACAAAAGGATCTCAAAGACGGGTGTCAGGAGGATGGTGCCAGACTCTAGTAGTGTCCAGAGACAGGGCAAGGAGCAGTGGCCGTAAACTAAAACACACAAAGTTTCAACATGAGGAAGAACTTTACGTTGAGGGTGGCAGAGCACTGGAACAGGCTGCCCAGGGAGGTTGTGGAGTTTCCCTCTCTGGTGGCATTCAACACCCACCTGAATGCATTCCTGGGTAACCTGCTCTAGGTGGCCCTGCCTTGGCAGGGGGTTGGACTAGATGATCTCCAGAGGTCCCTTCCAACCCTAACAATTCTGTGATTCTGTGATCTGTTTACCCTACTGGAAGAAATAATAAAGGATAAGGGTAGGGTAGGCAAGAAATCTGTTTTCATAATTACTCTCTGAACAGGTATTTTATTTGTTGTGAAATTCATTTTGTTCTAGAAGGTTAAAAATGCAGGGAAATAGGAAAAGTGATTTTCAGTTTTTGTTCGTTTGGGTTGATTTTAATAGTACCAAAGTTTTAAACAAAGTATAATCCACAATAGGAATATATCCATCTTTTTTTTATGGGAAGTCTGGGTAAGACTCTTACATGTGTAATAAATAGCGCATTAGATTTTTCCAGTTACAAATGCTCTAGGTAGTTCCAGACTATTATGTTGTTGTTGTGAAGAACAGCAATGTTTTCAATGAACTAGACTGTATTTTGTCAACAAGTCTGTTATGATAGCACAGGGAATGAATTTTGGTATAACATTAATTGCTTAAAAAAATGGATTTGTCTAATGCACTACTCATAAAAAAGGGGCTTCTTTTTGATAAATTTGCAATTTGGTGTTTAAAACCTTCTTAAGGTTTGCAACGAGATGGTCTAAATTATGTTGAAGGAGTTACAACTTTTGTAGGATTTTTTTGTCTTTTCAGTAGCTTTGACACTTTTTTCCCCTTTAAGAAGGGTTATTTATTTATTAAAAACAACAGCAACAAATTAAACCACACTTCTAAAAATCACTGAGAAAAAACAGTCTGGTTGCCAAGGTGAAGTTTGTTTTTCCTTCATACAAAATAATATAAACTCTCAAGTGTTTATTCATTAATTGCAAATGTTCAGCAAGTAGAGAAATGACTTCATCAGCATCAAACCCAGAATTCAGAATTTGATTAACTTCAGTTCGCTCAGTGGGAGGATAGACTTTCACAGTATTATTACTGTAGCCTCTGTCTTTCTGCTCTGATGCTGGAAGGAAACATACTGTACAATTTCAAAAGAGAAACATGGAAGAAAATATTCATATCTCTATTTGATATTAAAAATTAGATAAACTATGGAAATACTGAGGGCTTATTTGCTAGTTTGGTCCCTCTCATTTTTAGCGTCAGCTAATGTTTCTGAGATGTTAACTGGTGGAGTTTTTTTTCTGTCAATCTGTTGACTTGCCCCACAGATAAAACTAGAACTTCTTCTGCTCAGAAAGGGTTTGATGTACATGGGCCAGCAATATGCTCTTCCCACAAAGAAAGCTAGTGGTATCCTGGGCTGCATTAGGAGAAGTGTTGGCAGCAGGTCGAGGGAGGTGATCCTTCTCCTCTAGTCAGTACTGGTGAGGCCACATCTTGCAGTGCTGGGTTCAGCACTGGGCTCCCCAGTACAAGAGACAGATGGACATACTGGAAAGAGTGCAGTGAAGGGTCACAAAGATGATGTGGGGACTGGAGGATCTCTCCTGTGAGGAAACGTTGAGAGTGCTGAGAATGTTAAGCCTGCAGATGAGAAGGTTTTTTCATTGTATACTTATTATTGAGTACATTCTCTATATCTGAAGAGTTTAGAAAAGACAGAGCCAGGCTCTTTTCAGCAGTGCACAGTGACAGAATCAGAGGCAACCTTACAAATGTAGCGATACTAATTGGCATAATTAAGTTACTTTTCTTAACAAATAAAACACTGATGTTCCTATATTACGTAACTTATTTGATGCAGATTCTGAAACTGATCAAAGTTGTACAAATAAGAAATTGAAAAATATGTTACAGAATAATCACAAGGCTGTCTAAATGTCATTGTAATAACTGTGTCTCCAAGTAGAACTTTATTAGAGAAGTGGACCTTTCAATTTTTTGATATGTTACATTTTATAGAAGGTTCTGCAGCTTCAGACTCTACCTCTTTATGGTTTGTTATCAATTAAAAGGCTTGTAAATTACCTGGGGGGAGGGAGATTATAGTAAAACTTGAGTAGTTGTGGTTAATATTTTTATTTGTACTATATATAAGTTACCCTTAAATGCTTTTCTTTATTTTAAGGTAACTGAGCTGCACAATATCAAAAATATAACTAGATTGCCTCGAGAGACAAAGAAGCATGCAGTGGCAATTATCTTTCATGATGAGACGTCAAAGACATTTGCGTGTGAGTCAGGTAAGCAATTGGTACCACATTTCTAGCTTGAAGAAATCAAGTTGCAGATCAAAGTTTTCCTCAGCTGAATTAACTTAAAACACCAGATAGAAATGTTTAGCTTAAGAGAATCTGTTGTAAACAAGAACTTCAGAGTTTTAGGTTTAGTTTTTGGGGGGGTTGATAGGGTTGGTTTGTTGGGTTTTTTTAGTATATTTTGAGAGGTGTTGGGGGTGTTACAGAGCTCTCTCTTCCATTAGTTATCTTTGACTGTATGCAGATGGTCTAAAGACTGGTGATTTTCAGCTGAACTTGTAAAACTGAGTAAAAAGTACCTATGGGATGTTATTAAGTCAATATGTGAAACATTCTTTTTGTTTTGTGTTGTTTTTCACGAGGTTTTCCTGTAGGCACTTACTAAGCTAACAATTATCATGCCCTTGCATATATGTGGTAAATACCAGCTAAAACCTCAGGATATTGTAAAGCTGAATGTCAAGCAGTCTGTGGTTTGAACAGCTACAGGGTATAATGAATGAGTGAAGTTGAGAACAAGGCTTGGTCATCATGATATGTAATGACAGGTAGTTACATGTGAGTCACTGGACACTGCGCTATTAAATTGCACTGTTTTCTTACTGAAATTGCAATTGTGCATGTATGTGTCCTAGGGTGTATTTTATCAGATTTTTATTATTTTTTTTAAAGAATGAGAATTCTTTTTCTAATGATAAAGTTTCTGTTTGTTTAGTGACATATTTGAAACTGTGCATTTTTAAATGATACATTAATATTATCATATAAACTTTGCATGGTGTGCAATCTAAGTCAAATACAGTGAAACAAAATTCAAGAAATGTGGAAGAGGTAAGTTAAAAGTGAGTAAGATGATAAATTATGGGAGTTTTATATCAAGAATTGCAAACATTCATATGTACATGAAAATACAGATTTGCAGAGATTTGTTTATTAATTTAAATTTATAAACACATAGAAATGTCTAGCTTTCTAGGATCAGTTTAACAGCTTATTAGGTAAATAGTTCATAGTAAAGATTTTGATTTCTAACTAGTAGAATTAGTAATGACCCTATAATAATAGTCAAATAAAGCCATTTAAATAACATTTCAACAGTACTGAAATCGGTTCTATGGAAACTTTTCCATTTGCCCAAATATGCATTCCCCTTGATCTCTAATAAAAAGATACTATTCCTTCCCTGGAATTACTATGGTGCAGGCATATTTGAAAAGAGTGGCAGCAAATTGTAACTTCAGGGTTCTTTCACCAAAGGGGCAAGACTAAGAAAGCTGAGCATGTCTGGCCCACTCATCCCTTCTTACTGTAGCAAACGCGATACAACTTCTTAACCCTGAGCCCAGTTGTGTACGCAAGACCTTAAGGTGCTAAGAAGATGACAATATGAGATGCCCTGCCTTAAGGCTATGTTCTGTGCAAAGGTGTTTTGAGTCAATGAAGCCTTGGTAAAGTGATGAGCCAGTGGAGGGCTCGTGTGCTTGTTCAGGCTGGAGAAGAAACAACTTTTGCTCCTTACAACTGCCTGATCTGAGAATACAGAGAAGATGGAGCTATAAAAGTGTGAGATATCTTGGTCTTTCTGAAAGACCATAAATCTTAGCTGTGGGTTTAGAGGAGTTTTGATCAGTTTGCCTTTCTCCAGGCCTTCAGTCTATCAAAACGGTATAAACTGCATCATCTCCATCAGATGAGATAGATACACTGCTTTGTTTCGTTAAGATCTGACTCTCTTGGACTCCAAATCTTTTTTGTGTTCTGAACTATGAAGATATGGTCTAAAAAAACCTTCTTTTGCAGCTCATTTCCACAACTGAGTTCTGTCTTCCCACATGGAACTATTACCATTTTTACTGCCGCTGAAATGTGCCAAGTAGTTTGCTTTCCTATTTGAAACTTTAATAAGTTTAAGGAATGTTTAAGAGAGCTGCTTGTTTTTTAAAAATAATTTCTTCTCAAATCTAAAAAAAAAAAAATAAAAAAAATAAAAATCTTAGTGGCATTGGTTCCTATGGGACAATGCCTAGATTTTAACAGCCTTATGGTGTACCCACATTGAGATTTATTTTGACAAATCAAGCCACTTCTTTGATTGACACCTTTACTCTCTCAATACCCTTTCTTTCCTATGGTTTCAGTGGAAAAAAAAAAGAAAAACAGCACTCAGGTGGTTTTGACTCAATCAAAATTCTTCCAAAATCATTGCTGTTTGACCTTCTTGAAATATTTAGGAGCCCAGAGTTTCATAAGATGAATATTTTTCCACCATGGAGTTTCTAAATATACAGGAGCAGATACTTTGTTTTCTGTCATCTTGACCTACCGGAGGCAGATGGAAGGACAGTAACACTGAACCCATTGCAAAAGATCTTCTGAGTAGAACCAATTATTTCTTGAAAAGGAGGAGGAAGTAATGCTCAAAGCAAAATTGGTTTTATATGGGGACCAAACAATGCGAGGTAGGGGTTTTGTCATAACAAAGAACTGGAAATGTTTTAAAACAGCCATATCGTGTTGGGTTTGGTAGTATGAGCTGATATCTTTTTTGCTGTGCAGTCTAAGAGTCCATGTGATAGAAAGTAGCACATTTTTCTGGTACTTAGCTTTCTTAATTATGGAATTAAGCAATTAAGCGCAGAAAAAATGCTCTTCTGTTTTAAAATAGGTCTCTAAATATACAGAATGCTTTGGTCCTCCAAGAAAGCCTGAGAACTGTGATATGAGCCTCCTGGGTGTGCTGGCTGGGAGCCTATATTTTTTTCCCAAGCTCCTGTAGCTTCTAGGCCGTCAGTTTACTTACTGTCTTCAAGGCAAATACTGGCAAGTCTAGGCTCTTAATGGGCTGTAGCCCCCATATTACCATCCGGGTTTCAGCAAATTAGTCATCTGAGGATCATCTCATTTTTTGTTGTCATCATTTGCTAATGAAAACATTCTGTAGAAAACAACAAAAAAAAAAATCCTCCATGTGCTTTTGTTATTATGTAGCTGTTCCCAGCCCTACTGCCAGTGCTCCTGGCAGTTAAGAGTGTTCAATTCTGATGCTCTGCAGAAATATTTTGAAGAGCAAACCAGTCTCAGATATTACGGTTCCCTGATTAAAAGCATGGGATAACAAGTCTTTAAAGAAGAATCATCCCTCTTCAGGGAGAGAAGGAAGCTGCTTGCTGTCCCTGTATCTCTTTCTGACATCTGTTCTAGTGGGCAGATACTTGTGACTTCTGTGATTAGCAAGCAACAGTTTTAAATTGTCTCAGTTACCATCAGAATTGCTTCAATGGAAGTAAGCTAATGAGAAGTCATGACTGACTAAATAACATGAAAAGTAGTCTGTAAATCAGTGAAATAAAGACAGATTCTAAAGCGTGGGAATTCTCCAGATGATGGGAAATTGCTGCCACCTTAGCAAGAAACATGCTAAGGTCTCAGTTTCCACCTCCTGAAAATCATGTGAATGTTACTGCCATTAAGGTAATTTAATAATTTTTTTTTTTTTTTTTTTTTTTAGTCAGTAATCATCAAACTCTCAGTTGCTTTAGAAACAGGAAAATGCAGAACTCTCGGGTTATTAGCACGCTGAGACTTGAGACAAACTTAAATGTTGCCAAATGCGTAAACGGATCAAGTGGAAGGACAGAATACTGTGGAGAAAAATGAAGCTGTTTGGGGAAATTGAGCATATTTACTTCAGCATAATTAAGGTTAAAGGAATAATTCTGTTGTCTTTTAAATGCATCAAGGAGAAAAAAGGAAAAAAAAAAGTTTTTAAGATATAAAGTGACCTTACCTGAAGAACAAGTGCAGAATATATGTGCAGTATCAGTCTGTGATGCTATGGCCGCTCAAATAGCAGAAGCAAAACAGACTGAAAAATTAGAGGAAAATTTCTAGGGGTTAAGGCAGTGAGGCTCCACACAGCCTCACAGAAATTCTTCCCATGTGGTTTTTTTTTTCCCCTGCACTCCACAGCA
Source organism: Myiopsitta monachus (assembly GCA_017639245.1). NCBI lineage: Eukaryota > Metazoa > Chordata > Aves > Psittaciformes > Psittacidae > Myiopsitta > Myiopsitta monachus. The sequence continues at coordinate 7,779,303 of CM029918.1, forward strand.
TATTATCAAGCAAAAGGAGAAATTCTTTTAACTCTGGATGCTAACTACTGGTTTGAGGTGTCTTTCCCTAACAGCTTTTACAAAAAAAAAGTTGTTGGGATGGGTTTTGTTTGTTTTGGTGGTGGTGGTGGTTTTTTTAATCAGACAAATATGCTGTTAGTTTTTGTATAGATATGCTCAAGACACATGTATCTACAGAGAAGCTCTTCTTTCTGCAAACCTCATGTCTGACAGTGTCGTGGTTTAAGCTGTAAATCTCCTGCAGCCCGTTCACTTACTTCTCCCTCTTTCTTTCCCCCCACTCCTTTGGGGGGGGTGGGGTGGGGGGGGGAATGGGGAGAAGGTTCGAAAGTATGTAACTCCCACGGGTTGAGATAAGAACTGTCCAGTAACTGAGGTATAATACAAATCACTGCTGCTACCACCAATAATAATAATGAAAAGGCAAATACAAGGGAAGAGAATACAACCGCTCACCACCCGGCTGAGCCAAGAAAGAGAGACTTCTGGGTTCCTGCCCCCAATTTTTTCCATCCTGGGCATGACGTGCTGTGGCATGGAATAACCTCTTTGGTCAGTTTTGTGTCAGGTGTCCTGTCTCTGCTTCCTCCTGTCTTCCCCTCCTCCCCGGCATAGCATGAGACTCAGAAAGTCCTTGGTCAGACCAAAGCATTACCAAGCAATAACTGAAAACACTGGTGTTATCAGCGCTGCTCCCAGGCTGAAAGTCAAAAACACAGCGCTGCACCAGCTACCAAGAAGGAGAAAAAAAAAATAATGACTGTTACTGCTGAACCCAGGACAGACAGTAACTGAAGTGCCTGGACTGAGACAGAGATTCTGAAATGCCCTGTAAACTCTCTCTAAAGTTGTAGATGTGATACAGTGAGCAATGGTGGCTGTGCAGGACCAGTAAGAAAGTGAAATTGGTGGACATGACTACTTGGTTAAAGAAGGTTATGGTGCTATTACAGAAGTTATTGACATGATAAGGATTGTGCGTGAATAATTCCTTTTAAGAATGAAGTTTCTGGATTGCACTAGGTCAGTGGCAGACCATATAGGAGCATTATTTTTCCTTCAGTGATACCAGCAAAATACTAAGTGATACAAAAAAATCCCTGGCTCTTTTAGGCTCAGTGGACCCACCTGCTCACATTTGTGTAAAATCTATTTTTATTTTTTAATGACTGACTGTGAGGAAAAGCGATGATCTTGTAAAACTAGTGATAAATGAAAGATACAGTTGCAAATAGGATGGATTCAGAGACAAAAGAAATTAGGGCTGAAATGTGATTTGAGTCATTTGAGTATAGAATGAGATGTAACATGAGAAAAAGGGGCAAAATCACAAAGAATCTTAGAACTGTAGCTGTGAAACAAATGCAGACATCCCCCAAGATACTGATATTTGTCTGGCTTCTCTTTGGTAGAATGCCCCATTCTGTGTAGAAGAAGATGAATTGAACAAGTTTGTTTATTTCCAGCCATGAATGAATTAAAGTTCTAGAGCCACTGCAATCAAGAAAGAAATTATTTTTAAGAGTTTGAACTTTGACATTCCCTTAAAACTTCCACTATTCAAGTCCTGTGGAGAATAGAATTGGTTTATTGCAAAAAGTCAATCAGTTACCTTATTTGAAGCTTCTTTTTAGAATTACAGTATGTTGGTATAGTTTAATATTAATATTGTTGTGGTTGTTTTGGCTCAATCCACCATTTTGTTTTCTTGAATGTCTTGTTACTGCAATGGTTATCTTGATAAAACTCTTTTACATCTCTATGACATAAGAAGACTTTTTCTTCTATATCATATGCTTTCATCTTTTCTGAGTGCAGTCAATTTGTAATGAGTAAATCTTGTAATAACTCTGCAAGAAAATGTTTTCAGGTGGCAATGTGTTCAGCAACATGGAGTTTTTAAGTTCTGGACATATTTTGCCTTTTCAAACTGTTTTCACCATTTGTTGGTGTTGCTTTCTTTTAAAAAAATACATTGCTGCTATCATTTGAAAAGGAACAAATTCATTTCATTTTTGTACTGAAAAAGCTTTTGGGCTATTGCCAAATTACTACTGATTATGAGCTGGGCTTTTTCTCCTTGATAGTTTTCACAGGCTGCATTATTCTGTGCTTGAAGAGTTTGACAGATGTCGGTGGAATAATGCAATTTCTATCACTATGACAGCTAAGAAGCCTGGAGGTTTTGGATTAAAATTACAGTGAAACAGGAAAGCTTTGAGATGAAGCATCAGTGATCGTACTGGCTCTTATTACTAACAATACAAATGGCTGCATAAGCTTTAAAAACAACCAGATTAAAGTTCCCATTTTCACTATTAGTTTTGTGAGTTTAAGCTTCCAGGATCATGGTGGTGGAAGTGAATAACAGCTTCCCACATACACTTTTGGTACTGGAAAAAGGAGTACAAAGGTCACCTTTTGCATGCAGAAAAATAATCCTATATAGTTGAAAATTATTCTGAAAGGTGATATATTTCTCTGTTAAAGTGGCAGGGATTGTTACATGAAAATTTTGACTCTGCCTTTTCTACCTTCTGTTCGTGATTATTTATACACCGAAGGGGCCTTACTTCTCTCTAAATGGATTCTTACATTCTCCCTTTTTGATCATAATATTTGAAAACAATATCCACTTTCAGGGCAGAGTTCAGCTTGAGTCATGGCTATAAATGTCATATTCTAAGATTAATATTTAGACTATATATTCTTTTGTTCTGGACAAATAGTTCCCTTTTTATTAATAATGACTTTACTTCCTAGTTTTGTTATGTTACCCTAAAATATGCAACTTTACCTGACTTTAACATTTAGAAACTAGAAATATTTGTATTTTTGCTCTCATTTCTTGTAGTTGGTTGCCTTTTTATTGGTCCTCATTTTTCTGTGGTTATGTCTGAACTACATTGTTACAATTTTCTGACAGCACATTGGTAATAAGTATCACTAGCCAATGGAAGGACTGCAGTAAAATTACCCCATTTCGGGACATAGCCATTGTACTACACTGTTGCTTACTGTTCTTTTTAGCCACTTTTAGGTTGTTAATTGAATGCAAACTTAGTTCTAAAATTAATTAGCATTTCAAAGGAAATTATTTTGGGAAGATAAGCTCATACGGGGTTTTAGTATAATTGCTAGCCACTAAATTTCAAAGCAGCAGGCACACAAAATAGTCATCATTCCTTCAACACTTCTTCCATGCAGGTTCCTACAGATCGAGAATGTAGGAACATTCCTGTTTGTTTGTAGGGACCTGCATGGTTTTGGCAAATGGGAGACAGCAAGGAAACAAGGTTAGCTTCCAGGCTAGCAGGATCATGTACAGGTGCTGTGTCAAAATGAGTAGGAAAGCTGTAAGATTTTTCAATGAGGAAATTTGAAAAGGTAAAATTGTGCAGGAACTGCAATATGGGAAACCCTAAATTTTAAGTCTTTGAAGGTTAAAACATTTGGGAGCTGAAAATTTTTCTGATTTCTGATCTAGCTACATGCTTGTATTCTGTGGCCATACCTTGGCATTCATCAGAGAAATTGTACAATTGGTTTTCCATACATCACAAGAATAGAGAAACTATATTCTGAATCAGGAGTAAATCCACACCTTATTCTTCCTGAAAAGACCTGCTCATTCAAGTTGCTGCATATTTTATATAATGCAGAAACTAAAACCTCTCCGGGATTTTTTTCCTAATGCATTCATACATGCAGGAACGATGTTATGAAGCAATACATTGAGTTCAAAAATGGTGAAGTTTGCAAGCAAATTTCATGTTTTAATTTTAAATGTACCTTTTAAAAACCGATGTTAACAAGCACTCTGGTGTTTGCAGCACAGGTCATAGTAAGTATTGTTCATTGTACCAAGCAAAGTAACTTCTTACTTGCTTTCAACAATATAAAAGGCTTTGGGATTTTTTTAAAGACTTTGTAACATTGTCAGTAGAATTAAGGTTGTTTTATTATGGTGATTGCAGTGAATTCTTAATAACGGCTACAGTTTGAAATGATGGTCTGATTGGCCTTTTTTGCCAAATGTAACCAATCAAATTTCATTGTCAAAAAGTACTGCAAAAATGTAGAGTAAGTCTTAGCATGCAGGAAGAGAAAAATGTGAGGAAAATAATCATGGTCAATATATATTTATGGTAGAAAACAAGGCTGGAAGTAGTCACGGGAAGCCTCTCTGCCCTAAGGATGTATAAACTATACCTATCTGTAGGTGTATATATATATTATTGTGTATATGTATATGATTCCTGGTAGATTATGTCTGGTCTGTTTAAGGGTTTTTGAACATAATTGAAAGAAACAAAAATAAATCAGGACTGTGGTTGAAAAGAGAATGGCATAGCAATTCATAGCTGAAACTAGAACAAAAGCCTGTCTTCCGTCCTTGGTTAATCTGTCCCATGCTAATTATGCATGTGGTAGTCTTCAGTTGAGTAATTTTTTTATAGGCACTTCTGCTTTGATATGTAGTTTGAAAGTGAATGAGACATAGTGTTTATTATTAGTTTTCTTGCAAACCAAGGAGAAATTGATTCAATTTCTTTCTTAGATGTATACTTTCTAGCACCTAGTATTGCAAAACATAATACTGTACATTTGTATGGTTTCAAATGTACTACTTCCTGTGCTCTGAAGATTGTAATTTAAAAATTGATTTTAAAAAATCTTCTTATAAGAAGGTAATGTAAACAAGACATTTTCCTTGGAAATTCAGGCTGCCCTCCAGAGCCTGATTATTGTAGTGTAGCTATTCTTCTCCAGGCTTTTAGGCTTCTGACCCCAATCAACATCAACATCATCAACATCTCTATCAACATCAAACGCCCTTGATGCTGAAGTCTTGGATTCTTCAGCAACCTGCTAGGCAGACTGGCAGAGTGACGGTAGATTTCTGACTGCACATTTAGGTCTTGATGGATCTTCATATAGTCAGAAAAGCCCCAACCAGTCCTAGGAATGACACACTTGGAAGCAAATCATCCCTTAAAACTGTTCCAAAATGTTAGCACCATGTTAAAGTGTTTGACCTGCAAAGGGCTGTGGGTTTTGTTGCTTCGTGAAGGGAAAGTAAATGATTTTTTTTGTGGGTTTTTTTTTTTGTTTTTTGGTTATGTTTTCATACCTAGATGCAGCCAGTCTTGGCTGTGAGCCAGCTCTAATCTGTCTATGGTTCAGTTTTATGTTAAGAAGGCATCAAGTCTCTGCAAATTTCCCAGGTATCTCATCTGGTTTGCAGTAGAGTCAAAATAGAAACATAATCGCCTGCTTTTACCAGTAAATATGATGCTAGACCTGGGGGGGGGGGGGGGGGGGGGGCAGGCTGCCAGCTGCCCACCAAGCTGCTCTCTTACTCCCCCTTCTCAGCAGAACAGGGGAAGAGGATAGGATGAAAAGCTCGTGGGTCAAGATAAACACATGGCGATTACTCATAAATTACTGAAACAGGCAAAACAGACTTTACTTTGGATAACTAGGAGAGTGAGAAATAAAACCGAAACTGAAAACACTTTCCAGCCACCCCTTTCTTCTTTCCAGGCTCAACTTCATTCCCAGCTCTTCCCCTGGGCAGTGCAGTGGGATGGGGAATGGGGAATGAGGGTTGTGGACAGTTCATAATGTTTTCTCTCTGCTGCTCCTTCCTCCTCATGCTTCAGTATAGGGTCTCTCCCACTGTATACAGTCCTTCATGAACTTTTCCAATGTGGATCCTTCTCCTGACCTGTGCTTCTTCAAGAACTGCTCCACTATGGGTCCTTTCCATGGACTGCAGTCCTTCAGGAATAGGCTGCTCCAGTGTAAGATAACTGCAGGGTCACAAGCTCCTGCCAGCAAACTGCTCCAGCATGTGCTCCACTCCATGTGCTGCAGCTCCTGCCAGGAGCCTGCTCTTACATGGGCTCTTCACATGCTGCAGGTTCCTTCAGGGCATGAACCACCTGCTAGGTAGTGGCATCCTTCCTGGGCTGCAGGTGGGTATCTGCTCCACTGTGGACCTCCATGGGCTGCAGGGGACACAGGCCTCCCTCACCAGTGGTCTGCACCATGGGCTGCAGGGCAATCTGCTCTGATGCCTGAAGCACCACCCCTCTGCCCCCTTCTTCACTGACCTTGGTGTCTGCAGGGCTGTTTCTTTCACGTTTTTCCTCTCCTCCCTATCACACAGTGGTGTGTAGCATTATACCTTAGATTTTTTATTCACAAAAGCGCTTCCAGCATTGCTGATGGACTCACCTCTGGCCAGCAGCAGGTCTATCTTGGAGCTGGCTGGAACTGGCTCTGTTCAATAGCGGGGAGCTTCTGGTGTTTTCTCATAGAAATCACCTCTGCAACATCCCTTCACTACTAAACCCTTTCCATGTAAACCAGATATATAAATAAAGAAATGTTGATGCATCAAGGAACTGATAGTAAATAAGCAAGTTTAAGATAATCCAGTGTAACTGTTTATCACTTGGTTTTGTCTCTTTTTTTTTTTTTTTATTTATTTTTTTATTATTGGGACTACTAGTATTAAGGCTCTTGGGTTTTAAGCACACCTATTTGTTTTGATTATCACTCATTCAAAACACTAATCCTTTCAGTCTGCTCTTCTGGAAAGTACCGGGGTGTTACTGACTCAGTACTAATATGCCAATAGAGAAGTACATAGCTGATGGTCTTCTAGGTCGTTTCATTTTTTTCATTATTTTTTCCCACTTAAAAGCTTTCTGTAAAGCTAATAGAAGATACAAGTCACATAACTCATACCTATTGTGTTTGGGCATATTTCTACTTCCTTTACCTTTGGGACCGATGTAATACCCCATTTGTTCTCCACAAGTTTGTTAACATTGGAGTGGAATCCAGGTATCAGCTGAGATAAAAAGGCTTCTGCTGAAATTTGTCTTAAATGTAGGTCAGATCTTCTGGGGTTTGTGATTATGTATCACCCTACAAAATTACATTACTTTTATGGTTCCTGACCTCTCCTGAGAATGGCATACATTAGTGATAGCACAAAAATTGTGACATTAATTTATATATTGAATTTGAAATATTGACATGATGTATGGCTGGTTGAGCTTAGAGAGACTTCAGTAACATGATAATTTAGTGCTCCAAACCTGAAACACCTAGTTTATTTTTCATTCTCTGTCACTATTCAGCTTGCATTACATTTGGCTACTTAGAGTATATAAGGCATACAGATGTCTTAGCAGGTTAACTGTTTCAAGCCCTTTGAAACACCTTTGTCACTGAAGACAAGCTGAGAAGAATGAATAGCACGTGTAAATGAGCACAGAAAGTTTTTTGTGCTTCAAATGTGTGCTTACGCATGTATTCAGCATGTGATATTCCACTTCATATACAGTCTAGCCATAAAAACTTGTGCACATTAGAAAACACAAACAGACAAACAAAAACCCCAAAGATAAACATTTGGTGTTCATTTTCCATCTTCCTAATGTTTTAGGAAGTTGCTAGAAATCAACTGCCAATATGAATGTTCCTATCAGCATCAACCCAACCCAATGGGCTGTTGAACAATCAGAATGGCAGCAGCAGTCAGGGGGGTTGGTAAAGCTTATACATTAGCACTTTGTTGACAGAACTAAAGCAATTTTTAGGAGTGGCTTATGTGTGGGACTACTGTAGGCATATAGGATAGGCAAAGACTATCTTCTATGACTTCTGACCACATGCTCTTGTGAGATTTTCTAGTCATCCCAGTTTCCATATCCGTAAAGTTACTTAATGCATTGTCACAGCCCATTGGGTTTTTTTAATCTCTTTGGCAATATTTCATGGGAAAACTGATTGAACTATGGTTTAACTTTTAGAACATAAGTAAATAAATTTTAAGGTAGAAATAACTTTAAATGTCAGTAATTCAGATTGTTCACTTTTCCTGTGTATCTGAAAAGACTACCATATCTATAATTTGTGTCCTCCAAATAGAAGTACAAAATGTGGTCTCTTCAGAAAAGTATAAGAGCTTTCCAGTAAGTAGTTATGGCCTCATAACCTCTGAGAGCAGCACTCAAAACAGTCTCTTCTCTGAAGAAGTATCCAATCCTTTTCTGAATTTTATACAGTACCACATTTGTGTTTTGAAATAGCAACTTTTTAATAGTAGTAATGCAGTAGGTCTTAGCAGTAGTCTTGTCAAGACCATATTTTCTGACAGTAGTCTAGCATTATTGAGACTGGTCTCTGTTTTATGAGATTTAACTAAAATAGTTCATTAATCTTCAAACAGGGTTCCAGTTACAAATATGCAACAGCTTCTTTTATATAAGTCCCAGATTTCAGGTAGACACACAAATGAATCACAAGTACACCAGTTACCTCAGAGATTTCTGTTTTAAATAGTGTATTCTCAGACAACTGAGATTTCCCTTTTTGCAGTAATTGATGATTCTGGAATGAAGTTCTAAGCAAGGCAACATTAAATCTCTCAGATAGGACTTGGCCTTTTCTCTGGCAAATAAAGAATAATGTTTTCCTGAATTAATTTTACTGTTTGAGTAGTTCCTCTCTCAGTTTGGGATGTTCAGCCATAAAATCTCTGGAGATCTTACACTAAATTATTCTTTTTACTATCTATTTCAAATAAAGAAATTCAGTCTAAGACCAAGAAGTGAATTGTGCTTCAGACATCCAAAAAAGCTTAATTAAAAAAAAAAGAAATAGAAAAGGAAAGCTTTATCCGTCACAATCAGTGCTTTTCTTGATGAAGTTTTAAAGTAGTGTGGTTTTAAAAAGTGGCCCTAAGTATGCTGCTTTTCTTCAAATCAATATGACATTGATTGCAATTCAGTCTTTTCTATACTAAGACTGCACTGAAACAGGAAAATGTGAACATGTTTTCTGTTACTACAGCTCAGGTACATTCATACGATGTTTTCATAACCTGTGCAGAGAAATGAACCTTTTAGTTCAGAAAAAGCTTTCCTTTTTCCAGTTTCTCCCTTGAAGCATTGCTGCTTTTGAAGTTTTGTTTTAAAAAATTCCAACTGCTTCTGAACTAAGCTACTAAATCTGCTTTACAAGGCAATCTGAGATTAAAACTGAAAATAAATGAAAAAAAAAAAATGAGCAGCTTTTCACTGAAAGTTGCATTTTGGTTTTAGATGTTTATACTTAAATCTATTTTTAATTTTAATTGATTTTGAAACTTATAAAATAGTGTATTAATGTGCAATTTATTATTATTTAAAATATTAAAGGCAAATAGAGATTTTAATGATGACAAATATATTCCTTTTCTCCCTTCTGCTGAAACATCTACCATTGGTATAAAAATTTTCCATAAAAATATCATAGAATTATAAAATAGTTTGGTTTGGAAGGGTTCTTACAGATTATCCTGTTCCAACCCCTTCCATGAGCAGACACCTTCCACTAGACTAGGTTGCTCAAAGCCCCATCCACGCTGGCCTTGAATACTTCCAGGGATGGGGCAGCCACTACTTCTCAAGGCAACCTGTGTCAGTGCCTCACTACCCTCACAGTAAAGAACTTCTTCCTAATATCTAATCTAAATCATCCTTCTGTCAATTTAAAGCCATTCCCTCTTGTCCTGTCTTTACAGGCCCTTGTAAAAAAGTCTGTCTCTAAATTTTTTGTATGTCCCCTTTTGTTATTGGAAGACTTGTTATAAGGTCTTCCTGGAGCCTTCTCTTCTCCAGGCTGAACAAGGCCAACTCTCAGCCTGTCTTCATAGCAGAGGTGTTCCAGCCCTCAGGTCATCTTCATGGCCTTTCTCTGGACTGACTTCAACAGTTCCTTGTCCCTCGTGTGTTGGGGGCTCCAGAGCTGAACACAGTACTCCAGGTAGGTTCTCACAAGAGCAGAGTAGAGGAGGAGAATCACCTCCCTTGACCTGCTGGTCATGTTTCTTCTGATGCAGCCCAGTATATGGTTGGCTTTCTGGGAGTCAAGTGAACACTACCGGCTCATGTTTTGCTTCTCGTCAGCCAACACCTCCAAGTCCTCCTTAGGACTGCTCTCAAGCCAGTCAAATACAGAAAATTTATATTTTTGTTTGGGAAATTTTTTTGATTTTTGCTTTAAATCCAGTTTTTACAAATTTGCAAATGTTCCAGAATGCAGAATGAACACCATATTAGGTTTAAATTCTACAGGTGTTTGGTGGATAAAACATGCAGTGCTGTTTGACAGATTTTGACAACAACCTAGGGTGACAGTTCATGACGTTCTTTCAAACAAGGTTTGGATTGCTTCATATTAGATGCTTTTTTTTTTCCCCTTAATTCAGATTGACTAATCTGAATTTGTCCCATCACCCATTTCAGTTCTTCTACATGCCATGGCGAAGACAGAATCGACAATTCTGTTCATAAAAGTAATGTAAATACTTCCAAACTGTATTAATGCTTTTCTTGTAACAATGCATTCATGTAGTGTTCTGGAATGTGTTAGGGGCTTAGGCCTCATATTTAGTAAAATATGTGTGTACTAATCTACTGGTATCTTCTGAAGATTTGAGCTTTACTGTGAGATGAAAGCTGCATATTAATTAGAATTATGTGGAACCTTGGTCTGTTTCCAAATTATAGAAATTTAGATCCATTTAATTTCTGGAAAGCTGTACATTTTGAAAATGTAGGACATTTCTTAGTTTTTCTATGTTTGTATCTGTTTTCGGACTTAATTTTGCAGTGAAGTTTTTAAAAACTGCAGCACCATAAACGTATTAGCCACTCTCATGAGACTATCACTTTATTGGGTTGCATTAAGGAGTGATTAGCCTGCATGTTTATGATCACGTAAGGTAAAGTTGAAAACCAATCTCAAGTTCTGTGTTTGTTTTTGAAACTAAGCTTCTCCTTTGTTCTACAGTTGAAATACAGACGTAATACTTTTATTTTTCTACTAATGATACCGTATAAGCTGGTCTATTATGAAGCATCATTTGTTTCTAAAGTCGACATAGTTTAAAGTAATTCCAAATTTAAGAAAAAAAAGTAGGCCTGTTGACTAACAGAAAAATTAAGCGAACTTGGAGTTAGTGAAGTGGAAAAGGGAGCCAAGTCTGTCAGCAAGGTGATCGTTTAATCATCTTCCAAATAGAACAATGGCTCACTAATATGTATTATCTCTGTTTTTGCAAATGGGAAGTACTTTGTAACATGTCCCCCAAAGAGTTCTTTGGACTGCTGTTTGAAAGCAATCAATTCCTTTTAAAATGGCATTTGCTCAGTTATTTGCCTATTTGTTTAGAAGTTCTTCATTGGCCAAACCTCTCTCAGCAGCTTAGTATTTAATTTCAATTCCAAGGAAAAAAAAAAGATAGATCAATCCTGTAACTGAGGTTTATATACCATAAATAAAACATGAAGCCAGTATTACAGCCATTTTTTTTTCTGCCTAGGTTGTGTTGCAGGTCATTTTGACTGGACCTAGAAATTGAAATAATCAAATTAGAGAATTTGCTGCAGGCATATAAAATGAATATAGCTAATAAATGTAAAATGAAGGAACATTTGAATGTGCTAATGGACAAGTCTCTAGATAATGAAGCTAGCCTATCTAGGAAAGTCAGGTCTGTGTCGGGTATATTCCTATAAACATTAATACAGTAAGAATGACAGAATGTCTTACTGTGTAACTTGTGCTTAATGTTCTAGGCATCAACCATCTTACCATGGTAAGTTTGCTTGAATGTGCAAGGAAGTTAGCCTAAACTTTACTACAGCTTACAATCACTTTGCTTAAAAATTGAGAAGTGAATTAAATTTGGTGTCTGACATTTCTCTCCTCTATTCTCTCTGGTGATGGAAAATGAATTACTGCAGGAAGCTCAGAAAGCCAATATTATTTCAAAATGTTTTTGCGCTGTGACAGTGTGAATCTTTTCCAAGTGTAGTACAATGTCAGTGACAGATGTGGTTTGGGAAGCAGTTCTCCCAGCATATGTCGCTAGATGCAGCAGCACTCCCCCATTAATAAATGCTGTCCTTGCTGCTGTTACTTATCAGCAACAAAATACAAATCAGCATTTTTCAGATATGTAACTTCTGTGTATTGTGTTCATCAAACAGTAATTCCTGTGTGTCCTGAGTGTGTGATAAGTATAACTAGTTTTCTTTCCATATGGCATTGACAGTTATACTTTTTTTCTGAGAAGTGTTTATTAATTATTTGTGGAAATATGACTCTAGATGAAAATGTTATTTACTGTGATTAAGGACCAACTGAAGAGGAATTCTAAGAATTCCATACATCATTAGCTAGTCCTTCAAATGCAATGCCCTGCTATGCATTTCTTGATATCTGGAGATTTCCTTGAATTCATATTCTATTAAAAAATTGCTGTTTAGTTAAAATGTAGTTATGAGCATAATAAAAATTAATAATGTAAGACAACAATCTAAGCAAAAGGACTTAATATCTTAATTTTTAACAGTTTATTTTTAAAATCTATGATCATATAATACTAGAAAATATAAGTAGGAAAAAGCTGGAAAAAGAATTGTATGTTTTTACATGTGATTATGTCAAACTACTTTATGGGCTTGTATCTACATGCATGCTAAATTGAGAAAATAGTGGTAGCCCATGAATTAGGAGGTTTTAAATCATTTTAATTTTGTAAGGTTGCACATCTATAATTTTCGTCTCCCTTGTGAATCAAATAGATGACAGCATGTAAAAAATTTGTATGTATGCTGATGAAGATTATTATGCATTCAGAAGAAATAAATAATGTCTTTAAAGGAGGTCTTGAAGAAAAACTACAAATTTATAACTCTGAGGAGTGCATATGTAAAAACCTTCATTCAGATTTTATTTTTTGTACTTACAGGCATTATACAAGGGCTTAATGAGTGATCTAATCAAGGGAGTAAAAGAAGATGCCAATTTTTCTAATATAAACAAAAAGAATTTCTTTCTAGCTGAGTAAAGTGCTGCTCCAAAATTTCACTATCATTTTTATAACGTTTCTTTCATTTGTGCTTCAATCTACTATATTCTAGTTTTGTGCATGGAAACAGTTTCATTGCTTTGAAAAGTTACAGCGATTCTATGTGAAGTCTTATCTTAGGACTTATTATGAAAATGTAAATAATAATAAGTGTCTACCTGTCCTTATCTGACTCAGAAAAAAAAGACATAATCATACCTTTGGTTGCATTTTGTGATTTAGCTGCTGTTATGATCTCATTGTAACACTATAACAGGAAAAACACTGCTGTCAAATTAATTTGTTTGTGAGTAGTAGGTCAATAAACCTCTGGTTACTCTCACATATCACAAAATCAAGGTTTGGGGATTTTCTTGTTCATTTTTAAGGCAGTGTTGCTTAGGAGTAGGGCTCAGTTTCCAAGCAGAAGGAAGAGCAACATTCAAGTCATCCATTTCCTCATTTAAAGCCATCAATGTAGAAAATAAGTAAAAATGTATGACAGCATATATGTTGTACTTTTATTCGTTTGTTGAGTGCAGTTATGGTGCAAAATAACTACTTTTTAAGTGACACCTGTCAATTTTCTCATCCCTACTGTTAATAATCCATTTCTGTTTATAGTTTATTTTCTAGCTTTTTTTTTTCTCCATTTATAATATCAGCCACAGAGAATCTGGATTTGAATTTAGCCTAGGTCATAAGAGATCCCAGAGAGGGCTTTTGCATGGAGTCCAAGGAAGGAACACAGAAGTAAACTGGCCTTAGCTAGTGTATGAATCCATAAAGCGAAGGACATCTGTCCCTGACCTCTAGTATTTTGTGTGTTTATAAATCAGTTCGCAATTAAGCTGTAAGTGGCCAATTGATCACCACTATGCATAAATTAGAGCTACATCTTCAGATACTGTTTTTCACTGTAATCAGCACCACTGATTTACAAAAGTAAATCCCACCCTTTTGTGCAGTTCTTTCTTTGTATGGTTCAAAATATTAAATTTAAGCATTCTCTGTACTTTCGTGATGAGTTGTTTACCCTTAAATAAGGATGAAAGATTTGAAATAAAACAATCTTTCATCAGTGAGTCTCCAGTTAACATGGCCTTAAGCCATCATTCAGCGGGGTTCTTGAAGTTTCAAATGATTTAATCTCAGTATGTTCTGTAAGATTGCATTCATCAAGACTTATTCTGATTTTCTTTGGAGGAAAATTACACATAATTGGAGTTGGATCTATCCTCTGTTTTCCTGGTTCAGCAAAGGGCTGTGCTGAATCTTAGAAGTGTCCCACTGAATTGAAAAAGAAAAATGGAGAAGCAGCCATATGTGTCTCTTCCTTAAGATCATGTTGGTAGAGATATTAATGGTGTATGTCAAAACCTAAAATGACATAACTTAGATACAGTTTTATTTTAGGGGATTAATATTTGCAGGAGGTTTTGCCTGAATGCAAAGCATCTCTTTTCATAGACATTCAAAGAATGCCTATTTTCATAAAGCATTTTCTTATTAAAATAATAGTTACGTGCATCAAATGTAGGGACCAATTCAATGCTGAGAATAAAAAATACAAGTGTAAAATGAGAGTAAAAATGCAAAGAATTCATAATTTTAAAAAAATCCCCTTTGGGGTTTAAATTCTGTAGATTAAAATTTGACAAAGATATTTCTCATTATATTTCCTTAGATGTTAACACTAGACTACGAAACTTTAAGGTTTTTTTTCTTCCTTTCAGTAGTATCATGTTAAAATCCACTAAGAATACAGCTGAATTATCTCTGGCTAATACTTTCTTCTGCCTGAGAGTAAAGTTTTTGTGCAACTGAAAAGCAAGTGAAGCACATACCACACTATTATGATCTTACAGATCATTTCAGTCAGAAATTATCTGTAATTGCTTTGAATGAGTTTCTGTGCACTTCCAATGTCATAAAAACATGTTTGTTAGCTCTAATAATAGTAAGGATTCATATCTTTACAACACTAGGGTTATTTAGGGTTCGGGGAAAATGCTGTATTTCTTGAGCAATGAAAACTAAAGAAAAATTATTCTTTCAAGAGGTTTCTTATTTTGAAAGTAGCATATAGCCCCATGCAGGAAAGGTTTTCTAGCACTTTTGCAGCATTAGAAAGGGACAACACTAATATTGCCTTTCATAAGCAGTCCTAATGGGACACTGTTTAATAAACCTAAATATTCACAGCCAGAAGTCTTGCTTTAGTCAGACATGTTTAGCCAAAGAAAGGAAGAAAGGGAGGTTGCGAAGACCTCCTAGTCTGTTACTCATTGTCTGCTCCTACTCATTTAATGCAGAAGGTATTCAGATGACTGAAATAAAAGTCATGTGGTCAAAGGTATAAAAGCAATGAAGCATATAGTGGCAATGGTACGTACTTTTTATTTCCATGTATTGAAACTGTGCTTATCATCACCTTGATTTTTGTATAGGAAAAGAATGCTTTATGAATTATTTACCTTATCTAACAGTAGTTATCTGTCAATGGTTGATAGATGAATCTGACTATTTTTAACATGAAAAAAGGGAAACGAAGTTAAATGAAAATGAACCTTAGGATTTGTGCTGGTTTGTTTGGGTATGGATCCTCTTACTAAACTGTAAATTAAGCACTTGAAAATGGGAAAGAGGCACACTAATATTTACACAGAGAGTATTAAATTTCCCATGCATAGGAAAAAAAAAAAGCCTAATAGCTTTTCCAAGAATGAAACCATTGTTTCTGGGAAACTATTAAGTTTTAAGCCAGAAAAATACTATTGCTGACTGCCAGTCATGGGATAGATGCATAAGTTGATGTGATAGCATCCTCTGTGTGTTACATTACTGGTGACAGACCCTTTTTGGACACTAGA
Source organism: Myiopsitta monachus (assembly GCA_017639245.1). NCBI lineage: Eukaryota > Metazoa > Chordata > Aves > Psittaciformes > Psittacidae > Myiopsitta > Myiopsitta monachus. The sequence continues at coordinate 7,795,119 of CM029918.1, forward strand.
CTGATGTCTGTTCCCCCTACAGACAAGCTGTGCCTGAGTTTATTTTACTTTTATGCCATTGTCATTTAATGTTAATAACTGTTGAAACAGGTATGGATTGACAGTCCTGGGGAGCTGTCTAATTCCCTTGCCAGATTCTTGTTAACTGGCCCATTAGCTTCAGAAAAAATGTAAATGTTTCTTCAGTTTTCAGGCAGATTTTCACAATTATTCTTTTGCACTTGAAAGAAAGTTTGCCTTGAGAGCAAAAGTTTGCTAAGGCTATTTTTGATCCTATTTTGATCAGCTATTAATCCTTCATAAACATTTATGGTATAATGACTCACTAGTCCACACTGCAAAGTGGAATACACGAGCTCTGAGGATACCTATAAATCTACCTTCAAGAACTAATTTATCCCATAAATAGCATATGTAAGACTAGCCACTAAGTAAAGTGATTAAAGAATAAAACAAGTGCCCTATAGTTACATTGGCATTAGTGTTGAGCAAAGGAAATAATTTTCCTGTAGATGTAACTACTTTTCTTCATTTTCCCATACATTCTCCATTTTTTAAACAGATCTGTGTTCTGTTTCTGCACAAAAACTACATTCTTAAGCAGCATTCTTTGTTCACTACTGCTTTAACTTTGGTTAGGGGCTGCTAGTCAGCATTGCAGGGCATTTCCTTGAAGTGTTGGGTGAAGGGTGCTCTTTCAGTACAATTTTACACTGGAAAGGAGCAACAATGTAGGTTAGAGTACATATTCTGTGGAACTAAACTCTATTTTAGGGAAATAGTTTAATGGAGAGTAACATCAGTATGATAAATCCCTTTAAATACTGTTACTGCCTTTTAAAGCATTCCCTTAACATTCTGCATGTTTACATTATAGGCAAGATAGTGGATGGTCTAGTACCTGAGTGCTTGTTATTCAAGCTGACACTTTTGATCAGACTTGCAGAAATGAAGGGGGTATTGTCAGGAAAATGTCAGTTTTCATATACCTTGATACCACCAGGGATACACGGCTGGCTATTTGCGAATTCAGGTGCATGCACAAATTCAAATTATCAGAACCCTGTTTGTGATATATCTTGCAGCATCTCCAGATACGTGTGGATGATTTTTGTCAGAAATATCAGTTAAAATTTTATTATAGCTAATAAATGGCTTTTGGTAATTATTGTAATTAACTGTTCTTTCTTTATGCCAACGCAAGTTGAAAATAACAAATGATAAAAAATTTAGTTTCTTTCAGTGCAATACTTAGTCTCTATTGTCCCTCAGTTAAAAAAGTACATTAGCAAAATATACCAGCAGTTAAAGTGACAGAATCGTATGTGTGTTCATATTCCATAACTATCCATTCAGCTTGACCGAATATTTCAATATTCAATATTTCCTTATTAAAGAAAATCTGTAATACTCAAATAGTACAGAGAAAAGTAAGTCATTAAACTGATGGCATCTTCAAAAGTAAACATACATTTTGATAGCTGAAGATACTTAAAAAATTAAGGGTCTTGTGATTTTAATTCATGGCATTTCCTTTGTCTGTTTGTTTCCATGATTTAGACTTTTGTAATAACAAGACACTTCTCACAGTTGTAAAAAATAAAAAAAAAAATTTCTTGGAGGCAGCATCAGTCGAAACTCAAAGCAAGCAAAGATTCTATACGAGTACCATATCTCATAAAATATGTTAAAATATAATGAATCAATAAAAAATCATTTTAATAAAAAAATTGCTTTCAGACATGCAGCCCACTATCTAATTTGAAAGCAAGTTTCAGTCCAGAGACTAATGTTCTGGTCTTATACATTAAATAGAATTCATATCCCCTTCATTGCTTCCTAGTTGTCATTTAACAAAAATTTGCCAAATTCATGCATATCCATGTTAATCAGTAGTACATGTTTTTGCACAAAGTAATTTTCCATATATTCCGCTGAGCAAAGATTGCTTTGCATTTGTGTCTGTTTGAGTGTGTGATGTGCCCTAAGTAATGAAGATAGATAACATTTTAAATATTTCTAAGATAGCACAATATTTGAATCATCAAAGGATGATATATGTCCTGATGAAGGATAGTGGGTTTTAAGGTATTAATAATTTTTATAAGAAATTGTGTGCCTACAGGCAGTAGTGTTATCTGCTAGTGAAAAAAAAAATAGATATTAAGTTGCTGCATGTATTTTATGTGGCACAGTGTAATAATACATCAGTCCTGTGAGAATTTTATCATATTTTTTCCTATTAACTTCTAATTAAGGCTGAGTGATTTTTAGAAGAGACAAATTGGCACTTTTCTGCACCATCCTACTTAGTAGAGATTATGAGGTCTAAGTCCTGTCAGGACTAATCCAAACAGGAAAAATTCTCCACTTTCATTCAGACTAAGAATATTCAGTTGGATTTGGACCTCTTAGAGAAGTTTAAAGGGAAGGAGAGTCAAACATTTTAGGTTTACACAGTTTGACATAAGGGAAAGCTCATAGAGTAAATGAGGTTTTTGATTTGCACAAAGACAATGTTTGCTGTCCCTCTGTAACACTGTATATGTGTTATTTCCAACTGAAATCCTTGGTCACATCACTTTATATGGGCTGCATGAGAAGGGGAAGAGACAAACTTCCTCATCTTTGTTTTTAAACTTTAGGAGTTGTGCATGAATTGAGTAATTTTTTTTTATGAATGCAATAATTTGCTGCTGCAAGTGATGGAAGGGATCTCCTGGAACGGAGGGCACTGGCTTCCAGAGCAGGAAATCATGTTACTGATAGAGACAAAAGCTGAACTGAGAAGGAGTGGTCACCTCTTTGGGGCTTTATCTCAGGCTATGCTCTCAACTTCTTGTGGTGGGATATGACAGGATTGTGCAATGTGAACACAGGAGGTAAATGTGAAAGAATATGAAGTTTTCAGAATTTAGAAGGTATTTGGTTTAGTCCACACACAAAGTGCTCCCTAAGTTAAGAATCAATTCTGCCGCTAGCCTTAAAGATCTGGAGGATCTCTTATGGACAGTGAAATGAAATGTATCTGTGTACCTGTATCTCTGCCACACCGCCCCCTTCCTGTAGAATATGTTGTGTAACATGAGTTATTTTAAACTGTAAGAGGCAGAAGAGCTCTTTCACTATTGCAGATTTAGATTTCTAGCACCATTTGCTTATATTATTTCATCGTCATTATTACATTAACAAACCCATTGATCATCCTGTGGTATTAGATACTTACATTACACTACTTCAGTGGTTGGAGTAGGTACAGCACCATTTTAATCACCTGGGAAATGAAATAGAAATTACCTCAGCATGACTCAAAGTTCAGTTAAACTGCAGGAAAATGCTGCCAATAACAAGATGTCTCTTTTCAGAGAGCAAGTTTACAGATTTGTTCCCAGTAATATTTCCTATGCAATAAACAATGCCTAATTAAGGTCTCCCATCTCTGTACTTTCGCTCACCTCATGACATCTGTACAGCAGCATTTTATAGCTGAATAACAGTAAAGGTGAAAATGCAAGTATTTGGATTTTTTTTATAGCTGTGAAAGCATGCTTTACCATTAATCATTCAGTCCAAGAATTCAGTTATCTTAAAAGGAAACTAAATTTTTCAATGACAAGTAGCACTTAGGACTAAAAACTCAGCATTTGCCACCAATAAATCTAATCTACATGCATTAAAGAGAAAAATTTTGCTTACGGTGTTTTATGACTTGGTGCCACTATAATATTTCATCTGTTTCAATATATGCATATAATCAAAATAAAGAAGTAACTGTAGTATGCCTGGTTTGTGATATAGTAGCTGTCATTCTTAAAGATTGCTACTATGAGTGATGCCTTTGTGTATTATTCATTATAGCATTTTTTAAAAATAATATTTAATTTATTATCCAGAAGCACAAAGCATTCTGTAGACCTTTTGCAAAAAATGTTGAACCGCTTTCTTAGATACACATGATGAAAAGGAGAAATATCGCTTTGGCTCTGAAAGGTAACTCACCTGCTTCTAAAGAATATTCCACATGTCTGTCAAGGAAAAGGTTGAAGGCTATCCCTTGCAAGTAGATAATAACCATCAGGATGCATTAGGTAAAACTGACTCACACAGTATCCTCATACCCTCGACCTTCCAAATACATTTGTAGGTAATGTTGATGCTTCTGACAGCAGACACAAATCCTTACAGTTCTGTGGAAAGATATTTCAGTTCTGCATTGAAACTGTATTTTCTGTAGTATTAAAAGTCATTTTTGTAAGATACAAATTTTGAGTTTTGTGGCAATACAATGTGTGTTATAGCCCACACTGTGCAAAATGTAGCCATTATCTTACAATGCTCAGAGTAAGATAAGTTTCTTCTCTGTCACAGTTGGAGAACAGTCTAATCTGGGTCTCATCATCAATGTGTGGCAGCTAAGAAGCAGCCACTTAAATTAAACTGCCAAACACTCTGAAAGGCAGTTTCTGGATCCCGCCTTTCAGGATCTAGATGTTCCTGTAACAGAGTGAGGCAAGTGTATTGAGAAGGTGAAAACAAAGACTCTTACAAGCAACAGCTTTCTAGAACAGTGGGGTTTTTTGCTTGTTTCCAGAAAAAATCCCTACTGGAAATGTGGTGTGAGAGTACATATAAATAGAACATGCTGCTTTTACATGAGCCCTGTTTTGAATGTATATTGATGTTAAGCTGGATTTATGGAAATGCCAATATGTTTTCCTTTATCCTTAGATGTTGGTAAAATTAGGAAGGTTAGTTTAGTGTTTGTTTACTATCAATCTCATTCTGCATTTCAAAAAAGTACCCTTTTAATCTGTGTGGAGGCATAATAAAAGAAAGTAATAAAATGCAGATTTTGTAAAATATGTAAAACGTTAAATGCTGACCACACTCCATGAAAAATTGCAGGCTTTATACAGAGCTATGCATTCTATCAGCATATATATTGTTCTGGTTTAGTCAGAAAAAATATTTCTAGAGATAAGAGAGGGAAAAGTGGGAGCACTGGACTATTTTTGCACTGTCACCTTTGAGCTGCCAGCCTTTCTGCACTAATTCCCCCAAGTTTGTCTGTTGCTGGAAGCAGATGTTGGGTGACTCAGTGGAAAACCTCCTGGGAGGGGACTTAACTTACCCATGTGCTGGTGCACTGACTATCAGTACCCAGAATGTGGCAGTACATCTTGTGGTCCGCTTTTACGATCTCCCTGGAGTGAAGCCCTCTCCATGGGTAGGTCTGATTTATAAGGTATGGCTCTGGTCCAACAGACCTCACAAATATCCAAGGAAATTACAAAGGCTGAAGAACAGGAAGGGAAAAAGGAGGGAAATTCATTCATGCATGAGCAGAAGATGGATTTTAGAGGTAGGCTTTTAAACAAATTCATCTTACACCTTTTAAAAGTCCTAAGTTTTTGTTGATGTCCAGAAATATGCCTATTCTCTCCTTACTTCCATCAAGGAGGCTGTACTGTAGAATGTAGAACTGTTAAGGACCAGTACACTGTTAACTCAGTATTTCCTTCTCCCAAAGTTAAATGTCATCTCCATAGTACTGTCAGAATGTTCTGCCTTTTACCACCCAAAGCTGAGCATGTTATGAGAAGACTAACTTTGGGAATCTGTGTCCTGGGACAACGATCACAAAAAATTAGGAAGGGTTAAGGAAACCACTATTCTTTCAGCACTCTGAAGAAGTCCCTCAAATTGTCTGTGTCCCTGGGACAACAACCACATTTGGCTCTCAGAAGTCCCAAAGCAGGCTCTATCATTTGAACTGTCTATCTGGGAACTTGGTCAGATGATAAGCAGAATAACTCAGGAACAATCTGTTCCTGGAGTATTCAGGGTCCTGAGTGAAGGAGGCTGTACACAGGTTTTTAGAGACCTGGAATTGCATACCTGTCTCCCTTTCTTGTCTAGCAAATGTTTCTGTCACTTGAGACCTATGCCTAACTAGGCGAGGGGTTTAGGACTATACCAATTAGGCATGGAAAGATTTTTCTTGGGTATAAAATTTCACTAATTACAGTGAGTCATCATCACTAGATGCTTTAGGGCTTTAATGCAGTATTTTTCTCTCTCTCCGAATTTCAACATTATGTTGGAGTGATTGTCACAAAAGTATTTTCCAGATGTCCCCCAAAATAGGAATGAAAAAACTGTGGCAATTTAATAGAGACATTTCTAGATGGCTGAAGTCACACACTCCTAAAAATGATCAGATATAGACTGACTGTGACAATGGATGCTCAGTGTGTGCCTGGTGCCAAGCTGCTCCATAAAGTTTCCCTTAGGTGAAGCATATCCTGTAGTAAAAGACAGCTAGCCTAGTTGCATGACTTTTATTAGTTGTGGTTTCGCACTGTGTGATTTTTAGTTTCATCAGTGCCAGAGATATTGCAATGTTAAGTTTGAGAAGTGGATAGGATGAAGCTGGGTGTCTTAGTGAGGACTGTTGTAGTGTGTCAGAGGGTTATGCCTTGGGGGCTTTATGTCTTGGTAAACTGGCAGCTAGGAAGCTCTCAGATGTATGTCAGTGGGATGCAATGAAGGACTCAAAGTACTAGCAGGTTTTGAACTTAATAATGTTCCAACTAGTGCCCAAATGTCTCTGAGACTAGAAGAAGGTGAATAGAACTGAAGAAATTAATTATTCAGACTAATCTGACAGGCATAGCCATTCAGTACAGCAGAGAACAATGTTTTGTGTTTGAAGATCTCTTTTATTACTGTTTTTTCCTTTCTGCCTGGGAAAATGGTCTAGAACATTTAGAAAGAGAAGGTGCTTTAACAGTTCAGATTCAACTAGAAAGCAGAAAAGAATATTCAGATACTATATGTAATGTTTTTCTAAATTGCATTTCTAAATTCTTTCAAGAAGGGCTGCTAGAAATATACGGCCTTGAAAACTCAGTACTCTTTTCTCTTTTTTGTTAATTCCACCTCCTATCCCCAAATTTGAAAATGGAATATTCCTAATAGCATAAACCCTTTTAGAAGTTCATAAATCAAGGCAAAGTAATTCATGTGCAACTTTATGGTAATAACTTATGTTTCAACAGAAGCATATTGTCAAAATGCTGGTCTGTAAGAAGGTATTGATTTGGCTTCACACTTTTTTGAGAGAAATGTTAACATGAACAATTTTTTTTTTTCCCCAGAGCTAGAGGCAGAGGAATGGTGCAAACATCTCTGCATGGAGTGTCTAGGAACCAGGCTCAATGATATAAGTCTTGGAGAACCAGATTTGCTTGCTGCTGGAGTCCAGAGAGAACAAAATGGTAAGTAACTCTGTAACTGCTCCTAGATCAGGTCTTAGGTGATGTTCTATGTTATCTTTGCTTGTGTTTGTTGTAAGGATTTTTACTATTGGGTAACACATAATATCATTAATAGCTAAACATTTGAATGTGGTTTTGAGGCTTAATCCTATTATTCCTACAAATAAAGATGTTTAAATTCCATGCCAGATAGCACACGTAGAGTGACTTCATGTCTTCTTTGCATTCACATTTTGCTGTCATGGGAAATTATGACTATAACCCTTCTGCTTCTGGAAACAATGGCCTCTGTGCAAAAGCGTAAAACAGCAGCTGTTGTTCCACAGCCTTTAAAAGAGCATGAACATATCAACACTACTATGGTCTGCAAAACACATATTTGCTTTAAACTCGCACCTGTCTTAAATAATGAATTCGAGGTCATCTAAATGTGGTCAGATACAAGTGAAAAGGGTAGTGATAGATGCTAGTCAGCATTAAGCATGAGCTTGCAAGTCTTCATATGAAAACTATTTGGAACAGAGCTTAGGATTAGAAATATGTACAGGAAGGATGCTAGTGCATGGTACTTGCAATAACGGAAGAAAACCTGTGATTGTCCTTTCATTTAATTCCTATTAATGAACATGATGGCAACACAAAATGTGCTCATTTATTCCTCTCTCTATCGCAGCTTTCAATGATTATTACTGTCTTGAAGCTTTTACAAGATCCAATAGCTTTTAACAAAGTAATAAAACAAACTGCCTCAATGGTCATAAAATATCAAGCCAACTATCATTATAAACAAAAATAAGTTGTTAAATTATTGAATGAATAGCACTGTATTAATTATATTTTATTAATTTTGTAGAGGAGTCCAGATATCTCTGAACCTAATGACATAAAATATAGAGAAATCTTTAAGAATTCTTTTTCAAACATCAGACATGTTCAAGTGCAATTTAAAAGAAGTTCAAAATGTTTGTGAATTTGTTTGTCAGCTGTGAGACACAGGTCTTAATTTGTAGTCTCAAAATACTTAACAAAGGAAGAGCTATTAATGTAGGAAAGTGCTAATGAGCAGATACTACTCAAAGCATCCTATCAGCTATATGCTCATAGGCTATAGGTATAAAACTTATATGCATGCTGTTGAAGAGAGACATATGTGAGCAGGTGGAACTCCTTCACAAATGCAAAAGGGAACAAATCATCAAAAGCCTGTGATGTGAGCAGAAAAATAGCTTGAAATTCCTCAAGCTTTCTGCAGTGAGTTTATGTACTGTCCAGCAGCTTTCAGACATAGATGGCAAATACTACATTTCATCTTGCTCTGGAAAGAGATCCAGTTACACACAGATGACCTCCAGAAGGCATAGATTAGTTCTGTTGCGTGGACTAGTCTTGATTCAATTGCCTTAGACAAGAAATTAATTGCAGTGCTATCAACCACTGTATGTGAACAAAATTTGCATCTTTATTGTTCTAAGTAAATAAATGAAAAGAAACAAGCGAAGCATGTATCTGTTGTACAAATCAGATGAATAAGAGTGCTTGAAGGGTATTATTAGACATACTCTTTTAAACCAAGTGGCTGAATATGTAGAATTCAAATATTTGACAAGCATCCTCTGTTAAATCATTAGTTACAGTATCTCAGACAAGTAATTCTGGTACCTATGCACATTCTTCCCCCATAATCTTCATGCACAATTCTGCATTTTAATAAACATTTGTAAAATTCAAAGTTGTTTGAAGCAAAGCAAATTCTGTGTAGGGAGTTTTTTAATCAACTTGGAAGGGGGGAAAAGTACAGAGACTCTTTGTATGACATCTAACATTTTGTTTATTTTGCTGTGCTGTAAGAACCTGCAGTTGAACTCAAATTTCTTTAGCAGATTCCTTCAGTAAAATAGTTGAGTGGAGCCGTGACTTCAGTTTGTATGAGTTATCTTGCTCTGCAAGCTTGGCAGTGTCATTCCCCACATGACAAACAGTATTATGGGAAAGGTGACTAATTGGAGGGTGGAATCAATTTGTGAGTTATGATTAAAAAATAAAATTTTGTGTACTTTTTCCCCGTATTGTAGCTTTTAAAGGGAAAACTGGAAAATTGTAGTTCCAAGGATACCTAAAAACCTTTCAAAAGTTTGCTGAGCTTTTGCTGATGTTTTGCTGACCTGAAACTGAAAGGTCAAAGTTTATTTTCCAATTTGAAATTCGTGAAAAGTGACTATATGTATGAAATGTCTAAACCTTGCTCTTTGTGAAAATGGCAGATGTGTCACTCTCAGGGTCTTTGTGTGTGTGTGTGTGTGTGTGTATTAAATAAAAACTGCACACTGGTATAGTACCCTATAGTACTCATTATTTCAAAGCATTTTTCAAGTATGTCAACTTCATAGAATTCCTCTTGAGTTAGTCAGTGTATTAATATTTGCTTGAAACAGAGATGTGGGAATACTGTTTGTATAACCTGTGATAGAATCATAAAGCCTCAGCAGCCAGTTTCATGCACAGTCTGTTGCCTGAACCATACAAGAGCTTTCTTTCAGGTCACTGAACAAAAAATGTCTCATAGTGTCTGAACAAGACCACAGATTGCATTGTCATAAATACTACAGTACTAGTGGTTTTTCAGTTTTAGAAATGTTATTTTTTTTTACATTTTAAGAGCTAAAAGCAATTGAATAATGGTGTTATACTGTTGATATCTCTGTGATATGACAGGGTGTTAATAACATCAATCCCAAAAGAACAGGAGTATTAACCATTAATCCCATCTCTTTTAATTCCACTCTTTCCCATCATTAATTCCACTGTCTTTTTTTGAATCATTATTGGATATGAGGAAGAAATTCTTTACTGTAAGTGTGGTGAGGCACTTGAATGGGTTGCCCAGGGAACCTGTGAATGCTCCATCGCTGGCGATGTTCAAGGCCAGGTTGGACAGCCTTGGGTGGTATGGTTTAGTGGGAGGTGTCCCTGCCCATGGCAGGGGGGAGAACTAGATAATCTTAAGGTCCTTTCCAACCCTAACTATTCTATGATTCTATGATTCTATTTTGCCCTAAAGATTCTCTCAAATGTTTAAAATCTTATATACTTCCTTGATCATAAAAAAACTAGTGTATGGGCAATAATATTTTTACTATGCTATGCTCTTCATCTAACTACTCGCCTATTCCTGTCCTTAAGGACATTTTCATGATGTATGTTATGTATTTTTAAGGGTATTTATTGAAAGGATAGGTAAACTTGCTATCTCAAGAAAAAACAGTATGGTTGCTGTTGTATTGATTTGTGTTTTAGCAGCTGTATGGGACCACTGTAGCCAGTACCTTCAGTCTGCAACATTTGTAATGATTTTCATTATTATTATTAAACATTCCTAGGACCATAAAAATTTCTACTTATATTTTTTATACCTAAGGATTCACATTTCAGAAAATACTTGGCAAGGAAAATATATTTGCTTTATTGGATTTGTCTAATACCTCATTTTGTTATATCTGAGCCTGTTCATCTTCCTGCTCTCACTGTTGTGGTTCTGAGATGTGCTTTTGATCTCAGAAGGGAAGACGCCTGATTCTTTGTGACACAAATGCAATAATATGGTTTTCAAAACTGTTCCAAAGGCTGGGAAAATTGCTGTTTGGAGTGCAAATGTTGTGGCTAAAATATACTTCATAGATTAAAAACTTATGGCAGTGCAGCAATCTGAAGGAGATGGGTTTTTTTTTAGAATTCTAAGTTGTTCAGTAAGTGCTAGTGAGATCTATTTTATTGCAGTTGTACTGTTGTGTGACCCTCCAGCACCAAGCAATTCTGCAGTGGTGATAGCTAAAAGAACCGAACTATAGATCTGCACTGGTTATAGCAGAGACCTCTAGGTATTGTGTCTTGCAGGAATAATAGAGAAGACATCTAAACAATTCTTGTGCAAAGTGCATCAGTAACAGAAAGCTTCTCACTGGATTTCATCTCTGTTATTACTTTCAAGAAGTATTACTGCAAGTCTTGCTGTGTAAACTGTCCTGTAGAAAATGACCCTTAGGTGGTTTCCTTTTTACATTTAAGGCTCACAACTAATGGCTGCTTAGTTTGCAATGATACACAGATTCCAATAAAAGTGAGATTCGGAATGGAGCTTCTGTTACCCTCCAACCATTTTACCTTCTCTCTCCTGCAAACCCAAGTGGTTTGTTTGTGTTCCTCAGCCCTATAGCAGCAGTCCTTTTTGTTTCTGTTTAGATTTATTTTCACACCGGAATCTCTTACTGTTTATGAATGCCCTTTTAGATTATTTGATAAAGAATAAAAATATAACGTTAAATCAAAGTCAGTAAAGGCTAAATGATCCTATTCAGATAAGTAATTTAGTATAATGGCAGTGGAGCTGTATATACAATGGTAAGACAAAAAATAATGAACTTCATTAAAAATTATTATTATTATTATTATTATAAAAATTATTAAAATAATAACTTCAGAAAAGAAAATCTGGACTTAATATCACTGGATCTGATAACACTGGTGACAATTTTCTAAGCAATATCCTGTGATACTGACACACACATTTCATATCCCTTAGGGTTCTTAAGCTGCTGCTAGGGAAAGAAATCTCAAATGCAGAATGGTGTCTTCATTTGGGAGAATTGGAAACATCCTTTCCAGCTCTTAATGCATTTAGAAACATTTGTAATACACTTCAAAATGTAACAACAAAAACAAATCTTTTTTTTTTTTTTTATATAGATATTTACCTGCCTGCCTTTTATCATATCTAGAATTTGTCCATGCTCATGCTTGGTTGCTTGGTTGATTGGTTTTTAAATATCACTATTTCCAACATGTCACTACTGTTTTCTTTCTTTTTAAAAGGAGGTAATTAGAAAGAAGTGATCCAAAAAGACAGTGGACAATGACAGACTATGTTTACTGAGAAAATAAACCAGAATATTTAAGACAATAATGGTTAAAAAAGCATTATGTGTGCACAGTGCAAATAAGTTCAGTCTTTAAGAACAGGTGCTTCCTTTTGGTGAACTCTATTCCTAGCTCTTTTGAATGCTTAATGATAACGCTGTAATAGCTCAATACTTGCACTAAATCTTATTCCATTAAACTTTTCTTGCAAACCTGATATAAACACTGAAGAAAATAGGCAAATCTAAGGCAATTTTTAAACTGAAGTGTCCTGGATTCAGCAGTAGCAGTCATTTTTCTTCTTAGTAGCTGGTGCAGTGCTGTGGTTTTGACTTTCGGCCTGGGAACAACGCTGATAACACCGATGGTTTTAATTGCTGCTCAGTAAAGTTTACTCTGACCAAGGACTTTCTGAGTCTCATGCTCTGCCAGGGGGGAAGGGAAGCAGAGACAGGACACCTGACCCAAACTAACCAAAGAGGTATTCCATACCACAGCACGTCATGCCCACTATATAAACTGAGGGCAGTTACCCAGAAGGGTTAGATCACTGCTGGGTCAGGCTGGGTATCAGTCTGTGGGTGGTGAGCAGTTGTATTCTCTTCCCTTGTTATTTCCCTCATCATTATTATTATTGGTGGTAGCAGTAGTGGTTTTGTGTTATACCTTAGTTACTGGACTGTTGTTATCTCAACCTGTGGGAGTTACATTCTTCCGATTCTCCTCCCCATCCCTCTGGGAGCAGGGAGGAGGAAGAGGGGGAGTGAGATAGCGGCTGTGTGGTTCTGAGTTACAATTGAGCTTAAACCACGACATGAAGAAAAGGCCTGATCCATCTTTGGTGCTGTATTTCCGTTATTGTAGGTGTCATGCCTGTGATGTCAATATATGATGCATTTTTGTTATGTGTTACTGGTGCTTTTTCCTATTTTTTTTAATGAATTATGCAACTAATTTTTGTTTTAGAATTCTGGTAAAGTTTGTAAGACAATTGATTTCTTACTTTTACTCCCTGCCTAATATTTAAATTATTATCTCATAAAATTACTTCCTTTGTAAAGTTTTTCCTCTTTTTCAGAACGTTTGTTTTACTCTCTCTTTTTTTTTAAGTATTCCACTGTGCAGCAGTCTTGATTTGTGGGTTTTAATTGAAAGACCATCATTAATTTCTGTTAGCAAAAATGTAGCCTTTCATAGTGAATAACGTCCTTCAATTCTCAGAAGAGGATTATGAGTTATTTCTTTATGCTACATATTGAGATTACAGGCTACAGCCAAAGCATAGAGACTTTGTAATTACTTTCACAAAGATTACTTGTTTTGGGGTATTTTCTAGACGCTGTAGAATCTCTGTTAGTGATTTATTACATAAATGCATTTTGCTTGTTGTTTATTCATCTTCTGTTATCCTTAATGCATTATTATATTTTGGGGTTTGGCTGGGTTTTCTGTTTTGTGGGTTTGTTTGTTTGTTTGTTTGTTTGTGTGTGGTTTTCGGTTTGGTGTCTTTTTCATAAACCAAACATTGCCAGCTTTATTCAGAGAAGAAAGGTGTTTACAGTTTTAATGGCTGGTTAATTCAGTGAGAGTTCATTCTCTTCTCTACCTTACTATTTATCAATGAAACAATTTAAAAGAATTTACTTATGGTATGCTTTGTATTTTCATTGAGATGTTAATAAATGTTTTCATTTTTAATGGAAGCAAAGTAGAAAAATTGTAAGCAAAGGAATACAATCAATTCTGGAGTCCTGGTTCTTCACTGTGTAAAGCAGGACAGAATCATCTTCATAGACCCGGCGTATGAATGAACCCAAAATGCCCTGACTTTAAGACTTAAAGCTCTCTTTCCATGTGAAAATTAGCCACAGACAGTCACCAGCAGATGTCTCAAAGATGGAAGATCTTTTTTTCCCAGAGAGAAACTGAGTGTTTGCTTTTAAACCCTCTTCTTATACAGACCCCACCAACCTGCCTGTCTCTTCTGTGTTTTTTCCTCCCATTAAAGCTCAAATGAAACAAGGCATCTTGACTGCAAGATTTCAATGTCATCTGGTCAGTTTTCTAAGTGGGATGACTTAGGCAAAGGAATCCAGTGATAAAATGGTAGAATCATTATCACTGGGCCTCACAGTCATTTTTTTCTTCCCCGGTACAGCTGGACTTGGAGCTGAAAGGCTGAGGGGTTTTTCAGAGTTGCTGCCAAGTCTCTGTTTCAGTCAATATGCTTGTTTTAATGAAGACTCTTGTGCTTCTGTGCTCTGGAAAATGTTATTAAAGGTCATATTCTTGCCAAAGCCTAAGTGCTAAACACCTTTACATGCAGAAAGTGTATGATGAAGTATTGCTCTGCTTATTCAAGGAGATGGGAAAGAGCAGTTACATTGAAAAGAGTGGAATTATAAGTGTAGCAATATATCAGTATTTTTTTTCTCATCCTGGCTCCCCACTCCCTGAACTTTGCTCTCAGAGATTTTAGAGGAGGGAGAAGGATAGTGATGCTGGATGCTGAGGAGCTGCACCTGCTCATTCTCAGCCTTGTGTTGTCCAGCAGGATAGCATCTCTTTATTTGGTATCTTCAATCTCCTTATTTTCTTGGTCCCTTATTAGATTATATTTATTTCCTTAATCTTACTACCCAGTGAATCACAGAATCATAGGATAGTTAGGGTTGATAAGGTGAACTGTTATTACCTCATCAAGCTCATGTACGTGTACGCATAATGTCTGATCCACAGAAAAGCAAAATATCCTATTCAATGTGATTCAAAAGATCTGATGAAAGAATTCAGCAGGGATTTCCAAATCTAGCCTATGAGTGTTTGTTCTTGCCTGGATAAGTTTAAGGGCAAAATCTGCCACTAAAAATTTAGTGATTGTATTACAGTTATCTAGATACTTCTTTTAAATATTTTCTGAAATGGAAAAATTGGACCTTGCATTCCTGAAATCATTTAATAGCATCTGCACCTTTCCATGTCCTAAATTTCCGACTACTCAAAAGTATTAGTTTTTATTTCAGAAACAAATATATCCATCCTCAATCTTCTCCAACACATACGTTTATACACTTGCTTTTCTTCGTAATTTGAGTAAGTTCCAACTGTACTACGTTTTGCCCTGCAGCTGATGTTCAGTTTAATCAGACATGCTTTCTTTAATCTGTGACACTTCACCTTAGACACTGACCTTCCAAAGTCAGCAAATGTCTCCTGACAGTTTGAGGATACCATATGTCCTGAATACCCTTCATGCAATAATATCCTCAAACACTTCAGAGAAGTTGAGCATTTCATGAGTATCCTGGTAATTCCTAAACCAAGTTGAAATATGCTGTACCTTCAAAACAGTAGTTTAATGTTTTCTTCAGAAAACAATTGTACCTTTGCATTTTCTCTGCTGTCTGAGGCACCCTGTCACTGAAGACAGAGAAAGAGAAAGATTTCTGTTCTCATATGGTAGCACTGTTCCCCATAGACATATTGTGTGATATCATGTAATGTAAAAGGGAACCAACTGATTTGTCAATCATCTACATCTTCGTTTCAAATAGAGTAGGTAACAATGAGTAACAGAATGACTGTGCAAAACTGGAGCATAAACTTCTCTTTTATGATAAAAGCATACTGGCATAGCTCCTAGGCATTTTTGCATGACCATCATGACACACAGATACTTGTCCTGGCTTCAGCAGTAGCAGCCATTTTTCTCCTCCTTAGTAGCTGCTGCAGTGCTGTGGTTTTGACTTTCAGCTTGGGAGCAGCGCTGATAACACCTATGGTTTTAGTTGCTTTGCCAGGGAGGAGGGGAAGCAGGGAGGAAGCAGAGACAGGACACCTGACCCAAACTAGCCAAAGAAGTATTCCATACCACAGCACATCATGCCCAGTATATAAACTGGGGGCAGTTACCTGGAAGGGTTAGGTCACTGCTGGGTTGGGCTGGGTATCGGTCAGCAGGTGGTGAGTGGTTGTATTCTCTTCCCTTGTTATTTCCCTCATCATTATTATTATTGGTGGTAGCAGCAGTGTTTTGTGTTATACCTTAGTTACTGGACTGTTGTTATCTCAACGTGTGGGAGTTACATTCTTTCAGTTCTCCTCCCCATCCCTCTGGGAGCAGGGGGGAGGAAGAGGGGGAGTGAGATAGCAGCTGTGTGGCTCTGAGTTACAATTGGGCTTAAACCACAATAATACTGAAAAAGGGCATCTATCTATCTATCTATCTATCTATCTATAATATCATTGCAAAGTATAACTTACCATGTTCTCTACCATTCCATTCCCAATGTACTCATCGACTCATACTCCCATGTGTGAGTCCTAGCATTTACTTCAGTAGGCGTTTGGTTAGAGTTGTGCCCAATGAAGTCCACTGAGGGTTAGGAGAAGTTCTTTGCAGTGATCTCAGAAGCACATACTAATCTATTGGTGCTTTGTGTCAGATGTGTTTTACAAAACATTAGGAGTTTTGCACTTTGGACTTTAGTCATATAATGAAACTTTTAGGGCAAACAGTCATTAGTGTGATTAATGAGATTTACAGCTTGGAGGAAGAGGTTGAATGGCTATGAGACTGAATGAATAAACTGGGGAGTCATTAATACGACAAAATTAAATTGACTTAAACAGAATAGCATTGGGGATGACAATTTTACTTCTAGCTATGCAGGGTAGCAATTCCTACTGCTCATGAGCAGTTCCATGCTTCCATTAATTCCTCAGCCAAACTGTTGCTACTGTATTGTCTCTCTCTTCCTCATATTCACATTTCTAACATATTTTATATTAACTCATTTATAATATTTTCACTGACTTTTCAGAAAAGTGTGTATATATATAAAAAAGGTTTTAAAAATAGAGCCATAGTATTTGTGATATTGAATGTCAAACAATGGGAAGCTGCATCTCATTTTGACTGTTATGATAAATTTCTCTCACTTTATTCCTGTTCTGGTTACTTTAAATTCCTTCCTAATTTTTACGAGAAAATTCGGTGCAAATGGTGGCATAAAAATGTACCACACCAAGCTGTAATTCATTTATCAAGTAGTTAGAGACAAGCTTCTGATCAGGTATCCCTTTAAAATATATTTTCCCAGTACTGATTATTGAGTGAGCGTTGCACTTCCTTGTACTTTAAATTGTTCTTAACTTTTTTGTCAACACCTTTCAGTGCAGTAGCATTAACATTTTGCATTTCTATCCTGCTTCAAAACTGAAAGAAAATGGTGAGGGGAAGTTGTGAATGAGCAATGCAATCTCCCATATTATGCTATTAAGCCCCTAAGATTTCAGTGCCTTTAGAGTTAAAATATTGGCTAGCACTTTCAACTCTACAACCTGAAATTTAACTGGCATTTTCATTCTTCATAGAAACAACCTGTACAAACATTAGTTATTCTTCAAAGAAAATTGCATTTTGATTTAAAATTCTGCTGCTATTGCTGTGATGTAATTCCTTCCATGTGAATTAATGGTGTTTCATATCATCCTGTGGGGCTTTTTTTAAGGATACTTTTTGCACTGCATGTTAGATCAAATGCAATTCAGGCACTTCAGAAAATTGTTAATGCCCTTTGCCTCTTACTGCAGTGAGTGCACTTTGCAGTGGAAGAGCAGCTGATAGCAGTTGATGTCATGACCATAATAATATATCATGTTGAATCAGATTTTTCAAGAAAGCAAAGGATTATTTAAAATGTTATTAATTTGACAGATGATAATGACTTGGCAAATAAAAAAAAATTGAACACAAAGATCATAATTGTTAACAAGCTTTGATAAGTAAACTTGGGTTTGCTATTTTAAGAACAGCCTTTTTAAGGGGCAATGGTTTGTCAAGATACCTATAGTTCTATTCTTTGAGAGAGGATTGTCTGTCAGAGTGAATTTTGACTTGCAAAGAGTTATGGACCTTAATGTGAGGAAAAAGGACTTCAGTTAAGTTGCTAGGGACATTTGTTAGAGGGACATATGCAGATCATCTGCGAAAGATGTTTCAGTCTTAATCCATCAATGTACACTAGCAAGGCTTCTTGGACATCAGTGAATCCTGCCTGTTCAAAGTTAGAAACCGGACCTTGATTTCTGAATCACCAGTACCTAAAGACATATTTACATTTTTTTTTCTCAGTATAAAATCTTGCTTTAACTGGCCATGTCTTATTCTCTGGTTTTTTTTGCAGAACGATTCAATGTATATCTTATGCCTACACCAAATTTAGATATCTATGGGGAATGTACAATGCAGATCACACATGAAAACATCTATCTCTGGGACATCCACAATGCCAAGGTGAAGTTGGTCATGTGGCCTTTGAGCTCTTTGAGGAGATACGGACGTGACTCAACATGGTTCACATTTGAGTCTGGAAGGTAAGAGTTAATGAGAAGCAGCAAGAAGAAGTAAGCAGTGGTTTTGGGGAAGCAGTCTGATAAGTTAGATTAGCCTTTCATTATAAAGAAAGATGAAATATATGGCCTTTCCATAGACTTCAGTTTGTTGAAGATTACCTTTCAATATATTCAACCCAGTGTTCGAAATAAATGTTAGTGTATCTTATGTTTAAAGTGAGCTTAAGCTTTCTCTGACTTTCGTTTAACTGCAGTTGAATTGTCATTCTAAAGGTTTATGAGTCTCACTGTGCTTAAACACTGGTGTGGTATAATTGGAGTACTTTTGATGTTGAATAAATTAATTCTGGATCATGAAAAAGGCTCATCACACAGTATGAATGGAATAACTTCCATTAGGATAGTTATTACTCTTTTTGGATGTTCTTGATGACTGATTGCCACCCTGGAGTATAATTGCAAGCAGGAGCACAGAGAAAACTGTGAACTCATAGAAAGACTAGCTCTTTTTTCTGCCTGCAGTTTTAATTCTCATTGCCATTTCCATCCTCAGATCAGTTTTAAATGTCCATGGAGCTCTGTTTTGCCTCCCTTTCATATCTTTTAAATGCATTTCATATACAGCCACTGCCTTCCACGTGAGACACCGCATGTCTGCGCAGAAATTACTCTGTGTTTATCTCTGTGTTTGATGATGTTCCATCTTGTATTTCATGGTTCTAGATTCTACTAAGTTTGTCATACTCCCTTATGTGGAGTGTGAGTTTTCTGAAGCAATCTGAAATCACAAGTGTCTCTTCACTCTTGGGTTAGCCACACAATCTTTATATGCATTTTGCTGTGTGCTTATTCAATTAACAAATATTCCTGAAAGTACAGTTCGTGATCTCAGACAAAAGCATGGATCAATTCAATCCCACAGCCTAAGGAGGTAATGACCAAAATTCCTCTGCAGTCCCTTACAGATGGAGTTACTACTTAGCTTGTAACTGTATATTCAGACTGATGTCACCTGAGCACTTTAGTGCTCTGTTACTTTTCTGTGATGACTTCACCACTAAAATCCATATTGTTCTAGGTTCAGCAGTAGCAGTCATTTTTCTCCTTTTTACTAGCTGGTGCAGTGCTGTGGTTTTGACTTTCGGCCTGGGAACAGCACTGATAACACTAATGGTTTTAGTTGCCTGCTCAGTAATGTTTACTCTGACCAAGGACTTTCTGAGTCTCATGCTCTGCCAGGGAGGAAGGGAAGCAGGGAGGAAGCAGAGACAGAACATCTGACTAAAACTAGCCAAAGAAGTATTCCATACCACAGCACGTCATGCCCAGTATATAAACTGGGGGCAGTTACCTGGAAGGGTTAGATCACTGCTGGGTCAGGCTGGGTATCGGTCAGCAGGGTGGTGAGTGGTTGTATTCTCTTCCCTTGTTATTTCCCTCATCATTATTATTATTGGTGGTAACAGTTATGGTTTTGTGTTATACCTTAGTTACTGGACTGTTGTTATCTCAACCTGTGGGAGTTACATTCTTTCAATTCTCTTTCCCATCCCTCTGGGAGCAGGGGGAGGAAGAAGGGTGGGGAGGGAGCAGGTGGCTGCATGGTTCTGGGTTGCCAGCTGGACTTAAACCGTGACATATATAAACATCACTACTTTTTATTATTTAATATTTTTTTTTTCCTAAAAAATAGCAATGGTGGACCCCTGTTTTAATTTAAGTTCAATGAAATTATACTGTGGGGCTCATTCAAATGTACACTTTTAGCAAGAATAATTTACTAGATCATTCCTTCGCCTAATCCTCAAACTACCTCATGGGAAACTAGTTCAAGTTGCACACCTACACAATAGCATAAAGCAATTAAAATCCCCAAACCACTGCCTGAAACCCACCATATTATTCTGGGAAAGCCAAGCAAACAAGCAAGCAAGCAAAAAAGCAAAACCCCTAAGATTAACTTAATTTCATTCTTTATGATTAATCCATTCATTAGATTCTTTCGCTAAACTTATATTTTAAAGTATGTATTTTATTTAAGGGAAAGACTTTTTTTTGAATAAAAAGGTAATGCTTGAAGACTTGCTAATGTTTCTTATTCAAAGTAGTATGCCTGTCTGTGAGTAGACCCATTTCTTTTAATTGATTCGGAAGGAAACTATCTTCAAAAATTCAAATCATCATTAACTAAAATTAACCTGGTAAAACTAATTCAAATTAGTCACTTAAAGGTGACTTCATATACATGTCTCAAAGTGTGTGTCATTCTCTGCAGTGTTTTAATTACGTAAAAAAGTCATACAGTATCATAGTGAAATTCTTTTCTTACAGGATAGTTGCTTTCTGTACTGCTCTTTTTATTTATGTCACATCAGTACTAACAAACTATACATAATGATTGTATACATTCAAGTAAAAATGTAACTTTTATCTCTGCTTTTTCAAGCCCCCTACAGTATTTTAATTCCATACTAGTATCTGAATTTTTTCTTCTACTACAATCCATGGACCATGCAATCTGGTGAATATTGGATTATTTTCCTCTATTTTATTATTATGAGCTAGCACTGCCTTTATCTGTCATGCTTTATTGTCTTTGATATGATTCCTCCCTTTTGCTTGCTTGGGAGTGCTTTATCCATCTGATTCGGAAATGCATAAAGACTAGATTTGGACTGACAGAAAAATGTAGAGGTAAACAATATAACTAGAGAAAAGTCAGTATCTTCAATAACATCTGAAGACTATATAGGGCAACACTAACGCTTATTTTGAAATCTTGTTGATTTCTTTGGGGTTATGTTTTTATTTTTTAATCATCATCTTTCTCATCTTTCTGAACATGATTTTCTTTGTCCCTTCATCTGCTAGTACCTTAATGCAGTAAATTCCTGATACATGCTGTCTTATCAGAAGTGAAGCACTTACCAGTGTTTTATGAGAAAGTTACTGCAGTAAAAGTGTAGTTGCTTTAATTTTTCCCTAAGGCTTAAATATTAAATGTAGAAAATTGCTTTAAAGGGAATATTTTTAATAGGTTCTTATTTTTTGCAGTTTTAGCTGCTATGCGCTATATGTGTATGAAGTTTGCATGAATATTAAGGGTTCAGTTTTATATATTTGTTGTCCATCCTCAGTTTTGGAATTACATTGTTTGAGAAAATAAATCCCTCCCATTAAAATAAATTGATATATTCTATCCATGGACATATTTGCAAAGAGATAATACGATAAATATAATGATCAAAATTGAGCTTCCTGACAATTAAATGTATCTTCTAATACATATATGACTTTGCATTTAAAGGGAATATGGACTCAAATGTATAAAACTAAACTGTTCACTTGTCTAATGAAATATAATAGCTACATGATTTGGAGGATGTAATTTATCCTCTGTGGGAGGAAAGAGCACATATTCTTTTAAACTCCCAGATTTTTCTGTTTAGTTTTGCACTAAATTGGAGTTTGTAAATATGTAAATTTGCACCACCTAAGAAGTTAGACCTATCCTTATTTTTCATTATTTAGAAAAAAGAAAATAAATATTTCTTTCATGTTGATTTACGTAATATGTATTCTTCCCTATCCAAACTCGGCCAAGATTTGTGGAAGCACAGTTTTGTGTGGCTTAGCTCAATGCTGGATGGAGAGATTCTCATTATTCAAAGTACCCTGATTAGGGCTAATCCCAGTGCGATCTATCCATCAGTCAGAAAACAGCAATCCACAACTCCATTAGGTGCTAGAATAGCTTTGTACTGATTAATAATATGCACCTAACACAATGAATTCCACAGTATTTCAAAGAGTCTGAGGTAGGAGCCTAACATTTACTTTTCAAGAGCTGGGCTTTCTACCTGACCAGCTTTGGACTGGCCTGGGGAATTGTGCTGCCTTTGGCTGAGATAGAGTTAATTAACTTCATAGTAGCTAGTATGGGGCTATATTTTGGATTAGTGCTGGAAACAGCATTGATAACACAGGGATGGTTTTGTTACTGCTGAGCAATGCTAACACAGAGTTAAGGCCTTTTCTGATTCTTGCCCCACCCCACCAGCGAGTAGGCTGGGGGTGTACAAGTTGGAAGGGGACACAGCTGGGACAGTTGACTCTAACTGACCAAAGGGGTATCCCATACCATATGGCATCATGCTCAGCAATGAATTTGGGGAAAGAAGGAAGAGGGGGAGGTTCAGATTGATGGCGTTTGTCTTCCCAACTAACCAAGTGATGTATCCCTGCTTTTCAGGGGATGGCTGAACACCTGCCTGCCCATGGGAAGTGGTGAATGAATTCATTGTTGTGCTTTGCTTGCAGTCGCAGCTTTTGCTTTGCCTATTAAACTGTCTTTATCTCAACCCACGAGTTTTCTCACTTTCACCCTTCTAATTCGCTCCCCCATCCCACTTAGTGAGGCTTAGTTGCCAGCTGGGGTTAAATCATGACAACAGTTTTAGTGTTGAATCATCAATGAGTCAACAGGATTTCCTTAATTTATTGACATGGATAATGTGTTCAGATACCTCATTCTCATTATTTAGGGTATTGGATATGTTGGACATACTGTGCCTAAGAATGCAATTGATCTGCACGAGTGCACTTATTTCTCTTCAGACTTTTGGAACTGCTGCTCCACATACTGTGGATATTTTAGTCCCTGACTGTCTCTGATTTTAAAACCCTAAAATGGGAAGTGTGCTCTTTATGGAACCACCCACCTAACTGTCCAGATGAAGGTACTGTAAATTTGCACTGCATTGCATTAATTGCATGCAGTACAAGAAACATACCAGAAAAGTAGTAAAACAGGTATGGATGAAATATCTCATAACCAAAATCAGGTGTGAAGACAGTGTTTTCAGACTCGTGCAAGTTACAGGATTCATTTTGCTGATGTTGTAAACCAAACAGTCCATAACAAAGGCCATAAGCAATGTTTAAAATTCACTGCCTGGAACTGCAAAAGGCAGTTGTCCAAGTTTTCTTTTTAGCAAAACAATCTGACTGAGGCATAAGAATTGATGCCTAAGAATTCAGAATTAAGGCATTGAGAAAAATAAACACAGATGGACTTTTTGTTCCTTTTGAAATGTTCTTTCTTTTGCTCTATTGCAATTCTGCCATTTACGTTAAACAATATTTTCTGCGTGTGGAAGCTGTCTAGTCAAGTCTTTAAGTGCTGGTGAGAAGTATATAAAAAAAAAAGCCACAGTCAAGTTGAAATCTAGTTAAACACGGTGAGAAAATACAATTAGGGGATAGGCTATGGAAACCCCAGCCAAACCTTATCAAGTACTGTATGTTTCCGTCTGAGTAGAATGTGGAGGCAGTAGGTTTGTTCTTGGAGTTTCAAGAACAAGAGCCTCAAATGCACGACGCAATCTCTTTGCCAAAATATATTTTATTATGTGTTGTAGACAAGTCATTGAAATTTAAATGGTTTCAAGTATTTCCAAGTTTATACATGCTGCGCATTTAGAGACACCCATTGAACCATACTACATACATACAAACATACTTCTTTATTTGCCTTTGATTTTGGTTTTTTGGTTCATCAGAGAAAATCTAATGAAATGTGGTATTCTCTGTCATTTCTAAGATCTGGAATCTTTATTTGGTGTAGAAAAATATTAATCTCAAACATTGCAGAGTGGTGACATGAGAGTTTCTTGGGGCTTTTTTTTCCCCTTTATGAGATCCAAGACTGGCATACCTATTCTCTCAGTGGTAGATAACCAGATGCTACACTAGATGCAGAAAGTTCAGTGTTTGCTTCAGACACTACATCTGAGTGAAATCTTTCATTTGCATGACAGTCTTTTCTGGCAATTTTTTGTATTAATATGAAATGTATTAGTCAATTAACCCTTGAAGTTAAGCTACAGAAAACATCCTCTTTTCTCCTTTGTGTGGGGGGAGGTCCCTATTTTATGTGCCTCATGAGAGAGTTGTTCTGGGACTTCATGTGTAGGTATGAACTCAGGTTCATATTCCTGATTCAATTCAAAGCCTTCAATTCCTGATTGCTGGTACATTATCTAAATTGTGGAGTAAGATTATCACAGGTTTATTATGAAATTAGAAATCATGTATTATAATTATTCTAAATAACATTATAAATCATAAGCTTGTAGTAGAATTTGTAAGTCACTTTGGGTTGAGCAGCAGTATGAACACCCATGTGCAGATGTATATATATCTGAAATAAATAGTTATTTCTCATAAGCATTTGCTGAGAGCTCTTAGTATCCCAGACTTAATAATTGAGTTTGTTAGGATCTTTTTCTTCTTTCAGACTTTTTTAATAAATAATAATAATAAAAAGGCCTAATTACCCATGATGTGAATTTTCTGATCCATTTTCTCACTGCTTCTTTACTTCTCTCTCATACTTTCCCCAAGCAATATGTATTACTAAATTCTGAAAATAACTTTAAAAAAGAAACGAGAATCTCTTTTATGCATCCTCCCCTTGGGGTTTTTTTCAGTAATCATAAAGCTCCAATTTTAAGAGGAGTGTCATTTTTACTGCTGAAAAGGTTTAATTAGTTCCTGATATTTAGCAGTGCCAGGGTTATACTGTAATATGTTGTAATTGTAGTTCCATTCCTACTTTTTTTCCATTCCAATTTCATTCCAACTCTCAGTTTGCCTTCTGCCAAATTCCTGACCTGGAATAAGTTCTGTGTTAGTCATCTGATTCACTTAAACCCTACTTAAAAATTAGTTGCATGTTTAACTCATCTACAGGTCTCTTAATCTGATTTAGATCATGGTACCTAATTTAAAAGGTCTTTTCCACACGGAAGCTAATAGAGCTCATTCTAAGTGATTTACAAAGTGCTCATTTCATTTTTCTCTCTGCCAAGGCTCCTATCAGACTGCCCTACCATTGGTAAATCAGAGTGAGTTCCACCAAAACTCCCAAAACAGTGAAACTCTCCACAGCGTATCTGAACATGGCAAACAGACACAAGGGTTTACATATAACCTTCTTTATCCTAAATTTCTATTTTAACTTCTGCATTTTTCATCCCTGTTTTGAAAATTCAGCCATGATATACACACCTACAAAAGATTTCCTTAAACTGTCAAAGAATGCCTGAACCATTACACTTTGCTGTGAAAGCTATAATTTTGATGAGAAAAATAAAAGCATCTCAAGAAAAGACTATATATTGAAATAATAAAGTTACATTTCTTAAGCTAGAATTAATCGGAAATAGATCAAGTCAGTGACTCCTAGGACAGAGCAGCAAACTGCACAGCTCAATTTTTATAACATTGCCATGAACAAATTTATAAATACTAAATTGATAGGAATGAGCACATCACTAATTCATTAATTCACCGTTGCATAGCCAGTAAATTTCCTTGTGAATTTGTACTGAATTAAACATATGCAGTTAGAAAAACAGTTAAAGTTTGTCTAGTAAACACAGAAGACATGCAACTCAGAAGTGAAGCCATAATCTCTGTGTGATCTACAGAAGTGGTTCATATGTGTGCCTTTTACAACACAGAAGGTGCAGCGTGAGCTTTCAGCTGATCTGTAGATATCCAGTGTCATTGGCCTAATTCAAATGTTACAAAGCTTTTTAATGAAATTGCTAAGAATTGCATTGGTTTTGCCTAATGTATCAGCAGACAGCATGTTACGTTCCTTGTCATGATCCTGAGATAACATGAACTGTGCTTTTCAGTTGAAGTGCACAATTTGCCTTCTCCCTTCATAGGCCATTTGTATGTCATAATCAAAGTAAGACTTGTTTTATTATATTTTGAAACCAGCTGCCATTTTCTTTCAGATGGCTTTACATCCATGCTTGAGCCCAGAAGATTTGTTATTAACTAACCATATTCTAATTGTCCTTTTCCATACATATGCTCTCCTGTAAGCATGAATTGTTGGATTAATATTCCTGATGCCAAATGTGATTAATGAGGTTATTGCTGTGTAATATATGAGCAGAGAAGAAGCAGATGAAATAATTCATACATTCTAAATCACATTAGGACTCGCTTATTGTTTCAACTCCACATTTTAACCTTTGAATTCCGCACTGAGTAATAGCAATAATTAATCTCATATGGCAGTTCTGAATAACCTGCCCGAACAGCAGGTTCTTTTCTCTCCAAGAGTCATATGAACATAATAACATTTAACCTTCTCACTCAAAGTACAGGAAGATTGAAATATGTCAGATTTCTAAGGTAAAAAAAAAAATGCATAAAAAGGCCCCATTTAAACAAATAAATCAACAGCAAAACTCAAAACCATATATTTACAAAATGTTTAATTTTTTATATATACTTCCTTTTTTATTTAATACAATTTACAATAAGAGCCAGAGTGTCTATTTTAGCATGTAAATACTGTTGCATAGCTCCCTCACCAAGCCTATTTGCTTGAACTAATTAAAAATACTGAAACCGGGCACCTAATTATCCATACAGAGAGTAGAAGAGTCCTAAACACTTCACAAGGGCAATCCAGAATGCCACATTTTGCACAGAGTATCACCTAGCCAGCAAACATGCTAAGCATAAATAAATCCTTCTTTTCTTCAAAGCTTATAAATGTAATATCATCGATTGAGGAGAAGGTTTGGAATATCTTCTGTGCTCAGGCTATATACTGTACAGACATAGAAGGCAGTAATCAAAATGCAAAAGCTGGAATTTGCACAACAAAAGAGCCTTACTCATTAATATGTAGGAGCCTGTGCAAACCACTGTTTGCACATACACTACATGAAGTATTATGCAGAAGCATAAAGGGGCATGGTTTAAAATGTTTTTAGGCTTTGTTTTCAGGAGCACTTGTTCCTCCACTTCAGCTGGCAAATAGGTTTATTCTAAACTTTATTTTAGTGTCTGAAAGGTTCTGTCTTGTGTGTCACATGTGAGAAATTGCAGTGCAAGTTTGATTTTTCCCTCAGTCTTGGGACGGTTAGGCTGGAATCAAGTTGAGTATAGCATGACTGCCAATCACAGCTTGTGAGCTGAGAATGCTGCTTTAGCAGGATTGTCTTGGAAGGATTCACAGAATCATAAAGTCATAGAACAGCAGGGTTAGAAGGGACCTTAAAGATCATCTAGTTCCAACACCCTTGCTATGGGCAGGGACACCTTCCACTAAAACAGGTTGCTCAAAGCCCCATCCAACCTGGCCTTTAACACCCAGGGATGGGGCAGCTGCAGCTTCTCTGGGCAATCTTTTCTTGTGTCTCACCATCCTCGTAGTGAAGAATTTTTTCCTACTATCTAATCTAAATCTTCCCCCTGTCATTTTATGTCATTATTAATGTCATTATTACTGTCATTCATTAAAGCCATTCCCCCTTGTCCTGACACTAGATGCCCTGATAAAAAGTCAGTCAGATTTCTTGCAGGCCCCCTTTAGGTATTGGAAGGCTACTCTAAGGTCTTCTCCAGGCTGAACAAGCCCAGCTGTCTCAGCCTGTCTTCATAGGAGAGGTGCTTCAGCCCTCTGATTATCTTTTTGGCCCTTGTCTGGACTCACTCAAGCAGTTCCATCTTGTTCTTGTGTTGGGGGCCACAGAGCTGAATGTAGTACTGCAGGTGGGGTCTTACGAGAGCAGCTTAGATGGGGAGAATCACCTCCGTTGGCTTGCTGGTTACACTTGTTTGGATGCAGCCTAATAGCTACCTAATATCTGCTTAATTCCCTCTGTTCTTTCAGATAGCATTAATTCATTGTTCTAACAAATAATAACCTCACTTATGAAACACACATTGACATATTTTAACTTTACTAAAATGTAGCTTCTCTGGAGGATAAGGGTACCCAGTAACTTCTTTGCTTCAAAAACAGGTCAATGAAGTCCAGTTTGGCCTTTACTGTCATTCACTGATGTATAGAAGTTCCACAAATACTTCTGTATTCTGGATATGGTAATAGTGTGAGAACAAAAACTAGTGTGGAAATTTCCATGGTGATTCTTTTTTTTCAGTAGCTATATTCTGGCTTTTCATTAGCAAGTTGAATACCATTACCAACAAAGCTTTATATATATAGTATATATATATATATATATATATATGTTTTAGATACATATTTCCAAACATATATATATATTACAAATTTACATATTGGTCTCAGTGCACACATGACTGTTTTGGAAGATGTGAGTAACAGTTATTTGCTTTTTAATACCTTTTTCTTTTGCTTCAGTGTTTTACAAATTTTGTTTGCAGAACTCAGTAATCATGAAGGTAATAATTATTTTCATCCATTTACTTAATTAATTTCATTAATTTTGACATTAATTAGAAAAAATCTACTCTTCTGTAAAAAGCTGTAGATAAACAAAATCAAGACAATACTATTGAAAGTAAATTAATGAGGACTTTGCATTCACTTGCTTTTTGTGTTAAAACGACAAACCAGGGGATACCTGGGATATTTTAAAAACATGCTAAAAAGCTCTTGTCACATAGGGGAGATGGAGAGCACTTTACAGGCAGTGCCTACTCAGCAGCATTCTGTAAGAGTCAGGCTATTTTAGAGGTGTGTTTGACTGGTCCCACACACTCCTTTAATCTTCCCCTTATTTATAAGGTACTGAAGGAAGGTTTGTCCCTTAGCCTCTGTTAGAGGAAATGCTATTAACTACTGTATCCCTCCTAATAGAACTTTTTTGCCATCACAGTAAGTTATTACTATTATCGCACTATTAATAATGCTGTACTCTGTAGTGTGTGATTTATTTCTGCTGTGAGAAGTCATTTGTCACACATTTTCTAAAAAGCTTCCATCTTATTAGAAAGGGGGGAGGGAGAGGCAGCATCTAATGGAATCCCTCAATCTCAGTGACTCCAAACATCATTTGATCTTTCTGACTTTTTGGAATAAAACTCAGTACTGTTCTATAATTCACTGAGATGCTTCATCTACTTGATTATCCTCTCAGTGGCCAAAAAGTCAAATATATCGTACTCGCGTGGCTTGCTTGAACCAGATTTTACACACAGATCTTCACATTGTTTCACTTTTTCTTTTTCTTTTTTTTTTTTTTAAATTCTCTGTCCAACTTGGAAAATATTCATCCTTTAAAATGATATCTTTAATGATCCCTAGTACGCTTTCTGCAAACAATATTTTGAGGTGAATGACAGAAAAGATTTTATTTTCCTGAAATCTGTGCTATTATGGCTGAAATATCATCAAATTGATTATCAAGCTAAATAAAATGTATCATCACTTACTGTAAAAATGCATTTATTAGTATGCACCATTTAAAACCTAAAAAAAAATATGAACTGTCTGACCATAAGTATCATTTACTGTTGGGAATGAGAGTGAAGGGCAGAAAACTTTATAGTCTAGGTGATAATTCAGTGGAAAACCCTGAAGTTCTTTGAGTTGATGACTGAGGGTTCCAGAGTTTTATTTAATGAAAGAACAGTTTGGATCATCTATATTCTTGGTGACTTGCTTCTCTAAGAGTACTGTCACCACCACCAGAGAATAAAGAGTGACAGCCGTGATGCAAACCAGCACTGGTCTGGAGAAGACCATGTGTGTGTTAAAGCTGTTTTGCACACACATGTTGGACAACATGTGAGCTAGCTTTCTGGCACTAAAGGAATCTCAATGAACAGATGAACATAGAAGGGAAGGTCAGAAAAGTCGGGAGGGAAGAATGGGCTAGACACATGGAGTAGGAAGAGGAAGGAATGTGGTGGCGAAATACAGGGGCTGGTAAGAGAGAAGCAAAGGTTGCTAGTTTTCTGATGAAAGACTGTAGCAGCTTTTAGAATATGTGTAACATTTTAGGAACAACATCTTATCAGAAAATGTGGAAGATTTGAACAAAAAGCAGCAGGAAGAGGTTGGCCAGGATGTGTGCTTGTTAATGGCGGATGTTGACACCACCATCTCAAATATTAATTTCACAGGTGCTTTGCCTTTTTATGAGAGGCTTCTTTAAGCTTTTTTGAGCCAATTTCTCAGAGGGAAAAGAAAAAAAAAAAGCAATATGATTAGCTCTTGGTCTTAGAAGCACAGATGAAAGAGAAAGCAACAGAGAAAAAAATGTTCAGTGCATTCCGAAGTAGTATCAAATAGCTGGTAAAAAAGGCCATCAGAGAAATTAGAGTAGAAATAGTAATTCACAGAAATAGAAATGTATGTTAGCATTTGAGACTATCAGTCTGTGATATGAAGGATACCTATAGTATGAATGGTCTAGAATGACAGAGTGGAGAACTACCTCAAAAGGCTTCTTAAATGTACCTAGGATACTCAAAATGGTTTAAATGGCATACGTGAAATAGCCACACACATGCCCAAGCTATTATGTCCAGGGAAGGCATGATCACCTTTTGCTGCATAAGAACCATGAACATCTATTGTGTATCATTTTGCATGTAAGGACTTTGAACCCTTTCTCTTCTGCCATCTGTAGTGTTCCTTTGTTGGATAGCCATATATAAATATTTGATGAAGCCAGTAGGTACTACATCTATAGTTCATGGATTTTTTTGAACCTGCCATACATGATCATGAACAGAAAAGATTGACACATTCCAGTGTTCAGAGCAGTTCCATGGCTGTTAAAATTTCTTACAAAAATATTAGTAAGGCAGTGTAGAACTGCGGAGGCCTCAACTCTAAAATACTGAGCTAGACGAGTAAGCTCCAGTGTAAGAGTAACTTGTTTGTTTTTGGTTTTTTTCACAGCAAAGGATGATTGCTTTTTTCATTTTGCTTGCTAACAATGCCCCAGGTTCCCTGGGAAGAGAGCAGGCTTGTGCTTTAAGATTTTATGCATTAGAGAAGATGCATTTAATACTTTTAGATTCTACTCCCTCAAATTTGTTTTGCAGTCTTTGCTTTTCCTTCTGCTTGACTTGTGCATTTCTTGTCAATTAGTCGCATCCTGTGCTATGCAGAGAACTGGTCTAAGGGAATATTTGCCCAAAATAGGTAGTGGCACATACACACAATAGTCACGATTCTTGCCGTTCTTAATTTTTTTTTTTTTATTTTTTTTTTTTTTTTAGGAAAATCCTCAGTAAAGATAGCATAATCCGTGTCTTTATCCAGTACAGCATCATTAGTTTCACACAAGATTCGTCATAGGTATTCTACTAAGAGAAGCTACAGCATTGTAGTTTGATTGCTTTGATTGCTGTTTATCAGAGGTGAAAAATGCACATTTATCAAAACATCAGAAAATGGCTGGCCATTGCATCCTGTGAAGTTTTAGAGAAAAGATACTATATGAGATACGAAATATTACAAGCAAATATGTGGGAAGCACAAGTATGTAATTATAAGCTCTAAATACTTTCTGCTGATTTTCCATTCTTTTGTATGCTTTTCCTGTCCTTTTTCTTTATTATTTGACATATGTGATTCTTTGTGATGATTTTGTTTTGCAGGACTCTCTTTTCTTATTTCTTTGGTTTTATCCACTTATTTTATCCACTTGTACCTTTTCCAACCCACTTACTTTTCTAATTGAAAGGAGTGCCTTTTTTAACGTAACAAAACTTAGCAAAAAATATTTTGAGAGTCCTCAAGACATTGTCAAGCTGCTACTTACCTGAACACCAGCTACAATTGATTTTAGCTATCAGGCTAATGAGGAATCCTTACAGAGAGTTTTCCTACTGCTGGAAGTACTTAACACAAGGATATCGTATACACAAAGTTGGAGTCAGAGATGTCAAGTGAATGCAGTGCAAGTTGTTTGATCCATAACAGAACTGCGGCTGTTTGCAATTGGGAGAACAGGGAAAATCTGTCCACTTCTACCTGGCTTATGTCAAAGAGGAAAAGTTAAAGTAAGTGGAAGTCATGTTTCCTCTGTAAATTACTCAGCATATGTGGAAAACTGTGGAAGTTAAATGAATGTTTTATACTTGCAGTGCAGGTCTGTATATTTTCTGCAAATATTTTTGATGTTACGTTATTATTGCACATCCAGATTACCACTGAAGACATTATTTGATCGCTTGTGTCTGTATACATGCTAGTTAAAGTTTAGACCAGAAATGTGGACTTCAGTTGAGATCTTCGGTTTTTATTGTCAGCAGCTGAGAAATACAGCTCCCTTTTTTATTTATTTATTTTAATGCAAGTCCCTGCCTTTTCTCATCCTTTTGCCCATCCTTTTTTCTCATGTTTTTGCCCTGTGCCAGGGGTTGCTGCTGTGGCAGGCTGCTCCCAAACTGGAGTTGACAACCTGCCAGTTTTGAGATTACTGTTGATGAGTCCTTGGATATCATTAGCATATGTTAATTACTCATTAGTGTACGTACATACTGTCTCTGGTGTGTGTCTGGACAACCCTATGTGCCCATAATATTTGCATATGACTTTCTAAAACTTCCTTTGTGGTCTCAAAGTGGTCAAAGTAGTAGCTCTCATACCTTGAAGATGGAGAGGGTGACATTAAAAGGAAACAGCAGTTTTTAAATCCCCATCACAATAAAATTACTGCAAGTTTCAGAGAGGAGAGGGGCTGACCGTGAATGCTTTAAATGGCCAAAGCCATTATTGATGGTGCATATAAAAGGGAAGGGGAATTGGGGGCATGGAATGGGGGGGATGGGGGGGAGGGAAGGGATGGACATTTGAAATGCCTTATTTTGAAGTAGTCAGTAAATTAAACATAGAATGCTCAGGTTGTTCCCTTTTTCATTTCTTTGCACTTTGTGTGTCCCACTTTTAAAATGAGAGAATGTAGCACTTGTTTTACATAAACTAGGAAAACTGATGTTTTGAATACACATTATAATTGACTAATTCACTTTTATCTTTTTCCTGGTTATATGGTTTTAAACCTGGCTCTGTATTAGTTCTTTAATACTTCTATTGTCTTGACAGTTTTCATCCATCAAAAATGTTAATTATATTAGTTCATTCCTGTTCAGCCCTCCAAAAATTTTCCATCTTTAATTGGATATATTTTGATTGAAACGATCGAAATGCAGGAAATATCTTTTTCTTATGCTTGCTGTCAAAATAAAAAGGAAAGCAATTACACGAACACAGCATCTGTCTGCATCACATTGCGTGCAACGTGTTTCCAATAACATTCAATACATAGATGACAGATTAATGAGTCATTATAGGACAAATACACTTATAGGTCATTTCAGATGTTAAATTCTTAGTATCTTATTTGTTGGCATGTGCAGATGCAAAACCTCTTTTTACTTTTACTTGTAGGTTGAGCATGATCAATTACTCCAAATATTGGCACCTCTATAATAGTGTCCAATGCCTTAGCTTCTAAGCACCCCAAGATCCTCAAAGGTGAAGTAAAATGAACAGATAAATTTACACAAATTTGTTTACTGGCTGTTACTGTGCTAACATCTGTTAATTGGCAGATGCTTTCTTCCAAACCTCAAGTTAGGAGTTGTGTCACACAGTGTTCAGAATTAATTCAGAGTAGCAAGTATCATCTGAGATGATTTCCATCCATACCACCTTGAGCAAAGAGTAGTCCTGGATATAACAGTGATTTTAGAGCTCCAAAAGGGAGCTTGTTGTAGCAAGAAGTGATGTGCTGCCACAAGGCTTTTATATTATTACACAACCTTTTATTTTAATTATGAATGGTCTTATTTGGGTTTTATATCTAACATTTTTGTGTTTGTCAGAGTCAATGGTATTCATGTAGATTAATAGTGTTTCAAGTGTGTTCTGCTAAATATGAACTGAGTAATATTTTATAGGATGTTTTTTTCTTCACTGGGGAATAATAGCTTTTAACAGGGTGCCAGATCTCCTGTAACAAATGTCTATATTTGATATGTTCCCAGCTTCCAGGATTTGGAACATATATCTCTCCCTTTCAAAATAAGCTGAAAATTAATGGCCAATCCATGCTGAGTGTAAAGGTTTAATTAAAGAAAAATTTAGCTGCTTTTAGTCTTTGCAGTTTCTTTACTTTTCTGAGACTAAGGTTTTTCATTGGTCTGTTTGCTGTACAGCCAATTGTAACTGCTGCTTCTGTGCTAAAATGATAATATAGGAGTTCTTGGTGTATCGTTCACAGAGCTGGTAAGAATAGATACTTGTCCCAGACACTGTTAAATAGTATTTCATCATTATCAGCAAGCCCTGAATTTTACAAACTAACAGAACTAATTATCAAACAACATTTTCGTGTTTGTTCTGTTACTTAAACTCGGAAATGCAAATGTCTTGTGTATTTAAGACCATGTCAACAATTGGCTTTATTACCCTCTCTTTGATAACTAATATATTCTTTTTTTAAGAAAATGTTAAGGGGGCAAAAATCTCCATAAATTGGGTTTTACATGTTCACATGCATTAATTACCTATACTGATTTCTTAAATAACATGAACTGAATACTGACACAAGAGGGTAATTTACGTGTGCAATCTAGAATCCTTCTTACTGGTGATAAAGCACAAACAACAAAGTTCGGTCTTCCTCATCAAAATGTCTAAGGCATGTTTTATGAAGCTGGTCTATAAGCAGGAAGGGGTGAAAAATGTAGTTATAGTCATATTAAGGTATTTGGAATTCAACTCCTTAGACTCCAGAATATTGCTTCACTTATTGACTCTAGTTTCTAAGGTCTACAGTGTGGAAAACTGAACCTCTGCACAGCAAGTTTGCTGTTATGTATGGCTATATTTCATAATTACACATTAATCTCCACATTCTACCTTGTATGCGTGACTTCTGCTTTTTTATGCTGTAACGTGCATTGAGAATAATTTACTGCCTTTAAGTCTGCCGCAGTAGTTACATTTATTCTGATATATCATAGTAATTCACATAAATGAATACATTTTAATGATAAGAGATGGAAAGTTTTGTAGCAACCAAATAAAAATGGTCTGAAATAAGTCCCTGAAAGAATGCTCCTTTTAATCAAAACTGAACCTCAAAAAAAAATAAAAATACAATTTTTCCACTGTGTCTTATGATGGACAGGGATTAACTCCATGGAAATGAATTAGAGGATTGCAGTTATAGTGGACAATCATTGATATAGTCCAGAGAAAGACATAGCTTGCTTTCTTCACTTCCGTTAAGCAAAAAGTGGAAAGCCTCTGACATGCAGGAATCAATTAGTGGCCCTGGTATGCCCCAATAGTTTAAATTTGCTATCACAGAGTGCAGCACAGAGGCAGTGATTGTAGAGGCAGCACAGGCAGTGAGTAGAAAAAATATCCCAAGAGGCATGATTATCACTAGTACTGTACAGAAATGTTTCCTATCTGACAAAACAAATAAAAGCATGATTTCATGAGAAAACTTTTTGTTTATATTCCACCACTTAAATGGTCATTTGGTTTAGGCAGAAAAAGAAATAATCTTATCATGAAAAAACAGTATTCACACAAAACATCTCCCTTTTAGAGGAGATCCTTCTCTGTTTGTAAAGACTAGAAAATAGTAGTCATCACACTAGCACCAAGAGTTTTGTTACTGCAACGGCAAATAGTATTTTAAAAAGATGTGCAACTTGGAAAGTAATAAACTCCTCTAGAAAATATTGGAGGAGGACTCCTGGATTCCTCTGAGTGATAGAATACTAGCTACCTGATAGCAAATCATCATCACTTATTTCCTTCTGAGAATTGCAAAATGTTATCATAAGTGCAGCAGGAAAACTGCTTTGGTGGCATGAGGGATCCTTTAGTTCTTTTAGTTGAAAATGCTGAGAATGACTCAAGAAATACAAGATCTGACCTTGAACAAATCTTCAGGGCTAAGCTCCATGACCAAGTTACTGAGCTGTATCAGAGGTATGGTAATATTCCATGTTTCCTGTATCAGCTCAGCCTAAATTCAAGGAGATTCCACATGTAAGAAAGGTAATTTAAGATTCAGCACTATCTGTATCTCATGACCATGTGCAAGAACAGTGAAAAGTTAACCTGCCTCAGCTGAAGAGCAATAACATGGCAGTAAATGTTATGGAGAAATGTCTATAGCCAGCAATTAGTAGATATCATGCATAATTACTTTTTCATGTTGTATAATCGATACAGTAAATGTCATCATTAAGGGGGGCAGGCAGATGCCATGTATATGAAATAATTTTCATTATTTGCTTCTCAGATCATAAAATTGCCAGGACTGAAATGCTGATGGCAAAACATGGCAATCTAACTCGTTATTCATATAGAGGTTGAGTAACAGGCCACACTCAGTCTGTGTCTCCTTGTTCTGGATGTCGCCCTTTATATCGTTGCTGTGCTTCATGTTGATGATCTTCATTTCCCTTTCACAGATTTTTCAGAAGACATTTCCCCCACTTTCACTGACCTTGCCCTTTGTTAGGTCTTTCTAACTTCTGCTGTCAAAGTTCGCTACCTGAATATTACACTTTAGTGCGCATTTTCCTTTCTTTGTCTTCTCTATGCTTCACCCATGCACCTTTCCTACATCCCATACATATCCTATTTATATAGTTACCATTTTTCTTATTGATTACCCCATCAATTTTATCCCTTTTTTGTCTGCTTTATTGTAAGTTAGGTTTCTTATCAATATTTCCTTATTTCTTCCTGTGTTTTTCTGCCCTTTCAACATAGCATCTGACTTACAATTTTATAAAAATATACATAGTTTATTTTTCAGTTGCTTTGATAAGTATTCCTAGATAGAAAAGGAGCTTTTCATGTAAACATGCCCCTGCCACAAACAGTCTGTTTGCTTTCCTTGCATTTTTCTTTTTCTCAGGAAAGAACAAGTTTGGGAGGAAGCAAGCTAGCATGTGTTTAAGGCTGGAATGAGCAAAGAATCTGCACCCTCAGGGGAGCTTTGCATTCATTTTATAGTGAGGTCTACTGGTTGCCTATCCTGTCTTTAGTTTATGCTGTATGTAATATCCTTGCACACAAAGAACAAACAGTGCTTCTGTCAAAATAACTTAGCTCAAGTTGAGATAACAACAAAAAAGGAAAGAATAAAAGTTAGGTATCCACAAGAGAGATATTGTTTGTGTGTCTCCACTGATAATCTAATTAAATTGGAATCAAAATTGCTAGTTTCCACCATATTTTAGAAAATCTAAACTGTAGCAACACAAGAAATAAGTGTCTCAGTTCAGAGTTAAAAATCGCCTACCAAATAGGTTTTTTTCCACAGCTTCAGGGCTTTAAAGAAAGGATCTTTTTTTTACTACTTACCTTGTGACAGTATCAAGTCTAGTCCCATAAGTGCCATCTGACCACCTTCATCAGCAAATAAGCTTTCATTTCTGGGCCTTGAAGTATCTGAGTAATCAGCTTCACTGTTTAAAGGAAATAATTTTTCACTCATCAGATGCAGACTATGCAACAGCAATTACATCCAGTTTGGTACTGTTAAATTTTAGTGCTCTGATTACTGGACAATACCTATTCATTATATGTTCTCATTTTAAAAAATTGAAGTTCCTTTTTATTCAAAGAACTGTAAACGTTAAACTAGGGTACTAGCTAGTTATCATGTATTAGCTATTAATAGCCATAATTACTAATAATAAACATTTTATGTTGTTTTTTTCAGGGCCTACTTGAGGATCTTTACCTTTTTAATTAGTTATTTGCATGTAATTTTACATACTTTTGGGTATATGACAGCCATTATTTCTTTAATGCTAAACTGTGGGTAAAAAGAAGCCATTCAAATCCATTAAAATTTAGATTTATATATATGAAGAAATAATTTTTTCTCATTACAGTGATCATTTATCCTTTATTTTAAAACAAAGACTTATAGAAAATGTTTCTAAGCATCTCAGTTTTCAGACAACCTTCATTGTTGTGAAAATGCATTTTACCCTTAACTGAAATAGTGAAATAAATGAAGCTGAGATGTCAAATTCTTGTCCTCTTATGCAGTTGCTGAATATGGCACCATTAAACTTTCAAAATATTTCAACCATGACAGGAGAGCATGAACCTCTAATTGGCAAAAGGTGCTGTTCATAAATAATGGTCAAGTCAACAGCTTCCTTTTTGAAGGGAATTCTACGAGGTTAATACACAATTAATATATAGTCTTGATTCTGCTCTAAAAGGTGAAGTTATTGTAGTAAGCTGTGGGAAACCTTATGGGATGTTGGGAAATGCTGAAAAAAAACCTGGCAGTACTGGTGGGAAAATCTCTTTGGCCTGAAAGAAGCTCTACCTTTGAGTAAAAGCAAGAACTTTCACTGTTGATCTTTTTCTCCAATTTCCAGGCCACAAGCTTAGCTCTCACCATCTTCCTATTTCTTCCTCTGGCTCAAGCCAGATCTGCTAACAATGGTGATTGTGAAAAGCTGTGCAAGTATTTTAAGAAGTAAAACTAATTATTGGTTTATCTGCTGCTTTTGTTATCTGCCCTCATATAAATCTTTAATAACATAGAAAAAAATGCACTCTCCTATTTCTATCAAAACACTTGATGCATTTTAATGTATTGAATTCTTAAACATCCTAAAGTATAGGTTAATAACATTCCTGTTTTAAAGTTGGATAATACAGAAATAGAGAAGCTAATATTAGCACTTTTCAAGCATCCACAGACAATTAAGTCTCTCATACAAAAATATAAGTATACAAAATCAGTGAAGTTTTTTGACAGTGAAGGTTATACTGGGTTGGTAGACCTTCAGTGCATAACTGCGGCAGCATCAGGGAAAGAAGAGGCACGCATCTTTGTCCTGTCTTTTTTCTAAAGTGATTATATGACATAGAAAAGTAATGAAGATGTTAATAAATTAGCAGCTGCACAGTCATATCTACATTGGGCATAGAAAAAAAATTTATTTACCCTCAATTATTTCATTTTCAGTCATAATAAAACAGTGCATTAGCAAGGCTAAACCTGAAACTGTAGCTTTAAATGCAGTTATCTGGCAGCAGAGAAGGCTCTAAAGAAAATAGTATCTTTGTTTTTCTGGCTATGTTTTGACTGTAAATAGAACATGACAAGAAGTGTGCTTCAACTTGTGGGCTTGTCCATTCCTGTACCCAGATAAGTAAAGAGCCTTTGTTTTTTTGGCAAAACTCTTTAAACGTACAAGAGGACAGTTACCCCTTTGACTGTCCCCATCTCCATCATGCTTTAGAGTGCTTCTATTTTAGTTTGTTTCCTTGTTCTAGAAAGACTGAAACTAACCCTAAAACATGCAGCTGATCTTGGTGTCATAACTAGAATAGAACTGAACAGAAAATAGAAAAGAATAGGACAGAAAAAAAGAACAGAACAGAAAGAAGAACATACTAGAGCAGAAAGGAGAAGGAAAGGGAAAGGGGGAAAAAGGAAAGGAAGAGGGAAAGAAAGGAAAGGGAGGAGAAGGACAGAGAGGGAGAGGGAATAGGAGAGGAAAGGGAAAAGAAGGGAAGGAAAGAGAAGGGAGGGGAAGGCAAGGCAAGGGGGAAGGAGAAAGGGGAAGGGGAAAAGGGAAAAGGAAAAGGGGGAAGGAAAAAGGGAAGGAGAGGAGGCAAGGTGAGAAGGAAAAAGAAGGAGAAAAAGGAGAAAGAAGAAGTAGGAGAGGGAGTGGCTGCATGTTTATCGTCCGTCATTAGCCAGGGAAACCCACAGTGCAGGCACAGGGAGGCTGTCATCTATGGCTTTCCAGCATTACTGTGACATGTCCGCCACAGTCACCCATTGCTGTGGGGAAATAATGCCCTGCAGTGCTGTCCTATGCAGTGGGTGAGGTGCTGGGGCACTGCCACAGTCTGCACCGCTGCCTCCACCCATGGCTCATGCAGGTGGTACAGACTCTGGTCTGATCAGCTGTGGTGGCAATTAAGTTTGCTCTGTCAAAACAAGCCACTTAACTCCTGAATTTTAATCGTGCCCCATTTCCTGTTTCCTTGGTTTTATCCCTGTAGGATTTTCATCCTCTGAAACCATCAGAGAGATCATATTTTGCTTCAGTTTCTGAAGCCTCCTAATTTTTTCCAGACTTTCCATTTCACGCTGTTTGAATTTTATTAAGATCTCTCTACACAAAACCAGAGTACAAGCTATATGATGCCCTGAGGGATCTGAAAAGCTGTTGCCATAATGTCGCAAAACTTTGGAGATGTTTTATTTCTACCAGAAGCTCTTTGAAGGACTGTGGCAAAGGATATAAAGTATCTTAAATATTCACAACAGGGATATTGATCTCTGTTGGAATTTAATAAAAAAGTTGAGAGTTTTTTAATCTATTAATCAGCACATCACATTAATACTGATCAAATAATTCCTGTATCCAAAATAGATTGTATTTTCTTTCCATCTTGGGATAGAAAAGACTATTTTCGTTCCAGAATTATGGATAATTTCCATATGGATAATATTATGAATCATCTATTCTTAAGACTATGACTTTCTTTTCCACACCTTGTTACTAAGTATTTTCACCAGGTAGTTTCCAAAAGCTCCTCTGTTTTATCTGTTTCTGCCTCCACTACTTTCTGTTCTTCCCAAACATAGCTATGCATAAGTTCTTTATAGGAGTCTCACAAAAGCATGTCTCCTCCAATGACAGGCAGAGATTTTGTAAGTGTTAATGCGGTTTTATTTTTGGTGGTCAGCCTTGAAATCCAAATCAACTGCTGAACTCCCAGTACCCTATTCTATAGCACAATAGTCCTGTTCAGCTGAGTTTTGAAATAAAATTTTGTGGGAAGCTGCATTCTAATTTGAGAAAAAGATGTCTCATGAAAAACGTTATTTAATTTTCAAGAAGCTGTAATGTAATAGTGTGTGCATGTAACATAGCAGGAAACATATCCAAATGATTAATTAAAATAGCATAGATCTATATGTTCATTTGATGGGAAAGCATTTTTAAAATTCAATGTATGAAAAATTGTACAGAATCTGGGGTGTAAACTCTGAAGATATTGGTATTTAAAAACCTGTTAGAATGTTAGCCTACTCAGGACACATTTTTCTAAAACGCTCAGCAGTTTGCCTCCTGATTTCTGGGTGAAGGTCATTCAATAACCTAACATTGTTGTCTCTTCCCATTTGCAGTATTTCCCAGCCCTCTTTGTCATTGCATTACCATGTACTACTTTTCTTCCTCAGAATAATGCCACAGTGATATCACATATAAGGGTAACAGCAGTTGTTCTCTCAAAAGAAAAAATGAAATTATTTTTTTTCTGGTGGGTTTTTTCACTATTTAATGTTCTTATACGATAGAAATACTCTTCCTATTGTCAAATAGACTGAATGGCTTTTGTAAGTGTCAAGATAGCTTTAGACACTGCCTCACAAAGCTGCACTAACAGAGACAGTTATAATTTAACCCTCTTAATTCTGTCTTTCATTATTTAATAATGCCTTTCATAATCGCTTCTTTGTAGTGATTAACCATAACATTTTTAATTGGGCAGTGTTCTCTTCAAACATCAGCTTTTCAAAGTCCTGATGTGCTCTGCACTTTTGGCTTGAATTGGTTTAGAGAATAAAATTTAGCTCCCTCTTACATGTGCAGACATTTTAAACAATGCTGGAAATAGCTGACTGTATTCAAATTTTTATTCTATGCTAAAACTTCTTTTTCACTACCCAGATGATGATTAAAACTGAATTTAAAGGTTATGTTCATGAAGTTCAGCACATCTGTTGTGATATATCTCTCTCCAATGGTAAAAATAACTGCAGATGCTCAGAATTCCAGAGTTTAACTACAAAAGCTGGAATTTCCTACTGCAAGGTGTGCACTTTTCATAACAGTTAGGTAAAAATTACATAATACTCATTTTTTTACTTTCCATTCTGCTTAAATCTCACTGCAGGATGTGTGACACAGGAGAAGGGCTGTTCACCTTTCAGACACGAGAAGGAGAAATGATATATCAGAAAGTCCATTCTGCAACACTGGCAATAGCAGAGCAACATGAAAGATTAATGATGGAGATGGAGCAGAAGGCAAGGGTAAGGGCCTTTCACCAAAATCTTTAAACTTATTAAAAAAGTTTAAACTTTTTTTTTAGCTTTATTTAAAAATGGTAATGAACAAAAGAAGTAAGGAATAATGGCATTCCATGGATTCATCTGTAATGATGGTATTAGCTGTTTACAAAGACAAAAGAGATTTTTGAATTCATGCATTTTCATGGTCAGGGATTTTCAGTATGTACTATATAATGGTTGTTGGTGTGGTTTTGATCCAGTGAGTACCATAAGCTGTGCAGAAGCTGTGGGCAGTGTAAGAGACGCTGAAAAATCTGTTGATTTTATACTTCAACTAGTAAGCTAATGGTGTTTGGTTTCAAAATTTACTCCATTTATGGAGGTCTCTGGACACAAAAATTCTGTTACATTCATTTTTATGCTAAACAGTCTGTTGTTGAAGGCAAGTAAAATATTAGAGAGGCATGAGAAGAAACTAAGACTTTCCATTTACCTTTGAAAGGGCACGGACTGGAAGCAAAAATGTTCTGTGGCAGATAATATAGTACTAGGTCTCCTACATTGTCATCGTGAGCAGAAGCCCAGTCAATTTAAGTAGACACTCATGTACGCACTTTTATCTTCTGCCCATTTCCCCTTCAAATTAAAACACTGGGAAAAAGCCCTGAAATATGGGATCATTAGTCACTGGCGTAGGTGTGGGTTTGTAGTTAATATAATTTAAAATCTGATCAGATTCTTAGTCTTGGAATTACTGAAAAAAAAGTGTTAGCCTCAAGAACCGCATGTATCCCCACTAACTGTAGTCAGGTGTTAAGCATAGAAGATGCACATCTGAGTGTCTAGCAGCCAGTTCTATCACCACTCTCTGGTCCCCAGTCTGGGCTGCAGGATTTTTCCACTACCTTTCTGTTAGCTTAGGTGCTTATCTGACTCAGGGAGTCAATTCAGCTTCTTAATTTGGAAAAACAAAACAAAACCCTAGCTAAAAGGAATAGGATACTGCAGGGTTGCTGAGATAAATTGGGTTACAGAGGTGGCAGTAAACTGTTACGTCTTCTCAGTTGTCCTGTCCTGAGGAGAGAATGAAAAGGAGTAATTCACCCTCAGTAAATGCTGAGTACCCTCCTTGCAAACAGTAGATGATGTTGGTTTTGGTGATTTTTTTTTAAACTTTTTCAGATAAATAGTTTAAAAAGTATTTTTCACACGCCAGTGTATGAGCACAGCTGTTTTCAGGAGCACTTTTCTACCTTGCCTCTACACCAGGATGCAATGCTTATCAAAACATTTTCATCCCTAATGCCAGCTTTGATCTTCTGCCACTCGGCCCCCACTGGAAACACTCTTGATGTAACTTCTTCACCCAGTGTTGTTCAAGCGTACAACATGGGGGGGTTAAGGGCAGTAGATTTCTCATGTTATGACTATGCATATGAAGGAGGCTAAGGTAATAGTCATACCTTCCTAACCTTATAAATTACTTCTCTCAAGAGCTGCCAATAAAAACCTATAATGTAATCTCAAAAATATAAAAATTTACAATGGGTAAAATAATAATTCTAAATAAGATAGCACTAAAGTTGATGTTAACCAGCTGAAGTTAATCAAATGTCAGTAAGATTGAAGTATAAATGCATGAAGAAAATATAATGATACAAGTTTCATAACTTATTGTTGTAGGAAATTTTCCATGGCACTTGTTTTACTTAGACAGCAGA
This sequence comes from Myiopsitta monachus, assembly GCA_017639245.1. Classification (NCBI taxonomy): domain Eukaryota; kingdom Metazoa; phylum Chordata; class Aves; order Psittaciformes; family Psittacidae; genus Myiopsitta; species Myiopsitta monachus. Next base: position 7,839,258 of record CM029918.1, read on the forward strand.
GCTGTAAAAATAATGCCATTTAGATTGTGATCCTTTAAACATTTGCAAGAAGATAAACAGCTTTATGGACACTGCATCTTATATTTTTTTTCCCATCATCATTATTTACAAGTCTTGTCTCTAATATTGAACTTAATGTAAGTGAAGGAGTCATCATGATAGATTTCGGACATTTAAAACAGATATTATCAATCAGTTTAAATATTATTTAAAAAAAAAAATGGTTTTGGTAGGGAAGTAATGAATGTGCCAAAGAAGACAAATATCAGACAATGCCACTGGGCTTAAGGTGAGGCAGAAGAGAAAGCTGGCTGAGAAATAAGCCTGGGAGTCATTTAAGCTTTCTTTTTTTCCAGAACAGAATGAGGAGGGTGACACTATTTCATAGGATGGGTCTGAGAATAAATATAAATTACAGGGTGTCAAACAAAGTATTAATCGGCATGTAAATAGAATGAAGAATATTACTATAATTGTCTTAGAATCAGAAAATAAAAAAAAACCTAATTTGGGGCTGGAGACAGTAACAGCGTTAGTGTCATAATGAACTTTTAATTTAGCTTTATCCTGTAAGTCTGTGCTATGTATTTCTTCATACATTTTTAACGTGATCACAACACAAATATATACTCATCGAAACATTACAGGATCAAACATCATCAAGAAATATGTCAAGCATTTTAAATTTTCAATTTAAAATGATGGTTTCAAATTAAAGTATCCCACCATTGCCAGTGCATCTCCAGAACTTTGTCTGGTTTATGGTTATTTATGTCTTTGTGCAATGTTATACCTATCACCCATTATTTCCAAGTGATAAAGTGTGCGAAAAACAAAGAGACACTAGTGGATGCTGCCAACCCAATGAATAGAAATATATTTAGTTAAAATATATGTCTTTTGGGCTCCATTTCAGTAGTGCAATTTACTTACTATGAGAAAGCTCTTTTATGTTCTAATGCTGCCTGAGTGCATTTGCATCGAGTCACTACCTGAATGAGAAACTTGGAGAAGAAAATTAGTGGAATCCACTCAAAGATGATCCCATGTCACGACACGTTGGTTTTTTATAGAATCATCGAATCATAGAATAGTTAGGGTTAGAAAGGACCTTAAGATCATCTAGTTCCAATCCCCCTGCCATGGGCAGGGACACCTCACACTAAACCATGCCACTCAAGGCTCTGTCCAACCTGGCCTTGAACACCGCCAGTGATGGAGCATTCACAACTTCCCTGGGCAACCCAGTCCAGTGCCTCACCACCCTTACAGTAAAGAATTTCTTCCTCATAACCAATCTAAACTTCTCCTCTTTAAGTCTGAACCCGATACCCCTTGTCCTATCGCTACAGTCCCTAATGAAGAGTCCCTCCCCAGCATCCCTATAGGCCCCCTTCAGATACTGGAAGGCTGCTATGAGGTCTCTACACACCCTTCTCTTCTCCATGCTGAACAGCCACAACTTTCTCAGCCTATCTTCATACGGGAGGTGCTCCAGTCCCCTTATCATCCTCATGGTCCTCCTCTGGACTTGTTCCAACAGTTCCATGTCCTTTTTATGTTGAGGACACCAGAACTGCACACAGTACTCCCAAGTGAGGTCTCACAAGAGCAGAGTAGAGGGGCAGGATCACCTCTCTCAACCTGCTGGTCACTCTCCTTTTGATGCAGCCCTAGGATACAGTTGGCTTTTTTTGGGCTGCGAGTGCGCACTGCTGGCTGAAGTTAAGTTTCTCATAGACCAACACCCCCAAGCCCTTCTCCGCAGGGCTGCTCTGAATCTCTTCCCTGCCCAACCTGTAGCAATGCCTGGGATTGCTCCGACCCAGGTGTAGGACCTTGTGCTTGGCATGGTTAAACTTCACCAGGTTGGCATCGGCCCACCTCACAAGCGTGTCAAGGTCCCTCTGGATGGCATTCCTTCCCTCCAGCATATCAACCGAACCACACAGCTTGGTGTCATCAGCAAACTTGCTGAGGGTGCACTCAATCCCACTGTCCATGTCACTGACAAAGGTGTTGAACAAGACCAGTCCCAACACTGATCCCTGGGGAACACCACTCATTACTGGTCTCCAGCTGGACAATGAGCCATTGAGCACAAGTCATTGCGTGCAGCCATCCAGCCAGTTCTTTATCCATCAAGTGGTCCACCTATCAAATTGATGTCTCTCCAATTTAGAGACAAGGATGTTACGTGAGACAGTGTTGAATGCTTTGCACAAGTCCAGGTAGATGACATCAACTGCTCTACTCCTGTTAGTGAGTTCCACAGCCCCATCATAGAAGGCCACCAGATTGGTCAGGCAGGATTTCCTGTTAGTGAAGCCATACTGGCTGTCACCAAGCACTTTGTTGTTTTTCATGTGCCTTAACATGCCTTCCAGGAGAATTTGCTCCAAGATTTTGGCAGGCACAGAGGTGAGGCTGACTGGGCTGTAGTTCCCCGGCTCATCCATTTTCCCCTTCTTGAAAATGGGGGTTATATTTCCCTTTTTCCAGTCGTTGGGAACTTCACTTGGCTGCCATGATTTTTCAATTAATTTTAGTGTGTTTTTTTCTCTTTCCAAATGCTGTATAAACTGAACCATTGATGTTCTGAATTTTTAGGATCATTCTGAACTCATGCATTTTCTGCAAGTTAAAGTAGAGCCTGAAGTGTAGGCCAATTATTCGTGCAGATATTTAGCTCACTTTTGTTCTTTATTTCCCATCTATAATGTTTCTGTGTAATGTTGGTTTAGGAACTTTATAACCCCATAAAAAGCTGGATGCCTTACTGCAATACATAGTTAGTGAATTGTTTACTTGGTTCCCATGGGTGTTGTGAAGCTTATTTCCAGAGTAGAACAGAACAGAACAGAGCAGAACAGAGAGCAGAACAGAGAGCAGAACAGAAAACAGAACAGTACAGAGCAGGACAAAAACGAGTCAAATAGAAGTAGAACTAGAACCAGAGCAGAACAGTAGCAGAATAGAACTAGAACTTAGAACTAGAAACAGAACAGAATTGACTAGAATTACTAGAATAGAATAGAATAGAATAGATTAGAATTTATTAGAATAGAATAGAATATTTCTGTTGGAAAGGACCTACAGCAATCATCTAGTCCAACTGCCTGACCATTTCCAGGCTGACCAGAAGTTGAACATGGTATTTAGGGCATTATCCAAGTGCCTCTTAACACTGACACACTTGGGCATTGAACACCTCGCTAGGAAGATTGTTCCAGTGTTTGATCACCCTCTTGGCAACAAATGCTTCCTAATATCCTGCCTAAACCTCCCCTAGCTCATCTTTGAACCATTCCCACATGTCCTATCACTTGATTCCAGGGAGAAGAGCTCAGTGCCTCTCCACTTCACCTTCTCAGAAAGCTGTAGAGAGCAATGAGGTTGCCCCTCAGCCTCCTTTTCTCCAAACTCAAAGAGCCCAAATTCTTCAGCCATTCCTCACAGGACATGCCTTCCAGCCCTCTCACCAGTTGTTGCTCTTGTCTGCACACAGTCAAGGTTCTTCACTTCCTTCTGAATCTGGGGGGCCCAGAACTGCACACAGTGCTCAGGACAAGCTTGCACCAGTGTCGAATACAGAGGGATAATCACTTCGTCTGACCAGCTGGATGTGCTATGTTTGATGCACCCCAGGTTGTGGTTTGCCCATTTGGCTGCCAGGGCACACTGCTGACTCCTGTTGAGCCTGCTGCTGACTAGCACCCCACTTCTCTTTCTGTAGGGCTGCTCTCCAGCCACTCTCCTCCCAGTTTATACTTATGCCTGGTGTTACTCCATCCTGAGTGCAGGATCCAGCATTTGGACTTGTTAAATTTCATCCCATTAATCACTGCCTGATGCTCCAGTCTATCTAGATCTTTTTGCAAGGCCTCCTGTCCCTCAAGAGAGTCAACAGCACCTCCCACTTTGGTATCATAAGCAAACTTGTTAATGGTGCTTACAGCTCCTGCATCCAGATCATTGATAAATATATTGAACAGAACTGACCCTAGAACTGAACCCTGAAGAGCACTGCTGGTGAGCAGTTGCCAACAAGATATAGCTCCATGTGCTACAGTCCTCTGAGTTCTGTCTTTCAGCCAGTTCTTCACACGTCTGTCCTGGGTTCAGGAGTAGCAGTCATTTTTCTCCTACTTGGTAGCTGGTGCAGTGCTGTGGTTTTGATTTTGGGCCTGGGAACAGCGCTGATAACACCAGTGTTTTCAGTTACTGCTTGGTAAGTGTTTTGGTCTGACCAAGGACTTTCTGAGTCTCATGCTCTGCCAGGGAGGAGGGGAAGCCGGGAGGAAGCAGAGACAGGACACCTGACCCAAACTGAGCAAAGAGATATTCCATACCACAGCACGCCATGACCAGGATGTAAAAACAGGGGAGCAGGGACCCGGAAGGTGGGGGTGCACTGCTTGGTCGGGCTGGGTGGTGAGCGATTGTATTCTTTCCTTGTATTTTCCTTGTCATTACTATTAGTGGTGGTAGCAGTAGCGGTTTTGTGTTATACTTTAGTTACTAAACTGTTCTTATCTCAGCCTGTGGGAGTTACATTCTTTCGATTCTCCTCCCCATACCCTCGGGAGCTGGGGGGAAGAAAGAGGGTGCAAGTGAGTGAGCGAGAAAACTGCGTGACTGAAAGGCTTAAACCACAACAACATCCCACAGCTGGACAACTCGTCCATAAGGATGCTGTGAGGGACAGTGTCTTTGAAAGTTACAGGTTAAAACTGAAAAAGCCTTGCAGCATTTTTGTCAGGAGAGGACTTCTAGAGCATTAAAGCTCACCCTTCTTTGTGGTGGAAACCAGTAATAGAAAATTGGGAGTGTTGCACTGAATTATGTGTCAAATCACAGCCATCTGTAAATATTGCCAAGATTAACAACAAGCCCAAGAATGCTGAATTTTTGTTTTTTTTTTTGTTTTTTTTTTTCTTTCTTCTAAGTCAGAATCTGTATACTTTCAGGTTTGACTTATGTAAACTTAGTTCCTATAAGTATCAGTAATTTCCCATAGGGTTCTCATTTCATTAAGCACATAATGACATTTGCTGACTCAGATTTTTCTGTGAGAATTTTTAAGAATTTTGTCAGGCTCTTTGTTAGTCCTTGGGCTCAGAAAACTCTGTACTTGGATGAAGTGAATCCTAATGTTTTATCACAATTCTATTTCTGACATTCACCACTTCAGAAGAAAGTAAGGGATTTGTCGATATTTAGGGCAGCAATTAATGATTCCTTCCACTAGAGCTGGTTTATTTTTTAATCTTATTTGAAAGAAAATATTTTGTTAAATGTAGATTTATTTCATTATCATTTTTGCAGGGACTACTACTAATATTCAATAATACACATTCAAAAACTGTGCAGCAGGTGCCATTCACTTCCTAAGAAAATGCTTCATCCCACCATGAGATTCAGACTTCCACAGCCATTAGAATCCCTCTCCCGTTCCTTTCCTGATGAGTCAACACCTCTTTTACCACCTTTTCCTCTGGCAGCTGCAGGGATCTATTGTGCCCCTATACAGCACCTTGCAGGAAGTGAGAGGATGAGGTGTAAAGGCCAGCTTCTGCAGGGGATGCTGCAGGTGGTTGTTGTTGCTGGATGTTTGCTGTATGTTTGAATGAGCCCACAGTGTAGGACAAGCCTTTACTATGGTAACAGAGTGTCAGTGCAGCTGCTCATATGAAGTGATAAAGCCAGGGTGGGTAGCAGAGATACTTGTCATGTCAGAAGCACTACAGGCAGCATAAAGGTTTATGGAGTTCGTAGGTAGGTGGTGTGGGTAGGTGCAAAAGCAGAGCTGGCAAGTCCTTGCGTATGAGTGTATCAGATATTTTCATAGTTGGTGATGTAATTTAAATGCTGTTTTGCTATTTAAAAACTAAAGCTTGCACTGGAGTTTTGAATGTTCTTGAAATAGTAAAAGACATGAGGACTTTCATTCAGAGTATGGTGGGGAAAATTCAGTTCTTCCCTTGCCTAACACAGTTTATCTGAAGCCATTGGGCTGGATGATCTTGAATGCAAAATGGTGCTCTAAATCTCTCTTAGAGACTAAAACCCAAGTACCTCACCAGTATGGACGTGCATCCTACCTTAGGAATTACTCTCATTCTTTCCTCCTAAAAAATTTGTGGACTATTTTATATAATGTTAGTGTTCTTTTAGATTTCTCTCTATTGTGCTACCTAAGACTCAGATTTTAATCTGCCTTCCCCCTAATATAAAGTAGAAGCTGAACCAAAATTTGCAATAAAAGCTTCACAGAGGTATCTCATAACTGAGACAACAGTTTCTTGTCTGCGAGGAGCCTGCTTCATCCTATGAATCCATCCTAAAGCTGTGCACACATGAATCCTATGAACACTGTTTTCCCCATTCTGTTCACCTCATTTATATGTTTGTATGCAGTTGTGCTGTACTGTGAGCATTCTGATTTAAGCAGCTAGGGTCTGGTTAGTTTGTTTAAATGCAACAGAGCAAAGATTTTGCATAGTACGGTATCTGAACATACAAGTCCTCCTGAAAATTTAGCACATAGAAGCTTTAAGAATCCAAGGAACCACCTATCTACATTTCTAGGAACTTTTTAAAGAGCATATTTCTTGCAAGTCAGGTATCATTTATTTTAACTTTTCTTTTTTTTTTTTTTTGCCTTTCTCATATTTTGCAAAATGATGCACATTTACAAGCTACGAAAGTGGTTGGAGAGGCACTGTCATGTTGAAATTCATATTTGTTTCTAGAAAATGCAGAAAGTGAAAAGCCAAAGAACCTTCCCTGAACAAAATTGATTATTTGATTAGCAGTCTTATTTGCTAAAAGCTGTAGGTGATATGAGTGATAAATGAGGAAAGGCAGATGTAATTATATGGTAGATGTTGCATGCCTGACTTAACCCTATTTGCCTATTCCCAGCCCTCCCCTTTACTAAACTTTGGGAAGCATTTAATATGGAAGTTTTCTTTTGTATTGTGTATATTTAAAAGAACTTGCTTCTGCTGATGGGTTTATGTCATCAAACTCCCTTAACAGAGAAGCAGGTTGTGTTGACTTAAGTATTAGTAGAAAGATAATTCTTAAGCCAGTTCTCCCATGGGCTTAATTTTTGTTGATCTCGTATCTGCTATTTTAAGGAAACTGTTTCTTGTAAAATGAACTAAACTAGCCTATAGAGCTCCTATTATTATTATCAAAAATAATAGCTGATGAAGCACCTGATGCTCTCAGGAGACAGGTATTATTATAATAATTATACTAATGAGTAAAATGAGGCACAGAAAGATAAGGCCAAATTCAGCTGGGTATGAATTGCCTAAGGTCATAGAGTAATCAGCTGTATGCTAGGAATAGCACAGCACCAGAACAACACCACAGCAAATCCTGAATCATAGTCAATTACTTATTCACAGAAAAATAACTTCTGAAAAAGTTATTTTTCACATGGTTTTCATCAGTCTTTTTGAACTCTAGTACTATTCTGTGCCTGCTGTTAAGCAAGGCCTTCCTCTGTTTCAGCAGCTCTGTTCATGAGTTCTTTGTGTCACCAAGGGAATAGTTAAGACATTGTCTCTGATTAATAAGAAACTTCTTTATCACTGATTTACAGAGGGGCACAGTGCTTTTCAGGGACTAGGAAAATTATAGAAAGTAATAATCTCTGAGGGGATCAGACATTCTCAGAATAGTCCTAAAGTTACTCTGTAAATCCCTCCTGTGCATTTTGTGCTTTGGCTCATCAGGTATCTGGTGGTAGGACAAAAATTAGGTGAAGTTCACCCTTTGTCTCAATTTTGCTTTTTTTTTTTTTTTTTCCTCTGCTTTCATTCCTTTTTCTAAAGATAACAGATTTTTAACATGAAAATTATTTATAATAATCTCTCTGATTATGTTTAGACTGAAGACAACAGATACTGAGTATCTAAAAAAGCCGTATCTGAAATAAAGGCACTTTTCCAAGCATAAACTGTCTTTGGATATGTATTAATCAGAGCCTGTCCAGATAGGATTGTTTATGTTCCTTTTTTCCTCCCAGCTGTGTGTCATTGTTCTTATGTTACTGATATCCTGTATGATTCCAGCCATGCTAACAGTTTTTGTTTATCAGCTGTGCAGGAATCTGGTTCAGGAGAAATTTAAGACAGTGATACAGAAAATACTAACTCTGTACTGTTGATTTGACATTATTTCACTTACTACAGTAGCTATATTGTGTAAAGATGTGCAACTACTACGGTAAGCAAAATAATGTCAGGTCAATGCACTGGCATAGCACAAGTCATTACCTCTCAGAATTTCAAATCCATTGAATATAGGATAAGAAAAAATTGCATTTGAAATGACTGCTGGTGGTCAGCTCACCTATTCTTCTGTTGAAAGCAGGGGTAGCATCAAACCTAGATCAAGTTACCCAGGATCTTATCCAGTCAAGTTCTGAATACCCCCAAGAATGTAGATTATGGCTACTGATTCCAGTGCTTGGCAACAATCATTGTGAAGAATTTTTCCTTAAGTCTGTCTTGAATTTCCCTTGCCATAGCTTGTGACTGTTCTTTCTTTTCCTTTCACTGTGTATCTCTGGTAACAGTCTTCTCTCCAACATATCTTTAAGAAGAGAGAATAAAAAAACAGTGTTAGATTTCTCTTAGCCTTCTCTTTCCAAAGCTGAGTAAACATTAAATTCCTGTCAGCCCTTTCTTCTGCTTGGCTGAGGTCCCTTTTAATGGAAGCTTGCCCATCTGAGTGTTTGACTGCTCTCCTAGTTTGATGTCATCCCCAAATTTGCTAAGAGTGGGTTTGGTCCCATTGCCCATGTTGATGATGAAGATGTCAAAAATTACTGGAGTACTGACCTCTCTAAACTGCAGGAATAGGTTTTAAAAAAAATGTTTCATTTCTACAGTATTCAGCAGCAAGCACTGAATGAAGATTTTCCATGCTATCATGGAAGCATACATCACTGTTACTTATGACTGTCTCAGGGTAAAAGCTGCTAGTCTCATCACATATTCAGTCTGTCAGAATCCATTTCCATAAAAGTAGCAGCCAGACAAGATTCATATGGGGTTTTATGGCTGGGTGTTAAATGTATATCTCTACATATGTATATATGTGTCTGATTCAAACTCCATTGACAAATCAGCATAGGTTCTTGATTATAAAAATGAAAGAAATTGTGGTCTCCTCATTATTCTTAATCATTTCCTTGTATGGCACAGTGGGAAAAGTTGAAATTGCTACCAGATGAGAGATTTTGTAAAATAGTTTGTAAAATGATTGCATTTCTATAATGTTTCCCACATGTTGTTCAGTGATCACTTTTATATACATTGTGTAATACATGAAGAAAAAAAGTGATGGAGTTGCACATTTCCATGGCAACAGGTATAATTCTATTTCCTTTGTTTCGTGAAGCTGGAACTTGCCAGCACAGGGACAAAGGCTTGTTCTGTTAAATGGCAACCATGGATTTCAAAAGCCTTGAGTTACACAGCATTTGGTCACACATCTACAACCTCTACTGCACCAAACAACTTTTGCAAGTGAAAAAAAAAAACACCCTAATACCCGCCTGAGTTACTGTCTGAAAATGAAATTAGAGGGTTGCCAGTTGTAGGATGTATTAGGCTGATGCAAGATACAGCAATTTACAAACACTTCTATGTTTCTCCCTTTCCAGTCTGGGTTCCTGATTTGCTTCTATTTTTGCTACATTAGTAAACTAGCATCAGTAAGGAAGCAAAAAATTCACTAGCTTCATTTATATGCACAAATTTGGACTGTGATTTGTGAGTCCTGTCTCCATTTTAAGTTGTTTCTGGACCACTGTCGTGGTTTAAACCCTCACCCACGCAGTTTTACTCAGTCACTCACTCCCCACTTTTTCTTCCCCCAGTCCCAGAGGGATGGGGAGGAGAATCGAAAAAAAAATGCAACTCGCACAGGTTGAGATAAGAACAGTTTAGTAACTAAAGTATAACTCAAATCACTACTTCTACCATCAATAATAATACAAGAGTAATACAAGGAAAAAGAATACAACTGCTCACCAAGCCCAAGCCAGCCAGTGCACCCCCCAGCAGCGAACCCCCCACTACCAAAAACCTGACCATGCCGTGCACCCCCAGTCCACCACCACCACCACACCCTTCCGGGTCTCTGCCCTCCGGTTTCACATCCTGGACATGACGTGCTGTGGTATGGAATAACCTCTTTGGTCAGTTTGTGTCAGGTGTCCTGTCTCTGCATCCTCCCGGCTCCCCCTCCTCCCTGGCATAGCATGAGGCTCAGAAAGTCCTTGGCCAGACCAAAACATTAGCAAGCAGTAACTGAAAACACTGGTGTTATCAGCGCTGTTCCCAGGCCCAAAATCAAAACCACAGCGCTGCACCAGCTACCAAGGAGAAAAAATGACTGCTGCTGCTGAACCCATGACAACCACAAAAAAAAAAAAAAATCCAAATATACATTGTGTATTTATTTAGAATTGTATGCAGTGCTTTTGAATGATTGCTTATTGCAATTTTAAAACTGAGCAATGTCAAGAATTCTCTGGCTGTATCTATCTGTATACATGATCATGGTATGACCACCATGTGTGTGAGCATACCCAGTGGAAAAAATAGCCCTTTATTTTTATATATCAGCTTCTCAGTCAGTTTTAAGTCTGTGAAAAGCCCACAAATGTAATGGAACTGCTAAAGTAAATATTAAAGGAAATATGAAAATTACTTTAATATGTGTATTTGTGTGTTTGTATGCACAGGCATATTTTTTTAGCCCCACCTACAAAAGTGTAGTATATTTCAAAGCTGAAACTTAATAATTTATAGTCATGTAAATTCATGTGCTTTGCACATGTATAACAATGTATGATTCAAGATGCATTTGTAATGTTTAAAACTAAATAGTTAAAAGAACAAAATGTGTTATTTTTACAAGGTATTGAAGGGTCACCAAAGAGGACTTCATTATGTGATAGTCATTTTTATTCTGGGTTTGCTATTTTTTTTCTTTTTAATTGAAATGTCTTTTTATGATATATCAAACTACCTTCTGAAAATGTCAGAAAGTAGAGGTCAGCAAGACTATGCGTTTTACTGAATATGAAAGTCACGCACTGATAAGCTTAATTAGGAATATTCATCAAATGTTATTGATTATTATTGTTTCAGCAAGTATTCAGAAAATTGTCTTCCTGTCATTTTATTAAAGTTCATTGGTACCAGCAATTTCTATGTACTGAAATGAAATAGCTAAAAGAAATGTGATTTCCACAAATGTGTGTAATCAGAAACTACTGATCTGTTTTAGACAATAGAAGAAAAACTTCATAAGAAAGCCTGTGAAGTCCAAGACATTTCATTTGTCAGAAATAATGAAATTCAAATAACTATGCAGTGAAGACTCTTAATACAGATTCTATAATTCTTAGCCAAAATACTTAGGTAATCCTTAGAATTCCAGTTTTGCAGCTCCAGACTTACTCAGGTAAGGTTTCCCAACTGGGATCATTCTCAGTTCGTCCTTATTTCACCTTTCTTGCCACATGGTAGAAAGAGGCTTTCAAGTCTGTTCTCTTCTGAGAGACAATTTTTCTTGTCATGAATTTTACCATACCAGCTCTAAAACTGGCCAGAGCAGCTTCTATAAAGTCAGAAAGGCTGTCCTTCCAGTACTGTCAAGTAAAATACTGAGGACTTCAAGTGTCCCAAATGCCTTTTTCTTTTGGCAAGCAATACTGTGAGAAAACTGGCATACTTTGAAATATTCTTGAAAACTTATCAGGTTGAGGTTAGACACAAGCAGCTTTTTCAGAGAGCGAAATTCTTACCAGAGCAAAGAGGGAATAAAACAGACAGGAAGGAGGACAAGACTTTGTAAATCAGCACTGATGGCAAGCCTCACTATTTTTAACTGTGGCTTCACAAGCCTCATGAAAGAGAACCTTTTCGAATACCATAAATCTCATGTTGAACTCCCCAGGAAACACTCCTGAAGATCATAGGGGAAATAGTGTCAAAACCCTTCCTGGAGTCATAGTAGACAAAATTCACAGCTCTCCCTTTATATACCAAGCCAGTCATCATTGAAAACTATCAGATTGATCAAGCATGAACTGTAAGGCAGACAGCAGGGACAGTGAGAATGAAAACTTTGGGCCCAATGTGGGAAAGGCAGGTCCTGAAGGAGCTGGCAAATGAAGTTGCTAAGCCACTGTCCATCATATTTGAAAAATCATGGCAGCCAAGTGAAGTTCCCAACGACTGGAAAAAGGGAAATACAACCCCCATTTTCAAGAAGGGGAAAATGGATGAGCCGGGGAACTACAGCCCAGTCAGCCTCACCTCTGTGCCTGGCAAAATCTTGGAGCAAATTCTCCTGGAAGGCATGCTAAGGCACATGAAAAACAACAAAGTGCTTGGTGACAGCCAGCATGGCTTCACTAAGGGGAAATCCTGCCTGACCAATCTGGTGGCCTTCTATGATGGGGCTGCGGAACTCACTAACAGGAGTAGAGCAGTTGATGTCATCTACCTGGACTTGTGCAAAGCATTCAACACTGTCTCACAAGACATCCTTGTCTCTAAATTGGAGAGACATCAATTTGATAGGTGGACCACTTGATGGATAAAGAACTGGCTGGATGGCTGCACGCAATGACTTGTGCTCAATGGCTCATTGTCCAGCTGGAGACCAGTAATGAGTGGTGTTCCCCAGGGATCAGTGTTGGGACTGGTCTTGTTCAACATCTTTGTCAGTGACATGGACAGTGGGATTGAGTGCGCCCTCAGCAAGTTTGCTGATGACACCAAGCTGTGTGGTTCAGTTGATATGCTGGAGGGAAGGAATGCCATCCAGAGGGACCTTGACACGCTTGTGAGGTGGGCCGATGCCAACCTGGTGAAGTTTAACCATGCCAAGCACAAGGTCCTACACCTGGGTCGGAGCAATCCCAGGCATTGCTACAGGTTGGGCAGGGAAGAGATTCAGAGCAGCCCTGCGGAAAAGGGCTTGAGGGTGTTGGTCGATGAGAAAATGAACATGAGCCAGCAGTGTGCACTCGCAGCCCAAAAAAAGCCAACTGTATCCTAGGGCTGCATCAAAAGGAGAGTGACCAGCAGGTCAAAGGAGGTGATCCTGCCCCTCTACTCTGCTCTTGTGAGACCTCACTTGGGAGTACTGTGTGCAGTTCTGGTGTCGTCAACATAAAAAGGACATGGAACTGTTGGAACAAGTCCAGAGGAGGACCATGAGGATGATAAGGGGACTGGAGCACCTCCCGTATGAAGATAGGCTGAGAAAGTTGTGGCTGTTCAGCATGGAGAAGAGAAGGTTGTGTAGAGACCTCATAGCAGCCTTCCAGTATCTGAAGGGGGCCTATAGGGATGCTGGGGAGGGACTCTTCATTAGGGACTGTAGCGATAGGACAAGGGGTATCGGGTTCAAACTTAAAGAGGAGAAGTTTAGATTGGTTATGAGGAAGAAATTCTTTACTGTAAGGGTGATGAGGCACTGGACTGGGTTGCCCAGGGAAGTTGTGAATGCTCCATCGCTGGTGGTGTTCAAGGCCTGGTTGGACAGAGCCTTGGGTGGCATGGTTTAGTGTGAGGTGTCCCTGCCCATGGCAGGGGGATTGGAACTAGGATGATCTTAAAGTCCTTTCCAACCCTAACTGTTCTGAGATTCTAAGTATAGTTTCATTTTGGTGAATCCATGCTGACTAATCCTGGTGATCTTCTTATCCTTCATGTGCCTGGAAATTATTTTCATTATTAGTTGCTCCATCATCTTCCTAAGGATTGAGGTGAGACTGACCAGCCTGTAGCTCCCTAGGTCTTCCTTCTTGCCCTTCATTGAAGATAATGGTATCACTGGCTTTCCTCCTATCTTTAGGGCTTCTCCCAGTCACAGTGCTGTTTTGGCAAACCAAATAACTTCTCCTGTACTCTACTGGCTACTATGAACTCCTTAATTCACTAAATTTCTCTTAGCCCTCACATCACTGACTTGCATTTTATATCACCTGCTAGCAGACACTCATAATGATGCACATAAATCACTGCTTGGTTTTGAAATGAAGCAAAACTGTAAATGAACATTTCAGTTATGAAGTGCTAGGGCCAAGTGACCCCTAGAACATATCTTTGAAGGTTAAGCTAATACCGTAGAGTTTAAGCTTATCTCTGTCAGTGCATTCTATACCATCTGCCTTCAGTTTAAGTATTCATGTGTCAACGCGATGAATTGTTCTACAACTGATTCATTTCCATTTTTTACTTTATTAAAATGTGTAGGGATGTAGCGTTACTTTGGATTTTGTTTTTCAATTTTAGGTGGTTTCTGCTCTGATCCTTCCCATTTCCCACCTGGATATTGCTATGCCTTTTCGCAATTGTATCAATAGTACGCACCTTCAAAAATCCTGTATTTTTACTTTTAAATCCTGAAGAATTTTCCCTGGGTGATACCACTGAGAGAAATTTTATAGTTCACACAGTCTTATCTTCAAATGCTGTTTATTTTCGGATCAGCAATCATGCAAAATCTTTTCCTTCATGTGATCTAGCACCTCTCTTTTGTAAAAGCTCCCATTTCATAGTACCGGAAAGGACGATCAATATCTGCAAATGGTGCCTGTGCAATACAGGATTCTTTATCATCTGTATACACACATATATATGTATTTATTGAAGATATTTGCTCAACCTCCTTGCAACTTTTCCTGCGTCTTAGAGACTCCTACTATTTTGTTGTGTTTGTATCCAATAAGACCTATTGTGTAGTCAGTTTTGAAACTGTCTCACTTCTGTTTATGTTGGCAACATCTCCTATGAAATTAATGAACACTTCTATGCAATGAAAGCTAGATAAAGTGTTTCATATATTGCCTATGTATATTACAATGTCTCAAACCTTGTAATGATCTAAGAACTTGACCTTCTCCCCTCACAGTAATTGGTATAGATTCCATTGACAGGAAACTTCTTTCATGAATTAAACAGAACCACAATTCTGTGACAAAATATGAGTGAAAACACATATTTTACTAACATTCAACAAACATAATCCCAATGCACTGTAAAATTCAGCTAATTTTCTCCAACATTAATCCATTCTGTCAAACAACAAAGTGATCTATTATGAGGTTCTTCTAGAGGAAACAAAAAAAAAAAAATAAAGGAGGAAAAGAAAAGAAACCAATTACATTTCTGCCAGAAAAGGAAAGGAGAAAAAAGTCACAATCCTCTCTCTTTAGAGTGTGTCTGAGGAGATTAGGAAAGAAGAAAATAAACACCAACCAGAAACTAGTCCCATTGAATCTCCCTTCAGAACGCTTTTCTTTCACCATTGCTGTATTATTCCTAAATAGTGATATTCCACCACCAAAGAATAATCATCATCCACCTTGGCACTGAAAAATGGTGTTATTATTTTGAGATCTTCTCCTCCATAACTGACTAAAAACCTCTCTAAAAGGTCATAACAAGCTTAGAATAGGTACTGAAAACCTGAATGCTAGAAATGCAAAGGTTGAAATCATGGAAAGGACTTTCACAGCTAGCTTTCTTATAAGTCTTTTCAGAAGACTTGTGAGGTCATGTATTGGTGGGATTTTTTGCCAAGACTGTTCTATCAGGAACAGCAAGCTGGATAAAAATGTAAAAATAAATATACACAATGCTTAGCAAATAAATAGTATGCTTATGCCTATATCTGTTTCTATTAACAGTAGGCACTTTAAAGTAATGAACAGTCCAAATAATGCATGAGTATTTTCTAAGCAAGCTAAAGGATTATGAACAAAGGTTTATGGGGAAATTATAACCAGAAAGTAATTATTAGTAACACATCACCAAAATGAAGAACATTCTCATTGGACTTGCATAGGAATATATCCTGGTTCCAGTTTTCAATATCTTCATAGAAGTTCTGAATCAAGGAACAACTTAATTATTAGATGTCAAGAACTTACAAGAGAATATGAAAGTGGGTCAATGAAGAGATGGAATTCAAAATGACAATCTGGAAAAAAAAATGTTTGTAATGGCAGAATTAAATCTGATGAAAACCTGGGCAAAACACTGTGCTAAAGAAGAAATAAACAATCAGCTTCATAGTACTGGGTGGGAACAGCTTTTTGGAGAATATGTTTACGTGTCATAGCACGAAAGTCAAACATGGGACAAAAGCATCTACTTTTACAAAAAAGACAAACATGACACTTTTTTCCTGGTCATTACTGAAAAGTTGTTAAAACAAGCACACAAACTTCTTTCATCTTGCTTGTTCTGTAACTGAGCTGATTGATGGCTGAGCTGGTGCCTCAGCCAATGCTACGCTCTTAGATTGTGTGATTCTTTAACTCTAGTAATTTTTTACTGCAGATACACCAGTGAGAAGAGCCTATGCTATTCCACTATCAGCTAATGGACACTTGAGAAATCAAATGCATTTTTTGACCCCTCTTCCTTTTCAAAGCATAACACACAAAGCTACCTTATTTTGAATTATAAAGAAATTAAAAATCTGAATAGTGATATTTAATTCGCATTTCCATACTACAATTCTTAGTCTTATGTGACCTAGTTCGTTTGTTGCATTTCAGAAGAATGTGAAATGGGCTGGGTTTTGTTGTTTTGGGGGTTTTATCCATAATAAACTAAACTAATTTCAGAAAATATCTGTAAAAAAACTGCCTGTTGCAGGCTAAAATATTGAATTAAGTGTATATTTTTCAGTTCTCCCAGGCCAAATGTATTTTCTGTCACCTTCAGCATTTTGACTTTCTTAATGCAAAAGTAAAATGAGAGAATAATATGCTAAACAGATCGAAGCTCAGAACCCTATTACATTTAGCAGGCTTCATTCTTCGGACTGTATTCATTATTGATATCAGAGTGACAAATCTACTTAAGTCAATGGAGATAGCCTATGGGAATTAAAAGGAAATTTAGCCCTAAGCTTTTTCTCACAAAAGAGCAGTAATGAAAAATATGGGGAGCTACTTACAGTCGTAGTACATTAATAGATTTATATTTTTATTTCTGTTTTAATCAACTAGTTCTTAAGAATTATGAAGTTGTTACTGACAATGCAAAGGCTTCATGTGAGTTAATATTTTTGTTATTTTGGATTTGGATACAGGAAACAAATGTAAAGTTCGCTGTGTGAAAGTTATCAAAGAAACACTGGAGGAAACTGAAAGAAACCTAACTACTAGGTATATCATGTCAGATAATAAAAATAATTCAGTTATGGACTTTTTATTCACACACAAAAAAAAAAATCCTTGAGTTGTTGTGGGTTCGATATATGCATTTCTACTTTTCTTTTTACCCAAGTTCTAATTACGTTATCAATTTTCTCCCTCTTAAACTGGGGAACAAATTCTGGATAATGTTTTTCATTTCCTAACATCTAATCAGATTTGAGAAATATTGGTAGCAAAATCATTCTAGATGCATACTTTATTTAATGTTAATATATATGTTAATGTATCATATATATGTTTAGTCGGATATAATGCTTTTACTTTTCTCTATATTTCTATACCTAGTGATAAGGTCAGTTCACACATGCAAGACTGCAAAAAACCCTTCAGTGAAATCATAGAATGGTTTGGGTTAGAAGGAACCTTTAAAGGTCATCTAGTGCAACCCCCTACCACAGTCAGGGACAGGTTGCCCCATCCATCCTGACCTTAAATGTTTCCAGGGATGGGGCATCTACAGCTTCTCTGAACAACCTCTACTACTGTTTCACCAGTCATTGTAATAAATTTCTTTGTTATGCTTAGTCTGAATATAGCTTTAGTTTAAAATCATTGCCCCTCACCCTATTGCTACAGGCCCTGCTAAAAGCTTGCCCCCAAGTTCCTTATAAGCCCCCTTTAAACCACAACAAGGTACTGGAAAGCTGCAAGAAGGTCTTCCCAGAGCCTTCTCTTCTCCAGGCTAAACAACCCCAACTCCCTCGGCCTGCCTTCACAGAGAGGTATTATGGCCTTCTGATCATCTTTGTAACCTTCCTCTGGAAGCATTCCAACAGATCCATGCCCTTCCTGTACAGATGACTCCAGAGCTGGATGCAGCATTCCAGGTGGGGGTCTCACCAGAGAAGAATAAGAGGGGGAGAATTGCCTCAAATTCATTCCCAGATCAAACCAGGCAGGAACTAATCATCTCAGACCAGGAATAATGATGTAACTTTAAGCACCAGATCAGTCCATGGATTTAGCTTTGATATAATTAACCACAGTCACAGTGGTTCCCTTTGCTAGAATTTTTTTATTATTATTTTCAGAATGCATTCCAATAGAAAATATTGCCTATTGACTCAAAACTGTAATTTACCTTTTCGGTGAATAAATTAGTAATAAGTCATCTGTGTGTTGAAGTTACATGATGTTATTTTTATTACTCAGCAAAGTTCCCTTGTTACCTTTAATGTACTAACACAATAACTTAGAAGATTTTTTATTACCCTGATCTCGACAATAAAGTAAATTCTCTTCATCAATAAACTTTAAATTCTCAAGTCTCCCTAAAAATAGAATTCCTGTGATTAGAATTTGGAACTTTTTTAATGAAAGAAATGTTTCTGCAAGCTCTTCACTTCATAATGGAATACCTTCCAGTAATGATCTGCATCACTGACAAATTAAGTGAGAAGAAGAGACATTAACTGTAGACAGGAAGTAATTTTGATTACAGTTCTTAAGAAAACAATGCAAGTATTGCAGCAGATTGATCTGAAGCAAAATATCTGCCACACGTCGGTGGGTGTTAATACACAAAAATAAAATACAACTCGTTGGGTGGATAATGTCTCTAAAAGTTGGGAGATTTTTATTAAAAAATAACATGAGTTTGTACACATAAAAATGGCTTTTTTTAATATGGCATCATGATCTGAATGAGGAATCCCTAGGACTCAATCTTTAGTCTGAGGTAAAGGATCCAGACCTTAAATACCTTCTACTCTATAGCTGACCTCTTAAAATGTGTTTTTTTAGGCACACCCTTTCAGAGTATCACCCTCACCATCCTGGTGCCTCTCCTGATCTTAAGAGGTTTTCCACTCTAAATCTGCAGACATAACTAATCCTTCAGTATTGATTCTTCCAGACATCCTCTGAAGAAATTATGCCCCACAGAATCATTGCAATTTGTTAGATACCACTATTTTTATGTATTTTATCTTCTGTAATGCTGCTGATACAAAAAATTGCAGATGCATTCTCTTTTCTTCTAGACAGAAGAAACATAAGTTATACATGTATATCCAAAGAGGTTGTCGGGATGCACAGTCCTCCATTCCTTTTTTTTTTTTTAGTAGGTTAGCTAGTCTTTCACTGTCATCCATAGCCCATTAGAGACAGAGCTCTCTAATAAATTTATATTCCTTCTGTCAGGTTTCTGTGCCATAGCTCTTGCCCAAATGGACACTTAGCATGCAATTCACAGTTCCAGTTACACAAAGTCCCCTGGACTGGGAAAATTTGCTCCTAAGGCTATATCCTGCTACTGGTGATGAGATGCCTCCAATTTAGTGGAGGATTAGAGGATTAATGACTTCATTGTTAATTCTCTGCTGGTTGTCTCAGATTCTGTCTTAGAGTCTTTCTGGGTATTCAATCCAATATGTGGGTTAGATGACCAAAAAGAAATGTGATTGTAGAGGGATTAAGATTTCAGTGTATATGTTAACCTGTCATTATCATAAAGAAATGTCATGGGTTCAGCAGTAACAGTCATTTTTCTCCTACTTGGTAGCTGGTGCAGCAGCTGTGTTTTTGATTTTGGGCCTGGGAACAGAGCTGATAACACCAGCGTTTTCAGTTACTGCTTGGTAATGTTTTGGTCTGACCAAGGACTTTCTGAGTCTCATGCTCTGCCAGGGAGGAGGGGAAGCCAGAAGGAAGCAAAGATGGGACACCTGACCCAAACTGACCAAAGAGATATTCCATGCCACAGCACGTCATGCCCAGGATGTAAAAACGGAGGGCAGAGACCCGGAAGGGTGGGGGTGCACTGCTTGGTCAGGCTGGGTGTAGGTAGTGAGCAATTGTATTCTTTTCTCTTGTATTTCTCTTGTATTATTATTGGTGGTAGCAGTAGTGATTTGTGTTATACCTTAGTTACTGAACTGTTCTTATCTCAACCTGTGGGAGTTGCATTCTTTCGATTCTCCTTCCCATCCCTCAGGGAGGGGGGGGAAGAAAGAAGGGGGAGTGAGTGAGAGAGCAACTGCGTGAGTTATAGAAGCTTAAACCACTGACAAGAAAATAACAAAATCCTGAAAGAAACAAGAATAGCTGCAGATAAATGGAAATATATTTCTCTCTCTCAATATTAATCTGTGCTAATGAGCCTATATACCCAAAAACATTTTGTAGCCTTTTCCTGGGCATTCACAGTGCTAATGCTTGTAACACAGCTTAAATAACAGTATAATGCCAATGGAGATTCAGGAAATGCTATCTTCATAACAACATCAGGTTCAATTTACAGTTTTGAGATTTTCTGTCAGGTATGGCTATGTGTGATCTTCCATTAATGTTTGCTTTGGTTTTTAGCTCCAGACCAGTCTGTCTGAACCAATGACATTATCGAAGTCGATCTCACTTCCTCGTAGTGCTTATTGGCATCATATCACCCGGCAGAACAGCGTTGGAGAAATCTACAGTTTACAAGGCAAGTTCTTTATACATAAATGCCATGTCCATTAGCTTCTTTCCATTTTACCAGAATTCATACAAATTGCTTTTTATTTGCACTGGTTGTTTTGTCTCCATTTCATTTTATCAATTGTCAGGAACCTCAGCAGCATTCCCAAATTTACATAGGAACTGGTTTCTTTTAGTCATTTTCTAAAGTAATGGTGAAAATAATTCCGAGAATCACCACATAAAGCTGGGTAGACAATTTGACTCAATGTAGCTTCTCAGTAGCTAATGAATGTCAGGTTGGTTTAGTATTTTCTTCCAATAAGTTTGTGTATGTATTTGGGCAACCTCAGGGTGCCCAATTAAATCTACATAAAGTGGCTATGACTTGAAAGATTAAACAAAATAATTCTAGGAATAAGAGCTATTCTTGGTGAATTTGCTTGGGATTAATATGTAAGAATTGTTGATTTGACTAGCTTGCAGTTCTTCTATATGCATACCATGCTTTTGTGCTTCCAGTTCTTTTTCATCTGTTTAGATTCTAAGATATTTGCTTAAGACTTTAAATGCCATAGTTAATATAATTTGATGATGATGGTGATGATTCACTGGGATTAAGATGAAAGTGATTTGTACCTTTTAGGAAACTGAAATCATGGCTACATTTAAAATGTAGACCTCAGTTAATAGTATTATGTTCACTTTTAAAAATAACAGCCTATCATAAACATGTTGTTTTGTATTACTTGAAAGGGGCTTAAGGATTTCATTGCACTTCACTTTTAGTAATGTTTGCGTCAGCAATTTACATTTAGACAGGAAGTTAGAAATTGCTCACAAATAAGAATACTCAATGCAAGAAAACACAGTACATATTTTCATTAAAATAAGCTAAATGCAGTATCAAAATGAAAGACACGAAGTGTTTTGTTTTGTTCTGTAAATTATCACATAAATTAAAATCAGCAGGGAAGCTGTGAATTCAGTGGGTGACTCATTAAAGGGTACAATATGTGTTTCCCATCATCCCCCATACAATAAAGATAAAGTTAATTTCTAATCGTGGTTATAGTCTTACAGTTAAATACCAATAATGGAAAACAGAAAATAACCTTCCAGAAGTTGTCGGTGAAAAATGTTGTGCTTCAGATCACCTTAAAAATATTCATCATATGACTGGTATTTCTTCACGATCACAATAAAAAAGAAAAAAAAAAGTTTTTTTTGTAGAGATGTTAAGAGTTCCTCTCCTTATGATCTTGATAGGTCTTGCCTTTGGCAGAAAGGTAATAAATGTTTTATGATATACATGAAGATAAATGTATGGAATGTTCATTTTTGCAATCTTTTGTTTCGTATAAATGGCCTTGCCATAAAGGAAGGCAAAACTAGCTATATCAAGTAATAGTTTATTATCTACCCCAACTAGCTTTGCGGGGTGCAAAATACTGGAAGTGTATTAATTAAAAATGCAAGAATTTTACTTTTTGTAAGTATGCAGATTTTATTCATGAGACAAATAAATATTTCAGAATGTAAGATTTTTGTTTCCCTTACATGTACTATGATGACTGAAACTTGAGAAAATTTGTTGACTTCAGGAGAGACTATTTTAGTTTTATCAGTAGGCTAAGAAATGCATCCAGAGGACAATTTTGTCTCCCTGTGGCTGCAAACCCTTTACAAGCAAGAGTATTCATTATATGTAATGAAGATCTCTTTGAACCTTGCTGCTGCAGTGACTAACTAAATGCAATGTATTTGTACAGAATCTGAGAGGAGAGCAAAGTACACCTTTTCTTCCTAATACCTGTTCATACAGATAGCCTGCACAGCAGATATCTACCAGTTGTCAAAGCATCAGCCCACAGATGCTTCATAGATGTGGGTGGAAGGTAGGTAGTGAGGGAGCAGGTTGCAAGCAACCCTCAACCCTCATATTAGTACAGCAACCAGATGAGAGGAGCTGTTGCAGATGGAAAAATCATTTACTACCACTGTGAGCTTGAAAAGTTAAACTGCACCTTCAGAAAGGATATGTTTTCTTTAGGGAATAATCATAGAATCATAAAATAGTTTGAGTTGGGAAGGACCTTCAGGATCATCTAATTATTCCCACCCCCCTGCCATGGGCAGGGACACCTTCCACTAGACCAGATTGCTCAAAGCCATCCAACCTGGTCTTGAACATTTCCAGGTATGGGGCAGCTACAACTTCTCTGGGCTGTTCCAGTCTGTTCCAGTGCCTCTCCACTTTTGCAGTAAAGAACTTCATACTATCTAATCTAAATATACCCTCTTTAAGATTATTTGTCAAACTCAGGTCTGCACTTCATGTGTATTTATGATGAAGCTTTTCGTATTCAAGAAACAAACTTGAAAATTCTGCACATTCTTTTGAATATCTCACAAACTCTAAAATGAAATAACTAGAGTGATCACTACCTACCTATATTAAGATTACTATCAATATCAGTAAAGTAACACCCTAACTCCCTTTTAAGCATACTCTAAAAGTTTTTCCATAGTGGCGATTATTTCAAACTTGCAGTCTGAAGTGACTAGAATTGAATTAATAACAGCTGGTGATGTATAAGGAGAAATTAATATGTGCTCATACTACCTTAGATAAATTGGCTCTTTGGGAGTTATTTCAGAGTCAAATTTAACTTAATTAGTAGTGTGAGTTGATCCGATAATGAATATGCTGTAGAGTAAGAAAGCAGGGGCTTTTGTGGTTTGCTTTTTTCTTTTTTTAAAGACTACATTTCACATGGGAAACGGCAATTCAATAAATGGGTGTTGGGTTTGTCATCCTCCATTTGCCCATGAAAACACTTATGTGTAAAGACCTGAAAAGATAAAAAAACAGAACAATAGTGGTAAAGAAACACAGGTTGCACAAAATATCCTAAAATGAGATGGGGTGGTTACTCTTTTCATACAGCTTTTCTTCCATTTGTGTCTTCCTCGCACTCTTTCAGTTCTTGGTTGCTCTGCCAAGATAAAAATAGTAGTTTAATTGTCTAACTATTATTGTCTATATATGTGGGTGACAGCACATAGAATCACTACAAGTATTCACTTCAGATTTTGCAGATAGTGCTGCAGGTCTGACAGTTTCCGTCTATGATCTGCAGCCACTGTAGAGGTTGTGGTGTGAGGCCTCATTAGGTGACGCAGTGACATTTCAGAGCTGTGCATTGCATCTCCTCTCTGTCCAATGGGACACCAGGCATGTGGCAAGCCCCAGTGCTGCATAATAAAAAGAAAAGGGGAATTGCTGCCATTCCAGAAAAACAGCACAAAGTTTTTAAGGCGTCAGGTTAAATTGCAGTCTAAACTTCTGTGTTGAAGTGATTTCACTTAAAATCCCAGCTGATACCCATGGCTTTATAAATCAGTGCCTCTTTCTAAAGTGTAAATTGATAATCCATATCTTGCCTTTAATTGCAGTTAAGAAATGAAAAAAAAGAATCCTTACAGACTTTTAATTATAGTTTAAGTAACAGAAAATTATATATAATTCATTCTTATAAATTTTTTAATTTATTATTCATAAACTATATATATGCACACCATTTTGTGCATGCATGAGTAAGACTTAAATGCGTTGTACATTTTCACTAATAATAGACAGCTCTGTAAAGTATTCAAGCCCAACATAAAATAAGCATTCATTGCTACGTTATGCTCTTCTATACCTCGGGATTTACAAAAACACAAAAATTGTGAGTCAAGAGTAACCTTGTGAACTGAAATCATTTTTCAGGGGAAAAATACAAGAGCCTTGTAAGCATGGGGAAAAAAAAGAAAAAGAAACTGTATGTATCCTCAAGTCGTTGTCTGTGGTTACTTCCTGGCATAAGATTTAGCAGTTTCACAAGATACTAAATATTGACAAAGAAAGAATGTCTTTTTATACAGCCCAAGGTAACAGATAGCATTAAGACATGACATTTACTTAAATTTTGCATTTGAGAGTTTATATTTGCTTAGGACGAGGAAAGGATTGCAGACTGAATTTTCAGCTAGCTGAAATTTAATGTTGTAGTCTTTGCTCTAGGGAATTTGGATAGTACCAATTTTACACACAGTCAGTTTGTGTATTATTAAGCGAATAAGGCCAAATAAAATTTTGGTGTGGAAACCTGCATTGGCTTTTTGTATTGCAGTTATTGAAAACCCTGAGGAAATTACGTTCAGAAAATCTAATTACAGTCTGGCCTTTCTCCAAGAAATTCAAAATTAAGAATTGCTTTTAGTCACCCCAGTTGTATTTGAGTCTGGTTTGTATTCCTTATTTAGACTTTGGTTTTGCAATCCATACCTAAAGTGATGAACACCTACCCACATAAGCAAGCCCATTCATTTTTGTTTCAGTACTCATGTAAAGGAATGTGTTTGTATCAGAATTCCATCACTAGCATCTTACATTTGTTGTAAGTACATGATCAGAACCAAAACTAGACTGAAATAAAAACTGACCTTGATGAGATCTGTAGGAATTTTGCCGTTGATATACAATTATAATTTGTATTTAACACTAAAAATGCAAGAAGCATGAATCTGCTTTTGCAAATCAAAACAGAGGAAAACTCTGGCTCGTCTTTGGCCTCAGTGCACAAACCTGCATTGCCCTTTGTCTTTTGGCCTTGTTAGGTGGGAGCTCATCATTACTTCATTTTTTAATATATTTTAAGTCGAATAACATGTAGTGTTAACCTGTCCAGCTGAAAGGTCTTGCATGTACAAGGGAGACAGTTGTACATGTATGATTTCTCCCAGCTACTTAAGTTTCCTGCCTTTTTAAAGTAGAAGTTCTGATATATCATTAAAAATAATGAGAGAATATTTGAGTTGCTAAATATTTAGAAGGGTCTGAATCATCCTGTTCAACCCCCCTAAGCTAATCCTGCAGAAATTTCCAGTGTGGGCTTCTGCATTTATCTGCAAATTAAAATATGTAAAATGAATTGGAGGACATTTGTCATTTTGGCATTTCCATTGTTTGTTCATATGCCCAGCAATAGAGTACAGAATCCATTTCCCAATCTAATCTTGATGCCAGAATAATGTGAATGACATAAAATGTTAGAAAATATCTGTTTCATAAACCTGATCACTCAGTAATGTTTCACTAAGCATCTACCAGCAGCTAAAGCTGAAATGCTTTATAGCCTGCCACCTTCCCATTTCCTTTGCTGAATCTCATCAGGGCTTTCACATCAGTAAATGGAGCCTATAAAATTTGAAGAATAAAGGACACCTGAAACAAGATACTTACTGTGTAGAGACTACATTATATAAAATGGCTGCATTATGTGGCTTCTCAAGTCTTATAGAGTAGATTTGATTCCTTTTCTTTTAAGCTTTGAAATTCTGTGCAAAATAGTGCATCACTAGACTGATTTTTAAATGGCATATTGGAAATGCGAAGTGTCTTACTCAGAAACTAGTAAAGAAGAACGTCATTTTGTTCAACAGTGATTGCTATAGCTAATTAAGAGCATTACTGACAAGCTCTGAAGAGTATCTTGACAGATTCCCTTTATTCTGATAAATGGTTGCTGAGGTAAGAGGTTCTTACAGTTATGAGCCATGAAAAATGGGGGGAGGGGAGCCAAAAAGATTGATAAAACATATTCTGCTGTCAAATTCAGAAGTTCTGATTTCATTTAAGCCCTGTAGTGTGATGCCCTTTTTCTCAAAAGATGATCCTCTGGTGAGATCACTTGTCAATGAGGTTATTCTTTGCTAGACCAGCAAGCATAGTCTGTAGTCTCTGTAGTCTCAATTTACAACTGAATGCCGAGTGTAAGAACAGCAGTTAAATATTGGCTGATTGCCTCCACTTCCCTCCAAAAACCAACAAATATAAGTTCTTCGATATGAACCACACAAATATCTTATGTCTTAACTTAATGGCTTCATAAATATGTGATGGCACTAACTTCTCACTAACTGTTAGTGTGAGAAGCAAATCAGGCTTTGCCCCTAGCTTAACTGAACGGAAACCAGGAACCTTTACCCTCAGTTAACTTAAGACTAATTATAGTTATGCTACAGTCATTTGATTTCCCTGCTGTATCATAAAATTCAAGGTCCTGCATTGTATCATGACAGCAGTAGTTAATTGTAGTGTAGTGGGAGAACGGATGTAACCAGCTCCATGGATGCTAACTGTCAGCTGGTATGGGATTGTCTGAACAAGAAAGGTTTGCTATGTTACATTAAAAAGAAAATGGAAATACTTGTCAAAGGTCATTTTTTGTGAAAAATGTTGGAGGTTTTTCTATTAAATCATTTCACCACTATGACTATCTTATTTTGTGCTAGAATCAAGAAGACTGTCAATTCAGTTTTGTAATTTTAAATGAAATATTTCTGTGTGACTTACCAGATTTTCTAATGAACTTATTACTCAATGTCATGAATGATTAAACCCCCTTTAAAACAATTTGGGGCAGGGGAAGCCTGCATATTTGTGAAATAAATAAATAAATCATACAATAATTTAATAGTTTGGGCTGGAAGGCCCTTCAAAGGTCATCTAGACCAACCCCCCTGTTATAAGCAGAGACATTTTCAGCTAGATCACGTTGCTTAGAACCCCATCCATAAGTAGGTAAGACTGATGTATGTTCTTTATTATCTATTTTGCAGAAAATGTTTGTATTTCTTTTTTCTTGCAATGATTATTTTTAAAGAAAGTAAAACTTACTGAAACTGACACTTCTATCAAATGTGTTCACCATTTTTTTAATAATCTACAAACAGTGTAAGTTTTTAAAATAATCTATGTAATGGGAAGAGTGAGCGGATTTTAATGTACCAGCTTTGCCAGCAGTAATGAGGAAAAGCCAAGCGCAAGGATTTCAACTGTAATTGATTGTGTTCTACTTTAAGTGGAAAAAAGATCCAACCGTAAACTCATTTCAATGTTTATGACATAAAATGGGATCATATATTTAACAGCTTGTCTGAAACGACTTAATATTGGCCTACCTGCATGTTATTTGATTGTTATGAAGTTTAAAATACATTTGTTATGGAAAAAATATTGTAAGATCTCAAATACATTAATTTTAAGTTTCTGTAAGGTTGTCTTTTATGTATAACTCACTTTACTAATGCGCATTGATATTATGGTGACAATGTTTGTGGCACAGGCCATGCAGTCAGTTGTTAGTACAGACCTATGAATTTTTATGGTAAGGCTGATTTAATCACAGTGGACGCCCTACTCAGTATGCTCAGTCTAATCAAGCCATAAGAATATATTTTATAACTTCATAGTGAATTTCAGCTGTGCAGAACTGATTAAAAATTATAGTATTATTCAGCAGAGATTAAAAAAAGTGCTAAAAAAAATCTTAGAATAGCTTCCATTTTCTATATGTTCAAAAAAGCCTTTTCATTGTGGTGAATTCTTATATCCTGCCAACTTTTTACTTGATCGGAATGATACCTTGTAAGAAACTAAGATAAATTTCACAGAAGTAAGAACTGTGAATAACAATGGGAATTTCCTCCCAGTGCAGAGTTAGCAAGATATCAACAAAGTGAAGGTTTTTCATCTTTTCCGAGACTGAAGTCTGCCAACTCCTTGCAGTTCCGTGTTTGAATAATAGAAGAGAGTTTGCTGTTTAGCTGCTGGATACTTGTTTATCCTTCAGAATTCTTTGAAGATGCCTTTTTGGAAAGGATTTTAATCAAAGGTTCATTGTCTTGAGTTTAAGACCAAATTAAATACTCTGTTATAATGCTGCATAGAAGAAAGGAAAATGCAGTACCAGACTGGGAGAGAGATAAGAGAGAAAGGACTTGGTAGAAACTGGAGTTGTACACTGTTGAATTTGCATTATAAATATCAAAGGTTCTGTACTTCCCTACCTCTAGCAAAAGATGTCTACATGAGGATTCAGTGCAGATTAGCAAAGCAGTGTACTGGAAAGCCGTACCCATCCTAACTGCAGAGAGAACTGAGGTCCTAAGTGGGATGAGGCTTTTCACTGTTCAGCCTTAATTGGACAGTGAGGATGAAATGAAAGGGTCCTTATTACTTTTTTTAATGACTCTAATGTTTATGTTATTGTCACTAGGCCAAGTTTACATGCCGATGGACTATAGTATGGTTATTTTCTCTGACATGGTACTGCATGTGACGTAATGTGGCATGGGTGGTTGCATTCCCAGAAACATCCTGCCTCCTCCAATGTGGAATAATGCTATCCCTTATCGCAGCCCAAGGAAGTGATGGAAAACCAGAAGCCTGCAAGAGGAGGGACAGCTTATCATTCTGTGCCAGTGGGGCAGTTCTGTCCAGCATGTATTGACTGAGAAACTAAGAATGTATATTGTCTCTGCCTTTTGTTCCCCTTGTACTTTCATCCTCACCTAGGGTAGAAGGCAGGGTCTTGTCCAACCCACCTCTGTCACTGGGGATCATCCTTGGTGGGGGCTTCTACTGCCAGTAATGAGTCTCCTTTTTATTCTGCAAACTCTTTTGAGCTCTGTATAGTCACCTCAGGCTGTTCCTAAAGCTGCTTGGTATGAGCTGAACCGGATGCAACTTACAGTCATTATCATCATGCACTTAAAGCAAAGCATCTACTTTATTAATGAATACTTAGCTGAGAACTAGCTAATTGTGCATGTTTTCAACCTACAGAAGATACATGGCTAGTTAGTTATAGCTATACCACTGTTTTTATCTTTTCTGAATGAAATAGAATTAAAAGATAATTTTGATCAGTTGTTTGGTTTCAGCTTCCAAGAACAATACTACTCTTCCCCTGGCTTTGAACACTGCTTATTGTTTTCGCATTTCACTAATTCAGCATTTAAATGCAGTTGCCTTTATTCTTTTCACACTATACCTACCTAAAATTGTCATTGCTGGGTATGGTTCTTCTTCATGGAAACTAGTGAAAACTGCGTGAAGCAAGTTTTCATTTTTAACTCATTTCGCCACATTTCCATTGTTGCGAAAATGAGTGGATAGCATCACTCACAAAATCACCATCAGAGATATTAGCAAAAATGATTTTAATAGACATTTATTAAAGTGTGATTCAACAGAATTTGATAACAATGTTCATTCTACTACATACGAAAGGAAATTGGCTTTGGCTGCTTTTTTCTTTATCCACTGTTGCTGTTATACTGTTCCAAGATGTCTCAGCATATTTGCAGGGCTTCTGCTTGTGAGATAACATTCCTGTCATCACCAAACATTTGATGTCACAAGCCTTTTATGATAGGTGAGATAACCTGTTCTGGGAGACGAAATGGAAATGTATTTCATTCAGTCTTGTCAACTGTCTCATTATTCACCATTCATCAGAGCAGGTATTTAATTCTGAGAAATAGCTTGGCAGTTTTTCATCCCTTTCATGCCTCATAAAAACACTTTCCTCTGATCAAATATGTGCATTTTGGTTTAAGTGTCAATCTGTTTGTGAAGGGTCTTGTTTTTCTCCTAACTGTCACTATATATTAACTAAGACAACCCATTCTTAACAAATGAATGGGGTGCGGGGGTGGGGTAACAGGGCCAGAGCCGGCAAATATTGAACATTGCCTGGACTGGTGAGTGATTTTTCAATCCTAATATATACTGGTTTGTATGCAAAAGTAATGTCTTTTGACTCTCTAGTGAGTAGGTCTCTTCTCAATGCCTGTGGCTGCAAAATTCTTGTAACTTCTAGACCACAGATCTTCTGTTCATCTAGTGTAAGAATCAGGAAAAGGGGATTTTTTCTTAAGCCTCTTTATCATTTTATACTATTTCCTGAATTGCTGACCAGAATTTAGTTACTCCATCTTATGCTTATACTCTGGACTAGCGCCAAGGCATCTTGAGACTGAAGAAATATAAAGGGCTCAAGATGCCTCTTCGCATGCTCTTATTACCTTAGTTGTACTTAAAACCTTGTATTGAGCTGTAGGAATGAGCCATAAATTTTGCATTGGTGTTTGTTGTGTAATAAAATACCAAAGAGGGGGACAGTTTAAGTTGTTATCTTAAAGGCGTGACTGGTTTTTTGCTTATGCTGCAGTAAATGAGGAATATTGCCAAGGACATGAATGGTAGTAATGCTAGTGTATAACTATTATAAAAAGGGAGAATGTACAGAAAATTTGAACAGTGTCATTGCTGTGAATATAAGATGCTTATTCATTTTGATTATTTAAGTGCTCAAAACCGTGCACAATGTAAAAGAAAACCTTCATAAATAGACAAGAAAAAGAAGTTAATTTGTTGTTAAGGCACTGGTTTTCAGCGGTTGCAAGTCATCCTTGCTCGTGAAAAAAAAAAAAAAGAAATTTCTGCTGCCCTAGACAACATGAAAATCTTTCCCCATAACTCATGTCCACAGATCAGTGTAGCATAAACGGGTCTCCCACTTCTGAGCACTTCTTCAGTGGCCCATGTAATTATGTAGAGCCATTTTTGCAGAAGTTAATCTTTATTCTGATAGTCATGGATTTCTGTTAGATTTTTGCATTATAATATAGATATATTTTTTATGATAAAATCTACACATTTGCATTGGACTTAAAAGTCACCTACGTGATAGAAATTTCTTATTTTTCACACTGGTGTGTTAGACAAAACAAAAAAACCCTGAGAATATAACTGAAAGTAACTGTGGAAATGGTTTAATAAAACCTTCTTACTACCGTCATGTAGCATGAAATTGTCCCAACACATATACTGTTCCAGTATAGGTTAATACCTAGAGAATAGGTCCATATCATTACACTGTGAGTAAAGCAATATTCAGCCTCAACAGTAGGGGAATGATAATGCGCTTATCTCCCTGAAAACAGCCCCTAGTCAGTAGGAGCTCTGAAGCCAAACTCTGTGAGTTGCTGCTTCAAAGTATTTTTTATCCATAAGTGATAGACAGAATTAGCTTTGAACCTTGGTTTTGCTGACCTTGGAGGAGTAAATTACCTTACTCTTAGAGTCAGTATGATTCACTGTCTGACTGTTTGTACAGCATTTGCAGTTTTCACCTGGCTGGGGAAGAAACACTGAAATATGATACCTATTGTGGCATCTCTCATCTGACAGACAAGCACTGTTCTTCAACCATGATGCTGGAGTATGCATACAATTTTAGTACAAATTTGTTGTTTCTTGAAATGGCCCCTGAAGACATTAACCCATCAAGAGAATTTTTTCCTAGGCAAAAATTACTCAAAATTAGTTCATGGCATTTTGTTTGAAACGGAAATAGTTATATGTATTTTGATTAGACAAGTGTGCTTATAAGCATAACATTTTTCCAGGTAGTTACAGGTGGGTGTTTTTGCCTGGGGTTTTGCTAACAGGCACTGAATACAAAATCCCCAGATATGAGTATATCCATCATTCCCCAAATATCTCATGCATAAATATTAACAGGATTTCTAAGTCTTCATAGTGAATAAGCAAACAAAAAAGTATTATGCTGATCAAAAGAAGATATATGATTGTGTATAAGACATGCGTTAAGACAAACCATGTTATAAAATGATATTTCAGCAAGAAGAGTTTCACATAAGGGGTGGCTACAAAGAAGACCTGAGACTCCCTTTTCACAAGGAGTCACATGGAAAAGGCAGGGGCTAGTGGTCTCAAGTTAGTCCTGGGGAGGTTCCAGCTTGGACACTAGAGGAGAAATTTTCACCATGAGAACAATCAGCCATTGGAATAATCTCCCAGGGAAGTGGTGAATTCCCCAGTGTTGGATACATTTATGAATCAACTGGACAGGGTGCTGGGCTATCTTGTCTAGACCATATTTTTGCCAGGAAAGGTTGGGGCAGATGATCCTAGAAGTCCCTTCTAACCTGAGATTCTATGATTCTGTGATTCTATATATTATCATAATTTACTTTTGGATGCATTGTTGTAGCACAGATGTTACTTCAATTTGAAATCTCTTTTTTAGAAGAGCATAGCTAAAATATATCAAGATATGCCTGATCCTGAATATGTGCCTTATAAGTCTTGTAAATTATGTATTCAATTTAAATAGCTGCAAACTTGAATCCAACTCACATCCAAGAGTTTTTTCCTCACAGAACTGTGTATTAGGTAAAAATATTATTTTGTGAAAATTGGGCTTAAACAAAAAGCCATGTTATCTATCATATTTTTACATGTTTATCAGACTTCATAGACATAAAATACATGGCCAGGTAAAGCATATTATGAATCTCCTTACACCTTCTGTGTCAGACATTTGTATTTTATGAGTTGCCCAATATACATTATTTTCTCTTTAAAATCTTTTCTACTTTATTTCTCATGTAACTTTGTGTTATGGGTTCGGCTTCCCCCCCCCCCCCCCAAGCCTCATGTTACGCCGGGAAGGAGGGGAAAAGCTGGGAGGAGACAGAGTCTCTTGTTACGCGGGAAAAGAGGGAAAAGCTGGGGGAAGTGGGGACAGGGTGCCTGGCCCGGGCTGACCAATGAGGTTATTCCCTACCACAGCACATCATGCCCAGGAGGTAGAATATGGGGGGGGGGGGGGGGGAGGAACCTGGAAGTGTGTGGTTTTGGTGTGGGCTCTCGCAGTTTCTTTTTCCAGCACGGGCTCTCAGCTCGGTCGGGCAGCGAAACGGTTGTATCCTCTCCCTTTGTATTTACTTTGCTATTATTATTGTTATTGGTGGTGGCAGTAGTGATTTGTATTGTATCTTAGTTACTGGACTGTTCTTATCTCAACCCGTGGGAGTTACATTTTCTTCGGTTCTTCTCCCCATTTCCCCCCCATCGGAGTGGGGGGTGGGGGGGTGGGAAAGGAGGGAGAAGTGAAATTTACGGCTTAAACCACTGACACTTTGTTTTCATTTCTCATAGATCATAAGTGAATTTATTCCTTATTATTCAAATGTCTACGATATTCAAATAGTTGGTGACAATTGTGTCCAGTATTCCAGATTCGGTGACAGAACAAAATAAATACCAGATCCCAAACTGTTATAGATCAGGACAGCTCTGCTAGAGACCTCCTAGTGTCCTTGCTAAAAAGATTCATATTTGTATTCTTGCCCTAGATAATATACCAGAAATTTTTATCTCACCACAGTTAGGTGTCCAATATGTGTTATTATTCTTTGCTTGTACTACCTGCTATCATAATTGCAATGATTAATAGTTATCATTTTAATGTGCTACAACTATTTTTCATTTGAAACTTTTTCTTGTCATCCCTAAAATTTCCTTTGCTCAGTATATGGATTTATGTTTTGTTTTGTATGCCAAACTATGACTTAAATGTTTTTATGTTGGCATTATGGCTATGTGCAAAATGGTATCGCCGGTAAGTATTTGCTGTGCACTAAGTCTAGTGTCTAGTGGAGAATGTAATAGGCACATTCACTACCACATGATAGCTGGAAGCCTCTTTCTGGAGGAAACTGCACTTCACACATGAAGACACAAAGAAAGCTTTCTGATCTGGATGGTCACTATGAAAGAATTATGGTATCACAATTTCGCAATATTAGACTGAAATGCAGATGCCTTTAGCAAGAGTTTCCTATAAGGTGATAGCAATTTGAGTCTTTTATGTTCACTATGACCATCAGTACACTGAAAAATGAAGTGATGGAGCAAGAAGGAAGTCTACCTAGCAGTCCACGTTCTGTAGTATTAATAAGAATTGTTAAATTGAAAGACTTCATATCTTCAACTGCTAACTTAATGAAAGATGTTCATGGTTGGGTTTTTTTGCTATCTCATTTTTAATGGGTGAATACCTGCATGGATTTTAATGCACAAGTTAGAGATACTAATTATTATAAGTGATAGCAGTGTCTTGATTAAAATATTGCCTTGTTTCTTTATGATCCTTCAAATGAATGGAATAGGACTGTGATTTGATAAAACAATAAATCCACTTTGAAAGTGCCTACTGCTTTATAAGTTATGTCAGTGGCTATTTGATTCAGTGTGCTGAACTGACACAAACTTATTAAAACAGTTCAAATTTGCTCAAAATATTTTGATAGGTAGCTTTATGAAGGCAAACTTTATGCCAAATTAGATATCCCTTGAACTTTATATCAAATCAGGTATTGTCTGTTCTCCACTTGCTGGCATGACGCCAATTTAAAGGCATATGGCTTGCATAAACACTCTGCTCTTTGTTCTCATTAATCAGCATAAACAAGCTCATGTTATGAGGCCTGATCTACATTCAGTCTGTGTGACCAAATGAAGTGTCTGTGCCTCAGTGATATTAGGCAATATGACCTAAATCTCCATTATGAATTTTTCTCCTCCCTTCTGCAGCTGTGGGGCTCAGGTCGGTGTTCAGCAGGGATGTGAGAGATGACACAAACATTTGGGACAAAATGTAATTGTCCTGCTCTGAATTGCTCTAACATGTAAATTGCCATGAATCAGTTGGTCTGCCTTTCAGATAGAAATTACTGCTTCCTCAGTACTGCAGGGGTATATGTTTCCTTAGACATTTGGAAGGTATAAATTCTTAAATTAGAGTCAGCACTGATATTGATATGATTATAGCAGTTCATGCAAGATGAAGGTTTGACTCGTGGGGTAGCCGACCAATGCTCTGAATTCTCACTAGCTATGAGTAGTGTTAGTACGAGAAGTACTTGAAATGCTGCAAAAGAGCTCTCAGTTCTTCTCAAGACCATGTGTCCTGGCGAAGGCTTTATAAAACAGTATGAGTATTTCCAGATACCTATGTCCATGGATTTTACAGACCATGTTCATGAAAGTCTGAACATTTTGAATATTTTGTAATTTTCTGTTTGGTTTTTTTGTTTGTTTGTTTGGGTTTTGGTTTTTGAGTTGGTTTTTGTTTCTTCAATAACACATTTCTGTGATAATCTTTTTCTTTTGTCAATTAATAAAACATTTTCTCAGTTCTCATAGCTTATGTTATGCAGCAGGATCTGGCACAGGCCATACAACAGTTTCTTTCTTCTGGAAGAGAGTGGTAGATACAGCCCATAGAAATTACTTGGAATAGCTTATCTAATCTCTGAAATTAGGGTTTTTTTCCCACTGAGAAATAGGATGGTTTGGAGAAGTAGTATACATAATCACCACTGGTTTTATGTACAGGATTGAGATAAAGGCAGTTAATCATTAAACGTTACTAATGTATGATTCTGAAATCAAACAAATAATTATGCTTTAATGTCTTATCATGGTTCCTCAAGAAATGTTTGGGTTTATTTGCTTTACAGTTTCTTTTTTATTTCGAATACTTTTTTCACCAATAAGAAATTTCAGTTTCATCATTTTACTTGAAAAATCTGACTCAATTCAAGAAGCTAGACATATGCAGAAAATAGCTGAGATACCTCAGAATGGGAGGGAAAGGGAGGTGGGAATGAGAGCATGTTTTCTAGAATTTTTTTCTGGAAAGAGAACTTTTTAAAAAGTGAATAATTGATATCCTATTGGGTCCCTCCGACAAAAGAAGGTGTGTGCCAGGATTTAAGGTTATTTTTAATAACTGTTGTATTTTCATGTCTGGACAGTTTCTGTTTGGATTTGAGCTTGAGCATCTTTGGAAAAAGCAGAAATGCATTAAACTCTTTTTTTGATTACTAATTGCTTAGAAACAGTACATTGTATTTACACTCACAGCTACAAAAAAAATGAGCACCTTTATGTTCTGCTCAAACTGTAGCAAGACTATATAGTCTATCATTTATTTGACCTAGAGGAAGGGAGTGTGTTTTAAGACTTTTGTAATCCTATTGAAAATAGAGAGGGAAGAAGAAGGTGAAGCTGTATTTTATAGTGACTCAAAAAAATCAAACATTTTGTTCTCTGCACTGGAATGTTAAAAAGCACTGTAGTAACAATAATATATAGCCTTTTCCAGGATGGAGGGGACAGAAACGTATGTTCTGCCTTCTGGCAAGAGCAATGGTAAGGCATTTATCTGTCAGCTCTATGTGTATATGTACTGCTTCTAGAAACATAGTATATGTGTACTGAAATATGTGAAACTTGAACAATTCTACAAACCAAAGTCACAATGAAAATAAAAAATATGTTCTGAATTGTATATCTAGGAAAAAGAAGAATATTAGAGATGTTAATTTTATAAACATTACCTAAATATTAAGTAGGTTTTTTAACTGTGTAAATAATACAGATGATGTCCAAAGAAGAAATTCGTTTTTTTAAGAGACTATCAAATAGCTCAATTTTGACAGAAAGTTTTGCATATTAAAAATTATTACTAGATTTCTTACAATAAGCTAGAAGTTTTAGTATAAATTTTCCAAATTTCTTGGGAGACCTTACTTTTTTGACTTTGTGTTATGAGAAAGTGGCCACAAATAATACCACATTTTCAAATATTTTGAGAATTGCAATCATTATCGAATAACACACTATTAACAGTTAGAAATTAAAAACTGTTTCTAAAATATCTTATTTTAGAGAAAAAAAAAAGAAACCTAAGCAAAGAGTGTATTCTGTCAATAATAATTTGGTTTACTCAAATTTACATTTATTAATTTTTAAGATAAAATTAATGTAATAAATTAGAAGAAAACTTACTCAAAACTGGATTTTAACTTTGAAAACTGCTTGTATTTTGGTAATATAGATCTGCTTGCAACCTTATTTTCTCGCAGTGCATGCATAAACTAACTCAATTCTGCATCTGTATTTGGGTAGTTTTACATTTGTATCACTTCCTTTTCTTATTTGTTGAAATAAGAGATACTTAGAAGTGGCTTTTTACTGGATCTTTTCACACTGCAGTTGCATTCATATTTTTTCTCTTGTATTTCTTCTAGCAACAACAGTCAAAACCAGTTTTGGACCTCTGTACAGATGGATATATTTAATCTATTGTTAGTATATTTTCTGGTGATAAGTGCTTTGTTATTTTTGTGGTTGCATTTTACGTGCCAAGGAGCTTAAGCTCTATAATCAGACCAGAGGAACTAACTATGTGAACAAATTACCTTATCAGTAATCATTCTTAAAGGATTAGGTCACACATATAGATTTCAGTGAACATCCAGATCATTAATCAGCTTTGTCTTAAACAATTTCATTATTTCATTTTCCAACTGAAATTTCACAGCAAAGAGGAGAAAAAGGTCATACTGATTTCCACCACGTGTTCTTGCTATCATTTGAGACATGTGATCCACTGATTTGATCTGTAATTTCCTGGAAGTATAAATATAATAGATGATAGAATTATAAATCTATTCACTGTGTTAGCAAAGACCATCGCTTTTTGCTATAAAACTAAGCCAAAAAAAATGAAAAAAACCAAAACCAACCAAACCCTCTCACAGCACATTGAACTCTTTATACAAGAAATAGAAATACTGTAATGAAAGACTCAAATGAAAGGGTGAACGAACGTGAGAATAGCGATACTCATTTCTGTGCAAATTTTATCTTAAGATTTAGCCTCTTAATACTAAGTATTCTTTTTTATTGTTCACACTGAGTATCTATACAAGAAATAGGGTTTTTACTTTGCCTTTCTAAATGTAATTAGTTTACAATGAGATGATATAATATGCCCATATATGTCCTAAACTCATAATCTATCATCAGCATCTCTATTGTTTTAAACAAAAATAAAGGGTAAATATGATGAGAACAGTGGGGTAACGACACACTTCAGTATATTACTGAGCTGGCTGAAACAAGTGCTTGAAACAGAGGCAACTACATTTTACCCAAAGGAGAATGGGCTATTCTGCAAATTTCAGATGTTAGAATAAATCAGTGGAGGACAAAATGAAACCAGAGGAGCATTTGAATATGCAGGATTAGGATAACTTCTTAGTCTGTAATTTATATTACTTTTCCTAGCTATGGGATGGATTATTTATTACCATATTTGAAAAAGATATTTTTCTCAGAGAGTTTACTTTCCTTCTCACTTATTTAGCTGATCTTAGTCCACTACTAGAGCTTCTCATTAAAGATTACTTTATTATATAAATGTTAGCTGTTTCCTTTGCTCCCAGTCCTTTAACTGTCAATGAGTAAGGGAGGGTTCTAAAGTCTAAATAATGTCTAACATCTAAATCATCAAAACAATGTATGAAGCGCTCAGTTTCTAAAGACTACAGATGTGGTCCCTCTGGTAATTTGCCAACTTCGCAAAACTCATTGATTCGTAGAATAAATGCCATTTCGTGATCAGGAGGGACAGCAGTTACAAAAGTGCTGAAGTGCAACCATATCACAGTTAAAGAAAAAGGTGACATAAATACTCCTCCAGAAAGAGCTTCATACCACTAGACATTGGGTCTATGAAGGAAAATGGAACAGGCTAAACCAGGTGGGTTTTTTCACATGGTTTTTTTTTTTTTGTGTAGCATACACAAACAGAACATTTTGCCTGCCACAAATTAAATCTATTGCAGAGCAATAGAAATCCTTGAAGCAACTTCTACTTTGATTCAGTATTAACCATTATTAATTACTCATTCATAAACTTGATTGGGTTGATCTATCTAGGATTTTGAGAAAAAAAGTGATGACTGCATACAAATCATTTTATCTGTCTGCCCAAGTGCTGAACCCCTTCCTGATCAAAAGTGACAACTTGAAAGGACTGCTATAGCCCAAGGGTCACGTATTTGGTAAGAGAAGTTGAGCTGTACTCACTAAAGTGTTGTGGCAGAGGAGCAGAGTTGTTAGCTTTACTGCTCTAGCAAAATTCTGTCCAGACTGTTCAGCTAACTGAAACAAGAGTATCTATTGAGATGGGCTGTATTTCATGTATATATTTTTACTATTTGGAAGAACTTTCATATGTATCTTTATGTTTTCCTTCTTCTGACACTATGGTGATCTATTACTTTTTCCTGGAGAAATCATTTTCTATGCATTTTTACATGAAAGTAGGCATTTCTTAGAGCAAGCTTATCATAGTTCTGCATGTAGTCCTGGCAGTGGAAGAACTGCTATTTCCTTAGCAATATAAAACCTAAAGTCCTGGGTTCGTTTTCCGTAATTTTAGTATAACAGCAGGATGAAGA
Source organism: Myiopsitta monachus (assembly GCA_017639245.1). Lineage (NCBI taxonomy): Eukaryota > Metazoa > Chordata > Aves > Psittaciformes > Psittacidae > Myiopsitta > Myiopsitta monachus. The sequence continues at coordinate 7,878,964 of CM029918.1, forward strand.
CATCAATTTTCTGGTGTAACTCTTGGGAGTTTAAAATATTCCTTTTACTACAGGCTGCGAACCTGAATCCAAATGCCAGTGCATGTTTTGGTTTAAATGCAGAAAAATAGAGCATAAGCATGATTATTTTAATTTCTTAGCATGATATCCTTTCTTTTAATTGTTGTGAAGTTGTCACAGAAGTTGTTGAGCAGGTGCTTTGTTTCATTCCCACACTGCTAATTTTTAGCACTTTTTTTTCTATTTGTGGCCAGACAATGCTCCTGGTTCTGTGTTAGGCAAAGTATGTAGGTGGGAGAACATGTATGCTATTATTCATTACTTTCCATTACACAACTCATTCTAATTGTTCTTCTTCCCTGTTTAATAACACAGTAAAAAATAGATATTATAATGCTGTCAGGCTGCACTTTTATGCAATATCTGATATCATACAGCCAAATTATTACCCATCATTAATATTAGTAAATGGTCATTTTAAATGTCCTCTTTGTTAAATACATTCTCAGACTTTCTAACTTCTTTCTGGACATATACGTGTTGGATGAATCTGCATTTATCTGGGTGAGAGAATGCAACCAAGCAACAAATGCTTCAAATTGGAATACTGTGCATGTGGGGAAAACAATTAAAATAAAATAAAATAAAGAACATTTTCCAGGGCGGTTTGTCTTTTTATGGGCGTAGCTAAACATGGTGTGGCTTCAGAACCAGGGAATTAAGATCCAGTGTTTCGTACAGTACACAACTGGTGGACCTGAAAGTGCCCTTAACAAAAGCAGGAATTGGGGCAGAGGATCTGCTGTCTTTAAAAATAATCCTACAGCAAGAAACCATACTATACGGCAATGCAATTTCAGTTTGTGTGAGTTAAATTTGGTAAATTTAATGTCACCAAAATTGGGATGAGGGGAGCAAAGAAGTAAAGGATGACCAAGCCTACCAAGTCTCCAAGACCTGCCTATATGGCTGATCAGTCAAAGCAAATCACCTTGTCAATAGCTTATCTGCTAAACTTTCTGTGGGTTGTCTATGCTTATCTGGTATTAAAATAGAAACAAATTTCTTCTCCCTTTTTTAGAATGGCTATAAATACCTTTTCTGAGTCTCAAAAAGAGTGTTGACACTTTTCTGGCAAACTAAGCTTTTAAAGAAGCATATATTCATAGAATCATAGAATAGCTAGGGTTGGAAGGGACCTTAAGATCATCTAGTTCCCACCCCCCTGCCATGGGCAGGGACACCTCACACTAAACCATGCCACCCAAGGCTCTGTCCAACCTGGCCTTGAACACCGCCAGCAATGGAGCATTCACAACTTCCCTGGGCAACCCAGTCCAGTGCCTCACCACCCATACAGTAAAGAATTTCTTCCTCATATCCAATCTAAACTTACCCTGTTTAAGTTTGAACCTGTTACCCCTTGTCCTCTCAGTACAGTCGCTCATGAAGAGTCCCTCCCCAGCATCCCTATAGGCCCCCTTCAGATATATGAGGTCTCCGTGCAGCCTTCTCTTCTCCATGCTGAACATCCCCAACTTTCTCATCCTATCTTCATACGGGAGGTGCTCCAGTCCCCTGATCATCCTCGTGGCCCTCATTTGGACTTGTTCCAACAGTTCCATGTCCTTTTTATGTTGAGGACACCAGAACTGCACACAATACTCCAAGTGACGTCTCACAAGAGCAGAGTAGAGGGGCAGGATCACCTCCCTCGACCTGCTGGTCATGCTCCTTTTGATGCAGCCCAGGATACTGTTGGCTTTCTGGGCTGCAGAGTGCACACTGCCGGCTCATGTTCATTTTCTCATCAACCAACACCCCCAAGTCCTTCTCCGCAGGGCTGCTCTGAATCTCTTCCCTGCCCAACCTGTAGCTGTACCTGGGATTGCTCTGACCCTGGTGTAGGACCTTGCACTTGTCAAGTGAAAACATTCTTCACTTTAGAATTTGGTTGAGTACATTTAACAATGATCAGTGATCAGAAACATGAACATCTTCCCCTTTTCAAACTGTGATTTGTTGAGCTTCAGAGTCATATTAGGCAGAAATCTTTTGCAAGACTGAGGAAACAAACTAGATTATATTAACCAGGTATAAGAAAACCAAAAGTTCTTTAAATTTCTAGCTGTTTCACGTGGAAGGATGACAATGGCTCTTCACCCTTTGATAAGTAAAGGATATTTTTCATTTAATTTAAGCTTTCTGGCTTGTTTGTTTTCCCCAGTTTACTTTCTTTGAATCTGGAGACCACAGCAGTAGGTACATGTTATAGACAGCGGTGAACTTCCGTGTTAGCCTAAATGGGTCATTGAATTTAAACTGTTCTCATCTGAGTTCATTAGTGTGTGGAAAATATTATTTTTTTTTTGTCTTTCCTACATTACATATTTCCAAAGCCATAGTTTGGCTGTGACCACAGTATTCACAGTGAGGAACACTCCGCAGGAGAGAAAAGAGGTTTGTTGGCGGCTTACGTTACGTCAGACTCAAAAGATAGGTTGTTTTCATTTCTCCTTGCTTCTTTCTGTCAGTAGTATGGCTATATCCATCCAGAACAAATTTTGCAGCTACCACATGTAGGTGTCTGTGCTTCAGCCCTTAGAAAATGTGTATCCAGTCCCTAAATGTCGATAGCAAGAGAAGTCTTTGATTAATTCTCTGTCACCTTCTACTCTTTTCCAGAAGGACTCCAACAGAATGAATAGGTTTCACAAAACATCATTCAAAAACTGTGGATGAAAGGATAAAACACAGCATGTCTTTAAAATGCACTTACAGCTCTCCTGTCTATGTAAACAACTGTTCATGTACCCAGCCACATACATTTTTGCAGAAGGGAATAAGTAACTTTTATGGATCACTCATTAGCTCTGCAGTTGGAAATGAGACTTTAGGACTAGATTTCACAAACTCATTTCTTCTCACTAGTCATATAAATGGAGAGGTTTGTTCCTCGGTCTTTGTCAAGGACAGCCAAGTAACAGACTACCTCCTGGATCTAAAAGAAACATTTACTCTTTCTCCTTACTCTTTTTTCTAAACAGAGTATCAGGTATAGTTATTCTTACAGAGACTGGGTAGAGTTTTTCAAACTGCAGGATTTTTATTCCTACAAAATTCCAGCAACTTCTTAAACATTGCAAAACACATTCACCTAATCCAGTTCTGCAGCTGAATGAATCACAGCTCAAAGCCAGGTGGCTGTGTCTTGTGACTGTACCCTCTCCTAAATACAGTGCAGCAGAAGCCTAAATGGAAACACATCTTTTTTAAACCATCTGTTCTTACAGATATCTGCAACAATAAAGAAAATAAAGGGTTTAAATGTTGCTGCACTGTTTTAAACCTTGAAGGCACTGTTCTGAGAAGCTATTTTAGTTTCATTTGGAAATAACTTGCTGGCATGTTTGTAGCTGTTCTGTTTATGAGCTTTGGAGAATCTGACTGTAGCTGGTTTACCTGTATATGCATGTTTATAAAACAGGGTCTTTTGTCATGCTGGGAAAGGTTGGGTTTCTCTCTGGTGAATGTAGCTTGCCTCTAATTGTACATTCTTTAATAGTTTACCTGGTGAAACCGTTCCCTTAGTAGCTTATTTGTTCATTTGAGGAAACTTATGTGTGATTTCTTCAAAGATACAATGGTACAGAGGCTCAACCACAAAGCTGATAATCTTTAACTGTTGCTTATTATTTAATTGCATCCCATTTCTCTTATGATATCTCGTCTGTAAAAATGCTCAGTTGGAACAATATTCCTAAACTCATATATTTAAATCATACTCTTTAATTGGTGCAGACTATATAATATTAACACTGAAAAAAAAAAAAGCCAAAAAAAGATAACTTTCTTGCAAGGATTGATTCTGTTGTTCTGTCAGAGTTGTAGTCTTTTGTCTGTAGCAGCTAGTAAGTGCAGCAAAAAGAGTACTATTGCAGTTTCATATCCAGCTAATCTTCTCATAACTGGCATCTAATTTATAAGATTATAATATCTTTGCTAATGCTGTGGTCAATATTTTAACTCTGTTTACATAATTTCTGTAGTCCCCTGCAGTGTTATTTCAAGACAGATTTCTTCTGCAGTGAAATAGAGGACATCTCTCAGAAACTCAAGATAGAAACCAATATATGAAACTGAACTGCAGAGCATAAGCTGTCGTATTCCTGAAGGACTAACAAAGAGCAGAGGTGACACAGGGAGAAACGGCAAATAGAGCTCCAGCTTTTGACCTAGAAGGTCAATGTTAATCCGTAGACTCCTCTGGCTTTTCTGAAATAGTTAAACCTATGTGCCACATATTTGGCAAGCAATTCTGCTTAGGCATCAAATCTGGGAAGGAAAAATGGCATAGGCATCATACCTAATGGCGTGACTGGCAGTTTTTATCTGTATATAACTACCTGACAAATAAATTTACAGGATGCATGTTTGCTCTCTTTTTCCATCATGTCTCATTTTTAGCAGACTGATAGAGCAGGAGAAGGTTGCTCTTGACCACCCTGGAAAAGGTGTCAGCCCCTGAACCATGGAATGTAATTGCACTTTTACTTGGGGGCAGAGGCACATGCTGGAAGAGAAGATCTTTCCGCCTAAGTGTCTTGTCCTAGTGAGAAGAGAAATTAAATGTCCAATTATCCGAGCAGTGGACAGTGTAGAGGAAACTGGCTGCTTTGTGGAGCTGCAGACTGAACCCAAGTTACTGAATTAGGCTGAGAGGGTTTGTTATGCTCTTGGTCCCACACTCAGTTGTCACACTGCATGCCACAGACCCCTGTAAGCATAGGATAATCATATGTGACTGCAGCAAGATGAGGTTGTGAGCCTTTAAGGGAGATGTGGAGGGGAGTAGGGCCTAAATCAGCCTTTGATTTAAAAACCCAGAAGTCATTCTGATGTCATTTGGGAACAATTCTGCTGAAGGAGATGGAATTGCACAGCTGCAGCTGATGTCTGAAACAGTGATAGAGACTGGAGTGATGCCTGGGTGCACTAAAAGCTCTGCTCTGCTTCAGTTCTGTATTGTTGGTAGAAGAAAAAATAATCCAGATCATCAGGAATGTTAAAAACCAGCACAGGGATTGGGGTAGTCATTTCTCAGTTAACTTAGTCAGCTGTAAAGTAAAACAGAATGTGAAATATAATACGCTATTGTTTTATCAGGAAATTAAATCTTTAGGGGAAAATTTTTTACTTTTAAGGTGGGACCAGGTCGTTCTCATCTGAATGCTTTATATCCAAATGATACACTTTCCTTTATTTCATTGTTATAGATTTAATTAATATTCACAGTTTTCAGCAGGTGTGCTGACTTCTCGTATGACAGTGGGACATTCTGCTAAGTGCTGTGAAATGACAGCAGCTCTGACAAATGATATCAAAATCTTTTAAGCAGCAATGGTATTCCAGCTGATAAAGCATCAGTTTAAATAATGAATTTAGAGTTTCTAGGACAGGTAAACAGCCAAAGGAGTCCAGCAAGACATATGGCAGGTGATAAAATGGTTAACGATGTGTCTCAGCTTACTATACTTCCATATATTTCTCTTCATTTCCCTCAATAATATTTAGTATATGCTCTATAAAGCATCCTTTTTTTATTAAGTCTTCCCCTAAATATGTGGGCACTTGAGAAAACCTAATAGAGAAAGAGGAGTTTTTACTGGAGACATGATCTGGGTATATGAAAAAGAATCATAGAATCATAGAATAGTTTTTGGTTGTGAGGAACCCTAAAGATCATCTAGTTCCAACCCCCTGCCGTGGGAAGGGACACCTTCCACTAGACCAGGTTGCTCAAAGCCCCATCCAGCCTGGCTGGCTGTAGCTTTTTGATTCTTCATGCCTATTTCTAATGTACAGAAAAGCTGCAGAGTCAACACTGAATTTACACCTCCAAGACTTAGGGCAAGAGAACTGCAGCCTAGCTGGGGGGAATTCTGTAGCAGCAGCCTCTGCCTGGTCTACATCCCCTTTGTGCTGTTTAGCGGGCAAAAAGTAAGCCTAGCAGACCTGAGAATTGGGGACAGGTCTATGCTTACAGCTGAGCACATTCTGAGCCTGGTTCTTGTTCATGCTAACAAGCTCTTGGCGCTGTATATATCCAAAATAGAAATAAATCCTATGACAAGAAGTAGTAAAATCGTAAAAATCAAAACTGTTCAAAAGCTACTGGAATATTTTTAAGATTCTTGGTAATAAATTATACATTTTATTCATGTCACTGTAATGCTTGATGGAAAATGTTTATGCATGATATTGCTGATGAAGTTAAAAAATAAGATATGGAAATAGAGGTTGTATGAATCCTTAGGAAAATTCAATTATATGTGATCATCTCATCAAAAAATTTTCCATCATCTATTCCTTGACAATATTTGAATTATTTCAGAATATTTGGAGGGGGAAAAATAGTATTAAAATTATTTCTTCAAATTTTAAAAAGTCAGATATGTCTCTTTGTTGTCATTTATCATAAACCACTCTTTAGATTCTTATTCAATGAAGGTGAACAAAGACGAGTGGTTTAATGCCAGCTGGCTCTCACCAGAGCAAAAGTATGGTTTGAATTCTGTTGAAAGTCTAATAATTTAAAACATTTCTCTAAGATAAGCAAAGAAATATGTATGCATGTCAAAAGGGATGAAGTTGCTCCATTTGATGGAACTGCTGAATAAATATTTTGTCATCTAAAATTAACGATAATGCAAATTCTAATTATTTGTAAAAAGACTAGCATCTGAACATATTTGGGTTTATTTTTGTCTTAAAAAAAATCTTCCTAATGTAATAAATAATATTAAATGATATATATAGTGGCAGAAATAAGTTAAATTGCAGACTTGAGAGAGACACAGGAAACAATATTCGAATGCATACTTTACATCAAGTCTCCCTTTCTTTTGCATATACACTTTTACTATCGTTTAATTTAAAGACAAGTCCTAATAGAATAGCTCTGCTTTATAGTAATTTCTAGTGAGGCAGAAGCTAGATGCAATGCACAATGATACTAACGGGAGGAAAATAAGAAAAGGCTCTGTTTGAAGAGGTGCTCTCCATCTCACTAAAAAGGGCTGTACTCCATCCCTGTGCCTAAATTTGATCATCAAGGAGTAATGCATGTAGCAGAGTGATTGCTACAACAGAATAAAAGAGTGGTTTAGACCTTCCAGCCTTATTCTTACTATAGCACGAGTGGGTTGAGCAACCCACAGATCCTCCTAGTGGCTTGGTATTGCTCATAATTTGAAATTATTCTTACTAGTTTCATAGTTTCGAGTTGGTAACTTAAATGTGCACACATATATGCTAGGTTCTTGTTAGGCAAAAATGGGGCATTAAAAGAACTGAAAATTATGGATTTTGTGTGAACTCACAGAAGTGACTACAGTAAATGTAAAGTCTCTGATCAAAGGGTGAAGCAAAAATCACATCCTACTTTGAGGAGGAAATGCTTTCTGTCAGATGTCTATTCTTAAACAGTGAAGAATGTTATTTGCCTCCTTTATTTGGTTCTAAGTTAAAATACTGAGATAATACTTACTTTTCCTCTACCCCAGTTCTTGCAAAGGTGCTATCACCGAAGCACAATAGATACGACTTCATACTGCTTCACATTATTTTTCTTTTGCATGGCCCAAGTTCAAGAAAAAAAAAAAAAAAAAAGAAAAATAGCAAAAAGCAAGCATGTGCTGTGGAGGCTTTTCTTTTCTTTCTTTTGAAATTATAATTCTTTACTTTTGGGGGAAAAGAAATTCATGATATTGTGACGCATCTTTGATGTTTTTTTCAAGGCAATTAGTTTTTTAAATGAAGAAGAATAAAAGCTAGCTAGTAGAAACAGTAATACTGCATTTTTAAGTGTGCTCCTTGCTGCTACTGCTTCCTTAATTTTGCTCTTAAAGTAACAGTTTGCTAGTGATGAGACGGTTTTGTAGTGCATCATGGCAGTATAGTTGCCTGAATCATTGCTACTTAGCCATTTTACCAGAGATGTAAAAATTGGATCTCCCCTTCCTCGTTGCCTCCACTGAAATCCCCAGGTATCTTCTAAAAAACACTTATAGGAGCAAAGCATATGCTCTCACAGCCTTCAGCAGCAGGCCTGGATGCCTTCTAAAATTCTCATAGCTCCCCAGTTGTCTTTTAAATTCAATTCCTAACTATCCTCTAAAGTAAATGGACAGACAGAACCTACAACCCAGAAAAATGCATTTTCTAGCATATGGTTGTTCTCATGAACCTCTTTAAAAAGACAGAAATATCTGGTTTTGTTTTGCCTTTCAAAGTGAATTTATGAAGCCAGGGATTGTTGTACTGAGCAGTGACTGGCAGACATTTTGAGCTAGTACATCAGTTTCTGATCTATTTTAGAGGCTTTTATACCTATTCATGTATTTCACTAAATATCCATTGTAAAGAAAGGTGAAAGTAACTGTTATGTGAATCCCATTCTCCCACTGATGAAGAAAAATGTAACATCATAAAAGAATGCAAAGTCCTCATCTTGTGAGAGACAAAGCTCTCCAAGAAAGATATAATACTCCTTCCTCTCTGCCTTAATAATGCTCATGTCTGCAGCTGCAAGGCTATATAAAGAAAATTATTTTAACTACGAGTTCTAGCTGTGGACTGTAAATATGGTGATTTTATGATGCAGAATCAGTGTCCTGAGTAATCAGCATGGTGTAGTCATCATTGGTGTGAGCTATAACATAAATGACTGTAACTGTCTTTCTTCTTATGACATATATTACTTATATTTTGTTGATAATAGCATACCTGTCCTATGGGAGTTATCTCACTTCTCAGCTTGAGGACTCAGCTAAGGACTCCTCAGTACTGCTTTATTTTCTTGAGCCAGCGTTGTGGTTTAAGCCCTCCACCCATGCAGTTTTACTCACTCACTCACTCCCCCTCTTTCTTCCTCCAGTCCCAGGGAGATGGGGAGGAGAATCAAAAGAATGCAACTCGCACAGGTTGAGATAAGAACAGTTTAGTAACTAAGGTATAACACAAATCACTGCTGCTACCACCAATAATAATACAAGAGAAATACAAGGAAAGAGAATGCAACTGCTCACCAAGCCCAACCCAGCCAGTGCACCCCCCAGCAGTAAAACCCCCCAAGACCAAAGACCTGGCCATGCCGTGCACCCCCAGTCCACCACCACACCCTTCCAGGTCTCTGCCCTCCAGTTTCACATCCTGGACATGACGTGCTGTGGTATGGAATAACCCCTTTGGTCAGTTTGGGTCAGGTGTCCTGTCTCTGCTTCCTCCCGGCTCCCCCTCCTCCCTGGCATAGCATGAGGCTCAGAAAGTCCTTGGCCAGACAAAACATCCCCAAGCAGTAACTGAAAACACTGGTGGTATCAGCACAGTTCCCAGGCACGAAATTGAAAACACAGTGCTGCACCAGCTACCAAGAAGGAGAAAAAATGACTGCTGCTGCTGAACCCATGACAACAAGTGATGAGTAAAAGTCCTCACAATTACTGATTTTTAATCATTATGTCTCCAGGGAGGAGGAGGCTATAAAGAGATATGCCGGAAATAATTGGAAAAAGTAATCTGCTTTCTTCTTTATTTCATGAAATTGCTTCGTTAGGTATTTTTGTGTTGGTTTCTTTTTACCCTTAAAATTGTCCTCAATATGGCCTTAAAGGAGAGGATCTATATGTTTGATTTTAGTTTTGCTGTACTTTTGTAACCTGGAGACAGCACCTTATACAGCACAGTTTTTCAAGCTGCGATTTTGCCTTAATGTAAAAGTATGTTGTCATGTTTCATCAGTTTCCACTGAAGTTATACTTCATTTTCAATCACAGCTGATCTCCTGCTCTCAAAATTCCCATTTTTGTCCTTCTGGAAAGCTACTTATATTCCATTATTAATTTCCCTCCTTTTAGAGCTTAACTGATAAACCTAAAGATTTGCATATGAGTTACTAATTTTTGCTGTGTTCATGAAGAAGTAGCATAATAACTCAAGAATACCATTGCATATGGTATGCTTCTACATTATATGCTGCTCTGGCAGAATGGGCAGTGAGAGTAGAAACAGCACAAAAAGCAGCAAGCCATGACGGAGGAAGGCAAAGCTGGTTTTAGTCTCTTTTGTGTCCTAATATACTCTGAGCATCATTCCATGAAAGGCTGCTCTGAATTTCACCTGCTGCTGTGCGGCTGCCAATAGTTGAAAATGACTGGAGCACTGGATGGTCTAGACATGCACAAGAAATTCCTCAGATTTCATTCAGAAATTATGCAGTGGGTCCTTTTTGTAACTCTCTTTGCCTTCTACTGCTGATGGCTCCATGCCATTCTTCATGCTCTTAGCTAAACTACTACCCAGCACAAATATCTTTTAACATTCAGTCACCCTGTGAGATTCATCTTTGTTCACCTCATCATCTGTTATCTGTATAGTACAACTGCAGACACTCATAATGAATTTAACTTTTACTTTAGAGCTCTTTCCAGTTCAAGCCAGTAGCAAAATAGCCATAGGGAAAATGCCTTGCTTTAATGTAAAACATTTTCCTCCAAATCTCTGTGTGAACTATAATTACTTTGTACATGTCATGTTCTGCATATGATTGCTGGTTATTGCCTTGTGCTAAAGTAACTTTTTTTTTTTTTTTTCAATTTCCTAGCTTGCTTTAGTAGCACTTAACTAATAGGCAGTGAGACAGGGCAGAATGAACGTCTCTTAAGACACAGTAGTTCTCTACCCCTTCCTGCTACAGCGTATCAGTCAATTGATTTGCCAGAATGCACAGGGGTTGTCAAGATCCCTTCCCAGCAGCTGGGATTAAGGAAAGTTGTTGGAGGGACTGCTGCTGTGCCGTTCTCACAGCTTCTGTGACTTGAGAGGCCACGAAAGGAATACCAACAAAAAAAACAGCCTCAGGGAGCTGCAGAAGAGAAAAAGGAAAACAGGACAGAATATTTACACATTTAATAACAAATTTTACAGAGAGAAGATATGTAGTTGGTAATTTCAGTGTGTCTTACTATTACCATTGGGGTTTCTATTCTATTTATTTATTTATTTGCTGGGAGCAGGGGGAGGAATAAGTGCTTTGGCTTAAACTGCTTTTTCAGTCACCCAATAGAGTAAACAAAAAGGGAGGCTCCCGGCTCCAAACACAAGCAGATCAAGCAGTTTGACACACCTTCACAAGGTTTACCTTCACTCATTTCCTCTAGCTTTTCACAAGTCTGAGGAAAATAGCACAGCTTGTTCATACTTAATCACAGTGAATTTCTCTTTCAGGTTAAAAATGGGAAAGAACATTACTTGCATCCCTCAGTGAATTATAGCCATTGTTTTTTATTTCCTGGTGGGTAATTGAGGGCTTTCACAGCTAGAAAAAAAATATTTATAGTATCATGAAAAATAGATTCACTTTCCTGAGTGCTTCACTGATGTTTTAGGCATCTACTTTATTCTAATTAAACTTATATAACCTAAAATCAATGAGCTTCTTTATTTTACAGAATAAATTATAGAGGAAAATAATTTGTTTAGCCTCTGTAAACTGCCTTATTTCCACATGTTTTATATAGAGAGTCTCTGCAAAGAACAAAAGAGCACAAAGTGCTATTACATTCAATACAGACAATAACATTTCCTGTACTCCCAGTGCCTTCAATGGCTGCACAGAAACTTTGGGAAGGAACTTAGGAGCTTCCGTGCTGGATTAGAGATAATAAACTGTTCACCCACTTGCAGTGGCTAATAACAAATGCCTCAGAAGACAGCATGGAAACGTTCAAGAGATTTGGTTTATCTGTTGCCAGAAGTAGGTTTATACAATTTCCTATTAATTAGAGAATTTTTCATACTATACCTCAAGTATCTGTCAGGAAATCCATTTTTTTTTTGTGTACAGTATGCAAGTTTCTCATCTGAAAATTGTAGAATTTGATTTCCAGTTCAGCTCAATGCATGTTTGTTTATTTCAAGACAATATTTAGCTAACTAAAGATGAGTGGAGTGTTTAATGGTCATAGCTAAACTAACTTTAGAAAGTACAGTACAATCTCCATTCATAGGGAAAAAAAAAAAATCAGACTGGATACTGAACAGAATATAGAGATGGAAAGATCCTCAATTAAATACCACTGACTGGAAATGCTCTCTGTTACCATGTCAGCAGTTAGTATCAATTCTGTTGGGCTAGCTCAGGATAGGATCCAGTAATACTTATTTCAAGCTTGTTCAAGTTTTATCGCATGGATCTCAAATTCTCCTATTAGTGACAAATTGTTATACTATGAACTTGTCCTTGTGTTTGAACCCTGAAATATTTTAAATAAGCAAGGGGTTTTATTTCTGTTTTAAAGAATCATGCCTGGGTTATCCTGAATAAACTGCTAAATGTGAAAAATCTGAATTAAATCCTGTAAAAATAAAGGGAGCATTAAGTTGCCATCCTTCAGAAGTTATTTAAGAGGTCTGCTTGAGGCAGATGGAATAATGATTGAAAAATATCTAAAACTTAAAAAAATACTAGTTTATTCTAGTCAGTCTTTTCAATCTCAGCTTAAGTTTTCTGTCTAAAATATAAAATATGCTCAAAATCCTAAAGTACAATACCATAATTGTAGCCTGCAAAATTCCTTACTAAAAAAAAACAATTACTTTTTCTGGTAGAGCTTTACAACTTCATCTTGCAAACAGATATTAAACTCATAATGATACTATCATTTCAACCAGAAGATTCCCTCTTGTGTGTATAAGCTTATTTGGTTTACTGCTCCTTTTCAAAACTCTCTGCTGGTTTCCTACTTCCAGAAGTGTGTAAAATGAGTTTTCCCTGGAAAGATTATACTTTTCTAACATTAAAATTCATTCATTGGTGACAGAAAAGAAAATAATGGAAAATCTTTAAACCGTTTATATAACTTATTTTATGAACTTGGGAGCTATGTTTTTACTTCTGATAAGCCACCCTTCTCTTCCCCTTCCAAGCAAAATACATATAGGCAAGACTGTCCACATTTGAAGTTCCTTGAATGAAAGACGTTTTACCAAGACTTTTTCCTGTCTTTGGAAGACATTGCCTTCAGTTTGGACAGTATTTTGTCCGTAAATACCCATCGGGAAGAGCAGTAATTAAATGTCTCCAAGTTCTGTAGCAGAGGTACCAGAATATGATCAAAAAAGATGATTTTTCCTGCTTCCATGCAGTAAGTATTCTGCAGTGATAGCAGAATTCAAACAGGACTGAGACTGAAGTGCAACAATTTGCTAAAGTAATCTAAGACACAGCTGATGCTAAAACAAGTAGTGCAATTGCACCTCATAACAATTTTCAGCAGCCAGGCATTCCTTTTCTTTAAACAGGCCAGAAGAGGCTCACCTCTGACTCCACAGCAAAAGCGAAACAGGCATAAAACATATTTTAGATTTGGTTTTGCTTTTTTGGTTGTTGTTGATAAGGGTTAGTTTTGTTGCCATGTATCTGACTATTTCCCTGCTCTTCAGGTAAGCAAAGAAACTGCCTGGGAGAGCCAAAAGAAGGGAAGGGTTCAGCTGTATCTCCTGACTGCCTTAGACTTTATATTTTTATACGTATTTAGTTCTCATGTTATATTCACATGATAAAATTGTCTTTCAAAATTAGTGTTTGTAGTCTAGGTATCCATTTGGGTTGCATAAATCCTTTGTCCCCATCTTTTCCTGTGTCAAAGCAGTACAAACTACTACTCCCTGCCAAATTTTTCATTTCATTTTTTTCCCAAAGCTGTATTTTACTTACATAAATATGTGCTGAAAAACATATTCCCTCCATCCTTTCAGACCAAATTTGCTTTCTGGCTTCAGACCTCATGTGCTGAGTTACATTTTATGGCAATTTTTCATGGGCTAGTTATAAATCTTTGTGATTTACAATGAAAATACTAGTGGGCCAAGAAATATTTGCCACAGTAAAGATCAGCAGAATTAAGACAACAACAAGATGGAAAAGTACTAATCACTCAGCCTCCAGTAGAATCCATTTCAAAGTGGAGTGTACTATCTCCACATTATATACACTTTGACGATGTTTTTTTTCCTTCATTTCACTTCAGATACTCTAATATGATAATAGAAATTCACTGTTTCACTTCATCTCTGTATTATCAGTAGAACTGCATGAAGCCTGTATAGGGATTTGTGGAATTCATATCCAAGGGGAAATGTCAACATGATTTGAAATGCAATAAATATTTAACAGTGAGATATTCCATATCATCAAAATGATATACAATGTATAAATTTACATTTTTTGCATTGCATTTTTTAGTAAGATACTTCATGCTAAATCAGTAACAGATTTAGGGGTTGATTTTTTTTAACAAGTTGTCTGATAAAATCTGTATTTTGACCCGGCATCTAGTTTGGCTGTAATAAAAATGCAATGAAAACATTCTGAGGAAGGGGAAAGTGAACCATGAGGTAACAAATTGGTAAATCAAGATGATAACACTGCATACATAGCTACCTTCTTCTACTCCAGCAGACGTAATTTTTCAAGGGTGTAAAAGAAAAAGTAAATTATGCTCACAATCTTTGCGCAGAGATCTGTCGTGGTTTAAGCCCCCCACCCACGCAGTTTTACTCACTCCCCACCCCCTCTATCTTCCCCCAGTCCTGGGGAGATGGGGAGGAGAATCAAAAGAATTCAACTTGCACAGGTTGAGATAAGAACAGTTTAGTAAGTAAGGTATAACACAAATCACTACTGCTACCACCAGTAATAATACAAGAGAAATACAACGAAAGAGAATACAACTGCTCACCAAGCCCAACCCAGCCAGTGCACCCCCCAGCAGCGAACCCCCCAGTCCCAAAAACCTGACCATGCCGTGCACCCCCAGTCCACCACCACCACACCCTTCCGGGTCTCTGCCCTCCAGTTTCACATCCTGGACATGACGTGCTGTGGTATGGAATAACCTCTTTGGTCAGTTTGGGTCAGGTGTCCTGTCTCTGCTTCCTCCCGGCTCCCCCTCCTCCCTGGCATAGCATGAGGCTCAGAAAGTCCTTGATCAAACCAAAACATCCCCAAGCAGTAACTGAAAACACTGGTGGTTATCAGCACAGTTCCCCAGGCACGAAATTAAAAACACAGTGCTGCACCAGCTACCAAGAAGGAGAAAAATGACTGCTGCTGCTGAACCCATGACAGGTCAACAATCAGTTGGCTCTCATAACGACTTTGCTACTTTACACAGGAATCAAGAGCAAAAAACAGCAAAATGTGTAGCTCTACCTACTTAAGTAACAGCAGAAATTGTTATTTGAGAAAAAGTAACTGAGTCCAAGCAATTTCATCTAGCTTTCGCATTTGTTTCTTTTTTTCACTAGATTTGTAATTTTTTCTACTTTTCAGTTATTCCAGGAGTGGGGTAATTTTATTATGTATCCTTTTGTTGGTTTATTATATCCCCATGATGCAAAGTACTATAAAGAATAAAATAATTTTGTTACTGGAGTTTTCCTTAGCTGTTATCTCTTCCCCCCACTTTAGCCTTTCCAATATGCACTTAGGATCAGAGCATTCATATCTACTTATTTCTTGCATTTTGCTATCATCTTATCATTTGTCAGCATTCTCATCCAATTCAAATATTCCTTGAAGTAAAAGAAATCGTCACTTGCAGGAATTTCTCCTCCATCATTTCTCTTTTTCTTTCCTTAATATTACCAACACAGAATGTCTCAGTTCGCTGAAGTTTCTGTTTTAAAAGTTCATTACCTCGAGCTTGAATAGGAAAATGAAATTACTTACATTTGTATAAAAATACTTCGTCTCTGTTTGCATCTTCGGTAAATGAAATAATTTACTTTGGATAAGTGAAGTTCAAAACCAGAGTTATTATTTTCATAATAGATCTTAATTTTGCAAATTATGTGGACATGTTTAATATTAGTTTCTGGTTGACTGGGTCTGTGGTTGAAAGCATAAATTAGGCCGGAACTGTTAGCTACTTTGTACAAGGTGCTCAGCCTTTTCAGGTAGTTCTGTTAGGGCACTCATTCGAGATTTCATTTAAAGTCTTAATTACCTTGGTGATATTTTGACACATTTCTGTATTAAACTGCACACATTTTCTCTCAAAAAGCTTTTCTTCAGGGTTGTAGCAGGGGGTTGGAACTAGATGATCTTAAGGTCCTTTCCTACCCTAACTATTCTATGATGCCTGTATCTTTTATTATAAAGCAAAACCCTTGACCAAAGTCATTTCTCTAACATAGACAAATTGTATCACCTGTTTAGCGATTCACAGGAAACTGTGACTCTCCCAGTACTGTGTGCCAGTCAGGAATAACAGCTGAATGCTTTAACTGATCTAAAACAAAGTAATTTTTTTTTCTCTCACAAAGCAAACTGGCTGAAAATACAGTATTGCACGATATCACAGAATAGCTTGGGTTTGAAGATGGGTTTGAAATTGATTCATCCCTCCTGCTTGCTCAGTGCAGGGCTAGCATAGATTCCTTCTGGAGTTTTCATCTGGAAAACTCTCTTCGCTTCGAAGCAAAGTTGGACCTTTGCCTACTTTTATGTTAAGCGAGAACACGATTACACCTCCTTCAGTTGTGTTGGCATAGTTGAGGAGCTGAACTCAGAACAGAGACAGAGAGGATGCTGGTTTGATACTGCAACATTAGCACAAGTGTAAAAAGCTGTAAAGTTGAAATCAGTTAATCTCTGTAAGGACCGCTGCAGCCTGTATATATGAAAGACAACGTAGGAAAGCTAGCTTAAAATCTTATTGTCTTTATCTGCTTGTTGGTTCAGAGTACAAAACTAAAAAGAAAATCACTACTCCAGCCTGGTGCTTTTTTTAATTCAATCTCTCTGTAGTTCATGCATGCAGGCAGACAATTATATGTTACAAATGGAAGAGCACAAGTCAAAGAGATCTAGTATTTACAATATAGATTGTTTTTACCAAGAATGTCATATTTTGGATGCAGGAATGCACACAGAAAGGGGAAAGACTATTGGGTAATATCAGATTGTGCAAGTAGCTTCCTTTTCCATTTCCTTGGTGGAGATGTTAGGTAACAAGTGTTTATGTATATCTCCTTTCTTTATAAGCACACAGAGGCATAGAAAGATGGTACTGTGAATTAAAAGATGCACTACTGTCCTGGGTTCAGCATCAGCAGTAATTTTTCTCCTTCTTGGTAGCTGGAGCAGCGCTGATAGCACCAGTGTTTTCAGTTACTGCTTGGTAATGTTTTGGTCTGACCAAGATCTTTCTGAGTCTCATGCTCTGCCGGGGAGGAGGGGAAGACGGGAGGAAGCAGAGACAGGACACCTGACCCAAACTGACCAAAGAGCTATTCCATACCACAGCACGTCATGCCCAGGATCTAAAATACTGGGGGCAGGAACCTGGAAGTCTCTCTCTCTCTCTCTCAGCTCGGTCGGGTGGTGAGCGGTTGTATCCTCTTCCCTTGTATTTCTCTTGTCATCATTATTATTGGTGGTAGCAGCAGTGATTTGTATTATACCTCAGTTACTGGACTGTTCTTATCTCAACCCGTGGGAGTTACATTCTTTCGATTCTTCTCCCCATTCCCTCCCCCCCCATCAGAGTGGTGGGGGAAGAGAGAGGAAGAAGTGAGTTAACAGGCTGCGTGAGATTTACAGCTTAAACCACGACAACTACTAGAAAAGCTCCCCAATAAATAAAGGTCATCAGTTAAAAGTAGAGGACAAATTAAACATACTTATCATTGAGAAAGATGTGGTTGATGTTCCGATATTTCTACCACAGGAGCTACATGAGGTTTTGATAAGTAGGTAATATAGACTTCAAATGCAATAGGAAAGTATTTAAAAGCATTATCTGAAAGCACACAACTGCAATGAAACCAACCTGACCTTTAGTTGCTACACTAGTTTTAGATAGGTGATCCAAGATATTGCTCCTAAACACTTTTTATTTTAGGCAAGGGTACAGATGAAATAATGGTCTTTGTTTGTTTTGTACATAACATTTACAATAAATTCACATCATTTGTAAGTACACACACAACTGTCACTATTGCAGTGGTGTAAGAACATGCTTTTTCTGTATTTCAAAATATTAACATGTAAAGGTACTCTTCATAAAACTCCAGCATTCCTGTGCCAAAATTGTAATGTTGAACTTTTTCCGTAAGACTCAAAAATTTGACGTGTTGTAAATTTACTGGTTTAAAATTGACAATCCTGCAATCTTTTCTCCATGTGCATATAACATTTCTTATTTTCTAGAGGAGAACTCTATTACAGTGCCCAAAACTTTCAAGTTAAATAATAGCATTCCAATTCTGAAAAGTGATAGGGTTCTGTAGCAAGTATATTCCCCTTAGATACTTACTAGTCTTGATGCTGGCCAAAAATACCCTCAAAATTATTAATTTAATTTCAAATTCTGAAGAAAATTAAGATACTTTTTAATTGAGACTAAAAAATATTTTAAAATGCTAGTAGCCTGAATTTTGGTTTTGTTTTCTGTTTTACAGTCACTCTTAATATATTCCCTATGTATTTTATCATCAATTTATTTTTTTATTCAACATTATATCTAATTAATAAACTAAATAATTTTTTTAAAATCTGTGTCAAAAAATATTTTCTGATATTCATTTTCCCTTCAGAAAGATAAATATTTGATGAAATGGAATCCAAAATTATTTTAGAAAGTATAAAATTTGGAGCCCACCGATGCTCCCTGCAGTTTTAATTCCAACTGTAGTTAAATTCAAGGGAAAACTTGTATTTCTTCATTTAAAACTCAGAGAGGCCCACAGTTCCATATGCAGTAAGTATATGGAAATCAATATGCTGTAATGTAGTTTATGCTATTTTTCAGTTTCTATCTGCTTCCTTCCATTGCATCTTTTTTGAGTGACAGCATAATAACTGCTGTAGCAATTAATGCCCTTCCAATCCAACTGCATTATTGCTGCAAAATAAGTGTTTTGCTGTATAGCAGTTTGTCCTGCTATGAAACTTTGCTTTAGTTATTCCAATCATCTAACAGCAGAAAAGGAAAAGCTGCTTTGTCATCAACAGCTTAATGGAATACACTGTATATTCAATATGGAGAGTTGTCAGAATTTTAACCAGTATCAATTTAAAAATAGGGTAACAGCAATTATTTATTTTCTGCCTTAAATGAAAGTATCTCTTTTGATGAAGTAATAGCCACTTAACTGATTTAAGATTGTAGTAAGGGCTTTTTTTGAGGAACTATTTTCTTTACCCAGAGTGAAATGTGGACTCTCTTTCTTTGCAACAAAAGCTCTTATAACATAAAAGCTTCCATCTGAAATAAGCAGTCATAGTAATTTAGTTTATTGCAGTAATTTTTCATTTTCCCTAGTGGGCTTTAGGAGCATGGCTACAGTGTATTTCCCATTTTGTCCTGTGTCTTAACAAAAATGATGCAAAGACTGTTAGAGGTTGAAGCACTGTCGTGGTTTAAGTCCAGCCAGCCACACAGTTTTCTCACTCACTCACTTCCCCCTCTTTGTTCCCCCCTCCCTCCCTGAGGGATGGGAAGGAGAATCGGAAGAATGCAACTCCCACAGGTTGAGATAAGAACAGTTTAGTAACTAAGGTATAACACAAACCACTACTGCTACCACCAATAATAACAATGACAAGAGAAATACAAGGGAAGAGGATACAATCACTCACCACCTACACCCAGCCCGACCAAGCAGTACACTCCCACCCTTCCGGGTCTTTGCCCTCCATTTTTACATCCTGGGCATGATGTGCTGTGGTATGGAATAACCTCTTTGGTCAGTTTGGGTCAGGTGTCCTGTCTCTGCTTCCTCCCGGCTTCCCCTCCTCCCTGTCAGAGCATGAGACTCAGAAAGTCCTTGGTCAGACCAAAACATTACCAAGCAGTAACTGAAAACACTGGTGTTATCAGCGCAGTTCCCAGGCCCAAAATCAAAAACACAGCGCTGCACCAGCTACCAAGAAGGAGAAAAATGACTGCTACTGCTGAACCCATGACAAGCACTTTGAGACGTTCTTTCCCATCAAAACCATATCCTCAGTGTAATCTGTGGGGTCTCCTTTGGTATAAACAGGCACTTTCACTGATGCTAGGAAAGTCCTTAGAGAACAAAAATCTAGATTAAAGGCTAGTACTATTTTTGTGAACTTTTCTGGCTGAAGGGATGTATTTACTGTCCGGTGAGAACTGCATGAGGAAACAATGTACAACTAACCCCTTCTTACTAGCGTTTCATTCCTGAAACATCTGTTAGCTAATTGGGTTTTTTCCACCTCCTTGCACCATCCTTTGTAGATAAAATCCCATCATCTCTGTTTCACTGATTTTCAGACTGTTCTGTTTATTTTGAACAGCAGAACTTTCCAATGAATATTTCCAAAAAGAAAAGATTGCTTTACAATGGAACCAGTGATTCACTTTATTTGGTTTTCGCTTGTACTGATTGATTCATAGAAATTTCTTTTGAACAACTGTGGTTTTCTATAACATTTATAGAAACATCTATAGCAATCACAGTGCTCTTGTCCTCATGAAATGTGAGAGCACTCCCAAGTACAAAACATAATACTAATAAAGATATCAAATGGGCTTTAATTTAATGGCTTTGATTTCTGCTCATAATCTTAGGAATGTAAATGCAAAATTATATTTTCAGAAATAAATTTATTATTATTATTACCTAAAAAAGTAAAACTGTATTGGAAGCACATAATGTTGGTTTTTTTTGTGAAGTCATCTGTTCAGAGGTTAAGAAATCCCAGATGAAAGCTTGTTGTGCAGCTGCAGAAGTCTGTTTATTTTACCGAGTGACTATCTAATATGAGGTACTTTCAACATCTGCAACTGAAGCTGAAACACAGGAGTCTCTGGTTCTATTAATTTTTAATCACTATACTGCAAAACCTATGCACTCATATTAGATCTTGCATTAGAAAAAGCTTAGTCACAGGTTTTCAAAAGTGATCCTGCATCAGAGAAGTGAGTAGTCTGCTGGCAATGGCATTCACCTGCATTTGGTTGTATATTGCTCACAGGTCATCATTCCCCAAACAAACTATCTGGTACCAAAGCCAGTCTGACAAAAACCCTGCCATCTCTTACCCTTGCCTGCTCCTTTC
This sequence comes from Myiopsitta monachus, assembly GCA_017639245.1. Lineage (NCBI taxonomy): Eukaryota > Metazoa > Chordata > Aves > Psittaciformes > Psittacidae > Myiopsitta > Myiopsitta monachus. Next base: position 7,900,121 of record CM029918.1, read on the forward strand.
CTGTGCCAGTACAACGGTTTGTAGGGCTTTTGCAAACCAGATGACCAAAGTGCTGCAGCCTTTCAGTTGCAATGGCACAACTGAGGAACAGTGAACAGTAGTATTGGTAGAGAGAATAAAGGGAACATTTTCAGCTGATTTTTTTTTTCTGTTACAGAAAGTGTAATGTTGAACTGTACCCACAGGCAGAGAGGAATTTTAACACAGACCTTGTGCATCAGAGATGAGTGTTCTAACCAAAGAACAGCAGATGAGTGTCTTGAATTCTTGCATTGGAAATGAAAAGCATGACTTTTTTTTCATTTGCAAGAGAAAAAGGTTTGACATCTGTCTTCTGGTTAAGAATTTGAATTCTGAATCAAAACCAGAGAGAAACACTTCACAGTGAGCAGCAATCAGGGAGCTTTTAAAGCTTATTCCTGGATCTCTTCTTTTTTTCTTTTTTTTTTTTTTCTTTCATTTAGCTGAGTACTGCAAGTTTTCTCATAGAAATGGTGATCGATTTACGTGTATGTTCATCAATCACTGCTGTTCGTAGGAAACTATTGGGTTTTTTCCTCTAAAGAATTGTTATAAGTAAGCACCATGCCATGAAATAAGATCCTTGTGTATAATGCCTCTGCTTCCAACATAATTAAGATCAGGAAAAATCTAATTTTGGTGTAATTTGCCAGTTTGCATTAAATTATCTTGCTGGATCATTCATACCTAATTGCTTTGGAATACAGCTTCATTGCATTCTATGATCCAGAGAGTAAATTTAAATAAAGGGAAGACATTTTCTATGTAAGCCACAGGAAAAAAGCCTCCCCCAGTTCTGTTGGTGTCTTCAGGTCATGGAGTGTGTGTTAATCAAATTCATCTTTATACCAGCATCAGAAGAACTGTAGAGAAGAGCTGGTCTTGCATTCTTGAAAACAACTGTGGTACCAAAGTGCTGCAAGATCTGTGAACAGCATTCTTCTTCTCTCTTAACCTTTTAAGACCCAAATGGGACACAGAAAATACTGTTAAAGGAGGAAGCTTAGAAAACAGTGGAACTAAAATTCTTTACTGTAAAATCTTCTCCTGTTGAAACTTGAATTTCAAAATCCTTATTGCTGACATAAAGTAAAACTATGGAAACACTGCAGTACTGTCATGGGTTCAGCAGCAGCAGTCATTTTTCCCCTTGTTGGTAGCTGGTGCAGCAGCTGTGGTTTTGATTTTGGGCCTGGGAACTGCGGTGATAACACCAGTGTTTTCAGTTACTGCTTGGTAGTGTTTTGGTTTGACCGAGGACTTTCTGAGCCTCATGCTCTGCCGGGGAGGAGGGGAAGCAGGGAGGAAGCAGAGACAGGACACCTGACCCAAACTGACCAAAGAGGTTATTCCATACCACAGCACAGTCATGTCCAGGATGTAAAAATGGAGAGGAGAGACCTGGAAGGGTGTAGTGGTGCTCTGGGGGGTGTTCGCTGCTGGGGGGTGCACTGGCTGGGTCAGGCTTGGTGAGCAGTTGTATTCTCTTTCCTTGTATTTCTCTTGTATTATTACTGGTGGTAGCAGCAGTGATTTGTGTTATACCTTAGTTACTAAATTTTTCTTATCTCAACCTGTGGAAGTTGCATTCGATTCTCCTCCCCATACTCCCCGGGACTGGGGGAAGAAAGAGAGAAAAGTGAGTGAGTGAGAAAACTGCATGGGGGGGGGGGGGTTAGAGGCTTAAAGCAGGACAAGTACCCAAGACTCTATAAGGCAGATCAATATGAGTATTAAAATAATATTTAGTAGGAATACAAATAAAAGAATTTATTACAATTTAGAGTTTCCAGTATAGGATATATATACCTAATAAAAAAATAAAAAAAGCTGAACAAACCTCTAAATTTTGGACATTTACTACTTAGAAGTCTTAGGCCAACTCAAAACCATTGTACTATTTAATTATTTTACCACCACTGTTTTTACCATTGTTTTTTAATTAATTTTATTTAAATACGTTAATATAGTTCATTCTGTTATCCATAGCTTTCTTATTTCATTTGAGCTGATGTCCTCTATTCGTTTTCTGATTATTTCCATAGATGGATGTTACAGTTTGGCTTGAGCCAAGGTGTCTTTGAACTCTAGGGTCTGTTGGTCATGTCTTATTGGATCTAATTATTATGTAATGTAGCAGTCAGGGTAAAAGCCACTTATTTTCATTCATCCTTTTGGTTAGAGAATAGCTAATATCAGCCCTGTTGTAAGATTTAGAAGCTAGAAATATTCATTTAAAGAACAGTAAGGATGTGGTAGCAGCTGAGGCATACAAACAGGAAATAGATGATTTGAATATCATTTCCTTTTTATCCTCAGTAGGATTATTCTTGTATTCTAAGTGACTGCCTTAAGACCTTAGCTAAAAAATTAGTTTAGTAGGGGCACTCTTCATCGCTGTACTAAAGCTACACTATACCACAGAAGTGAATTCAAAATTAATTGTATGAGATACAACACACAATACAAATGGGCCTGAGTTTAGGGGACTTCGTTGGTTAGTGAGTGTCTTTACTCCTGCTCATTGTAACAGGGACCTTTATTCTATTTTTCATTTAGTTGGTATTTTTTTCTCTGTTGGTGCCAGTATTGCTCTCTCGTCTTCAAGGGAATAATGATTTTTTTATTTTCAGGAAGCCATCAGTAAAATTTTATAGCCAAACCTTTCCAAATACACGCTAGGACAGTTATGCCTAATCTGGTGAACACCATTCTTAGTTCCAGCACTACTCAGGTAGTCTAGAAAGCTGCCAGCTGTTTTGAAACTTTTCAACATGAGCCTAGTTCTTCAGTGTTTGAGTCTATATTCTATTCTTTAATATATCTGTGGTTGAAGGAGAAATATGATTTTGCATTCCTACATATAATACATCTATTAAAAACATGTTTAAAAGCATAAATCCAATGCCATTTTAAATAAGGCTTCAATATGCATTGCCAAAAAATGGAGAATATATGTTGCATGAAGATATGAACTTTGGAAATGAACTTTGTGCTACTAATTAAATGTCAATTTCAGAACGGAATTTAGAGGTAGGAAAATGATCAGGTTACAGAATTGGGTCATAGGAGTCATCTTCTGAGTTTGGTCATTGGCTTTTCATACCTGGTTTCCCATCTGCTGGCTGCGAACTGAGCAAGCCATGGTTATATGAGGTTCACAAGCCCATCTAAGAAAACACCTCACACATACTTTTCCAGCTGGTATTCTGCCACATAGGCTATATCCCACCTCCAGTTCATTTTGAAATTACGATGATGCTCTGTTTGTGTGACAAGCTGGCATCCTATTCAATGACAGTAAGTATATTTAACGGCGTTTGTGTGACAAATCCCTTTGAAACCACTGGCATTACTTCCACTACTTAAGCAGTGCTTCAGATAAAAAAGAGGTGCATTAGTTCTTTATCGGCTCTAACTGACAAACACAACTGAGATTTAGAGTAGCAAATGGAAGAGATATTACTGATATTATGCAATTTTTAAAAAACCAAAAATGCCCAATGTGGCACGTCTTCTTTCCAGGCACCCTGGCACCATGGGGCAGTATGAAGCCAGCCTATCAAAGTCCGTGTCCATGGTGAAAGTAAATTCAAATGAAAGACGAGTTACATCTTTTGTGTCCATGTCCCCTTCACCACAGGTCACAGCCTCAGCTCAGCGAAGGTGTCCCGGGCGCAGACGTTTCCCAGCTACCAGGAGGAGCAGGGTGAGGAGCACCAGCAGTCCCTCTCACTGGCGAGCAGCTACGCCTTCAGCTATGGCTCAGGCCTGGTACAATGACAGCTGGGGGGAGCCGGCCAAGAGAAACAGTTGAGCCTGGAGCCTGCAGCCAGAGCCAGGGAGCCACTGACCCCCTCCGCACCCACTATTTGCAGTGAAAACTGATGCCTACCAGCTCCAACCGGGTCACCGCCAATGCGGAAACCCGGAGAGGCGGCTTCCCCGAAGCAGAGGCTAAGTCTTTATTTATTTATTTTGCTGTTCCTTTTGTCGATTTGTTCAGAAAGGAGGGGGGCTGTGGGGGAGGGGTGGGAGGGGATGCTTTCGTGTTGTGAGGAAGTGGTGGAAACAAATGAAACTGTGTTGATGTGAAGGTTTTTGCATGACCGGAGAAGGGCTGTTCTGGGGCTCCATCGCAATGGCACATTTGACACCAGGGCCTTCCTTCCCGCCTCCACCATCAGGCTGTCCCATCTTCAACAGTAATATCTTTAGGTCCCACTGATTCCCGCTGCAGTCACTGAAATGTCACCTACTCAACAAACAGCATCTGCGCTGCAGGGGTCACCTTCAGATCCTAGTGAGTTCGCTCAATACCTTAGAGGATGAGTGGGTGGTTTTTGAGCCAGACACCAACAGGTACTGAAGTAGCAGGCTAATGTGGTTTGTTGGGGATAGAGTTTGATGTGTTATGGTAAGGTTATTACCTGATACAGCTCTAATCTTAAATTCCCAGGGCACAAATTTACTAATACACTCATAATTCTCACAGCCCCCTCCCCGACAGCTGTGAATGTCCCTATCAGCAGCAGAGTCTCATCCTCAGGATTGCTGCAAACTTGTCTTATTTTCAATTATTTAGGTAACCATGCCTGCAAGCCTAACTTTAAAAAGTGGGAAAACTGTTCTTCAGACAACTATAAGCGGGACACACCCCCAGCTCATGACTGCTTGTTCCATGGCTGGGCCAGATATGGTAGAGCTGAGCTCTGGTCTTCTCTTTCTTATTAGCGTTATTTTGATTTCCTCTGTTTCCTTCTCAGATTTCTGTTTTAGATGCACATTGTATGTTGTATGATCATGTGCCAAGCCTTGATTTACTTTGACAAGGAGGTTGAGTACCTCTCAATGGAAATTTTTTGTCTTTGGAAGACCTCTTTAAAATATGAACTGTGGTAGGTGTGTTTGTAATCAGTAAAATGAGGGAATAAGTTGGAAGGCATACCTGTAGCTGGGGAACAAGTTTTATCTATTCTGAGCATTTAGACTTTTGTAAGGGGTATCAAATATTTATGTGCTCCCCACAATGCCCTGAAATGTTTCAAATTGTGAGGAGAAAAATCTGCCCTCTTGTTATGATCCGAGCAGCCTTGTGTTCTGTTCCCAGTGTGAAATCATTGCTATGATTACCAGAAGGATTCATCTCATTAGTTGTTTCTCAGGACAGGTTCAGGCAGCATATCAAGGAGGAGACACGTGGACTCCTTTCCAATTAAATCAGTTTTCTGTACTATAAGTTAACTGAAAAAGTTCTGTTGGGCTGTTTTATATATGCACATATATATGTATTAAAAAGTACAGAAGAAACTTCTGCTTTTGATTAAACGGTATGTCCAGCTTTTCTCCAACCATTTTCCAGGCTAAGAGACCTTGCAGACTTACAGCTTTCTACACCTCAGTGAACAGCTGCTGAATAAAATAGCTTTGTGATCCGCTTGAATGAAACACTCCTACCCCACCACAATCAGATTTATTTATTTTTCCTCTTTTTCCCTGTTTCATTCACTACCTTTTCTCCTTTTCACAGTGCTGCCATACTCAGGAATAGAACAGCACCCTAGAGAGTGTATTTTGATGAGCTAAATGAAAAACTGCTCTTCCACACTGTCAGGGATGTGTACCTTTTGTGCTTTCTGAGCTTTACCCATCAAGGAAGCTTCATTCACACTTTTATTTAAGAAGAAAATGTGGTTGACATTTTGCTTTGGTAAAATTTCCAGTTTGCAAATGTAATGTGCAAAATGTGATACAAAAGGATAGATGCTTTGTTGGTGTAATTCCATTATTCAGTGAAGCTTTGCTAAATATTAACCTTTTGAGAAACTGGCTGGTTGTGTCCCTATGCAACTGCAATTCTTTCATGTGCCCTAAAATTATATATTTTCTTTAAAATTCCTTAAATTAAGTTTCCCGTATGTTCTTTAGATTTCTATGCTGTGTCCATGCGACTATTTTCCTCTGTGACTTGAGAACAAGTCATTCAATACTCACATATTCTACATAGTCCAAAGGTAAGAAAAAGGCAAAACAAGAGAGTATCAAGAACTGCTTTGTGGTTCCAGTGCCCTCATACTTTAACAAACTATCTAAATCCTATAGCTAGTGCTGTAGCTGTGCTTAGGTAAAAAGCGTAAGATCTATATAGTGTGCTCTTTCCATTTCCTGGGGAATGTTTGCTGTCTGTCACAGACGGCTTTGTCTTCCCCTGCAGGGCATGGGTATTGTCTAGTTAATGATAATGTAGATGCTATTTCCAAAGAAAACACACCAAAAAAAAAAAAAGAGGGGAGGGAAGAAAGATTTGTCATGTATAGAAGCTTTACTAAATATTTGCTTTCAGTGTGTAATACAACTACCTTCTCAACTCATGTATTTATAAATACCTGTAAAGTCCCATCTTGTAGCAATATGCAAAAACTGCAGGACAAAGCTGGAGAATGCAACCAACAACAGGCACACCTGACCTATAGGGAATCTGTATCTTGTAGAGAGTAAACACAGCCATGCTGGAAATTGAAAATGAGGATGCAGCTTCACAGTGTACTGTAACACAATCTAAGAAAACGGTGCACCTGACACAAAAGTATTCATCAGCCAGTAGATGTTGCTATTAGTGCTGCTCCAGCACATCAGATGATTTCCCTGTAACATTTGTGTATCTGCATAGTTTCCAGAGATGTTCCTCAGAAAAGCTCCATGAGAACCAGACAGGACACTGCAACCAACAGTTTGCGAGAAAATCCTGTTTTCAGGGAATTGCTTTAATTCCTGGCATATGCCTGTCGATAATCTAAGTGGTTCCCCACTAAGACTACTTTGTACAGCTCCTAGTGCTTCTGCCAGAAGGAAAACTCTCTTTTGGAGCACATGGTACAGGTGCCTGCCTAGAGACTAGAAGAGTTTTTAAATAGGCTCAGGGACTCCGTGGGACCCTGTTTAGGTCTCGGCACACACATTGACTCCTGACCCAAGAGGAGCTCTCCATGTTCAGCTAATGAGCTGTGAAGAGATGGAGGGCAACAAAGTGTCTTCAGTGGTAGATGCAACTGGTACAAATGGAACTTAGCATTAGTACATTATAAACAGAAGAAATAATACAAGGCTGTTGCTTTCTTTTGGTTTTGAGGATGCAGGAGAAATATATACCCATAACCATGATTTTTTTAATTTTTTTTAATGACACGTGGTATATTCACCTCTATTAACAAATAACACACAGCATTACTAAATATAGTTACTTATGATAGATCTTAGCTATGAATATTACAGACTGGTGTGCAGCGATTGAGAGACGGGACATAGCTTGATGCAAGCAACGTGTCACTTCATTAACAGTCTTCATGAATTTACATACATTTCTTATTACAAGCGTGTAACATGCTGATTGGCTTATTTATAAGTATGTACTAGCCTACACGATGGTTTCTGATCGGTTCCTAGCTAATACAAAACATCTTCTGTGACTTTCCACAACCAGTGGGTCTCTGTTGTGCAATTAGAGGACTTCCATCCATGCGGCCTGTAAGTCTCCACCCAGCACTGCCCGCTCCCCTGTCTCAAACACACCCCATCTGGTTTCCGTAACAACCATCATGGCTCAAGGGTGTGCAGTTTCTTATTCCCTTGTTTCTTCTCACAAGGCCTGTAACCCACAAGTTCCAGCACATCCCCCTTTATCATTTGAACAGTACTGGGGCTTCTGCCCTTGGGGCCTGGCCCTTCACTGGTGCACGCTGGTACTTTTGATGTTTAAGTAAGTCACTTGGTGCAGGAAAGGAGAAACTGAAGGAGACTTATAATAAATCATCAGATGGTGCTAAGGTACTTTGGTAGCCCCATTTTTTTAAACAGCTACATGTTATTATTGATATTACAAATCATCTTTGATTATACTCCTTTGAAACTATTTTGCCTGCATATGTAAAGGAAAAAGAGAGATGAGTAACTTGTAACATGGGCTTTGCGTATTTACTGAGGAAATGTTTGGGCTTTGCTTTCTATGGCAGGCTCTGATTTCAGCTCCTCACATGTACTTGGTCTGTTCAGAGTTCTGTTCTTGGGGGTTCTTTCTGTTGGTTCCTCCCACCACCCAAAATCTAGCAATTAAAGCTTGGAAATATGTTGACAAACCAAAGAAATTTGTTAGCAACAGTAGCTGCTCTTTTTTGTTTTGACAAAGTCTACTATTACATTTGGGGAAAATACTTCCTTTCACAAGATGTGAATAGAAATCGTGTTGGAAAGCAGCAAACATTTCTAATCATGTCTTGTTCTAAGCTGATAAGACTTTGCTGGAGGAGGGGTTAAAATTGAATATCTGAGTTCAAAAGTCTCTTAAAGTGCTCTCTATAGCAATAATAGAAGTACAACATACAGTCTTCAGGCACCCAGTCATTTAGGAGTTGCTAAGTGCAGGTAGTCTGGGAAGACCCTTACCTGTTCATGGCAAAGAGAAAAAAGGAGCATTAATCAAATGTCTGTTTTGCATTTACCAGAAAATGAGTGAACTTCATTCTTGTTCAGCTCTCCAGCCTAACAGGCAATGCTGTGAGGAGTAGTGAATTTTGAGATATTTGATCTCTAGGAACTAACAAAGACCATCAGCCTAACGCATATGAACCTCAACTCAGACTTAGCTCACCAGCCACAATTCTAGTTTTCATGTAGTAACCTAGAAACTTCAGGGTGGTTTTGCATGAGAAAAGATGTCTCTTGAATGGGTGTACTCTTTAGCATAAAACCCCAGAATTATTTGCAACTGTTTCTTCCTAAAAAGAAAGGAGAATGATGTTCCAATTAATATCTTTCTTAGTGTTTAATATCAGCATATTTTAGCTTCTTTTTGTAGCTGCTGCAAAGGAATAAATGCAGCTTCTATCCACACACAGCATAGAGCGGATTGTGGAGAAGCTGGGAAAAGCTGCTGTTTCATTTCAAGAGCAGATCCAGCAGCACCAGTGTTTCATTTTTCCATACATTGTCCAAATACTTGTGACTCTTCTTCCAAGCCAACTTATTACTGTATATTTCAGCATCTTATATTTTTCACCACAGACAGCTGGTCCAGGTGCCTGCCTGTGTTTTGTGAGTAGAACATAATGACTGTGCAACACCATTGTAGTGGCATAATTTTAAAATCAAAGGATATAAGGTTGGATATATTAATTCTGCAGATATAAAGTCTTGCACTCCATAAAGGGTGCTGTGTTTGTTCTTTATATTGTGAGTAAATGCTCTTCACTTTCAGTTTTAAATAAAAAGGTGTGCTACATTGGAAGCAAGTACAGGCATATGGTGGAATGAAAGATACATCAAAGAATATTGACTAACTTCTTGTAACAAGTTAATCTTTCTGTCCAGGCCCTTACAAGACAGTAAAAGGTGATAGGCGAAGGTGTTGTGTATTCAGCAATTATTTGAATGGTATTATGCTTAGAAACCTAAGTATTAGAATCCACAGGTGAACTGGTTCTATTGAGGAAAATGGAAGTTTCGATTAGCAAAGATGGTTTTTGCATCTTTGCATACGCATGCAGCTTGACAGATCTTTGGGATGTGATTGAAACAAATATGAAAGTAACTGAGGTTTAAGTATGGCTAAATATAATAAAAGCATTTTAAAACATCCATATTGTTATGAATATTGCAAGTTATAATGGAGAAAATATTTTCTTTTTAACTAAATGCAAGCTCAGAATCTAATACTCTCTCTAAGATAAAGTTGTCAATCTTTTTAAATCTTACACTGAAAGTCCTAAAGTATGGTTTTCAGTTGGTTTCTTTTTCCTTCAGTACAGAAATCCTCATGAAGATTAGTAGATTTACTGCATTCTCTGACAATCCTGGAATTGTCAAGTGAATGGATAGATTGCACAGTAGATTTTTTTTCTATGACAATAATTGGCATGAAAAAAGATAACCTTCGTTTTTAATATAGGCTACATATTGGTTTCCATTTTTTTTTTTATTGCATGATAGCAAGACTGAAATGGACATAAAAAAAATAGAACAAAATTCATCAGCTGTCTTGGCAATACCATACCAGTAACAAAAATAGAGGTTTCAGTTAAACATTTATTCTTATCACTGCTCCTATAGCTAAAACAGAATAGATGATGTAAAATAAAGCTATCCTAGTTGACGTTAATTATTGCATTTCCTGAATTTCTATAGATGACAGGCTGTGACAGGAAATATCCAGAACTGCTATTTGTAAGTTGCACTGATTTAAGATAGTTTCAAGGAAAAATGGACAATGCAGAAAAAAAAGATTAGGAAAATTTAGCAGATATTTAAGCACACAGCAGTGGGTCATGTTGAGTGCAAAACAGTTTCCCAGAACATTCAAATTCTGCCTTTATCAGGAGCTGGGAATGATATTTTGTGTCTGCTTTAGACAGTTTTATTTCAGAGGACAAATGGTATTAACAGAGAGTTATAAATTTTCTTAACATACATTTCTCTCTTCAAGAACACATATAGTCAACATCACAAACAGAGAGAAGTACTGGGGGAAAAAAAGTATAAAGGAAAGATACTGTGTATTTGGCTGTATGTTAGTATGATCAGTTATTGATAATTTAAATCATGTTATAAAATTTATGGGTTAATACTAGAAATGAAATATTTAGTGTAACAACCTAATTAAATAAGCTTTTAAAGAAGTTGTTAAATATCCTTTAGAATAACTGAGACACTTTTTTGCCTAAGACCACAAAATTCTCTTTTCAAATAAGCATAAGTTTAGAAGAAATATGCCAAATATTGCTAGTAACTCAGTTATTTTATCTAATTATGCCTTACTAAGACCTTAAATAATAGACTGAGACCCTGACATATAGTTTCTGCTTCTGGGGCCCACAGCCTAAAAGAGCATTTTAGCACCTATCCTGTCGACAGACAAGGCTGGTTTTGGAACTAGCCCTTGGTGTCAGACTTGCGAAGCCATTTAGGGCATCAAGTCCTATTGGGCATCTAGGCTTTAAAGGAAATAAGTCTTTCACTTGCACAGGGGAGTATACACAGGGGCACAGTTTCAACTTCTGTAAATAATTACTACTGATTTGAACTTTTGCATAGCTCAGTAACACAGAAGATTTAGAGGGGAGTGATGCAGGTAAGATTTAAAAATTTGAAAAAATCAGAGCCTTGGTTCCCATATGTCTTTATGACTACAAAGAAATCCTCACTACCCTTACCTGATAGCAAGATTAGTCCTCTGAAATCTTTTATTTTTCCAAAGTAAGATTTTTTTTATTTGGATCTCTCAGGAGCAGGCTAGCATCCACCTATCATCAAACAGGTAGCACCTATGCATTAACTATTCTGCCTGCTTTGTTGCCTTGGTCCTGTGCCCTAGTCGTGGGATAAGATTTGGATGGGAAGTAGTTGGTTAAGTTACACTGGCACAGTTAGATCAAGCTGTTGCTAAATGAAAAAGATTATTTGCCAAACAGAAAAGGTGCCTGGGAATTTAGAGCAGGTGGAGATCGGAAAGAGGGGAATTTGAAGGAATACAGCTTCTTGTGTTCCTTGGTGTGTCCAGCCCTTAAAGCAGTCTGTTTCCTCACAGAAACATTGTTTTACCCCCAAATGCCCAAGGGAGAGCAGAAGACAGGCAGAATAACATATAGTTAAGAGCCAGAGAAGCTCTTTAAAGTAAAGGAACATAACTGAGATAAAGAAAATAATAGGAGATAATGTACATTACCGTTCTTTCACCTGCTTTCACAGGCTGATTTTTGTATTTGCCCTGTTGAGCCATACTCTGGTGACTGCCTCTCCTAAATTCAAAAATCCCAGCAAAGACTGATTACAAATATTTTTTCTCTGATTTCATTAAAAAAAGAAAAAAGTGAGTTTACACCCTTTAAAAAACTAGTAGAATTATTAATCATGGAATTTTCTTTTGAACGTGAGAATTAACCTTCTACCTTTTTTCCTCCTGCATGAAACATGAAGTTTATTATTATTATTATGGAAAGAAAACTGGTTTTGGTTTTCTTAAAAGCTCATAGATTCATTTTCCAGTTACACGGAAGATAGTTACTCAGTGTCATGGGTTCAGCAGTAGCAGTCATTTTTTCTCCTACTGGGTAGCTGGTGCAGCACTGTGTTTTTTACTTTCAGCCTGGTAACTGCACTGATAACACCAGTGTTTTCAGTTACTGCTTGGTAATGTTTTGGTCTGACGAAGGACTTTCTGAGTCTCATGCTCTGCCGGGGAGGAGGGGAAGCCAGGAGGAAGCAGAGATGGGACACCTGCCCCAAACTGAGCAAAGAGGTATTCCATGACACAGCACGTCATGCCCAGGATGTAAAAACTGGGGACAGGAACCCGGAAGAGCTGTCGGCTCGATCTGTTGGGTGGTGAGCAGTTGTATTCTCTTTCCTTGTATTTCCCTGGTCATTATTATTATTGATGGTAGCGGTAGTGGTTTGTGTTATACCTTAGTTACTGAACTGTTCTTATCTCAATCTGTGGGAGTTACATTCTTTCGATTCTTCTCCCCATTCCCCCCCCTCTGAGGGAATAGTTCAAGACTCAGTTTTTAAATGGTAACGTGCTTTATTATGTTTATTTCCTCTCAGCGAAGTTTCTAAGTCCTTAATAAAATAAATAAATAAATAAATAAATAAATAAATAAATAAATAAGAGAAAATTATCTTGGAGTTTAGCTAGCATTGCTGAGCTGGTTCTACCCATAGTTGTGTCGTGTCACTTCCTTGATTTCTTTTTTCTTGCTCTTCATTAGTTGGGCAAGCAATACAGCATGTAATAGCACACTAATTGTTCAACATAAAATTTCCAAATTACAATTCATTAAGTTTACTCAAAAGAGACTAAAATTTTCTAAAAGAAAAGGGGAAATCTATGGAAAGTATTGAAAATAAGTAGCAATAAGCAGCAATATTTTGTACTATTTTACACCAGGAAGTCTACTTACATAATCCAAACACCGTCACAGCTAACCGACATTTACTGACTACCCTCTTGTCAGACTCATATCCAAAGTTTTCATATTACATTTCAAATTGCACTTTTGGAAGTTTCTTTCATGTGTAGCTTGTGTGTAGTTTTTAAGAAAATTGCAATATTGATACATTTGGGGTTGTTTTCTTTTGGGTTTTCATTAGTATCAGTCTCATGTTCAGCTGCTGTTCACTGATATTTCCATCATAGAAAAATGAAGCTGTTGGTTTGCACTTGTTTTTAGAAAAAGAAACAGTATATTGTTCTTATTATGCTATGTGTGATGTGATTTTCCCTGTGGACTATCCTGGTAGAAGTAATATGTCTATGAAATTTGAATTAAAATAGATTAAATACCTGCAAAGATGTGCACTACAGATTTTTTTTTCTTCCTCAAATCTCAAAAATAAAGTGATTATTTTGAAAAGACAAGCTAAAAGTACCAATGGAGGCAAGAAACAAGGGTATTATCAGAAATAAACAAAACTATCTGGTATTCCAGCTACTCAACCTCAACCTCTCCCGCTTTTACCCCTGGTAAAGTAGGGATGTATTTTGACTGCCTCCACAAGCAGCAAAACGTTACCAGCTTCTCAGCTTATGGATATTTCTGTATCAGGGTTCCATCTGAGAACTTCAGTGTAATCAAATTCATTACATTATCATTATAGCATTTTAAAATAAATGAGATCATCAAAGAAACCCAATACTACAGGGTTTTATTTGTAATGCCATGCATAACTTAGAATTATCTGCTATAATATTTGATAACTCAGGAAATAAAACAACTTATAAATAGTACAGTTCTGTGTATCCTCATCAACTTCACAGGCAAGCATTTATAAAATTTGAAAGCCCTCAAAGTGAAAGAGGTAGAAATAGACCTTGCAATGTGTATGTGTCCTTGTTCAGGGGTACACAAAACAAAATGAGATGTTTTCTAATGTTACGTGACATTGTACACAAGTATTCAGCGATCAGTTGAAGGACATTTTGGTTTAGGATTTTACATTTTTAGCTGAGGTGTAGGGTAACAGCGCTGTTATAGCTCAAATAGTTCAGAGAACCCTCAGTGACCACTTTACTCTCAGAAGAACCTAGACTCCTATTTTTCTGTGTACATGAAGAAAGCTTTCCATCCAGAAGGCTATGGAAAATGTGCTTTTCACTGTCAGGCTGTTGATGCGCCTTCCTAGAGAGCGCAGTGGAACAGGTAACTGAGCCATAGACAGACTCACAAAGCCTCCCCCTCAAAAAAAAAAACCAAAACAAAACAAAAGCAACTTTTACTAATGCTTCAAATGAAAAGGGGAGTCAAGCAGAGGTGGGCCAGGCACCCATACACTATATTTGTAGTATATGGTTATCAGCCATTATGGTAACACCTTCATCTACTGGGATTTTGCCCTCAGTAGTACAGCAGATTTGTAAAAGGCCAAAAGATGTGTAGAACCTAATTCTCAGGTCTGCCTTCTAGTTCTGTTTCTTTAAGGATTTTCTTTTTATTTGTTTGTTTGGTTGGGTTTTTTTGTCCAATTTCTGTGTGGTTTCTTTTGTAGGTTTCAGCTGAATATATACATATGCACACATACAACTACATATGTATGTGTATTGTTTTGCAAATGTTCTCAGTCACGCTTTTTTATGCTTTGCATCATTTATTCATATATCTTCCATGTTCTCTTTTATTTTTTGCTCAACTAAACCTTATAATAAATTATTATTAAATATAATCTGATAGCTACAGTCTTCATGGTTTGGTTTCTTTTCCTGAACATGGGGGGAGAGGTGGGGTGGAAGGAGGGAGGGAGGAGAGCAGGGGCTACACTTCTATTCCATCCACAAATAGAAAGCACTGAAATAACTGTGATGAGCAGCAAGAAACCTGTAAAACCACACAGCTGTCAGACAGCAAGCTGCTGTTCATACTTTTAAATCTACGTTCAAGGATCCCTGATATATTTGCTTTTCTGATCTGAATAGTACTGTTTGCCCAGCTGCAAACTAACACTTCCTTTGTGGAAAATAATGGATATTTATTATTCTATAGAGCACTCAATTTGAGATGCAATAATCATGGATATAGGCAACATTGAGCACATTTTCTTTCTTAACCCTGTCACGTAGGCTTTTCAGAAGCATAGACACCTCAGACCAAATTAACTTTGTGTAAACGCTCCATTCTCTATGTCAGAGCTTATCTAAAATTTTTAAGAGTACACCTACTGGGTAACCCTGTTTAAATTGAGGAAGTACAAATAATCTTTACATCTGAATCAAAAAAAAATGTCAATGCTGCAGACTGCCATACAGTACAGTTACATCTGGTGTACGCTAGCCCAGGCTGGGTGTCCAGCCAAAGCAGCTCAGGCAGTGCTCAGTACAGCCACTTTGACCTTTCACAATGGTGCAAAGAAAATGAAGTATAAGCTGGAAATATAAGGCCTGCACTCTGGTTATTTCATTCCTAAAAAGGAATCTAATGGTCTTTTCTTAGGTTTAAATGAGACATCAGTTTCAGTTGACATAAATCTCTGTCTGCTCAGGGGATGATTCTTATTCTCTTCTTCCTGTGTTCCATGTGCCATGAGAATTAGAATTTCCATAACTGTTACCAGGCTAGAAGAACATTAAAAAACATTAATAAACATTAAAAAGAAATACTTACGGAATTTTCTTCAAAACAGCTGCAACTTTGAAAAAGGAGAAAAATGCCACATTTTCCTCATATGCTGATTTATTATTGGGAAATATTCGACCATCAATTGATTTTTTATTTTTTTTGTCTTCGTGTATGCTACAGATACATTTCATGTTAAAACATATGTAAAAAGTCTCACTTTGAATGCTTCCCAGCTGTCCTGCATCAGGTGCCTGGTAAAGCACCAGTGGAATTCCCCCCTTCCCCTCACATACACACTACAGATAATAAAGTAGTCTCTTGTTAAACTTAAAACATAAATTACCCTGAAGTTCTTGACCATGCTAAGAATTAGTCATGTAATTAAGACAACTTAATGTGACCATGCCCTGATTAACTGGCATGGGAGGAAATGTGTTTTCTGAAGCAAATGACTAGTCCATAGCCTATGATCACTAGTAAGAGCTTCATTCTGGTACAGTGACCCAACAGTCAAAATGAGACAAATGGAAATGGCATGAGGTCAAATGGCTTTATAAGGATATACTGACAGTGGAGCTCACCACTGGATCATACTGAGGGTCATCTGAGAGGATATAAGTGGAAAGCCAGTCTCACATCCACGGTGAAAATGGGGTCATTTCCTTAAGTACAGCATAACTTTATACCCCAACTTAAAATATGAAGAGGCAAGGCAGAAGCAGTGAAATTGTCTCGGTTTTACACTTCTGAAGGCCTTGAATAGGATTATCAAATGAGGGTTTGGGGGGGGGGGAGTTGGGGGAGAGAGACTTAGAGCTGCAAAATATTGATTATGACAGTACAAAAAGAAAGAAGCACTGAAGCATCTGTCCCAACAAATTACAGTGAAGCTCAACTAGAAAAAATAGAGCAAGACAAAGGTTATCACAGGATACAATTGTTTGCTTCACTTTTACAAGTAGTGACTTGAAAATAAATAAATAATACACATGCTAGTGAACCAAAAGAGCTAATTTGTTAATAATGTGGAACACAGTTACAACTCTAAATGTATCTGTAAAACATTAAAATCATACAAAAAAGAGTAAATAGCAGTAATCACACTTTAAAATATTACATTTTTCCTGTCTATATAGTTTAAGATTAGACTATAAGATTTAAGGGATATAAAGATCAGATACACAAGAGAAAGGTGTCAAGAAATATACATTACAAGATATGAGTTAATTCCACCTGCATCTGAATAGGATACAAATCATTTGAGAAGGCCTCTGTGATCCTCGTCCTCTTCTTTCTGATGACACGCATTCAGTCAGAAAAACAGTGGAGGGAACTGCATCATGTGTGATAGTATACTCCAAAATATCTAATTCCAGCATACAAGATATAATGCTGGTATTGCCCACTGAAACCAGTAATTACAATAAAAATTCCAAGTAATCTTTCCTCTGACTTGCAAACTGTAACATGCATGGAATAGATTAGCAGTGTTTCTTGAAAGCCTGGACGGAGAAAAACAAGCCCTTCGATTCAAGAGCAAATGTGAGAAGTTGCTGCCAACAAGTTCCAGATAGTGCATCAGACAAAGAATTTCTGCTCACTCTTTCTTTTCATCGGAAGCAGAGGTTCTGGATCACGCCAATAGCGTATACTTGGCAAGGAATACAGCCAACTTAGGTAATGGTTTAAACGATTAGTTGGATCCAGCTGTGAAAAAATTTGGAACATTAAATCATAAAACACAAAAATGCTAGAAGATGTAGAAACCCCCAAGATGTCACCTGCCATCTACGTACAAAATAGGAAAAGTCTATGCCTAGGTTTATATTATTCCTGACATGTCACCTTTGGTATGAAAATGGAATTTCACCTAATACCACTGTGAGCATTTAGCTGACTAAGGAACTTGAGTAAGCCATTTGTTTTTCTAATGTAAAAAATAAGCAGGGGGAGGGGAGGAGACACAAGCAACAACATGGACATAAACTGTCATTTCTTTCATAGGCTGTAGAATGGATTAGGTTTTTTCAAGTTTAAAATGTTGGCAAGAAAATTCAATTTGCACATCTACCTTTTTTTTAACTGGTACTGGAAAGGATAGTAGGACGAGCTGTTGAACGCCTTCACTTTTACCTGCTTCAGTATGTTAAGCAAGTTGTTTTGTTACTCACTTTTTGTGATAAGCAGTGATGATGCAGATCAGTAGAAAAGCTAACAGCAGCAGAAATTCCTCCAGCTATGCTGCCAATAAACTATTTGTGATCCCAAGTTGCTAAAATACAATAGTAATAAATATTAGTATTTTGCATAAACCAGCTTGAACTTTTTATGACAAAATAAGTTGAAAATCAATGATCATGTAGAGACATTATTTGATGACAGCTTATGCTCAATATTCAGACCTCACAACCATTTCCTCATTTCTAAAACACCTTTGTTTTGCTAAGCTAGTTATTATGAAAGTTGTGAAAGGTGAGTGAGCACAGTCATATGAAAAAATGCTGCTGCCTTCTGTAATCCTTTCCTATTGCCTTCCCTCCCCTGGTAAGAAAGCATTGTGTATGTAAGTGACCTGATATATGGATAATGAAAGCACTCTGACTACTTAAGTGAATGCTATTGGCATCGTAAAAATTATCCTGTAAGAGATAACAAACAATCTTGCAATATGTCCATAAGCAACAAGATACTTTTCAGAGTACCAGGAAGAACACCTCAGTCCTCAAGAGGATTTCTATTTGGTACTACACACAGCAGTACCAACTATTTTCTGCTCTAATTCAAAAAGAAACCTCTTCACTTTTTAACAAAAATACTTCCACAGAAATTTCTTCTGTTTAGTCGCTTTTTTTTAATAACATATTATTGTATGTGCTTTGATGACGGAAATCAGGAAACCCATCCTATTTGTTCTAGCCTAAGCAAAAATAATTTCTTTGAGAATTACAACCAAGGCAGGGAAAGTTACATTTACAGTAACTTTGCTTAAAATGCATTGACTTCTTCAGTATGGAGTCATATCTTCAAATGAAGCTAAGGAGCAACTAGGCTGGAAAAGATGTGATAACTAAAACAGTAGAGACAGACAAGACAATGGCCTCTAGCTGTAAGTCAATATATTCTTACAGTGCCTAGGTTTGTATTGTGGTAATGTGATATTACTCTTATTTTTGAGGTGAAAAAAGCTGGAGGCAAAACCAGAGGTAATATACTCAAAGTCACACAGGAAGCCATGGCACAAGTCCTCAGTACAGTTATCATGCATTTAAAACAGCTAGAATTTTTCTGTTGTCACAATTCTAAACTTGGGTAGTAGTAGGATTTAAAGAAAAAAAAAAGTGCTTACACCACATAACTTCAAGCCAGCTTTTTGCAGCCCACCACGGGGCCCTGCTTCCTGATTCTGTGTTGCACCTCTGCACTTTCTTCAGTTTCTCAACATGTAGGAGTAAAACAAAAAAAGGCACAAAAAAAGTGAAGATGCCCTGGGATGGAAAAGGAGTAATGCTACTTGTATTACTTAGCACAAGAGATGGTGGTCGTATTTCATGGCCACAGAGTTGTTTCTTGTATTTCAGGTAAACCCTAGCAATTCATTGGTGAACAGGGACTAAACAACTGTTGTTAGATTAGTCGCTCTTTGATATTCTGCCCGCTGTATGGGGGAAGATAGCATTCAAAGAGGAAACCACAGCTTCCCTGAAGAGCTTTCATTCTGGATAGACAAGAAAGTTACATGCTCAGTTCCTAGGCAAAAGAAAACAGTATCATTAAGGACTGTACTCCCAGCTAAACCAGCTGCTGAGCCATCACCACATCTTTTCCTTTCGGGATCAAAAAGGCTCACAGCTTCTTATCTGGCTGTCCTGAGTACCAGCTGAGACATGCTCAGGTACACCTCTTTAGCATTAATGTGCTCATTGGAAAAGATAAAAAAAATAATACTGATTACAGAAGAGTTGTATCCTTGCATTCCGATTATTTTACTGGAAAGAAAAAAGAAAGAAAATTCTCTCAGAAGTTTATGCTGATGAAGGTATGTGACACAACAGAGAAGGCTGCCTGATAACAAAAAGTGATGCCTTCTGTATTATAATCACATATGAAATCACTCTACTACCAGCATGGTTTCATCTGCTGTGTACTTAAAATGACAGGATAGTGCATATAGTTATGATCAAATTCAGGAAAAATTATGTCCTTTTCCAGGCATTCAGCTGCCTGCCCCAGAAAATCATTATCTCTGCCATGAGTAGTTAAGGAGAAAACATCCTGTGTTCATGGAGAGAAAAATTTAAAATCTTATATTTTATCATCAAGGATGGGTGAATCTGGATAGAGTTCCACACTTCATCAGCATCCCCATCCTTCACTCCAGACCTTATTTTTCTTTTCCTGAATTTTCACCCTCAGCTTTATCAGGTTAAGATAATCATCTAGGAGTTAATGAGTTTGGGAGCTGAGATTATCAGCTGTCAGTTAAATTTGGATAAGAAAAATCATTAGATTTTTTTTTTAGAACTGACAACAGCTCAAAGCCCTTTTGCCTTTTCTCATTTGAAGTGATCAAAGCCTTCCTGAAGCATTTGTTTTCTTTAACTAAATAAAATCTTTTGTGATTACTGACTTTAATG
Source organism: Myiopsitta monachus (assembly GCA_017639245.1). Lineage (NCBI taxonomy): Eukaryota > Metazoa > Chordata > Aves > Psittaciformes > Psittacidae > Myiopsitta > Myiopsitta monachus. The sequence continues at coordinate 7,920,375 of CM029918.1, forward strand.
TAACATTCAAAAGTGCAGAAACATGTCAGAGGCTTGTCATGTGCCTCTTTAGTTCTTGTGTTCTCATCAAAGGTGGCATGCTGACGGCAGGCTATTAAGTGTATTTTCAGCATCAGTTCAATTTCTGTTAAGTATTAGACAATGTGTCTCTTTCTCTGCCATCTTTCTAGCCTTGGCACTTTATAGATATGTATACATAGTGAATTTTTTTTTTTGCAGGAAGGTTTTTGACCTTCAGTGCACTGACCGGTTTTGAGGAGGAAGCACTGATAGGCCAGAGAGCAAGTTTGTTCTAAGAAGAGATTTGAACTACACTGTAAAGATCTGCATGTAGTTTGTCACATGCCTTGCTGGACTGGCACATATGGTATGCTAACTAGACATCTGAAATAGTTTTGCCCAAATCTCAAAGGCAGAAATCCAGCATGAATGCATTCATGCCCAGAGAAAGGTGATTTCCTGAGTAAAGACCCACAGCGTGGTCTGATATCTTGTGTTCACACTGTATGAATTCATGAGGAAAGAAGGAAGTTAATTTCACTCCTATACTGATTGTCCTCACCACCAACTGTAGCCTTATCTTCTGTTTTCTGTGGCACAGAAGTGCTGCTGTCTCCTCCCAGCTCAGAAGGACATAGACAACCCTCAGTGACTGGACAAGTAGTAACCTGCTTTTCATCTGCTGCTGTGAAGATCATACTGGGTGCTGTTTAAAAGCATTTAAAGGCACAGTCAACATGGGTTCACAAAGGTAAAGTCCTGTCCAGCTAATGTGAAAGCCTTCTATTATGGTAAGGTAACCAGCCAAATGGATAAAGAGGATAAATGCAAGATTCTACATCCAAGACAGAGTAACACCAGGCACATATATAAACTGGTAGAGGAGGCCTGGAGAGCAGCCCTGCAGAAAGGGATCTGGGGGTGCTTGTCAGCAGCAGGCTCAACAGGAGTCAGAAGCCAAAAAGGCAAACCACAACATAGGCAGCAGGTCAGAAGAAGTGATTATCTCTCTCTATTACAGCATTGATGCAGCCTCACCTTGAGCACTATGTGCAGTTCCGGGCCCCACAATTTAAGGATATTAAGGTATTTGACTATGGTGTCCAGAGGAGGGCAACAAAGCTGCTGAGGAGGCTAGTACAAACCATAATGTAATTCTGACCATAAGCATGCATTTAAATACAAGCACCACCCAGTTTTTCAGACCTAGTGGAAACACATAGCAGCAGCACAAAATGTTTCTATTTTACTTTGTGTAAGAGAGCTTGCTGTCCCACTTGCTACCAAAGCAAGAAAAATCTTATTAAATCTCTCTGAAAATGGCTGGGTCTTCGGGATGGAATAAGCATTTCTGCTTCAACCCTCTATCTTTTCAGTTCTTTCATATGATATCTCCCCTTCTTTTCCAGTCATCTATCAAAACAATACATGGATTGTAAGTCTGTTTCCTTCATTCAAAAACATGCTTAAAAAAAGAAATCTAATCAAAGGAAAAGGAAAGGTAAGTAGAAATCAGAAATAGGTTCAGATGTGGAATCTGGTGACATGACCGATCTCCATATTATTAGAGTTTTTAGAAGGAGAAATATGGTGAAGAACACACCAGAAATTAATCCAAAGACTCCTGAATACGTTACATTATTACATAATGTTCAGCCTTCTGTTTCTCTAGCTGCTGTCCAACAAAAGCTACACTCCTTTGCATACACATGCTGCTTTATGCGTGCCAGGTTTCGAGATCAAAAATATTTGCAGAAGGCCCTTTTCAGATGGAAATTCCTGTTACTAAAAACAACAATCACAATATTTAGTTGGATAGAATGGATGAACTTCATGATATTGAAAGCGCCTCACAGTTTTAACTTCACTCATGTTGAAAAACATTAAATGCAGTATGCTGACTTCTGCCGACACAACTGCAAGAATAGGGCAGGCTTTCCTGACATCTGAATACCTTTTCCTTCCTCCCTTCCTTTTTTCTTCTTAGAAATTCCATGCTGGTTTTCCTTGCAAAAATACATTCACCTATAGACAAGAAGCAATCTACTTCTTTCTACAGTACCACCTCTCAGGGTCTGCAGGTTTAGAAATATTATCAGCTCTGCAAATAATACTGCGCTCTTATTTCTACTGCCTTTCATCCAAGATTCCTCCTCTTCAAACATTCTCGGGGTATCTCAAAAAAAATAATAATAATAAAAAAGTTTCTTTTATTTTCTCTCTACCTAATCGGAGTTTTCTGTATTACTGCTTACAGTGTAGCTATCCTCCCAGCTCCTAGACTCAGTATTTCAAAAACATCACTGAAACAGGACAAGGCAACAAGATTTGCAGTAAGCATCCAGAATCACACTGACAGACTACAAAAATTGGAGTTTGGTAGCAAATCCAAGCTCTAGTGTGGTTTAACTGTAATGCTAAGCCAAAGAAAACTATGTGACTGAAATTATAGAGCATACACAAAGAACTAGCTTAGCAAGTTTCTGTCAGCACTTGGTTTATTCAAGCCACAGCTGTTGCATCAAGCAAAGGCACTCATGAATTTGTGAGAGACTTCACTGGCTATGCCACAAATTGCAGGGGGAGCTGGTGCCTGGCCTGTAGCTTCTTTCGCCTTAATGTTTCTCCATATCTCACTGCAAATATTGTTATGAAACATTTTGAACGTTAAAGAGAAATAATTGGAAATCCTCGAGACTTCACCTCTTTTGAAGTTAGTGAAAATTCAACAAAACCCACCTCATAATATCAAGTGAGGGCTTAAAAGGGAGACAAGGGAGTGATTTCTGAATCTGACTGTACTTCAGCTTCTGCACTGGTTTTATACTTTTTTTTTCCTCCAATAAACAGGCATAACTATGCTGGCATTGTTAGAACAAAAATTATAAATAGGATTTGTTTCAAGAGCAAAAGAAGCATGGAAACTAAACTCTTCTTGGAAAAAGAAATGTGTAGGTAATTCTGGTAGTTCTTAAAATGACTGTGCTGCTTGCAACTCATATGCTGTCATTTTGCTATGAGAAGCACTTGGAGCAAACAGAAAATATTTCTGTTACTCTACACTTTGGATATGCTTGATTATACCAATATAGCAAATGTTCTGAAATTTGAATGTTTAAAATTACCAAAGGTGAGAGGAATTTTTGTCCTGATGCCTCTTTCTTTATGACATTCTGCTCAATTTCATGGACTTTCATGGTCATGTATCAAGAGTAAAGCAGATTAGCATTTTTTTCCAAGCACATTCTCCACTTCTCAATTAATCATATTGCAGATTAAGTATATTCTGAAGTTTTATACCCCATGCTACAGCTCTTAGATATGTCTACAAACACTCATGTATTACCAGGAGCAGGGCAGTACACCAAAAGCTGGACTGAATACTGCAACAGAAGAAGGACTGGGGTAGAACAAGAACTGTATCTTCAAAATGGATTCCACACAGAAGAACTAAAACTGCATATGCGGACCTAAGCTCCCATTACAATGAAACTGTGACAGTAGTCACAGTAAAACCTACTGAGCTCCTCAGCTCCCCCCAGAGAAACTCCTTACAAGAGTAAGGTTGAGGCCAGTATATATTTACATTTTCAGCTGAGTGTGCTCCTTGTCTTCATTGGAGGGTAAGTCTTGTCCCTGGGCCCCTGTAGCGCTCTGTGCTAATAGGGAATTCCCCTCATATCTTCTTTGGGAGAATGCCCTCCTCTCCCTGCAGACTCACGCAGTCTATCTTCTTCCCAACATCAAAACAGTATTTCACAAACAGGTCAAGTTCAATAATGAGATCCGACAAGCTTAAAACAAGCTTCTTTCTGTGGAAACATGAATAATTGTTAACTTTGCTATCTTTTACATGCTGCTAATTGGAGTATGGTATTATTTAAATTAACCCTCACTTGTTATGGAAGAGTTATTTTATAGGGTGACAGTGTTAATGCCTCAGAAGGTCCTACTGTGAAAACATTTACCACTTCCTCTTTTACTTACCAGCCGCAGTAAAAATCATCACATGGGTTTTGTTTCTCCCAGTAGATACACAGTGGAAAGTTGCAAAATCAGAGGCTGTAATGTTTGGGATGACAATTTTGGAGATTGCCTGATCAGAGCAATCCACCAGTGTACGCTCTTTGAAATCCGAACCAAAGCTTTGCTTCCTTGATGAGCTGCACAGAACAATGGTATCTACTTGATCTGCTATAATCCTTTCCCACATCACTTGCAGCACTGAATCTCCAATTTTATAAGGGCAAGTAAAAGCAACATTTTCTCCTGGCATGTTAAACACAACACTGTTTTGTTTCTGAGATTCTCCAAAAACATTTGTTGGGAAAAAAAAAAAAAGAAAAAAAAAACAACACCAAAATAAAAAAAACAAACCAAAAAAGGCTTATAATTCATTCAAGGGAAGTTTAGTATCGATAACTCCTGTTTGGCAAATATTGATGAAATTGACTTACAGCAGAAAGATATTCAGATCATTTGAAAAATATATTGATATTGTAAAACATCTGTGACTATATTTTTGTGCACATTTAGGCAAAACAATCTTTATGGAACCATGAGTCTGTGATGATATTGCAAGAAGACTACTTCTATAAATTTTGGGTACACGAGTGTTTCATTAACAGCTTCACCAACTATTCAACTGAATAAATTGTGGGACCAGTTTAATTAAATTTGCAATAGTCTTGTTCTGCTTTCACACTAACTAGAATAAGAAAATGATTTGATGTGACCCTCAGGACATCCATTAGTAAATTATGTTAAAATATATTCCAGCCTATGAATTACAATTCTTTCATTCACAAACCCCACCACTTAAATAAAAAAATTCTTATCCGTTCATATGCCCTCCTTGGGAAAAGCCTGTGTGATAGTCAGGCTGTGGTATGAAAGGAGACTTCCAGGCAAATTCAAGACTTCTACCACATATAAACCATAGGTGTATCTTAACACATTTTTTACTTAAATCCCCCGGCTCTGAGTTATTGCTTTTAGTAATAGAATTCACTGCGTACAGTTATAATAAATAAATAGAATTAAAAATAAAAGCTCTTCAGTGGAGAAACACTGTCAATGTTTCTGATATTCAGAGCATTCAATAGTCACTTGGTTTCTGAAGTAATCTATGTAATGCCTGTATCTCCTAAGTTAGGAGTTTCATCATTTTGAAGGCTAATGCTGAAAAAGGTTAATGATCAGAGTGCTTTTCCTATACTATAAAAAGACTAATCTTTCAAGCTTCTCAATTAGTTTCTTTCTTATTAGATGTCTTTAAGTAAAAAAATGTCACTACTGTGCATTTTTAATGTGTTTGCCTCTACCTATGGCAATAACTGGAAGCAGAGACAGAAAACTAAAATTGCTTAGGAAAAATGATAGTCATTAAAGGCATCAAAACGTGTTTATAAATAAGCTTTAAAATGAAGATGCAACCAGATTCATTGGGATGGCTGCAGTAGGACTCTGGGTGGAACTAAATGCACTTTAGAACTGAGCTAGATTTAAATTCTCTTTGATACATTTTTTTATCAAAACCCAAGGGAGTATATGCTGATAAACTGTATTGCTTTGGTTGCTGGTAGTGCCAGGGTTGTCTATATCATAGGTACTAAAGAAATCATCATTACAGGGTAGCCTAACTCACCTCCTAAGATAGGTGCAAAGAGAAGTAGGACTTCATAGGGGAAAGTATACTACTGGAAATGTACGAATAATCTTCCATGTTGACAGGACAGAGAATTCATTGTGGAAATCTCTGACTTCTGAGACTTCTGCAGTCTTTGTGAAACAATGAATGAAAAAGTCTAGCCTGCAGTTTTGTATTAATGGAACGCAGCAGAGAAAACTTACATTCCCTCTTCCTTTGGTAACCAAAATTATGGTTAAAACATTGAAATGCTGAAAGACAAAAGGAACTGTGTCTAATGAGTTTACCTAAAAAAAATAATAATAATGAACTTGAAGACCCATTTAGGCTGCAATCAAGGAGACAGAAAGTTAATGACAGACAAGAACAGAAGAGAGATAAATTCACTAAGCTAAGCAGAAGGTACAACACAGTGAAGCTAATTAAATCCTTGGACAGCTTCCCAAAGACAGATAAATTTCTACTACAGAAGATGACTGCCAAGGCTGGATAATCATTTAAGATATCAGGCTACTTCGAGCAAGAATTTACTCATGGAAGCCTAAGGATTATTCAAATTAGACTAAATGACTACTGTGATAGGACTGTACACTTGCAAAATATGCTCCTTGAAGTGCAGTCACTCGAAAGTCAGTACATTAGAGCAGGTAATATTTTTTATATCAAGAAGAGTCAGATCTGCAGATTGAGATTCAGGTCTGCCAGTGAGGAGGAGTAAATGAAAAGGTGATTGAAATCAATTCTCTCTCTTTAATATCACATTCTTAGAGGTCAGACCCTTTCTGCCTGCTCTACTTTTCAGGCTACTAAATTCTAGCAACTATCTGCAATATGGTAAAATGCATTTCTTCTTTGAGAAGTGTCTTCCTCTTAAGTGTGCAGTCTTTCCTGTCCTCTCCTATGAGCAAGCCCTCCTGCTACCCGCATTCGTCTTAGGAACCTTGAAGTCTCTCTATCCTCTCCTGGGTCCATCCATGCTATCCTAATTATTCCATGCCAATGCCACCTTGAACTCCAGGTATTTCTCCTACCTAAACGTGTTTTACAGGGAAATTATGTGTATGATGCTACCTCCCACCTTCAAAATTATTCCCATCTGACCCAAAGTACAGCTATCCAGGACTGTACACCAACCAGCCTACTTCCCTGCCACTCTGCTATACATTTGCTAGAAAAATGTGCATTACACATATGGTCAGCTACAGACAAACAGATAAAATATTTCCTACCAAAATAATGAAAATCCCTTCTGCCTTATAATTTATTAATTAACTTTGCGTGTTATATTTGCCAAACAATATATCCTGGCTTCCCAATAATATATAGTACAACATAGTGTAATATACTGTCATAGGCACATTACAAAGCTAAGGCTGCCTTGCAACTTCAGTGAAGAATTTGCAGGTACAAATCTTGATATATTTGTATAACCTTCTGATATACAAAAAAATAATATGTTAATAATGGGAACTATGTGCAAACAGCCACGTTAAAATAGAAACAGGTTTGAGATTCTCAGCTCCCTTACATTCTATCACAATCATTATTAAAGAACAGGTATCCTGATATTTTTTTTATTTTCTTTGCTTTGCATTTGTACTTTACTGTCCAGTAGGCAGCAACATCCTGGTACTTTCGATAAAAGATGCAAACCTCTCCCCTTTTTACAGCATGATACCTTGCACAACTTTAATGATTATGTAGGGCACAAGCAGGGGAGATCTACATAGTTCTAATTAAATCTTCCAAGTATACTGAAGTGTTCCAGGCTTTTGTTTTAAGCGATTGTCCCATTTTATTTTGACACCAGCATCAGCATAGCTCTTTCATCCTCACTCTCTGTTCAACCACTTTCTTTATTTAGCGCCTTCCTGAACACAGTTTCTTTGCTTTCAGGCTGGTACATGTGGGATGAGAACCTCTCACTCTGAGAAATAATTCTACAAGAAAAAAGCAAGCCCCACACACCTTCACAACCCCCCCAGCCCCCTACACACTCACGGCTCGAGGTGGCACACGATGTGTGAATATCTCAGAAATGCAAAAAATAATATAGCATTGCATCTGATAAAAATAGAGTTCCCCTGCCTGCTGCTCGTTTCAGCCACTGCCACTGCTGCCTGCTCTGCCCCTGCCATGGTCATGTCATGTCGCCTCCTAGACAGAAAATATAAGGGAAGGTGACAGAATGCACTCTAAGTGCGTTTGCCTCTGCTTCGAAGAAGAAGTGCTCTGTGTTTGATATCCTCCCACAACTATTCATATTTCTATTTACCATTAGACATTTAAAGGAGAAAAAAAAAAAGTGAGTTTTCATTTTCTTTAAATACACGATCTTTCAATATTTTCCTTAGGAAAACAGATCTCAGAAATATAGAGCTATAAAAGAGTGTAAACCAGCTTCCCAGGATTTAAAGGATCAAGCACCTAAACTCAAACTTTGCAGCACACAAATTGCTGGAATTAAGAAATACTTTCTGAGGAAAAAAATAAAATAATGGTGTAGTCATTTTATTATTTTTGCTTCCTTTCCCTTTCCTGCCCTTGCTGAAAACAGAAGTGAAAATGAATGTTATGTAAAAATTTGGTCCCCACTCTTTTGGGTAGAGATTTTCAGACTTTCTACTTCTTGATTCCTGTCCTATCCAGTTCAATTTATTTTTTTTACACTAGTCTTCAGCTTGTTTATTCTTTTTTAAAGTCAGGTATCTATGACACTTGAAGTGTTGTACACTGAAAGTTTAACCAGTCCCAGATTTATAATTGTACACAAGGTTCAAGAATATCACTCTGGACAACAGATAAATCTCATACATTCCTCCTGGTTTGAAAACATTTATGAAGAAACCAATATTCATATTTCAAGATCTAGTTCTGCAATATCAGAAAGGCAAAATTCAACACAGTAAAATAAAATGTACAGAAACACTCTCTGGCTTAACATGTTTCTGCATCTCTCTTGAGGCTTAAAGCTTAGCAGAGGTTAAGTACAATCAGAGCTGGATTTATACAAAGAGTGTTACATCAACATAATATTCTTCTTCTGCCTATAATAAGAAGAGAGAAATCAAATTGCAGATGAAAAGGAGGCTTAAAATTTTATGAAGATGAAGTTTCTCTTAAGCTCTTCTTTGCACCAAGAAAATAAACTTTCAGGTAAGGAAATACTTCAAGAGTGACCCCTTTACCCTTCCTGAATATGCTAAATATGGAATTATATCTAGTTCCTAAACTAATGTCTTCAAATTGTATTAGGACATACCACATGGTTTTGTTGAGTTTCTAAAAAATCTGGTTTTCCCTCATTTTGGATGAGACCCAGAAACAAGGCTACATAGTTGCTCAATAAGTTAGAACAGTAAAGATCTTAATTTCTGATGAGCCACTGACACTTGTTCTACAGTTGGACTCAGAAACGAGCAGCAGTGCTGTGTTTAAAAAGAATGCATTTTTCTAATAGCAACTATTTGAATCATAAATGCTTAAATAAAAGTATTTATGCTCCTATACCCTTAAAACATCCCTTTAAATATATATTAAATTATAGTGCAACAGTTTGGTGAATCTTTCTGTGCCAATCATGAATTCTGCATAAACACTTAACATGCAATTGTAATTCACCTGCCAATTGAACTTTATTTAGGTATATTCCATTGCTCTTCATTTTTATTTTACTCTTTTAAGCTGAACTTTAGTTACACAGAGTGCAGGGAAAGGGAAAAACCAAAGACAGGGAGAGAGAGAGTACAGTGCTAATAAGAGTGAGAAAACGCATGTTTTCTTCAGTATAAACATTCATGAACTTCCAGCAGAGAGAATTTGGTTGCTGGGGAAGAAGTCATGTGATGAAAGCATATAATGCATTATGTCAGGATTCACCTGCAGGACAGTCTTGAAGATATGAGAGGTCAGAATATCAGATTTTCATTCTCTCTCGGAATTTCATCAATTCAGGATGAAGGGAATTTACCAGCAATGGGAGTTCAATATGCAGACAGGAGTGGCACAGCCTGTCTCACTCTTCACTTTTTGTAAACAACCCATATTGTCTCATGGTGGATGAAGAGAAATTTTATACTGAGAAACTGCATGTCACAGCATGTGTGTGTGTGTGCACGCATATGCCTACCTGCTCACACCTTCCATGAGGCTCTTGAGGGCTGGACTTTAGCCAGGGCAGAGGATATCATGTTTTAAGCCATACAGAAGAGAAAAGGTAGGGAGGAAAAAGGTGTGAAGAATCAAACTGGATACTAAGGACAACTATTTGAACAACATTCTCAGGAGGGAAAGCCATGGGTGCCAAAGCAATGGACAGGGCACACAAGAAGTCGCCCAGCCACAGAAGCATTGTAACTAAAGCTCAGGAGTGAAGCATGAGGATGCCCTGTGCGAAATTTCTGCCCTGCATCTCAGATCCTAGTTATTACTTTTAATGTATTATTTTATGGATTTAAAATATATTGGAGAAGAAGAAAAGATACATTTTATTTGATGAATTTATTAGGCAGCTTTGTAACAGGTAAGAAAATGGAAGAAATCAAATGTTTCTTTTCCATTTCTTTTTGTCCTTATTAAGTTATAAATTGTATTCCTGGTCTGACAAGCCAGCTGAAAGAAGTATTCATCATTAGAAATACAAGCAGCAGAAATAAGTTCTGCAGATAAAGCATTTCAGAAATTAAAATATTAATCACCTCTTAGTTATTTCCTTTAAAGTATTTGGAAGTTGAACTGTCTGAATCTGTAATTCCTTTTACCTTCTGCTTTTCGCCTATCTCTGTTCATTCCATAACCTATCATATATTTCCCCAAATAAAATACTATTCAGTCTGTCTTATAGAAATTAATACTATCTCCTAAATTTGGAATATTTCAAAGCTGTCACTGTATGCTTTCCATTTCCCCCTGCAATTGCATCCTGTAATGATTTCCAAATTCCATTATCTCAAAATTTCATGCATCACATTTACACTGAGAAGTAAAACTCAAAGTTTTTTGTATTGGTTTAACTACTGGGTATTACAGTAGCTATGGTTGATAGTAGAGGAAATACCATACTCCAGTAAATATCTATTTCACATTGATAGCTGCAGTGGCATAGAAAAGTAGCTGAGAAAATGAAGTATTTTTGGCTTATAGAGGTTGGGGGATATTTGCCCCCTAAAAAAAATTAACCCACTATATTCAACTACAGGTCAGTTTTTACTTCCTTAACTGCACCCGTTTGTGCTTAGATAGTATTTCAAGGTTCCTCCCAGGTCAACTGCCCCTGCTTTCATCCCATCTATACTTCCTTTTTATGCTTGAGTTTAGTTAGGAGCTTCTTTTCCACCCATGCTTGCCCTCCAGTATTTTCATTTGATTTCCTGCTTGTCTGGATAGACAATTGGAGGAAGTTTCCATTGAAAATCTTTCCTCTGTTAACCTTGGTATTCTTCCAAGAAGACCCCTGAATGGGTCAAAGTCTGCTCTTCAGAAGTCCAGGGTTGTGATCCCACTTTTTTTTATCCCCCCTTTTGGGATCATGAACTGTGCCACACAGCCAAGCTTGCCCCTGATCTTCACAACCCCAACAAGTTCCCCTTCTGTAAGTCAGAGGTTGAGCAGAGTGCCTCATTTCTTCAACTACTTAATCACATACTGAGGAAGTTATCATCAATGCACTTCAGAAACCTACCAAATAGATTGTGCCCTGCTGTGTTGCTCCTCTACAGCTACCAAGTGGTTGAATTCTCCAATGAGGACAACAGAATGTGAAGCTTCTTCCAGTTGTCAGGTCTTATCTGTATCAGGCCTGGTTACCTGATCAGGCAGTCAGAAGCAGACACCCACCAGAGCATCACTTGTGTTAATCTACCTGCTAATCCTTACCTATGAGTTCTTGGCTGGCTCATCATCCATCCCCAGGCAGAACTTCATGCATTTCCACTGCTCTCTCACATGAAGGGCAGCTCTCCTTCCCTACTGTCCTAAACTGTCCTTCTTAAAGAGCCCATATCCAGCTATTGCCACACTCCAGTCACATGAACCATCCTACTGTGCCTCTGTGATCCAAAGGGATCATAGCCCCGCAATTACAGAGCTCTAATTCCTTGTTTGTTGCCCGTGCTGTGTTCACTGGTGTACAGACACTTCATATAACCATCCAGTCTTGCTTATTTCCCAGAAATTATTTCCCACCTCAGTGTGTCCACTTAGCATTTCCTCATTTTTGTGAACATACTTGGAATGGTCACATTGTGCCCTGATTTGCTGTTTTCAGGATGTTTACGATCTACATAATCCCATGCCGTTTGCTGGGCAGCCCAATCCACTTCCTTGCTCACTTTATGGGCTGTAATCTCACTTTACGGCTAAAGCTCCAGTCACCAGCCTATTGGCAAGGACACTTTTTTCCCCATGTGATTAGGTGGATCCTGTCTCTTCCTAGCAGTCCTTGGTCATCAAAAAGGTCTAGTAAAAAGGTAACACCTTGTTGTTGACACCAGCCATGCAACTGGACCTAATGAATCCACCCTCTCTTTCTACAGATTTTCCCTACTTTAGCAGGATCAAGGAGAAACCACCTAAGCCTCCCATTCCTTCACCACCACCTCCAGCACCATGTAGTTATGCCTGATGTGCTCCAGGTCTCTCCTACATATGAAGAAGCAACAGAGGTTAGGAGTCCAGGGACTGGGCAAGGCTTAGCAGTCTCACTGCAGCATCCTAGAGTCTACCATGGCAAGCAGCATATCTCCCTAGACAGCAGGTTGGGTCAGCAGCTGAACAGTGAGTCATCCCCAAATTATCACACAACAGCAAGTCAGTTAATAGCTACAGTAACCAGCTGACACACAATGCATGTTCATCAAACAATTCTCATAGAGAACATATAAAACAGCCCTTATAATTTTATCTTATTTTTGTAAAAACAAAGTAGTCCTCATGGGTAGTGATTGCTACAATTACTGTGGCATATTCTGATGCAAGCAAAGTAACCAAGAGTACATAAAAATATCCTTAGTCTTAGTAACTAACTGAACACTCAGAATGGTAAGGAGTAAAAAGAAGAAAAGAGGAGGGGAAAAAAAATAAAAGTAAAGAAAATCCCCAGTGCTGAATAAAAGGATCTGGATGCTCTGATTGATAGCCAAATAGAATCAAAAATGTTATCGCGTTATCTGTTTCTAAACCACAAATTTTCTCAGGTAACAACAGATAGTCATACACAAGACAAAGGATGCATTTGACTGCATCATTTAGCAATGGTAAGACCTTAGATGGAACATGGTGTTTCATTCTATGTATCTTAATAAGGTTATATACAAACTGGAGAAAACTCCTATGAGAATAAGAATGATGACATTTACAATCATTAATTAAGAAGAAAAGTTAAAATAATTGTTTTTGTTTACTACAGAGGGATGACTGAAGGCTGGCAACATGAGAGCCTTCCCCATTTTTTCAAAGGAAGCACTACAGTGAGTTATTAAACAATCATTATTAAACAAGAGATACCTGTGTTAAATATAGTAGGGAAAAAAAATCTCCTTGTAAGGTTAGTTAAACACTAGAATGACTACACAAGAGTTTCATGCATGAATTTCCAACATGGGAATCAGTCAGGGATGATACAGATATGTTTTTCCTGCCTCAGAACACAGAGATGGATGATATTAATTCGGAATGTCTCTTCCAGCCTGAGTTTTCCACAATTCCATAATTCCTTTTGATCTAAGCTTTTCCTTCAGAAAGGAAAAGGAGATACGTACTCTGCTCCCAACACAGATGGTTTGGGTTTGTTGTTTTTTTTCCCCTAGTCTATTATACGGAATGGGCATCCTTAGTTCATCACAGAAAATAAAAATTAAGAAAAGCAGCATTTAACGGGTCAATAATAACAGCAGAGGTGTGAAGAAGGAAGTTTCACTTGCCTATATCTTCTTGCTTTCTAATTAGGTGCTGACAATGTGGTTGACACTGTATAAGATACAGAGAGAATACTTGCTTTGGGGAGTTCAGTGTTTTAAGAGCCAAAGAATGAAGATTCCTCAGGATTAGTTCTTGCTTCTACATGCTTTAAAGGGTTGATAATTTTTCAGTGTTAGACCTATGAATCACATTCTAAATTGAGACAGAGATAAATAGAAAGCAAGCTATTTCAGGTGAATAGGGACTTGAAAAAAATCTAGGCAATGTGCTGCTTTTGGCAGGCAGAAGAATATTAATATAGAAGTAAGTGCTGAGTGGCATGGGTATCATCACACTAGCTAAGAATAGAAAAGCTCTGTCTCTGCTATCACAGAAGAGGTTGATCACTCTATTTAAAATACGGGAGTACTTCATGGTACATCTGGCATTTAAATACTCTATTAATGAACTTCCATTCTTGTTCAGAGTTGCCAGCAAAATATATCCCCTGAGCAAATGGTCCATTGTCAGTGATAGACAGAAATACAAATTTACTCATGAATATTATTTTCATAATAAAAAAAAAAGAAAGAAAATTTCCAATCATATAACAGTGACACAACACCAGCCAATTATGCAACTCTCCGTAATTCACATAATGGATGTAAAAGTCACTATGAACATCAAGGGAATTTTTAAATCAAACTAGTATTCATTTTAACACTTAACTGAAATAAAATGACTGAAAAAATAAACATAAGTTTCAAAATATAAAAAATTCATGTTAGAATTCAAAAGGTTTGAAAGACAAATAAACAAAAGTAGGAGAAAAATATTCCAGGCAATTTTAACGAAATCCATTCTTTATGTAAATAAATATACAACACTGCCATGCCATAGAGGCCAGCTTTCAAATAAACAGGTCACATATATCACATAATTTTTCACTGCTGAAGACTTTTGACTTTCTATCTAGATATTTAACAAAGACACGTCTATGGGAGTAGAACAATACCATTTTCTGATCTCTCTAAATTAAGTTAAATTTACATTGTAAATTTGTCTATCGTGTATTTTAGGATTGCTAATCTAACTTCAACTGATTGAGTTCTGCATCACAAAGCTAATTTACTTTGCTTCTAAGACAGTTTTTACCTATACTCAATCATCACTGATTCTGTTAAATTTAAAATAATGTTTTAATTATACATTTCAATGGAAACAACACCTCCTAATCCAGGGATTGCTACATTTTAATGCAATGCAAGCTAGAGAATTAACTATTAATAAGACCAAGTAGTCTGGGAGGATGTGTGAAGCCCAGGAAGCCAGATGTACGTATCAGGATTTCTTAAATCAGAATGACTCAGAGGATTACTTGCAGTTATGTGGGAGGCATTAATACAGTGGTCTGGTAATGTGCAAGCATTTCACTGAACTGCAGCCAACAAAGAGATGCCTCATACTTTCTCAAGGGCAAGATACAAAAGGGCAAGATTATCATTACAGGCAATGACAATACAAAACTATAACCAGTGGTACATTGTGTGTCATCAGAGATAGGAGAGTATGATAGGAAACAAGTTTTACATGGTATCTATATAGGAAGCTTATATTAAACCCATTAGAGTCCAACAAGTTATTGGACCTGGAAGACATTTTAAATGTAAATTGTCACTAATTTATTTTGCCAGGTTGGGAAGAGGACAAAAGTCTACTTCAGAGTTGTAGAAGTCTTAAGGTCTTGATGTAGAGATATCAATGGGAATACTGTTTAGAACCAAATATTTGTCTGTTGATCTCACATTAACCTTTCCTGTTGATGTATACTCATTATAATGCTCCATGGAATCAGGAATAGCTGAAAAAAAGCAGACTAAGAACTTTAAGACAGATATGCCTTTAAGGATGACAGGGCCAGACCTTAATTTCTCTTGAATAAATGATGAAGAGAACAGAATAATTCCTTAAACTCTTTCTGTGAATTGATACTTTACTGAAAATATCTCTTCAAAGAAGGATAACTTTTGTACTGATGGATTGAACTAAAGAGAAAAGAACCGAAGAATTGCACACAGGTCTGGAAAATTATCAAAATAAACAAATGGATCTATGACTCAATTTGCTATAGGTAAGCAAAGATCTGGGCAAACCAGAAAAAGACAAAGGATATAGTGTGAAGAAAAAGGAATTTGCCAATATCTCTTCTAATTCCTTTGTAAATTGAAGTAATTCCAATAGCCATTCCAAAGTGCTTAGAGACTGGAAACATATCCTTTCTCTGTATACATTTCTTTGCAAAAGTTTTTAATTTGAAACTAAAGAAAGTAGGCAGAGTTCCTGCTGCTGCTTTGCTGTTGTTAGGTACATGGATAGCAAATGGCAAAATGGCACAGCTGTGTACTCTGTTTTGAGTGGCCACCTGGGGTGACAGTTAAACATGCACCTCCATGCACTCCTGCCAACGGACTGATGGAGTACACTGCTCTCTCAATACTCTTTCATTTGAAAGTAAAATTACAACACCTGCAGCTTCAAACGCCCTCTCTTCGAGGCAGCAAGTGTATAAAATAACATCTTTTTGATGATCAATTTCTGCATGATGTCTCCGAAGCTAATGCTTCCTCTATTAGTGGTGAGTTCTGTCCCTGCTCCTCATTTTCATACTGCATGCAAAATCAGTCTTCAGACATAATCTCTACGCACTCTATACAAGAAACTACAGATCATACTTCAGCTGTTCATGAATGAGAAATAAAGGTGAAATAAAACTATTCCTATCTTCACATCTTATAAAAAAATGTACGAATTCTCTCTAAAAGTATGAGGTTTGCTTAGTGCAGGAGTATTTGTGACTCAAAATGTGGGAACGTTAAGAGAAAAATCCCCCCTGAATTCTGTTCTGAAAACTGTTGGGTGTATGCTCATATTGCAGGAAAAAAAGAAGCAACAGTATGACCCAGCTGGCAAGTACCTTCCTGTGGGATAGCTAAACTATTCCTTGCCGATATGCTCATGTGTAACAGTGCCAGAACATACTCTTGAGTTCTTTGCAATTATGGCACACAATTTCAGCACTGCATCCACCTGTAAGACTATCCTGAAGTTACGTGCGAAGTTTCCAATATGATATCCTGAGTAGCTAAGTGTTACTGCTTTTCTGTCAATATGTTTCAGTAACTGCCAATAAAGGTAGCATGGATAATGGTGCGCTGTTCGAAAGAGTTCTGTCTCATCTATTTCATAGACGCTGTAGGAAATCTTCATCCAAAATTTATAGCAAAAATAACAAAAAAGTTTTATTATGTATTTTGATACAGAGCCCACACCTAGTTAAAACAACAACAAAAAAAATCACCACAATAATTCCATCAAAAATTTTATATAACTGGTGATTTATTACCAATTCCAAGGTCTTCCATCTTCTAATGGTGCAAGGATAGCACACCAAGAAAAGACCTCTATAGCCTTCTCTTTCTCTTGGGATCTCAGATCTTTTTGACAGCTCAACCACTGCTTTTCCAAGATTAATATTTTATTTTTTTTTTACTTTTGTCCCTGCTAGAAAAAGAATTGTCTTCATCCCACCCAGACCATGGTGGGAATGAGCTGTTGATCACCAACCAGAGACTAAGCCAGGAGCAGAGTCCTAAATAGAGTCTCTCCAGCATTATTTTGCCACCACATACACCACAAATCACTTGGTAACATCTTTAATCGCATATGAATGAGGGTAACCAGAGTGGACTTTTTGTTTATAAAGACACCTTTATTATAAAGGGAAATAAATAGGAATGTTGTTGAAACATTAATAAAACAGCTTAATTCTTTTCAAATACTTGACTTCCTTCTTTCAAATACTTGACTTTCTTCTTCTTCTCTTCCTGTGACCCGAAATTTTTTTAACTGATTTATCATGTAGTTTCAGGCTTGTTAATACTTGAGTTGCTGGATCTAGTGACTCTACTGTACTATTGTCACATATTTAATATGCATTGTAGATTGATGTTATAGTATTTTATCTTCACTGATGATACACTTCATTCCTTTTGGATCAGTGCTTATAAAAACCATGTTTATAGGCATATATCAAGATCTGAATAGGATTGTTCTCAAAAACTTTGGTTCATTTAATGGAAAAGGATTAATTTTTCTTCAACATTATGATCTCCCTCTATAGTAGTATTTAATTGATATACTTGAAAAAATTGGGGGGAGGAGGTGTCATGGGTTCAGCAGTAGCAGTCGTTTTTTCTCCTTCTTGGTAGCTGGTGCAGCACTGTGTTTTTTGATTTTGTTCCTTGGAACAGTGCTGATAACACCAGTGTTTTCAGTTACTGCTTGGTAATGTTTTGGTCTGGCCAAGGTCTTTCTGAGTCTCATGCTATGGCCAAGGACTTTCTGAGTCTCATGCTATGCTAGGGAGGAGGGGGAGCCGGGAGGAAGCAGGGACAGGACACCTGACCCAAACTGACCAAAGAGCTATTCCATACCACAGCACGTCATGCCCAGGATGTGAAAACGGAGGGCAGAGACCCAGAAGGGTGTGTTGGTGGACTGGGGGTGCACGGCATGGTCAGGTTTTTGGTACTTGGGGGGTTTGCTGCTGGGGGTTGCACTGGCTGTGTCGGGCTTGGTGAGCAGTTGTATTCTCTTTCCTTGTATTTCTCTTGTATTATTACTGGTGGTAGCAGTAGTGAATTGTGTTATACCTTAGTTACTAAACTGTTCTTATCTCAACCTGTGGGAGTTGCATTCTTTTAATTCTCCTCCCCATCCCCCTGGGACTGGGGGAAGAGAGAGAGGGAAGTGAGTGAGTGAGAGAGAAAACTGCGTGGGGGAGGGGTAGAGACTTAAACCACAACAGGAGGGGAGGGTGTGCCTGATGTTAGTTTAGGTTTCCGTTTTAGTGTGCTCAAACCAAGACAGAAATCCCATCTACTGAGAATACTGAATCCCACAGTATCATTTAAAAAAACATACTTCTGGTAACTGATTTATCTTTGTGTGGTATACAGTGTGCTGAAATCTGTAAGTGGATTATCTAATAAAGGTATTGGACTAAAGGTCAACATCCCACAGGAAAGTGACTGCCTTGTTTCTTGCATCATTTCAGATTAACCCTAGCCAGTAGATTCTGGAACAAATAGCTGAGACCAGTACTGCCTTGGCCAGGAAAAGGACTAAATAAATTTGCATTTAACTTTTAGGATTTTATAGAAAATTAACCCTCTGTAACTAAGGGCTCAGCACTGCCAGAGCAGAGATTTGTTTTGCTTTTGATTTTTCTTTTTTGTAATCCGCAACCAGAATTTTCAGATCTTAGCTTACCCGGATGCAACAAAAATGCATGTTTCTAATACCTACACTTGCAATAATACTGTGCTTAAATGGACTGACGGAGGAAAAGAAACCAAGGAGACACTACTTCAGTAATGTTATTCCTTATATAATAAAAATGACGCCAGAGTGAAGCAAGCATGCAGAGATGCCAATAAAGTATCGTAGTTGATGCACTCTGGCCTGGACTGCAGCGTCCTGCTCTGAAGGACCTTGATCAGCTCTTTCACTAGCAGGACATTCCCTCTTACGTGTGAATGACTGTGAATTGTATGGTTATGCCGATGTGCCACGCAGGGGAAATCTTTTAAATTCCAAACTATCTTACCTAACTAAACAATCCAGGGAGACAGAATAAGGTTTTTTTTTTCAAAATCGGGGCTCAATTTCTGATTTGATGAGCGGCAGTTTACTAATAAAATGCTAGCAGAGTGTACATGGACATAGTTGAATCTTTTTGTCTCCCCCTTCCTTTTTCCATCTTTAAAAAATTTTCTTTTAAAAGAAAAGTTGTTTTTTTTTTCTTAATTTAAACTTCCCCACTTCTCTTCCTTTTGATGGAACACCATTGCTAAATGCTAACTTTGTTCCTGAACAAGCACGTACAGAAGAGCTTCCAGAAAAAAAAAAACAGTCCTAGTTGCAGACCAGGAATTCCCTCACCATACAACATAAAGATAAAAATATGGTTCATGGGTTACAAGGTCCGTCCCTGTAATTTCATGGGTAGTTGCAATTTCATCCTCTGAAGATATCCTATAGCTTGTTGACCTGCTACAACAAACTTGGCCCAATGGAAATATCACTGTTACATTGACCAGACATTACAATACCAGACACTTCCTAAATTGCCATGGCTTTCTGTTTTGTATATATCAGAAATCTAAAAACAATGAGAGATTTATTTACCTGGCAGAACAATTTCTATTACCTTTTCTCAAATACCATCTGGGTAAGTTATGATGGAGCAAAAGTATATACCAATATTCTGCAAAGTGCTCCTGATGAAGGATAAGGACTTGTCTTCGCTGGAAGTATTTCCAAAGGAAATTCTTCTATTGCATTTGTCTTCAATATGTATAACATAGATTAGATGCAAGACAGCCATATTTTCTTTATGAGTTACATTAAATTTCATCCAGGATGCCTGGATTTTCATGGCTTTTTTTTTTGGATATATACATTCCAGTTTCACCTTCTGTCATGGTTTAAGCCTCTCAGCCACGCAGTTTTCTCACTCACTCATTCACCCCTCTTTCTTCCCCCCGCTCCCTGAGGGATGGGAAGGAGAATTGAAAGAATGCAACTCCCACAGGTTGAGATAAGAACAGTTTAGTAACTAAAGTATAACACAAAACCACTACTCCTACCACCAGTAATAGTAATGACAAGGCAAATACAAGGAAAGAATACAACTGCTCACCTACACCCAGCCCGACCAAGCAGTGCACCCCCACCTTCTGGGTCTCTGCCCTCTGTTTTCACATCCTGGGCATGACTGTGCTGTGATATGGAATACCTCTTTGACTAATTTTGGGACAGGCATCCAGTCTCTGCTTCCTCCCAGCTTCCCCTCCTCCCTGGCAGAGCATGGGACTCAGGAAAGTCCTTGGTCAAACCAAAACATTACCAAGAAGTAACTGAAAACACTGGTGTTATCAGCGCTGCTCCCAGGCCGAAAGTCGAAAACACAGCACTGCACCAGCTACTGAGAAGGAGAAAAATGACTGCTACCACTGAACCCATGACACCTTCACAGTAAGTAAGTTTTACAGTTGAATCCACAAACTTTCCTTCTACCCTGGTTAAAGCACACATAGAAATTCAGTTTCAGAATTAACATAATTGAAAATTGAAATCATAGAATAACTCAGAAACATCTTTGGCAGCACTACAAGACAAATTCTGCAGAATTTTTTCTCTAAAAACCAAAAAAAGCAAACCCTAGAAATCATTATTACTTCTAACTTGTGAATATCATTGAATAGGTAAAACTTGCTTGAACCACACAGTAACACACTTGTGAATTGCAATTATATCTGTCATGATGCCATAAAAAAAGGAAAGATGTTAACTAGAAATAAGAAAGCAACCTTACTTCCACAAAGCTGGAGACCAGCAGCAATGAAAGCTGCATGGTCCATCTCAAAAAACACTGGAATCGGTGATTACAGTGTGACACAGTTTAATGCAATCTCTGTGCATCATGTGCCCTTCATGTAAAAAGGATGGTTTTCTTTTGAAATAAACAAAACATCTTGCGTTTTTTACTTTCACATTCTAAGAAACACCAGGTTTGATGTCTCCATGCTGTTGCAGCAGAAAGAGTCTAGATTCCTATCAAAATCCACCCCAGAGTAAAGTTTTCACTACCAGAGATTCTTTAGCAGCATGCATGAGTACTATGACAACTGATGAAGCCCAGATCTTTAGGTTTCATCAACAGAAGCAAACAGAATTCTTTCATGCCATGTATCCAAAATCAACAGAATTTCTCAATTTTTCTGTCACTGCAGTTAAACATTTATCTGTTATTCAGGCAGTATAAAATCTAAAGAGAAGAAAGCACAGTTCCTATGCATAAGAGGTCATAATTCTGTGACTAGTTATAAAAGGTAGTGTCCTCAGGACTGAGAATTTATTTTTGATAACTTGTCATGAGATAGTATTTTGGGATCAAAATTATGCAGCTTGAAAATTCTTGTTCAAAGGTGTAAGAATCCTGAGTATTCATGACTCGTGTTGAAATTTGTCAAAACAAGCCACACTGTTACACTTTTTGTGTATTTTTCTTAGGAAAGAAACCTAACCTAAGCCTTATGGAGCTGCTTGAAATTGGAACAAGATTGATTTGAAGGCAAAACTAAGCTTGAATCAACTGGTTAAAATTTTCAAATAAAAAAGCAAATGTAAGTTGAACTAAAGCTGACAACAGAAATGAATATTTCAGGTAATAGCCTGCACAAACGTGAGCAGGACTTAGCATTAGATCTGTTTAAAACATCTTCCACAATGCAACAACCTGTCTGGAAAACAAAAACTGAGTATATTTATCTGTATTAATCTTTGCATGTTTTAGAATAACATAATACTTCTACAGTTTGCAATCACTTCATATTGACACTTCCTAGTTAGATCAGTGATTCTCCATTGTTGTGGCTGCACATATTTCTACTCTACCTTATCAATAAACACAGAATCCACCAAAAGGTGAAGTAATAAAAAAACTGGACTCTATATCAGTTTTTAACTCCAGAGGATGTACTACCTAAATGAGAGCCTGATGTACTCTTAGAAATATATAAATGCATTAATAATAATGTGTTTTTTGTTAAAATTTAGGAAAAAAACAATGTAAAGGTTACTTTCCATAATCTTTTAAGTTGACATGATCCTTGTATTCCTATTATCTAGAACAATTTTCAGTAACAATTCAAGTGTTTTATTAGTTTTCTTCTTCTGGATGGCCTCTTCTTGGAAGGGAGCAGATCTGAGGTTTGATGTGAAAAGGCAATAAAGTTTGGGGGCTTTTTTATTCCTTATGATTCTCCATTTTTACAAGCAACTACCTAATTTTTCCTGTATGAGAAATCATGTTCTCAGCTGTAGGTAATTACATTCATTGTAGATAATGTATTCCCCTTCAATGGGATTTCTTTTTGTTTTATGAAGAAGTTTTATTCTTTGAATTCACAGATACATTACTCACAGATCAAAACTTCTTCAAAAAAAGAAAAGAAAAAATAGAAAATATTGTCTGCAAAATCTTTTCCTAGAAAGCTGAGCTTAGCCTTCCAAATAATATTTAATAAAAATGTCTCCTCATGAAAATTTCTAATGACCTTGTCTCTTCATTTGTGTATTGTTTTTATTTCAGTTATTTCACTATTAGGAGAATTCTGCAAATACTAAAACTTCACAGCAGCACAAGCTTTGAGGACTAATAAAGAAGTCCTACAACACAACAAGCTGCTTTCAAGCAACTTCACATTTATTAAAATTGGGACTTACTTGGATTTCAATTGACCAATTGATATTGTCCCAGCAGAACTAATATTTGGATTTACAAAGTACGTATACGTAGACAGTCAGTAACCTAGTCTGGTGCTGAGTGTAAAAATCAAAACAGAAGAGAACTGAGTTGGAGAATGAGTCTTGTTCTATTTGCATTACAAAGTTATCTTTTCAAGCAGATCAAAAGATTACCCTACATTTAGCTTGTCTAAGGAAACAGAAGTATTACTGATAAGAAAAACGGGAAATTGGAAACTTTAGGAACTGAACTGTGGATTTTGTATTGGAAAATAAAGGATCTTGTGAGTCAAAGAGGTCCAGTTCCTGGATGCTGTGTGGTATCACAGACTTTAAACCCACTACACAGGATTGTATGGTTTCAGAAATTATTTAAATTGATTCCAGATTTATGGTTTAAATCTTCAACCTCAGTGGCTGGCTGTTCTCAAACTGCATTTGCAAAAGAAACAAAAAGACAAACTATCTCTGTAGCTTGAAATATTATTCTTTATGTCATACTGCACATTTATATAACAGTTTACAAATGAGTGGTGTTCCACAAAATGTAAAGTGGAATGAAAAAGATAAATATATATGGGGTTTTTTTTACTATTAATATAAAAAATGAAACTTTTTACACATCCTTTTTCTTCAATTAAAGATAAGATGAAGTACTCGGGAAGTCTCAGAAATGAAGACAAATTTCCTTAAAATTATCTTTCATCCATTAAAATATATAAATTATAATTTTGCTACTCCGAATTTCATGCTTGTTTCTCTCCAGCTGGCATTAAAAGAAAAACAGAAGAAATTAATGCCCAACCCTACATGATGACTAAGTATCAATGTTAATATGTCAATGTCTAAAGACATTTATTTGCGGTACAGCAGGCACAGTTACTACAAATGTCAGGGATTCTTGATCACCTAACCCCAAGAACAGGGCTCCTTGTCATACCTGCTAAAAAAATCAGCCTGTAACTGGAGTGTTCTTACATCTCCCTCTAAGGACTGCAATGCAAGTTTCCCCTAGACCTCTGGGCAACACACCTGCAATTCCCAAATTAGAAAGCTGTAGGCACTGCAGTAAATTGACTCTACTGGTATAATTTGGAAGCAAGCGCACACTTAAAGCATATTTTCACAGAAGATGCAACCCGTAAAAAGAAAAAAACCACGCCATCTCTGCCCTGCCCTACCCTTCTGGCCTGTGGACCTATCAAAACAGGAAGTGTAAGGAAAGGTCCATCATGCAGCTCCCCCCTTTCCAGCCGCTCCTCGTACCTCCCTTACCTCTAACCTCTGTTTCTCCCTACTCCCTGGTACTGAAAGGCTGGAAAATCTGCATATCTCTGATCATCTGTGCATAAGAAACTCACAACAGCAGCAGCAGCTGCACATCTCATGGTCACTCCATCACCTGAGCAGCTCCGTGGGCTCTGCATGTCTGGATCATTGCTTATCTTTCCCTACAGCCTGGCTCTTCTTTCCCAGTAACTCCACTTTCTCTCCGTCCTTTGAATGCCAAGGCAAACAAAGGGGAGGCTCAAAACCAAGCCACATTTACCTAATTGTTGGCTAAAAGCCAATTACAGTTTGCCACCAAAGGCAGGCAGCACAGTGGGATTTTTCAAGCTGAATGTACAACTGTAGGATGTGATTAAAATAAATAAATAAAAATCTAGAAAGAGAAAGAGGAAGACAGATTTTGCAGAAAACACAATGGCGGTCTACAGCTTGGATTTTAACCATGACTTGAACATACATCTTCGCTAACCCTGGGTAAGTCACTTCATCTCCTGGTGCATTAATTTCCCAAACTCTAATATATAGATAACATGTAATGAATGCCACTGTTTCAAAACATGTCACAATAATCTCTGTAATGAGGTACTTTAATGGAAATTGCTGTAAAAGTATGAAGAAAAAGACAGGGCCAGCACAATATGTTAATACCTTTTTCAATGATTCATTAGTATTTAAGATTTAACAGAAAGGCCTGTAGCAATACTGCAGAAAGAGTAGAAAATATACTTCCAGATTGCTGCTATCACAAGAACAAAAAAGGCCTTGACTGTGGCAGTGCAGTGAAGCAGCAACAGCTAAAAAGGAGACCACTCCAGGTACCACTTCTTTATATACAAATATGAGTAACTGGAAAATGACACAGCAAAAAAAATCTTTAGTTTCAGTGAAGATAAACGGGCTGGGAGGAGGGAGGTTTTAGCTCTTTCGCACTTGTTATGAGCATCCCTGTACGTTAACTCTAGCCAAGTAGAAGCCAGGTTAACCAACCCAAAACAGTTCAACAAGTAATATCGTTTTTCTGCACTCTGCATCTCATCTAACAGAAGCAGCAAAGTCCCCCAAATTAGATTTATGCTTGATTCAGCAACATAATGGATAGCATTCTTCAGTATGCATTCGTTAACCTCCAAATGTTAACACCATGTTTTCTTTCTAACACATTCTTTCTCTCCTTCAAATAGAAAGAAAAAAGTTGTGAATTTGATACAATTGCATTTTGGTCATATATTGGTAAAGATGATTCAGAAAGGAAAAAACAAATCGAAGAGTCTTTCCCAAATCTAGAAAAGTAAGGAAAATAAAATCTATATTCTCAAGTTTCTTAATAATTTTTTATTGTTAAACATGTTAAACACATTGGCCTCCAAGAGGCTATGTTATATAAATTATTGTTCCATGATTAAATGTTTCAACCCCAAAAAATCAATCATTTCAAGAGGATATGTATTCAGAAATCTTTAGATAAAGACTATGTTTCTACATTTCTGGAACTGGAAAATTATTTACATTTTTGGCACTGGATCACTAACTGGATATTCATCCTAACATAACACCTAAGTGGGTCATGAAGTTAAAGACTGCTGGTGATAAAAAACACAGCTGTAATATGGAAGCAAGATAAGACTAAATGCTGAAATTCAGGAAGGGTAGCTTCACAGTTTTTTTTTCAGGGAGATTATTCATGAGTAATGGATGCCATTGGAACATAGAAAGCTATGTTTAGTGACAGAGTAAGCCAGTGGTGAGATGTACTAGTGGTATAAAGGTCTTATTTAGGAAGTAGAAGAAACACCAATGCTGAAGAAATGTTGAATGCCACAAGCAATACTGCTGCCACCTGTCAAGCAAAATGCATTTGGTAGAAGATAATAAGGTTTGTGGGTTTTTTAAAGTTCATTATGTAAGTATTGTTCTTTTGATGTGTTCATGGGAGGAGAGTCCACCTGTGAAGACTTCCTGAACTTCAGTGAAGTTTGCATGTCTGCCTGTAAGGGGGAAATCCTTAAAGTAGCCATTCAAAGTACTCCTCTGTCCATTTGAATAAAACAAAAGTGGAAAATAATACAAAAAAGTGACAAATAATTATATAATACATATTATAGAAAATGGAGCAAAAAAGGTTTTTCTTCCATTTAAACCTTTTTTGTTCAGTGATCTTGGTTGTAAATGCCTGCCACATATTAAGTCAAAAAGGTATCAAAAATGTCCTTAAAAATATTTTATAAATTGCTTTACCTTTTGTCTTGGTTTAAGTCCATCCATAACTCACACAGTTAGCTCACTCACTCCCTCCCCCCTTTCTCTCCCACCCAGCTCCTGGAGGGATGGGGAGGAGAATTGAAAGAATGTAACTCCCACAGGTTGTGATAAGAACAGTCCAGTAACTAAGGCATAACAAATCACTGCTGCTACCACCAATAATAATAATGATAAGGGAAATAACAAGGGAAGAGAATACAATCAATCACCACCCACCAACAGATACCCAGCCTGACCAAGCAGTGAACAAACCCTTCTGGGTGACTGCCCCCAGTTCATATAGTGGGCATGATGTGCTGTGGTACAGAATACCTCTTTGGCTAGTTTGGGTCAGGTGTCCTGTCTCTGATTCCTCCCAGCTTCCCCTCTTCCCTGGCAGAGCATGAGACTCAGAAAGTCCTTGGCCAGACTAAACATTCTAAACAGCAGCTAAAAACATTGGTGTTATCAGCACTCTTCCCATGCCAAAAGTCACAAACACAGCACTGCACCAGCTACTAAGACTGAGAAAAATGACTGCTACTGCTGAACCCAGGACACTTTTATAGTAAGAAGGTAGTACTGGACTTCTATTCGCATTTTGTTGATAATTAATCTATGCATTTTCATCCAGTAATAACATGGAAGACAGCATTAGAAAACATGAAAGAAATTAATTTGCAAAGGAAAGTAGTAAATTACATTTGTATATCTAAGAATTTAATGTACTAATAACGTGTTTACTTCTTTCAGCTTAGTTCTTGGCTTCCTGTTGAAGTCTGATTTTATCAGTTTCCAGTGATATTATTTGCAGAAACCTTAAAGTTTCATTTTAATAGAAGAAAAATGAAAGCAGAAATGCTTCGAAGTTCTCGCACAAATTCATTATTGGGACAGGAAATGGACCTTTCTGTTTCAGAGCACAGCCATTTTCATACACCTATTACTTCTCCTGACTTATCCTTTTCCTGGTTCCTGGTACTTTTTATGTCCATCATGTTGCTAAAAAAAAAACAAACCAATAAAGTCAGTTTAAGGAAATGAGTGTTACTGGCTTTTTTTTTTTGCTGGCAGAGGCATATAGAACTGTTTCCTAAACAATACCTTCAAATACAGCCTGAATGTGAAAACTTCCTGCAGAGGTGGTTCATTTAAGCTTGAGGCTATCCTTAATTATAGGATGTTGTCAGCTCAGATATGTCTCCAAGAAAAATCTGTAGATTTCGTATGGCAACGAAGCTTATGACTTTTAAAATGGCCTTCAAAATCCAGGGAGAAAGATAACGAGAGAAAACAATGTGTTTTTCACATATGGCATCTTTTAACCTTTTTTGTTGACGCATCCACGACCTGACACAGCCTACCTTTCTAGCAAAGAAAGTTACCTTGTGCATCTTCTTTTTCTTAAGCCCTTTTTGTGCCCCTTTATTTGGAAAAAGCTTGGTAAACAGCAAAGTGACAGTTAATTATTTTCTGATAACGCACTTCTCTTTCCTATAAGACCAGCTCAATGAGTCAATGCTATCTAAAATCTTTCCCTAAACACAAAAGAGAGAAAGTCAAAACCAAAGGACACCACCCCAAACATCAAACCCAAATATTCTGGAGTTAATAGTGATGATAAATAAAGCAGAAAACCAGGTAACTGCTTGCTTTGATAGCTATTTCTAGTTTTATGAGCTCTGAATATTGTTTTTTCTGTTTTAAAAAAGGAGGTCGGTGCCATTGTGCAACAGAGATGGAAATTGCTGGTGGTGCTTGCTTGGCTGCCCCAGTGAAGGCCAGCCTCTCCCCTGCCCTGGTGCTGAGGTGAGTTGGGTACAGGTCCCAACAGGCACCAAGATGAAGCTAGGGGAAGATGCCATGTGCTCACCACGCGGGTACTGACTGGAGGAGACAGGAGCAGGTGAGATGGGATCCCAAAGCATACAAGACCCATGGGCAGTGTCAGGCTGCCTTATAGGCTTGGAGTGGACTACTCACCCAGGCACAGTGCAGAGGCTTCACAGCAGAAGTGGGGGACACCCTTGTTCCCATAAGGACACAGGCTTCTGGGGAAAATGTATTTTCAAACTCTTTTATTTAGTCTGGAGATCTGACTTTTTAAAGAGTTGTCTTGTTCTGGGTCATTGTGTTCTGAAGAAACTCAGCCAAGTATGCCAAGGTTGCACGTTTGGTACAGTAGCTTCAAGGGAAAGCAGCAGTAATTCCTACGCGCTGACTTAGTGGGCCTTTACATAGAAAGGGTTGCATTCAGATTTTCAGATGCACATGGCACAAATGCATCAACATTTATTTCTTTTCTTCTTTTTGTCCTTTGACTGGTTTAAAATGTTGCAAGAGGCACCAACCCAACTCAAACTGCCCTTCAAAAGCAGCATACTTCAGAGAAAACAAACATTATCTTCCCTACAAGTACTTACATATATTAAAAATAGAAAAAAATAACCCCCTCAACATTTTCTAGCATACTTTTGAATGAATAATGAACTAAACTCTTTTCAGTCTAGGGGGAAATAGCTTTCAAGAGGGGATTAGGGAGGACAGAGAAACTATGTAAGAACAACTACCTCGCACAAACTCCTTACACATGAAACTAAAGAATCAACAAAGTCTAAAGAAAAATTTAGAATTCTATTCTATTTTAATGAATTCAGATAATCTGTGGGGTTTGGAGTTACTCTGGGTATATTTTTTACATTTACACCACCATATACTGATCATAGCAGTTCCTCAAGTAAAACTCCCTTTCCTAGTAAAGTTAGAACAGACGTTTCTTGAGCACGTCGTTATTTTGCAGTGCATTTGCTTAGGCAAAGCCCAACAAAGCAGTAGAGCTTTTTCAAGAAAGGTCTCAGTCAACTGTCAAGTAATGGAACCAAGGAATATCTGCTACAACCATTTGTTTTAGTAGAAATAGCATAATTGTACCATAAACTCCTGCCAGATACACTGCAACATTCTACATCTGTTTCATGGTACTGTAGTTCCAAAGAAATCAATGATATTTATACTGACTTAAAACAGCGATGAGTCATATTCTCAATTAGACTCTTCAGTTAAAGAAGGAACATCAGAGATTTTTCATTATTTTATCAAAATTTAGCCTGTAACCATATTCACAGATTTCTAAGAACCTGAAAGTTTAATTACATCTATAGGGCATCTGAACTTTCATTGCAGAATCATCACAAGTTATTTTATAAGGATTTATTTTTTTAATTGAGTTATTGGGCTGGCATAGATCTTCTGTTTCATTAACATGCTCATAAAAAGAGGCATTGCCCTCTGACAGTTTTGTTTTTTTTAATTATGTGTGTAATCTATAGGAATCATGAAATAAAAAGTAGCATATCTGCTCAAAAAATGCTTATCAACTATCCTAATATAAGTACCCTAACAGATTGATGCTGCTATCAGTTAAAAGTATTATGCTTCTATTTTTATGGTTGGGTTCAATTTCTTTTAGTTGAAATCATGTGTAAAGCCCCTGCCAGTTTGAAGTATAACTCATTTTGAAACATACAAAATTAAGAATTGTAGATATTTCTGTTCTTACAATTATGTCTATTTTTAACGGACTTCTTTGTTTCTTTTTGTTAATATGAGATTTTTTTTTTTTAAATTGCAGCAATCTGAGTTTGTGATGAGCAAGTATTCAAAGGTTTACCAGAATAATTTAGTGCATTAGACAGGAATTTAAATAGATAATCCCGGGTAAACCTTGCTAGGATAATTTCAAAGAGCTGTTTGACCTATTTAGGCTGATCAGAAATAATCAGAGACCTTGGTTTTGCAGGCAGTTAATTCTTAATGATCTAATGGGAGAGTGATCATCATGCACAAATTGGACTGTCAAACATACAACTTCAGGGTTTGGGTTATTCAAGCTAATAGCCCAGACCAAGAGCTCCAAGGTCAAAACTGCATCTACCAGATTCCTTGCAGTAGCATTTGTATCCATTGCAAACTACAAGTATTTTGCAATGGGAAACATGACTATATAGCATTAGTACTTTTTGTTTGATTCCTTTGAAAAGCATATAATGAGATACCCTGTTCTTACAGCTGTGTTCCTGGATTCCTGGGATTGAGAGCATTGTGTGCTGGTTTTTGTTGCCTCTGTTGTAGATGACGGTAAATGATATTTTTCCTGGATATTATGTTCCAGTCTCAACGGGCTTTTTCTTCCACAACTGAGTCAACTGCATTTGCTACTTAGCAAGCCTGAGATGAGCACATATGCATCCTCCTTTCACTTAACAATGATATAAAAATCTATTGCTTAACAAACTATATAATATATATTCTGTATATAATAATATACAGAATGCAGCAGCTGACTTCATTTATCAAATGGTGAATAAATTCTTCTGAGAACAAAGGTACAGATTTCCTGTCATTTTGACATTAGCCATTCTTCGTGTGGGATGAGAAACATCAGAAGCATCTTAAATAGTTCTCAGTTTCTTTGCTGAAAAGATTTTGACAGTGTTAATTACTTCTGCTAACAGAAATTTCTGACACTTACATGACCTGCTGCATTTGAAAAAGGCTGACATGTTTGCTGTACTCATATATACAATGAAAACCCCAGGAAATAAAATGAAACAAAACAAAACTTATGTTTAGCATTGTTAGTGACCAAGTCAAGCATTTCCAATGACTTCATCAAAACATAGATTTTATATCTTTTGTGGGGGGACTTCTTGCCCATGACAGAAGCTGATAGTGGGCTTGGGTACCATTTCACTCTCTGCTGGTCAGCATCAGACTATCTGTAACTCTAAAACAGGCTGTGCTAGTGCCTCTGAAATCAGAAGAAATGATAGAGAAGTTCTAACTGAAACCAGAAACAATTACAATCACAGAACAGGAAAATGGCAGAATGGGAACATTTTAAGGGGAAGAAATATAGATCAGGCAAAGTAGTTTGTAGTATACTCTATTTTCAATGGAAAAGACCAAGGACTTTGCTGTTCAAGCAGCTTGCATCTTTACACTGCCAATGGTTCAAGTAATGTCATCATCCTTGGATAGGTGCGTTTGTACCAACACAAAATTCTGTTTATTCATCACTTACTGATTCATTCACACATAAGAAGGTGAATGCACACATGGAAGTCAACTTTATGTACCATAAGAGTCACTAATAATATTGTTGCACTGGTATAAAAAAAAAAAGTAACAAACATACTAAAGTACTGTAACTATGTTGGCATAAAAATATCCAACATTAAAGCTGTTGCACAAAATCTGTTGACTTACTGTTAAGTGCTTTAACTGCAATTCATACAGAAAGGTTCAACAAAAGTTTCTTGAACTGCAGCAATTGAAAACATAGAATCATAGAATCATAGGATAGTTCAGGTTGGAAAGGACCTAAGATTATCTAGTTCCAACATCCAAAACAGGTCATTGCTAAGCACAAAGGAAAAAAAAACAAGATCAAACAAATGAAATTCAAACTATGATGGCACAGACAGCTGCTGTTTTCACAAGTGTTTATAGCTGTGGTCTTTCAAACTTGTTTACTACAGGATCAGGCTATTTTACCTATTAAGCTACTTTTTTGTCTCTTTCACTTTTTTAAGAACCTTTGGTTTTAGCATTTGCCACCTCCCACTGTTTCCAGTTGGCCATTTTATCTCTAACTGAAAATAAAGTTATGATAGCATGTTGGGGAGAAAGCATGGAATATTTTAAGAGTCGTGTGAAAAAGTGTGTAGGCTGTTAAGGATCTTTATTCTGATACAATATTGCAAATGCACTCCCAGCATAAAGGAGATTTATTAACATTAAGAGATGTTCCAGTTCAGAGGGAGAGTAAAATAATCCACCCTGAAGAGCTATATTCTGGGTGATTACATTTTGACCTCAATTCCTGCTATATTCTCTAGTGAATTTGTCTGTACAATAATGTTTCACTGCTATACTCTCTAGTGAATTTGTCTGTACAATAATGTTTCCCCTTCTGGAAACTAATCCAACATCACCTAAAATTAGATTTTCTATTGATTTTTATGGTCTTTGGCTTCTTAAAATCAACTGTTGTTAGATCTATAACAATTTTTTTTTCCACATGATAATTTTTCTGTCATAAAATGTTTTTAAAAGCACAATGGAAAAAACCACAACATTAAACTGTATGTTTAACCACATAGAGACTCTGAATAATATGAATAGATGAATATAAATCTTTACAATCCATTGCTGAGCTACAATATTTTATTCTTACAGGATGCAAACTTCCTGTCACTAAGAAAGTCAGCTTTATAAACAATATTCATTTTTGTGACTCCAGCCTCAGTCATATTACCATTTAAAATTGTAAAAAAAAAAATAGTTGCTTTATTCAAATTGGAAGGAATGTTGCCCTGTTGGTGCATGATAAGTGCAATAAATATAAATAATGCAATTGTATATTACTGTCAACAAACACGCGATGTGAGCAGAGATAGTTTTTCTCCTATATCTGTTAAATGCAGAAAATAGTAAGGAAAGACTTTAGAAATCTCATTAGTTTAACACTAAACATCACCACTCACTTTCAAGTACTTCTTGGTTTGGCTGCTGCGTGGGTGCAGCAGCACAGGGAGGGCTTCTGGCAACCTCCTGTAGAAGGGCTCCACTCCTTCTTCTGTATTAATACACATTTATGAAGGGATGCTTTGCAAACCTTAAATTATTGCAGAGTCATTTCAGGCAATGCAAGATTTTTCACTCAAGTGTAGCATCTTTATTAGGTCAGAAACCAGCATGCAGGTGAATTTAATATTTCTTTTTAAACTTATTTTTAATGCTGGAAGCTGTACATCTTGCAGGCAGGAAGCAATCACACCAAAGGAACAGTCTGAGGAACAGTTTCCTGAACTGTGGATTAATGAGCAGCCAGTGTCTTAATTTACACAAACAGATTAAAAATCACACCAACAGTTTCAGGAAAACTGTGAATTCCAATGACGCTGCTTCTCCCTGCAGCAGAAGCTTGTGAGAGCCCTTGACACTTCAGGGTTATTTGCCATTTATAAAAAACTTTCAAAGTGCAGAGTATCAATTCATAAAGACACACAGTCTTAGGATTCACCAAATTTCAGGTTCAAGAAGGCTCTGAAATTCAGATAAACTTGCTTTAATTAGAAGCAACTTAAAAGTTTTTATTCAGGTGCTGTTATTCAACTCTGGAAGACACCTTTCTGGAAAAATCTGGCATGAAGAACTCAGTCACACCCCAGCTGCCATGGTGATGGGAAAATGGCCCTCTGCAAATCCTCAATTATAGGAAGTCCTGGAATGAAAACCAAGAGGAAAGACAATTTTCCCCTTCTTGATTTGGTGAAATCCATTTTTGAAGCAAAAGCACTTTGAGCTTTTCTACAACACTAAATTTGGACTTAATGTGATGAGCGCTGCTATTCTGATGCTAGCATGTTGGTTGCCGTTGCCTCAGTTGAGAATGCATCTTTCTCAGACCATCTAGATGTTGACAACTATATTCTCTCAAAACAGTTTCTTGAAGAGCTAAACCAAGGACACAGGTGATCTTTTAACTCCCGGTATGTGTAAGAGACCGGGTCACAGGTAGTGAGGTCAAACCCTCTCTCCTGTTTTGCTCTGTCTGGTGAGGCACTGCACTGCTACTTAGGGTTATTGAAGGAGTAAGAATTGAAAATATTTGGATTAAAAGGCAATTGATCATATGTATTTTAACCCCAGATCAGTCTTCTGAAAATATTCTTAAATAGGAGGCTTTCCAAAGAAAGATAGGCAACACCAGTGAAAAACTGCAAGTTTCTTATTCTAGTGAACAAAATCCTGTATTAGCGACATGAAGCACTGGGAATTGACAGCCTGTTTTCTGATGGCTTTAAATGCATTCAACCTACTAGCAGCGTTTCTTCTGTCATGCTGCCCTACACTTCAAGTTGTTTTTAGATGCACTTTTCCTATGGAAAAAGAAGAGAAGTAAAACATAAGTTTTACATGCCAGTAAGACGCAAAAGCTCTCGCAGAAAGTACACATGGATAAGTATTGCTTGTGGGTTCAGATCTATTCCACTGGACATAAGAACCTGCTGCAACTTAATGAATCCTGCCTCACTAATAGAAAATTATTTCATCCTGCCCTGGGTTCAGCAGTAGCAGTCATTTTTCTCAGTCTTAGTAGCTGGTGCAGTGCTGTGTTTGTGACTTTCAGCCTGGGAACAGCGCTGATAACACCGATGTTTTTAGTTGCTGTTCAGTAATATTTACTCTGACCAAGGACTTTCTGAGCCTCATGCTCTGCCAGGGAGGAGAGGAAGCTGGGAGGAAGCAGAGACAGGACACCTGACGCAAACTAACCAAAGAGGCATTCCATACCACAGCACATCATGCCCACTATATAAACTGGCAGCAGTTACCCAGAAGGGCTAAATCACTGCTTGGGTCAGGCTGGGTATCGGTAGGTAGGTGGTGAGCGGTTGTGTTTTCTTCCCTTGTTAATTTCCTTATTATTATTAGTGGTGGTAGCAGCAGTGATTTGTGTTATACTTTAGTTACTGGACTATTCTTATCTCAACCCGTGGGAGTTACATTCTTTCGATTCTCCTCCCCATCCCTCCAGGAGCTGGGGGGAGGAAGGGGGAGGAGTGAGTGAGCAGCTGCAAGGTACTGAGTTACCTGCTGGGCTTAAACCACGACAGTTCTTTTTGGCACCCAACATGGGGCCTGACTCTTGGGTTTTTGAATTTACTTCTGCCATTGCTGCAGGTGCTTCCCAAAGTTATAAAATGTTGTAAAATACTGAGAAAATAGTGGCTAGATCTATGCTTGTTTGGGGATAAACAGAGCACTTGCACTAATGCTTACTGTAAAAGCAAGCGTATGCACAATTTATCTGGATTTTTCAATATGAATAATTCCTTCAAGAACTTGTACAGCTCAGTAAAATTTAAATGTTTCATAGAAAACAAGCATCCGGTTCTTTTATGTTATTTTATTGTACATCCATTTAATGAAGCCATTCAACTATGCAGCCCTATTTCACCTCACTAGCTCCATGTGTATTTCTACACTTTGAAAGAGTGTTGAGTGGTTACCTCCACTGGACTTAATTTGGCATTAAGTACTTTCACTCTTTGTGTCTCTGAAAAAGAAAGGAAACTGGAAAACAATCAAGAGTTTTGACTTGTAACTAGATTTATGGGAGAAATCATTGGGGTCAGTCAAGTATGCTGAAACACAGTCTCTGAAGAGACTTGGCACTTGCTGTTCCCAGGGGAAGAGACACACACACACCCCTCCCGAAGCCCAGACAGCAAACAATGCCTTGCAGACATGTCTGCCGAGTGTTCCCCTGCACTGCAGCTTACAGCTCTGCAATACTATGGGATAAGCACAACAGCATTTAACAAACACTTTGCAAGTTAAAGTAATTATGCAATGTATCAAGTGGGAGAGAATCAGGTTCTGGTGGTGCTGTTTGTTTGGTGGAGGAGCGGGAGGTTAGCTAATAATTACATTTCTAGTAATGATTTAATCCAGCCACTCTGTCACCCTTATGTCAGCTGAATAATTTCAACTCACACATTATTTATAAGCATCACAAATCAAATAAACAAATCCCCTCTACCAGTGGAAAATACTTTCAGTACCTGGTTAGAAAGACTAATTGCAGGTAGACATCACCTTGCTACAACCCTATTAGAGATGTTATCAAAGTTGTGCTTTCTATTCGCTCCCTTTAAGCTGTCCCTGACACAAAATATAAAACTTTAAGTGTTGAAGGAAATGGAAACACCTTGCTAGAATGTTTCAGAGGCACTTTCAGCAAAACTGTCATGTGTTCAGGCATCAGTGTGTTTTTCTTTCAAACTCATTCAGAACAGTTATATATATGACAATATATATAGTATATATATTATATATAGTTATATATATAACTATATGACAATAGTTATATAGTAGCAGTTCAAACATAACACAAGCCTGGATATCAGACTGTTTTTTTCCTTAGGGAAAATATTTGAAGAGTTTATAAATTGGAAACCAACAGATTATGTCTCAAGTATTTTCTACAATGTTGTAAAATAACTAAAACTGATACGCATACCTCCCATCCTGAGTAAACTGCTATATGAACATAACTGCCACCTGTAATACCAGCAATTGAGAGATCTTTTTCAATTGTTAGCGCCTTAAATAAAAAAGAAAAAGCAACAGTTTGAACTGAAAACTGTCAAAACTAAACCACACACCTTACTGTTCTATACCTAATAGGTATAACATACCATGACTGCCAACATTTTCATTTCTTGAATCACAGTATGCACAGAGCACATGTACAACATTACAAATTACAATCCACTTACAAGTGCCGATTTCAAATAAAAACCTCTTTATTAAGACCAATCCAAAACAGCAATTCTAATACTTTACAGTAACAATTTCAATGCATAATTTAGGAAAATTACTGATTTTTCACATCCTTTTCATCTGTACATTCCTTCTTCTGTGTACATACTATACATAGCATCATTATGATTTCCCATTGGGATTATATTACCGCATTTAGTGCGATTTCTTCGGTTCAAAGTGATGAACTTCTTGCTCAAAGGCTTCATAAACTTCCTTCATTGCATATATGCTGCTGCTACAGATCCATGAATTAGAAGTGTTTTCTTTAAATTTCTCATTGAGTAAGCTGTCCACTTTCAACATAAGTCATCATCTGATGATGATTAACAATCAAGAAGCTGCACTATATTCTCTAAGCATTTTAAATAGTAGGCATGTAGCTCATTTTCTTCTGGCTGTGGAATAGCTAAAAGGAAATTAAAAAAAAAAAACATAATTTGAACTTGTAGTTAATTCTTAATAAAAAAATTACTTTTTCAAAGATTGCATCAAATGCCTTGCTAGAATTCATTTATGACCTTAACCTGTATATTAATGAGTAGCAAATCAAGTACTCATACTTCATGTTGCAAATTCTGGTTTTGTTTTGTTTTGTTCAAAGGCTAGATTTTCGCAGCTTTCCAACCCCCCCTTGGTTGTGACAAAAAAAGTGAGAACTGCCTTTTGGCTATGCTATGTTACAATGAAGTCATGCTTTGTTCTTCCTCAAACTTCTCCTTGGGCACAACAAAGTGAGAAATGTAAAATAACAATAGCCATGTTGAAAAATTCCCCCATTTACACTCTGAAGAACAATATATCATTTTAGCCCAATTATTACTGTAATGTGATCAAAGGGTACTTTCTAGGGTAGGCTAGTTGATAACCTTAATGCAGGAAAATAGAGACTGCAACTTCACATGACTAAACTGTAACAATTACAGTTCATACTCAATAACTTTATACTCAATATCTGATACTTCAATGGTTATTGAATTAAAAATTGCTATTTCAGTCCAGAACTTTGTGTTCTAAAGCAGTACCTAATAAATGGGGATTAATGTTATCAGGTGCTAGTCCGAAAAAGATACATATTTCTACCTTGCTGATTCAACATACTGTTTTGAAAATTCCCTGATCAGTGGTAGTTATGCTATAAAGAACAACAAAAACTTACCTATAAATTAACACACTATGAATATATGAAATGTTGCATATGTTGTATTTAATAACTGACTTAGTAAAGTATGAGTTTGAAACAGTACACTGACAAAACCAATGGATTTGGGTGACAGTACAGAAGAATTAGCACGAGATAGCCTAGCAAGAATACGTCTCCTTATTACTATACTAACAAACAAAGTTTAATGTGTGCAGAAATTCTGTGGCGATTCGGTTGTGCAAAGTACTATGGGAACCTGGTATCATGAGCCCCCCAAATTGATAAACCTACTTGACTACATCTATAGAGCAATTAAAATTATACATTTGCATATTTCTGCAAGATCAGTGTTCCAATAAACCCCAGCTACAGACCAGTATTTGAAGACCCTTCAGAATAAATGCTCTTGAACTGAAGATGGCAATGTATCGTATAAAAGCTATTCAAGTGATAGATATATTCAGTTAGCTGAGCAAAAAACTCAAGTCTTCAGAAAGTCAGCTAACTTATGGTACAGAGTTTTAAGATTGGCACAATGGTCTGTTCTGAAGCCTTCTCTCTGTGGCTGAACACAGTGAGGTTGAGCACTGTTAAGCAAAGTCATTGCTAAATGAACAACTTATTGTAAATGTTGCTGCAAGCACAATCAGAATTATTGCTACAAACTAACCTTAGCAATTACCTGAGGTATTATTTATAATTTGTTAACCAAGAGGCATTTTTCTATATCTGTATTTATAAGACGCTTAACCATAAACCATATTATTACTCATGATTTCAGAGAAAAAAGTATCCTTTCAAAAAACTGCAGCACAACAAAAACTTACTGTGATTATATAAATTGAAATGCATCCACAATCTGATTGACAAAAAAAACCACAGAATTGGTATTATTTGCAAATAAGACTTACTTTTCTTCGCTAAAGAATAAGCCTCATCTATTATTCTCCTTATTGATGGATTCTTCAAAGTCACTTTTGCCTGTAGCACACAAAACCACACAAAATAGTGACATGACTTTCTTCCCCACATGTTCAACACTTTAACAATGAAGCTTAGAAAATTAGTATAATTCAGCAGAATCTTAGAATTATCATATGACTCTATCATCATACAGATGCTGCTTCCTTACCCGTACGAAGATAGGATGAGAAAGCTGGGGCTGTTGAGCCTGGAGAAGAGAAGGCTGTGTGGAGGCCTCATAGCAGCCTTCCAATATCTGAAGGGGGCCTATAGGGATGCTGGGGAGGGACTCTTCATGAGGGACTGTAGTGAGAGGACAAGGGGTAACAGGTTCAGACTTAACCAGGGGAAGTTTAGATTGGGTATGAGGAAGAAATTCTTTACTGTAAGGGTGGTGAGGCACTAGAATGGGCTGCCCAGGGAAATTGTGAATGCTCCATTGCTGGTGGTGTTCAAGGCTGGGTTGGACGTAGCCTTGGATGGCATGGTTTAGTGTGAGATGTCCCTGCCCATGGCAGGGGGGTTAGAACTTGATGATCTTAAGGTCCTTTCCAACCCTAACTATTCTATTATTCTATGATTCTATGTTGTTTAACCTCCTAGTCTGAGCACCTATGCGAATACAAAAATAAAATGGAACTGCTACTATAAACTTCATTTTTATCTACTTAAAGTTTGCTGTATTGTTTACAGCGTAAAAGTTACATTACAACTTTTTCAAGTATTTCTCAAAATGCTAACCTTCTGATAGTTGTGAAGCAAAGCCCAAAACGAAGCTGCTCCTATTCTCTGAACATCACAACTGTTGCTTTCCAAACAGCCAGACAGGACTGCAATCGCTTTATCTAATGAGAAAAATAAAACATAGCAAAACAAACAAAAAAAATCCACAGAAAAAATAAACCACAAAAACCCCAAACTGCATCTAGAAAATATAATCAAACCCACACAAATACATATACATGTCTCAGTATTTTGGAGCACGCTAATTTTTATGACAAGTATTGCATGTCAGAGGAATTACACAAACTTTATTACTCGATTAAATTTAAAGATGCTTATGAAATTGGCAGACTGCATTCAAAGAAGCGTTAAAAAGAATATAGCAAAACAAAACTAAGCAAGGTAAACATTAAGCCATCAGTAATAAAACATACACAGCCATCACCTATGCATAAAGACTGAGTAAGCCATGAAACTGTTTTACAACTCCCAGTATCCACAATTAGAGTCACATCAGGATGGAAATTAAAATGTTTTTATTTTACTTAGTACTTATTATGTAGATGATTTCTAACCAATGAGAAATATTTGCCACCCCGTGGTAAGTGCCTTAATTTCCTAGCTTTGCTCTGAAGCCAGATTCGTCAAGTTTGCTTACTCACTTTGTAATAAAAATTCACAGATTATGGAACTGAGTAATGTATGTTTAATTAAGCAGCAAATCAGCACCTTAGGAAAAAAAAAAAAACACACAGACACTATGGAAAACCTATGTGAAACCTATGACAGTACGGAAAATATGTGCTGCCATATATTATCAGTCTCATCTCTTATTTTTTTAACTATTTGATTTTCCTTTTGCTCTATATTACTTGATTTTCTGCCAAAATATATGTTCTGCAATTACTTCTACAAAAATAATTTTTATAAAAATGCTTTTCTAAACAACAGTATTGTGTTCTTGGTCAGTAACTGAAATTGCAACGAAAACATGGTATTCTGGAAGGTCCAGTATTCTTACAGTAAAATATCTTGAATACCTTTTAGATACTTACCATTAGCTAATATCTTTGGCTTATTAGTTGTACTAAAACATATGTTATGTAGAATAAGAAGTGCTAGATGTTGGCTGCTTTTGTGTTTGTATTTACACATCTCCACAATCTGGTCTAAAAACCCATTTATCTTCATCATCATTTGCTGTCCCTCTTCTCCAAAAGATAAGTTCAGTAGCAGCTTCAGCCAAAGAGTAGACACATTACCAGGACTTTTATTACTTCCTTTTGATAACGAAAGAGACAAAAAGTTCTGCAGGAAGTTACTCTGTCAGGCAGAAGAAAAAATATGTCAGAAATTATAGTAGTCCGTGTTTTGTTCATTGCTGTCTGACCTTCCAGTCTGCACACTTGACCAAAACCTAATATTAATGTTTCATTCACATATTTCAGGGAACACATTATTATAGTCAGGAATTATTGAAAGAATTACATATGAAAATGTATCCGCATCTTGGTTAAAATGTTAATAAGGTAAAATACATTTTCTATGATTCTATTATTCTATGATTCTATAATAATTTATGCAATGTAGTTACAGAAAAGTTGACCATATTTCTTTAAAGGCTAATTCCCATCACTACCTAAGCTTCTTCCTATGCACTTAGCATTTATGCCCAAAAATAAGCTAGAAAAAATTTAACTGAATCAATGCACTACTTAACATATTCTTGATTCCTTATATACTATTGCTTACATTATTAGCAAATGTTAAAGAGATCATAGAATATCTCAAGTTGGAAGGAACTTATAAGGATCTGTAGTCCCACACCCCCCTTCACTGACAGCCATAGGAATGCTGTCTGGTTTTGTAAGCTTTGAAGAAAGAGATCAGTGTGTTAATGTGGCCTACACTACTCTTTCCTAATCTCAGTGTTGCCTCCACTTTAAGGAGACTGAGCAGATGAAAACTTATTCCCCTGTCGCATGGGAGAGATGTTCTAAGATAACACTCTATGACTATGATGAAACAAATCCTTGACTAAATATTCCTAACCTTACTGACCCTCAACAACACATACAAGCATCTAGTTAAAAGCAAACAATCCAGCATAAAACCTCATTGTGGTTTTCTTCATGTGATTATAATATTGGCAATTTAATTTTCACAGATGAAATTAGTAATTCAGCATTGCTTACACTTATGAAAGCAGAGCTCAGGAGAGAGAATGAAGACTAAGTATTATTACATCACAGTGAAACTCTGAACACAGCAGAAGCCAAACCAATTCACAGACCAACTACCATAGAAAAGAACTCAGACTCTTAGTTTCTATCACAAAGTTTGAGTTTCAGCAATTTTATAACTGCATGACTAAATTTTACAGAATTAGCATTATAAAAAGATCATATTTCTCCCTGCCTTCTCTAACAGGCGATTAGGTCCAAGCACCGAACATTGTTAATGTAAATTGAAATAAACTGTTGAAATTATTAAACTACTATAAAAGATCCTAAAAACAAACACACTTTTTATAAGTTCTACTGTGTTAGCTAGTTTTATCATATCACCACTGCAGCTGATATTCTACATGGTTTGACTTCTCAAGGAGCTGAATTTATTGAAACGATCAGTGTTAAATCTTAACAAAGCAGATTTCTCAAAGAAAATTTCATAAATTAGAGTGAGGGTCATTCAATATGCAAATTAAAAAGGGAAAAGACAGTACTTATATATTCTTATTTATAAAAT
Organism: Myiopsitta monachus; assembly: GCA_017639245.1. Classification (NCBI taxonomy): domain Eukaryota; kingdom Metazoa; phylum Chordata; class Aves; order Psittaciformes; family Psittacidae; genus Myiopsitta; species Myiopsitta monachus. Next base: position 7,962,794 of record CM029918.1, read on the forward strand.
AAAAATAGACTCCTAACTAACAGCCAATTACAGACATGCAGGACATCTCAAACTATAATTTTTACAAAGATTGTTTCATACAGTATGCCTAACGATTTATACAATGTGTAATTTCTTATTTACCCCCATGCAGTTTGTTCTACTGTATGCTCATTTGCACAATCCACTAGTGATTGCTATCAATATATATAGGTATTAAATTTTTTACACTTCATTGAAACTGAGAGGTTATAAAAAGCTCTAGCAAAAATTGGCTCTGTATGCTGCTTCTGCTTAGACTATGAATAGGACCGAATTACATGATTCGCTTTGGGAACATAACACAACTGAGGAGACAATGGCTTTGATTTCTGCAGAAGCATCTCCATAAGATCACAGAACATTCCATACTGAAAGATGAGGGTTTATTAAAAAGGAAAATGCATCCATCACATTCCTAATATCAAGAATATTATGTACTTACCTTCTGAATAATGCCTTTACAGTCATGAGACAAAGCAAGGTTAGAAAGAAGACAAAAGACCACCTGCTGAATTGGGCTGTTATCATTTGACACTTGGGAAGCCAATTTCAAGATGTTATGCATTAATGAATTGCCAGCTGCACTTCGTGCAGATGGAAGTGATGATGACTGTCCACCACTGGCCCAACAAAGTGAAGTACAACCTTAAAAAAAATGAATGTTTATCATGTGAGAAATGCACACATACTTAAAAAAAAAAAATCTATAGAAAGGGCAGTCTAACAGCGCAAAGACTGAGATGGGACTTTCAAAAGGAGTGTGTTTTATTTTTTCTTTGAACCACAGTGAAGTCAGTGGGACATGCTCTAAATAGAAATGTTTTCAGTGGTTAAAAACTTCACATCTACATGTATTTCTTTGTTCAACAACACTGAGGGGAAGTGGTTAACCAGTTCAGAGTAGGTAAGTTTGGGTCACCTCATAAATCAACTATTTTGAACAGAAAGGAAAAATCTGATGAAGCTAAAACTACTTGTCCTTATTAGTGAGGAATTAAGAAACAAGAAAGACCATCAGGACTTCCAGTACATCACAGGACATTACATTTTAATTTCATATCCTGTGGTTGACTAATAAATATTTGACCATTCTTCAGTACACGTTAAAAAAAAAAAAAAGTCCTTAATAAAAAAAAAAGACATCACAAGCTCATTTAAGGTGTGAGGACATTGACTAAAAAGATGGTTAAAAAGCTCAGAGACTGTTCAGTTAGTATATTTTAACCATGCTAACTCTTTTATGGTATTTTGACAGGGAGAAATCAACAGATATTTATATGCCTCTTCAAGCCACTAGCAAATCATTACCTGAGTCAATAACCAGGACGTGGAATGAGACAAATTCATATTAGTGGAAAAAAACCCCACCAAAAACTATTACTCATAAATAGAAATAAAAGGTTTATTCAAATGACACAATCCTCATGAAAAATACACAAATATAAGCTAGTGAGACCGATGCACTAACAAATGGAAGAAATTTGGTATGTAATTTAATTATATTATTGTATATATCAAAACCAGAATGTTCTCAGTAAGGGCTGAAGTACAAACTACATGAAGTACTGATACATTGTTCTCCAAGAGAGAATTCCTAAAGTAGTATTTTTATAGAATACTATTCAGTTTGGTAGGATTTTCACTGTAACCTTCAAACATAATGGTTTGAATTTAATGCTACTTAATCCTTTAATACAATTGTACTCTTGCTAATCCAATAGACTGAAACAGGATCTGAAAAAAAGTCTTGAATGTATTAAAATAAAAATTCTTGATAGACTTTGATGGACCAGGGCTTTTATACTTCCCTGTTATGGCATTAATAAACATCCTAAAAGTTCTTCTGTCTCAATTATTCTGGTTAAATATTTTGATGTATTACATCATAAAGCGACTCTCCTACCTGCAGGATAGTTTGCAGTGTAGACACAAAGCAAATGCAGAGCTATTTGCATTGAGGAGTCGTCCATTAAAAACCACAGCCATAGTGAATGCAGAACAGGAACAAGATGAGCTTTGAGTGCTGCCATCTACAAGAACATGAGGAAGAATTTATACTGCTATACTATTAAATACTTTGAAAATGAAGCATAAACAGAATAAGAAAAGCATATTTTTATCTTACTGTGTCCCATTATTTTGCTGTAAAAGATTGTAGGGAGAGAACTGACACCCTAATTTCAACACTTATGAAACCGATTCTATCCCAGTCAAAACCAGCACTCATTTTAATTACTGAGACATGTAAACAAGTTTATTCATTCCAATTGTGGTTGTTCAAGAGCTCCCTATTCTAAAGTTTTGTTCTACTACAACTAAATTATTAGAACTCAAAATGCATGGAAATAGAAGACTGCAGCTCTACAGAGCAAATGATAGAAAACTTCAGTTATCAACTGCAACCTCCTTCTCTTTTCCAAGAAACCGTCTCTGCAGACACCTGACCAAAACACAACAAAATATTCCACAATATCTCTTATCTGATATTATGACAGAACAAAATTAGGGGGACCTTAACGACAATGAGATGTCTTATTCAGGTACATAGTTCACATGGTGTTCTATATACAAAAGTGCTGCTAACACATGCCCACAATAGGGATACTTCTGGAAGGCCTGGAAATCTTGGGTTTCCATCAATGCATTTGCTAAAACTAGCACAAGTTGTACCACAGTGCCAAGACAAATTTAACTGTGAAAGAAAATGGTAATAAATGTGTAAAAGGTATCAGCAATGAAACAGAGTAGTGATCAGAAAGGAAGAACACAGGAAAGAATGAAAGAAAGTAATGTAGAATTTTCCCCATGTTAAAAACAGTTAAACAGAAGAACCAAAGTGGAAAAGAAATTGAAAAGCACAAACTAAAAAAAACCCAACAAAACAACAAAGAATATGAAATGAAGAAAGACAAAACAAGATTTTGAGCAAGGAAAATTACAAAAAAACCCCCAAGATGAAATTAAAATTGTACCTTGCAAGGTTAGTGTAATTTAACTGAAAGAAAAATAAATAGCAAATTATTCTTTAGGGTTTGTGATTTTGTGGGGATTTTTTTGTGTGTCTTTTTTTGGGGTATGGTTTATTTTTCTTTTGCTTGTTTGTTTGGGTTTTCTGTCTTTCAAGAAAGGGAAAACAGAGAGTAAAGAAGGAAAGGAAACATAACTTTCCAAGATGTGAAGTATCTCTCTTATGCGACTTATCTTATGGCCCCATACCTTTCCCCACAACCATTTTTTATATTATGTGCTTTTAAAATTGCAATTATTAATTTCAGCAAATAGAAGCACGTATAAAGGACAATAGCTATCTAAAACTTTTGTAGATGATGTTTCAATAAGAATATTGAGTTCATGTGCATGTATGAAATATTCTTAGGAGGCAGGAATTTATATTTCTTCCATTAATATCAAGCTTTAATTTAGCCAGCTTGAAAATAATTTCAAAGTAGAAAAAAAAAATCAAGATCTTTATTCACTTACTGAATGTCCTCACATTATTTCAGAGTAAGAATACTTACTTTACATTCTTCATTTTGAAAGAGGCAGTTTCTAAGGAGCTGCATAGAACACCTTAACTGTTTGTTAAGGCTATCCTCCTATACAGAGAAAAATATTTGAAGATCATCAGCAAAAGACCAGAATTAATTTTGTACAAGAACAAAAGCAATTCCAAAGGAGAGATGCAAATTTAAGACATCAACACTCAGGTCAACATCTGTGCAGCAGTTTCCTTCTCATCTCAAGTAGGATCCATCTCAGCTAGCTTTAAACACTAGTGCACTAAAAACATTTATAACAAGTTACTACTAAAGACATTTATGTTAAGTTATTTGAAGTCATTCTCATCTCTCTTTATAACCCACAGATACTATTTCTAGGGGCACTGATCTGGCCAAATGCAGAGATCAGTAATGCAGAACTCCACATTGCTTACAGTTAATGAAGAATGGGTGGGAACACTTTCTGAATACTTGTTCCACCCTATAGCAGACATCTAAAACAAGTCAAATGAAACACTCCCTAGGAGCAATTATCTTCCTTCCTTGGATAACAACAAGGATAAACTAGCTCTGTCTTACAGATCTCTACATTTGGTCAGACCAACCCCTGCTTACATTCTCAGTGACTCAGCTCCCTATCCAAAATAATAGGAATAGTTTCCATCCTGATAAGAATATTACAAAGAAAAATACAGACCTTTGGATAGTAAAGTCCTATACTGAGATTCAAATATGCAAGTAAACACAAAAAAAAAAAAAAAAAATTATCTTTGCGACAGTGCTGTATCACTAAATGCCTAATGATGGCTGACCTAACTTCTATAAAGTTGACATACTAAACCACTTCTGAAATATAATCAAATTCCAATACCTTGTTCCTCACAGACTATTTCTGTTCTATCAAGCATAAAGGAGCAAAAATATAAAATAGGATTCTTGCTTAATCACAGACAAGGTGACGCAACAACACTTGCTTATAAATCATATCATGCAGTTGATGACATTTAGAGAAAAAGTAAAAGCCTAAATCAAAAAAGTTAATGAAAGCCAGGTGTAAGATAAAAAACAAACGTAAGTAGCAACTCTAAGATGTTCCTTCAAGGAACTCCCACATTGTTTATTTATTTAACAAATACAAATATCACTAAATCCTATAAAATGCTACAAGATACAACTTAAATATAAGTTAAACTCCTATAAGGTTGAAAAAGCTACAGACTGTCAATGGCACTGACTGCATTTATTTGGTTTAGATTATCTTGCTTTTTACTACAATCCTATTTTGAGGTGTTTTCCTTTTCTCTTCATTTTTTCTTTTTTTTTTTTTTTTGAAAGCTTAGCTATTTGTAGGTAGTTTTCATGCCCTTACTTAAGATCATATTAATTATTGTGAACAAAAAGGAACATCAGGTAAAACAGTTAAAAAGAAAAGAGAAAAAAAAGGAAAGCGAAAAAGAAAAGCTCTGATAACTTCACTTTGAGAACTGTGCCTCAAAGTGGGCTGGGAGGCAGTTTTGTGAATCATAGAATCACAGAATAGTTAGGGTTGTAAAGCACCTTAAGATCATCTAGTTCCAACTACCCTGCCATGGGCAGGGACACCTCACACTAAACCATGTCACCCAAGGCTCTGTCCAACCCAGCCTTGAACACCGCCAGCAATGGAGCATGCACAACTTCCCTGGGCAGCCCATTCCAGTGCCTCACCACCCTTACAGTAAAGAATTTCTTCCTCATATCCAATCTAAACTTACCCTGTTTAAGTTTGAACCCGTTACCCCTTGTCCTCTCACTACAGTCCCTCATGAAAAGTCCCTCCCCAGCATCCCTATAGGCCCCCTTCAGATACTGGAAGGCTGCTACGAGGTCTCCATGCAGCCTTCTCTTCTCCAAGCTGAACAGCCACAACTTTCTCAGCCTATCTTCATAAGGGAGGTGCTCCAGTCCCCTCGTCATCCTCATGGCCCTCCTCTGGACTTGTTCCAACAGTTCCATGTCCTTCTTATGTTGACGACACCAAAACTGCACACAATACTCCAAGTGAGGTCCCTTGAGAGGAGAGTAGAGGGGCAGGATCACCTCTCTCAACCTGCTGGTCATGCTCTTCTTGATGCAGCCCAGGACACCGTTGGCTTTCTGGGCTGCAAGCACACACTGCCGGCTCATGTACATTTTCTCATCAACCAACACCCCCAATTCCTTCTCTTCAGTGCTGCTCTGAATCTCTTCTCTGCACAACCTGTAGCTGTACCTGGGATTGCTCCAACCCAGGTGTAGGATCTTGCACTTGTCATGATTAAACTTCATCAGGTTGGCATCAGCCCACCTCAAAAGCATGTCAAGGTCCCTCTGGATGGCATTCCTTCCCTCCAACATATCAACCGAACCACACAGCTTGGTGTCATTGGCAAACAAGCTGAGGGTGCACTCAATCCCACTGTCCATGTCAGCGACAAAGATGTTGAACAAAACCGGTCCTAACAGCAGTCCCTGAGGGACACCATTTATAACTGGTCGCCAGCAGGACATTGAGTCATTGAGCACAAGTCTTTGCGTGAGGCCATCCAGCCAGTTCTTTATCCACCAGGTGGTCCACCTATTAAATTGATGTCTCTCCAACACAGAGACAAGGATGACATGTGGGACAGTGTCAAGTGCTTTGCAGAACTCCAGGTAGGTGACATCAACTGCTCTACCCCTGTCCATCAGTTCCGCAGACTTGTCATAGAAGGCCAACAGATTGGTCAGGCAGGATTTCCCCTTAGTGAAGCCATGCTGGCTGCCACCAACCATCTTCTTGTTTTTCATGTGCCTCAGCATGCCTTCCAGGAGAATCTGCTCCAAGATTTCACCTGGCAAAGACACGAGGCTGACTGGTCTGTAGTTCCCCTGCTCATCCATTTTCCCCTTCTTCAAATTGGGGGTTACATTTCCCTTTTTCCAGTCATCGAGAACTTCACCTGACTGCCATGATTTTTCCAATATGATGGACAGTGGCTTAGCAACTTCATTTGCCAGCTCCTTCAGGACCTGAGGATGGATTTCATCAGGTCCCATGGACTTGTATATGTTCAGGTTCCTAAGATGGTCTCAAACCAAATCCTCTCCTGCAGTGGGCCCAGGTTCTTCATTCTCACTATCCCTGCATCTGCCTTCCAAGACTTGGGTGGTGTGGTCAGAGCATTTGCTAGTGAAGACTGAGGCAAAGAAGTCATTAAGAACCTCAGCCTTCTCTAAATCCAGGGTAGCCAGCTCTCCCGATAGCTTCTGGAGGGCCCATGTTGTCCCTAGCCTGTCTTTTATCTGCAATGCACCTACAGAATCCCTTCCTGTTATTCTTAACATCCCTAGCCAAGTTTAATTCTAATTGGGCCTTAGCTTTCCTAACCTGGTCCCTAGCTTCCCGGACAAGACCCCTGTGTTCTTCCCAGGCCGCCTGTCCTTGCTTCCATCTTTTATAAGCCTCTTTTTTCCATCGAGGTTTTCTCAGCAGCTCCTTATCCATCCAAGGAGGTCTCCTGGCCCTCCTGCAGCACTTCCTTCTAGTAGGGATGTATGGCTCCTGAGCTTGCAGCAGGTGATCCTTGAATATCAACCAACAGTCTTGGGCCCCCCTGCCCTCTAGGGCTATATCCCATGGAACCTTACTGAGCATGTCCCTGAAGAGGCCAAAGTCTGCTCTCTTGAAGTTTGGGGCAGTGAGCTTGCTGCACGCTCTTCTCACTGTCCTGAGGATCTCGAATTCAACCATCTCATGATCGCTGCAATCAAGGCTGCCCTGGAGAGTCACATTTCCAACCCGCCCTTCCCTGTTGGTGAGGATGAGGTCAAGCATGGCACCTCTCCTTCTCAGCTCCTCTATTACTTGCAGAAGGAATATGTCTTCCACACAATCGAGGAACCTCCTGGATTGGTTCTGCCGGGCCGTACCATCCCTCCAACAGATATCAGGGTGGTCGAGGTCCCCCATGAGAACAAGGGCCTGAGAGCGTGAGGCTGTTCCTATCTGTCTATAGAGCGCTTCATCCACCGAGTCCTCTTGGTCAGGTTGTCTGTAACAGATCCCCATAACAATGTCTCCCATCACTGTTCTCCCTTTAACCCTGACTCACACTCTGTTGACTGGTCACCTGTCCCCAGACAGAGTTCCATACTCTCCAGCCTAATCCTGACATAAAGAGCAACTCCACCTCCCCGCCTACCAGGACTGTCTTTCCTAAAGAGCTTGTAACCTTCCATTCCAACACACCAGTCATAGAAGCCATCCCACTATGTTTCTGTGATGCCTATTCTATCATACCCCCATAGACGTGCACACACCTCTAATTCCCCTTGTTTGTTCCCCATGCTACAGGCATTTGTATAGAGGCACCTGAGCTGAGCTCCAGTTGAAGCCAGATCATTGGCTGCAGCAGCTGGAGTATCTCTGCATTGCTCCAAACGTTTATTATAGGTGCTGTCAAGTGACTGGGTGTGTTGGGATGGAATGATGCCTGCCTTCCCCAACACATCTAGTTTAAAGCATCCTTGACCAGTCTGGCAAGCCCCCTACCAAATCCACTCTTCCCTCTCTTTGTCAGTCCAGCTCCACAAGCTCCCAGTAGACCCGGCCTACAACTGAGTCCCATGTTCAAGGTACCCAAGCCCCTGATTATGGCACCACCCTTCTAACCATTTATTAACCTGGCCAATCCTCCTAGCCTTTTTAAGGTCCTCCCCTGTATCCTGGAGAATTGATGAAAACACAATCTGAGCTCCAGAGCCCCTAACCACCTCTCCCAGGACTCTGTAGTCCTTCTTCATGATTCTCTGGGCTACTGCTATCTATATCAGTAGCACCCACATGGGTCACTAGAAGTTGGTAATAGTTATTGGAACTTAGTAGTGCAGGCAGTCTCTCTGCAACATCCCTGATCTGAGCCCCTGGGAGGCAACACACCTCCCTTGAGACTGGGTCAGGCCAACAGATGGGTGCCTCTGTTCATTTCAGAGTAGAGTACCCTACTATTACAACCCGCCACTTCTTCCTTGCAGCACCAGGAGTGATCTTCTTTACCAGTGCATCAGCCAGTTGTTCCTGGTGGAAGAGTGCTCCCTCATCAGATCCTTGTGGGACAGCAAAGCAGTTCTGGGTGGGAACAACAGATTTAGGAGGAAGCCCCTTGCTTTTAATTGTCCTCTTCCTCCTTTTTTTTTTTTTTTTTCTTTTTCTGTTACTGTTTCCCGGCTTCCTGGGTCAGCGGCCTCCTTTCCTTTATGAGCTACAGTCGACGCTTGAGGTCCCTGCACAGTCTGGTCCTGGAGCAAGCACTGCTGCTTCCTCTCAGCTTCCCTGACACATTTCTGCCTCTTGACAGCTTCCCGCAGCTCAGCCACTGGCTGCAGGAGGACCTCCACCTGGGCGCCCTGAGTGCAGCCCTTTCCATTGTACACGCTCCCATCAGGAGAGCAGTGCAGGCGCTCTCTACACCCCAAGCTCTGCATTGCATCTTCCCCTCTTATCAGCTCTGCCTGGGTGCCTACGCTGGCCACTGCTGGGGCAGTCAGAGCAGAGCTCCCAGACCAGACCCTGGTCATATGGCGAGTACTCACCATCCTGCTTGCCTGCCTGCGCGAACTGCCATGCAAACTGAGTGTAAACTGCCTTGAACCCACCCGTTTGCCTGCCCTGTTCGCTACAGTCCTGGTTGCTCACACTCCCTGGGGCAGGTTTTTAACCATCAGGGTGGTACCGGTCCTCCTGGCGTCACCCCCTCTGAGTCAGCTGCTCGTGTCCCCTGAGCTGCCGGCTCCTCGGCAAGTCCTGTCAAGGACTTAAGGCTCCTTCGGTGCCTGTTGCTGCTCCGACTTGAAGCTCCTGGACACAGAGCCTCCCCACGATCAGGCGCTGCAGGCATCCCCTCTCTAGCTAGTCACCTCAGCAAGTGGCATCAGCTGAATCTTACTTTTCCTCACGTGAAACTAGACTGCTTGTCATTATGTACCACATATGATGAACAGCACAGTTACTTATGATATAGCAACCTACAGTCCCAGTTCAGCAAAGAAATCTGCCACAAAGCCTTTTGCTAATCTCTTTCAAATAATTCTTCATTAAACAGTGTTTCTGACCTTTCTCAGAGGCTCTTTTCCTTCAGGTTTTAAATTCGTTCTACATTTAGGAAAGGAACAAACATCCACAGATTTCCCCTTCTCAGCCTAAGAAATATCAACCTGGCTGGACATATCCAGGGCAGGAAACCTTCCAGCCTCCACCCCTTGAACAAAGGATAACAAATGGGCTTAGGAGATCTCAAGAAAAAATATGGTAGCTTTCAAATATCAGGGTCAAACTCAAATTCTTTTAAGAGCTCACTGTTATAAAACACAGCTCCACACTTGCAAATCAAGGCTAATGTCTGGATCTGCCAATGCCTTGGAGAAAAATATTACTGAGCTCAAACAATGCAGAAGTATCGTACAGAAAGACGCTTTCTGTAGTTTCTGCTTTATGTGGAAGTGGACAAGATATCAATGTCGACAGAATTCTTTTAGATGAAAGTGGTAGAAAACAACAGACTGCCACAAAAATCTTATGAAACACTTGTCTGATGGTAAGAAATAATCTATGTCTAGGTGTGGTAAGCAAGAGCTGTCTGATGTGAGAGTCTGGAACAAATGGAAGGCAAGTTATAGAAAAAAAAAAAAGGCTAAAGAAATTGTGCATGTAGAGAAGAAACTGGGAGTACAAGTGGTGGAAGCAGACCAGAATTATGAGGTAAAAAAACAACTCTGACAAGAAGTTAAAGCCAGGGACAATCCAGTCTGATGACAAGAGTCTGTGACATCCAGAACAAATATACAGGAGGATGGAAAACAAATTAGAATTGGAAGTCAGATAATACAACAATGTAAAGAATAAAAAACTGTGACTTACACGTGCAAGCACAATTTGGTTTTGGGGTGTGGAGAAGACTGACTTAGTACAGAGAGAGACACCAACAAAATGTCTAGCACTTACTGAAAGACACTGAGAGATAAAACCTGAGAAACAGAAAAAATTCTATTCCGAAAAACAGATGGGAAAAATTGGCTGGATTGGATAGGACAGGACCACGAAGCTAAGGTTGAAAATCCAAGTATGTTTGAAAATAATACAGTACTCTTAGATACTGCTGTGAGCTAGATACATATAAATTGCAAGCACTGACAGGTGACAAATGCATAAACATGTATGTATGTGAATGTCTGAAACTGAACTTTGGAACTCTCAACCAGAAGCCTGCTAGCTCCTAGCTTCAACCAGAATGGGCTAGTTGCTAATTCTGATAACCTGGACTAAAAATGGGAAGTCCCAAATCCTCCAATTACTGAAAAGACATGAGAAAGAACCACTAATTCCGAGGCCTATCATGTATTGTATTTAGCATACAGGACATTTAGATTAAGTAAACAGAGCTTAAGAGTTCCGGAAAGAAAAGCTGGTGGCAACAAGGATTTCTGAAAAGAAACAGTCTCTGCATGAAAGGGTCACTCTGCAAGTGAGAGAAGATCCAGGAAACTAGAGAGACACACGGAGACAAACCATCAGTGCATGTCCAGGAGCTTTGGCCAGTAACACTGGTAACGAAGCAGCTGCAAAGCACCATCTGATGTGATTTTATGCCTGACTTTCCTGAACCAGCAAACGTTTACACATTGGAAAGGGAAATTGAGACCTAATGAACATAACTCTGGGTGGGAGAGTGTGTACGATAATCAAATTGGAAAAAGCTCTAAAATCACTGAATCGTTAAGAAACCCTAGTAACCAGATCCAATACAAGCTGTCATTTACTCTGTCTCACCTGTGACAGGTAATAACAGTACTGGCCTCAAGAAAACAAAGAAAACAAACAAACAAACAAACAAGAGCTTGGAAGTGCATTAACATATCAGTCTTCTGGTTTTTATAGTTACCTTTTTTTTCTGTGCTTTCCCAGCCTTTAAGGAATCCAAATTCAGCTGCGCATGAATATGTTTCATGCTCTCTATACAGGTGTTCATCAAGTCAACTGGAAGACAAAAAATATTAACATTTTGAAGTTTATTCATAAGCAAAAGTATTTTATGAAACATAAAATATCTTTCTTGCAATGATCTTGATCAGGATTCAGATGCTCAAATTGTGTGAGTTCATACCATATATTATCTTCCTGATTATCAGGGAGTAACTGTCTCTGAAATAGAATGCATCTAGTTGAATGATCCTAAGAAGCAAGAATACATTTAAATCCTTGCAACAGAGTCCTGTGAGAAGAATGCCAAAAGGAAGGAATACTAAGATGGAAAGGGGAAGATGGATTTGGGAAGAAGAAGACAGCAACTCATAACCCTTCAGGATATCTTCAACGATGCTGCCTAGAAGAGGCAAGAGGTCATGGCATGCATTTACCTTATCCTACCCAACTTTCCCATAACAGCAGCAGACTTACTGCACCTGAGGCGCAAGAAAAGCAAATGAGGTGACATGAAGTGCAAAATTTTGAATTAGGCTCTTTCCTTGGGATCTAGAGTCTTTAACTCACCACAAGATCATGGAGTGAATACATCAGTGGACAAGGGAAGAACTAGAGATCTCATATGAGACTTCTGTAAGGCCTTTGACACAGTCCCCCACAACATCCTTCTCTCAAATTTGAGAGATACAGATGTGATGGGTGGACTGTTCAGTGAATAAGGAATTGGTTGGATGGTTACATCTAGAGAGTAGTGGTCAACGGCTCACTGTCAAGATAGAGGTTGGTGACAAGTGGTGTCCCTCAGGGGTCCATACTGGGACCAGTATTGACACATATGAGGGATGGGATGCCATCCAGAGCGCCCTGGACAAGCTTGAGAATTGGGCCTATGTGAACTTCATGAGGTTCAACAAGGCCAAGTGCAAGATCCTGCACCTGGGCCCCGGCAGCCACTGGTATTAATGCAGTCCGGGATGAAGGGATTGAGACCAGCCCTACCAAGAAGAACTTGGAGTTACTAGCGGATGAACAGCTGACAATGTACACTTGCAGCCCAGGCAGCCATCTGTATCCTGGGCTGCATGAAAAGAAGCGTGACCAGCATGTTGAGGGGGGGGCAGCTCTCCCCCTCTACCCCACTCTGGTGAGAACCAACCTAGAGTACTTTGCTCAGCTCTGGGGTCCTCAGCCCAGAGGGCCACAAAAATGAGCAGAGGGATGTAACACCACTACTATGAAGAAAGGCGGAGAGTTGGGAATGTTCATCCTGGAGGAGAGAAGGCTCCAGGAAGATCTTATTGCAGCCTTTCAATAGTTAACGGGGGTTGTAAGAAAGATGGGGACAAACTTTTTAGCAGGACCTATTACAATAGGACAAGGGGTAATAATGGCTTTAGAGTAAAAAAGCAGGGATTTAGATTAGATATAAGGAAGAAAGTTTTTACAATGAGGATGGTGAAACACTGGAACAGTTTGCCCAGAGAGGTAGTTGGTGGCCCATCTGTAGAAATATTCAAGGTCAAGTTGGACGGGGCTCTGAGCAACCAGATCTAGTTGAAGATGTCCCTGTTAATTGCAGAAGGGTTAGCCTAAATTACTTTTAAAGGTCCCTTCCAACCCAAATTATTGTATGATTCTGTGATCATAGGCTCATGGGATAATTCAAGTTGGATGAGATTGACATCAGGTGCCATCTAGTCCAACCTCCTGCTCAAAGTAGGATCAGCCATAAGATCAGGAAAGGTTTCCTTGTGGCCTTATCCAGTTGGGTCTTGAAAATGATCAAAGACAGAGACTGCACAGTATGTCCAGCTACTGTTTTAATGCCTTTGAATGAAAAATATTTCTTAACAGCCAGTTTGACACATTTCAGTTTATGCCCACTCTCTCTTGCCCTCCTACATCATGCACTGCTGTGAAAAGTCTGGCTCAGTCTTCTCCAAAATCCCAGAGGTATGAGAGGGCTGCTATTAAGTCCTCCCAAAATGTTATTTTTTCCAGGTTGAACACAGCCAGTTTCCTCAGTCTTTAAGGACAGGCAGGAACAACCACCTTGGTGGGCTTCTGCTGAACTCCAGTTCGTTGATGTCTTTCTTGTACTGGGCCAAAACTGGATGCATTACTCTGGGTTTGGTCTGACAAGTGCTAAGTAGAAGAAAGATAACCCTTTCCCCTTGATCTACTGGCTGTCTTCCCTGCTAATACAGCCCAGTACACTGTTATTTTTCTCACACTCAGCTTGTTGCCTACTAAGACCTCAAGGTCCTTTTCAGCTCCTCAGTCAGCTTGTACTGCTGTAAGGGGCTGTTCCTTTCCAGGTGCAGGATATCTTAAAAAGTAGTTCTTAACAGTTGAACAGGTGATGTTAGAGCTACAGATATCTTCAGGACATTGATTTGAACCTCAGAACTTCTCTTCCTTTTCTCTAAGGTTTCTGTTGCATTGCAGCAAGGATGACGTGAAGGCTTCTGGACTGTAAAATGTGATGCACTTCATGCACTGGTAGTGCCTTCACAGGAAGTTAGGTCTTCAATGATCTAGAGGGTCACCATCAGCAGAAAAGCCCTGATTAAAGCAAGGTGCTGAGTAGACCACTAGCTCACTGGGAAAGAGCAGAAAGTAAGGATGTAACACAGGATTTGAAGTTCAGAGTTTTCTGCACTATTGCAATGAGACATTGAGCAGATATGTCTAGGCTATGTATTTCAGCATAATGTAGTTTTAAAGTACTGAACAAACCAACAGAGAGATGTAAGTAATGAGAAAGCACCCAAGACAAAGTGCACTTGGGCTGATCAGCAGGTATTTAATGTATGACACAAGAAAAAAAAAATTAACCAGTCTCCCCTGTGTTCTACTAGAGACAAAAAGCCTTTGATTAGAGGTTTTTAACTTTTGTTTTACTGCTGTAAAATCAAAACCTTAGCATGAAAGATGATGCATTGCAAAGGAAGAAGGTCCTACTTAAACTGTAAAAGGGGAAGACAGAAATAAAGTGGCAGGGAAGAACAAAGCTAAGAAAAAGTCTCTTCATGTCTAAGTCATTAAGGTTCTAGTCAGAACTGAGAACACAGGGCATACTTTCACCTAAAAACCTGTATTGGCATAGCACGAAACAAGAAATGGAAGATACTACCACCACAAAATCTCTGGTTTTGAATGGATGAATATGCCACTAGCAGCAAAAGCTCACAGGTTTCTTCTCACTCCAATACAGAGCTGTGATTTCACAACAAGTTTTTACTGGCTACAATGTAATATTTTTTCTGCAGCTCAAAAGTTTAATTATTAATAATGTTTTCTGTGAAAATCTGCAAAAAAATGCCACTGAAAACTAGGACTTCTGGTTTGACAGAAACCATTACAGTTTAAAAAAATACGTGAAACACCTGCAAGCATTTGATTCATAAATCATTTAACATACATTTTGAAATGCTTACCTTCCAAAGCAGATTTCTGGGCATTTCTACTGACAGCTAGAAGAGACAGTAGTGCATTTGTAGCAGCTTCTTTCAGGACATCCTTTGAAGATTTTCTTTCACAGATCTACAGATAATGGAATTTTATTACCAAAAGGCGAAAGTGACCAAAGTAGTATTCATATCTATAAATATGTTATCATGACCTAAATTTTCATTTGGATGATTCATCACTATCTTCCTGTCCAGAGTTCTCCCCCTCTATAGTCATGTTTACAGACTGTCTGCATTGAAGTTTTTAATTATTTTTCCTAATCACAATGTTAAGATTCTTCCCCCCCCCCGCCTTAGGCTCAGTCCTCTTTTCTCAACATTCTACATTCCTAAAACCTAGATTCCCAGCCCTAGCATTCCAGGCCTTTTCTAATATTCAGGCTTGCTGTGCAGTCAATTCACTAACATGCCATCAAGTGCAATCTCACTTTCCTTCAACACAGTGATGAAGAACAAGACATTAAATATCAGTGAAATTCTTTAGAATAAAAATATCATTGACACACTGATAGCTGGGGTTTTTTTTAGGTACTCTTCCAACCAGAGAAAAATTATCATTTGTCTTATTTTTGTGAACATCACAGTATCTCTAATAACATAAATATAACTTCTGTGCTTTCAAAGGAATATTTATTTGGAGTCATATAACAAGACAGTTGAAAGACGAGGATCTGTCTGCGCTTTATATATTATCCACTTGAGAATTTTGTCTATCTAGCAATTTTTCCTAAATTATTATTCCAATACTAATATCCAGTACAACAGAAAATGGTAAGTAGTGTAATACGATAAAATAAGAACTGTTGCTGGATCATACTAGGAAGTGAAACACATTTTAAAGTTAGACAAAAATACAGCATCTTAAGAAAAACTTAATACTTCAGACAGAAATCTCGTGAGTACCTTAGCCATAGGACCTCATAGATTTTACACTTCTACATACATCACATATATCACCTTTTATTGGCGTTAGCCCTTTAGTTAATCATTGCCACAAATTTTTCAAATTGTAATACTCAATAAAATCTCAACCTAAGCTCTAGGGTTACCAAAGCCAGGCTGGATATGGCTTTGAGCAATCTGATCATAAGGTGTCCCCTGCTCATGGCACAAGGATTGGAACTAGATGATCTTGAAGGTCCCTTCCAACCCAAACTATTCTATTATTCTGCAATTCTATGTGTTCAGTGTAACCGGAACTGAAAATGTCGAGGGATGAAGACTAAGTTTAACAACTTGAAAACAAAAAACAGCCAAAACTCATAGATAAGGACAAGTGAGACCAAAATAAAGCACTAAGGCATGGACTGGGTTCTGCATTTACAGCTATATATAAAAAAAAAACAAAACCAAACTTATCACATTTAGACTACAATTGGTTTTCTTAGATTACACGTGAACTAATAAAACCAGTAACCAATTAGATACCAAAATTAGATCCTAATTAGATCCCAAAGCTACCAGCAACACAAGAATATTCTAAGTAAATTAACTATTTTTCTGTACTAGTAAATGGTGATTTCTCTTCAAATTTAATAATTTAGATGTTTGAGTAGTTAAAATGTAAAAATCAAATTTTAAGCTTGATGTTAATTTACACAAGCCAGAAAAACATGACTTAGAAGTGTGTGCCTGCAGCCCAGAAAGCCAATTACGTCCAGGGCTGCATCAAAAGGAGCTGACCAGCAGGTCAAGGGAGGTGATTCTCCTCTCTGCTTTGCTCTTGTGAGTCCCCACCTGGAGTACTGCATCCAGCTCTGGGGCCCCCAACACAAGAGGGACATGGACCTGCTCAAGCATGTCCAGAGGTGAGCCACAAGGATGATCAGAGGGCTAGAGCACCTGTGAAGACAGGCTGAGAAAACTGGGGTTGTTCAGTCTGGAGAAGACTCTGGGGAGACCTTAGAGCAGCCTTCCAGTACTTAAAGGGGCCTGCAAGAAATCTGGAAAGGGACTTTTTACAAGGGCATGTAGTGAAAGGACAGGGGAACAGCTTCAAGGAGAAGAAATGTATATTTAAATTAGATGTTAGGGAAAAATTCTTCACTATAAAGGTGGTGAGACACTGGAACCAGGTTGCCCAGAGAAACTGTGACTGTCCCATCCCTGGAAGTGTTCAAGGTCAGGCTGGATGGGGCTTTGAGCAACCTGGTCTAGTGGTAGGTGTCCCCACCTCTGGCAAGGGGGTTGGAATCAGATGATGCTTAGGTCCTTTCCAACCGAAACCATTCTATGATTCTATGAAAAAAAAACAAAATTTTGAGCTACTTCAATCCTGCACAACCTAAAATGCAGATTAAAAGTATCAAAATTCCATTATTTCTTAAAGCATGCTTCTTTATGGTTTTTTTCCTTTACTCTTCAAACAAGAATTGTAGTTTTTAATCAAGAAAAGAAGTCAATCATAGGGAACATTTAAATAATTAATAATTGACAACTAACTACAAGTTAGTTGAATGGAAAAAAATTACTGTAAATATATAATTTCTTCTGCAAGCAGATTTTATCGTTTTTAACTACTAGCATTAAAGAATTAAAATGTGAAAGGACATTTTTAACATTTTTGAAATTATGATGTATAATAAATTTAAGATGTCCCATAAATCCACAGCAGACACAGCTATGTCAGTGCCTTCTGCAAGTTAGTTGAAGGGGAGATGACAGACTTTCTAAAAGATTATATATTTTATATGTAGAAAATAAAAGCTAGGGCCTAAATTTGAGACATGTACAGATTATGGTTTCCTTATTACTTTTACTTCTGATCTTGAAAATATGTATACAATAAAGCTGACATACACAAAAGCATCAAAACCTTTTGAAGTCAGCATGTGCATTTACTGAAGTGTTTATATGCAAGAATGCATACTAATTTAGGACCCAGTCTGCTAATATTCAAACCTGCAGACAAGGTCCTAAGTTAGCATTTGCCATTGCATATCAACTACTCTGCAGATTTTATGTAGTTAGGATGATTAATGGAGATGACTGAAAACTCTCTCCCACTGCCTTTTCTATGTAAGTGTCATGGGTTCAGCAGCAGCAGTCATTTTTTCTCCTTGGTAGCTGGTGCAGTGCTGTGTTTTCGATTTTGGGCCTGGGAGTCTGATAACACCAGTGTTTTCAGTTACTGCTTGGTAATGTTTTGGTCTGGCCAAGGACTTTCTGAGCCTCATGCTCTGCGGGGGAGGAGGGGAAGCCAGGAGGAAGCAGAGACAGGACACCTGACCCAAACTGACCAAAGAGGTTATTCCACACCACAGCACGTCATGCCCAGGATGTGAAAACAGAGAGCAGAGACCCGGAAGGGTGTGGTGGTGGACTGGGGGTGCATGGCATGGTCAGGTTTTTGGTACTTGGGGGGTTCGCTGCTGGGGGGTGCACTGGCTGGGTCAGGCTTGGTGAGCAGTTGTGTTCTTTTTCCTTGTATTTCTCTTGTATTATTACTGGTGGTAGCAGTAGTGATTTGTGTTATACCTTAGTTACTAAACTGTTCTTATCTCAACCTGTGCGAGTTGAATTTTTTTGATTCTCCTCCCCATCCCACCAGGACTGAGGGAAGAAAGAGGGGGAGTGAGTGAGTGAGTAAAACTTCATGAGTTTTAGAGACTTAAACCACGACAGTTAGTCAGCTATTTGCTTAAGTGCTTCTCTTGAAGGAAGGTTATATTTAAATTTTTCAGTCGTTATGTTGTTTGACATTTTTTTGTGTAATATTTTGTGCATGTTTGGTTTTTTTAACAGCCAGCTTTACATCCTAGGGGCTCCTCTTTCAACTGCCTCTCAATGACCATTGGTGGGGGAAGGAGGGAAGAAGTAAATAAATAGATGTACTTTGCTCTAAAACTTGAAGCTGCTTTTTTCCTAATTCCGCTATTCTTTTGAAGGAATCATAGCAGCTATATCCCTTTAATGCATTATAAAGCCTCAGCTAGCATAAGTTATCTTTTGAGCTATTTTATGAACAAAATACAATGTCTATCTACTGCTCTGAACAGTTAAAGAGCAGGTTAAAAAGCTGCTGTCTCTTACAATACCATGTCATAGTGTCTGATGTACTTTTGGCCTGGCTGCAGTTACTTCATCATTGTGTAGGCTCCTTCTGCTGTCACCATAAGAATCATCACTTTTTGATAGCAAAGACTGGTAATCAGCTAAATATAGTTGTATGAAAATAAGGGAATGTGACACACTTCCATGTAATTGCATTTCTTGTGCCAGAGCCAAGGAATTCAGTTTTAGGCACATACAGGAACATTAAATACAAAAACCTAATAGGATATTAAGCAAATTATGGGATTTCAATAAAGTGTCCCTGCTTTGCTGTGAATCTCTGAAAAATCATGTCCTTAAAGGAAATCTCTATGCACTCAAATTATCTGCAACTAGTTGTCCAAGGAAGTCTAGTTTAGTGGCCTATATAGCGACAGTAAGAAATAGCCTCCCATGAAGTTTCTCCTCCCTTAAAGACACCAGGTTCTCAGTGGACAGAAATTATGCCCGAACAAATGCTATAGAAACACAGTGGTGCAAGACTGCAGCAGATAAACACAAATTGTGTGACAGGTATCAGCTAGATCAAGAGAAGTCCTGGTAGGAATAAGGTTACTCTACAAGAATTCTGAAACCATAGGAAGAGAGGAGATGAAGTGATACTATGAGCATTATTTTGGCTACACGATCCAATATGTACTAATACATGTTGAAAAACTAATGTTTTACATAGCAAAACAATACTAAATATGATTTGTACAAAAAAAAAAAAAAATAGACATGGACTCCAGAACATGAGAAATCATAAGCTGTGTTATATGAAATGTGCATCTTTTAGACAAGCACAGTCATGAATCACTATGATTGTTACAGTGACAAAATGCACATAATTTAAAGAAGGGCAGTGAGTACATAAAGAAACCAATTTGCAAGGGAAAAATATATCAGACAAATTTCACATATTACTTTCTTTCTAAGTAATAGAAGATATTTTAAAAGTCTGTATGTAAGTGAAGGATGTAAATAAAAGGAGGTAAAAAGAATCAGTCGGGACAGTATATAAAAGTTATAAATAATTTATGATGAGATAGCACTAAGGAAGATATAACTTTAAGTATCTAGAAAAAAAACATTTTGTCACCAAAATATACATTGTGTCAGGCAACAAAGTTCCTAAAAAAAGCTGTGAAAATACACTATCTGGCCAATTTAAAACTAGCCTGGAAAATACATTAATATATGCTCCTTAAATGCAACAACACTGATCTTACACTATCAGTGAAAGAACTAGAAGGCTTAATGATTCATTTTGGTTCGCAATTTTTATGAAGGCAGCTGTTATAAAAAACAATGCTGTAATTTACAGTGAGGATAACTACCTTAAACAAACCTTAAAAAATCTCATTACATGTTTGGAAAAGCAGGAAAATAAAAGTGTGTGTATCTGGCCAAATATATTCTATGTATTAGATCTCCTCTATGCAATATTACCATGCTGCTGCAGCACAATTACCTTGCAAGGCCCTTCCTAGAAGCTGCTGCTTTGCATTTGTTCCAGCTTATTACCTGAATTTCAAAAACGAGTGTAATAGATGTCCCAAATTAAAGACATCTTGGTTCATAACTGCAAACAATTGATTTTTTATTAGGTAACTACACTCCTTTTTAACAAAATATAAAAATGTAAAAACATATCCTGCAATCACATCTTGAAATTTTAAATACCTGAATAATTGATGCAGTAAGTTGAGCTACTGATGCCTGGCATCCTTCAATATGATCCAGAAGAAAGCTAATAGATGGATTCTGGCATGTGTTCTCTTTATCTTGGATCCATTTTCTTTCTTCATTCAAAAGGACAGAGAGGAACTGTAAACTAGTCATACATAATGCAGGATATGTGGTTGACAAATGAATACAATCACAAATGTTATCTGAAAGGTTAAACACAAAAATAAAGAATTTTATATTTCATTCTGAATAAAGCTTAAGTGCTTTGGAACTCAGAAATTCTTATCAAAAGAAAGCATGCAAGCCAAGAAGCAGTTACACCTGTTCACTGCACAAGGAATTTACAAATTCTATTCATTTGACAAGCTTTTAAAAGTCTAAGAAAAATTTGGGGTTTATAACATCTGAATGAAATAACTCCTCTGCACTGATTTGACTATAAAACAAGAAGAAAAAAAAATAATTTTTGATTTGCTATATCACTATTTTGTTCAACAATTTTCTGAACTCTTCTCACTTTATTCAACAGCTTACATTTTGATGCCAACAGTACCCATCAGCTGCTTTGTGTGCAATTGGATTTGGATTCACGAGATCATTTAACATGCAACTGCTTTAACAGATTATGCTCATAATTCAGTACAGAAACATGTCAGAGAATCTTGGTGACCTAGAGCCCTAACTAGGCAAGTAACTAATGAAGGAATAATAAAACAAAACAAAACAAAACACCAACCCCCCAAAAACATCCAAAAACTCCCAACAACTCCCTTTATAATAAACTTTAAAAAAACCCAGATAAGCAAACAAAAAACCTAACATAACATATAAGGGAAAAAAATGAAGTGCTAATGGATTATTTCAGGCTTTACTCACAGGTGCCATATTTGGTTAAGATTCAGAACTAGAATCACTAACCCATATATGCAAACAGAACTTGTGAATTTATCAGTTCAAAGGTTAGTCTGATGAGATTAGGAAGAGTTGTAAAAATCCAGTTAACAGGAAAAGTTAGTCAAGCTCTGGACACATCTAGTTTTCATTTTGCATATGCCATTGCTAATTACTTAATAGGCTCTAAACAGGAATGTCCCTCTTTTCTGTTTATTTATTTTATTAGTTGCTAGGTTAAAATCCATCCAGGAACAGTCATTACCAATTATTGCTGTACAATGATTTGCAAGGGCTGCTGTCACAGACGGAAAAGATATTTGGCCACTCTTCCACAGTAATGTAGCCAGAAGGTTGAAAAAGTCGACCCATGTTTCATGAAGTACAGATGTTAACTCGGTATCTGCAAAGATAATGGGGGGTGGGGGAAGGATCAAACCATTCACAGGTGTGCACAAACCAGGACAGCTAAGCCTGACAACAACTACCCATTTAAATGAAGGTGGCATGTAAATAAACACCTGACTCTGCCTGGCGACCCTGGGAACAAAGTGCTTCATTACCTAGCCCATCTTTGGAGCGAATGGCGAGAATCATAAACATGTTTCCCAAGAGAGGTTTCAACACTTCATCCTGGATTACAAGCTGAGAGTCCACCAATAAACATGATTTCAGAAGCCTGGACACAGATGACAAGTACTGAAGTAGTAATAACACCTGTTAAATATTTTAAAAAATATATGAAATAAAGCCATACAGTTGCACCTTCCACATTTTTTTTAATGTAAATACATCACCTCAACTGACTCTTAATGTTTTGAATAGACAAGACTTATAAGAAATAGGATATTAATTAAAATAGTTCCCCTGATTTTTACTGTAGAAGATGAAACAGAATTCTTAGTCTGAAAATACATGTGTGAAATCAATTTTCTAGTGATAAAGTTCCTTGCGAGAAAGTCACAACTCTTGTTATATGTACAGTATCATATTCCCTGGAAGCTCACAAGGAAAAACTTAAAAATGGCTATTAATATTGACAAATACATGTAGTTTCTGAAAACAAACTCAATTTGAAGCTTTAGGGAAAAAAATATTCCTGATATATTTATTTATTTCTGCAGAAACACATTTTCTTAACAACCTGTGAATCTTTCTTCAAAGTAAATCTGAATCCAAAGCTGCAGAAGCTTTAAAATAGTGCTGACCCATGAACATGGTATGTTATATATATTATATACAGAGAGTTAAATTTGATACAAAAGTAGTTCCATTGGAAGTAACCCTATATGCTTTGCATATGTCAAAATTAGTTGAGAACTACATGCCTGCAGGATTGGAAACAAAGCAAAGCTGCCTGTTTTGTTGTAGAAAATAAATATGAAATGTGTCAGTAACTATCTGTCTCATATTTCAATATTGTTCAAAGAAATTCTATTACATGATTTCTGTAACCACTAAATTCAATTTGTATTCTTCAAACACTGTTTTTCAGTTTGATGGTTCTATGTATAGTTCTAACACAGAAATTGTTCTGTTAAAACACGGTTTATCTTCTCTTAAAGCTTGTCAAAAGCACAGATTCACATGAATGTAGCCTACAGAAGTCAGTGTGTCTGCACTATGATAATGAATATAGATTATGCAAACATAATTATTTTCATAATAAAAAAAAATAGTAACAAACACTTCTCTAACCTGAGCTTTTACATGTTCTACATGGCAAGGATGACCCAATGGAGCTTTCAGTTCGAAGATACATCTTTCAACAAGATTAGCACTTACAAGACTAAAATAAAATAAAGTTGGTTAGAAATATACTTAAATAATTAAAGTCAACTAATTTAACACTACATAGAGGAGAACATTTTAAATCAACAGAAAAAAATTATGAAACACTTTCTTAAAATAGTGGGGTTTTAGCAGTAAGTCTATTCAATGGCAACTGTAGTAGCAGTGAGTTGTTTCAAAATAGACTAACAAAATCCAAAGGCTATTACTGTACCGCTTGCTTGAGGGGGAGGGAGGGATGTGTATGTTTAATTGTTGGGGGTTTTTTTGAAGTATGAAGAGCAACTACAAAAGTTCTTGAAAACCTTAAGAAAAACTGAACCAATTTTCATGCTTCACTTCAGGACTTCCAAACACTTTGTACAAATGAAAGTATTTATTACTATGCAAGTGGAAACATGAAAAACAATCTGAAGACTATTTTGAAGTGGTTCCTTCTTTAAAAAAAGAAATGAAACACTAAGGTCTATCATCCAGTACTTTCTCAAATATGGCAATCATTCTTCACTCTCTTTTAGTGTGACAGATCTGGCCCGACCTCAAAATACTGCATACAATCTAAAGAAGAAAATCATAAAAAGAACTGAAAAGAACTGCAGTTCTTAATTCCTGACTATATAATGTACTGTCCTACTAAAGAAAAAAAAAAAAGTTATTATCCAAAAAGGATGACTAAATAACTATCTAGACAAAAACCTAAAACATTACCAGAGTAACACAGAAGTCCTGTAGAAGGCTCACCACAAATGGAATCTCCAGTATGGCTATCTTTTCTGTCACAGAAAGAAGTAATACAGATTCTTTTTTTGCTGATTGTATTTTTACGACATTTTTGAACACTTCAGAAGCAAGAAGTGATCGATATAATAATTTTGATAAGAAACACTAGTAGATCTCATTTCAAACTTTTAACCTCTACTGCTACACCTTGTTTGTAATTCAGCAGTTATTTATTGATCTCATACCTGCTGAAAGCTGTTAGCAAATGTGCCTGTTGAAGAGCAATTCCAGTATCTTCTGGAGTAACAACCAGCAGGTTGTGCAGAAGGCTGCAAACAGCTGATAAAAGAGCAGGTGTTACTACAGCCCACTGTTTAGAAAGGGCAGCAGACATGGGAGAATCATGTTTACTTGGAGATTCTGTTGTGGTCGTGTCACTTTGACCTAGAATGCATTTAATAGCGTCAAAACCAAAACCAAACCAAACCAAACAAGCAAAAAAAAAAAACAAAAACAAACAAAAAAAAAGAAAACAAACAAACAAAAAATTAATTAGAATTACAGAAAATAAATTGCTTTTTATTTTTCATAAAACATCCAATTTAACTTTACATTTAAAAGGTATATTCAGAAGAAGATAAACAAAATAAAACCAAAAGAAAATAAAAAAGAAATCAGATACTGGAAAAGCATTATTTAAAATAGTCCTGAAATAAAATGTTTGTTCTACAAGGCACTAATAATTGTTAAAAATAAACGGTGAATTTGAAAAAATATATAGTTTTACTTCTACCCTTCACAGAAAAATATTTTATATTTGTACACAGATGTCCTACATACATTATATGCATTTTTTTTACATTACATACATTTTTATCTAACTACAAACATAGAGAATTATATATACATCTCTGTGTGTGTGCATATATGTACATGACAGCTTTACCAAAATTGATTGTTTTGAAAGGGTGAATGGATGCCAGGAATAGAACTTCAGTCTTGCATGACATTTCACACAGTATCAACCATTTTTACTTATTTTTCTCAGGTATATTTCACCCTCATTTAATTTTAGAGGCAGTGTTTCATGTTTGTCTTCTAAAACAACCACTAGAAGCACCAATGGTCATTGTTCCAGCAATACACAAGCCCCATATGCGTGTACAAATACTGGAATATGGGCAGGCTAATACATCGCATTCATCATTAGATACCAAACCCAAAGTTTGACTTACCTTGTGCCATAAGCCGATCAACTACAGTTTCAGGAATAAAACTGACTGGATTTGTTGGAACTGTTGCCTGAAGCTCAGTAACAGTCCCCAGTGCTGGTGACATAGACAGAATCTAGAAAGCCATAAAAAGGAAATTAGTCGATCCCAGCTTTTACAGAGTAGACTTATATTTATATTTTGCTTGGGGTGCAGGGGGAACCACGACATGACAGGACCCAGTAAAACCAAAACACAATGTAAAAATTACTCTTCAGAACCAGTTTGACTACATTTTGTTACCTATATCTGTGTATATGTATATACACGTTCGATAAATATCCAATAACTGAAACTATTGAAAGATGTTTCTGGCTGATTGCATTTCACATTTCCGTTAAAAACTGATCAATGGTCATGTTGCTGAGAATTCCTCCTCTTCATCCCTCTTTCATCTATATAATTGACTCAATCTACATTCTGATAAAGATAGAAAGGCATTACTGAAGCATTTAAACTCAATTTTTTCACGGACTATTTACTCTACTAAGAACATCAGCACTTGTCCATTTGTAACAGGACATGCTCAGATAAAAATATCACAAGTGCATTAGTCATCAGCCAAAGTTGACATTCCAGAGACTTTCTGACTCTGGGTTCTTCTCTTAATCTTAGGCTTCTGTGTATCCATTTCACAGTGAAGATATATTTACACGATTTACTACCATGCTCCCCCTACCAGGTTTACATTATCTATCATATTAATTTTGCATGCTTTCAAAAGTTCTTAATGCTCTTGATACTGTGTTTAAAACCACAAGCCTGAGGTCAGGAGACCTGGAGTCTCCAGCTTAATAAGACAGTTTTGTGACACAACAAGACCTGTGACCTGTTTCCAGAGTATAAGATAAATATCTCTCAAGTCACGACACTTTTTCATTTCCGTTTTTTGTTTTCTAGCTGGACCATTCACATCACAAAAGTTTTCTTCAAGAATTTCACTATACAGTGTAAAGAATACAGAATGCTGGGGAATCCAGTGAGCTTGAAGGAGGATGTCATTAGGCTTTCCCTCACAGCAAACTTCCTAAGGAAGACCAAAATATTTCAAAGGTTTTCTTTTCCAAGTTCTATTAGAAAATCAGTTGGAATATTTGTTTTTACCTAAAGGAAAGTCAAAAGTGACTTAATCGACAAAAACTGTGGAGGGAAGGAAATCACAGATCACTCCCTTCCTAGCTATTGTATCCTTGCAGTTAGGTCACTGCTTTCCAGGTTTAGCTTTGATTTACTCAGCAGCATTTTGAGCTACAGGAACAGTCAGCTTAGTCTTTTCTCATCTCCTAGAAGGTTTAACCCCACCTCCCACTCCCTTTCACTTTCAAATGTTGTTAGGCTTCTATCGGCGCATCTTTATTTGAAACCACACTGCCTGCATGAGCTACAGGTTGCCATCTCCATGTTGTAGCTCCTTTCTCTCCCCTATTTTTCCTCTTGTCTCCCATTACTGTCCATCCGACAGTCCTTAATCTTTTTCCTCATGCATGTTCAGTTGTTCCTTAAAAAAGGCAGATTACTCTAACACAGAAAGCAAGCTACAGTAAGATGTGGGACGCATGTCTGAATCCTAGGATTTGCATATAGCTTGTGTCACAGAAACACTAGGACATGCGTGGCTAAATAGTGTTCCTGCTAGTAAAATGCAGTGCCAAATTGTACCAATGAACTTAAATTCAAATTCTGGTCAGATCATACAAATAAAAATCATATTTACCAATTGAAATAAATTATTTAAAGCTTCATGCTTGCTGATTAAAATGATTATTAAAATCTATTTATATCTATTTATATCTATATTAAAATCTGTCTTATTTATACTAAACCAATCCACCTTGACACATGACAAATTCTGCACTTATTCAGCAATACACACTGATTCCAAGCATTCTAGTAAGTGACAAAAACAAACACTTTCTTAAAAAGTACAAACCCAAAACGCAACTTCTAGCAGTCCATATGGTTCTTCAGCAATAAGCAAAGCAGTAAAAGGAAGTATTACTATGCTGAGAATAATCTTGAACATATTATTATGTATTATATAAGCTTTCATGTATTAGTAAATACTACCACCTACATTTCATAATTCTTTCTCACCTTCTACAACTGTCTGAGCACTTTGGGCAAAGAAATAAAATACAAGTTCTTAGATAAGTTAAAAAAAATTAATAAATGCTTTATCTAGTTAGAATAATACCAGCTTCCTGCACTGACAGAACATTTATTGGTAATTGTTTCACAGTGGAACATGGGTTAAGACCAGAAATTTTCTGCTATCTTAACAGAAGAGACATAGTAGCACAATGAAGTTGTTTTCACAATGTTCTGCCCTCCAGGAGAGAAAAGATATTACAACTTTTATAAATCCCTTTGATAAGGATGAACTGGGAGTCTGGGACATTGTACCTAGTAAAGGATATTTTCTACTGCCACTATATTCTTTCTGGGAGCAATGCAGTATTCTGTGGCTTAACCGTGAAACAATGGACTTTGGAAGGGGGTTTAATTGGAGAATAGAAAGGGTTGTGCGTAGGGAGAAGATGAGGACGGCATACTAGAACTAATACAAAAACTGTCTGAGCGGAAACACAGGAGAAATGTGAGGGGTTTGCCATTTATCTACCAGATATGAATAAAAGGTCTTTTCTTAACCTCTAGTATAAAAACCCCACTGGCACTGTTTTAATAGGCTTGCAGTGATTAATTCTACTCAGTTCTATTTTCAAAGGTTTAAATCACTTAACTGTATAGCAGTCTGGTAACCACGGTTCCACAAAATAAAGCACACATTTTTGTAAAATAGCAAGAAGATTTCATAGTAAAAATGGCCATGACTTAACAATATCTGGGAAATGTCTGTAGATCTTTAACCTGCACCATTTTTAGTTCAAGTTTTTAAATAACTGGTCATTTTGCTAAGCTGTCCTGGGCACAGAAAAGCCCTAGTGTATTTATGCATTGTGAAGCAAGTCAGAATATCTATGCTGATTGGTGTTCTTGGTCATATGTATTAAACACAAACCAAACACACTGGTTACAACAGGAATGAAGATTTGTCCTCTGTAATGATAACCTGAGTTAACGTTTAAACTATGAATTCCATAGATTTTTAATCTCAGAATTAGGCATTCTGCAGTATCCACATTCCAGCTTACAGAAAAATAAATTTGATAAAAATCTTTAATTCACTAAGATATTAAAGACAGTAAATACAGTGCATAGATAACAGCTAACAGATCAGTGCCGCTGCTTTCACATGACCCTGAAACATTGATTTCATCCTCACACTGCTATTCTTTATGAAATGGGCAAGAGTGTACTTACAGCCTCTGCAAGATCTCTGACAGACTATTTTATGCACTAAATTAAAAAAAAAAGAAAGTTTCCTGAAATTAATGTACCTGCTTTTTAATGCTCTTTATTTTATTTTCTGCAAATATGGGGATGGAGAAAAAATGATGGAGCCAAAAAGTAATTTAGACTTTTATTTTCACTTAAGGTCACATGAACACTGTATGAAAGCAGCCTTTGATAGCAGATAGTTCAATTAAAGTACTGATTACATGAAAACTGAAAACAGAGAAAAACTAATCGTGTCTTTTTCTTTTTGCCCAAACTGTTT
The DNA here is from genome assembly GCA_017639245.1 of Myiopsitta monachus. NCBI lineage: Eukaryota > Metazoa > Chordata > Aves > Psittaciformes > Psittacidae > Myiopsitta > Myiopsitta monachus. The sequence continues at coordinate 7,991,782 of CM029918.1, forward strand.
TCAAACTTAAAAAAAAAATACAGTGGACCTTTTCACAGAAAAAAATTCACATCATTCAGTAAAAATACATCACTTTTGCTACTCCAAACATATTCAGGATATCACTTACTGAAGAAAAAAGCAGTTTCAGCTTCCCAGACTGACATTCATGAAATGAACAAATATGGACAAATTTAGGAAAACTAAAAAAAAAACCCAACCCAAATATCAGCGAAAATCTTCTAATAGAAACAATCTACTTGGTTTGATAGCTGGTAGCTCCTAATTATTTGTGTTTGTTGACCACAAAAAACCTAACATTTTTCCCTTCTATAAGACCAGCAGACTCGCTTTCATCTGCGATAGGGAAAGCATGCCATCTAGCGGGCTCAGAATAAGTACATCTTGCTACCATCAGTATATGAAACTTCCACAAATTTTTGGCAATGACTTCACCATGTATTTCTTTTTTTTGTCATACACCAAAATGGAAAACTTTGGGCCAAACTGTAGGAATATAAAATTTTAATTTATCTAGGAATAAATTGTGAATCCCTGACTTAAGGACAATTTTGAGATTCTAAAGGTATTTCCAAACTTTACTAGAAAGTCAGTTAATAGTCATTAACTGCTCTCTGAAATACAGTTTGTACTTAGCCACAGTTCCCTTCCTCTGTCTTTCTTCTCCTAATTACTACTGGCATTTGAACATCAGACCTCTGCATCTTACCATCTGTCATGTCAGCAATGGTACTTCATTAGAGAGAAGAAAATTAGTAAGTAAAAACAAGAATTTAGAGGTCCATGAAGGACAAATGGAAATCAACTTCTATAAATGTCAATCAAAGCTTTTATGTGAAACTTTCATATGTATCAGGGGAAGAAGGAAAACAAAACAAAACCAACACTTGAATAAAATTCTCTTACATTATCTGTAAGAGCAAAATCTTAGCAAATATGAAGTCTCAATATCTGGAAGACGGACACAAATAAGTGCATCTTAGTATTTGAGTTTTCCACTTTAAATAATTAGTTGCCCATTTGTTAAATAGAATTGTAGTGCTACACATTTACGTTAAACTATGATGCTACTTTACACATACAAATACAAATTTGGTCTAGTATACTGAAATTATTTTTTCCCTTTTTCTGCTGAAGCAATTTCATGTAATGAACTCTGCATGAGAACTCAAGCACAAGTTTAAGGAGATTAGGCACTCAACCGTGATGAATTGCTGAAATTTACTTTTCACTGAAGTAACATGAACCAAAGAAGATTAAATTGGTTTAACTTTTATTCCTATCAGAAAGTGGCATTTAATTTATTCATTAAAAAGCAATTTGGAAACAACTGCTTTTAAACAACCTGAGATTTATTGTACATTTTTTAGAGCACTATTCCTGTTAGCATCTACTTTCCAATTTACATGCACTTTCATTTTTTTTAATTTCAAATATTCAAATTTGAATATTTGTGTTTAAAATCACCCAAAGGGTCTTTTGGGGGGTTTTGGTTCTTTAGATAAATGAAAATCAAAATAATTAATACAATTTTGGAAAAAGAGAAATTTTAGCTTAAAACTAGGGTACGACTTTTCCTCAATTACTAAAAACATGCCAGATAACAGTCACAGTGCTAGACAGCAATAAATTCATAAAAGAGAACAGTGAGGAAAAATTAAAATTGCAGAATATTTTGAGACGAAACTCCACTACCGGCTTTTCTATGTTTTAATTTTTGTCACAGTCCACAGGAAAACTGGGCATAACAATTTTAATGAATAAAATAAGATAGCATCCTGTGCTTTATCATTCTTTGTCATATAGGCACACCTGTTTAACAGGAAAACTTTCGAGCTATGACAGGCTTTCACATTACATTAGACAGTCTTTCATAAATCAAAAATTTTTGAAGAAAATATTATTAAAATGGATTTCAGTGCAACATGTCAGCATTTTCTTGGAGTTATGCTGCAGTCTGTGAAAATATATGATTTTTACCCTGTAACTAATGAATGTTATAAAAGCTTCCTCCACAGCCTGATGTGATATTGCAAATCTACTCTGGAAGTGGAAGAATGTATTTCAATTTCTCTTCCTTTGCATCTGCCATCTTGAAAGACAGCATATGCTTATAGTTTTTCATTGCAATAATCACCCTAGCCAGAAACAAACTTTTCAAGCAGCCACCTGCTGTCTTGTATTTTTATGTCTATTTTGGGTCTTCCAAACACTTTTGCCACTGTTATATTCCGTAAAAGCAGTTTCAGAATCCAGAGTTTATTGTGACACAGAATATAATTTTAACACAATATACTTATGTGGTTTTGATTGATCCAGTTTTGTAGCTGCGTAATGTAAATATGGGTTCACTCTGAAAGGACAATAAGGATAAAAGCAGCAGAAGTAACAGCTATAGATGGAGATGATTTCATTTTGTCAATAAAGTGAATTACAAAGTAATCTGTAGACAGTATGTCTCATATTGCCAAGAGAAGCTACAGAATTCAGCACTGCCTTATGCATTTTGCTAGTCAAGGTAAGCTATTTTATTTATTTGTCCTCAGGTAAGTAACCATAAAAGTTTTCTTCAACACATTAAATCTACTTCAGAGTAAATTTAAATTTAGTTTCAGCTTTTAAATTTTCAGTTTCATTTCAGCTGGTGTTTTATGTTTTGATGGGTTTCTACAGCATTTGTAAAAGCGCTAATTTTACTAAAACATTTCATGAACAACTTGAAATATAACATCAATAGATTGCTCTGCAAGTTACCATAGTTTCAGATGTTGACTGGGAATGTGAAGAATGGCTTTGACTGGATGAAGCCTTCCAAAGATTAAGAGAATCATCAAAATCTGTGGAAAAGAATTAAAAAAAAAAAAAATCAAAGAAAAAAGTTTTCTTTTTCATTCCTAAAAGACCTGCAGAGAGCATTACAAGATTTTCAAAGGACTGTTTCAGTGAAACAGAAAGGTAGCCAACCACAGTTATATTCTGATATCTTCAGAATTACAATTTTTCATACATTGTACCCATGAATTCTTATTCACAAAATCCCTTCAATAAACAGGACTTAAATATAATACAGTTTTCAGTGCAACAAAATAGTCTGGAAAAATCTACACTTAAGCAGCTGCATAGACCATAGTAATTTGAAATAGTTTCGATTCAGTTTTATTTAAAATGTAATAATACAAAAGTTTCTAAGATACTGAGGTGTCACAGTACAAACATAATTAGCAGATGTCCTTGTCCTAAAAGACTTCAAATTCACATTTTAAAAAAAGTAGTTTCTAAAGAACCCATACTCATAAATAGAATGAAGACAGAATTACTTCGTAGATCTGTTTCAGAATAAAAAGTGCCAGATATAGCATAAACCTGTCAATAGTAGGTTTTTGAGGCTTTCATATAATTAGGAAAAAAAGAACTAGATTATACAGATTCTGAATGCAAAATCCACAAAAGTAGAAGTCCTATACATATCTTAGCTAATTACTAAACAAACTGAACCAACTGATTTTATTTTTAACCTAATTTTGCAGATGGGTTTTATTTTTATACTCCTGAAAAATGCGAGGAAAATACATTGGGGAATAACACGACAAAAAGGGGTTTAGGAAGATAAACCAAAGCAAGACCTGTTATTAAGAGATACGGGACCTATTAAGAAGCAAAACCAGGTCATTATAGATAAACAACACAATTCTGAACATAAGAATAGAGGACTTGGAAGCCTTTCAAGCACTACAGTTTTAGAGATGGAGTAAACATTGTCATGTCCTCCCCTTTTTAAAAAATAAACAAAAATTCTGTATCTCGTTCCTGAAATACCATAATTATTCTCCCCCCTCATTTCAAAGCTCCTGGAAAAACATCTTTTTTTTTTTTTTGGTTTTGCTTTTCGATAACCTGATAAAACATCTCTCAACTGCTCACTGAAAAGTTCTACAATCCTGTAGTTTGAGTTGCTCTTAGATATGATTGCATCAACTAACAGATTAAGAGACACAAAAAAGATAAGCATGGAAGGAGCGAATGTGTTGGACTGAAAAAAATTACACTTATAGATAAATAAAAATAGATTACACTTGTAGCCACAGAGGAAATTGAGGATTTTTATGGATGAATTTTGTATACTGCTAAGGTAATTCTCTGATAAATCAGAGAGTTAACCAATAATACTTATTTTCCTTTGGTCTGTCAAAGTCATAACTTGCTAGGGGAAATAACATTCCTCTTCTGTTCATGTTTCTGTAACTAAGTTTAACAGAAGCAGGCCTACAAGAACTGTTTAAATCTGTAACCTTAGAAGATGGAAACAAAAAGTTAGGCACACATAAACGGAAGAAACCAAGAAGAACGAACTTACTAATTTTCTCTCTCTTGAACAGTTTTTACTAATGGAGCTCTCTAACCAATTTCCTAGCCTTCTAAATTTAAGTTCATAATGTATATTTTGGACAATAATGTCAGTTCCCACAACGCATCACAGTAAGACTTAGATTGACTTTTTATTTTTTTTAACCTGTGTGTCTGAAGTATCTCAAATTTGATTTTCATATTGATTGCTTTCTGAACAATATTTCTGAGTATTAAATTTTTTTCAGTCTACAAATAAAATTATATCTGATGTCTCAGAATGCAGCTAACTTCAGCATATAAGAGCCCACTCCGACTCATGCATCGTTGATGTTGAACACATCAAAAAAGAGGAGTCTTAGAAACAGTCCATATATTTCTTTTCCCTAAACTTTCTTGTATTGGTCTGTCAAAGTCATAACTGTAAAAAGTATTTTACCAACAATATTTTGCAATAAATTATAATGCAGAACCAATTGCATCTTGTCTATTTATAACTTTTTGAAGATGTAGATAACAGCTCAGAGCTTTTTCTGTGCTATGTTAAAGCTACTGGTTTATCCATCACTGAAATCCTCAGAGCAGTATTTTTCTTAACATATTTAAGTGCATGGCTTGAATATTAATTTTCAGTTCCATTTTTAGTATGAATTTTTTGAGGTAAAGTTACTCAAAACTAGAAATTATTTATGTGAGTTTAAAATATTACAAGATTACATTAACATCACTTACCAGTTATACCACCTTTTTCGATGATAAGGTTGTCTTCCTTGGAAGAATTCAAATCAAACATGTAACATCCTAGGTAACAGTGTTTCACCATCTGCTTCACATGTTCATAGAACTGGCAGTGATACAAAAGGGTCTTAAGTGCAAGCTTTCCTGTCTGAGAGAGGCCAGATTCTTCATCATGTACACATGGACCCTGAAGACACGAAATCCATAGACATCATTTCTTTAAAGGAATGTTTTACATAAAACTGTCCAAAAAACCCCAAATCAAACCTAATACTGTGTATAAGTGCATATACATAGCTGCTTTACAGGCTGTAACTAATAGATTTCAAAAATCAACTGTGGATTTTATTAAGGCTGAGTTAAATCGTAACATATTACAAAAACTGCAATATTTTAGGAAAATGCATGTAGCTATTTAGCCCCTGGGAAATTTATTAATAGCTAAATAGAAAGTGATGGAACGTTGTAAATGGGTGGCTTTAAGACTATACGTATCAGGAGACTTTACAATTTTAATTTCTTATTTAATTCAACTTACAGATACTAACTAATGTAAAAGTTTTCCTTAGAAAAAGAGCATAGTCATGATAAGAGTAAATATCCTGAAAAGGTCATCCTGTTCTAAAATATACTGCCATTATATTACAACTACCTGCGTCAATCTACTATGATAAAAGATTTATTTAGAAAACAAGACATGAAAAGAAGGAACTTCTCTTTGAAGAACAGTTTTCAGACATTTCTTTTTAAGTACTGACTTCAGGGAAAACTTTCTAGAGCAGTGGATTGATACATGAAAAGAAAGACTTCATAGCTTCAGTTCAAATACACAGCTTAGTTTGACTGGTTTTGTTACGGTATTTCTATGGTAACAGAAGACAACACGAAGTTTTATTAAGCTACAAGATAGCCTCTGATTGACTATAAAAAATTATAAGTAATAATTTCTAAAAGAACCCAGACTGAGAAAAATTCAAACCAATTTCATTCTGCAGGGTAGTTTTTAGCTGGCTTCTTGTAGTACTTCAAGAAGAAACTAGTTAGAACTATGGAAAGAAAATTCATCACTGGTAATTAGAAAGTTTCTTTGGCAGTTGGGAGAGAGTAGAGAGAGATCAACTGCAAATAAGTAATTTGAAAACCACTATTTGTCCCCAAGAGGCTCTAAATCTCTCCCAGCCCCTCCATTTACACTGATCACAAGCTTACTTTCTTAGGAAACTAAACAAAAAACAGATCAAGTAGAAGCAGTAAAACTAGTTTATGGTACATCATAAATTAAAATCAGAGCTTTAGATAGCTGCTGCTTATCCTGTCTGGTTTCTGTTATACAGAAACTACTTTCCTGATTTTCATTTTATGCCAGTTAATAGAGAATCAGATATGACTGCTTGCAGAAGAATGCAGCATTTAATGTAAGCTGTTTATGATAAATTATAAAATTGTAGTCACACACTGTCAGCAATTTGCTTAGACTGTATCAACTATGACAAATGCACACTTTGCAAATTTCATTACCCAGAACTGCCTTTGCCAGTTTAAAACCCTATGCCAGATATTTTATTGTACAGCAGGAGCCTGTGAAGAGTTACATATATAACAAGTGCTCGAACTTCAGCAATCTTCATAAAACACAGTATGCTGCAGCATGCTGTGTAAATGCTGTGTAAAAGTGACTTTACCCCAAAAAAATTTCCTATGCCACTCTTTAACATAGTAAAATGAATTATCAACTAGATAACAGGAACACTACAGACATTCTTGTGGAGATATAGGACTACAAACTATTTACAGTCTTTCCTTTTCTTATCTGTCTATGGGATAAAGATGATGACATTCTACTTTGGGTATGGCATATGGTTCCTATTATTCACATAGATCCACATAATAGCTCTTCTCTGAACTCACATGCAGTGATGGTAACAGAGGAAGCACTTTACTCATAGCAAAGGAAAAAAAAAAAAGCAACTCTGAAATACAGTTTTATCTTGTTGGTATCTTACAATTTTAACTGTTGTTTGTATTTTCAACAATTTTAATTTACCAGTTACCATAAAGTGCTATTTGATACTGTGTTTCACAACTAATACTTATTAAATAGAATTAGTAAAAAAACCCAAAAAAGCCTCCAAAAAAAACCTTCTTCCCTACAAGGGTAGTCAAACATTAGAACAAGTTGCCCAGAGAGACTGTACCCTTTGAAATACTCAACACTGAACTGGACATAGCCCCAGGCAACCTGCTCTAATTCACCCTGCTTTGCAGTGAGTTATGTTTTTAAGAATTCAAATTTACCTAAGCAACCAGCTGCTTCATTTTTCTTTGGAAAGGGATGCTCCTCATCTCTTATTTTTGTTTTTTTCTTTTTTCCCCATCTCCAAAACATTTTATAATCACCGCATTATCAGAATTTTATCTTCCTCATACCCATCAAATCATGCAGCATTTTAAGTGCAGGTTAAATAAACAACCAATACCTATCCTAAATGTTAATGATAATATGTAAGTAAGTGAATTTCCCAGGAACCAGAAGATACAATATTAATGAAGTACAACATACATAAACAAACTCTGTTTCTGTTCTTGAACTTGCTAGAAGTTTGAAAGGAGTTTGTCTATTCTCCTATTTTTGCCTTCTCAAATATCACCTTTGACATGTAATCCTTTAAATTTATATTTTATAGGCATACCCACATAAGTTTTTTTATCTAATAACATCTCTCTGTGATACTATGACCTTTCTCATTCAGTGTAATAGTCACTCACTTGCCAAATGCAATCTTTCATGTCTTCTGTAGGAAGTGGAATCACAAGGAGATTTTGTAGAATAAAAGCAGCCTGAAATAAATGAAAGCATCATTATCGATATCAAGCCATCAAAGCTAGAAAAAAAAAATAAAAAAAACCCCACCAAAACCAAAAGAAAGCACATCAACTTGAACAGCACAGTCTACAAGTCTACATATTATGCCATTGCTTTAGACATATGCTGAAACACAGTTTTCATGTTCAATAAAAAAAAAAAAAAAATAGAAAATAAGAAGGATGTAACCCAAAATGGAAAATGGATGAGCCAGGGAACTACAGACCAGTCAGTCTCACCTCTGTGCCTGCCAAAATCTTGGAGCAGATTCTCCTGGAAGGCATGCTGAGGCACATGAAAAACAACAAGGTGCTTGCTGACAGCCAGCATGGCTTCTCTAAGGGGAAATCTTGCAAAACCAATCTGGTGGCCTTCTATGATGGAGCTACGGAACTGATGGACAGGGGTAGAGCAGCTGATGTCATCTACCGGGACCTGTGCAAAGCATTTGACACTGTCTCACATGACATCCTTGTCTCTACGTTGGAGAGACATCAATTTGATAGGTGAACCACTCAGTGGATAAAGAACTGGCTGGATGGCTGCACACAGAAAGTTGTGCTCAATGGCTCAATGTCCAGCTGGAGACCAGTAACAAGTGATGTCCCACAGGGATCGGTGTTGGGACCTGTCTTGTTCAACATCTTTGTCGGTGACATGGACAGCGGAATTGAGTGTGCCCTCAGCAAGTTTGCTGATGACACTAAGCTGTGTGGTTCGGTTGATACGCTGGAGGGAAGGAATGGCATCCAGAGGGACCCTGACACGCTTGTGAGGTGGGCTGATGGAACCTGATGAAGTTTAAGCATGCCAAGTGCAAGGTCCTACACCTGGGTCAGAGCAATCCCAGGTACAGCTACAGGTTGGGCAGGGAAGAGATTCAGAGAAGCCCTGAGGAGAAGGACTTGGGGGTGTTGGTCAATGAGAAAATGAACATGAGCCGGCAGTGTGCGCCTGTAGCCCAAAAAAAGCCAACCGTATCCTGGGCTGCATCAAAAGGAGTGACCAGCAGGTTGACAGAGGTGATCCTGCCCCTCTATACTCTGCACTCAAGAAACCTCACTTGGAGTATTGTGTGCAGTTCTGGTGTCCTTCAACATAAAAAGGACATGCACCTGTTGGAACAAGTCCAGAGGAGGGCCACAAGGATGATGAGGGGACTGGAGCACCTCCCTTATGAAGATAGGCTGAGAAAGTTGTGGCTGTTCAGCTTGGAGAAGAGAAGGTTGTGTAGAGACCTCATAGCAGCCTTCCAGTATCTGAAGGGGGCCTATAGGGATGCTGGGGAGGGACTCTTCATTAGGGACTGTGTGGTGTTAGGACAAGGGGTAATGGGTTCAAACTTAACCAGGGGAAGTTTAGATTGGATATGAGGAAGAAATTCTTTACTTTTAGGGTGGTGAGGCACTGGAATGGGTTGCCCAGGGAAGTTGTGAATGCTCCATCGCTGGTGGTGTTCAAGGCCAGGTTGGACAGAGCCTTGGGTGGCGTGGCTTAGTGAGAGGTGTCCCTGCCCATGGCAGGGGGGTTGGAACTAGTTGATCTTAAGGTTCTTTCCAACCTTAACTATTCTATGATTCTAAAACCCCTCAAGCTTCACCTACAATGAATGTCATTAGGGCAAACAGTTTAATCACTGTTACAGTCAATCCTATCCAATTAGCGAAACAAGACGTACTGGGGAAAAATCCCTGAAGGGAAAAACCTAATTGTTTATGACCCTTCACTTTACTGTCGTTATGTTTTGTATTAATTGAGATAGTTCTGGGACACAGTGGGATACACAGACACATTGGTTCCAAATATCTTCCCTTCTCAATACACAGCATGTGTGTTTTGCTAATTTATATCACACACATTTTGCATGTATATGTAGGTGGACTGAAACTGCTTACTTTATATTTTGTCAGTCTTTTGTCAATAATTTGACTCTTAATATACTACTGAAATAATGTGGAAGTTAAACAATGAGTTTGTTTTATTGCTTATTCTCAAAGTATTTTGCACAAATAAATTCTAAATATTACTTTGGAAAGTGTTAGCAGTTGAGCAATAAAGCTGGGAAAGAAATAACCCACTATGTTGCACCATTGCTCTTTCTTAGTCCTCGGAAAACAAGAAAAACACTACAATTAGAGTTGATAAAGTTGTGAAAAACATGTACACAAATATAGCATTACATAGTTTCATGTGTTGTTCTCTTAGAGTACAGTGCCTAGACAGATTACTTCATGCTTGCAATGGGGAGGTATTTATCACAGATCAATTGATGAGTTCATACCAAAGTGTACATAAATCAAACAAAATGGTCATTAGAATCAGAGCTAATTTGTTATGCTTTAGCAACCTATTTATCCGCCTGAGTAAGCCTTGGGAGTTTTTATGCATTCCCTTATATTCTTTAGATATTTTCTGCTTTTACAGTAGTCATCTGTATTTGTTGCTTCTTTAGCAATTCTAAATAAGAAGCTAAACACTTAATTAGGTAGCATTTCACTTCCAAAGCATTAAGTGTTGTGCAGCATCATAGAGCACATATATAGAAAAAATATTAAAAAATCTTCTCATTAATGAAAAAAACTTGACAATCTATGACAACAGAAGGACACAAGAAACATACCTCTCTGCGTACCATGCTACATTCAAATTGGTCCAGAAGGATGTTTATCACTGTTCCCCACAGACCTCCTGAAATATTTTGGCAACTTTCTGCTAATGCAATACATCCTACTTCGAGAGATGTAAGAGCTGATCCTATTCCAAGTGCTGTAAATCTGACCTAGTGCATATAAACGAAATATAAAGTCATACTTCTTACAGTAATTAGCAACAAGTTTTTAAAAAATTATTAAGTTGTATCAACTGAGCCTGGAGCTTAATGGAATAACTTAAAAAGTAACAACCTCTTCTCCTATATTTCTCTGGCCATATACTCATAATCACAACTATGTGTAAGTAAAAGACTGAATTAATAGATCAGCTTTTGAATAAGTAAAAATAGTAAGATAGTCTTAAATATTCTTTACATTTTACCAATTAAAAATAGTTCCATTGAGCAAACTTGCAATTTAACAGATTTGCATCAAATATACTTGGCTCTAAATCTGTAGTTGATATGTTTCTGCTTCGCAACTAAGTAACAGCAATGTCAATGAGAACTGCCTATGAATTATGATCACAAGTGACTAATGAAAGTATACAAGACAGAAAATGTAGGGAAGGATCTGTCAGAAGATATTTATATGGAAATATTCTCCTTACTTTATTGATACTGTAACTTAGTATATAGTGAGTAACATTTCAAATAATGGAAACCAGTACTTTCAGTATTAAATAAATTGATGAAACTGAATTTTTGCAAATACATGAGGATCAAAATAAGATATCAACTTCACATTGCATTAACTAACCTCAGGGTCTCTATCTACCCATAAAGGAACCAGCCATGCCAAACCTAGCTGAGAAAAAACTTGTTCTTCACTGTTATCATAAGGCAAAGACCAAAGAGATATCCAGTCCTGAGTAGAAAAAATAAAGAAATTATTTTATAAATCTTTCAATGCCATGCCAGTCTACCCACAGCTAGAGCTACCAATTACATACTAAAACACTTTAAATGCACACAGCACTGATATTCCACGAAAAGTTTTTGATTCTGCCTCGACGAACATGTTGACTTCATCTGCTGAATAAAACAGGATTTGTGCCTTCTTCGACAAATTAGGAGAGCAGTGCTAAAGGGAGATTAAATATACTGGGATAATTATTTTCATTCAAAATTCACTCCATACATTTTTAATTTCTGCTTATTATTAAAATCTGTCTTCTACACGTGCAGAAAACTACTAAATAAGAACAAGCAGTTATTACTTTGATCACAATTTATTCTTTTTCTTCATGCATCTGCCACATTATTAAATGAAGTTTCTCAGACTACCACATACTAATTAGCTGCAGATTCCATGAAATCATACTTGGCTTTACAAATTAACTTTTTAGCTAAGTTTAAAAACCCTCCATACCTGCCAAATGCTCTTTTTAACCATGGCACTGCAAAAAATGACGCATTCAGTTCATAATGAATTCTGACACATAAATTTTATGTATTTGTATTCTGGCCAGATATGAATTTTGCTAATAAGCAGTGATAACTCCTTTTATGAGATAATCATTGTTTCATGTATGTATATATTCTGTCATGTATGCATATATATACACGAAAGAAAAACACACACATATAAACGTCTTAGAAAGCCCATTATCTGTACAAGGCTGAAGAAATAATGATGTCATAAATCCTACATTCATCCTACATAAAATTCTGATTTTTTTTTTATAAAAAGAAAATTATACTTTATTCTCAAAGAAGGCCTTTCTAAATCCACAGAATTACATGCAGAATAATTCCAGAAGGGCTAGAACTGAATCTTCAGCTTTCCTATTCATTTATCTAACATTATACACCAAATGAGATTGAGCAGACTTTTTCTTTTTTAATTATTTTTACTGTCTGTTGCCATAAGATGCCGTAAGACATTTTCCCCCACCACATTTGAAAATCTGTGTGTAGCCCTCACAAATGACAAGATAAGGGCAAGTGTAAGGCACTCACCATATCCTTGGCTTGAGCTGTCATTTCATGAGATAAGTGAAGCAAGCAAAGAACTGTGCTTTTCGTAACACCTTTTCCCATGAAGGACATAGCGTTTCCTCCCCATTCAACATAAAACGATGAGATGACCTAAGAGTAGGGGTACAAGTTCATGGTAGATTTACTGTAAGCAGTATACAGCTAGAGTACAAACTGTCTTACATAAACTGTCTACTATAATATAATTTAAATTCATTAAAGTTTAAAATAAAAAAAATTAAATTCATAAAAATACACAACAATTTTAATTCATTAAAATATAATTTAAATTCATTAAATTCTGTCAAAAGATGGAAGACTTTTATCTGAATCTTAATTTATTTATTAGTCATTTGGTCATGTGATGGTTTCCTATATAGTTACACTTCTGAAGATCAGTGGTTTTCATTTGCTTCTGAAATGAAAACTGCAGCCAATCGCAATAACAACCACAATATTAATAGAGACCTGAGAGTTTGTTTTTAATCTGAACAAGCCATTTATTGTAACACAAGTTTTTATGCTATGTTTGGAATTAAAAATATAATTTCATTTCAAAATTCTGTGTTCAAGAAGGGTCATTTACATATTTTATTGATTTGAACTGGAATAAAAATGTATCAGCTTTGTATATAAAATCCTAATCAACAGACATAAAAGTCACTGGATCACAACACAAAATAAACTCTCTGACCAGGTATCTCCATATATCTTAAAATAAAAGGATGCTGCTTTCAACAAAAAATGCCCCAAAATATTTTGTTAACTCATAATCTTAAGACTTATACTTCCTGATGTATTCTCCCCAGAACACGGCAATTTAAACGTCTCAATTTTTGCTGCTGTTCTTTTTTTCAGTGGCCCACTGTACAGAAATTCTTTTGGTCCCACTTTCTCCTCTTACCCAAAAAGACCAACAATTACTTTTATATTTAAGCTAAGTAAAACTGCATAATCCTTCTACACATAGTGCTTATGCATTACTAGTTGATTTCATTGCATAATATTCATTAGGATTTTGTCCAGCAATAATCTTTCTTTCGCAGAACAACATCTATAACCTTGGTGCTATTTTCAGTCTGGACTTCAAATCTCAAAACTCACCTAATCAAACAGTTCTAAATCATTTATTTCTACTCAAAGGAAAGCTTGGCAAGTGAAGACTTTCCCTTAAAATATTTTTTTTTCATCTCAAACATGATTATCATCTGTATGCAAACTTTCCAGACATTTATCTGGTTGCTATTCACATCATTCATAATTGCAAATGAATTAAACCTTCTTAAAAAAGTTTTAAAGCCTCAGATTTTAGTATTTGAAACTAAAAAGAAAACTTCTAAAAGGTACCTACCCTACTGAATACCTGTAAACCAATAAAAAAGCTAGATCTATGCTTTTTCTACAGTTTTAAGAAAACTGGAGTTTTTAAATTATGGAATTTTAGGAGCAAAAACTAGTTGTCTATCACGGCCATGGACTTAACAAAATAAGAACACTGAAAACGAGAATGAAATTTTGGCTTCCCAACAGCTGCATCATCTTGAATTACCACATTTCTGCTTTCTGTGTGTTAAAAACCTGTCTAATGTGTTACTGTTCCCAAAGACCACCTTTCACACATGGATTTTGCCTGTGGGAGAGTACCCTGGATTTCATCTTAGTGATACAGTAAAACAAAACAAAACAAAATAACCCAAAACAAACCCCCCAAAAAAGCCAACACCCCCCCCAAAAAATAAAAAAAAAAAAAAAAAAAACCAAAAACAAACAAACAAAAAAACAACCCACCCACGTCTACTTTTCATCTTGATTAAACTATAGTCACTCTTTCTATTACCTGTTAAATGGGATGAAGGCACACAATAACACACAAAATAATCACTCTTTAGAAGAACAGATAGAAATCACTCAATCTAATATCTATATTTTTGCTATTTACTTAGTAGAAAAAAGCACCTTTCCCCCACCTATTCATAGTGATAATACTCACTAAAAGTACATTATTGAAATTATAGTGTCATTAGTTAAAAGCATTTCTTTACAATATTCAAACCAAAAGCTAAGTAATAACATAAGCTACTTACCTCAAGAAGACCCGTTAAATATCTCTTACAAATTGTGACAGGTTCAACTTCAGCAGAATAGGTACTCCAGCCTGGAAGTGCAGTAACATGAACCATTCCTCGTAATGTTCTCTCCAGTGAAGGAAGACCATAAAATCGTGGTGCATCTGTTAGCCTTAAACAGTGCAGTAGCTTCAGAGCAAACTCAGTTCTGAAAGAGCCAGCAAGTTCCAAGCCCTCTCTGGTTTAATAGTAAAAAAAAAAAAAAAGAAAAATCATTAACTGTCAGCATAAAGCTATTACAAGGAATAATTTTCCAAGAAGGGAATGCCTCATTCTGCTTACTGTTAGTCTGAAAGTCTCAGCATCTCAGTTAGTTACTATTGCCTTATGCACAGAGAAGCATGGAACTAAATTTGACATTTCTTGCTTGAACAAGGTTCTGAAAACATAATATTGCAACTGATTATAACAGGGCTGCTTAATTAAAATCTGACAAGTGAGATATAACTAAATATTAAAGATCATGTTAAATAAAGAGACTGAGAATAATGAATAACAATGAGAAGAGTTGCAAAGCTTAGTAGTTACAATTATGTTTGTTCTTGCTGATGAGACAAATATAAAAACATTTCCTGATAAATACCATCAATCTATAATTCAGATAGATATACTGGTCTGTATAACTAGCAGGAATTTCTATAATCCTCCCTTTTCCAGCATGAATAACTGAGTGTGAAGAGCGAAGATAACATGTTGAAAGTATCTTTACAAACTATTACATTGTGGCACTTAAATAAACAAATATTACCTTAAGCTGCAATTCCAGTATCTTTTAGAATACACATGAACAGAGAGATTAAGTGTGGGAATATATTAGATATTCAGACAAAAATTAATTAAATGCTGTGCTTAACTGACAGAAAAAGGTTGTAACTTCATGCTAGAAGTAGCTGTACCAAATAATTACTAATGTGCACTGATATATTGCATAAGGCTAAAAAAGGAGTTAAACTGTAATAAACATTTGTTGATATTTTGAATATTTCAATGTTTTACTTTGTCATAAATAAATGGTACAAAATCAATGAAGTTATCATTTGCTTGTGAAAATTCCCAGCAGTGAGAAAGAAACGGCCCATCTTTTCCCTGCAGTCAGTTTAAGCACCTATTTGCTGAACAAATGACCATTAGCAGATCATCTTCCGAGTTTCTTAGTTGATTTCCTAATTTTACTGTGAGAAGGCCTATCTAATGTTGATCTTCAAAACAAGTATACTCCATTTTTACCATTAAAGATAATTAGGTCATGTAATTATACTTAAATTCTGCCCAAGATACAGCAGCATTAAGTATTTGATCCCCAGTCACAATTACACAGGCAGGTCCATTTATACTGTACCTGTCAGTCACTGACATGGCACAAAATAACAATATGTTAAAAAGATGAATGAGTTCTTTATCCAGTTGCTGCCTGACAGCAGACTGTATTTCATCTATTTCATCCCGTATTTGTGATTCTGGTCGCACCAGGAGGCCCAAAAGGGATTTTGGCTTCTAGAAGAAAAGGATAAAAATACAGTCAGAAAATGCATTATTTAAATCCTATTTTAATACCCACACAAAAGCCATTTTTCTGTTAGGAGCTTGTAAATCACACAGAATATAAATTACAAATTCCATTATCATTTTACAGTATTTCTGTAAAAAAGCACTGTAAAAATTCCGATGATTATCAATTACTTGAATCTTGAACTACTAAACGGCACAGAAGAATCTACTGCTAAAGCCTTTAAAATTTCCTGGCATTAAGCCATGACACAGTATATTTTGAAGCATGAAAGTCAGTTATATACAGCAAGAACCTGCAATAAAAATGCAGATCACAAAACCCAGAAAACACATAGCAGAAACATTAGATGAAGTTGTATCTTGCATGTCTCAGTTGAAAGGCTTAAAATAATTTGATACAAAGATTTTACATTAATATATTGAATGGACCATACTTACAAAATTTTATAGGATTCCCAGTTAGCCATATGAATTAAAGCACCTGAGTTCTATGTAATAAAAATTGTCTACTAGCATTTTTTTCCTAAATGTTTAGACTTTATTTTAAAATGGGGAAATACAAGTGCATGGAGAGTGTACTTATTATGATATCCTTTTTAAGATGATCTTGCATGTGGGCAGTTTGTCCTTGCTTTGTGAAGAACAGTACTTTGCCAAATTCTAAAACTACAGCCACCACTTTTATCCTGTGTTTTTATAAAGCAAGACTGAAATATTTTATTTGACAAATATAATAAAAGTTGGTTTATATTGCTTTATGATGTTCATTTTCTACTTGCTTTTATATTTTCCAATTTTACACATCTGAAATTGAACAGCATTGAATAGAATAAATCTTAAATAGAAAGCACAGGAGTCTACAAAAACTGAAAAATAGACATAACCATTTAAGAAACAAACAAAAATTTCAGTGACATACACACTACAAAAATTTAAGTGACATACACACTGAAAGCAAATCTATCCTAACTTACAATCCTTGTTCTTAATGTGAGACAGATAACCATTATTTCTTTTTTTTTTTTGCCAAACAGAACATTCCAACACACCTGTATGAAACATCAACCTTTAAGTTACATAGACAACACACATGTAGTTATGTAGCTAAGCATACCTTATACAGCTGTCTATGCTTAGCACACATATATGTATGCACATGTGTATATCCATGTGTACACATATGTACATAGTTACATAGTTAACAATATCATATAAATATATATAGTTACATGCACATATAGAGTTCTCCATAGAGGTAAGCATAGCTGACTATACTGATATGGCTTTATACAACTGTATTAGCATAGTTACAGCAGAGCAAGACACACTTCTTACTTCTTTGCTTACTTGTGGCAAACACAAAATCTGAGTTAAAATAAACAATTCAAGTACCAAGTAAAAGAGAGAAGAAAGTTTACTCTTGTTCAAAGTTAACTTCCCCAAACACTACAACTGTAGCACCGACCACAAAGTAGCAGACATTAATACCACAATATGTGCCATTTCTTTTGTTACTACAGTCATTTTTGTTGAAGAACTCACTAGAAACAAACCAGACAACCAGTTCACTGTTATTTCTCACAGTCTACAGCTAATTTCTTAGATATATTCTTACATTTTTAAGCAATGATTTCAAGATCCACTTTAGATGGTTTGACTCCAAACTTGATTTCTGCTCTCTAAGCAACTTATTTAAAAATCTTAAGACATCTACTAAAAGCTTCTCATCGTCCACACAAGCTGGAAGCACTTGCAGAAACCTGCAATACAAACAGAAATGCTTACTTCCATACTTATAGCACATTAAAAAAGATTAAAATGTCTGCCTAATAGGGCTGAAGTCAGACTAGAGGGAAAGGATGCCACCCAGAGGGACCTTGACATGCTTGTGAGGTGGGCTGATGCCAATCTTATGATGAATAACCATGACAAGTGCAAGGCCGTACACCTGAGTCAGAGCAATCCCAGGCACAGTTACAGGTTGGGCAGAGAAGAGATTCAGAAAAGCCCTGAGGAGAAGGACTTGGGGGTGTTGGTTGATGAGAAAATGAACATGAGCCGGCAGTGTGCGCTCGCAGCCCAGAAAACCAACCGTATCCTGGGCTGCATCAAAAGGAGCATGACCAGCAGGTCAAAGGAGATGATCCTGCCCCTCTATACTCTGCACTCAAGAAACCTCACTTGGAGTATTGTGTGCAGTTCTGGTGTCCTCAACATAAAAAGGACATGGAACTGTTGGAACAAGTCCAGAGGAGGGCCACAAGGATGATGAGGGGACTGGAGCACCTCCCTTATGAAGATAGGTTGAGAAAGTTGTGGCTGTTCAGCTTGGAGAAGAGAAGGCTGCTGTGGAGGCCTCATAGCAGCCTTCCAATATCTGAAGGGGGCCTATAAGGATGCTGGGGAGGAACTCTTCATTAGGGACTGTGGTGATAGGACAAGGAGTAATGGGTTCAAACTTAAACAGGGGAAGTTTAGACTGGATATGAGGAAGAAATTCTTTACTTTTAGGGTGGTGAGGCACTGGAATGGGTTGCCCAGGGAAGTTGTGAATGCTCCATCGCTGGTGGTGCTCAAGGCCAGGCTGGACAGAGCCTTGGGTGTCACTGGTTTAGTGTGAGGTGTCCCTGCCCATGGCAGGGGGGTTGGAACTAGATGATCTTAAGGTCTTTTCCAACCCTAACTATTCTATGATTCTACGATTCTATGAATTATAAGGTCAATATCTATATTACATATTTATATATAGCACAGAATTATACTAATTATATTATATATAGGCTATATTATTATATACTTTTATACATTTCTTGTATATTATGATATAAAATTGTTATGTACAGTTAAAAGTGTATTTACATATAGTAAACATAGGATTGCATACAGTAAAAGGTAGAAAAATCTGAACAAGGTGACAGGAAAGAAAAGATAATTAGCTATTAAATACAATTAATAATAGTTTATATGATATATAATAATACAGGTATAGTAATATCCCCAGGTACTTTCCTTAAAAGCTGCTTTCCAGCTTGGTTGACCACAGCTTATGCTGGTGCATGGGGTTGCTGCCACCCAGGTGCAGGAGTTTGCACCAATCCTTGTTGAGCTTCACAAGGTTTGTGTCAACCCACTTCTTCAGCCTACCAAGGTCCCTCTGGATGGCAGCATAACAGTGGCATACCAGCCACTCCTCTCAGTTTTGTAACATAAGCAAAATTGCGGAGGGTGTATTCTGCCCCATAATCTCAAGTATCTGAAGGGGCCTATAGGGATGCTGGGGAGGGACTCTTCATTGGGGACTGTGGTGATAGGACAAGGGATAATGGGTTCAAACTTAAAAAGGGGAAGTTTAGATTGGATATGAGGAAGAAATTCTTTACTGTAAGGGTGGTGAGGCACTGGAATGGGTTGCCCAGGCAAGTTGCGAATCCTCCATCCCTGGCGGTGTTCAAGGCTGGGTTGGACAGAGCCTTGGGTGACATGGTTTAGTGAGAGGTGTCCCTGCCCATGGCAGGGCGGTTGGAACTAGATGACCTTAAGGTCCTTTCCAACCCTAAGTATTTTATGATTCTATGATTCTATGTTGAACAGGACTGGACCCAGTGTTGATTCCCATTAACATTACCATTCATGTGCATGGAAATGGGTTTCAGGATTGACAGCTCCATCACCTTCCCAGGGATTGAGGTCAGGCTGACTAGCCTGTTGTTCCTGGGTTGTCATTCCTGCCCTTTTTGAAGACAGGAGTGATACATGCTTTCTTCCTGCTCTCAGGCACCTCTCACAGTCACTTAGATTAATCAAAGTGGACACCAAATTACTTCAATCAGGATATACTCCTGGGTGCATCCCATCAGACACACGTCTTTATGTATGTCCAGCTTGCTTATGTATTCCCTACACTGATCCTCTTTCACTGACATCTTTCTTGCTTCAGAATTTCCCCCTAGTGTCTGGGACATGACTCCTGAAAGCCAATCTTGCTGATAAAGTCTGAGGTGAAAACATTATCTCAGCCTTTTCCATGTCCTGTGTCACTGGGACTCCTGTGTCTTTCAGCAGCAAGCTCACCTTTTCCCTAATCTTCCTTTCATCACCTATGCACTTATAGAAGCCCTTCTTGTCTTCGACAACCCTTGCCAGATTCAGTTCCAGGTGGGTTTTCTGTTTTCCTAACTGCACATCTCTGCAGCGTCAGGCAATATCTCTCCATCTCCCCCAAGTTACCTGCTCCTACTTCCATCTCCTGTGAGCTTTTGTCAGGAGCTCCTTGTTAATCCACATAGGCCACCTGGTATTTTTGCCTGACTTCCTGTTCAATGCCAGGGACCTCTGAGTTTGGAGGTTGCAATCACTGAATATTAACCAGCTTTCTTGGGCCTCTCTTCCCTCCAGAGCCTGATCCCATCAGAGACCAACAATAAGATCTCTGAACAGGCCAAAGTCTGCTCTCCTAAAATCCAGCGCTGCAATCTTACTTTTTGCCCTGCTCCCTACTCTTAGGAATCTGAACTCTACCACCTCCTGGTCACTAGAGACAAAGCTGCTTTAGATACTTAATGAGTCCTTGCTTCCTTCTGAGCATGAGGTCTAGCAAAGCATCTCTCCTGATTGGCTCCTGTGTCACCTGGATCAGGAAGTTGTTACTGATGTGTCTGAGAAACCTCCTGGATTGCTTATGTCCTGCTCTGTTGTCCCTCCAGCAGATATAGGGAACAATATACCAGAACGAGACATGTATGGACAATTGATTCCATAAATTTAAAATACGAAAAGTAGGAAATTTAAAACTTAAGCACATAATCCTTAATGGATTTCCATAGTCAATATGCTTACCTGTTTATTGCTTTTTGCCAAACAAAGCTCTTCAAAATGGCTCCACAAGACCCAGAATTGCCTTTTAATGCGAGTCTGTCACTCACAACATAAAAATTAAGCCTCGTGAGAGCAGCTCTAACATCCCTATGGGATACTGCCTGAATGATTGAATTAAGACAATCCTGCAGTCCATAGTTTGTATGAGTTATTTTGAGTATAAGAATGTCTTCTGAGGATAGTTTTAGCGAGTCTAAAAATCTGAAAAGGTACAAGAGAAAAATAATTAACAGCCACTATTTTTACAAGCTATTTCAGTGAGTTGACTTCTTCATTTCTCAGTTCAAATGAGAAGACAAAACATAAATTGTTAACCAATCCTTTCTCACCCCTCTCTCCCTGCCAAAAAATGAAAACCCAGACCCAACAAAAATTAACAACAGACACCACAACAACCACATATAAAATCTTGAGCTGTTTGGGTTCTTTGGGAAAATGGTACCTCAAAAAGTTACTTGAAAGGTGCTATTCACATTGTTTGTAATGAAGTTTTCCTCCACGTTATTGTAAATGTTGGTCACTTGGACTGCATTATTTTCCTATTCTCTTTTTTAAGAGATGGCTTTGGTTTTGCCTTAGGGAACTTAAAATGAAAATGACTTACCAAATCAATAACTTCAGTTTCCCATGTCTCAGAACCACACTATTTACTAATAAAACTTTTAGGACTCCTTAAAGGAAACAAGCAAAAACTAAGAAACGGTCAAGACTAACCTATTTCAGTCCTATTAAATCAAGAATATTCAAAGACATTGAGTTCTGTGTACTAAGTATTCTCAATGAGAGAAATGATGAATAATCAAGAGATAACCAAAAGATGTAAAGGGAATTTTCTTCATTATCTACCATAATTTTTAGTATTTCCATTCAAATAATAATTATTTGAAATTTAAAATAACAGGGAAAGAGAAAAAGTCAATGAAACTGAAAAAAAAAAAAAACAACAAAAAAAAACCAACAAAAAAAAAAGCAGCAGCTCCCTAAAAACCATAATGACTACAAAGAAAACCATCCAGAGAACCCATTTAAAATAATTTGAAATTAGCCTGACCATTGATAACAGTTGGATAAAGCTTTAGACCTCATGCAGAAATGCAGTTTAAGTAAAACATTAGCTGTGACAACATACCTACAGCCTCTTGGGACGTGATCCTTTACATTTAAAAGGAGAGCATTCTCAAACAAGTAACAACGTGAACTGCTGTTTGAAGTTGAAAACCTATTTAAACTCAGTGGAACAATAATTTAATTTAAATATATTGGTATTTAAAATCAAAATAAAATGGCTCACCTTTCCGCTTCTTTCTCATAATTTATCAGTTGCAATAGGTTTTCAATCCCATGGTACCAAGACAGATTCCAAGACATTTTGAGCATATCTGACACAGGTTTCATAGTCAAGTACTCAGAAGACAGTGGCACCACAACAGTATTAGGGCTAACTACATGATAAGCAGTGATCCTGACTGGGAGATGATACCTAAAAAAATTATAATTTTTCTTTTACTTAAGTGGTTGACATTTCTTGTTTGGAAATTTTGTTTGTTGTTGTTATTGGTTGGTTTGGTTTTGGTTCTGGTTTTTTTCTTTTTTTAATTAAGTGATCTATTAGAGCAAGCTTAGAAAAAACCCTCCATGTTTACAAATGCAAATTACTCTGGATTTAATATCAAAGATTTCCCTTCATTCTTCCACCACTATACCTCATGAAGGACTGTAAATGGAAAGCAGCAGAGTTAACTTTGAAAAGAACTTTGAAAAATAAAAAATAAAAATAACCTCACTCTCCCTCCAAAAGAAAACCCCCAAAACCCTAACAAAACCACAACAACAACAAAAAAAACCCTAACTATGCAAAAAAACCACCCCTATGTACCTTCTAACAACAGCAACAGGTAAACTGAAGACAGGGAGGCCAGTATCATTACTGGTCTTGCCATCAGTCCTACAAGAGATTGTTATAGTTATTATTCTTCATATTAAGCTTTAATTTTCTACTGATGCTACACTTGGTATTTCTTTATTATCAGATAAGGCTGTGTATTTTCCTCCAACTAGCACTTTAGTATTTGTATTAACAAACATTATTTCTTCAGGATTATGCAACATTAAGATAGTTCTTAGACCACACACATACAGCATATTTATGCAGACTGTACTGCAGGTAAAAATTAAATCAAAGGTAACACGCCAAAGCACATTCTTATTTCCTTTTTTCTATTAGAGAATAAATATGCATTATAATTCTTTTCAGTAAACTTCATGTGTGTGAATTCCAAAAGTATATTTTTTCTGATGTCTATGCAAATTTCAAATAATATCATAAGCTGAGGTCTGCTGGTTTAAGGACAACTGCTACACTCAAAAGCCAAGGTAAACAGGTGAATTTTAATTAAGTTTAAAAAAACACACCCACAGATAGCTATTTCATTTTTGTAGTTTCCATTTATGGAAAATATGGATTACAGACCAATCAGGGGTTTTTGAAAATTAAAGTAAACTTCAAACAAATACTGAGGTACAAAGTATTCATACTGAAAAAGAAAAATTCCATGTAGACCTATACAGCATGCAACTCAAGTATTGAAACTACTTGTCTGGCCCACAAATACACAATTTTGATATATAAAAATTTGGGTCATAATTTGAGATATATATGTCTATACATATATAAACTTATTTTCATTAAAACATGAAAATTTTACCAGAAAATATGCCATTCAATAACTATTTTTTCATACCACATTTCTGTTCTTGCTACTTCATCAAACAACAGAAGACAAAGCAACACTGTAGTTTCAGTTAAAACAGCAGGATCGTTCTGGAATATCAGGGAAGCTGTATGAAATAAAGATATTTAAAAATGCGTTAGAAAACATACATACAACTACATACACCAACACTGGTTAAAAACAACTGCCAAGATCTTAAACAGATGTCACACTTGCACACAGTAATTTATATTTTATAATACTCGCACACAGTGATTTATATTTTAGAGACTCGTAAGAAGGCTATTGGTTAAATATCTTACTGTATTTCACAGATCTCATTTTCATGCATGTATTGCAGTCAAAATAGAATCTTTACCTCTGAATAGTGAAAGCAGTAAAGATGATTGCTGTGCTAGGGACAGACGAACAGCTGGATCAGCATACACAAGTTTGCGTAAGAGTGTTAGACATGGTAAAACTATGGATTCCATGAGCTGAAGGAACAGAGAAAATAATTAAATACAGGTAACAAATAGGATAACTGGAGATGTTTAATACAAACTTATGCTATGAAGCAATACATTCCATCATTTATAGTAAAACAGAGTTTTCTTAGACAAGCACATTTTATCCAGGTGATAAATGCATATTCATTAGAAAATATTTACTCACTTCTGGTTTTATTTTATTAGTAACTGATGGTTAGTTTATTGGGCTTTATCATCGTAACATTATTATAACATTTGCTTTCAAAATACGCATTTTTAAGTGGCATGTGAATTGAAAGATTAAAAAAACCTCAAGTATTTACAAAAATGTAAGTCTATTGATTTATTTTTTGTTAAAAAAAAGCAAATAGCTTATTGCATCACAATCATTTTCTGGGTCTCAGTCTTTAAGATAAGGAAATCTACGAAAGAATAGCAGTCCAATAAAAATTAAATTATCAGTGACCAAAAACATGACCAAAGTCACTACTCTTCATAATGAGGAGACAGTATGTCTTTCACGGTACCATTATTTTGCATGTGTGCAATTTTGCCTTTAAAATTTGTTTTGTAAACCAAATGCAGTTTAGTTTCATATTGAATAAACCAAACTGCTGCTTCTTTAGTATGGAAAGAGTCTTTTACACAACCAAACATAAAACCTTATTTTAACTGTGCTTTTTCAGTTCTGTTTACTCTTTTCCTGGTAGCCATTTTTCTAAGAACAGGTAAGGGTTTTTTTCATTTGATTTTTTGTTTTTCTTTTCTATTGATTTTAGGATGAAATAAAAAAATGTATCATATAAGGAGAGAACCACAATCTGGGCTAGATTCCCTCAGGATAGTGTCCCAGTGACTTAATCCAAACATACATGGTCTTTCTTTGACCTAATGGAACTCTCACTACTTTTTGTTTAAACTGAGTTACATCAAAACAAGAGGTAAGTCCATGCTCCTCAGAGCTTGGGGAAGAGTTGGATGAGACTTCTACTAGTTGTGCTCAAGAGACAGAAGTAAGACTGCTTAGTCTGCAGAGGAAATATTTTACAGTTATTTTACAGAGCAAAGCATTTGGGTTACCAAAACTTCTATCAACACAGCAGCTGACAAATTTCTGAATGCTAGCACTTGAAGTGGAATTTCGTACACAGCTGTCAGCTTCATTCTCCTGCTGAATTGATCTAAACCATTCATTGTTCAACATGTGCACTTTTAGACTTCTCCTCCTAAATATTCTGCAGTTTCCAATATATAAAGTTTGAACATCCTATTTAGTATAAGGATCTTACATTCCACAAGCCATATATACAAATGAAAGGTGTCACAGACCCTTAAGAGTTGTTACGTGTGTGCTTCCTGGATGTTTATTATAGTTTTGATAATGCTAAGATTCTCTTAAGGAAAGAAGACTGATTTGCCAACCTATGGGAATAGTTAGCCAGAAAACTAAACATGTTTGGTGTAGCTCTGAAATGTATCAGAACTTCCCTGAAGCTTTCTCAGTAGAGATCAAAACCCATGGCCTTAAAAAAAAAATAAATAAAAAAAAAAATAAAAGTGTTACATAGCATATCATAGTCTCTAAACTTAAGTCCTGAAGCAAAGTATAAGCAAAAACCAGATGTTACTGTAAATGGAAATCTAAGTGCCAGACTGAGTTTCAGGTTGCAAATTTGAAGTAGATGACCAAGCTTTGCATTTCTGCAGTAAATTTGTTACTAAACATCTGTATTCTGTGCAGTATTAATGCACAAATGTTAGTGTTATAAATGCAGAAAAAGGCAAATTCTATTACTGTTGTGCTGTACAATGATTGCAAAACTTGTCACAATATTTTTACCTTTCCATCTACATGTATACAGTCATTAAGGTAAGCCAAAATCTTTTCTATCATACCCAACTTTTTCACAATGCCATGCATTTTGGTATCTGTAAGAAAAACAAAAGATAGTTGAGAACGAGTTTCCAAAACTGCCAATCAAGAGAACAAGTACAGCTCCAGCTCTACCAATGCAAGCCTCCTCTAGGTCTTGAACACTAGACTCTTAGTGTTCTTGCAGAACTTCCCATAAAAACTTCATGTTCCACAATTATAGTGATCCCCTGGGCAACTTGATTTCAGTCAAATGAGGATAGTAGTAGACAGTAGACATTTCCTTGTGATTATTTTTCTGACAAGAAAAATGTTCATTACAATATTATCTAAAACTTCACCTTCGTATGGTGAAAAACTTACATTCCATCACTAGGATTTGAATTCCTTGAACAAAGAGTATTTGAATGAGAGTTTGTGTAGGTAAAATACAAACATCCAGGTTTGAAACAACACAGTTATGATCCTGCACAGAGGTAAAAAATGCTCTATGCAGGATTGTTTACTTGCATCTTGATTCCACCAGATCTGTTACCAGAATTCATAATTTTTCCCCATGTGAGCAACATAATTTTAAAAAAAACACCTGTGATGCAAATTTATGATTTTAGTCACTTAAATCATAAAAAGTAAAAGGAGGTACACTTCCCTTGTGAACATATTAGATGAAATGCCACAGCGAGTCTGCCTCTTGATATTGACAGAGTATAACCATGGAAGCTTAGCTTGCATTTACTGAACTCTCACTCACACAAATAGCATTTCAATCCATTTTAACTGCACTTAGGCAAACTGAAAATGCAGGAAGAAATTCAGAATGACACAGGAAATTCTTCACTAAGTATAAAATCGTATTAGCTAGCCTGTGTAATCTAAGAATTAACACCATTTCTATTTCTTATTCTTGAGGGATACAACAATTAATAACCTTTTTTTTTTATTAATAGAACATCCATAATAGTGTTAAAATTCTGGTCAAACAATATACATAAAAATTACAAAGACTACCCTTAACACAAGCATGCAAAAACGTAGCAAAACTGCAAGCTCATGCAATGATCAGCCCATGAACACAAATGTTCTGAAAAAAATTACCTTCTAAAATGATTGCTAGCTGCTCAGCTGCAGACTTTCGTAAAACAAGGTCAACAGCATCAGAGGTCAAGATGTCATACAGCTTTTCAACAGTTTCTACCTAAAAGTAAAACTATATTAGATTTACATCTAGTATGTTATTACGAAACAAGGTAACCAGCCAAATTTCCCAAAAGTAAAAAAAAGGAAAAAAACTAAATTCCTCATTAGAATATATTTGATTAGATTTCACATGCATGTAATAAGAAAGGATTAGGTTATAATCTTTTTGCAATAAATCTCTAATACCTGCGGAATATAACAAGATAGTAGTTTCTAGTGCACAATAAGTGCAGATTTCTAACAAATAATGCTTAATTTATGTAGGACTACAGAAAGCGTAATACTACACAGAAAGATTAGAATATGCTTCTAAGTCTGCGAAGGGGACTGACCATTATAATGACAACAGGGTTACAGAAATTTAAATAATCCTACATATCCATACAAATTTATGTCCTAAATTCTCGAAGGATGTAGGGGAAGAGTATAATTCTAGTGTACAATGAGCTGTCAATCTTTTTTCAGATGGCCAGCATCTCAGCATTTGTTTAACATGTTGTTAACCTAGAAGTGTTGAGGGTAAAGAAGAAAGGAGCATGGAGGGGAGATGGTAAAAAAAAAACAAAAAAGTTTTCTGACAGGTCAAATACTTGTGATTACGTTTTTCACTTTGCAAAAGCAGCAACATTAAGAAAACACAGACATCATTTGTAAGCTAATTTAAAATATTTCATATTCTAAATTTGGGCCTATTTAAGTAAAAATTGATCTTATGGGAAAAAAATTCTGTGAGAAAAAAAATAGGACTGTCTCCATGCACAATGAAATTATTGTAAACAGGGCAGGTCTGTTCTCTCTGTACTCAAGTCTTGCTGTTAAACTTATCGGTGGGGGGGAAGGTGGAGGAGAAGAAGGAATTCTTTTCTTATTGTTGCATATGGCAACTTAAAAGCTACTGCTTAAGTTCATACATAAAGAATGTATCAATGGATTTCTTTTACGAAGCAAGCCAATTTGTATGAAATATTGCAACCGTCAGAAAGTGGTAACTTCAGTGATTGGGCAGGTAGAGGAGCTGATCAAGGATAATATTTAGACAGAGTTTACTCACCTTAAATATCGACTCTGTTTTATCATCTAATTTTAGCTCAATAGCTCTTTCTATAACAAATAAGTTTGAAATGCTGGAAAGCATGCTACCATGCAGATACGGGCGTTTCAGGTTTGCCCCCTCTTCATTCAAAAGATGGAATGACAAATGTTTAAGTGCTACAGTGTGAACCCTAAAGGAGTAAACAATTGAAATAAATACATAAAGTCCTCATATTGGAAAACTTTAGCTGTATAGTAAAAAATTAATTAGTTTATAGAATTAATACAGTGGCAGAGGGAGTACTTACTAATTCAATATTGGTTAATTTACCTTACAAATCAAACCACTGCATAATAATCAATTAGATTTTTAGAGAAGACATATTTGTGATCAACATTAGAAGACATGCCAAAAGGCTACAGAACATTACTTACAACTGCTTTTTTGAGAACAGAAGACGCAGAGCAGCCCGTAGTCTAGTAGTTCTAGGGAGAATACTCTCTCCTTTCTCAGAGGTTGTTTCACTCAAATTGAGGATACAGTTACCTAGCGTATCTTTTGAGTCAGCATAACCCTAAAACAAACAAACAAAAAATTAAAAAATTAAAATCTACTTACTAACTTAGCAAAATAGACAAGGTAGTTCCCCTTTTAGAGGCTAAGAGAGGCTGGGGAAGCACAATACCTGAAAAAGAAAATTAATAACTCTTAAGAAAATTTCTGCAGAGTAATACTTCATTAAAAAAATTTTAAAAACTAATGAACGACCCTTTATCCAAATCAAAATAAAGATTTTTACATGGCTCAAAGGTACTTTAACCTGAGGCCTTACCCTTCAATCTATTAACACAATGATAAGGCCAGTTTCCATTTCAATAAATAAAATAAATAAGTCCCTACAGGCAAATTGCTTCACAACATTAAATATTAACCACTTCCAGATATTTCATCACAGCATTTTCACATACAAACAAGACAAACCAGAATCAGTTACACCAAGTAATACCACAAACATTTATAATGTAGAGTAAAATACAACACATTTTACATGCATTGGGTAAATATAGGCCTCTGATATGTTGTGCTCAAGTATCTATTGTACATATTGTACATAGCCACTATTAAATAGAAGAAAATTCTACTCACAAAAACTGAGAGCAAGGATAAGCTCTCACTCACATGTTAAGTCCACAACTTTTATTACCCCCATGCAATCTTGAATATTAAGGGAAGATACGTAGGTGAGTAACACAGAAAAGCTAACATTACTGGGCGAGAAAGCTCTGAAGTAACCTTTGTCTCACCACTTTAAGGTTCTCAGTATATTTCCTCTGCATTAACTTTCTGTCTGAGCCTTCTATTCCATGACCTATCTTATTTGCAGTATACCCTCATTTTTGCTTCAATTTTTGTGTAGTTTATGTAAGGGCTTAAGTTATATAAGCAGTCTTTTCAACTCATGGTGTGGTGGAGGCAACAAATGAATATACAGCGGTTATGTGAATAAGCAGGTATAACTATCAAGCATGATACTTTTTGAGAAAACTGAAGACAAAAAATAACACTTGGATACATTAGCCAAGTCAAATAAGAGACAGAATTAAAGCAAAAAACCAGACATGAGGAATAACAGACATCTAATAGGTGCATCAAAATATCTAATCTGGAAGATTATAGGCCTACAATAGAAGGAAAATTTCTAGCACTAGATTAAAAATGGTAAATAACATGGATGGAGCAATTAGGCTGAAAATCAGACTGAGAAAAACACAAGTTCCCATTAGATCAAGCAGAGCCTCAAGATAACAAACAGCAAATTTGCACATAGTTACAGATATGAAGACTAAGGTGCAAATTTAATACTGACTGTTGATACTTCTATAATACTGGAAGCAAGAAACAAAAAAAAAATCAAAATATACAGAAAATATAGCTTACACCTACTGCTATTTGTTGGGTGCATACTTGATCATAAAATTATATAATCATTGCAGAGGAGTTATAACTATGATATAAGGGACATTCTAATAATTATTAGCTAATTTTAAAAAGCATGCAATGTTTTAATCTGCACTTGGATTATCCACCCAGTATCTTCACGCCATTTAAGTTCCTGTCAGTACTTGCTGATTTCTACTACAACTTATCAAAGTTTCACATTCTAGTAATACAAGGCTCAAATTTGTCTGCAAATTCAAAGCAGTAACCCCGATTAGCATTAGGATCAGTAGAAAATATTTCTCCATTTGACATCCAACAAGTCTGTAGGCATATTACTGTTAATTATTTTTCATCTGCTACTTAGTGAATATCCCGTTTATTGTTTAACATAATAGTGTTGTCGTTTACATGATTTCACACAACAAATTTAGATAGAGTGCTTTGACGTACCTGTAAGACAGGAATGATGGGACAGAGGGCCTCAATGAACTTGTTCCAAGTCAGTTCTGCCATTACTAATTGTCCCTGCAATAAATACATCAGAATGGCCTTGGCTGTAGAGTTCACCTGCCCAATAACACAAAAAAAAAAAAAAAAAAAATCAAACTAATGAAACCGCTGATGTGTCTATGTCTGTTTGTCAATTCTGTGATTGGAATTTTACAGTAAAAATATCTTTTCTCTTTGAGATGTTTCTATACAAAATAATGTCACTGCAGAATACTACTTTTAAATTGTTAGTCATGCTAAACATTAAGTTGTTAGAAAAGCCACTCACGGAAGATACACAAATTGTTCTGCCTAAATAGCACTCAGGTATTTTCCCCTTAGAACTCTGGTTTGCCTGTTCTGAAATAAAACAAATCACTACTTCAACTTATACACCTATTGGACCCTCTATCCTGCAGGTAAAATAAATTATGTTTCATTTCTTTCCTGACCATGTATTTCACTCCCAGCCTTTACGGTATGCTTTGATATGCTTCTGAAGATACAGGAAGAAAAGAGGCTTGAAGCCTGTTACATGACAATTTCACTTGTTTGAGGCAAACAGTCAAACTAAGAAGGTTAACAAATACTTCAAACTGTACATAGATTTGTCTGAAGCTCTCTACCATAAAAAAGGCACATAATGTATATGATATAGCACTTATACTGTATTAATATATCTAGTGTACAGTACATAATGTATACTATATGCAATATTAAGTATTTAAAAGATAATATTACTGCAATGGGAACAGAAGGAAAAAAAAAAAAAAAACAGCTTCTCCAAATTCACTCTTCCTTGCATAGCATAAAACCAGCTAACTTCAGCAGCTAAAAAAGTGCATTTTATGCCAGAGCTAAAAGTCCCCTAACCCAGACAACAAGAAGAGCCTTTAATAATATCACTCCACCCTATCTTTAAGGGACTGGATTTGTAAAATCACATAGCAAATCTTATGCCCAATCTTGGAATACAAGGTTCTTCTCCATGTCTTCTCATCGTCACATGCTTGAAAGATTAAACTGATGTTTTATGAAAACTTAAGTAGCATGCATAAATCTAAGTAAAAAAAAATGTGTGGATATGATCTTAATTATGTATTTTGTTAGACTAACAAAAAAAATGCATTATAAGGTAAAGAGAACAAAATGAGATAATTTTGTAAATACGCATTCTCCATCTCAACAATCTTTTTAAATTCAGTATCAATGGAAGTCTATTTATTACGCTCAACCGATCACTAAAAGAGAAAACTGCCAGTCTTTTTAATAAGACATCAGAGAGAGTAGTAGAAATAAATGCTTTCCTTGAAAAAGATAAATTACATACAAAGTACAAACACACAGCATGTTATCAAACGTATGTTACTTCTTTTAAAATGCTAAAATCTAAAAAATTACTTCTAAATTGAGCTGTGCACAATACTGTGTTAAGAAAAAGAAAAATCATTTTAGTAGGCAAGCTAAAAAAGAAAAATGATCTTTTTTTAGGTCCTTACAGTTAGCCAACTTTAGAACAGCTATAAATTAGTTAAAAATAACTTAAATACATTTTTACCTCTCTCAGAACTCCCTAATTAGCTATATATGTAAACTAAGAAATAGCAGATGTATGTTAAGCGTTTATGCATACAAATGAACCCAATGGAAATTTAACCCTATTTTATAATATTATAAAACACTTCTATAATACTCAGGTAATCAAACACTGATGTGTCTGTAGTGACGAAATACATTTTTATATCGAAGACATTGCAGATTTGCTCCTTAATCAATGCACACATTTCAGACATCATCCCACCTTTACAAAGACTTGAGACTTCATGTTTTCCATAAATGGAAAGCATCATACATACTATTTCTTCATATGCACATTTTATTAGGGTTGAAACATTAAAAAACAGTTTCCTCCTTTTTCATCGTCTTTATTTCATTTAATAGCATCCTATGACTATAATATTCTTTTGCCTCTGAATTCATCATTAAAAAAAATATTTCCATTTACTGTAACTTCACTGTTTGCACATCTTTTCTATATACAAGAAACTACCATAGTCAAAACTTTAGGTAAGCCTCAGACCACCATGGAGAATATCAACACCTAGTTTCTATGCACGTCAACTTATAAATATAGCTACTAAACACAGTACCTCATTCTTATCTTCCTGAAGGCCAAATGTACAGATTTCATATAAAACTTTAGGATGAAGAAGAAAATGTACTCCATGGCAGATTGAAGACACAGGCTTAGCAACATTATGAATACCTAAACAGTCCTTCAGTAAAAATAAAGTTGGTTAGTTTTAAAATTCATAAAATAAAAAATTCAAACACTCTCTGCTACTACATCTGGTTTTATAGACTTCCTGAAGTTGTCAGCCAGACTTTCTCCCTGCAGTTTACAAGACTATAGTTCTGAAAGCCCTAGACGAAAAACCAGCTTTAGAGATCACTGACTGCAAATTCCCTCGCTACGTAGGACTAAGGAAAATACAAAATAAATTTGGTTTTGTTTTACAGAATAGTGAAAATAAACTAGACAAGCTTAATATTTGGTATTACATTAAAATAAGCAAAACCTAAAACAGGCAAGTAAAAATTGCACAAAAAGATAAAAAGTTATTCAGTAGATAGTTTTCTTGTGAAAGACGAGCCCTAGCATCTTTGGACATTAGTGAATTGTGCTATAAGCACAGCAAGTTTAGCTGATGTCCATTACAGAAAATTATTATTAAAGCATTATATACAAGCTTTTATTTTGTGAGCCAATATTACTGAATACCTGAATATGACTTGATGAATATGACATTGCCATCCTCCAAACAGAGTACAGCCATACTTTTAGGAAGATCATACTCTTTATAAAAAATTAAGGCAGTAACAAAATATCCATATAAAACCAAAGCAAAAACAAAACAACCCCACATTATTGTTTTTTTAACTTCACTAAACATCCTTGTAAAAAGCAGAAAAGCAGTCAACACAAAATTATTTTTGCCCAGGAACAAAAAAAAAGAAAAAAAAAACCACACACACACACAAAAAAAAAAAAGAAAAAAAAAAGAAAAACCACCCACACTAAAGGAAGTGAAAAATTGCTATGAAGGGAATAGAATTTGACCTTAAAAAGCAGGTCCATGTGAATCTCATGAGGTTCAACAAGGCCAAGTGCAAGATCCAGCACCTGGGCTGGGGCAATCCAATGCTATCAGTACAGACTAGATAATGAATGGCTTAAGAACAGCCCTGATGAGAAGTACTTGGGCATACTAGCTGATGAAAAACTGGACATGAACCAGCAATGTGCACTCACAGCCCAGAAAGCCAACCGTATCAGGACTGCATCAAAAGGAATGCTACCAGCAGGTTGGGAGAGGTGATTCTGCCCCTGTACTCCGCTCTAAGAGCCCAGCTGGGTGTCCTCAGATACGGACCTATTGTAGGGGGTCCAGAGGAGGGCCACAAAAATGATCAGAGGGATGGAACACCTCTTCTGTGTATACAGGCTGACAAAGTTGGCGTTGCTCACCCTGGGAAAGAGAAGACTCAAGGGAGACCTTAGTGCAGGTTTCCAATACTTAAAGTGGGCCTACAACAACGACAAAATTTTTAGCAGGTCCTGTTGCAATAGGGCAAGAGGTAATGGTTTTAAACTAAAAGAGGGTATATTCTGACTAGGTATAAGGAAGAAATTTTTTTTTCAGCAATGGTGGTGAAACACAGGAACAGGCTGCTCAGAGAAGGGGTAGATGCCCCGTCCCTGGAAACATTCAAGGTCAGGTTGGACGGGCCTCTGAGCAATCTGATTTAGTGAAAAGGGGGGGTTGGACTGGATGATCTTCAAAGGTCCCACCCAAACAAGTCTGTGAGGTTTTATGAACCTCATTTCAGCAGACAAGCAAAATCAACCACTTGAATTCTTTCAAAAGCAAAATGAAACAGAAATGTATAACAGCAGAAAAGAAAAAAAAAAAGGCTTATTAAGGATCTTCTTAAAAAAATAAAACTGTCAGTCACTGTTTTTTCCCCTCTGTAGAGTTCTTGTCATTCTGAAGTGCAGTACCTGAAGTATACAACCTAACCAAGTAGATTCAATACCAAAAATAGGCGTTTTTCATTACAGCACCAACAGTATCAAGCAAGCATTAGTTCTAACCTTCACCACTTCCAAACAGCAGTGATAGGCTTCAGCTTTTATATTCAGTGAAGGATGAGACAACAGACAGAGAAGCATCTTCTGACTCTCAGCCTGGAGCAATGAGTTAGCCTCAGCAGACTTCCAACTAAAAATGAAAAAATAATTAACTATTACTTATTTTACAGTACCCAAAGATGCCCACAAAAATTTTCCTGTTAAATTTCGGCATAATCTCTGAAAAATACATCCTGAAAAGGTATACAGCCTGAAAACTGACTTGGCAGAAGTTCAGAGATCACAATATATTTGCCAAAATCATAATATCCGTCTTCACTTTTGTGTATTTTTTTTTTAATATACATACAGGTAATCAGAGACCACAGTTTTTCAAAATTCTCTCTTCAGAATTAGGAGCCAGACAAACATTTATGTACATCTGAAAACATAAAATTCTATTGAGCTTCAATATGCCCCTTAGATATTATACAGTATACAATTATTAAAAAAAAAAAATAAAATCTATGCCTTCAGAATTTTTTTACTTTTGGATGTAAAAGTCCATCTCACTATCACAAAGTAAACTTATGTTAGTCAAAAAGTTGAAGTAAATTTCCTATTGCCTGAAGCAGCAATCAAACAATAATTAATTCTAAAAAGATTAGAATACAGAAGAGTGCTTTTATGTTTCATAATTTAAAAATACTTAGAGAGCTCTTAAATATAGTTTCAATTGAAAAAAAAAATCTCTAAAGACAAATTCTGAATCAGTATAAAATTAAGATTTTTGTATTTCTAATTAAGTGTTCAATACAGAACATTTCCAGGCACCACAGGGTAAATTAAATTCTCAAACTAGAGACATGGAAATTCTAAAAAGCAATAAAAACATGCTGTTTAATAAATGAGAAGCCATACTGCAATATAAAACATCTACAATAAAATAAGTCCTTTATGATTTCTGAAAGTAAAAATAAAAGTTGGAAGAAAGGAAATTTAAAAAGTTTGAAAGACAGATCAAAGAGTTTTAAGACTGTGTCTTTGTAAATCACATATTAACTTTATCTACATAAAAGCTTATACATAGGAAAGAATAAAACAGTTCTTTAGCACCTGAAAGTCAATTTTCAAGAAATCCACTACAGAATGACACAAATTATTCAGAGGAGACCTTTCAAAAGCTAAAAGAAAACAATTGTTCAAATATATGGAATTACCAAATTAAGTTTCTATTTTATCCATAAAAGAAAGATTGTATTGATTCACGTAAGAGTTTTAAATAGTAATATACTCACATATGTGAGCATATATGAATGCATTCCTGAAGCAAGGGGAAGTGTTGATGGTAGGGTAGACTACTCAAGGCCTGATCTGCCAATTCTAGTAATTCAGAGAGATTCCTGTCCCCCTGAGAAGTAAAATTAAGAGGAAGAAACTATCAAAATTAGTAATATTAAAGTACACAATGTTAATCATAATCTTTGCAAATTTATCATCATTTAATAATGTACTAAGTAGGGTTTGGTTCAGCCTTTCACAGGAGTTTATAATTAACCTGATTAACAAATTCAATAGATTTCAAACAAATACATTTTAGAACCAACTCCTGGGAGCTGAAAACCCTTCAGCTACTGAATCCAAATAAACTTTTATTAAACTCAACAGGAAAAACATGTCTAATATTTCAGAGCGTGAATACTACAACTTTATTCAAAACACCTTCTAAAATGACCGAATAGACTCATCTTTCATACTTTATGCTTTTAATCAAATTATTATTTTTTAAATCAATATGCATTTTATGCAAGAAAGAGCATAATGAATATGTTAATATTAATGGCTATGTAAATATTTAATATTTAACTATTATTAATAATTAATTACTACGTTTAAGTCTGTTGTTTGGTTTGGTTTTTTTTTTGTAAGTACATATGCCTTCATACTCTTTGTTACCAAATACATTAAATTGAGCCACTTAAATTTGATGGAGTTAACTTCATTGTAAATAGCATTTTACAAGCAAAGTATCACAGAACCTGCCTACGTAAAGGATAGATTACCTCAGTTTTAAGATAGTACTACATTTATATTGCTGCATTTTGTTAATCTATTTTAGTATCAGTGGAACCAGTATTGTGCACAATTACATTTCCATTTGGATAATGGAGAAGAATATTTTGGTACCAGGCAGGAATCTCTTAACTAATAAAGCAAAATATATTAGTTGTCTTCATAACAAAGTGAAACACACAAATCTCACAGACTCTGGAAGTAGTTGGTTATTAGAGCAACAATTGC
Organism: Myiopsitta monachus; assembly: GCA_017639245.1. Taxonomy (NCBI): domain Eukaryota; kingdom Metazoa; phylum Chordata; class Aves; order Psittaciformes; family Psittacidae; genus Myiopsitta; species Myiopsitta monachus. The sequence goes on from CM029918.1 coordinate 8,029,035, forward strand.
CAATTGGGAAGTAAAATTTTCTGAACTGTTTAAATGCTAAACAACATACATACATACACACACAGAGTATTTATTCTTTTGTTACTTCTTTGCTCATATCACCTCTTGTGCTCACTTCCAATCTCCAAGCATTTATTTCTTTGGTTTTACTTAGGATAAGATTTTTTCAGTAATTATGAGTCATACTAGTGAAAACAAATATAAATTAACTACATCTTGCATGGTACGGAATATTCATAGATTCTCTTTGGCTATGCTAGACTACAGCTTTTACTACAGAGAAATGGAAGCGGAGGAAAGAAAAATGACTACAGGAAACATTTCATATAATAATTCCACACCTTCTTATGAACTTCAACCATAAAGCTACAAGTGCATTCAATTGAATACGCAGCTTCTGAAACTTTTTTATAAATACTGTAGCTCTCAGTACTCATCTGCTCCAAATAGGCTGCAATGGATTCATAAATGCTGGGGTATTCCAAAGAAAAGGACACATCCAGAGAGAGAATAAATAAAGCATTCAGCAAACTCTTCTGAAAAACTTTACTCGCCTTTGAAAAGGAAAATAACTGTCAGAATAACAGCCTGAAAATACAGTAAACCCAAAATTTGCAGTTATTCAAAGAGTACAATCACTATGCTGCTACTTAAATATTAAAGAAAGAAAACTATAGAGTAAGGTCTATCTGAAGAATTATTATTTGTTTATTTAAAAGTGAGAGAATGTCAGTGCTTATGTCAGTCCTGCAACCAGTCACAGAAGCTGTAGATGATCTAGCCACAGCATTAACCACAAACACTGCTGCCAGGGTCAATTTACTGTCTAAACACTAGATGGCAGAGAATACACAGACCACAATTATTTCTGTATTTAACAAAACGTTGTCATTCCATAGTAATATCACATACTAAGAACTGGCATTTCTGTTGCTGGTTTGGGTTTTTTTCACTGCAAGTGTTACAATACCCCTTTGACTAAAATTCTGACCTCAAAACCAGTAACTTTTTTGCAACTCCTGTTGCAGACATAATTGAAATTTTGTATTATGTACATAAGAATATAAAGACAAAAAATATAAAAAATCATTATATTAATATGTCTACATGATTTTCAGGCACAAGAGATTATTTATATTAAAAGACTTCATACTTGTGACAAAAAAGCTGTAGCCGAAAATCAATCTGCTACTCAGACAGATAGGACAAAAAAGGAGCTACGCTGCAATAAAGACTGTTAAAAAAAATAAAGCAAAACCCATACAGCTTTAAACACCTTCTAACACTTTCCACCCCACAAAATCTTCCAAATATCAGACCCCCAACATCTGAAACAAACAAAACAAACTACAGAGCTACAACATCACTTACTTAAAGAGCACTAGAAGCAAATAACAATTAAAATCACTATGATGTGTGAAACAGAATTGCTTACTATGTTCCATCAGATTAAGACTGATGATTTTTAAACATTATGTAATTCTAGGCGTTCTTAGCTTTGCTTGCATGCATACTATAAACGAGCAGGGGGCAGCACAGTTTTGCAAACCATGCATCATACTAGAAAAAACACTATAAGAGGAAAAAGAACACTGAATTTCAGAAACTCAAAAAACTGTATTAAAAGTGGAGTTTTCAAAACTTTAAATCCGCAGAATGCACTGATAACTGAAGGACAAAGTTGCCTTCTGTGATCATACAGCAGCCAATGTAAATCGGATTAATTTCTCTATCCAATGGCTATTTTCCCAGTACTAAACACTGAGAGAGGTATCACTTTTTGACCTCTTAAATGCAAAACCAAAAGAGAATCACAACCACTTGAAATTAGTGATGGCATACCTTTTCTACAGGGAGAAGTATTTGCAGCAATCTAACAGTGAAGAGTGAAACGCTAATAAATGCCATTCTGTGATGCACCAACATTACCTCGGGCTGCTCTGCACTTATATTGCTTTTGTGATATAATATAGTATCTCCAAGCAAACCCAAGACCAGAAGCAATTTGTCTTTCTGAAAACAAAAATCAGAAATAAAATAATTCGAAATAATTGACACGTTACTGTATCTTTACAATGTTTATACAGCACCCAGAGCATCGTTAACACATTTTACCAAATAATTTTAAAATGAAGAAATGGTACAAAATGCACAGCATTTTGTTTGTCATCTGAACAGAACTGTGTATTAGTTCTAGATCTCACTATCTTCAGCATAGTGTTGAATACTTTGGCGCCACTGTTTACTCTCTCCCTAGAGCTGAATACTTTGGTATCACTGTTAATTCTCTCCCTACATTTTTGAACTTCTAGAATTTGAACTATTTTGAAGCTCACTTTTAACATGAACCTGCTAATAAAGCATTATCCAGAAAAAAAAAAAAAAAAACACACCAAAAAAAACCCCACCACTATCCAAACTTTGAGAACACATATTTTTTATTCCTATTCATTCTCAAAGGAAAAAGGATATTTCTCAGAATCACTACCATTTGCATAAATATCCAGCTCACTGACAGTAGAGAAAACATAATTAGTTTATAGAATTTTGGTCACCTGAAAAAGCCAGATACGTACTTAAGCACACTAGAACAAGAGTAGAATTAATTTCAGCTGCCAGTTCTGGAATGACAAACACTGATTAAGAAAGCAATAATACATGTAACATTCATCTTACTAATTCCAGAAACTGATAGTAAGCACTATTTATCTCAACACAGTTGAATGAATAAAATTACAAGAAGCAATTGACTAAACCAAATCAGTCTTTTAACATAGTTATCAATACACATTATTACACAGTAAGATGAAAAGGATTAATTTTCATCTTCAGGAGTTCAAAAAAGTAAGTTTCCTAAGTTTGCAGAGACAGAAAGTGCCTCTGCTTCAAGACCATGGGAGTTTCTACTCAATAGTAAATTCAACAAGTTTACTCTTCCCCGATGGCAAAGCGTAAAAAAAACCAAAGGGGGGCTATGACAATTTGCAGTATCCAACTTCCTGACATGGCAGAATCGAACTGCACTTATTGTGGACGAGTCAAAGAAGATAACATCAACAGACTCCTGGGACCGGTCGACGGGCTGGACCTCTCTTCCTCCCCCCTATAGGGACGCCTGTGGGTAAGACTTGCACTGCATCCAGTGCTTTCCTAGGAAAACTTAGAATCTCTACAGAGTTACTTTTACTGTTACCTGTATATTTTAGAGCCAGGCTGCGTTAACTTTATTGAGTGCTTGTATCCATGTAACTATTATTCACACGTGCTTTTGCGGACAGTATTTATCACTGGCAATCCATAAGAGCCTGTACCTGCTGCATCAATAAGCTGCACTGTTTCGGTAGCCAATCACAATAAACTGCACTGTTTCAGTAAACCGATCGTAATTTTATCACTGAACGCGACCCCATCTCTCAGTGTGGCCGTGAGCACTTATGAGCACGATTCGACTGGCAGTGTGGTGCACCATCAGTGAATCCGGATCAGTGAAGTTCAAAATAGCAAACATGGCCGGGACTGATAGTTGCTGCTGATTGTGTTGGGCAGTGTGGTGCATTATCAGTGAACCCGGATCAGTATGCGGCCGGACTGACAGTTGCAGCTGATTGTGCACTATCAGTGAATCCGGAGCAGACGCGCCCGGACTGGTAATTGCATAATAGAGAAAGCAAGGGGTTTATTTTTCCCCCTTTAACGCAACACCTGTTCTTCACAAAGATATTCCAGAGGAGAGATTTAAAATTTAATAAAGAAACATAAAGCAAAAAAGTTACGCAAGAAATGCTTTCAAGTTTCCTAGAAAGGAGACACATGACCTCCTTCCTTTGGAGCTAATACAAAATGCAAAGACGAAGCATGTTTTCTAAGCACTGAAGCGTAACAACTCTAAAAACACAATCTACATCTGATAAAAGACATTTCATTTGATATAGCACTAAATAATGCAAAGGTAACTTTAACACTTGTTTCTTAAAATTGTTCATTCAGTTATTTTTACTCAAACACTAAGAAAGAAGAGGGTTTTTTTAATATCCTGCCTTGCAATTGCTTTATCAAAATTAGCTTTATTGAATCACAATGCACAGTCTAGCTCTGCATCACAAATTGAAGCAGACTTCATAACTTTCAGTGGCAGGTGACTTTTATGTCTGAAAAGTATTTTACCAAAAAAAAAAAGAAAATCTCAAACTTCTACCAATGGAACAAAGTTGCATCAGCATATATCCCCTTCCCCCCCTTTTTTTGAAAAATCAATACAACTGTATACAATTACTCAGCCTATTAGCTTATTTGCAGAGTTTTGCTTGTTAATGGCCTGGAAACAAACATTAGCCAACTAACAACAATCAGTATGATATATACATGATGATGCTCACAGTTTCTAGTGCTGTTAGATTTATCTGCAATAGAATATACTGATGCAAATTATACAACTAGATGAAAGATTATATTATATTTCTTATACTAAATGTCCTGTAAAAATGAATACCATGTATCTTACAATTCCAATCTTAGAACTACAAAGTTACCTCCCTAATTTTAGATAGCTTGTAAAGAGTAAAAAAAGTGAAAGTTGTCATTTACATCAAACTGGTCTCCTCATTTGTAGTCAGTGGTTCTCCCTCAGATCACCTTCCCTACACTTGTTTCTCGCAAGTGGCTGCTTAACAGTCTTTCACTACAAGACTGAAATGAATAACTTATTTTCTTGAGGTGAAACATCAAGTACTATCCGGTAAAAGAACTTACATTTTTAAAAAAATAACTGAGCCAGTGATAGAACAAGTAATAAACTATTAAAGATTTTCAAAAGGGCAGATCAGCAGAAGATTAGATATGTGTATGAATCACTGTGGAAAATGTCAGAGGCAGACTGGTAAACACAGCTGATCAAAGACTAAGGAATCTTACCAACTCCAATGCAAAAAGGCTATCATCTTCCCAAACATTTTCAGAAATAGCATCACCAATAAGGAACATGTCTTCAACAAGCAATTCGAGAACTTCCATCGTCACTCTTTTGCTGCCTAGGAATACAAATGAGAGGAAAAATTCAAATGCAGGCAAAACACTATTACAATACTCAGAAAACACCATTCTGAGCAAGGGATTACTCCAAATCTGGAATTCTAGTATTTTAGATTTTCCCTACACACTTCTTCTACACTACTGCTAACTGCTCTCAACCACCAATAGTTCTGAATCATAGATGACAACAACCAGACAAAAATCACAATGTAAGAGATTAAATTAACATTATTTGAAAAAAGACTGCATTTCCCCTAAATCCTACAGCAGTACGTAAAATTTATTACAGCTGTAAATCCAGTTACTTGGACTTCTTTAAAATTTAGAATAAAGTCACTTATTGCTCCACCCAGAGAGCTAGGCTATGGATCTTACATACTCACTAGCTCAATATGAGCTGGCAGTGTGAGCTTGCAGCCCAGAAAACCAACTGTACCCAGGGCAGCATCAAAAGGAGCCTCACCATCAGGTCGGGGGTGGTGATTCTCCCCCTCTACTTTGCTTTCGTGGGACGCCACCTGCAGCACTGTATTCAGCTCTGGGGCTCCCAACACAAGAGGGACATGGACCTGCTCAAGCAAGTCCAGAGGAGAGCCACAAAGATGATCAGAGAGCTGGAGCACTGATCTTCTATGAAGACAACCGGAGAGATTTAGGTTTCTTCAGCCTGGAAAGGCTCTGGTGAGACCTTAGAGCAGCCTCCCAGCACCTAAAAGGGGCCTGCCAGAAAGATGGAGAGGGACTTTTTACAAGTGTACGTAGTGATAGAACAAGGAGGGAGTGGCTTTAAACTGACAGAGGGGAGATTTAGGTTAGCTATTAGGAAGAAATTTTTTACTGAGAGGATGGTGAGACACTGGAACAGGTTGCCCAGAGAAGTTGTGACTGCCCCATCCTGGAAGTGTTCAAAGCCAGGCTGGATGGGGCTTTGAGCAATCTGGTCTAACAGAAGGTGTCCCTGTCCATGGCAGGGGGATTGGAACTATAACTTTAAGGTCCCTTACATACATACGAAACCATTCTGTGATTCTGTGATATTACCTATCACTTTTAATCTGCATTTTTGATATAGCAGTAGTGATTTTCACCCCAGATGATTTTCTTTTTTAAGGTGATAAAATGAATACCCACTTCAAACACTTGTACTTTTCTTCATAACAATTTGTTCCCCATTCCTACCCACCCACCCCCTTTCTTTAGGCCAATATTCATTGATTTTCATTGCTCGTTCTGACTCAGTATCTCTTAGTAACAAGGCTAATCTGGTCTATTTGTGACTTTTATACTTTTTACAGTCTTATACTTGAACAGAGAAATCTGGACCACTGCTTAATTTACAGCCTATATTTACTACAAATATAAACTTCCCCCTAATGTCCACAGACATGAGACAATAGAGGATAAGCAATCAAAGGCTAGAAGGTTTCATGAAGAACAAGGCAGAACACCTGGAGCCAGACCAAATATTTTCAGCATCGTACAACAGAGGATGCCAAAACTGTCTAGCGTCCTAGGGAACCATACTATGACAGTTTCCCTCAAATACTCGATTTAGTGCAAGTGTTGGCTCAGTTACTTGTTGACGGTATGTTTCTATTTAAAACCATCACACAAGACCACTGAATTTCCAATTTATATTTTTAACTACCATAAAAATTTTGCATCCTTCAAACTCTTAAAAAATAATAAAACCAAAATACTGCTTGTGATGATTGAACATTAATTTATTGTATTTTTCTACATTTTGTAGAGTTTATACACCATAGAAGCCCTGCTGATATACCTGACGAAAAATATACATGTGGTGGGACTAGATATATAGTTACAAAGATCACAGCTCGTGTAATCGGCAGCCTAAGTGGAGTAAGCATATGGTAGAGTGGCACAGGGCCTTTTTGAAAGCTCGCTTTTTCCTATCTCACAGAAGTGCTATTTTCCATTTACTTTAGACAAAACGTTGCCAGTTGCCAGTTTAAGAGTATATATGTTCAAAAACCTCCAAAAAGCATTTTTCTCTCTTCAGTTATTTTCAAATTCTTGATCAAATTTCTGCACTTAAAACATTTGGAAGATGACTTCATAAAGTTTTCCATTGTAACGCAATTTTAAAGTAATGGTAGCTTTAATTTGAGTTATAATTACAGAAACATTAAGTTAATAACTAAACCCATGACAATCTGCAACACTTTGCTGTAGCTGTCATGATCTACAGACATGCAAGTTCATTCCACCATACTCTTACATGAATGTATCAACATAATAATCGTATTTCCCAACATACAATTAGCATGTGCTAAGAGTTCATTATTACTAAATGCGCAGTAAGACATAATCAGTGACTGTAAACCAAATCTTCTACTGTTCAGATTTAAATAATTGTCTTTAAGACTTGAAGTATTAACACTGAACTTCAGACAAAGCATGGCAGCTCAAAATTGATCACAAAAAACCCACAACTAAAAAACCCACACAGACCTCAAACCAAAAAACCCACAACCCACACCACTATTGATTTCTGAAATTACTTCACTCACAAGACAGGTTAACACAAAGGAAATCAAATTTCAATGAACTTCTCCACAAGGAACAGAATTTGAGCTTAACTGAAATATACATTATATTGCAAAATACAAGCAAGCAAATTTTACTGTAAGCTTACTGCTTTTCTTTCACCCAGAAAGAGAAAATCTACACTATACCATATAGGGTGATAACAATGTTAGTAAAAGTGCCTTTTGATTTTACTGAAAAAATAAAAAAATAAAAAAAAAAATCAGTAAATATAACCATATGAGAAATGGTGTGTTACCGTGCTTCACTGTGTCACGCTATCCCAGTGTGCCTTCAGACTACAGTAGTTCAGGTGAATGGCAAAAGCATAAAAATATTAGTTTGCTTACAATCTGTGTCATGCTACAGGTCAGTAGAAGACAGAAGTATTATCTACTAGAGTTTGAAAAGTGCAAAAAAAAACTGAGGGAAGAGAAAAAAAAGACAGAACAACTTCATCTGATAATTAAACTATTTTAGTTCTACAGTAAGATGTAAAGAAATAATCTTGGATGTTGGAAAAACTCACTATATTTTAACTCTGCATATTTGAAGAGATATGCACTAAAAATGGAAAACAATTGAAAATATATTTTCTGCAGTTTCACATTATAAGTAAAAGATGCCAGAAGTCATGAATGTGCTTGTGAAGAATTAGTATTTACATGTCACTATTCTGAAAAGGAAAAACTTTTGTTCACTTCAGTTTTATTACAAAAAAAAAGATTGAATAATTTTCCTGCAGACACAGATTAACATTGACGTTACTATGAAATATACAAGTAAATTGGTGTTTTGTGACAGAACAGAAAGTCATAGAAAGTTATAAACAATCATGAAAACGAAAGTAAATAGAAGTTCCATATATATTTCATATCATTGTTATAAGTTAAAGCCTCTACCCAGCTCAGTAAGTGTTGACAGGTATATTAAAAAACAATTTTTAGTAACCTAGTCATAAACAGATATACATTTCCCGCTCCTACATTTGAAAACCTTACCACATTTACCAATATCTGTTTTAAATTACATTGGGTTACAATTAAATACTATTTTCAACAAACTAAGAGCTAAAAGACTGGCCTTCAAAAAGATTTTGCAATTTAGAACAAAAAAAATCATTTGTTGCAATTAGACAATCATTATCAAAGTTTCTTAAACACAGCTATAATTTGTAACTGCATTCACGAGAATAAAAACAAAGCTTTTTCCAGATTTTTTGTTTATTATTTCTTGAACAGGAGGAAAAATCTATGCTCAAAGCGATCAGAACATGTTTTGCTGAGTGTGGTTATTTTTTCATCTTCTTGAATGACATATTATCCAGCCACACAATTTTTCTACCAGACACCCACTTCTTCCTGTCACTACTTCCCACCATGCGTAAAAAGCACTTGAAACTTCTGCAGCCATTCTGGAAATCAATCAGAAGATTCAAGCTTTATGCCCTGAACAAAGTTCCTAGAAAAGAACTGCTGTAACTAGCTACAGTATACCAATAATAATCTGTACCTTATTTGAGGTACTTGTCTCGTAATAGCAATTTCTTAAGAGGCTTGCACTAAAGACGGGAAGGATACATAAGTGAAATACTTAAAAACTTCCTTACCTGTTCTTAAAAGAGGTATTGCATTTTCCAAGATGGAAACACAGAACTGAGGAAGGCTAAGCTGCTTCATCTGTAATTCCAAAGTGTCCTCATATTCAGTAACTGGTAGGTCAATATGTGTTACAACAAGTGGGGAATGCAGAGAGATTCTGGAGTTTGCATTTGCTTGAGTACTGTTTCCACTTAATAAACAAACAAAAGAAAGAAAAAAGAGACTCAGTTAACTCAAAGAAGAAACCCATATATGTACAGATGTTAAAAATAGCATCAAGTGTTTTAATATCCTCCTTCCTTAACACATATCCTTCCCTCCATCCCAGTCTTTCTCTGCTATCCAACAGTGTTGAGTAAGAAAGGGATTTTGTTAGGATCTTTCTCTAAAATGTCAGAACTGGTAGCATCACAAGCGAACATATATTGTTTTGGCAGTCATCTTCAAATGCACTTAGCAATGTGTCACGGAAGAAATACACATACAATGAATACAACGTTGCAAAAGAAAAATCAGTTGATTTGAAATGTTGTTTTGATGAACAATGTCTATCAGTTGATTGAAGCAAGGCCACTTACTAAATCAAATGTGAGCCTAAACTATGCCTACTATGCTAAAACCATTCTATGCTCCTAGCCACAAGAATCCTTAGAAGGAAAATTAAATGCACCCTATGTTTAGACTTGTAGGACTTCTTTGTCAACATGTGAAATAGAAAATATTCCCTTGCCCAAGAAAGCTTTAAGTGCAATCATGTATACATTACAAAACATACATACAGTTAATATATATGTAATTATTTCAAATTATGAGCTTTACATTTAGTTACTTTTAAAAAGAATCTTATTCTATTTGCAGCATTATAATTAATACAACTCAGAAAAAAAATGGTTTTTAATGTTTTTTTTCTTATCCTGAAGAACATTTAGAAATCTGGAATTGCTTTAAAAAACTGTAGAACTTTTATAGGTTTTATTTTTGTTTGATTGCTTTATTATTAAACAAGCTGAAGAAACTGAACAGTGGTGTGACTGTGTTACATTATATTCTTTTACATTTAGTTAAAGATGTCTAAAGAATATCAATTAAGAATTTAAAAGTCATATATATTATAATATTTCCTATTCATCATTTTTTTCTTTATGCTGTCTCTGGGTTAAATTATACCTTCGTAAGAAATAGGGATTCATGGGCAGCAAGCAGCTCTACTGCAGCACACACAATGCAAGAAGATGACAGTGTACAGTCATGAACAGTTCATAATATGACCTTATACTTTTAAGAAATTACCACACTCTGTCTGTAGATGTCTCATCACCACCTTAACTAGTGTTTACTCTTATGTAGATTTCCTTACTACACTGATAGCCAGGCCAAACCTCTCTCTTGCACAATATACATCAGCTATTATTGAACTGTTAACTGTTCAACTTGGGGAAAACGGTAAGATCCTAGAATTCATAAAGCCTGGAGTTCATTTACAGTGCCATATTAGTGGCATGACAAAAATTTAATATATTAGACTTAAGATGACTAAAAATCACCTTTAATATAATGACTCTCGAGATGTGTTTATAGTTAACTACATAAGGTATTCCCATCTGTAATATCACAGTCCACCTAAGAGTTATCCAATCACTAAGTCAATATACTACAGAGACTCAGAATTAACAATAAGCACACAGTAAAGATTCCCAAGAACTTCTGAATTTCCATATACAAAATCACAGTTGTCCTTGAACAGCAGCTTTAAGTCTGTTGTGTCAAGTTGAGTAACAAAACCACCCAGAAAGAAAAAGATTAACATTTTGAGGGTATGCAGATAATTCATCATTTCATATTGAAGTCAATTTTTTAGATGTTATACAACCTAAATTTGTTGTCAGATTTCACAATGAAGTTTGAAGACATTTAAAGCATTTTTGACCATACTGTACACTGTTACCTATGACATGGCCATGCAACTTAAAAGAAGTTATGGGGTCATCTGCTGGATTAAAAAGGGAAATCCCTGACTTTACAGTGATAGACTGAATAAATGCTTTTCTGCATCTTACAAACACATGCACAAGCAATAACAATTGATACTAAGAAATTTTGTTAAAAGTGTTGGTTGGGTACAGAATGTAGCAGGTAAAACTGATCTTGGGTATTATGACCACCACTTAAACAACAGTGCAATTCCTAAATATGGCTTGAATTTTCACAGGTTAACAAAACTTTCACATAATCCCACACACTGACAAGGAGATAATTATACATTCCTACATTAATGCGTATTTTGCTCACCTGGAAGATGCTGCATCCCAATCTTGACCATCTCCTCTAGGACGCTGAACAGTGCGTCCAATCACAGATGGCCGGGGGCTACTACTTCCAGGTGATGGATTCTGAGAACGAGGAGGACCTCTTGTTTCTTGACAGTAAGATATAGACTGAATTTTGGGAAGCTGTGCCTTTATGTAACACAAATATATGTTTTCCATTACTGGAATCCATTATTATGAAAGATACTACATAGCTATGTAATGGTGAAAGTAACCAAGGTAGGATATGGAAAACACCACATAAATACTGGTGAACTAGGATACCCTATCACTGGCAAGTAGCAGAGTTTGGAAACTCAATTCTAAGGCAAAACCACTGAAAATTAGAGTTGAATTATAAATCTTGAGTTTTAAAACTACAAACATACCATCTGACTAAGGCCATGGATTTGTTGATGCTGTAACTGAATTAGCAAAGAAACAGCCAACATCATTGATTAAGACACCAAATATAGGGGCAATCTTATGAAGACAACCAGACTACCAATATTGAGAAACAAAGTTGGTTAAATTCAGCTAACAAAATGGAAATAGGAGGACCATTATAATTAAATTCTGTAGATTTAATAGTCTAGGTTAAACAGTAAGAACACTGTGAAACAGCCCTAATGACTGTAAAATCCAAAATAATGATTAAACTTTTTTAGGCCAACAGCATAAAGAAAAAAAAAACCAGAACATTAACATAGCTCATGAAATTAGTAACTAAATTTTTAACCGCAGAGGCTTGAAAACTTCTCTGAAACTCTGCCCTCTATTATTTTACAGAATTAATTTAGGTTTAGTTAAAAAAGTCCCTTCTGGTGACATGCAAACAGCTGGATATTGGGAAAAGTTGATGAATGAAGAATCACAGGAAATTGTAAAAACTAAGAAGTATTTTAAAATAATACAAGTACTCCCAAAATAATTACTAATATGAATAGTACTGAACATGATTATTTAGCGAAACAGTTTCACAAGAATACATCTGCCATTGTGGACTGCCATTTTTTCAAAACCATTTCAATCTTACCTGTAGGAAAAACACAACAGTTTCAAATATCTAAAAATACCTACCTTGCTCTGTGGAAGAAAAACTTGGATCTCTGTGAAAGTTAAGTCTGCTTCTCAAGAAGACACACAACTGTTGCAGGCACGACACAGCTTGCAAAGCTAACCGACGTCTTCCATCTCCTCCAAAAGCCAAGTTTAGCAGAGACAAAAGGCTCTGCAAATGTAAAACACACTTTAACAGAATAGTCATTAACAAGGACAGTGGGATTGAGCGCACCACCCTCAGCAAGTTTGCTGACAACACCAAGCTGTGTGGTTCGGTGCAACACACTGGAGGGAAGGGATGCCATCCAGAGGGGCCTTGACAGGTTCCAGGGATGGGTCCATGAAAACCTTACGAAGTTCAACAAGGCCATGTGTAAAGCCTTGCACCTGAGTCGGTGCAATAACAGGCACAAATATAGGCTGGGCAGAGACTGGCTTGAGAGCAGCCCTGGGGAGAAAGACTTGCAGGTGTTGGTTAAGAAAAAACTCAACATAATCTGGCAGTGTGCGCTTGCAGCCCAGAAAGCCAATTATATCCAGGGCTGCATCAAATTAAGCGTAACCAGCAGTCTGAGGGAGGTGGTTCTCCCCCTCTTTTGCGAGACCCACATCTGGAGCAGTGTTCCCCAACCCAAAAAAGATGTGGACCTGTTCGAGTGAGTCCAGAGGAGCACCACAAAGATGATCAGAGGGATGGAGCACGTCTCCTATGAAAACAGGCTGAGAGAGTTGGAGCTGCTTAGTCTGGAGAAGAGAAGGCTCCAGGAGGCTCCAGGACACCTTATAACAGCTTCCCAATAAAGAAAAGGGGCCTACAAGAAAGCCGGGGACAGACCTTTTACAAGGGCTGGCAGTAACAAGGAGGAATTGCTTTAAGCTGAGACAGAAGAGAGTTAGATTAGATATTAGGAAAAAATTCTTCACTATGAGGGTGGTGAGACACTGGCACAGGTTGCCTTGAGAAGCTGTGGATGCCCCATCTCTGGAAGTGCTCAAGGCCAGTCTGGATGTGATTTTGAGCAACCTGGTCTAGTGGAAGGTGCCCCTGCCCATGGTAGTGGCATTGGAAAAAGATAAATTTTAAGGTCGCTTCCAACCTTCTCTATCATCCTCTGAAAACCATCAACATTGGTAGCTGAACATTAATGAACTGACATGAACCCTCTTGCAAGCAAGTCTTTCACTAAATACAGGTCACAAACATTTCTAAATGTTTAAAACTCACAACAAAGAATAAACAGGCTTAGCTAGTGTTTTCTTATTGAATGCAAGACTGTAAATTGTATGAGTTCCACACTGTACTTCCAATAAAGTCACTACAAAAGTAAAGACTCATTATATAGGAGCCCATTAGAGGGTATGCATCTGACAGTGACACAACTTCATCTTATTCAGATGAAACAAAGTATTAGTTCAACATACTTCATTACTGATTAGTAGAATCATAGAATAGTTAGGGTTGTAAAGGACCTTAAGATCATTTAGTTCCAAACCCCCTGCCATGGGCAGGGAAACCTCCCACTAAACCATATCACCCAAGGCTCTGTCCAACCCAGCCTTGAACACCGCCAGCGATGGAGCATTCACAACTTTCCTGGGCAATTTTTTAGATGCAGTTTGCGATTTTTGTGGTTTATTTTTTCTGCCTTTGTTTGTTTTGCTATGTTTTATTTTCCTCATTAGATAAAGCGATTGCAGTCCTGTCTGGCTGTTTGGAAAGCAACAGTTGTGATGTTCAGAGAATAGGAGCAGCTTCATTTTGGGCTTTGCTTCACAACTATCAGAAGGTTAGCATTTTGAGAAATACTTGAAAAAGTTGTAATGTAACTTTTACGCTGTAAACAATACAGCAAACTTTAAGTAGATAAAAATAAAGTTTATAGTAGCAGTTCCATTTTATTTTTGTACTCGCATAGCTGCTCAGACTAGGAGGTTAAACAACATAGAATCATAGAATAATAGAAGAGTTAGGGTTGGAAAGGACCTTAAGATCATCAGGTTCTACCCCCCTGCCATGGGCAGGGACGCCTCACACTAAACCGTGCCACCCAAGGCTCTGTCCAATCCAGCCTTGAACACCGCCAGGGATGGAGCATTAACAGCTTCCCTGGGCAACCCAGTCCAGTGCCTCACCACCCTAAAAGTAAAGACCTTCTTCCTCATATCCAATCTAAACTTCCCCTGGTTAAGTTTGAACCCGTTACCCCTTGTCCTATCACTGCAGTCCCTAACGAATAGTCCCTCCCCAGCATTCCTATAGCCCCCCTTCATATACCAGAAAGCTGCTACGAGGTCTCCACACAGCCTTCTCCAGCCTCAACAGCACCAACTTTCTCAGCCTATCTTCATAAGGAAGGTGCTCCAGTCCCCTCATCATCCTCGTGGCCCTCTCTGGACTTGTTCCAACAGTTCCATGTCCTTTTTATGTTGAGGACACCAGAACTGCACACAATACCCCAAGTGAGGTCTCACAAGAGCAGAGGGGCAGGATCACCTTCCTCGATCTGCTGGTCACCCTCTTTTTGACGCAACCCAGAATACGTTTGGCTTTCTGGGCTGCAAGCGCATACTGCCGGCTCATGTTCATTTTCTCATCGACCAACACCCCCAAGTCCTTCTCCGCAGGGTTGCTTTGAATCTCTTCTCTGTACAACCTGTAGCTGTGCCTGGGATTGCTCCCAGGTAATATATAGTAATATACATTATTACAACTAAGTAACTTTTGAAACACAATACATAGCTAATGAACCTTCTTCCATGCACCTAGAGTTTACATAAAGGAACTTCTGTTTAGCTACTCTGTTTGAAAACAAACTCTATTATTGACATCAATTTTTACTTGGCACAACTCATAGCACAATAAACCCCTTCAATTTTTTGTGAATTCTTGCCTGTACAATCTTTGGCCTTTGAAGGAAGATCTCAGCAGGAAAATCTTGCATAATTACATCCTGAAGAAGCTCACACGTACTCCAAATTGAAGCTTGGTTGTTACTTCTCAAAGAGCTAAAAAAGAAGTTCTTATTTAAATATGTATTAAAGCAAATAAAAAGAAATCATTAGCTTGACCAAGTCTTTACAATAAAGTTATAATCGTAACATTAAAGAATCTGAAGAAAAAAATTCTATAGCTCTATTGTCATACTATATTTAAACTTGAATCATTCCCTATCTATGCTTATTTTGTATATAATAAAGAACAAACTCAATTCCAGCTGTTATCAAACCATGTTAAATTAAGTTTCCAGAAAAATCCTTATTGATTCTGAATTTGGAATAAAGAGAAAAACAACTGGAAAAATCCCTGTGAAGCTAGTGATTATCTCAGTGGTATACAGCAAGTAATCTAACTCTTACCAATAAGGAAGTTTCTTTCATTCTTAAGGTTCATATATGACTTAAAAGTGCTGGAATTACATGTGGAAAGTTACATAAAGGAAGAGATTTATTAGCTATTCTCTAGCATGTATATTAGTAAATAACAAGAACCTTTTGGGTATTCTGCTGCAGTTTTTTATATTTTTATTGTTTCCAAAACCACTGGGGAAAAACATTTAAAAAAAAAAATATCAAACATGTCCAGTTTTAAGGATCTATGTTCCTTTTCTAGACTCAGACATAAAGGAAATTACATACTGAAGATGTCTTCCAGCTTCATAGATCTTTCAAAAGGAAATATATATATATTTACAGAAAGCTTATGGTTAGAGTAGACTTATTAAGTACTCCAGCCCAAGAAACTGCATTGCGGGCTATGCTAGAAATCTATCCAGCTGTGTCAACTCATAAGGAATTGCAACTACAGTACTTTTCCTTGGGCCACCTCAAACACTGATTTTCTAAATTAAAGCTAAAATAGAAAAAAAAAAATAATAATTTAACCACTGCAGAAAGATGATATGAATAACACAATGCCTGGAGATAAGGCATTGTACCTAAACTTACTGGCCTAAACCTAGTTAAGCTACTTCTGAAAGTATGGATTTCTCTACCAAGTGGCCGTGGGGGTACATTAAATAACGATTTTATTCAAGCCTGTTTCAAAATTAACTGAATGATAATCTTTGATCCATTTGCGATATTTAGAAGACAGACTGAAGTGCCATGAACAAAAAATAAGGAAAAAAAATTAACCCACTAGGTCATTTACAGGAACAGACTAACGATGTAAAAGGACACAAATTTAGAACCACTTTTATCCAAGAAAAATAAAAACTACCAGCAAACCATCATCTTTGTATAACTATACCTTTCATTTGATGAAAGAACATGTCTATCTGTTGAAGTCAGAGTTAGCCAAGGAAATGTGGAAAATTTCAAGCATTTCACTGCAAAAAAAGAGAGTGGATATTTTGGAGTATATTTTATAGAAACATTATACTGTATATTTCCATGGCAATGTCAAGAACCTCTGAACTATATACTATCTGAAATAGAAAGACTTTTTAGTAAATACAGACTTACACTAAAATACTTCTAATGAGTTTTCAGCAATACGAAAAAAATATTAAGGTCATCTCAAATAAAGATGGAATATGTTTATTGAAGAAAGTTTTAGCAAATAGAAGTGACAGCATTAGTAGCAGAGTACACAATCCCCCACATGATTATTTTAAATTATAATTTTGTTCTGCTACTAAAGAATATTAACACAAACTCAAAAAAAAAAAAAATTACCTCATGCTTTTATTCTTACAGCAGAATGATAGTTGTTACTAAATTATGGCACATAATAACTTTTTAACTAACATAACTTTAAAGCCATTTTTAAGTTAAAGTTTGCAATAATTATTGTGCAATTCTAAAGATAGCTGACACACTACTCAGAAAGTAATCTGGTGATTTACGTACAATAACTGCAAAGTCATATTTTAAAATCTAGGTCTCACCATTGTATTCTATGTTAAATATGTCACTCTCCTGTGAACTGCTACTAGCATGCTGACACATCTAAAGACTTGCCAAAATATTGGTCTGCGTCTGTGAAACATTTCGTATCATCTTATTGACAAAGAATAAAAGCATAATACTGGTTCTCATTTAGATACAAGGTAAAGATTTATAAAGCACCTAATCTAGTTTTTGGAAAAGCAGAAAGGTACTTCAGACTAAGTTTTGCTGAAATAAAACAGTAATCAAACAGCTACTTTTGATTACAGAACTCAAATCTTCTAAAAAGCATTAGCAATTTAAATATTTTTTTTAATTACAGCATGTCTTAACATATTTCAAAGTTGCATTATTTCCTAGAGAAGAGAGATCTATTAAGATGAATGTAATTTTCATAAGCATTATAATTGCAGTTTCTGTGATAATAGATTCCACAGAACAACAGGAAAATTGCCAGTAATAATATTTATAATGGAATTTAATCTAAATTACAATTCTAGCCACTTTCTGTAATTAACATATTCTTATTCTATAACTATACATACCAACTGTTCTTTTGGGAGGTATTACTAACTGTGGCAGATGACTTGTACCTTGACAAAAATATCCAGTGAATAATTCCTCTTGACGCAGAACTAAAACACATAAAGAGGAAGTTTAAAAAAGTACACTAGAAGAAAATACCCAACTAAAAGCAAAACTCAATTTATCACAATGCTTTTCCTGAACTGCCCCCCTTTTGCCCTTGAGTTTTAATCTGTTAAGGAAACAGATTTAAAATAGTCTCAGATGATCAGAAAAGTGGAGTAAAAAGAATGTGTCAATGTTTATTTTTTCCAATCCTACTCTGCAACTGTAACCTTTTTTTTCCATTTTCTTATACTACTTTCCATTCCATACAAGCAATAGTAAAAAATAATTACACAAAATGTATTACCCAATGGAGAAATGGCAGCAAAAAAAAAAAAAAAAAAATCCTCTAATCTACCTACTTAGCAGTATAATTAACTTTTTAAATCAACTACTTAAAACCTTTTTCTACCATAACTGCTGTCTTTTAGGTCAGCTGAAAAGTTTTCCACCTGGTATACAATATGTATATTATTAAATACATATAATTAATAGAAACTGTATAACAAAACATACACGAGGTACGTAATATTAAAAGCAATCTCTCCAGATTATAATATTTGGTTCAAAGGATCAAACCAGATCATGCCCAGATTATTGCAATTCTTCCCAGTTACTGAAATTAAAATAGAAAGAATACAACAATCCTGTTAGCAACCATTAAGAGTATTTCATACGCACACATACACAATTCACAGCATAAAGAGAAATTATGTACAATATTTCAATTGGGTAGTTTTAAAAAGAGCTGAAGAATGCATATGTAAAAGTTTATCATATTATGCCCCTACATGAGCACAGGGTGGAAAAAGGGAAGGTGGAGGGAGAGACAAAAAAGGCAATTAAAAAAAAAAAAAAAAAGCAAGAAAGAAAAAAGGCAGGAGGGTGGGGGAAATCAATCACCAGCCACTACATATTTCTAGCAAACTAAAACTCCAAGCATTAGACAGGCTGCAGAAAACACAGGGAAATTACTTTTATCTCTGAGATTGCACAGCAAGAGTGACAGAGGTGTGGCCATTATTACAGCATCCAGCTGTAATATATACCAGCAGTTTCTTTCCCACAAGAACCAGGAGAATGAAGTAAAGACAGCCACGGTATGTAATTTTCTCCTCTATACCTCTTGGTAAACATTGTGAGGCAGAAGAGAACCGCATGGGTTTATTTCTCGACTACATCTAAGAAGCACTCTAAATCGTTATAACAGATCAATAACAAGCTAGATAACAGAAGCAAGAAGCACCTCACATATATATGAAGCACTTCACACATCATTTTAAACAGCTGCCATATTTATGCATAGCAGATACTTATCCATAACTAAGCAGAGTGAATACAATTAATGCAGCTTTCTTAGAACCACTTAGTTCCTTTTTTTTTTTTGATTTGAATTGCTTTCAAAGTTAGTCTACTATGTAAACAAAGGCAGCAAAGTATACTCGCTTAATTGTAGAATTGTTCAGAGTTGCTCAAATTGCTGCCACAAAGCTGCCTTTGAATGTTACACTTGCGTCATACCCTTTTTACATTATAGCAAACAGATATTACACACTGATAAAAATAGAGAAGATCTGATTACAAACAACAGGGTTGTTCTTATGCAGAGAACACCATTACAGGAATGGCACTACCTGATTTAGCGAAGATCACTTCTCTAGCAGAATCTGCTTTCCATACACTCCACTGATCTCTCAGCAATAATCTACCTGCTTTGCCTATAAAAATACCAGCCTAAAAACTTTTCCTCTACTTTATTTTCACTTTAAATAAATCATATCTCAAAATATGTAATTTACCTGGTTGATCTACTGAAGGCTGAGACTGAGTTTCATAACATAAAGAACTAGAAGGAAGTCCAGAAGGAAGGAAGAACAGTCCATCCACAATCCCATCAATTATGGCCTGCAAGTTTGGATCCACACTGGGGCGAAGCTGAGAGAAGAATTCTACTGCACCAATTTCAACCATTCTCTGAGCAGCAGGTGGATGCTACATTAGGACAAATAACTGACAAAGTTAGCCTGAAAAGTCTCAATGTCTCTTAGGAAGTGTGGGGGGTTGGCAGCATAGTGAGGAAAGATGTAATCAAAACTTCAGTTATATTTTGCCTTTATTCATTTAGGACGTCCATCAAGGATAGAATTTTTTTTTCTTCTGCATAGCTGCTCTTTAGTGATTAAAACACAAAAACGTTAAAGAGTCTGAGATGGTAAAATGTTTCAGACATCTCAGACAACTCTTTTTAAAAAGTTGCACCATTGTTTAAATCTTCAGTTTCCAGAAACAGTGCAAATGCTTAGCTACAAGACATGCCCCAAGGAAGAAATTAAACACTAAATGAGAAACTGAAGGAGCAGAGAAATTAAAGTAGAAACCCAGAAATTAATGTTTTTTCCCCAGCTCTCTGGCCCATTCCTAGTCATTATAATTGTTTTAATTTTTTGTCTACACACAATGGCTTTATTATTCCTGTCTTTAAAAAAACCTAAGTCTAATTATATGGAGCTACAAAACCAAAACCCAATTTTATTTAATTCCAGGATTCTAAAGACAGAATCATAGAATTGTTCGGGTTGGAAGGCACCTCTGGAGATCATCTAGTCCAACCCCCTGCCAAGGCAGGGCCACCTAGAGCAGGTTACACAGGAATGAGCCTAGGTGGTTTTGAATGTCTCCAGAGAGGTAGACTCCACAACTCCCCTGGACAGCCAGTTTCAGTGCTCTGCCACTCCCAACGTAAAGAATGTCTTCCTCGTATTGAGGAAAAACTTCTCATGTTTCTGTTTATGGCCACTGCTCCTCATCCTGTTCCTGGGCACCACTGAAAAGAGTCTGGCACCATCATCCTGGCACCTGCCTTGGAGATATTTGTATGCATTAATGAGACCTCTTCTCAGTCTTCTCTCAACTAAATAGGCCCAGCTCCTGTAATCTCTCCTTGTGAGAGAGATGCTCCAGACCCCTGATTATCCCTGTGACCCTCTGCTGGGCCCTCTCCAGTACCTCCTTGTCTTGTACTGAGGAACCCAGAGCTGGACACAGTACTTAGGATGTGGTCTCATCACAGTCGAGGGGGAGGATCACCTCCCTTGACCTGCTGGCCACAGTCCTCAGTATCACAGGATACTATTGGCCCTCCTGGCTGCAAGAGCACACTGCTGTCTCATAGTGAACTTACTGTCTAATAGTACTCCCAAGTCCTCAGCTGA
The DNA here is from genome assembly GCA_017639245.1 of Myiopsitta monachus. Lineage (NCBI taxonomy): Eukaryota > Metazoa > Chordata > Aves > Psittaciformes > Psittacidae > Myiopsitta > Myiopsitta monachus. The sequence goes on from CM029918.1 coordinate 8,050,314, forward strand.
ACTGCTGTTGAACAGGTCAGTACTGGAACCTGTACTGGTACTTAGGGCTCTTCCTCCCCAGGTACAGTACCCTACTCTTGCCTTTATTGAGCCTCATATGGATTCTCTCCACCCAGTTCTCCAGCCCATCAAGGTCTCACTGATAAAGACATATAGTTTAATATAAATAAATGGTAGAATGTCATACCTTGATCAAACTGTTCACAAAATTTAATACTTCCTCTTTTATTGGTACAACTGGAAAATTGAACCACTCCAAAAGATTAAGGAAAAGCATTTTCTCATGAACTAGATCTGCATATGAAATCAAGTTATGATCTAATTTAAACAGAATAGTCTTCAGAGATCGTTCTCTTATCTCTGCCAGTTCATGACCTGCCAAAAAACAAAACCAAACAAAACAGGATTCAAAACCTCATAAAATTATATGTCATAAATTACTTCTTATTTGGACAAACAGAATACTGTCAAAGATCTGTGAAAAAAACTGGCTTTTACACTGTCAGATTATGCTTACCAGGAAGACAAACATGACTGCTCGCAGCAGCAGTAAGCTATTCAAGTATGTTTGCATGGTACAAAGAGGTGAAATATTATAAAATATACTGATATAATCTGGTGCCAAATTATAAGAGAATAGCCTTTATCTTGAAGCACAGAACTAAAATCTGAACACCTCTACCAAACTGTACTGTGGATCCGAAAAGTGCATCACACTGACAAGTCGGAGAAAAGTCTACCCAAGCTCATCGAATGAAAAGTCACTGTCTCTGAAGACAAAAGCCTGCGGCGTTCCCTAAGGAAGCATCACCGAGTGCCACAGTCCCCTCCACGTCTGCAGCGGTGAGTCGAATGGAAAAGCAAAAGGCAGAAAAGTGACAAGAGGCTCAAAGGAGATAGGGATCGGGAGGGGGGGCGGAAGCGGAGGCCGGGCTGGGACAACCGCGCTCCAAGAGTGCCAAGAAAGGAGCCCTCAGCTCCCTTCCTTCATCCCCCCGCCAGCAGCCGAGCTCCACACAGGACCGACGGCCCCGTTTCGCAGGTGAAGCCCCCGCCACGCCGTACGAGGACGGGGGTCAGTGCCCCCGCCGTACCCCTGCACACAGCCCCGCGGAGGCGCCAGGATAGGCACGGTGCCCCTCGACAGCTAGTCCCGGGCCACCGGGAGAGCGAGGGGAGCCGTTACCCAGCTTCCTGACGAGCGACGATAACTCCATCGCGTTCGTCTCCCCGCCACATTTAACCGCCGCGCCGGTTCCGCCGCCAGCGCGCCCCGCCTGACCAACGGCAGCCACAGTGCACTTTGGGAAATGTAGTCCGCCCTCTGCCGCCCCGCGCCAGCCGCTTCCCCGGCAGCCGTTGCCTCGCGCGGAGCACGCTGGGAGCTTCCCTCCCCGCTGCGGAACCGTGGGGCGCGCCGGGGGCATCATAGGCAACTACAACTCCCATAAGCAACAGCAGCCCCGGGCCGAGCCCGCCCGCTCCTTACGGGAGGCCGAGGAGCGGCCTGGGTTTGGCTTGGCGTGGCGTGGCGCCGTGCCGTCGGGGCGGAGTGGGGTGTCTGTGGAGCTCGCTTGGCGCGGGTCCCGGACCGGGGGGATGGCGGTAAGGCAACTGTGCAGCTTAAAACCTGGCGTATTCCCGGCATGATGGCTCGGAGCGCTGTACACGGGTAATGTGGTTCTGGTCCCGGAGATTGGTGTGCTGAAGGCTGGATCGATGGGCTACGGCCGGTGGTATACAGTTCAACAAGGCTCAGTGCTGGGTCCTGCACTTGGGTCACAACAACCACATGAAATGCTGCAGGCCTGGGGAAAAGTGGCTGGAAAGCTTCTTGGAGGTAAAGGACCTGGGAGTGCGGATTGATGGAGCTGAGCATGAGCACCTTGTGCCCAGGCATCCAAGAAGGCCAGAGGCATCCTGGCCTGTGTCAGAAGTAGGGTGGCCAGCAGAGCAAGGGCAGTGATCATCCGCTGTACTCAGCACTGGTGAGGCTGCAGCTCAAACACTGTGTTCACTTCCATGTCCCTCACTACAAGAAAGACATTGAGGTGCTGGAGCAGGTCCATAGAAGGGCAACGAAGCTGGTGAAGGGCCTGGAGCTCAATTCTTATGAGGAGTGGCTGAGGGAACTGGGGTTGTTTAGTCTGGAGAAGAGAAGGCTCAGGGGGGACCTCACCACTCTCTACAAATACCAGGAAGGAGGTTGTAGTGAGGGGCGGTTTGGTCTCTTCTCCCAAGTAACAAGTGATAGGGCAAGAGGTAACAACCTCAAGCTTGCCAGAGGTGATACAGGTTGGATATTAAGAAAAATTTCTTCACAGAGATGGTTGTCAGGCATTGAAACAGGCTGCCCAGAGAAGTGATGGAATCACTGTCCCTGGAAATGTTCAAAAAGCATGTAGATGAGGCCTTCAGTGGCATGGTTCAGTGGTGGTCTTGGCAGTCCTGGGGTGGTGGTTGGATTTAACGATCTTAAAGTTCTTTTCCGACCTAGCTGATCTTGTTATTCCATGAAGGCAAGCAGGTGCCTGGCTAGCCACAATCTGAGCAGTGGCTGCTGTGCTCTGCCCAGGCAGGAGCTGTGACCGCAGTGTTCTGCTTCCTGCTTGAATGTGGGCTCTGCACATACCTGGAGGATGATGGCTTCCCGTGTCTCACGTTCTGCCACCCTTCTTCAGCATGTATTTGCATCTGCAAAGATCGAGGGCTTTTTTTATTGTGGGATGAGTCCAGACATAAAATTAAAAAGGAAGGGGTGTGTTTCCTCATCCTTCAGTACCCACATTTCCCTGATTGGGATGCCAAGGAATTATTTATGTTCATAGTAATAATAGAGTAACTGCTAATGTGCATTATGGTATATGCAAATGATTTTGAAAAGGATGTATGTCACTGCCCTCTCAGTTTATATCTAATTCATTTTCTAACTTGGTTTCCATCACTGGGCTACTCTTTCACAGTAAACTTACGTTAATGTCCTCCATCAAGGAGGACAAGTATCAAGGTTGTACTAAATTCTTAATTGCAGCTCAGAACTGTCTTGTCATTTTGCAAGACAGTATTTCTATCAGCAGAGCAATAAAAAAAAAAAAAAAACTTCATTAAGCTAGTTATAAATGTACGATGATTGCTGCAATGAGGTTTTGGGTTTTTTTTTTCGGCAAGAGGCTGAACTCGCATTGATCTATCAGTGCTTTTCAAGAGCAATTGCAAAAGAAGCATTAGTCTAAAAATTCTTTTTAGCTACACATGATATGATCATGCAATGAAATATGAATATCTCTAATCAGATGTGCACAGGACTGCTCACATTTGCCTAAATAGGACTGGTGGGAACTTTATGAGACCCCATATAAGGCTCACAGTAGTAATAGAATGGATTTGTATCTCATTTGTCCAGCAAGGAGAGGGAATTGCTGAAGCAGTCATTTCCCACAAAAGACTATTAAAACAGTGCTTCAGAAAGAAGAGATGCATTATTCACATTTATAAGTATGCTTTATCCAGGTCCTTTTCACCTGTTTAAATATGGTCAGCCTACATTGTCTAAGAAAAACATGTGTTTTCTTATGCTGTCTTCAGTGTCTGAATTAGTAGCTACTTAAAGGATTCTTAAAAAAAGGTTGTTACTAACGTGCAGATGACACATGCACTCTCCATTGCTAATATACTCCTGCACTGTAAGCATGGGCATTTCATTCAGGTTTTCTTCACCAGAGACCTAATTAAGTTAAACTTAAATACTCCTAACTTTGAGGAGCAGCTTCAGTTTTGCTCCTCTTGTGTTAGACCAGAAAAGGGTGGTGGTATTCCCAAAACAGTGATTCGGGAACACCCTGTACCAACTGGTGCAATATATTTTATTCTAACATGGCTCAAGACTGGTGTTCAAGATGATCACCAGAACCCAGATCTTCATTGCTAAAAATAGAGGGTGATATGTTAAGGGCAAAGTGTGTTTCTCAAGAAAAACAAACAAAACCTTATACTCTATAGTAAAAAGAAAAATGGTGGATGGGTTCAACAGTTATTGTTGCCATTGTGAGACAACCTAAATAGGAGACAACCAGTCTCATTATTGGGAGTGCTTATCCTCTCTGTGTCTGCTGTTTTGATTTCCACTAGCGAGTGCCTCTACTTTCCCTCTTACCTGCTTGTTCCCATTACCTTACAGAATCCCATTACTGCTTCTGAAGCCAGTTTGACTTTTTCACTTCCACTGGCATTATTTAACATGGGTATCTCTTCTGCCACATATATTCTTACTGATCTGCAGTCAAAATGTGTAGGAGTTACACCACTGGAGAAATTAGTCACCAAATCTCATTTACATTGTCCCTTGTTGCTTCCTTACTGAACTCTGTGTAAGATGAACTTTAAAGAGTTGCCTACTCTTGTCTCCTCACAAGCTTGGTTTCTGTAATTCCAATAACTTTTTTAAATCTCTTCTGTATTAGTTGGGTTCTATCCCAATAAATTGATGATAGGTGGAGAAGCAATGGACATTGGTGTGTGTATATTCTCATAAAGTTTTTGCATGTAACTGGAGGTACAGTGAAAAATTTTTGGCAAAAGCTGTCTTTTAGCACTTTTAATATGGGATGCTCCATAACTTTTACATTTCCCTTCAGCTGAATGTCACAGAGAGAGATGTGCTTGAAAAAACTTTTTCTGAGTCTTTTTTTTTTTAAGAGTTTTCAGTCTCATTTTATTTTTATCAATTCTGTGATGCATTAATTTCAGGATGAACTCTTATACTCTTATTATTTTTGCGTTCTTTTTTCAAAGTTGTCTATTCACAATACTTTTTTTCCTTTCCTTACTGCTTCTGAGTTCTGTCCTTTTACATTTCAGAAGTTCTCTGAAGATCCACAGATCAAAGACTATCTGACAGGGTCTTCATACCATTTTTGATAATATCCTTACTGTACTTTTGAGCTTAACTGTTGCAGCTTCTGTTTCTCTGTGAACAGTCTGCTTTCTAGCTCTTCACGTAAGTCAAAGAGCAGCAACTTTATGAAGAAACATCAGGGCATGTCAGATGCAAAAAACTTGAATTTCAGGTGCCTTTCTGTAGGGAACACCAAATAGGGACTGTGATGCCTATTTGCGAAGCCTCACCAGCTGCTATAGCTAAAATGAACTTTACAACTTGGCAGCTGAATAAAGATTGCAAAATGTAAGGAAAGAAAGCAAAGAGAATGAAAATATTGGAAATGGAAGGAGGCAGAAATGGACAAGAGAGTTTAGATTAGGAATTCTCCAGCTGAGAAAATTATCTCTGTATCTTCTCAATCTGCCTCTTGATTCATTTGATGAGGGTACTTAAAAGTACCCTTTCCTGCCCTGAAGGCCTTCCTTGCTTGCTGTCACACCCAGGTTTCTCTTCCTTTTCTGTTCACTGGCTGTTACTGGCAGAAAAGTACACCACTATGTAAAATGAAAAAAACCCAATCCTGTTGATCACCTGTATATTCAGTCCATACTGGACCTACTGCGCATGCACGATAAAGACAGCCTGGGCATGTGCAGTAGCTGTGTTCATTGCTGTAACTGGCTACCAGGTTCCTGGAATTAGTATTCAAAATCAGTAGGATGATAGCAGACTTTTAAAGGCTTTCTGTAAAAAGCATCAGTGGAGCTGCATGTATAAAAACCCTTTCCGTTGTGCATTCGGCAGCCAGGAACAGTATTTTATTACTGCATTATCTTAAAGCTTGTGACAAGATCTCAACAGGTGCTTTAATATAAATTCTTGTATTTTACTGCTTCCAAATCAAGTACCATAATACCCAACCAAAGTACACAGAATAGAATCAGCTAGGTTGGAAAAGACCTTCAAGATCATCAAGTCCAACCGTTACCCCAGGACTGCCAAGACCACCACCAAACCATGTCACTAGGGGCCTCACCTGCACAGTTTTGAACACTTATAGGGATGGTGATTCCACCACTTTTCTGGGAAGCCTGTTCCAATGCCTGATGACATGCTACAAATGTTTGTGTTTGCAGCAGTGCAGATTGAAATTTGGAAGCTCACTTATGATACTACTAATTTATTGTTTATATTTTCTTCCACAGTGAGAGTTTTCTGATTTCTCAGTTTTCCTTTTTTATTTTCCATCTAACTGGATATATCTTCTATGCTAGATTGCATATGCAGATATGCAATTGACTTACAGAGTGGTGCAGAAAAAATACTTGCATCTAAATAATTGCTAGACAATTTAATACCATAGGGATTATTGTATTTGGTGAGTCAGTCAATATCAATATAAATGCCTACCATGAACTGCAAATCAAAAGGACTTTAAAAAACCTAAGTGAGAAAATCTTTCTTCTATGATGTTCATTTAAAACACATAAAAGCACATTTTTACACCATGGGTAATGAACTTAGGGAATTTGTTGGCAGAGGAAGTTGTAAATGCAGGTAGTGCCAGTAAGCTAGAAAAAAAGAGACAAATTAACAGAGAACAGCCCATAGATACTGGGGGAACAGGCAGGGATGTGCCCACTGACCTTCCAAGGCAGCAGTTGTGGTCTTCAGGCAGGAAAGGGCAGGCAGGCCAGGGAAAGCAGCTATCCTTCAGCAGTGTCTCCAGACATCAGTTGGGGACAGTTAAATCAGTCTCCCCTGCTAAGACATTTCTTACTCTCATCTGATATTTGCATTTGGATTCCATCAAAGGAAACATAGCAGGACCATAAAGGGAATACAGCTTTGGGAATGCAGATCGATAGGATTATTAGCCTTTACAACTCTGGAAAGAGTCTCCTGCTTTAGCATTCGTCATATTCCAAACCTCTCAAAAGGAGATATAGCCCACAGGTTTTTAATGACCATTTCACAGGTAGTAAGCATCTTCTTCCCTTAGACATATAAAGCCAAATTAAACTAAATGTTAGAATCAAAGAATCATAGAATGGTTTGAGTTGGAAGGGAACTTAAAAATCATCTAACCCCTAGTTGCAAACCCCTGCCACAGGCAAGGACACCTTCCACTAGACCAGGTTGGTCAAAGCCCCATCCAGCCTGGCCTTGAACACTTCCAGGGATGGGGCAGCCACAATTTCCCTTCTTTCTTTCTGTTCTAGTATCCCACCACTCTCATAGTGAAGGTTTTCTTGCTAGTATCTAACCTTTATCTACCCTCTTTCAGCTTAAAGCCATTAAGCCTGTCCTTTCACTACATGCCCTTGTAAAAAGTTCCTCTCCAGCTTTCTTGCAGGCCCCCTTTAATTACTGGAAGGCTGCTCTAAGATCTCCCCAGTGCCTTCTCTTTTCCAGGATGAAGAAGCCCATCTCTCTCAGCCTGTCTTCATGGGATGATCCAGCCCTCAGATCATCTTCATGACCGTTCTCTGGACTCACTCGAGCAGGTCCATGTCCTTCTTGTGTTGGGGGCCCCAGAACTGAACACAGTGCATCAGGTGGGGTCTCACAAGACCTGAGTGGAGGGGGAGAATCACTTCTTAACCTGCTGGTCACATGCTTTTGATGTGAGCTATCATACTGTTTGCTTTCTGGACTGCAATCGCACATGGCCAGCTCATATTGAGCTTCTTATCAACCAACACCCCCAAGTCCTTCTCCTCAGGTCTGCTCTCAAGCCAGTCTCTGCCCACCTTATATTAGTGCTTGGGATTGCCCCAACCCTAGTTCAGGAATTTGCACTTGGCCTTCTTGAATTTCGTGAGGTTTGCATGGGCCTACCTCTCAAACCTATCAAGGTCCCTGTGGATGGCATCCTTCCCTCTAGCGTGTTGACTGCACCACACAGCTTGTGTTGTGAGCAAACTTGCTGAGGGTACACTCAATCCCACAGTCTATATCGCCCACAAAGTTGTTGAAAGGAATTGGTACCAACACCAACCCATGAGGAACACCCCTTGCCACTGCTCTCCACTCAGACATTGAGCCATTCACCACAACTCTTTGAGTATGACCATCCGGCCAATTCCTTATCCACTGAGTGGTCCCTTTGTCAGATCTATGTGTCTCCAGTTTACAGATAAGAATGTCTTGCAGGACAGTGTCAGATGTTGGCATGTAACTGCTATGAATTGCTTCTGCATCCACTTCACAGAAAGAGCTGGCAAGGAAATGCCTAATGGACGTAATGAGTTTGCCTTATTTGAGGGCATGGTGCATTACGCATTATTTCCGGCTCACAGTGCATAATTACCACATATATTTTCCCTTTTATAAACAAATTCTAGCTATATAACTTAAAAATAATAAACCACTTTGACAAAAATGTTGATGTTATTAAAACATCTCACTCTTTAGTTTGTATCAAGGCACTTCTTTACTGCTTTTAGATAATTTAGCACATTGCTTAGTGCACTTACTTCCTAAGGACCGCTTATTCTAAAAGGATTTTCTGTAGTTTATTGCTTGGGTAATATTAAACATTTTAAGATAGTCTACAATTCTAGAAAACTATATATTCTTGGAACTGTTAAATTATGGAGGTTACTCTTTTCTGCTAATACTAATGCTCTACATCATTGAAACAGATAAAAACATTTAAGTAATTGGTTCTTGGATTTGGAAGATACTCCCATTTTAGCCAACATTATGACATTTTTGTTTTTATTCTGATGTAAGTATAATTAAATTACCAAGTGTAGGTCAAAACAGGAAATAATTCTTAAAATTCTGACAGAGGAATTATTTTGTATCATATGAATGTGTGGCTTTGTAAAACCTTGGGGTGACATTAATAGAGCTCAGTATGATTTTGAATACTATTACTGTTAATTAGTAATAATAGTATCTGCAAGCTATGTAATACTCTGTATTTGCCTCAGAAAGTGAGTTTTCCGAATTTATGTCATTACCACTACGCACCTCAGCCACATAGGCATAGTCACAAGTCTGGCCATTAACCATTGCACTTACTTCACAGTCTCTGAGTTACAGAAAAAAGAGAAGCCAGTATTGAGAAACCTCCTATTTAATACTTTTCTCCTATGTTGCCCCTATAATAAATAACAGGGAAAAAAAAAAAAGGTGCCAAAGAAATATGGAATGCGATTCTATTTCCATTCTTCTGTCTTATGAAGAATCTGCACAGTTCCTCAAAATTATGGTCCTCATCACACATATAAGAGTTGTCCTGCTGTGCACACACAGGGCTTGCGTTCTCTAAACACTATAGATTCACATCAGACAAAAAGGACAAGAGGGAGAAAATTACTGAGACAACTGTTGTACTTTAAATCACGTCCTGGCTTGAGTAGGGCACAGTGTCTGAGAAGAAAAAGATACTTGTACAGCTGTTATTTGACTTGAGATGTAGTTGTAATTGTATATTTTGTGTTTCTCAACTTCTCTAGCTTTTGGAGAAATGTTGTGAATACAATAGTTATACACTGAAATATTTGACGGTGGAGTTAGATGTTCTTTATTTCATGTTCAAATAGAAGAAATATATTGGGAAAATTTTCTGTTGTCAAGATCCTCAAAATTACAAAAATGTTTATATTTCTATCTTTAACACAATTTTAAAGTGGTATATGTGTGAATTTCAGATTTAAACTTCATTTTTTTTGTATAGATAGTCCCTAAACTAGATCTGGTTTCTTGATTTCTCACATGACTTTCCAAGACTTTGAAACTGAATCTTGGGCTCCAGGTATGTTGCAATACCATTCCTTGTCCTCTAAATATTGCTATTTCTGTTTTCAATTTTTACTGCATGCTTTTATATAAGAACAGTAACTTTTAGAGTCTCTAATACTGCATATTTCTCAGTTGCTTTTTGTGAAGGCAGCAGAAAGTCACGCAGCTTGTCACTGCCCACAAATCTGACATTATGACATCTGCAAGAGCTGTAATTGCCTGAATGTGCTTGGACAGTACCCTGAACAATGTGAGACTCTCAATTTTTGGCAAGTTTTCAGAGCTTGTTAAGGCATTTAAAGCCTTGGTATAGCATGTATATTTTTATGATTACAGATCTTAAATATAAGGTATTTCTTCTGATAATTTGATCTATAAATTTCTCTAAACTATTTTATGTAATTGTCATTCAGTTGTATTCCTTATTGTATTTTCCTACTCAGCCTCATATCTCCTTCTGACTTACTACAAATTGATGGCTGTCGGCTGGCATGTTTTGAATGGCAGCTCTTAGATATTTCTTTTTATCTCATAAATGCTTTTTGAAAGCATCACACTCAAATTCACCTGTAGTGCTTCTAAGAGATACAGTGTATGCAGGGGACCTGTTTTCTGTACAAATCTTCAGTTCTATCTTTAAAAACAGGCATTTTTCCACATATCCTAAGAATATTTTTCAGAACTCAGCTTGAAAATGTAACCATATGTATGCCTTCACCTAGTCATATTTTCTTAGCGAACATGAGACAAGAATAAGTTTTAGCTAATACCACCCTGCTAAGTAAGAATAGCTGCCAAGCAGTGACCTGAATGGACCATATTCTGCCACCTGAATTAACCACAGCACTGATTATTAGCAAGATTGAGTTTCTTCAGTGGTGGTAGGCAGTGAATGATAGACAGAGGAGAGGGGATATGGTTCATTTGCAGGTAGCTGAATACACTCTGTTCACATACTGGCATGTGTAGCCTGAGAGAATAAATGAGACATTGACAGACACCCAGCAGAGCTGCCACCTTGTCATTTTTTTAGTTTTTTTGTGATCATAATTTCAGTTGGTTAACATGCTAAATATAAACCACAGAAGCTTCAATTGTACTCAGGGAAGAAGAGGTCATATGTCAAAACACTGAAGCTTAGATGTCAGAGCTACTTAAAAAGGCAAAATAAACCCAACACTTATGTTTTATCAGCACTACAAGTTTACATATATATTTATATATAAGTATCATATATATACTTATATATATATCATTTATGTATATTCATATCATAGAATTATAGAATAGTTTGGCTTGGAAGGGACCTTAAAGATCATATGGTTCCAGCCCCACTGCCATGGGTAGGGACACTCCCCATTACACCAGGTTGCCCGAAGCCCCATCCAGCACTTCCAAGGATAAGGCAGCCACAACTTCTCTAGATAAGTGTGCCAGTGTCTCACCACCCTCACAGTGAAGAATTTCTTCCTAATAGCTAATCTAAATCTACCCTCTGTCAGTTTAAAGCCATTCCTCCTTGTCCTATCATTACATGCCCTTGTAAGAAGTTCCTCTCCAGATTCTTGTAGGTCCCCTGTAGGTACTGGGAGCTTCTCTTACGTCTCCCTGGAGTCTTATCTCCAGGCTTAACAAGCCCAACATTGTCAGCCTGTCTCCATAAGAGAGGTGTTCCAGCCCTCAGATCATCTTCGCGGCCCTCCTCTGGACTCGCTTAAGCAGGTCCATGTCCTTACGTTGGGGGCCTCTCTTCACCTATCTCTGGTTTCCATCTTCTTTTACCTCCCATTTCAGGGCTGCCAAAAGGAGTGAATTATCTGGTGGCATGCATATCTGAGGATTTATTTTCAAATGCAGGCACTTTTAAGGGATGTTAATAATCTGAAGTATTCATAAACATGAAAATATGGAAGGCTTTCTGTTATTATCAATGAGTCAGTTTTAACTGGTTTTCAAATTGTAAATGACAAAAATCATGTATATTTTTGCAGTCCCTGGCTATGCTTTTTTCTGGTTTCATATAGGAAAACTTTATTAATAGCATCCTAGAGATACAAGATATATGAAACATGCTGCACTAAAAATATTTTTATTCCGTGCTGAATCCTTTACCATCTTGGTTTGCACATTCATCTTAATCTAACTAGTAGCAAATTTCATACAAAATATGCATATTTGGATGTAACGGTAATAAAATTATAATTTTCTTTTCTTCATAGGAAAGTCATTCTGTTTACAAGCAGTAGCTAAACATCCCAAGTCCCTATATTTAGCGAAGAAAAATAACACAGCTTTTTAACAAATAATATAATGGTGACCATTAGGAGAGCTACCAATGTTTTGTTGGACAGTGTGTTTAATCATCAGTTTACAGAACAGAAATCTGCATTTCTTAACATAATGTTATTTTTGAAGCTTTATCTTTGTTTGTTTGTTTGTTCTTTAGTGATTTCAATTCTATGTATCGAATACAGGCCATAGCAAAAGAGACCCCTACCCATATATACCTTCCAATTGCCAATGTCAGGGGCAGAGGAAAGAGTAACCCAGTATCTACCTATTGTTTTTTTCACTGCCTGAAGGAAGAAGATGTATAATTATTTCTAAGAAAGACATTTATTATAAAAGTATTCCTTGAAATTATCTCTTGTTTGCATTAAGCAAATATTCTTGACAGATACTGAAAGAAATGTGGATTAGACAGCTATAGCAGAGGTCCAGCCAGCCTAAAGTAGTTCAACAGCTCTTTCAATAAGAAGGCTGTAGCTGAAGAATGTGAATACTGTTTCCAGTGCCAGCAGGTCTCTCTTTAAAATTTAATTAGCTCTACGATTAGAAAATAACTAATTTCATTAAGAATCCATTTGAACTGTGTGACCCTTTTGGAAAGCAGCATGTAGATTCTCTATTGCTAGTGTTAGATAATCGTTTCTCCAGTATGAGCCACTTTGTTAGATCTCAGTCTTGCCATTCTGTCAAGTCAGGGGTCTATTATTGGCTCACACTTTAGTAAAAAGATGACTGTGGGTTCATATCACCTCACTATGTATGGATTAAATAGCATTTAGCTGATGATGCTTCAAAATGAGAGGTTTGGTCCCAGATTGCGCCTCCTCACGTTTTTCTTTCAGCTCCGAGCCACCCATTTAGCTGTCTGAAAGCTGTATCACTATGCAGACATCTCTCAGTGAAATGACAAGCTGTTGGCTGGCATTTCTCCATAAGTGTATGCATAAGAATTAAGATAAAGAATAGCATATTCTTCTGTTTCCTTCTTTTGCTCTATTCAGAGCCTTATATATTTTATCAGGACCTGTTAAAAGTGATAACAGAAACCTGATAAGTGGCAGGCGGTAGCCTTGACACTGTTCAAGCAATGATACTGTTTGTACACAGATGTCAGCAGAGCTGGACTAGTGTAGGAGAGGGTGTGCACAGCTCTTGGTAAGGGCATCAGCAGCTGCTGTTTGTGCACTCCCAGTATGACAGGGAGCATCACTGGGAACTGTTATTAGTGTACAGCTCATCTTCCTCACTGGTAGCATGAGGTCAAAATTGCGGTCTAGCCCCAAATTCCTGCTTGATAGGTTTTGTATTCTAAAATTATATCATCCTGCTCTGCTTCAGCTGCAGCATATTTCTGTCTAAAGACCAGCTGCAGCCTCACTGCTGTGTGTTTATAGACAGCCACTAGTTGACATGCTGTTTACAGTGCATGACAACTAACAAAAAAGGGTTTAATTAAATACTTGTTGTTGGCTGTCTTTTTAGAGGAAATAGGCTAAAAATGGAGAGGTGGCAACCTGAGCCACCATACACAGGACTGGTGAGAAAGATAAGACTGCTTTTCTTTGCCCTGAAGACTGAAGTGCAGCAGAAGCACAACCTGGGAAAATGAGAAACTATATGAGATATGCTATAGATAGAAGCACAATTTAGCAGCTGACACCAGAAGATACTCAAAAGCAGAGGAATCTTCATCAGCTTCTATTTGGCCACTAAGTATATTAGATATATTATCACAACTGAGTGTCTTCAGAGGGGAAAAAAAAAAAAAATGTTGGTCATTATCCCTTAAGGACATTTTCCAGATCTCATCTATTAAGCCTGATGAATACTCTGGAGCTTGCTGGATTCCTGCTTTTTTTTCTATACCCAGCCATCACTGGTGCAAGTAGCAAAGCCTGCAACACGTGGTAAGAAGCAGAGTAGAATTTACTCAATCTCTGTAGGCAGTCATAAGGAAAACTGATTTCCTGCGTGCCGCCTTGAGGAATATTATGGGAAAATTTAATGAAGTAAGTTATTTCTCTGGTATAGTAGCTGTCTTAAGACAAAGTACTAAAAAAAGTAATGAATGACCTGTAGCACTATCAAAAGAGAGGATGGAACCATCCTCTAGTTACTCAAAGGCTGTAGATTTTCGACAATGTACATTTTTAACCATGAAATGATGGGTTAGGGCTCAGTTTTCATAAGCAGCTAAGAAAACTAGGTATCCCATTCCTGTTTCCAATAAGGAAAGTGGGCAGTCAGTGTTGTTAGGCAGTTTTGCAACATCCACGTCTAGAAATTACAAATGAAAGAAAGTCTAGGTCTTCCAGCTCATTTTTGTATTAAAGGGACAAATGATCTGTCTACTATTTATGAGGGCTTTCCTTAGCCTATTCTGGCTGTTTCAAAAGTTTTCTTACTTTTGACTTGTATAATTTACTTTATATATTTTTGACTAAAGACTGATCTTGTTTTTCTGCATTCCATTTTGCACACTGATGTTTTCATTCCTAACAGACAATAGACTATTTATACTCCTCTGAGTCTAACACCCTTTATATATTTATCAATAGTTAGCATGTTGTTTGTCTCCAACCTTTTCCCCTATGCAATTTCTATACATATTCATTTTTATTTGTTTTCTTAATACATCAGTTTCTACAAGCTTTTCCTTCTGTAAAGAAATTCAGGATAAATCAATGTGATTGACAAGCTGTAGTACATAAAAATGCAAGCCCACTGACACCATTAAAAATTGCACCCAAAAATTGAAATTTTCATCCAGTTTAAAAATCTTAAGTAATTTTACTGACTTAAAATGTAGCCAAGTCAAAGTGCAATTTTAAATTATTGACAAATTACCATTCTAAGTTGTACATACAATTTTTTTATTTTGCAAAAAGAACCTAGTTATTTACTTTTAAGAACTCAGGTTTCCTCTTAAAACATTTTGCTGGCCATTTAGAAAAAGAATGCACTATGAAATCCTGATACCAAAACACTAGGACTCGGAGAAGAATGTCCCTTAACACTCAACACTGCTCAGTGCCAAAATATTTCTGGTTTATATTTTATTCCAATCAAGTCAGAGATTATTTAAGCAATATTTTACAATTAAATTTTAGAATGTATTCCAGATCTGAGGCCTTATATGACAAATGTTCACGTTGAAATTGTATGATGCTTACTAGCTTCAAAAAGAAGAGCTTAATAGGGCGCCACTGAGATAACCCCAGCTATTCTGGTGCTTCTAAGATAAAATGATACATTACAATAAAATATACAGTTACATTTACATTCTGAGCAAATGAGCAGTAATTCACTGAAGAAATTCCACTGACTTCATAAGCTGTGAAGGCGTTAATGCTTTTTGAAAGAATGCCAGAAAGAAATCCAAGAAGATCCTGTTACTTAAATATTTCATCACAAGTTATTTGTTATCGATGTGACAGTTTTCAGAATTAGCACAATGAGCTACCTCATCCAGCAGCACTAAAATGTCCTTTTTCTGGAAGAAACCCTGCCTTGAAGTGTGCAGGATACTTCAGTAGAACATGCAGGCATGAGGGTGCACACACACATCCAGTCACAGGCGCTTTTTTAGTAGCAGCCCTCTGCTTGTCCTTCAGTCTGAAGTCTGACTTTTCATTAAACCTCCTGTCTCCAGTTTTCACTTTTTTAAGGAATTGTTTTCATAGTTCCCATTGTTTAAAGTTAGCTGAGAAGAGTCAAATACAGTTGTTGACTGAAACATGTATTTGATGGAGAGAAAGTACAGGAAGGGATGCCAGAGAACCAGTCACTACATGCTGGCTATGGTCTCAGTCCTGTGCGTTAAGAAAGCCTAGGGGCTCAGTTTAGTATGTGGACAATTTAGGAAGTAGTGCTTCTAAGCTCTCAACGGCATTACACAATTATCCTGGTATTTGAGGGAGTAGTAAGACTTCCTCTTCAGATGAAGCGTCCCACACTGGGCGAAACTTTAAATAGATTACCACGTTTAGATAGGATGTTAGCTCAGATGTTGATCAGGTATGATAAATCCTGTCTTTGTATCCTTGCATGACACAAATAAAGCAAGTGTTCTTCTCTCTGTGTTACTCTTTGTTTAACCTGAGATGTTAACATTGCAAATTTTTGACTTTGAAAGATTCTAAACAGTTTTGAAGTTTCAGGCTCCAGCTGTAAAATAGAGTTTTCTAAAGACGACACTCATTCTTTTGATAACAAATGAGTCAGAGAAGAATGTAGACATGGGCTTCTTGCCTGTAAATTTATATTAATAGAACTTCCTTATTTAAGAAAATCGTTCATAACTTCAAAAAGAGACACTGGCTCAATTGAAGTAAACACTCTTAAGTGCCCGGATGTGACTAGTTCTGGAAATAAAAGGTATTGATATTAAAGATATCAGCAGTGTATCAGAACAGCTGCAATGAACAGAGCAGCATTTCAGAATGCTGAAGTGCACTTTTGTGCTCATTCCTAGCAAATATCATGGAAACAATTCTTGCAAAATGTGGAAAAATACAATAAGGTACTCTGGGTTGCCAGATGTATGATCTTTATGGACTATAACTTTTAGTTTGGCTAGAACTTTATGACAATGAAAGCAAAAATACCTTCTTAAGGAATTATGAGCTATCTAATCATCATTAAAATAGATAGAAGATGTCTATACTTAAATTGCTTTTATTTGCATATAGAGGAGCAGGTTGAATCGTTAGACTCTTGGCTGGAGTAGATACATTCAATTAAGGCAAAAAATACATTCCTTTTATATATTTATATTTTACCAAAGCACTGAGGTAGTTTTATATTTATTTGGAGAGCTTTATCCCTATGCACCCCTGAAATCAATGGGACTCTGACTTGAAACACTGGAAAGGCTGACCTGGACAGGTCATTAAACCTAAAAACATGAAAATGAGATAAATATATGGTTAACCATACTTAGAGTTATACACTTTCTTATGTTATTTTTTGATAGAAGTTAATACTCTGTGGCATTGCATGTGATTTCATGGCTTGTAAAATCTCCGTTGGAAATCCTAAACATATGGGAAGGTCCTAAATAGAAAATCCTAATGACTGTATTTAACTACATTTATATAACTGACGCAGAAAAATGTTTCTGGTGATTTTCAAATTAAACTCTTCAAGCCAAAGAAAACGGGACATAGAAACACTGGTAGTAAGAAAACTGGTTATATGCCTTTCAATGGAGACTTATTACACCTGTCCTCAACTGTGTATTACAAGTAATAATTCCCATACACATGTAGTGAAAAGACAGTAAAGCACGAGAACAGAAAGAGACGGGAATACAGAGAAAGTTATCTTCATTTGTTACCTTACAGATTGTGTGACTTTTTTTTTGCCAAAATACTGCATGTTCCACATCCATTTTGGAAGTTTTCCTTTATGATTAGCAACATAAAATGGATTAATTTTTCTTTTACATGGAAATGTCCACAATTGAATGTTAAACTCTAGGGGACAAATGCTACAAAAACGTTTGGCTCAGAGTTCATTTAGTTTTATATAATGCAAACCTATTTTATAAACAACTGCTGAGTCACAAAAAATTATGTACAGAATGAATTTATAAGATCAAAGAACCCATCGCCTGGCTGTTCCAGAATGGCTCTTCTCACTCCCCACTACAGTCCACTTTGTTGTCATCAAAAAGAGTGATTAATGTAGCTTGAATTCTTCCTACTACAGATTTTGCATTGAAGTGGATCTAACTGTCATGCCTAAATATTTTGCTATTTTAGGTCAACTCCAAAGTGATTAGTGTCCTTCTGCCTGCTTCCCCCAATTTAACAGCTTAAAGGGGCATCTTTAGGGGATAACACGTACTCTGTCTGAGGATCCTGACATTTGACAGCGACTGTTCATCTATATAGGATATGCTACACTGAAATTAGTCAAAATAGTTAATTTAGTCATATTTAATGCCCTTTAAATATTCCTTCTGAGAAAATAAAACATGCATAAACATCTAAGAACATTTACAGATTGAAATAAACCCGCTTCTCAATGCAAACTTCCTTCTCTACCCCCATCCCCCCTCCCACGGGTTTTTAACAGATCTGAACTCTCTGACCATCTGGATTCACAACTTTTCTTCCTTTTTCTCCTCAGGCTTCTTTCTTGGGTTCAAGACTCTCATTCTTCCACGGAGGACTGGTTAATTTATTTTTAGATATTCCTGTTACTAATGCCAGCAGATGCAGACAACTGGGGAAAATCAATGCTAATTTCTTGTTTCGTTCTTTGTTATCTCAGTCTCGGTTTTTTGCACACATTGTCATGTAGTTGGGTTACAATAATGATTGTCCTCAATGGTACATTGCAGCAGATTTGCATGAATAACAATGACAAGCAGTGAAGGCTCACAAATGGCTTTGTTTGCCAATTTGTAATGTGGAGGTCAGATATAATGGAATCTGACCTTTGAGGGTAAAAGGAATTGCCCATATGCTGTTCCCAGATCCAGAAACAAAAGCTCTACACATAAAGTGAAACTATTGTTAAACCACTGTTACATGGAGAACACTTGATTCTTTATTTCTTTGTTTATTCTGTAAGCCATTTTCTCAAAACTTGGTTACATTGGTGCAAACTACAACCAAGATGCGCTCTAACTTGAAAGCTCTGTCTCAGCTGAGCTTAAAAAAAGTAGTCAAGACTTCAAGATGTCATTTATATGAGATAAAGGATACTAATAAGGTGTTAATGTTTTGTTTTCTTCAAGGAATATTATTAAGTACCATTTCACTAGATGAGTATGCCTTTATTGATATAATTTCATTATTGGAGTAAAGGTAAGATTGTCCTTTGAAAGAAATAACAAATTAATTTACAGTACAGCTTCATAGGATTGTCCAGTTTCTACAGACAGGCTTGTGAAAGTATTTTTAGTTTGAATTGGTGTTAACTGGAACCCTGAAACTCCAATCACAGCCAGCTAGTTACAGTTTATAGAATTGTGGATTTGGACATCAGAGGACATCATGGTCAGTGAAATAACTGTAATTACCAAACTGTATCAAAACTAAGGAAAAGACAAATTGAAAGTTTTACAATGCTAACTTTAAGCTAGTTAGCACCAAGGTTGACTGAGAGTAATTTAAAATTCAGGACAAATGACAGAGCCTTGGGTGACATAGTTTAGTGTGAGGTGTCCTTGCCCATGGCAGGGGGGTTGGAACTAGATGATCTTAAGGTCCTTTCTAACCCTAACCATTCTATGATTCTATAACTTGTAAGCAAAGTATGCTGAAGTTACAGATCTTGTGATATATGTAAAAACTTGCTTTGTTTGTTACATTGCCTTTAATGTATCTTGAAATAGCTGATTTTTTAAAAAAATATTTTTTAACTTAGTTAATAGAAGTTTCAGACTCCTAAACATTATATAGGCTATTATTCTGATGGCAAGGTAGGAGTACCTACTGATATTCTACTGGTTATAAAAAGTGGAGTTTGAATATCAAGAAAAAAAAAGCCATGAAGTAGCCTGCTGATGAGAATGCAGATGATCTCTGGGCAACTGAATATTGCCAACTTGACCAAGACTTCTTTCCAGTTCTGTGATACTGGTGATTTCATATTCATACTCATACCTAATTCTATTGCTAATGTTACCCTGACTTTCCTCTTTACACTGATGTGCTTTCTCCCAGTACTGCTCCTCACAGTGCTCAATGCAAAATGATCATCTCTGAAATGAAAAACTGCTCTGCAGTGGTCCTTGCCATGCAATGAGAAAACACTGTAACAAACACCCCAGAGACTGAACAAAGCAACTGTAGCACAGTGTCATGTAATAGAAAGTGACCTCTACCAGAAAAGCAGGCGGAGGATGCTGGTTTCTCTTCTTTCCATTACTACCTTGACAGCAGGTGAAAGAGAAGATATGTATCATTAGAACTACAAATACGATCTTGAACCTGGTCAGATAACAACACAATTCTTACTATTGACACTTTGGTAATTAAATCAGCATCCTTTTCAGATGGATAGCAAACACAATTTTGCAAAAAGTTTGCTGGCTACAAAATTTTGCAATAATGTACTTCAGCTATTTTGCAGAATCTTGCTATAGACTTCTTCAAGATGGATGATACCAATTAATTTGGAACACAAATTGGATTTCCTGTCAGCTTTAAGAACTACTCCCCACAGAAAGCCCCTGACCACTTATTTTCTTTGCATAAAACCTATCTTCAACTCTTCAGAAAGAACCTGTTGTAAGGAAAGCAGGTTTTGCTGTTTAGAAATGAAAGAGCTGAGTAGCTTCTACCTATATTTGATTTTGTGCTTTTAGACAGTTAAAGAAAATCTAAACCTGATGCTTACACTGTTAAACTTTTCCCACACTTTTACAAGAACTGACAAGGTCACAGCCTGAGGTAGTATGGTTGCCAGATGTCACACCATTAGTTACAGTCTTAGACAGAATAGGTGTAAGTAGGGAGAAGCAAGACTTAAAATAACTCCTCATGTAATGCTTTTCCTGCCAATGCTCTTCTAACAACGTAAGCACTGTTATTCCATAGTGTTAGTTGGATGTCAGTATTTTTATTTAATAGAAATTAAGTATTTAATGTGGAAAAAACTGTAGCTATTAATCCTGTACAAACTATGGTTTTGATTATTGAGCTTTTCATAGGAAAGAAGCCTTTGACCACATCGGATCCTACCAGTGACCTGTGATTTCTTTGAACTGAACATGTGCGCAATCACTTTCAGATATATTTGTTATCCATTTCACTTTAATATATTGCATTCAATAGAAAGTGTAGGATTTTTTCAAGCAGGGGCAATATTTTTTTGGAGCACCTGTCTTACCTTTAAAAGTCGCTTTCTTAACTGGGATGCACATAAATAAATCATTGCTTTACTTCATTGGATTTTGATGCAAGTTTTCTACAGGTCATTTTTCACTGAATGAAAGTTACATATCTTTAGTAGCAAGGTTGGTAATGTCAAGCTGATGGTGTTCAGTCGTTCTGAAACTTATAGAGAGAAACTAGAGAAGTCCAGGTAATTTTCGATAGTTTTCCTTTTGTTCAGCCTGTCTCTCCTGGTCTATGTATTCTTATTTCTAAAATCAGGTTTAATACAGGGAACTATTTTATCTGCTGAAAGTTTTCTAGAAGTTACTCTGAATTATAAAACAAAGCTACACTTACTACAACAACTAGATCAAATTTTCTTCTGTAGGAAAATCAGTGATGCAAGAAAAAGGAAATAACTTGTACAGAGCAATTAATATATTAAGCATATAAATATGTCAATTCTTAGTGTGTATTCATAAAAGATGAATAATTAGTATATATTAATATAATAATTCTTCAACTGATTGCACCTGCATAGATACGTAAAGGGATAAAAACCCTCTTTAACAGTATCCTACCATACAGCTACTATTTCCCCCCATTTTACAGCAGAACGGTAGAGGCCAAGGTCTGACACATTCATGATGTATGTTGTTACATGCTGTTATGCCAGTGAACTCCAGGAAATATATATACTGCCTTCTATGGATGTGATGCAGAGAAAAATGCTAGACTGGAAAGCAAGACTGTAAATCACTGTATCTGATCACCAAACCCACATCCAACCACAGATATTTAATACAGGGGTGTCTATGAAAACATCAGTTCCTCTTCCAACATACTCTCAATATCATCTTTAACCAGGCAAATAAGAAGCTTCTAGCACAGGAACAATAAAAATTGTGGTATTACTGAACAGTAAATCTGAACTTTGAAATAAGGAAATAAGAAGACTGACATTGTAACATGTAAAACTATAAAATATTATTGCTCTTTGATGTGTTTAAGTCTAGGTAAATTATACATAAGAGTATCATTCACCCTTGCACAGAGCACAATCATTAAAAATTGTCAGCAGTATGGACAGTGAGATTGAGTGCGCCCTCAGCAAGTTTGCCAATGACACCAAGCTGTGTGGTTCAGTTGATACGTTGGCGGGAAGGGATGCCATCCGGAGGGACCTTGACACGCTTGTGAGGTGGGCCGATGCCAGCCTCATGAGGTTCAACAAGCCCAAGTACAAGGTCCTGAACCAGGGTTGGGGCAATCCCAAGCACAAATACAGGCTGGGCAGAGACTGGCTTGAGAGCAGCCCTGCAGAGTAGGACTTAGGGGTGTTGGTCTATGAGAAACTTAACTTCAGCCATCAGTGTGCTCTCGCAGCCCAGAAAGCCAACGGTATCCTAGGCTGCATCAACAGGAGCATTACCAGCAGGTCGAGGGAGGTGATCCTGCCCCTCTACTCGGCTCTCAAGAGACCTCACTTGGAGTATTGTGTGCAGTTCTGGTGTCCTGAAGATAAGAAGGACATGGAAGTGTTGGAACAAGTCCAGAGGAAGGCCATAAGGATGATCAGGGGACTGGAGCACCTTCCGTATGAAGATAGGCTGAGAAAGTTGGTGCTGTTCATCCTGGAGAAGAGAAGGCTGTGTGGAGACCTCATAGCAGCCTTCCAGTATCTGAAGGGGGCCTATAGGGATGCTGGGGAGGGCCTCTTCATTAGGGACTGTGGTGATAGGACAAGGGGCAACGGGTTCAAACTTAACCAGGGGAAGTTTAGATTGGATATGAGGAAGAAGGTCTTTACTGTAAGGGTGGTGAGGCGCTGGAATGGGTTTCCCAGGGAAGTTGTGAGTGCTCCATCGCTGGTGGTGTTCAAGGCTGGGTTGGACAGAGCCTTGGGGAACATGGTTTAGTGTGAGGCATCCCAGCCCATGGCAGGGGTGTTGGAACTAGATGATCTTAACATCCTTTCAAACCCAACTATTCTATGCTTCTATTAAAAATTCAGGTCAAAGTAATATAGAAATTATTGTGTTGGGAAAAAAAAAACTCTTGTAGATAGACTGATTGGTATAATATGTTCAGTGTCACAGCAAAGGAAGTAGCCCATGTATGAGACCACAGCAGACCACTGAATGTAATTAAATAGTTGCTCTATGCCTGTTTTCATATGGTGTTCATTAGAAAAGCAAAATAAATGCCTCCAGCAGTTTTTCCTTAGAAGCAGACAATACTACTCTTGTCTTTTGAATCTGTGTAAGAGAGTCATAGACTGAAAAAACATCTAAGTTTCCCCTGTGAATTAATGATATCTAAAATTAACAATAATATGTTTTGATTATTAGATGAATGATAAAATGTAAATAATGTTCTGTTAAATTTCATTCTTAAAGAAAAATGACCCTTTTCAGATGCCTTGCCTATTTCCTTGGGGCAGTCTTGCTAAGAAACATTAACCGTGAATTATCGTGTACAAATTAAACTTTGATATGAAGGGGATCCTTAGAGATCTGCTGAGAACTACCTGTATATAAAAAGTCACAATATGGTATGGAAGAATCTAGCAGTTTATAGGGAAGTGATCGTTAAAACAGCATAAATTATTACAGAGAAATAAAGTCAGTATAGTGATCATCTTATGTGCCAGTAACCTGAAAGTTTTCATGGCAAGGCTCACATTCACTTTCTGTTGCACCAGTGGCCAATTAGTAAATAATTGGCTAGAAACAGACTGTCCGCTAGTATCAATTAGTGTAATTTTACTGGAATTAATTGCTATTCATCAAAGATCAGCTACTTAGCATACTTCCACAAGCAGCCTGGAAAATCTGAAATCAGTGAGCATTCCCAGAAGAGTCCTCCCATGGCATAAAGTGAGTAGTTAAAGTTATTTTGATATTTATGAATGAGGTTCTTTCTAGAATCTGTTACAGGATTTTTCCTATAAATGCCTTAGAGTTCTTCCCTGATAGGGAAGATAAGTCCAGGAACCAGAAACAGCAGTACTGAGCTGAAAAAATTCTCTGAAAACCTTGGTCAAAGCACACTTTCCACTTGTCCTTTGGTTTTCTTACCTTTTTGCATTGCCGTATCTGTAAATCAGGGATTTCATGCACTCAAGGCCCAAGAAAGTGAGATCTTAATGTCAGTGTTTCTGGGAGTGAACTCCATGCCAGGAACAAGAGAGCATAAGTATGAGAACAGAAGTGCTCAGAACTGATGGAGTCACTAGTTTGAGTCACCATGCACAGATGCAAAATGCTTGTATCACATCCTGCCCGTACCATAAAAACGTAATTCTCAAAAAATTTCTAGAAGAATTTCCAGAGTGGTAAAAAACATCACTCTGCTTTGTGGAAGATATTGGGAAAAAAAAAAAAAAAAAAAAAAAAAAAGTTGTTCCAGTTTCCACCACTGCTTCATTAAAATTATATTTTCCCATTTATGTTTGTGAGCATGCTTCTTGCAGAGGAAATCCCATTTCATAGACTTGTGGAACAAGCGCAGGTTTTTTCCCATTGTATAAAGTGATAATTGATTTATTAAGGGATTTAAAATATTATTTAGAAGTGCCAACATTTATTGTTTTGCAACAAATGTTGAAAATGAAAGAATTATTTAAAAAAAAAAAAAAATCCACTAGACCAGGTTGCTCCAAGCCCCATCCAACCGAGCCTTGAACAGTGCCAGGGATGGGGCAGCCACAGCTTTTCTGGGCAACCTGCGCCTCATCACCCTCACAGTAAAGAACTTCTTCCTGGTATCTAATCTAAACCTATCCACTTTCAATTTAAAGCTATTACCCCTTTCCCTATTCTATATACCTTTGTAAATAGTCTCTTTCCATCTTTCTTGTAGGCCCCTTGTAGTTACTGGAAGGCAAAGTAATTAGAAATTGGTCTTCTGACTGCTGCAAAGTGAGAGTGAAGGTGTAAAGAGGAAGTGGCTAGCCAGCTGGGAAGTGCTAAAACACCAGTTCTTACTGTTGTAGAGGTAGGAGTACCTATAATAGACAAAAGACTTTGTCTTAAGGAACAGCTACCTCTTCTGCCATATTCACCCCATGTCGCCTCCTACAGTGACAGCAGTACTGCAGCACTGGGGACTAGGCTGACAAAGTGATCTGCTGGGGACAGGACTTCTGCAAAAAATAAAGCCTTTCTTAATTTTATTTTTATTTTGTCGCCTAGATTATTTACTCAACCTGCTCCTTGTGCAGCTGCGTAAACTACTGCCCTAGAAAAGCCACAAGGGTTGTGCAGGGCTGGAAGGGAGCAGCCCCAAGAGAAGGCTGCTCAGCAGGGCAAGTAGCGGAGTTGCTGACTAAGAAACCTCAGCCTAAGGATGAGCTCACAGCTCATCTGGTGTGATTGCGGGCTGCTGATAAATGGGTGATCCTGCTGCTCCCCTTTCCTGCCTGACCTTGTACTAGATCTAGCAATCACACATCCCTGTGAGTTGGATCAGCTTGTTATCTGTCAGAAAATTAACCTATCTCCTTCCCTGGCAGACCCTGCTTGAATTAGTTGTCCCCTGTAGCAGCACAATCTCCAGGTTCAGTTCAAGGGAAGCATCAGTCACTTTGTTGGAAGTAGGGAATGAAGAGATGTTTGCAGATTAGACCAGTTTAAATGTAATATGATACATCAAATCAAACACAGCATTGTAACTGGTTTCAAAATCACAATAATCACAATCCTGCTTATGGGGTTTGGTTTTGAACACACAGAGTGCAGATTGGGCAGGAAGTTTAATTTACCGCATCTCCCGAAGGATGCCCTCCTCCCAGCCTGACATGCCCTGGCTTAAGAGAAGCTGCAGATTCAGTCACAGAGGCCATACAAGCACAATTACAGTAGTCTCTTTGACAAACATAAAAAAATGTTTGATTTTACTTGATAATCTTAAAATGCTGCTTTCATCACTAAGGTCCAAAAAGTGTCTCCTAACCCTCCCCACCCCTATTTAGTATATTAAGCTTCAAAGTTTCTCTTGCTGTTCAGTAAGACTGGAAAAAAAAAAAAAAAGTCTAGTTTGGTTTGTGATAATGAAGACTTAAAAAAGAGAAATATAATTAATTGCCAAACATAAGTTTCTGAGAGATGGGCCTCATCAAGCTAACCAAAATTTTGTGAAACTAAAGTTTGTCTGCCAAGTGAAATAGTATTAATGTAATAGGCTGGCACTTACCTTACTATGAAATAAGTCAATGATTAAGATTTAATATATGTAAAGAAAGATGTTATGATAATGAGAAGTCTCAGTTGAAATTATATATCTAAGGAGTTTTTCACTTACAATGCTGAACCTGAATGCTCTGGACAACAATCCAATTGACACCAATTCAACTAAGAATGAACAATGAATAACAGTAACTTAATGTAATGATCAATAATAGTAAGAAATTTCTAAAAAAAATAGCATTAGTTAAATGGAGCTTTTTTAAGAGAGCAATTGCCTTTTCAAACACAACAAAAAATAGCTACTTTAGTTCTACATTAATTTGCATTTGATGGTTCCATTTAGCTAAATCTGATGGTTTTAATAAAAAATAGTTTGGCTTTCTCTGAATCTGAAGCAGGAAGATTTTAAAAAGTGAAGGCTCATTAATTTTGTCTGTAGATTATTACAGGAAGGATTTACTGTTCAGTAGCATATATAATACCACCATTCTAGTTAGTATTTAAGCAGGCATGGTTCAGTGGGAGGTGTCCCTGCCCATGGCAGGGGGGTTGGAACTAGATGATCTTTAGGTCCTTTCCAACCCTAACTATTCTATGATTCTATGATTCTAAGAGTGAGGAAACCACAGTCCTCCTGAAGTGAACAGCAATTTTGCTAAGGATTTAAATAGAATAAAGACTTTGTTTCAAACTTCAAAAATTAAATGCTGATTGATACTTAAGCATCTACCTTCAGTTATACACAGATAAAAGTTGCTTCCACTAGCTATATACCTACATATTACAAGCTTTTAAAGAATATTCTTTTTATCATGGCTATCATCATGAAAAAAGTATTCTACATTTGTAGATGTGTTGTATAACTACTTAATATTAGTGTTACATAATATGTTTTTTATAACATTTCACTCTATTTTCTTTCAGGTTAGACAAACAGATATTCTTTTTTGTGCATAATAAAATAGCTTTTCTGGCAGGATCATAGTAAGGTTGTATGGCATTTTTTGTAGCTGTTGAATACTATTTAAATCAACATTCTTCAATTCCTGCTTTTACTAACTTTTACTAAAGTATCCTTCAGCTTTGCAGTAATTAATGTTTTCCATGCCTATCAGCATATTTATGAAACCAAGAGAATAGTTTTATTTACAGCAAAGACATGATAGAGATGAGTCATAAAGGAAAAAAAAGTCTGTGTTAAGAAAATCCGAACAGAGCAAGGGAGGATATTTTTTCAAAGGCATGAATATCCAAAAGGCACCTAACTGATGTACGCAAGTGCCCTTCATGTCTTTGAAAATCTGCCCTGAATGCATGCTACTCAGTAAAATGGCACTGCTTCCTTCAAAAAGAAGCGTTTTGTGGAGCAATTATTTTTTTATCCAACTAAAGACTGATTTTTACCCATAAAAGAGATTGTGGTTGTGCATTCACTGTGTGAGCACATTTTGCAGGTATATCAACCTCCTTTTTCTAAAAGGAATAGCCTTATTTGTCAGTTTCAGTTGAAAGCCCTCAGTCCCGGGGTTTAAGTGTTGTCTTTACCAAGTGTAGATTTTAGTGGTTATTGAGAAGCACATTCAAGTACATTGCATTTGCACTGGGAAGAAAATGCTGCAATTTTATTTTATGTCAGTAATAATTTCCAGCTTTGGAACAACATATTCAGCACTGCTTTTTTCTTTGATAAAGTTCCTGGATGAAATGAACGAGAACTGTGATATGGTCTTCAGCATGTTCAGGTTGTAGTCACTGAGTCTTTTATTTTTCTTTCAAAAGATGCCTTCAGTCACTTCTATCTAGAAGCAGAGTAGAATGATTAAAGAGTTTTGCTATGCTATAATCACAGTGACAAAATGTACTGCTTCACAAATAAAAAGCAGAAATGCTTAAGGGATCTGCAAAGCTTTTGTGGAAGAAGAAGGCTCATAAAAAGATCACTCATTTACTACTACTACTTTGTCTTTGGTCATAGAGTAGCAAACAGAGAAGCTGACAGAATATTTCCTGGCTGTTTTGCATACTGAAAACAACCTACAAAGCCAATCATAATCTGAAGATTTTTCACCTTTTTGCTTCTGAATATGTGAAACATCATCTTGTCTTTTTATATCTTCTTAAATATTCAAGGTAAGTTTTGTGATGAATTTGACCAACTTATTTCTGAAGAACAACCCAAATTTAATGAACTGATGGTAAAGCCTCCTTATATTCAAATGTAGACTATATTTTAGTGTGGTTCTACTCCTGCATAGAAGCCTTGACAAATGTTCTCAGGATGTTTTTTAAAATGATATGCAGTGGCACAGTAGGCTATTTCCTAATGAATTTAATGCCATTTCAGGATCGTAGAGATTATCTGATGTGCAACCGAGGTTTATTGAAAACACGTATAGTGTGGGCAGCAAGGGCTTTTCCACCCTGCCTTGCTGGTCAGTTTCACGTTTCTGGAGAGATCAGCACATATGTAAAGAACTGTAGCTGAAAGCTCCAACTTCAAACAGAAAGCAGGTTACAGGTACAACAGAACTTTTAATGTCTATATTTTTTTACTTGTTAGGACAAAAGTAATAAAACAGTGTTTTGCAAAATTGTAGAAGTTGGTACTGTTGACTTCTTTTTGAGAGCCATGCTTCATTTTTGAGAAGAAACATATTTAAATGTGCATGTTTAGAGTACACTTAGAAACAAGTTCGCTAATAATGTCTTCTGTGCTATCCAGTTTAGAAAGCAGCTCATTTTATATTGGCTACGTAACAGATGTCAGTTATTGAGAGTTTTAATTTTCAGGTAATGAAAACCACGTTTGAACTTGTGACCTAAATGTGAGAAGTTCCATATGTATCTCTGTGAGCCATCTAGATTTAAATACCGTTTCTTCAGCAATAGAGAATTTTATTCCAGAAGGCTGTGAACTGTACTGCTTGACTGACATAGCCCGAAGGTGTTTTAAGGGGTTTCTTTTTTTGTTTGTTTGGTTTTTTTCTTCTTTTTGTTTGTTTTGATTTTTTAATTTGAGCTCTTTATAATAATATGGGTAAAAATTATTTACAAACTGTTCAATTAAAATTAGCAGCGGCAGGTACACCCTCTAATAAGCTCTTGAGAAACCAGAGTATTGGGGCAGCTCTTGATCTAGCTGAAAGTACGTTGCATAACGATAAGCCCCGAGGTATGAGAATACTGGAGCAGCCCTGCATCTAGCTGAAGTCTCTGGGAGTTCAGAAATCAAAAGAAATTGCTCATGGCATTACAGGAACGGCCTTGCAGTGCTGAAGCAACCGTGAATCTTTTCTGTGAACTGGAAGGAAAGGACGATCAGGGCTGGACAGGAACTGCTCAGCTCTCATTGTGAAATCTGCTGGCTTTCTGCATCTATACATCCATTTTAGCAGGCAGGTTTTTAGGTTTGTTTGTTTTCAATATGCTTCTGCCTATGAATTGAGCATTTTTTATGCTTTTATGCATGTTTTTAAAAGCATATTCTTAAAAACAAGACTGAAAAGAACCCATTTGACCTTCTTTTTTATAACTAAGGAAATGGCTGCAACACTTCAAGCCGAGAGGAACAGTTAGTCATTACACAGAAAGTGGAACTACATTGATTTCTAGGCAAACCTTCTACTACTGGTTTTAGATGTTTTAAAATTTAACATAATCCTCTGTAGCAAACATTCTGACCTGATATCTACACTTTACTTTGCTCTTTTATGTGGTCTAATGAACTAGGGATGATTCTTGAAGTCTAACCAAGATTTATTTTTAGGGTTTTTAATAAAATTCTAGCTACAGTTGTGTGCTCAGTCATCATGTAACACTAACAGAAGCTGGCTGGAGACAAAATACAAAAGTAATATTACCTCTTGAGTTTTCAAAAATATTCTTCCCTGTGAAGAAGTAAAAAGTCATCTGCTAAGTCCTTTTCACTTTTTTATTCCATCCTCTATTCCCCCTTAAAGATGAGAAAATAAACCACTATTTTTCCTTTTAAAAAAGGCCTGCTTTAGAACAATAAACTCCTGCTCCTGACAAATACAGCTGATTATTTCTAAATGACTGGGTTTATATTTGAAAAGTTTGGGGCACACTTTTGTTATTAACTCTACCCTGAAAGAAACGTCCTAATGCAACATTTTCTAGACCACTTTCACCCACCAGACAGGGAAACCAGGAAACAGAGGTGTGAAGCAACACATGCCCTTGCCACAGTCTCGCTCAATTCACACAAATCTCCTTTGATCCTCCAGATCTATGGCAAACCCATAACCAAAAGTTCCGGATGCTTAGGAATTGTAAAGTGACATCTGGATTTGTTTTGTCGTCAGCACTTGATAGCCAAAATGATTGCTGTTCGTGAGCTCCATACTCCTTGGGCCAGTTGTGAATACTGAAGTAAGGGCTACAAATCCAAGCCCATGAGCTGCATTGTAAAGAACAATTAAGATTTTAAATCAAATTAATTTGGCTATAGGGAAGAATATAATATTCCAAATTAAAATATATGTTCTTGGATTTTTCTTTAAGGATGTGACACTAGTACCCATAAAAATTCTTACTTTTAACAGAAGAAACTTTACAAGTTGAAGAAGCAAGTCTCTGTCAAGTTTCTGCTGTTTTGTAACAGAAAAATATATATGACCTTCTGTATGCATTATTTTGATGAACTAGTATGGGGAAACAGTTAAATTGAGCCTGTATGTATTGCAATGTATTGGCTTTGAGAGTACAGACTTCATATATATCGTCTTTGTTAGCTATGTCCACAGGCAGTGACACCTTCCACTAGACCAGGTTGCTCAAAAACCTTGCCTGTCTTTCTGCATCTCCAAATTTACATGACACACTGCAGACCTGAGCTAGTTTACAAGCAATACATACAGGCAATATGGATACTCAATGAATAAGATGCATAGGCTAACTCAACTGCATAGAGCTGCTCACAGCATCTACTGTCATGATTTATTCTGTGTCTTCATCGACAAGAAAAGTGATATACTATTTCCCCAACTTTAACAGAAATCCATTTGTGAGGCCCAATTTACCCTGAATTTATTCAGCTTTTGGTCCATAAACAAGTAAAATGACTACTCTCTTTCTCCATTATTTAGAAGTTAGCCTTCATGTGCTTTTTGTTATTAGAAATGTAATTTTGCCATACTCTGTTTTTTTCTACCATAATTGATAGAGAACTTTGATCCTAAGAAAATATTGAGCTGTGCTCTTGATAAAAAATAGACACTTCTATCGTCAACAGAATCTTTGTAATGGATTTAGGAATCTTAATTTCAGAAGTGCTTGTCAGTCATTCTTAAGTATATTTTCTCTGATTTTGAAGTGAAACTGGTGGAAGTGGCACTCAAACATAGGTGTTAATTAGAAAAATGTTAAGTAAATAAGCACTGGGTTTTTTAGGTATAAACATAACAGACAAAGATACAGAGTATCACAAGATAACCACAGTGAGAAGCAGAAGCAATAGCACTACTCTCATTAAAATGTGACAAATGATTTATATGTATGTGATATGGATAGTTTATTTTTAGTAGCTATAATGAGGTCTTAACGCCACTTATACCTTAAACTGATTTCAGCAGTGCTGGTAAACAATGCAAATTTAACTCCAATCTGAGACAAAGCGGGGGGTGGAAGAACTTCCTGCATACTTCACTTTTTTTTTGGTTCTGGTTTCTAACACTACTATTAAACTAGGTGGAGGGAATTTGCTCAAAAGAAAAATCAACCCAAAGCCAAACCCCAATGTTGAAAATATTTACATAAACTAACAGCTATAATGGAAATGGAATTTGCTAACAAAAAATGTGCAAGAATCTGAGAAAACGAAGTGGAACAATCAACATACAGTATCCAAACATTATATGTGATGATATGATATATAAAGATTTCTAATATATATTAAAGTATAGGACTATAAATATACAATATTATCTAAAATAAAAATACAGGAATAAATAAAACAGATGTAATAAAAAAGGACTACAGAAATTGGAAACCCCAGAAAATTAGGTCACAGTTACAAAAATGACCAGCAATCTACAGTGATTTTGTATATACTGCTTTCCTTAAAAGCATATGATTTTCCAAGGCCATTTGAATATTTGCTATCTAAAAGATCCAATTCCTGTAAAGCAGTACAATAATTTGGAAATTCGAGTAAAATTGCAAATGCCCTTTCCGAATTATACTTAACAGAAATAGAAAAGGAGGCATTTGTGTCCTTAAAATACAGTCACATACAGTTACATTCCTTCAAGGAGCAATAAGAAGACAAAAGCATTAACCTCCCACTGCAGTTCAGGCCAAAGAAAAAGGAGGAGAGTAGTTGTTACGATATGATGGTAACTTATGCCAGGCAGGTAGGAAGCAATAGGACAAAAAGTGGGTATGGTGGACTATAACATCAGCTTTTTTGTCAAAGATCTGCCTCTCTGACCTAAAGATTTGTATATACACGTATTTGATTCAAAAGTTATGAAATAATTTGTAATCACAATTTTGAGTATAAAAAAGGAAAAAAACCCAACTCCATAAGCCCATCAAAGCAAGGAACTCATCAACATGCAGACCTCAGTCAAAGTAATTACAACTGGATCTGGAGCTCCCAATTTTTAGAAGCTTATGCATATAAGGACATTGGACATGAAAGATTTGAATTTTGTATTACTAAACCCCAAATTTTAGTCCTCGTCATTTTGAACAAAGCTAGCAACTGTGAGGCAAGTCTAATAAGTGATATGGGCCTAGAGAGCATTCAAACGATGTCTGAATATATGAACTGCCCAATTTAGACCAACACATGTTTTTAAGCCAAGAACAAATTAATCTGAGCAATCCTCATATGCCTTCCAAGTTGCAATGCGAGTAACACACTTAGGTGAGCTCACCCTTAGTAATAAACTGTTGCTCTTACTGGGATACAGCTATTTGCTGACATGCTTGGACGGGAAAAAGTCTATCCTGAACATAAAGTTGTATACTAAGGCTAAGACAAGTTAACAGCACACTGGTAGCCTACAGAGAAGATTGCAATCCCCAGTCCTCCTTTTTATCATCACTTCAAACGCACAAAGTATCTCTTTTGTGTAGGCTGTGATACTCAGCTGGTAACAGGTTGAACTACATCAGAAACTAATCCAGCTGGAAAGTATTGTTTGGTTTTGCTTATTCAGTATCTTCCTTTAACGTCCCTGACTTCTTATAAACTGCTCAGTGCTAACAATTTGAAAATGATGTTCTTGTGAAGTCTTACAGCAATAGATTACAGTTTTTAAATTATGTGAGTGAAAAATAAGGCACCTAGTCTACTTTATGTTGTGATTTATTCTTAGGTAAATGAACCTCAAGAGATTTAGCTACCTGAGCTGGCTTAAAGAGATC
The DNA here is from genome assembly GCA_017639245.1 of Myiopsitta monachus. Classification (NCBI taxonomy): domain Eukaryota; kingdom Metazoa; phylum Chordata; class Aves; order Psittaciformes; family Psittacidae; genus Myiopsitta; species Myiopsitta monachus. The sequence continues at coordinate 8,083,655 of CM029918.1, forward strand.
CAGCGAGGACTGCAGCAACTATGAAAAAAGGGAAAGGTGTGTATAAGCAGAAAGAGGGAAGAAGACACAGAGAGAGAATGAGTAATCATGTTGAGTAACGATACTAATTTAAGCTATATTTAGCATCATCCCTAGTAAGAAGAAATTTGAAGTATGGAAGACAGACCAGTGTAAAAATCTACCAAGTTTTGTGGATTACTTTCCTTCAGCTCTTTGAGGTTGTCTATGACTGCCATTTCTGCAAAAAGCTAAACCTTTTGATTCATAAAAGTGATAAGGAGGCAGTTTCAGACACATTAAGACCTTTGTTTAACACATGGGCTGGAAAACTTCATCCAGAACCAACTCTATAATAAAGTGTGGGTGGCTGTAGAAAAAGACTTTTTTCTTTTTAAAAAAATTCTTTCTCATGTGCAATACTACAGAAATTGTCTATGGTAACAACCAGCTGAAGGTAGAAAAACATTTTTAGTCTGACTTCTTCATACATACAGTTGCTGTTGTTCCACAGCTGCTGCTGAAGACACTGCTGAAGTTAATATCACATACATGTGTTGAGCAGGAATATCAGCTGGATCCTGAAAATTATTACTTATTCAATGTTTGCATCCAAAGGAAAAGAGGGCCTGAGAAGAAGGTAAGAACACACACACAAAATGCCCCAAACTTGTTTGAGGAACTGACAGAATTGCACAATAATTAAACCAAAACTTTCTCAGTTAAGACCTTCCTTGCTTACGTAGCTCTCTTATTCCTGTTTTGGATTAGGTTGCTAACAGTTTATCCAGGAAAGGAGGAACCTACTACATTGAAAAACAAGTCTTTTGTTATTTATTTCATTTTCTTTTCTTCTTTGAGCACCACTGCCGTCATAGAAAGTCATCATATTTTTAACACCAACAGTATGGGTTTTACAAACAAGTTACAAAATTCATAAGGTTTCAGAAATTATCCACTCGGAGCTATTCTTAGCTTTGTTTGTAATACCAGTGATAACACGTAATCATAATTGTAAACCAAACAGTTTTAATATAAGCCACTTAAAACTGTAGATCTTTCTGTATAGATCAAGAAAAGCTAAACTTTGCTTGGAAAAAAATAATTTATTTTTGCAACTCTAGTTAATCTCCTGAAATGGTCCTGGCCTGTCAGCAGCTGAGGTCGATCAGACACATAAAGAAGGATACGACCCTTGGATGAGCTCAGGAAAACCCTTTTAGTTCTCAGTAGGTGCCTGAGATACGAAAATGTAAGCGAAATCAGGACACAGTCTGATCTCAGATAACTTTGGCAATTAAAGAAGTCACTGACCTCAACTCACAAATACCTTTGATCTCAGTAGAAGAATCCAGGCAGAATGTGCATGAACATTCTCACTGTCTTGTGAGTTTCAACCATTTCTTTTAAACCTTGAAATCAGTGAGTAGTGGCATAACTAGTCATACAAATGACATTGGCTCTCATGCAATTACATAGGTAAGTAAATTATGCATAACTTTACAAATCAGGTTCTCGATTGGCATCAGTTATATACCACAAGCAGGAAATAAAAGGTAGTATTTTACTAGCTCCCCACCAGTCAACAAATATGACTTGCAACTTTTAAGACCCATATTGTCCACAGATTATAATTCTTCACTCCCCGCGAGTCGCTTCTGTCAGTCTCACACATCCTATATTAAGAATTGTTTTGTGGCTCTTGATTTAGCATTTTATTTTTAAAAAAGGGGCAGGCAAACAAGCAAGCCGGCATGCAGCCTGCTTGGATGGAGCCGCAGTAGCACAGCTGATGGGGCTGAAGTTTAGCAGCGATCTGTAAAGAGAAGTTGAACGCTAAAATAATGCCTATTCTGGGCTTCACGGCATGGGAGGTGTGAAGCAAGATGAAGCGGAGGAGAGCGGCGGGTAGACCACCTCCCTCCCCAGAAGCAGCGTGGGCCTGCATCGAGCCCCCATTTTTGTCGCCTCCCGGCAGGGCGGCACCGGACCTGACCCATCACCCCTTCTAGGGAACCCCTCAGCAGTGCGGTACCAGCACGGCGATACCTTTCGCCAGACAAGTAGAGGGGAGTAGCTCCTTGTGAACTTGTGAGCTTCTATAAGCGAGAGGAGCAGCCAGATACCGGAGCGGGGTGGGAGGGAGGAAAGGGCAGGGGGCTAACAAAGCCTTATCACCCCCTCCTAGCACTGTTCCCGGCCGCCCCCGCTGGTCTCCGGCGGCAGTCGAACCCAGAGAAAGGAGCCCAGAGCGGAAGGGAAAAGGCCAGGTCAGCCAGTCGGGCGCGGCGGGCTGTTGCCAGCCGCCGGGGCAGCGAGGAAGGCAGAGGCGCAGAGTGGGGTATCCCAGGCCCTGCTAAACCCGCCGGCCTGTACGTGGTCGCCGCCCGCCGCAGGCACGGCTCCGCCTGCAGCTGCCATCGCGGGCTCGCTACCCCCGTGCGCCCCACCGGGGACGGAGGGGTGGGGGCAGAGGAGGCGGAGGAAGCGGCGGCGGCGCCAGGAACAGGGAGGAGGCGGCACGGCGAAGGAGGGAGGGAGCCGGAGCCGGGCCGGGCCCCGCAAAAGCAACAGCAGCGCCAGCTCCTCCTTCTCCTCGGTGAGTCCCGCGCCGCCGCCTCGGGAGGCTGCTCTCCGCCGAGCCCGGATGCCGGCGCAGGCCGGGCTGCGCCGCCAAGGTGTCCAGGGAGAGGTCCGCGCCGGGAGCGGGACGCCGCGGCCTCCGCTGGGTGAGCGTCCCTGCGGCAAACTGGCGCGCCGCGGCGGGTCTTCCACCCCCATCCCCTGGTGGCAGCGGAGGGCTGTTGGGGAGGAGGGAGGGCCAGGGGATGGGGACAGCGCGGTTCGCGCTTTGCCCTCCGCCCCTCTCCCGAGCGGCGGCTCCGGCCTCCTCTCCCTTTGTTCGCGTAGCTGCCCGAGCCTGCGGCGGTGCCAGGCCCTGCGGAGGCACCGGGGCCACGGCGCGGCCTGCAAGGCGGGCGGCTGGGAGCCGCTCCGGGCCTGGGACGCCGAGGCGCTGCCCAGTCCCCCCGCCGTGACAGGAGCGGGCCGGGGCCGGCCTCTCACCCTTAACAGCCGCCGGCCTGCCCTGGGCCGCTGAATAAACACACTTCTCTTCCACCGATCCCATTATCGGGGTAGCTGAATTAGGCTCGTTCGCCCCCACCCGCCCTGTAACCTGTCTGCGGTTATGGGCCTACGGGGTCCTCGTTGGCAGCCGGGCGGGGGCTGATGCGGCGTAGGAGCCCGGGGCCGCCGGTGTCGCGCTGTTGAGGGGAGGGTGAGCCGCGGGCTCCGGAGGGGCAAGGGAAGGAAAGGCCGGTTTCTGGGACAGGCAGCACTTGGAAACTTGACTTTAAAACCTAACACCAAACCCCCAAACTTTACTGGCTTATTGTTTCTCAAGCTGCATTTTGTGTTCTCTTTCCCTTAATGGTGCTGCTTCTCTCAGAAAAGAGCTCCTGGCCCATGCCTACCCACTTGCTGAAGAAACGGAACCATCTAGGCTCTAAGAGATGTGGTAGAGGTTGATGCTTCTGTGGTGTGAGGTGCTTTGGCTGTGTCTTGCTGTCTCCCTTACTCTTTGGCCTTCCTATATTTTCAAAATCATCTTAGTTTGGAACACTTTTGTGGAGTACATTACTTTCTGTTAAAGTGTTGGTTGCAGAATAATACAATTCAGTCAGAGAAGGCTGCTCTTCCACTTAGTAAATTCTTATGTCCTTTTATTATCACGTGGCAACCCCTCTTTCCTACCTCCCAGGAATGTTTATACCCTGTCCAGCCTCTTAATACACCTATAGTTTAAAAATGCCTGCTGCAGGCCTTCTGTATTAGAGAGCTGCTCTCTGCACAAGTGCTTGAGTAGTGCAGCTGCATTTCTGCTCTGGGTGGAAAAAATAGTACTATTTTTGTTTCATGGTAATAAATGTGTCCTTGGATTGTAAAAAGTACGGACGCTTCAGTATAGGTACAAAATAGATTACTTGGCTTGACTGGGAGACTTTAAATTGCTAGAGAATGTGTAGATACATTTGGAGTCTTCCACAGTAAGGTGGTAATTGTAGCACACAGTTTTATGTGTAACTTATGAAAGGCAAATTTCAGCTTTTTCAAAATGCTTATTTTCATGAAGTGTTAAGCAGTACTTGAATGGAGTCTTCACTTCCTATTACGTATTTCTTGGATGTTTGACCTTGCACTGTGTTTGGAACTGAACTTGTACTTAAAGCAGGTTTACCTGTTGTAGGCTTAATCAAGTGTGTATTCCCTATATCCTGAGGTTTGAGATTTAAGTAGATTTTTAAATTAAAATTCAATGAGATTACGCTTTAATACTTAGAAGTATGGATAGTCCCAGTGTGGTGTTATAGACATACCTGCATTTGCTAACTCCCTGGGAAGGAATAAGGAAGGAGCACCATATTGTTTCCAAAGCTTTTGTGTCACTTCATCACACTGTGTATGTGCAGCATCGGAGTGTTCGTGTGGATTCAGGAGACATAATGGATAATCCTTAAACTTCCTGAGAACTTGACCTACTGAAATCTAAAAAGACGTATGTTAGTTTAGACTATGCTGTTAACTTCTTTGGTTCTAGATTGTGAAGTTGGTCAGCCAGACACCTTGGGTTACTCTTGGAGAGGGGCGTTTTGAAGAAATAACTGCTCCACATTGTTATTCACGTAGATTGATTGCACCTCTAAACTCTCCTTAGCACAGTGAAGTGATGCAGTGAGAGAATGAGCTCCTAATTAATAGGTTGTATTAGAAATCAAGTTACTTCTTTCTGTTCTTTCTTATGAAGTCTTCTATAGTCATACAGTAACTCAAACATAAACATTAGAAAGGCTTTATCTTGTAGTTGCCTTGAGTTCACTACATACTTGCACTATTGCTGGCAAAACCGAGGCCACAGTCCAGGGTAATCCCTTACTCAAATGATTTATTTGCTATTACTTTACTGCCTTCCTGGGCCTACACAGCACTGTTTGGGTAGTACAACGTACAGGGAGTTGTAGGGAGGTGAGTGATAACATAAAGTAGGTAGAAAGAAGACTCTCCTGGTATGTGTCTCAGCTTTTTGTTGATAGTGTTTTAATGTGTGTTACCAACAAACCAGCAGTTGTAGTGCTCCATGGAGGAAAATAAGATACAAGTAGTATAAAAGTAAATGTAATCTAATTAAGGATACAAATGCTAAAATGTAGTGAGTACAAATTGGATAGGATTGCTACTGAAATCATAGAATCATAGAATAGTTAGGGTTGGAAAGGACCTTAAGATCATCTAGTTCCAACCCCCCTGCCATGGGAAGGATCACCTCACACTAAACCATGCCACCCAAGGCTCTGTCCAAGCTGGCCTTGAAAAATGTAGAATAAAGTTTTCTTATGCAACTTAACTGTCTATCTTGTGATGAAGTATTAAACTGAAAAGAAACAGAACTTTGAGTTTCCTCATTTATTTACTTATTTACTTTTAAAGAGAAATAACAGTATCTGGTAACATCCTTTATGTTCATGCCAAAATCTAATTTCATTCCATTTTAGCATACACTTATTTTTCAGTAAATATAGGTATACTTGATGCAAAGCTGCCAAGTTCTTTCATCCTCTTTCCCACTGTTTCCCAGTAAATTTTTAGTAGAAGCAGACAAGGAAGTATCCTTTAAAAAAAAATATGGTCATGAAAATTTTCCTTGACAATTTCGGATGGCAGATTGTATTCAGCAGTATGTTATTTTAGAAAACATGAAGGTTGTGCTTGTAATGGAGGATTTATTGTCCATGTTTAAAAAGCAACTTCATACCAATAAAATATGCTTCTGATACAGCAGAGGTTAAAGATTAATGGCACACAGTAGATTCTTTCTTTTATTGTTATTTTTGCTTTTTCCTCTATAAAGAATCGATTTCTGAATTTAAACTCTGGATTACATAAGTTGGATACATTTCTGTGTTAAAAATACTTACACTAGTTTTGAAGCATTAACAAATTTGTACCTTTTGGGGTTTTTTTGGCTTTTTTTTTTTTTTCATTGTTGCAGTAGGTTTTTCTCCCCACTATAGCTGAATGATCTTATTGAAACAAAAACCTGTCACCTACTTCAGCCTCTCCTGGTGGTTAAAACCAAAACAAGCTGGCCTTGAATTATTGCCCTGGATGAAAATGGAAAGCTATCTGCATGTGAAGTGTTGTCTAATACATCAAACATATAAAGAAGGTTACGCAAACTTTGCTGGACTCTATACAGACTGAATTTGAAAAGTCAACATGATGCAGAATCTGACTTAGTCTGCTTATTGCAAGAATTAAAACTCTCAGATCCAAAGTAATTTCAAACATAAACAGATTATGTTCGTGATTTCTTTCTTAAGCTCACTTAAATAAAAGTTGTACCTATTTTTTTCTTCTACTACTTTTCATGGTGTTCTGACTCCTGCTTTTGTCATGTACAGACATGCAAACAATAAGCATCTGCAACTCCAGATAATTTCAAGAAGTTTTGGCTTTGCAAATCTGACTGCTATTCATTAGAGTCTGTAATGTAGATTTAAGGACCCATCTTTAGATATTCTTATTTAAGAAATCCACAACGATTATATGTCAGGAAATTTTCTTCTGGAAAATATTAAGATAAAATACTCTGAAAATTATTGGCCCTTTTCTATGTCCTTAACCATTCACGTAGCATTTTGGACTCTGAGGAACTCAGTTGGCTTTGTTGATGACAAGAATGTAAGCCACATGTTACCTAAGCAAAAATTGTTCATTGATTGCTACATCACCAATAAAACTATGCAAGTTAAATATAAGTCTTTATTTGTTTAGCACAGATGCCTATAGATTGGCTAACTTGTTCTTTCTCTGACTTTAAAACTCTATTTAAGGAAGATGAAAAAAAGTCTCCTTGCTTGCAGGTAACCCCAACCTAGGCATGCTATATATAGGCATTTATGTCCAGGTGCTGCTCTCCAAATACTGTTTCCTATTGTGTATTTATAGGACACATAGGTCATGAGATGGTTCCTAGCCTCTGGGAAGCAGCCTTTACTTTTTTTAACCTGCCAAGTGCAATAGGTTGACAGTTTTAAAAATGTCTCAGTTTGTAAAGTATGTGGGTTTTTTGTTACAAACCCCAAATAATTTTACTGTAAGTGGCTGTAAAAACAATTTTGGATGGTAGGCATTTTCTCTGGCAGGGAAGGTATAAATAGTAGATGGTAGTCTTCAGCATTTATGAGGTGATCTATAGTAAAAAAAAAAAAAAGAACAATGAAAATGAACTTACCTGTGGTGTTGAGTATATCATAGGGATATGTGGTATTTTTCTGTGCTTCCCAGAGCAGTGTATAATCAGCAACTATATTTGTATTATTTAGCTTGAATGGTATATGGTAATGATCTATAAGATGACTTGTGTAAGGTTTTGATGCTGTCTAGTTATTATGGTGAATGCAGCTAGCAGATAAATTGATTAATTTTAGGATTTGAGATTGCAGACATAATACCTTTCGTATTGTTTCTCAAGGATATTGCATATTACTTAATACGTAGAGTGCTACTCTTAATGACAGAATTGCTGGAAACGAGGATCCATTCTGGCTTAGTTGTACAGAGTATGATCTCTGTTTTTCTTGAGTAGTTTTATTCTTAATTAATCTTGACATTCTCTGGTAAATGTGCTGAAACAGCAGTTAGTAGGAGTCTTGAGTAGGTGACTGTTTTTCCTTCTATAAGGCAGTCTGCATTCCTCAGATAGGTTGAGAACAAATTAGTAGGCTACTCCAAACATTTTGGAAGAATGTTTGTTTGATCCCAAGATGTCTCCAATACAGTGGTCAAGTTTGCTTTCCTTCTTGTTCCATCTGATTTAGGGAATTCTGTCTCCTCTGACTTTGCCTCAGTAAGTGCTGCAAGACTGAGCAGTTACAGGCTGTAATGCTGACTGTGGTTTTGGCATCAGAAATGGGTATTAATACCCTTGGATTCCCTTTCAGTTGGTAATTGGGCATCAGATTAGAAGGTTTATTAAAACAGAGAAATAGAGACTGGTAGCATCAGGGCAAAGGTGTTTGATTACAGAAGGTGTGCCTTCTAGGATAAGATTTGCGGAAGCTATACTCGAGAAACAGGGTAGACAGCTTTTCTGGTCAACTCCCTTCAGGAGCTGGTGGGAATTAGGCGAGTAAGGAATTCTCTCAGGATTCACTGAACAGAAGCTGTCTGTGCAGGCATACTGGTTTGGGTGAAAAATGTGCTGGGGAAGTTTTCCAGGCTGGAATTTTGGTCAGCCCCATGAGAGTGACTCCAGAATACTTGGTTTGTGCATTCAGAGGTATGAGTTGCTGGGTTATGTGTAAGATCTTAAGTTTGAGTCTGTGTAAGGTAGGTATCTGGTGGCTTTCCTTTTTTACTTCACCTCCGAATTTTCTTTAGTGGAAAGCAGGCAAAGCCAATGCTGATGCAGTGCTCTATGGAACATTGATTTTTCTCCTCTTCTTGGCTTTTGAAAGGAAGAGAGCTTTTGGTTGGTAATAAATAACATTAGGAAGTAATAAAGGATTAGCCATAGGCCTTTGGCATATTTTGTGCAAAAAAATCTAGTTACTTGGCAAAATACTTATGTGTAAATATAGATATTCCACAGTCCCTTAATAAAGAGATAAAAAAGAGTCTATACTGACCAATGCTCTGGTCAAAAGACAGTGAAGGGAAGTTGTTACATCAGTTCTGACTCAGACGTCCAGTATATTACACAAATAAGTGCTTTTTGGAAGCAGGAGTGTTCAAAATGTTGTTTGACATGGAAAACAGTAACAGAAATTCTGTGTATCAGCATTGAAAAGTATGTATCCTGTTTTTTTTAAAATTGGGCTAATATATTTTTTCATTTTATTTATAGCGTGTGTAAGTTTAAATGTATGGCAGAGAGAACAGGAGAAAAACCAGTCTGTGTGCGTGTGTGTTACTCTTATTTGTTCATGCTTGAAATTTCAAGCTTAGCTAGCTTTTGCAGCCAGGCTTCTATACTCCTGGCTCTGCAGAAATTTGACCTTGCTCTGGAGATAGCTTTCTTAAGGGCTTTGAGTTTGTGTAAATCTCACAGAGCATATTACTTCATATAGACAGTGAACATTTTATCTTAGATCCTGCATGCGAGAATTTATACAGCAATGTGAAATTGCTCAGTGTAAGGCCCCAGCTCTTCATGTGCAAGCTAAACATAATGTATAATAAACACTCCTATTGATTTGAATGTCTCCTCACAGTTAATTAATCTTTGCTGGGTTGGGATTCAATATTAGCAAAAACAGATTGTTTAGGGCTGTGTGGAAGATTATTTTATGCTTCTGTGGAAAATTATTAAAAAAGCCCAACCCACCCAAATCCAAAAGTCTTCCAGTGTGCATTAGGGCAAGACAGTGTCTGTCTAAAAACTTTCACTAAAATGCTGTCCATCAGTTTCGTCGTCATGGTAGTGAGATGTTTGTGTCTGCAGGTGATTGGAGTGTAGGTGCAGGAGGAAAGAAAGAACTTCCTGATTTTAATAATGAATAATTAAGAGTCTCTCTAGTTTTGACCTGAAATTAGAAAATTTGCATGTAGAGTAAGCTTTTTCAGAACTGGTATATTCTTGTAAATCTGAGAAATTAGGACTTCATAAAAAGATGGCTAAGCAGCTTCACCTATGCAGTAAAAATGCTGTTCTCCTTCTGATCAGTGTGCTAGTTGTATGGTGTTAATTTATGTGTCTTCTCAAAAGCATACCTTTTAAGGATCTGTCAATTTAGAAAAACCTGTTCAATGTTTCACCTTCTGTTTTAAGGGAAACAAAATATTAATTCTCTGAGATTAGATGGAGAGAATACTCTCTGTACAGGTGTGTTTACCCTGTGTCTTTGACAGTTCTTTGAACACAGCCACGCCTCCTGATTCCCACATATGATGTTATGCATGGGCTCAAAACCACAAAGAAGATAGTGAGTTTACCCTTTGTTCTTATTGGGCCTCCTGCCTGTGAAAATGGGAAGGGAAATATTTTAAATAATTAGTATTTTACAGTCTCACTTTCCTAAATGCCAAGCTTGGGTTACTTTCTGTAATGGGTCCTAAGATCTTGGAGGGACAGCCAGGATGAATACACCAGGAGCCAGCGGGCACACGCTGGGTGCAACTTCTGTTCAACTGATCCAGATTCTACTGCTGGAGCGTGTTCCAGCAGCATCCGCTTAACTACAAGAGGTACTCTGTGAGGAAGAAGATTTCCTCTTAGGAAATCCACCTGGCCGAAGATCCCCCAGTCTTTTATCTGCCCTGCTTTGTTTTGTTTTGTTGTGCTGGCTTGTCTGTAGACTAAACCTTGCTTTCTGTTTCCCTGACCATGAAAGATGGTTCTTCAATAGCCAATACTGTTTGGCATTCCATGTATAAAATCAGTTAGATTTGGGGTTGACAGATGATCCTAACCTAATCTTCCTGTATGTGGTTTGATACAGGTACCAACTTTAAGTGAAGAATATTCATTTAAAAGAACACTACAGTTGAGAAGGATTGTTTTCAAATGTCTCATTCTTGAGGATTAGAAAGCTTTTAAACTGTCTTATTTAGCAATTGACAGGCTAGCTTATGAATCACATAAAGTCCAAAGGAAGAAATAAAATGCTGGGGGTACTGGCAGTAGAATATATTAAAGTAAGGATTGCAGTAAAAATAATTTGGGGTTATAATAGTGGAAAAGAGGACAGAATTATGAGCCGTCTTGTTTTTGTGTGCTGTGCTCCTAAAAAATCTGATGATATGTGACCCTTCTGTGGCAGTATTGTATGAAGCATATTTTCTGAAGATTCTGAAACTGATTTCAGAATCAGTAGTGAAGTGTTAAATATTGTATTATTGTTTTACTTTGGTATTGATTCATCAGGGTGAACATATGAGTAGCTCTATTAAAATCTCCCTGTCAATGCTTAGTGTTGAAAAGTGAGTGAGGCTTCTGCCTGTGCATGCCTCCCTGCTCCAGCCCCTCCAAATTTAGAGAAGCTTAAAATAATAATTGTAGTACTCAAAAATGAAGATGCAGGCCATAGGGAGCTTGTGTACTTGTCAAGTATTATCAAAGCCAGTAGTTCTATGATAAGCATTTATTTAAGTACAAATAGTGGGGAAATAGACTTCTAAAACAAAATGGACACTAGTATTTATTTTCAGATTAATTGTTGAAAGGCAGTTTAAATTATGTCTTGTATCCCTCAGAAGTGTTCTTTTTCTCACTTCAGAATATACCAAATAAATCCAGCCTACTAATCCACCCTACTATTAGTTTTTCAGGAAATTTGATTAAAATTATTTTTTTAACTTCCCAGATTAAGTTACTTCTGTGTTGTACAAAGTTTTGACTGCAACTGTTTGAAAAACTCTTTCAGTGTTTGTTAACTTTGTCTCTTTAAAAATGCAGTTGTTTTATGTAGTAGTAGTGGGAAATGGTGCACTTTCCATATCAGTATGAAGTACCAAATTACTTAAAGCTTTAATTTTTATTTCATGGAAAAATAAAATTGGACTTTAGTTTAAAAACCCACTAAAATGTTACTCAAACCTCTTTTTAGAATATTTACGCTAATGTTAGGATTTGCATATACCAAATAAGATTGTGTTAAGATATTTAAGCAATGTGAAACCTCTGGATGAGGTGCTGCTTTGAGGCTTAAACTATAGCTGCTTGAAGGCACAAGGAAGCTACAAATCTATTTGGTGACTATATGGGAAAGCTTTTCTACTAACAGTGACAGAAGTATATTCAGTTGGAAAGGAGTTATTAATAACAGTTTTCTGATAACATTATTTATGCAAATTTTTTGCTTTAGATTCAATTTTTCCTTCTATTAAGTATTATCAGAGCCTAGATCAAACCAGTATTGATCTCAGTTGAGTTGCATCTTGTTAAATAGCAAAGGCGTTCCAGAATAGAAATGAGATGCAAATATAACTGTGTAAGAGTGGGTTCCTTACACTTTTGGTATTAAATGCTCTTTTGCCTTTTAAGTGAATTCCCAAGAGCATGTGCGTGAAGTATATTGTCACAGTTACATACTGGGGACCAAGTAATAGGTGGACATTTGGCCTAGTGTCCATGTGATGGACAAAATTTATCTGCACTGAAACAAAGTACAAAGTATATAGCTAAAAAATTCCCTTGTCATTTACATGTGCAAGTTTCACAGACTGCAAGAAGTACAGACTGCATTTCCCAGTGATGTAAAATACAGGATGTAACATCTTGTTAGCTAGAGCCTTCATTCAAAATGTAAGACAACCAAGTTAATTCTCCACTTGTGTCTTTTCTGTATGAGGATTACCCTGAACATCAGCCTTTTGGCTGCTCTGTAGTGTGAAAAAATTCTCTATTCCTTCTTTTAAAGCTGTTCTACGGAAGATTAACTGAACTGAAAAAGAAAGGGCTAGAGATGGTCTGTTTTCTGATTCCAGTGGAGTAAACAACTGCCTTGGAGAGGGAAAACCTTGGACTGAATTTCTGACCCAGTTCATCCTGCATCTGAAACTTGTTGCAAAGTAAGGTATCTTAATCAAGAATAAGTGAGAATTTCCCTTTCACAATGGCTAGGACCACTATCCAAGTTGCTAGAATTTGTAGTTTGATTTCCATTGGTGCAATCTACTTATGTGATCCTGAGGGATATTACGATCATTCTTCCACTTCGCATGATGTCCGTGAAAAGTGGTTGCATTGTATTTTATGCAGCATGATTCTGTGAGGTGATGATGGGCAGTCTTGCAACATGCCTAAGGAGGTAGGTGAATGCGTAGCCATGAGGTAGGCATTGATGCTGTTCTGTATTCCTGCTTTTAAATGCAAAAAATAAGGCTAAGGGCTACTGAAGAGGTTTTAATAATGACAATAATAATGTCTCTCTGAAATCTGCTACTTTATAGATTAAGCAGTTCTGTGTATGTGAAGGGGAGAAGGGTTTTGATGAGCAGTATTTTGAGTGAAAGATTCTCATGTCTGTGGAGCTTGACTCTTCCAGTGTGCCCTAAATGCTGTTGTTTCTTAGAGGAGTTGCTTGTTCATGGGTACTGAACCCCTGCCCCTTCCAGATCTTAACATGGACAAAAATCAGATGTTTTATCTCTATTTATGTAAGACTGGTTATAGTTCTGACCTTTGCAGTTTGTCAAAATGTACTTTGCTTTGATTTGTATTTTTGAAAAGCAGGCTATCAGCCTCTGATCTTTTTTATCAAAAGCAGAATGTGGTACGGTTGTGAGAATACTCTGTGCCCCACAGGAGTCACCAGTTTAGCAGACTCAGAGTTTGTGTCATATAGGGTTTAAACTCTGGGCAGAAATATTGTAGGCCTAATTGTTAGTGTGAATTTACATTCTTTGCAGGTTGCACTTTAACCAGTGGTTTAGAACTAGTCTTGAAGGGTGCTTTGGTTCTGGGGTTTCTCTGGGTGTCTGCGTGGATTTTTTAATATTTTTTTTTATTTTTTATTACCTTCCTCCATAACTGGTATTTACCCTCCCCCCCATCTTTCTAACTCCTTGAGGTATATACTACTGATGGATCTTCTGCTTATTGTCTGGCTACCTGATACGTTTTCATACTATAGGATGTGATTCATTCACTTACTGCTTTGATAAATGAAACAGTTGGGATGAGAAGACTTTGTAAAATATCTGCTAAATTGTAACCTTTAAAGAAAGTCAGGAAGTTGAATCATGACTCAACAGAGGACTGTGATGGAAGGTATCCTGAAAGGTTAGGTATGTGTCCACAGTATGATGAACCCCAAGGACTTTGGTTTAGCTTACTCCTCCACTGACACCACAACCCTGAAAGGTACCACAGCTTTTACTGATCTCCTTTAGTGGGTGACCGTTTACTATTGCAGTCAGCTACTGGAGTTAAACTCGTTTGGTTCTTTTGTCATCTTATACTTTTACCTGGAGAGACAGGGAGATGTCAGATTTAAGTGGATATCTGTTTACTCAAAACCCCAGCAGGTCACACCATACTCTCCCCTCCATCCCCCCCCCCCCCCCCCCCCCCCCATAACTCCACATCATAAAAAAATCAGAATTCAGATTTTGAATTAAGTGACCCTAAGTTGGCCTGATGGTGCATATTATTCAGCTTATGAATCATTTTAAAAAGTATAAAGGTATAAAACTGAGCTCTCTGTTCTGGCTCCGAAAGTATTGAATAGAGCACTGAATGAACATGGGACTCAATTTAGTAGGCCAGATCTGCTGAGGGCTGATGGAGCTGGTCTGACAAAGAAAGGGAAGAGTGGATTTGGTAGGAGGCTTGCCAGACTGGTCAAGGATGCTTTAAACTAGATGTGTTGGGGGAGGGGTGCATCATTCTATCCCAACACACCCACTCAGTTGCCAACACCTATAGTAAATGTTCGGAGCAATGTAGAGATATTCCAGCTGCTCCAGCCAATGAGCTGGCTTCAATTGGAGCGCGGCTCAGATGCCTCTATACAAGTAGTATGGGGAACAAATAACGGGAATTAGAGATGTGTGCATGCCTACGGCGGTATGATATCATAGGCTTCACAGAAACATGGTGGGATGTCTCCTATGACTGGTGTGTTGGAATGGAAGGTTACAGGCTCTTTAGGAAAGACAGGCCTGGAAGGCGGGGAGGGGGATTTGCTATTTATGTTAGGGATAGGCTGGAGAGTATGGAACTCTGTCTGGAGACAGGTGACCAGTTGACAGAGAGTTTGTGGGTCAGGGTTAAAGGGAGAACGGCGATGGGAGACATTATTATGGGGATCTGTTACAGACAACCTGACCAAGAGGACTCAGTGGATGAAGTGCTCTATAGACGGATAGGAACAGCCTCACGCTTACAGGCCCTTGTTCTCATGGGGACTTCAACCACCCTGATATCTGTTGGAGGGATGGTACGGCTCAACAGAACTAATCCAGGATGTTCCTTAATTATGTAGAAGACAACTTCCTTCTGCAAGTAATAGAGGAGCTGAGAAGGAGAGGTGCCATGCTTGACCTCATCCTCACCAACAGGGAAGGGCTGGTTGGAAATGTGCCTCTCCAGGGCAGCCTTGATTGCAGCGATCATGAGATGGTCGAATTCGAGGTCCTCAGGAGAGTGAGAATAGCGTGCAGCAAGCTCACTGCCCTGGGCTTCAAGGGAGCAGACTTTGGCCTCTTCAGGAACCTGCTCAGTAAGATTCCATGGGATATAGCCCTAGAGGGCAGGGGGGCCCAAGACTGTAGGTTGATATTCAAGGATCACCTGCTGCAAGCTCAGGAGCGATACATCCCTACTAGAAGGAAGTGCTGCAGGAGGGCCAGGAGACCTCCTTGGGTGGATAAGGAGCTGCTGAGGAAACTTTGAAGGAAAAAAAGAGGCTTATAAAAGATGGAAGCAAGGACAGGCAGCCTGGGAAGAATACAGGGGTGTTGTCTGGGAAGCTAGGGACCAGGTTAGGAAAGCTAAGGCCCACTTAGAATTCAACTTGGCTAGGGATGTTAAAGATAACAGGAAGGGATTCTGTAGGTACATTGCAAATGAAAGACAGACTGGGAACAGCATGGACCCCCTCTGGAAGCTATCAGGAGAACTGGCTACTGTGGATTTGGATAAGGCTGAGGTTCTTAGTGACTTCTTTGCCTCAGTCTTCACTAGCAAATGCTCTGACCACACCACCGAAGTCTTGGAAGGCAGACGCAAGGATAGTGAGAATGAAGACCCTAGGCCCACTGCAGGAGAGGATCTGGTTTGAGACCATCTTAGGAACCTGAGTATATACAAGTCCATGGGACCTGATGAAATCTATCCGTGGGTCCTGAAGGAGTGGCAAATGAAGTTGCTAAGCCACTGTCCATCATATTTGAAAAACCATGGCAGTCAGGTGAAGTTCCCAACACCTGGAAAAAGGGAAATATAACCCCCATTTTCAAGAAGGGGAAAATGGATGAGCCGGGGAACTACAGACCTGTCAGCCACACCTCTGTGCCTGGCAAAATCTTGGAGCAGATTCTCCTGGAAGGCATGCTGAGGCACATGAAAAACAAGAAGGTGGTTGGTGGCAGCCAGCATGGCTTCACTAAGGGGAAATCCTGCCTGACCAATCTGGTGGCCTTCTATGATGGGGCTACAGAACTGAGGGACAGGGGTAGAGCAGTTAATGTCATCTACCTGGACTTGTGCAAAGTGTTTGAAACTGTCCTGCACAACATCCTTGCCTCTAAGTTGGAGAGACATCTATTTGATAGGTGGACCACTTGGTGGATAAAGAACTGGCTGGATGGCCACATGCAGAGTTGTGCTCAGTGGCTCAATGTCCAGCTGGAGACCAGTAACGAGTGGTGTCCCTCAGGGATGGATGTTGGGACCGGTCCTGTTCAACATCTTTGTCGCTGACGTGAACAGTGGGATTGAGTGCACCCTCAGCAAGTTTGCCGATGACACCAAGCTGTGTGGTTCGGTTGATACGTTGGTGGGAAGGGATGCCATCCAGAGGGACCCTGACACGCTTGTGAGGTGGGCCGATGCCAGCCTCATGAAGTTAAACAAGCCCAAGTGCAAGGTCCTGAACCAGGGTTGGGGCAATCCCAAGCACAAATACAGGCTGGGCAGAGACTGGCTTGAGAGCAGCCCTGCAGAGTAGGACTTAGGGGTGTTGGTCTATGAGAAACTTAACTTCAGCCATCAGTGTGCTCTTGCAGCCCAGAAAGCCAACCGTATCCTGGGCTGCATCAAAAGGAGCGTGACCAGCAGGTCAAGGGAGGTGATCCTGCCCCTCTACTCTGCTCTCAGGAGACCTCCCTTGGAGTATTGTGTGCAGTTCTGGTGTCCTGACGGACATGGAAGTGTTGGAAGAAGTCCAGAGGAAGGCCATGAGGATGATCATGGGACTGGAGCACCTTCCGTATGAAGATAGGATGAGAAAGTTGGTGCTGTTGAGCCTGGAGAAGAGAAGGCTGTTTGGAGACCTCATAGCAGCCTTCCAATATCTGAAGGGGGCCTATCCGGATGCTGGGGAGGGACTATTCACTGGGGACTGTAGTGATAGGACAAGGGTAACAGGTTCAAACTTAACCAGGGGAAGTTTAGATTGGATATGAGGAAGAAGGTCTTTACTGTAAGGTTTGTGAGGCACTGGACTGGGTTGCCCCGGGAAGTTGTGAATGCTCCATCGCTGGTGGTGTTCAAGGCTGGGTTGGACAGAGCCTTGGGGAACATGGTTTAGTGTGAGGCATCCCAGCCCATGGCAGGGGGGTTGGAACTAGATGATCTTAAGGTGTTTTCCAACCCTATTCTATGATTCTATGATATAGAGACAGCAAAAATTTCCTTAATGAAGCCAATAATTATGTCTGTGAGTTATGGAATTTGGAGATTAATTAGTATGCTGTGATAGGACCATGCATGTTAGGGGGTGATGACGGGTAGAATTAGTATAAGCATTATAGTCCTGTTTGTGAGGCAGGAAGGCGAAGAGAATTGCTCAGGCAACCCTTCCAGCTTTTCTCAACTTTTGAGTTATTGAACTTTGAACTTTAATGAAATTGTTTAGTATGTATCCTATATAAATAGTTCAGATAAAGGTTACAAAATGATTTTTTTCTCAGTATGCTGTTGTTCAAGGGGGAAAACACAAAGGATTTTACTCCTTGGTGATAGAAGTTGTGTGTGATTACTGAATTTTCAGGAAAGTAAAATTGATTCTGGAACTTACTGGTCACTTCAGGAATATTCTCAAATTTTGAATTGATGAAATAAATAGAAAATGTTTTTAATTTTTAATATTTTTTACTAGTGATTTCTTATCACAGTGATATAAAAAGTATTGGTTTTAACCACTAATGGGAAATTAAAACGAAATTATAGTAACAAACCACTTTTGCTTCTAAAGAACATAGGCGAGATACTGGCAGTTGGAGGTAAACATTTTTTCCCTTGCAATGAAACAGTTATGTGAAAGGTGTCTCTGAGGAACAAAA
The DNA here is from genome assembly GCA_017639245.1 of Myiopsitta monachus. NCBI lineage: Eukaryota > Metazoa > Chordata > Aves > Psittaciformes > Psittacidae > Myiopsitta > Myiopsitta monachus. Next base: position 8,101,664 of record CM029918.1, read on the forward strand.
TTGTTTCATGCCACTTTTCTCCTTGGTTTTAGAAGTGTTTTGAGTTCCAGGGAAAGCTTTTCCTGTATTTAGAAATATCCATGCAGATTTTTATATATACATATATATATATGATTTTTTGCTATGGCTGCTCCCTCAGCTGAGACACTAGTCTGCTTTTTTGATAAAACTTTGTTGGGCAGCTCTCAAGGAGGCTGCAGTGCATACAGGCAGGAGGAGCCTTGCTTGATTGAGTTTGTTTCTATATGAAATGATGCTGAAACAAGCTATAGTCTTTGAATGTGAGTTTAACTCTGAACTTTTTAGAGGGGAACTCGGGTTCTTGAGTAGTAGCTTGTACTTTAGATGAGATATTAGATTACAGTATTTTATCTAGTTGTTATTTTAAAGATCAGAAGGTCTTCAACTAAAAGTAATTGTTACTTAAATGTAACCATTGCTTTTTCATCCCAGGTGCTTTATGTTTCAGCTAATGTCACTTTCTCTTTCAATGTGTTGCACTGAATGGGTGCATATACTTTCATATTATATGCAAGTTATGTTTGTGTTAATGGTGTGCATTTGTAGTAAAACAATTGGTTATTAATTTGGAAGAATGTCATTTTTTAATAAAAAGCAGTGAAAAAAATTTATGTGAATTTCACAAAAATGAGATTTGTTTCACATTATATTCCTGGAAAGTGAGGATAATAGCAGGTGTTGGTTTTCTGTCAGAATTTTCCATTATTAGAAATTAAATATACTAGCTGATTTATGTGTATAAAAAAAGCGATGGAATAGGGGTCTCTGTGGTTTTGAAACCTATTAAATCTTTGAGTTATATGGTAGCCAAATGCCTTGATATGAGGCAAGTATTATGCAGTACTGACATTAAACCTTTTCATACTGTCTGGAGGATCTTTGTGGCATCTGTGTCTCAAGTGCATTGCATTTTTTTTCTCAGATAATTTAGTGAAGAAAGTCCAAAACTAGAGGTCAGTCTCTTCCTCTCTGTGGTTCTGAGTAACGTTCTTATTAACTGCTTCTTACTCCTTGCCACATACGTGTGAATGCTGTGGGAAAGAGCTATCTTTCTGCTTTATTTCTCTTTAATCAAGGTGATGTGCTGTCTTTCCTCTCAGGCCATAAATGGGTCTGCTTAATCCTTCCATTTATATAAGGGGTTAACTGCATTATAAAGGATTGCTGCATTTTAGCTTAAATAGAGAGGATAGAGTGTTACTTTCTAATGAAAGAAAGCTTTATATCGTTGTTGAAAATCGCATGGTAGAGAAGTGGTAGGGTGATAGTTGTAAAGAACTCAGAGCTTACCTGGTCATACGAATTTAAAGGGTAATTCAGCCCCAGCCGGAAGCTAACCCAGCTGAGGTTAATTTGGTGTCACAGGTGTGGCCATCATCAGTCATGAGATCCAAGGCAGAACAGTAGGTAAAAAAGCAGTGTAAGTCTGCAGTGTACTGTAGTTTGTTCAGGCCTTCAGAGAAGCTGAACAGGAAAATGATTCTTACTTCAAGCACAGGTCCTCCAATTGTAGAACATGACTGTGCTTGATATGGTGAAGCAGAATCCTTTGTATAGTGAATTTGCAAACTAGTCTCTATTTTAAAAACTTGTTTCAGCTGCTTTTGTTCCATCTTGTGTATGTGTTAGACAGCTTTGTGTTAATAAATTTAGCTTTTACAGTTTTAATAATATTTATTTCTTAATAATGAAATAGATTAGATAACTAAATTTGGGTTATTGCTTGAAGAAAAGCATATTCTTAATAATGAAGTTTGGAGGGTATTTTTACAAAGATGTTTTGTGGGTATTTTTTCTGCTGGATATTTTGAAAATAATTTTAATTTGTACAAAATCTTTTTTCTGGTTTTGCATACCTTTGATGCCAGGTGAATGTTATTTTTAGAAACAAACGTCAATTACGTGTTCCTGATTGTCAAGTAAGCATAAATTGAAGAGGAAAGGTGAGCAGTTGCTTGCTGGTCAGAATACCAGTTTTACAAATAGGTGCTGTGAAGTCACCTGTTGGTGTGCTAGTGTGGCTAGGAAAATGTTTAAAATAAAAGTTTTGGGTTTTTTTTCTGTGAATGTGACTCTCTGGCTCTCCTGATGTGTTGCTTAGGTTTTGATTTCTGCTTCTCGAAAAGAGAGTATCCCATGTTGCACCTTAAGGAATACATACTTACGAGTCATACTTGCTTGGTGCTTTAGTATGTAAAAGCTACTTCGTCTATTTTCATTTTCACATAAGATGAATTAGACAGGAGCAAACATGATTATAACAAATTAACAGTGCATAATTGAGGAAGAATGGCAATATTAAAAAAAGATAAAAGTATTCCATTTTTACTCCAAGTAATATAGTGAAGTATGTGGTGATACTGTGTAAAACTTTACAGTTTTCAGTAGAAATATGGTACAAGGCTTTTCCTTCTGTTACTTTTCTTGTCTTTTCCTCCTTTCCCTCACAGTGTCTTCCTTTCTTTTCTAGCATTATTCTCCTGCATGCAAACATGCATGTACATGTGTTAACTTGGAAGTGTATTTTTGTATTGCCCATTTGGTACATGCCCTATATACTGCAGGGTATACCTATGGTAGAAGGTAGGCTTGAAAAGCTGAATGTCCTCGCAGCACTGTAGGAAAGATAATTCATGGTACCTGTTTTATGTCTCTTCATCAAAATATCTGGCAGCAGCAGGCCCTTTTCAGCTGGCTTGTGTTTTGTAAGTTGGCCACAGTGACAGTGTTTCTCTACTTGCTGTAGAAATGCTAGCCTGAAGTAGCGCAACATAAACTTTGAAAACGAAACCAACATAAGTACAAGTCAACATGAAGTGGTAATATTCAGCTGTTGCATGTCTGCTAAGTGTTTTCTTCCCTTTTTGGGGAAGGGCTGGAAAACTGTTTCTCACAATTATGTTATTTAGTCACTAATATTAAAAGAACACCAGATTATTACTGGCCACAAAAATCACTTTGAGAGAATGGTCTGCTTTATTATTTCTGCCTTTCTGGTGTATGCTTTAAATGGATGGACAACATTTCTAAAACTGCATCTTGAAATGCATCGGGATTTAGAAAACAAGCCGCGTTCAGAATTGAGTTTTAGTGTCTGCATCTGTACGGTTAGATAATGTTCCTTTCAACACATGTTCCAGGATTTAAGCATTAGGCAGGAATGGAAATTTTTGTTCTTACTGAATGTCTTTCCCATTCTTCTTTTCATTTTCACTGTATTCATTTCAAATTTCTGTTGTTCTCTAATAGGTAGGCACAGAATCTGTTCTTTGCTGAAGGCAGTTTCTTACAGTAAATTGTACACTGGTTTCTGCGAGTAACTTTACGAAAATCTTAGAGCAAAATTATTTTAAAAATTATTCCTTTTTACAGAACACTCTGTTGGTGCTTCTAGCTAAATGAGAAACTGCTTTGTAGAGAATTGTAGTCTTAGAAGTTTTCAGACTCCTAACATAACTGTATTAATAATAACTGTATGAGGACTGCATAGATATGTTTGATAAGCAGTAAGTCCTCCCTGCTATCATGCTGAGGGTACTACCATACCTTGCAATGGAGGAGAAACATTTTGTTGTATCCGCCTTCTGTCAGGACGGAGAAGTAGGCTGGGCCCCTACTCAAAAATGAATTCTCATACATCATCTCCCAGGAAATCTAACCTTTGCTTATGAAGCTAAACTTAATTTTTGCTGACAGACAGCCTCCTGCATGGCTGGCTGCTGCAGTCTTGTAAAATAGCAAGAAATGAAAACTGAATCTGACTGAGCTTTATTCTCCTTCTTTGTCTGCTTTTTCACAGCTGTGAAAAAGAAAAAAACAAGGTTTATTTGCACTCAATGGATGTGCTTTCCTGCAATAAAACACATAGCAGGCTTTTCAAGTGACTTCTCTCATTTGATTCAGCAAAAAATATTCCACTTTTCTATTTTTCAGTAGCTTGGCATACATAAATCTGCTGGGTCATTTTTGTTTGCTCCTTTTCCCCTCACTGCTAATTCACTAGGGTCTTTAACAGCCAAGTTGTGGCTTTCTTTTCCCTGTATATTTTCAGCATGCTTGGAAAATTTGTTAGCAGTATACTTTGTTATCAGATGTCTGCTCAAAAGAAAGTGATGAAAGGTGGTACTAGTGCCAGTCTTTTAGTAAATGTATAAAAAAATACAGTCTGCTTTGTTCCCTGTTGATTCCCAGTTGTTGAGAGATGTAGTAAGAGCGGTTGAAGCGGTTACTGTTCTGGCTGTCATCCACCCAACTCCCCCAGAGTTTCCTACTCCAAAAGCAATAGTGGTGGTATGATGCTGTCTGTGCTCTTGAGCTGACGCCAGCTGATAGAAGCTGGTGCTGATTTCAGTTTAAAGTACCTAGTTAGTGTGCCTGTAGTAGCTGTGGAGCAGATGTGCACCCCAGTCAGCCATCCTTGTGTGAGGGAGATGCAACTTTGGGAGAGGCCTGTTAGTGTTAGTAGCTGCTTTTTGCTATTGTAGTGATGGCATTATTGTAGTTATGAGACTGTGTGTACACAGATGAACTGTAATACAGAGATGCCATTTAATGCTCTTCACTTACTCCCCAGAGGAAAACTACCAATCAGATAGAAATATTCTGTCCTGCAACCAAATATGGGAAAGAAGAACAGGACTTACTGCGAGCAGCCATGGATCAAGTAGAGATTAAAAAAAAAAAAACCAAAAAAAAGAAACCACCAAAAAAAAAAAAAAAAGGTCAGGGAAATCCATATGTTAAGGAGCATCCTTTTTCAACAGCAGGCGAGAGGCAGTTAGTCAAGGTATACAGACTTCTTTGGTTTTGCATACAGTTAATTCCACTAATGGTGAAGAAAAATCCCTTTATTATTATCTTATCCTACTTATCTGCTTATTACCAAAGGCATACCTTGCTTATTCTCTGCTAAAGGTTCCTAACTGGAATTAGGATTACTGTGTATGTTGTTAGAACATTAGTGCCCATAGAATGTTTTCCCTTTAAGCTTTGTAAAAGGAGGGAAAAGAAAAAAAGCAATGACATGACTTACTGTTGTTGGTTTTGTTTGTTTGTTTTGAATTGTAATCTGTGTAAAGCTTATTAAATTATATTGGCCTCTAGAGAAGCTGACAGTACTTTCCTCAGCTGTTCAAATCTTAGAGGGTAGAAGTTTAAATTTCTGGTGAATGACATCTACTCAGTGTTCAGGTCTTTGATTAGTTGGCTTAAAAATAGGAATCCTTAAGAACTCTTGAATTGTTATGAGTATAAAGTACTGTCAGATGAGTTTCTCATCCGTCTTTTACCTTGTTCCAATTTTATACGAAGGTGTACATCTGAGCTTCTCCACACTCTAGAAAAGCAGGTGTGCAGGAGAGGATGAGCCTTTATGAAATTTGCAATCTTATATTAATATTCATACATTATCAAGCAAGCCACTACTAAAACTATCCATCTTTTTTGTTGTTTTTAAGGTATAAGAGTATGCAATGGGGTTCAGATTACTTCATTTAAAGACTCTTCATATTAGAGTAATGCAGTGAAGGAATTTACTTGAAGCTCTGGGAAAGGAAAGAAAAACAGCCATCTTAAGTATGCTTACAGTGTCTATAGCAAGAAAGCTGAATGTAGTCTATATGTTCTATCAGAAGCTGATGGCATTTGAAATGATATTTAACCTTTTTTAATGAGTATTTTATGTGTAGTTTCTGTACTCGTATAGACTGAAACTGTAAGTTCATGGAGGAAGTATCTTGAGCTGGTATTTTCTGTTACTGGTTTGAAGAAATAACTTCCAGTGATTCAGACTTGATTTTTTTTTTACTTATTGAAGTAAAATCAGTGGGAAGAGGTATGGAGAACAACTTCTTAGTAATTTTACATGCATAGATTTAGGAACTCTGGAGTAAATTTAGATTCTTAGGAATTTCTGAAATACAGCACTTGAAATTTGTTACCTTGTGTGCCGAACCCAGGACACCTTTAGATGCTGTTTTTGAAACACCCTTCTGAGTAATGCATGAATATATTTCAGCAAGAGTTTGGAGGCAGCCGGGGAACAACATCTCGTACTTCTGCAGATAATTAGACTAGGCTTCATTATCTGATTATAATGAAAACCTGGTGCTTGTCATGCCCCAGGAATGCAGAAAGTTTTTATCTTTCAAGGTATCTTTAGTTATTTCTTTAACATAAATAATTATGTTAAAATGCAGTAAGTTGAAGCTGTAAATTATGTAGCTCTTACTGTGATTCAGTATAAGAATAAAGATTATGTATTTCTAATAAACAGCCAGATTTCAGGAATAGTGCAGTTGAAAAGCAAGTTCAGTGCTCCACTGTATCACTTTATGGAAATAAATGAGCAGATTAACATTTATTTAGCAAAGTAATTTATTTAGGAAAATCTTTAAGTTATCTGAAACAGCACTGATTAATAGTTTCAAGCCATTTTATGATGGTATTTTTATTAAACTTCTAAAAGATGATTCTTCATTCAACCATGAGTTGTATTTTGCTGTGTGTTTCCAGTATGATGTTTTCTGTCCTGACTCTTAAAAGTTAATGTTGTTTTATTTCTATAGTAGTGTATTCTGGCAGTATTGTTTATAGTATTTTTCTCAGGAAATGAGTGGACCTAACCTGATGGTGTGAAAAAGATAAGAAATTAATAAAGGTCATATAAATACAAATAATCAAACTTTTTGTTGGTGTACTTTTGTGAATACTGCATTGAGATAGCGATGTACTAAAAACATTTTGTGGCATCAAACTGAACTGTTGACTATTCAAACTGGATTGCACAAATGGATTTATATTTTTAAACTTCTGTATTTTTCATAAATCTACTTAAAACCACGACATTGCTGCTGTTCAGATTTCAGAGAAGCAGCCTATAAAGTTTTTGCTTTAATTCTCATCACTAATAATGTCACATTTATGTGTAATTAATATATGTTGTTATTCTTCCAAATAAGGCATGCAAATTTAGTTATGATTTTTTTAATAAGCAGAGAGGGGCCCATGTTGTTTGCTGGATAGTAATCTGGCAGTCCGGCAATATGGTAGTTTTTTGTCTAGAGGCCTGTGTTTTGTCAACCTGCATCTTTTTAAAATTCCAAGACGCAGAATTTGTGATGAAAGTTCATAAGGCAGAATTTCGTTTTGCCTCATTAATCTGTGTGTTAACATCAGATTCTCTTTTTGGGTCTAATTAATCTCCCATTTTCAATATGTGTATTCCAGGTATTACTGTGTATGTAACTACCAGGCTTTGGCAGTACATTGGCATAGTTCAGACTGTTTGTAGCCACAGATACCTTTGAGAAGAATTTCTGGAGGTGTCTCTAGTTAGGCTGTGTAAATTCACTGTACAGCAGGTGGCACTGAAAGAGCACATCAGTGGGAGACTTCAGTGATGCTGTAATTCATACAGAACACTAGCAAAGCTGTTGCAGTGCTGAGGGTCGTGAAGAAGTTGAATGGCTTGCTTTAATACATTCCTGGAAGGGGTGCATGCTGGGCTCTTCTGCTTCAGCTCTGCTAGATGTATACAGTGGAAAATGCTCCAATTACAAGTGTATAAGTGTATCATGTTGAGGACTGTTTATACAGTGCTTTTAAACACATTAATCCATAATGCAGAATTACTGTTATGTTTTTAAGTATGTGCAAATAAAGAAGAGTATCTGGATCAATGAGTATTTGATTTCATGGTATATTTGCTTTCTGCTGTCTTGGATAAATATGTGTATGAGATGTCATAAAGTTGTTCTTATGTGGAAAACTTGTTTAGAGATGTGCTCTCGTCTGTAGGTGTGTTCAGTTTATTTTGGAGAGCTTTGCCCACAGCTTGTCGTTGACTAGATTTTTATCACCTTTTCCTGGACGAATGAGCTGGACTTTTAGATATATGCATGTTGTTCATATAGCTTGTATTTGAACTTCAAACATTTATTATTTCTTCATATGAAATGTTACAGTGATAAAAGTAATGAGTTGTACATTAGGGCAGTCATATATTTTGCTTGATAAAGACATTGGCTACATTGGCTACTAAGGTAGGTAGACAGATGTAAACCACTAGCTCAAGCAGGCGCAGTCACATTCAAAGTAGAAAATTTTTAATTCTCTATGCTGCCATAGAGATTTATCTGTTGAGATTATTTTCAGAAGCTGCTTTTTCATTTGTTGAACAATACATTTTGATACCAAAAGACTGGTATGTGATAAAAACCCTGTTCTTTCAAGTGACTTTTGAAGTCTTCTAGTTGTGGAGAAACTGAAGAAATGTTGTTCCTTCAGCCAGATCCTAGGGAACTACTTCTTTTGAAACACACCAATAAAAAATATGTCATGAATCAGACAGTTTGGGTCTCTTGCATCTCTCGCCAGTCAACAGCCTGGTAGTGTTCTTTTATTTTCTCCCTGGGTTAGAAGGCAGAATTTACTTTGTTTCATACTTGCTTTTTCAAGGTTAGGAATTGCAAACATTATGATGTACTTCCCACAAGGATGGGTTACATACCTGATGAAGTGGAAATAGTGTCAGCTTGTGGATGTCAGGAACAGTTGGAGAACATTGTGGATTTCACAAGTGGGGCTAATGTGAGGATTCCCAGGCTTCTGGTAGTACATACACAAAGGCACAGTTAAGTTTATCAAATGGACAAACACTCTGACTTTGTCAGTTTAGGAGCAGCGTAGAATGTTGAAGTTAAATTTTTCACTCATTTTGTTAGGTTATTTCAGTTATATATGACGAAAAGAAACTGCAGATTGGTAAACCGGCAAAATCCAAATGGTTTAGGAATAGGAGGTCAACAAGGCATTTCAAGTCTAGTCTTAATTGATATGTAACTCTCCCTTTATCTGTACCTGTAGCTTTTTCTTAATTACTGTACTTTGTCAGTTATTCCGGTATGCCAAATTTAAGGCATATAAAACTCAGTAAATGTGTTCTGCTCATGTTTGATTTTCAGTACTTCTATATTTGCCAATTATTCCGAACATATGGAGCTCATATTGAGCACCAATAATTTAAAACGTTAAATTTTATGGTTCTGCATGTATCTGTCATGAGAAAAGGAAAATAAAAGTAGTGTCTTAACTTCTGAGAATATATACACATGTTTCAGTATCATCTTCATGTTTTTTCAGGTGTCAGGACTTCTGGTACTACAGAAATCATCTTAAAAGTGGGAGATAAGCAGTAAACTTCTTATAAAATACTGGGTTTTAACATTTTAATATTTATTTACAGCAAGAATTGGTTCTTAGTCTTTTGTTTAGGAAACAGGCAGTTTCCTAAAGACATGGTTTTTTTGCTGATGGCTAGTAAAATGGGAAGAAAAGAAATTTTTTAGTTTCTCCCTGTTGAGAGAAAGGAAGGTGCTGTTTAATTTGGTAATTAGGAAGAGAAAATGGAAATCACCTAAGATACTCTACAGATGGATCTGGAAAATGTTGGAGGTTATGGCAAAGACAGAACGGGTCTTTGTGGTGGGCTGATGCATAGTGTGGGGAATTTGAAGATAGGGCTAGGGTACATATCCAGGTAAATCAAGCATTAATGCTTTTGCTGTTTGAGAACAGTGTTCAACCGCTTGGCAGCAGGGCTTTATTTATTTTTTTTTGAAGGTATTTTGAAGTTCAAAATCCTTAGATGTCTTTTAGTTTGCTTTGGATATGATCCTTTAGCCTTTGGGTACTTAGGACCACAAAAGTTGGGGTGGATAAGAGTCATAGTCAATGGATTGGTGTTTGATTACAGTAATAATTCTCCTTACATGATTTCATGCAATTTTTGAGTTATTTAAGAAAATCGTATTGTTTACTTGATAAAACTTATTTCTGTTCATCCTGTCATTTTTCTCAGTTGTTTGTGCTGTGATACCATGGGTGAAAAATGTGAAAAAGGGCAGTTTTACTTTCCCCTTATTCCTCCAAATTCTGGAAGGTTTCTTGAAAAATTGGACTCCTCCAGCTTGCCATGCTTAGCCTGGCTCGCTTCTGCAGTTTGTGCTGCTCATATCACACATGTTTGGAGGTGTGTGGAATAATGGCTGTTGCTAATGGTAGTACCTTCTTCTGTGGAAGCAGCAACTTCCTTCTTTTCTCCTTCTTGTGCTTCCCCTCTCTGCAGAGCTCCTTGCTTTGGAAGGGCTAACTAATATTAAAAACACTCAAGTCCCCCCCCAATAAAACCACCCTCCCGCCCCCAAAACCACTGCAGCCAAGCCTCAAACAAAGCAATAACAGAAAAAACCCAACAAACAACCAAAACAAAACAAAAAAACAAAAAACAAACCCTAGCTGAAAAGTGAGATTTGTGGAGGGAGTGGGTGCATGACTCTCGAAGAAGCCAGTTGGCTGGGGTTTGAGCAGATGTGTCCACTTACTCTTGGCAGAAGCACTGCCAAAAAAGAGCTCTATTAGTATTAGGCACGGAGAGCCTGTGATTTGACCTCCTCTGTACCTGAAACAGTGTTTAGAAATTAACTTTTCTTGTATGGAAGTTCAGGAGGAGACTTCTGTGACTTGATCTAACCAGATGTTACTTTGCTGTTAATGTGTGTCTCTTTTCACTAGAGTTAGTTTTCCTAGAATTATATTGTTCAACTTTCCTGTGTAAAGAAAGTGTGACCTTGTAAGACCAAATTTTATATACAAGCACATATATACATACGCAAAATTCATATACATGCCTTAAATATATGTTCCTATGAGTGTGACATAATGTATGACGGAGGTAACCCTCCTTCTCTGCTCAGCCCTGGTGAGGCCTCACCTGGGTAGTGTGTCTAGTTCTGGGCTCCCCACTACAAGAGAGCAAGTCCAGCAAAGGGCTTCCAGAATGATTAAGGGTCTGGAGTATCTCTCACAGGGGGAAAGGCTGAGGGAGCTGAGCTTGTTCATCCTAGGGAAGAGAAGACTCAGGGGATTTGATAACTGTGTATCTGAAGGGAGGGTGTCAAGAGGATGGAGCCAGACTCCTCTTGGTGCTACCAGGCAATAGGACAAGAGGCCGTGGGCAGAAATAAAAATGCAGGGAGTTCCAGCTGAACATGAGGAAGAACTTCTTTGCTGTGAGGGTAACTGAGCATTGGAACAGATTGTCCAGAGAGCTTGGGGAGCCTCTTTCCCTGGAGATAGCCAGAACCATCTGGGCGCGTTTCTGAGCCATGTGCTCTAGGTGACCCTGCTTGAGCAGGAAGACTGGACTAGATAACCCCTGGTTGTCCATTCCATCCTCAGTCATTCTATATATATTTTATAAATAGCATGCTGAAAGAATTAAAAAAAAATAAAAGGGGGATATCTCCAGGGCAGATATATCGGATTAATTCTTGGAGCCTGATTGGTTTCCAAGTCAGCTGTCTATAGTTACTTCTATTTGATGGCCATTACTTAAAGTACAGGAATTTCTGTTTTGTTTGGAGGGGAGAAACCCTTATGGATAATTTAAAAAATATTTCTTTTGTGAAGTTAATTGTTTTTTATTTGTTTTCAGGAAATGGCTCTTGAAGTTAAATGAGGCTGGATAAAACACATAAATGAAGCAGAAGCTGCTCTGCATGTGTTAGGGCTATATCACCACAAGCACTGCTGATCAGCCAGACTTGCTAACTTGTCATAATGAAGAAAATTAGTCTCAAAACAATTCGCAAGTCCTTTAACTTAAATAAAAGTAAAGATGAAAGCGACTTTGTAGTGGTTCAGCAGCCATCATTAAGTGAATTTGGAAAAGATGACTCCTTGTTTGGCAGCTGCTATGGTAAAGATTTGGCTAGCTGTGAAGTCAATAGTGAAGATGAAAAAGGAGGCAAAAATAGATCAAAAAGTGAAAGTTTAATGGGTACGTTAAAAAGGAGGCTTTCAGCAAAACAAAAACAGAAAGGCAAAGGCAGCACACCGTCTGTAAGCTCTGCAGATGATGACACCTTTTCTTCCTCATCTGCTCCAATAACTTTCAAAGATGTGCGAGCTCAAAGACCTCTGAGATCCACTTCTCTCCGTAATCACCATTACAGTCCAACTCCGTGGCCCCTTCGACCTACAAATTCAGAAGAGACTTGCATCAAAATGGAAGTTAAAGTTAAGGCCTTGGTCCATTCCTCTAATCCAAGCCCAGCACTGAATGGTGTTCGAAAGGACTTTCACGACTTGCAGTCAGACAGTGTGTTCCAGGAACAAAACAATGTGTTAAAAAATACAGAATCTCAGAACGGGGACTTGCATCTTCATATTGATGAACATGTGCCTGTAGTTATTGGATTAATGCCTCAGGACTACATTCAGTATACTGTGCCTTTAGATGAGGGAATGTATCCTTTGGAAGGATCACGTAGTTACTGTCTGGATAGTTCCTCGCCCATGGAAGTTTCAACTGTTTCTTCTCAAATGGGGGGAAATGCTTTCCATGAAGAAGAGAGCCAAGTGGATCAGGATGTAGTAGTTGCACCAGATATCTTTGTGGACCAGACAGTGAATGGTTTGCTGATTGGTACCACAGGAGTCATGTTACAAAGTCCAAGAGTTAATCACAGCGATGTCCCTCCACTCTCACCTTTGCTACCTCCAATGCAGAATAATCAAATCCAAAGGAACTTCAATGGATTGAATGGCACAGATGCCCATGTGGCTGAAAGTATGCGCTGCCATTTGAATTTTGATCCTAACACTGCCCCGGGAGTTGGAAGAGTTTATGATTCTGTACAGAACAGTGGTCCTATGGTTGTGACAAGTCTCACAGAAGAACTGAAAAAACTCGCAAAGCAAGGATGGTACTGGGGCCCTATTACACGTTGGGAGGCAGAGGGAAAATTAGCTAATGTGCCTGATGGCTCGTTTCTTGTTCGAGATAGTTCTGATGATCGTTATCTTTTAAGTTTGAGTTTTCGTTCCCATGGAAAAACACTTCACACTAGAATTGAACACTCAAATGGTAGGTTTAGCTTTTATGAGCAACCAGATGTGGAGGGACATACATCTATAGTTGACTTAATTGAACATTCAGTCAGGGACTCTGAAAATGGAGCTTTCTGCTATTCGAGGTCTCGCCTGCCTGGGTCTGCAACTTACCCAGTGAGACTGACAAATCCAGTATCTCGGTTTATGCAGGTGCGTTCTTTACAATACCTGTGTCGTTTTGTAATACGTCAGTACACCAGAATAGACCTGATTCAGAAACTGCCTTTGCCAAACAAAATGAAGGATTATTTACAGGAAAAGCACTACTGAAAGCTTACGGGAATCTTGCATCTTGCACTTTGGGAACGACAACAACAAAAAGAGATTGAATTACAGTTTACAGACTTTCATTACTATCAAAATCTTTTGCTGCCATAAAAATATTTCATTTTTGTGTGTAAAAGAGAAGTAATGCATTTGAATTTATGTTTGTTTTGGGGGTTTTGTGTATTAATTTGGGGGCTTTTTTTTTTTTTGCCTTTTTTTTTTGTAAAGAATGATCTCAAGCTTATTTTTAGAAGTGTAAAATAGCTATCTTTCATCAATGTGTGCAGATTAATCACAATGTGAATGATCAGATTCTCCTTAATTTCCCCCAAGTCCTTTGCTGCTATCCACTGTGATTTTTATGCATTGAAAGCACATTTCATGTGTATTCAACGATAAGGAAAAGTCAAAAGAAACTTGTTCAATGGATTCCCCCACATCCCTTTAAAATAGCCTGTTTGAAAAAAATGATCATGGATAAAAACCATACTGGTGTTCTAAATTACAGAATTTACATCTGTGTTGAAAACAGTTTCCCAGTATCCTAATTATGAATTTCTATAAAGATATGCCCTAACGCAAAACTAACAGGCAGAGCTGTGTGATAAGAACATAGTTTTGTAGCATATCTTTGGTAAAAAAAAAAAAAACACCTTTCTCCTCAGCCTTGTATTGTCTATACACTTTTGTGTTTGAGAAGGTTAGTTCAGCTGCCTTCTTGTCTCAGTGTTCTGTCCTTCTAAAAATGGCCTTTTAAAAAAGTCAATGTGTGATACCTATAAGGAAATGGCAGTATTGTGGTCTTGTCAAGTATTACCTTTAAAATCATACCATAAGTTAAATAAATGAACATCTACCAGGTCCCCATCTTTCTGTTCTTTTTCTTCCTGCCTCCTGTTGGGGGGGGGGGCAGAGGGGCGATTTTCTCAAATTTTTTTGAAAGATTCTAGGAATTGTTATTATGGGAGTATAAATTGATAAGCCATTTTAGGGAATGGGGGAAAACTTCTAATAGGATGATTTCTACAGTATATATTCAAGCTATTTGAAATTTTGTCATTTTCTGCATTTTTTTCATTTCGGAAATGCAGTAATACACTAATATCCTTTGGATAGTTTTCTCCTCTTTTTTTTTTTTAATATCCTTCGGGGAGGAAGGAACAGGACATAACATTTTAGATGGAAGATGCTTAAAATCCATCTCTCAATCTCTATTCTCATAGCCTTTCAGATTATAAAACATATGAACACTAACCCTGACCACAGAAAATGTCTATTGTCATAAAATATGTTTTGACATATGAAATATTGAATCAATTAAGTAAATATTTATGATATTTGTCAAAAATTCTGGCATTGAAAAGCTTACAGTTATTGTGACCTTCTGTAGGGAAAGACGTTCAGTGGGGATTTCACATTCTACACTGTAATATTTTTGTCATGCAAAGTTAATCCATGGCATTTTTCTGTTTTGCTTCAGGTTTCTCCCTCATCCCTTTCCCCATCAATGAGTCTATCAGTTTTATTTGTTATTTGTTAAAGGGCTCATAGCCTGGGAGGGAGGCTTGCCTTGCCTGGCCTGCGCCTGCCCCATTTTTTATTTTAGAATGTCATCTTCACCATCCTTGGTAGGAGTGTCTAGTCACTAAACATCAGTTTAGAAGAGGCTGTTCATCTTTGATAGAGCTTTCTTGTTTAGGTCATTTCTTCTCTTTGTTTTGCCTGGCCTTTTGTCCCCTGAAATGAGTCTTTAGTAATGAATACAGTATTGCTGCAAGGTGGTGCAGTAGCACTACATCTTGGGTTGCCTGAATTGATAGACTAAATTTATATTTTTTTAATTTATTTTTTGACCATAATGTTTAACTAAAAACTAAAAAAAAAAAAGAAAATCAGAAGTAGAGAAAGGATGCCTTTGCTTTTAAGGCAGGGAGAATAAGGATTTCTTCTTTAGTCTGATAAAGTTTTAAACTTAAAAAGAAAAAATCTAGAGCAATCTATGCGTGTGATTTGTTGGCTCTGCCATTGAGATGTATGTACGAAAGTGTGAATTCTGTTTTCTTTTTTTTCCTCTACTGATCTGCCCTTTTCCCTGTCACCGAATCAGAATCACAAACTTTATTCAAAAAGGCACAATAACCTATTGTATGGTACAGTGTTCTGATTCTGTCTGTGAGGAGGAAAAAGAAAATAATTTTTATGGATTTCAGACACATACTTTTGGAAGAAAGCCTTTGACATCTTCTTCACTTTAAAAATTCTTTCCCCATACAAGCTAGAGGGCCTATGCATTCTACAGAATCTTTGAAAGATTATAGAATATTAAATATTTTCTTTGCCGTTTAATACCACTATTGAATGCATTAAACCTATTTATACTATGCCACATACATTAATTTAGCAGTCATTGCATTGAAACTTACATGTTTGAAGCTGTAATATCCTTGTCTTATTGCTGAATTGAAAAACGTGCAAGAACACACCTGCTAAATTTTTGCCCATGCCTTTATAAATTTCATATTTTTTTCACTCATACAAGTTGATGCCTTTTTTAATAAACAAACAAAACAGAAAACAAAGACACACTTTGGTTCAGCTATCCACTTACATAATTGCCTTCCTTGCTGTGTTCTTCATCTGTGAATTTCTTCAGGTCAAGTTAACTTTGTCATTCCCCCCGCCACTATAAAGCTTCCACAAAAGAAATAAAGTGGTTTAGACCTAGAATGTGAGAACCATGTAGCACATTGCTTCTAAATAAAAAATGGTGGTGATATTTCTACTAAGCTCAAACTACTTTAAATGAGTAGTAAGTAGACACAAATACTTATTTTTACAGGTTTCATTAATCAGGACCTTGCAGGTTTGATTGTTTTTTTTTTTATACTGGGATTAACTGGCCAGCCAGGAGAAGGAACCCAGAAAAATTACTTTGAAAACATTAAAGATACTTACAATTTCTTATAATAAACATTAATATAAAAGTAACATTTAGTTATGAGACAACTTAGAAGTTCTTGGAGTAACCATAAAAATTCTGTTGACTTCTTAATGAAAATTAGGGGAACAGAGTATCCTTGATAAATAAAAAGAAAGTGTTTGAGGATATTTTGGGGACCTTTGGAAGTAGATACACTAGGAATAAAAGCTAACTGACTATGATCCTTACAGAGGAGAAAAATGGCTATTTATGCAGCACAACAGTTTAAGGGTTCAAAAGGTATGCTTTTTATGCAATTGAATTGTGGAAAAATGTTTTGAAGATGAAACTTGGGAATAAAACTCCTTTTGAGTATCTCAAATGATTGATGTTATTAATAACATTGTTTTGCCAGTTAGAAGAATAAAACAACACCTTATATTTGGATATAGAAAAATAAATTTGCACAATCTCGTGGGTTTTTTTTTTTGGTGGTGGTGGTTTTTTTTTGTAAGCCAGTGTTACAAACACATGAAAGTAATTTGTATTCTTTGATCTATTTGAAGGATATAGCACTTGTCCTGCTTTTGACATAGTGAATGCCATCCTTTTATCAAAATGTTTTTCTGTCAGACAGATCAGAAATGCAATCATTAATTAAACTTTTTTTCTCAGATGAGCTGACTTTGTATTTTGTTAAAGCCAAATTCTGTGAATATTGACTGCTGGGCTAAGTGAAAACTGTGCAGGTTTTGTTTTGATGCATTTCGTCTGTGTGAATACTGGAATTACAAATTTAAACAGCATACCAGCAATATATGGGCTATGATTCTGATGAGAAGTATTTTTCTGTTACTAAACTTTCAAATTGTGAGCTAAGCTATGGCTAAATTAATGATTGCCAACTCAATTTCTTAAAATCTTTTTATGACTGCAGAGAACATAATTTACAAGCATTCTTTATAAACGAAAAATGGGCTAGAGGGTAGTTCATAATATGGAAAATATGGCATTGTTGTATCTGGAAAGTGTTCTAAATTCTACACAGATAATGAAAAATTCTTAAAGAATTTTATATGAATACCTGTTGGGTTAAAGAATTTTTATAGTGATGATGGAGTGCCATGAAGTTAATACTTGCAATCCAGATTGCTGTAGTTTACACTTTTCTCTGTTTCAGACCTGGTGTGCACTATTTGTACTAAGCACACCACAGAGTGAATTATCCAAAGTCCATTGATTTTAATGTGTTTTGGTTTGTAAACAAAATTATAGTAATTTCTTGCACATTTTTGAAAAATAATTGTATAAGGATTTATGTATCTGCTTCTGGATACAGTGTGTAAATAAAAATTTCATTCACAAAAACATTCGTGGAGTGTTACCTTAATGACATTCTAAACCAAAAAATATAAAGAGACATTGTAAAATCTGGGAGTGTGACAAACACTTACATTTTAATGGTTGCAGTTTAAATTGTTACATATTTTTAGCCCTTGCTAGCTGACTCTTCAGCATTTCTGTTATACCAATTGTATTAATTTCTACTTTTCAAAGCAAGGAAAAAAAAAAAAAGACCAGGAAATAATTAGACTATTACTAACTTTTTGATAATTTTTGTTCTTGGTTTTTTTTTTTCCTTAAATTACAGGATTTTGTAACAAAAGTCTCAGTTTTATCCAGACGTATGTTGAAGGTGGTATACCATCTGTTGGCTTCTAAGCAAGCGAATAGTACTTATTTAGTTTAAAATAATAATAATTATATGTGTGTGTATATATATATGTTGGTGTTCTTCATATATTCCCATGATGCTGTCCTAGATGGTTTTTAAAAAGACAATGATATTTTAAACCCTAGGAGATCACACAAATAAACCAGAAGATCAAGGATAAACAATTTCTGTTTTACAGAAGATATGTACAACTGTTCACATTTTCATCTAGTTGGGACTTACAGATTCACTACTCAAGGTCAAGAAAATACCAACAGCTCCTTAGGTCTTAATTATAACTGGGTTGGTTGGTTTGTTTGTTTTTAACAAACAAAACCCCCAGCCTTGGTAGCAAGTAATGGGTGTTCATATTGTTCACAGCTGCAACGTACTTTTCTACTATATTCCCTAACTGAGGTCTTAAACCAGTAACCAGAAATAATTCATAGCCTTTCCCATTTGAGGGAAGACCTCTTTCTCCTGTTTCCTACTGCTGGGACTAGCATTTCACACTCAGTATGGTGTGAGGTTTTTGCTCCAGTACATGGGGGATCTTGCTGGGATTTTGTTACTAAATCTGAATGATGCTCTTCTCTACATTTGTTCTGTTAACTCCAGAAAATACAACAAATATTAAACTTTCCCTCCAATGTTTCCTGTCAAGTGGAAAAAGGTGAGTAAGAGTTAATTTTACAGCTGCATGTAAAATCAGCATGATCCAGGCAGGGCTGAAATCTTTATAATCAAGATGTCTGTAATCCTAATTATTTCTACCTCACATCCAATCAACTTCATAGCTGTGAGAGTTGAAGAAAAACATGAAGACAGGGCCAGATGCAGAAAGCTTGCTGTATGTCTGATAATGTAACCCTTGTAACAAGTCAGGGCTTGGAGGTTGGGGGATTGAATTAAGTCATCCTCCACAATTAAAGCAAGACCTCAAAGATTACAAAGCTGCAAGATCTAGTAGAAATACGTAATATTCAAGAAACAATATTTGATCACTTCCGTATTTATATAGAAATTGCTTGCAATCTATGCTTTTCTTTTTTTCTTTCAAAGGGTAAAGTTCAGCCAAGCATTTTAGTATCTTTTGTGATGGTAGTATGCACATCTTTGGCATTTCTGGTAAGGTAATACTTACTTTTTCCTGTGAAAGCCATGTGAAGTAGGAATAGTATATTGTAGGGAGACAGTGGTTATTTGTTCATTTTTTTGGGGGAATGACTCAGATAGGAGGTGTTCTTTCTCCTGCGACAGGAGCCTGTCGTTTTCTCAGGCCAACTTGCTGCATACTGTCAGTAAACTGCTAACATGTTTGCTGAATCTGATTTAAGTCTGACCTTTGAAGGTGCAACTGCAGGGGGTTGGGGTAGGCAGGGCCCTCATGAAATGAGATTAAAAAAAGAAAGGAATGTTTTCTTGCATAGAATGAGGAAGGAAGGATAAATGAGATGTTTCATTTTCGGAGGGTGAGAATGAGTAAGTTTGGATGCACACAGAGGAAGGATGCACGATGGAATCTGGACCGCTCGTG
Organism: Myiopsitta monachus; assembly: GCA_017639245.1. NCBI lineage: Eukaryota > Metazoa > Chordata > Aves > Psittaciformes > Psittacidae > Myiopsitta > Myiopsitta monachus. The sequence continues at coordinate 8,121,077 of CM029918.1, forward strand.
AGACGGTCAGCTCAAGTGCCACTTAAGCAATTGTGTTGAGAGAAGAGTCAACAAGCAGTGAAAGGAAGAGGAGCTGTAGCAAAGGTAATGCAAGTTTTGTAAAACTTAAGAGTAACTGTGCCTGACGTGCATTGTGTTTTTATCTGTTCTTAAAAATTGCTGTAATTTTCTTTAATTCACAAAACTCTGGCTGCAGTTCCAGTTTTCATGGCTGTGTCATAAGGCATTGCATTCTTGTCAGCCTGCTACAGTAAGAAGGGCAGTTTTTTAAAAGCAACTCCTGTTGGTTCCAGTTATTTAATAGGAAATACTACTGAACTAGATGTAGGAAATAATTCAAATGTATTTTCCAGAGTTCTTAATGAAGTAGAGAGGGCATCTATTATGTGATCAACATCAGGTCTAGCCAACCATATCCTGGGCTGCATCAAAAGGAGTGTGACCAGCATGTCAACAGAAGTGATCCTGCCCCTCTACTCTGCTCTTGTGAAACCTCACTTGGAGTATTGTGTGCAGTTCTGGTGTCCTCAACATAAAAAGGACATGGAACTGTTGAAACAAGTCCAGAGGAGGGCCACGAGGATGATCAGGGGACTGGAGCACCTCCCGTATGAAGATAGGCTGAGAAAGTTGGGGCTGTTGAGCCTGGAGAAGAGAAGGCTGCGTGGAGACCTCATAGCAGCTTTCCAATATCTGAAGGGGGCCTATAGGGATGCTGGGGAGGGACTCTTCATGAGGGACTGTAATGAAAAGACAAAGGGTAATGGGTTCAGACTTAACCAAGGGAAGTTTAGATTGAATGAGAGGAAGAAATTCTTACTGTTAAGGGTGGTGAGGCACTGAAATGGGTTGCCCAGGGAAATTGTGAGTGCTCCATCCCTGGCGGTGTTCAAGGCCTGTCACAGTGAAAACTGCTGCTTAGCTGGGCTGAATGTAGGTGTTTGGGAAATTCCCAAATCCCAGTCAGAAGGATGTGACTCATGTTATTCCTGGAAACAAAAGAGGGATTGGTGTGAGGGGTAGGTGGCAGGACGGGTGCCACTCCTGGTGTATTTTCTGCCTGCACTGAGAGAGTCCACAGAATCATAGAATAGTGTTGGAAAGGACCTTAAGATCATCAAATTCCAGCCCCCCTGCCATGGGCAGGGGCACCTCACACTAAACCATGCCACCCAAGGCTCTGTCCAACCCAGCCTTGAACACTGCCAACAACGGAGCATGCACAACTTCCCTGGGCAACCCAGTCCAGTGCCTCATCAACCTTACAGTAAAGAATTTCTTCCTCTCATCCAATCCAAACTTCCCCTGGTTAAGTTTGAACCTGTTACTCCTTGTCCTCTCACTACAGTCCCTAAAAAAGAGTCCCTCCCCAGCATCCCTATAGGCCCCCTTCAGTTACTGGAAGGCTTCTATGAGGTCTCCACGCAGCCTTCTCTTCTCCAGGCTCAACAGCCCCAACTTTCTCAGCCTATCTTCATACGGATATGCTCCAGTCCCCTGATCATCCTCATGGCCCTCCTCTGGACTTGTTCCAACAGTTCCATGTCCTTCTTATCTTGAGGACACCAGAACTGCACATAATACTCCAAGTGAGGTCTCACAAGAGCAGAGTAGAGGGGCAGGATCACCTCCCTCGACCTGTTGGTCACACTCCTTTTGATGCAGCCCAGGATACAGTTGGCTTTCTGGGCTGCAAGTGCACACTGGCGGCTCCTGTTCATTTTTTCATCAACCAACACCCCCAAGTCCTTCTCTTCAGGGCTGCTCTGAATCTCTTCCCTGCCCAAACTGGAGCTGCACCTGGGATTGCTCCGACGCAGGTGTAGATATGATCTCTTATACTTGAGTTCGTTTTTAGTTTCTGACATTCTTTTTAGATCTTGCCCCTAATGATAGTGTGCTGCTGGTTGGCAGTGTTCTGAGAAACTCCTTTCTTTCCAGGTTCTGTTGAAAGTAGAAGGTACCGAAGTGCAGATCCATGGTAGACTTGTTCCTTTTTGTCACTCATCTGTGACAATCAATAACCAATTTCAAGTTTCCTAACTTCCCCTTATGTTTTCTTTCTCTTCACATGTCTTTTAATACTCAGTGGATGAGTCCAAATGATAGAACGATGGAAATTGTTACTATCACTGTTCTTTCTGTGGGATGGTTCGTGGTCTGATTACAGACCGTTACATGAAATTTAATATTGTCTTTGTTAACATCTTCACACTAATTAAACATTAGGATTTGTTAATCAAAAAATCATTACCTGTGTGGGTTAATATAATGCTGAAAGTGAAGACAACTTCACCATCATCTTTTTGGTACTTAATTTACTATATATCCACATTTCTGATGGAGATAATTTAATACTTAGAATCAAACTCATAGCCTCTCATAATTAGATTATTACCTTTTTTCCAAATAATAGTGGTGTTTGAGGAAAAAATATTTAAATTCTATTTTACTTCAACCTGTTAATTTTGGGAAGCATTTTCTTATACATAATTTTTTTTTTTTTGGTGCTATCAAATCCTCAAATGAACATTGACCTCAATAAATTTTCTAGTGTAATTAATTTTAAATAGAATTATTGAACAGGCAGCTTCCTATGGCTGGTGAAGAAGCCATGTTAGACAGACTTTTGTTTCAGAAGCAATAATTGCTGTTGTAATCATTAAAGACTAATTTCTGTCTTTAAAAAGCCAATAATATATTAATTTGGTACATTTTCCTACTGAACTGCTGACACATGAGATGGAAACTTCTCAATATCATGGCTAACGTCATAGTTCAGTGCAAAAAGTATGTCTTAAGAAAATGAAGTAATTGCTGCCTCTAGCCACCCCAGAATCCCAAAACCTTCCTGTTATGTGACCACTATGCACAACTGTGAATTTAAAATCTTTGTGAAAGAACTGCAAGAAAATAATCGGCACTAAAGTTTCATTCAAATATAGCTGATGTAGTTCAGTGGCATAATTAAGTACAAATAAATCTGTGCTCGAGATAAAAGATTGATCTAGGGTGTAGTTGTTTAATAAACAAATGATGATGTCATATAAAAGTGATAATTATGAAAATATAAAAATAATTTTTAAGGAATTTGAAAAAGGAGTGAAACGCATAAAAATTTGTTTCAAGTAACATCAGTGAATTAGTTACCCTTCCAAGAACCAGTTACAATTTTATTCAACAAAAACTGATTTTTAGGTAAGTTATTGTTCCTAGTTAATACCCAAATTATTTGGCTACTTTATATAAATTTAATTATATTGGAATTAAACTTGAAGTGGGGTCTAAGAGGATTTATTTTTTGGAGATAGGGTTATTTTTTTTTCCAATATTGTCAGCTTTGCTGCTTCAGAAATATGAAAGTTACATTTTTCACAGGCTGAGTTGGGAAACTGATGCTTAGTTTTGTAGGGGTTTGCTTTTCTAAAATTTTAGGTAGTGTGTTCAGTGACTGGAATGATACTGTATTTGTGAAACTGACAATATTTTGCAGTATGGAATATGTGATAGTGCAATGCAATGCAAGTGAATAAAATAGTTACAAAAATAATAGCTCTGAGCTCCCAGAAGAAAAAATTGAAGAAATGGGTTTATAATTCACTTTAAAAAAAAAGAGGTTATGTTGTTAGGTGGTTTTATTTCTATCATACAGTTTAAAATGTAATGAAATCTGCTTGAAGAGTGTTTTAAAAATCATTATTTTCTTTTAAAAATCCAATAATTAGGCCTTACAGTGCTGACATTTCTTCCTGCACATGCTTTACCCAACCTGACTGTTTACAGCTCCTGACGGTTGAATCACTCCTTCTGGTGTCGTCTTCCCCAGCTGCCCTTGCAGCATAGCTAACATGCTTGCTGTATGGGATATTTATATTAAAACCTAAAATGTGCATTTCAAACTGTATCCATTCATGTTAAAGAGAAGGAAGAAATACCAACATGAACATCATTCATTTGGCTGGTGTAGTACATGCTGTCAGCTTCATCAGGATTCATACAGTCCTGCGAAGGGGCTCAGTGCAAGGCCTCTGGGTTAAATCTTTGTCTGATTTCAGCAATGTGGTAATGGTTGTTGCTTGACAGCTCAAAGGAAGTTATCCTTAAGTTAGAGAGAGCAGATGAAGTATTTGTTTCTAGAAGTCTCTGTGGAAATCTTCCACACATATGTTGGTGTTTGAGGATTTCCGTGGTTTAAGAGAAGGGTTCTCAAGAGTTCTCATAACAAGAATAAGAATAATATGGCAGAGAAATGAGCTTTCATTTATAGCTGATGTTGCTAATCAGGTTTGGCCTGCCCCAAGTATAGAATAGTTAGGGTCGGAAAGGACCTTAAAATCATCTATTTCCAACCCCCCTGCCATGGGCAGGGACACCTCACGCTAAATCATGCCACCCAAGGCTCTGTCCAACCCAGCCTGGAACACCACCAGGGATGGAGCATTCACAGCTTCTCTGGGCAACCCTTTCCAGTGCCTCACCGCGCTAAGAGTAAAGAATTTCTTCCTTATACCCAATCTAAACTTCCCCTGTTTAAGTTTGAACACCTTGTCCTATCACTACAGTCCCTAATGAAGAGTCCATCCCCAGCATCCCTATAGCCCCCTTCAGATACTGTAAGGCTGCTATGAGGTCTCCACGCAGCCTTCTCTTCTCCAGGCTCAACAGCACCAACTTTCTCATCCTATCTTCGTATGGGAGGTGCTCCAGCACCAGTATGACCTGCAAACACTTGGGGTCACCACAACCAGTCCACTGTTGAAATAACATGTGGCTTGCTGGACAGGAGCAATGAGATTATTCAGGCAGCTGAGGTACTAGGTGTAAACTGGGATCAAAGATTCATTATCTTTCCCAAAGCGAGATCTGGGGAGGCAAAGTGAGAAGTAGGAGGGACAGGTTCAAGAGAAATAAATAAGAGGAGGAAGTGCTTCATATAGCTGATCTTGTGGTGGGAAAATCCTTTTCACTGGATGTTTAAGGTTCTAAGAGTGTGTGTGGGCAAGAGTATGGTAAGGTCAAATGTTAAAAATGCTTACAGTTCTTCTAAATGCAAAGATAGCAAAGGATGGGTACGAGGGCATCTGAAGGGCATGCTGGTTGTGATTTTTCTATTCTGGTTGTCTTTTCCAGAATTGGGTTCTAACTGAGCAAACATGATATTGAGCTGTGAGGGTCTTTGGTCTGGCTCTGTATTTGTGCTTACATTTTTATATTGAGTGAGGAATCTAAATCCTGTCTAACAGTTCCTGTTTCTGTATTTTGGGGTCAGTAGGAATTTTAAGGATGAGTACATTCTTGATCATTATGGAGTACATTCTTGATCATTATGGAAAGTGCTACTTTTTCTTTTTTATAAGGAAACATTAAACAGACCAGTAAATAATTTGGCATTTACATGGCAAAGAACTGCTTCCAGCTGGAGCATCTAACAGATTTTTCATGAAGCTCTTCTGTACTTTTTTTTAGAGCAAAGCCAGTGTTAAAATTAATTCAAGATCTGCCTCAGATTCATTTTAGCACTGAAAGCTTTGAAAAACATTATATCCAAAAGAGATATTTGTATTTGAACCAGCATAAAATCTGTGTAGTATAAATATTTCATCACATGAGAAGAACAAGAGCAAATCTGAAATTATGTTCTTTCTCCTATATTTGCCGAAGCAGTGCTTCTACGTGCATATTTAGCTGCACAGAAAATGATAGAAATCTCTGTGTAATAGTTCGTATCAGAACAAATTCTGTCCTGCTTATCCTTATAATTGATTGGAAGCATACTGGCATACTTATTTCATGTCGTACAGTAATTATTATAATTTAGATTAGTTTGGTTGGTTAAAGTTGCAGAGGTGATGAACTAGCTAGGGGTAAATGAAGTAAAAAATGGGAAATCGAAGGAAAACTAATTCATCCTTCTGGCTTCATATGAAAGTAAAAAAAGATAATATCACTAGAAGGGCTCGAGACATCTTGAGTCTATCAAGAAGACTATCAACACCACATTACAGGGATTTTGCCTTTGTGTGTGTGTGTGTGTGTGTGTGTGTGTGTGTCTGAGTTTGATCATACTACCTACATAGATAATGTCTAAGCTTCACAATTTGATGCCTGATTATCTATTTTCGTAGCATTGCTTCTGGAGATTTTTCAGGGCTTATGTTTTCAAACACCCATCAGAAAAACAGTCTTTTTTTTGTTTGTTTTCTCCTCACATTTCTCACATTTTTCTTCGAAAGATTACATTGGTGTAGGAGAAAAATAGCAAAGTCTAATTTTTCTGTCCTGGATAATCTTGGAAAAGATCAAATACTTTGCTAATGAATGGATTAGTGCTTTTTCTCATTGCTTTATGAGTCTCAGATATTTCCCCATGGAAATATATAAATAGATTTTGGTAACGAACAAAGGGAAGATGTATTTTATTCCAAAAGTACTAATGCTGAAGGGCATGTCAAATACTGTAAGTTTTTTTTTTTTCTTCTCTAGGAGAGAAACTGAAAGCCACCAAGGATTTTGACCAAGGATTTTTAAAAAAAAAACAATGGGAAGGAATTAAAATAAAGAATAATGAGTGGTTTCCTAACTCTGAAAGGATATTTGGAGGATCTGAAATAAAGGGAGCTATAAGAAAATCTGGAGCCTCATGCATGTAGAACCATAAATGCTTTCAAGTTTGGAATTGAAAATGTTCCATCTTTGGAACTGAGCCTGTTGGTACTATTAGAGGAAGAAAAGTCAGGTATCTTTATGTACTAAAAGAAAGAATTTTTTTTCTTTTTTTCTTCTTTTTTTTTTTTTAATCTGTATAAAGTTCTTATTTGAGAGGGTGGATATTGTGAAAATGTGGCAATCAACTGAAATTCCTGCCTTTCTCTAGGAACCTATTGGGAACAGATACTTATTCTTTCGATAGGCGGATGATCATCAGTGTTTCATTTTAAACACAAATTATTTTGGGGGTCTGGGGAAATATAGAAAAATAAGGAAGATGAACATGAAATTTTTCTCCTCTGCTGACCTTTAACAAGTTTCAAATCTTAGATTTAAAAACATACATAATTTAAATAATCGTGATAGAGTTGGCATGCAGCTTGGGAGAATGACAAGAACTAAAAACCTGCATATAAGATATAGAGGTTACAAATTATTGAAATCTCATATATCTTTAGGTGTAAGATAGTGTATTATTATATACTCATTTATTCTCAGTAGTAATGCATGCTTTATTTTGGAAGTAACAACTTTTGAACTTGTCTGAAGCTTTTCTATGCTTCACACACTAGTCCTACTTTTTTCCAAATATGTTAATTCTTTTCTTAGGCACACAGTAATATTAATACATACAATATTTTATTAGCTCATAAAATCCTTTGACTTGTTGTTATATGTCACACAATTCTGTTAAATGCAGTTATTTGTAGGCATAAAGCATGAAAGTTTAAAAATCAGGGACAGGAAAAGGAGCTGATTTTCTTAACTTTAAAGGACTAGCGTCCTATTTTTCACTCAGCTTTTAAGAAAGCTAACAACAAATAGTGGGTCTCTATTGTCTAGAGAAGGTTTAAGGTAGCTGCCAGCAGCTACTTATGCCTTTCTCTTTATAAAACTTGGACACAGCCTTGCCCATTTCTACATCCTGTCCCTCAGAGGTGCCTGCGGCAGTGTGCGCTCGCAGCCCAGAAAGCCAACCGTATCCTGGGCTGCATCAAAAGGAGTGTGACCAACAGGTCGAGGGAGGTGATCCTGCCCCTCTACTCTGCTCTTGTGAGACCTCACTTGGAGTATTATGTGCAGTTCTGGTGTCCTCAAGATAAGAAGGACATGGAACTGTTGCAACAAGTCCAGAGGAGGGCCACGAGGATGATGAGGGGACTGGAGCACCTCCCGTATGAAGATAGGCTGAGAAAGTTGGGGCTGTTGAGCCTGGAGAAGAGAAGGCTGCGTGGAGACCTCCTAGCAGCCTTCCAGTATCTGAAGGGGGCCTATCAGGGATGCTGGGGAGGGACTCTTTTTTAGGGACTGTAGTGAGAGGACAAGGGGTAACAGGTTCAAACTTAACCAGGGGAAGTTTGGATTGGATGAGAGGAAGAAATTCTTTACTGTAAGGTTGATGAGGCACTGGACTGGGTTGCCCAGGGAAGTTGTGCATGCTCCATTGCTGGCAGGTGTTCAAGGCTGGGTTGGACAGAGCCTTGGGTGGCATGGTTTAGTGTGAGGTGTCCCCTGCCCATGGCAGGGGGGCTGGAATTTGATGATCTTAAGGTCCTTTCCGACCCTAACTATTCTATGATTCTAGAAGAGAAAAACAGAGCCTTGCTCTTTCTATGTGAAAATATAATTGTATAGCAGAATCAAGGGTCTACTAGGAGAAAATGGAGATGAGATAATTTTCTTGATAGAATCAAAATTTCCCTAAACTTCTCTGTAGCAGAAAACCCCCAACAACCAAAAAAAGTGATGAAATTTCACCTTCTTCTCCCTCTTCTGTATGCACTTAGATTACCTGCTTTTTAACTCCTGATGTTAATTTTGGCTAAGCTGAGACATATGTGACCTTGCACTAGTTGTTTAATTTCTCTGAGCCTCAATAAACTCACCAGTTGTTTGATTTCTCAGAGCTTCAATAAACTTGGCAGAACAACTGGTCAAGAGCAGAAGATCACTGGATACAAGCAGATGGGAAAGGAAAAGAGATTTTGCACGAAGCACTATACTTTGTACGGGAGTAATTTGAGGGAAGGGGATGAAGCAAGCAATAGACTGGCTGCAGACTCCAAAGAGATCAGCTAACCTGCTCAGGTAGTTAATCTACTCAAAGGAATAATCCCATAGAGCTATTTATCTGAAATATAATCTGTCTGTCCTTTTCTGTGCATGTGTTTGTGCGCATACATGTGTCTGAATGAGAGAGGGCACTGAAGAACTTCGGACAGCTCAAAGGAGCATTTAAGGCCTTGCAAACGCACTTGTGAATTACCCTCATGCCTTCAGAAGGAACATGGTATCATGTAGACAAAGGTTTACTTTGCATGGAAATTTCTGTAATCACATATGTATATGAATAAATAGCTTAAACGCACAATATGGAGCAGTAAAATAGAATGTGTTTCTCCACTTGCATGTATTAATGGAGAGTTACTTGGGATTAAATGGAATGACTTGTTTAATTTTTATTTTGTTCTAAGCTCTAATGCAAAAAAAACCTGCATTTGGAAATGAAAGTTTTGGCTAAATGATGAGAAATGCACATTGCTTAAAAAATTATTCCCAGAACTCTGAAAATGAGTGGAACTTTTTCTGGTTTTCCTTGTGAAGTAGATTAGCCAATAGTATCTTCTGGTATCTGTCTGTCTACCTACCTACCCACCTACCTAAGTTTCATATTCTAACATTAAGAAAAATAAATGCCTTAATGAATTCAAGATCTATTACCAAATCAAATTCTTATCCTTTTGCATTATATAAACACTACTTAAATTAATTTGAGCCATAAATATAGGACACCAGTTCCACTTGACCTTTTTGGCTAGAAAATCAGGAGCAATTCATGGCATGTCAACCATTCTTACTAAAAACTACACCATCTATTTAGCAGGCCAATACAAGCTGCCAAATATTGATGAGGCACTGCAGAGTTCAGGGACTGTTGTTAGTTAACATTTTGGGGGGAAATTACACTTCTGTGGATGTTTATCATAGCTCATCTATATGTTCTACTCAAGGGAAAAGTTAGTTCATCCATGAACATCAAGCTGTAATGGAGATATTTCAAGGAAATTAATAAAGCCAAATGTTTTTTGCCAATCAAAGAGAAGTGCTGATTTGTCAGAGGGTATAAGGAACTACTTGGGTCTGTGTTGTGAGGGGTATTTTTAAATGTCAAATTACCCTTTTTTTTTTTTTTAATATTGCTTGGCTTACTTGTCTGTTTGGATCTGTCAGCTGTGATGTCTCTAGGTAGCTTGATAATTGTTGTAGTGTTTGGATGTGAAAAGATAAGCAACAAACAACACAATCATTTGTGTATTGTAAAGTATGAAAGTTATATCTATAATTTTAGGCTTTCCTGGTGGTTAAAAAAAAAAAAAAAAGTAGCATAAAACCAAAAAAGTCTGAAACAGTCTTGTCCTTTACAAGAGGTTTCAAAGTATGTCATGGTACAGACAGTGACTGATACTATGGTTTAGAAATTGTTTGATAAGCATTATTTTGTAGCTCAGTTGATTACTTCACCATATTTTAAGCTTTATATGTTCTTAACAATATGGAAAGCATTCACCTTCTGCTTGGGCTAAAATCAAAGGTGTGTTGCCTTCAGAGGCATTAGAATACCACTGAGTACTTCTTAAAATTTTAAAATAGAGTCTATTTTATTTTTATTACATAATGTAGCAACTGGAATAGCTGTGGTGGCAAAGGAGACAGCATCATATGGGAAGGTACTTTAAGATTGTCAGATTGCCACTGATCAGTAGATACATGGAATCACTCTTCCAATTTGGAATTAAACTATTCATACAAAGTCACTGGCCTCCAAAGGATGTCAGTCATTTATGTGGCTGTGGAGTGCTCTATTCAGCCTTTGTAGTGTACCAAGAGAAATCTCTGTTCAATGAGAAGGCATTACTTTATTTATATATTTATTTATTTAATTAATTTAATGGAGCACAAACAAAAAAAATGTCAGCTTGTTGTTCTATTTCTTTGAGATAAGTGATGCCAGGATCACTATTCTTTCAATCTTAATAGTATGAAAACATTATTTGTCTAACACCGATGTACGTGCCAGTGGGACTGGTTTGTGAAGGTGGCTGGCATTCAGCCAAATGCTGATTCCACACCTTAGGACATTAAAGATAATATTTTTTAAAAGCAAAACCTTTCTACCCAAACTTGAACGCTCTGTGGAATAAGGTAGAGACACACTTAAATTTTAAAAGTATGCTAACCATTAACAGTTGCCAGTTGAGAAGTCTGGTTTCTGCTATGTTTGGTTTTGGTATAACTAATATCCCAGGGGTATCTCTGAAACCCCAACAAGAGGTTCAGACAGGATTCTTGAGTGAGAAAGAAGCTGCTGTGGGATATCCATCTCCTTTCACCTCAAAAACAATCTTTCGACCCAATGCCTTGACCTAATGCTAGTCACTATAAAAGTTTATTGTCAGGTAAACAAATATTTGTGTCATCATCATTTTACTATAGTAAGGAATTTATAGGATAATCACTTCAATTTTATTAATACTTCTATAAAATTGCCATTTGAAAAATCTTGATTTAATAATCTTTTGCAAATACTGTAGAGCCTGACAACAGTGTACAGTACAAGAGTATCCATCTAAGAGTATCAGGCTGCTCATAGCACCATGCAGCCTGACCTTGAATGTTTCCAGGGAAGGGGCATCTAGCACCTCTCTGGGCAACCTGTGCTAGTGACTCCCCGCCCTCACGGTAAAAAATTCCTTCCTCATACCTAGTCTAAATCTACCCTCATTTTGTTTAAAACCATTACCCGTTGTCCTATTGCTACAGGCCCTGCTAAAAAGTTTGTCCCCATCTTTCTTTTAGGCCCCTTTTAAGTACTAAAAGGCTGCAATAAGGTCTCCCAGGAGACTTTTCTTCTCCAGGCTGAACAAACCCAGCTCTCTCAGCCTTTCCTCATAGGAGAGGTGCTCCAGCCCTCTGATCATTTCCGTGGTCCTCCTCTGGACCCACTCCAATAGATCGATGTCTTTGTCATGCTGAGGGCTCCAGGATAGATGTTTACTAGCATTATTAGATTTTGCTGGTATGCATCCAGTAGATTGCTCATTTGAAAGCCACAAAGTGAATAAGTCAAATGGGGAAGGTACTGCTGTCACATTTTTACAAGTAAACATAACAAATAGCAATGTCAGGCATATTTGCTTCTTTACATTAGCTGAGTTATGAATTTTCAGAAGGATTAATATATACTCTTTCAGCTTTCTCGCCTTTGTGCTGTCCTGAGACTCATAAAGCAAGAGGGATTGATAGGTTCAGCATTTTGCTCATGTAACACGGAGAAATCATTTAGAAGAGTGATTTATGGTGTTGCCGTGAAACAGTTCATAAAAGATAATGTCTTTCTACTTAGAATTCACATGCTATTACATAGGAAAGGCTGTGGCATTTGTAGGAAAAGTCAGCTGTGGTATCATCAATTTAAAAAAGGCTATTTGAATGTGAGATGGAGGGAAACATCCATTAAACATTTTATTCCTGGGAATGTTAGCTTCCCTGATAGTTAATTATTCATGGAGGCTGCCATTTGACAATTAGCCATAGATGCGTGATTGTGGTGAAGAATGGCTGGAAGAGAAAATGAGAGAGGCAGTAACCTATACAGCATTTCTCTATGTGTAGAAGAGGTAATTTATTCAAGGACAAGCCTTTAATTCTTGTCTTTGACATATTAAGATGACACAAAATGGGAAGGTTCAGATAGATGTACCTAGTTTATTCCCACTTCAATATTCAGCAACAATAATAAGATTAGAATATATTTTCTTGTTATCAGCTAACCTCATACTTTTCAATAGACACTAGAATGAAAGCTATTATACTGGTCCCCAGATATATAAGTCTATTCCCATCTCCTTTTGATCTTCCACATTTTTTTATTACTAATTCTGATTTAAATCTCAACTTGGTTCTTCGCTGTCAGTTTAAAACCAGCCAAACCAGATCCTAACCATCTACTTGACTGTTCACTGATTTTTTGGGAGCTACTCTGCCTGTGCTGCTGCTCCTGCTCTCATGATCACGGGAAGCAAGCACTCGCTGGCACCCCAATAGCACAACCAGTGTGTTCTGGGGAAAAAATAATGTATTCTTTTTTTTTTTTTGGAAGATCACAAGCGTATCTTAAAAAACCCCTGTTTGAGGTACTGCACCAGCATGGGATGTGGAAGGAAGAGGAGTATCACCAGGCAGGAAGTCAGCTGAAGCGAAGAGGCATTTGTTATTTTTTAAATGAAATATGTAAGTTCTTCATATAGTGTGCACAGAAGTAGGACAGGCTTAGGAGACACACCTAAAGCTTTGTTCAGGGTAATTGGGACCAGTCCTACCATTAAGTGGCTAAGCAGTACAGTGTGTCACTTGCTAAGTACAATGAAAAGTCAGAATAAAACCTTCTTTATATCAAAAAGATTAACCCTGCTTCCTTTATCCTACTTCCCTTAATTATTAACTTGTCTTGATGCTGGCAGAGTATATCTGAGTATATAATCTGAGTGTATCTGAGTATATAATAATCTGAGTATTTATTGGCATCATATGGAAAAGATTTGGCAAAGATGCAGCAGAAACTTCTGCTTCTTCTAAAATTTTCCCAGAAATTTTAGGGGAAAATGTGACATATGTTCCTAATGTGACTATATGCAAGCACCAAAAATCTGGGAGAAACAAACAAAAAGAAGGCACCTTGACCTTCTTTATTCTTTATGAGAAAATAATATTATGGCTTAATGAAGTACATAAAAATTATGCATTTCAGTAGCAATTTCGTGGCACTAAGATGAGAAGATTACAAAGTGGACTGTAATTTAGACAGCTACAAAGATTGTTTATAGTAGTCTGAACTAGATCCACAGTGAAAGCAACATTGTGGTATCTACTAGCCAGTAGCTGGGGCATTTTTGCTAACTAGTGGTGAAACCCAAGTGAATTGTATATACTTATTTACCTGTGTAGGCAAATAAGAGCTGTTTTGCCCTTACTGTAGATGAATGCTTGAATTTTAATTTTCCAGTCATGCCTTATATGATGCAGCCGCAAAAATTATCAGCTTTGTCTTACATCTCAGTTAAAGAGCAAACAAGTGAAAATACAGTTTTGTGGCAATTTGGGGGCTTCTCAGGTATTTTCACTCCCATGTCATTCAAGCACATTTAAAATCTACTTACTGCCTTTAAGACTACATGCAAACGATTTTTCACTCCTGGTATCTAGGATACTGATTTTTCATTTTTATCATTTTTAATCCCTGGGATGTGTATACCTACCTCATATATTAGGCCACTATCGAATCACTAAACCCTAGAGAAAGTGTTATCTCATATCTTAACTATTACTGAAATTAAAATAATATATATGGAAAATATAAAGTCTTTTACAATGAGACATCTCTGGGTTTAACAATTTAGTTCTGCTGAAGCAATACAATTTGTCAGGTTTTGCATTTCAGAAAAGACTAGTTTTGCTCAGATTCTTAATGTTTGTTTTATGCTGACAGTGTTTCCAAGAGTGAGTACATCCCATGTAAAGAGAAGATACCTGAGAAAGTTATGTACTTACCATATGAAATAATGAAAGCTGGTTTGAGAACTGTAGGAGTTCCACAGGCAGCCTTCGGACAAGGAAGGATATGAAGGTAGGACAGCAGCTGTTTGACTTGATGAGGTTCTAATCAGGAAAGGAACACAGAAGGTTTTGGTAACTTATATTTGCTCAGCAGAATCAATTCTCACTCCTTCTTTGGAGGAAATGTCATTTTTACTGTTTGGATCACTTTTCCCAGAATTTTTAGTAAGTGGGCTTTAAGCTAACCCTAAGTGCGTATGGGTTGCTCTCTCCCTCTGAAGTCCTTAATGAAAACATCAAATGAAATAGGACCTTAATAACGACCTTGTTATTCTGCTGTGTTTATGTGCATAAAACCTTCAAATTATTCGTCGGAATTATTCATTATACTTCACATCTGCATCCATCAAAGATTGGTTAGTCTTTCTTAGGGGGTTTATATAGCTTTTATTCACAAGGAATATGAAAGGGCAAGAAAACTGCAAAACTAGAAGGAGAGTAGTTGTCTGAGTTATTTCAGTTTTGTTTGCTGCTATTATTCATTTTCTAAGAAAAGATGATAAATTCTGAGAAAGTGTGTTTTAGTTCTAAGTTTTTCAAGCATTGCTTCCATAGCTACATTTTTGGGGAGGAATGCCTCCTTTTTGTTCCCTGTCCTCTTTACCAGAATAGTAAGTGCTGTCATATACATTTCCCCTGTATTGGTGAGATAAGAAGCACAGCAAGTTTTTCTGTAGCATAAGTGCTGCAGTTATAGCAAACCATATGCTTTGTCTATGTATCAGTAACTGCTGTGGCATTCAGTACTCTACAAAGTGACCTACTGCTTTCAGTTATGTTCAGAGTTGCCTCCACAGCTGTGGTAACTGGGTCTTAAGATCCCTCAGTCCTTGTCTATGATACTAGGGGGATGTGGTATCGCAGCCGTGATTCTATGATTCCTTAAACATAACAGATGTGAAATGATCTAAATGCACAAGAATTTGCAGTACTGAGATCAAATTTATAGATTTTACTGAGATCAGATTAATATATCTCTTTGGGATTAAAAAGTTGATTCTTGGGATCCCTGGGATGTGAGGGTCAAAAATGAAGGCTCTGGGAGATGAAAACAGTGCACTCCATGTGAGCTTGAAAACCAAATCTCCTTTGGGAATCAACTGTAACTCTGTAATTAACTCTCAGTTTTCTGGGTAATGGAAGATTATGGTGCCCAAGAGAAAAGCGCAGATAATACAAACCTATGTAAATGAAATTTAGAAAATACAGAGTCTGTGCGAAGCCCATGCAACCCACTACCCTGTACCTAAAATTTTACTGCTTTCAGTCCTGAGCTGATTTGTGTTAACTGTAACCTGAGTCACTGAGAATGACTACTTCCTAAGGTATAAACCTGGGCAGATATTCACTGTAGCAGGCAGACATTCTAAGAGACATTAAAAAAATTTCAAACATGTGACATGACAGCATTACTGGATACCGAAACAAATCCTGGAAGAGTATCTGGAGTCCTCAAATTCCGTATGGACTGAAGAAGAGTACGCATCTGAAGAAACCAAAATAGGTAGTAGTAGTATCTTGGTGTCTTTCAAATGAAGATAATCCATGAACTTTCCTTGTATCCATGCCCACATAATTAAAAGCAGGATCTTGTCTAGATGCTTAAAGAAAGTTAAACTACTGAAAACTCCAGTCCCATTGTTTAGGACACTTTTAGAGTCTTAAAATTATGAGCACTTTATGTGTGAATATTAACAACTAAGTGCTCAGCAAAATTCAAATGAAACCTCTTAGTCCTTCTTCAACAAAAAATGATGCTCAACAGTGTGATAATTTCAGGTGCCCTCTAAGCGAAGAATTCAAGTGCTTTCTTTTAGATCCTATTGTGCTATGGATTACTGAGCTTAAGTATTGAATTACAAAATTAATCACTTACTAATTGCTTCTGTGAAACATATTACACACAGTTCCAGCTGAAATCATGTAACCCTAAGAGATGCTTAAGGATCTGGTGATAATCCCTACATATGATAGTTTTCAGTCA
Source organism: Myiopsitta monachus (assembly GCA_017639245.1). Lineage (NCBI taxonomy): Eukaryota > Metazoa > Chordata > Aves > Psittaciformes > Psittacidae > Myiopsitta > Myiopsitta monachus. The sequence continues at coordinate 8,137,443 of CM029918.1, forward strand.
AAAGCAAGTTTCCTGAAATCATGAATGGTAGGAAACCCTGGAATTTATTTTAATAATTTAAAGTATATCTAAGATAAAAACACTGCTAACATTTTGGTGTGAATTTAGTTAAAGGTTATTTTACTAAAAATGTTATTCTATCAACTGTTATTTTCTTTTTGCTTATATGAGGAAATATACAGCTAAAATGTGATATGCCTAACACCAAGTCAGTGGGATTTCACAGTAGTGTCCTGACAGACATTGCCATACTAGCACTTTAATGTTCATATGGACAGCTCAGATTCAACCTACCTCTTTTAACTTAACTTTTACTCACATTACTAGATCTTTTCAAGGATTAGTGTCTCTGAAATACTAGCTCTTATGTTTTTCAGCATTTGTCCTAACACCATCTTTGCTGATATAAATTTTCATAAAGGATGATGCCTCAGCAGAGGGGCAAAAACCAGATGGTACAAGAGTTCTGGCTATGTTTTCAGGAATTCTGAATCTGGCATGCAATTCTATCTGAAAAGCACTGTGGCAGAGTGTAAGAAATTTAGAATCTAAAAATATTTTATGTCATTCTTCTCCAAATGAGAGGAGCTTACAAAGCTGTTGTCATACATAACTTACCTCTCTTTTAATATACATCTATACAAGTTTTCTGTTGTGCTTGTGCACATTTTAGATATTCAGATAGGATGAGAAAGTTGGGGCTGTTTGGTCTGGAGAAGAGAAGGCTGTATGGAGACCTCATAGCAGCCTTCCAGTATCTGAAGGGGGCCTATAGGGATGCTGGGGAGGGACTCTTCATGAGGGACTGTAGTGAGAGGACAAGGGGCAATGGGTTCAAACTTAAACAGGGGAAGTTTGGATTGGATGTAAGGAGGAAGTTCTTTACTTGTGAGGGTGGTGAGGCACTGGAATGGGTTGCCCAGGGAAGTTGTGAATGCTCCATCGCTGGCGGTGTTCAAGGCTGGGTTGGACAGAGCCTTGGGTGATATGGTTTAGTGTGAGGCATCCCTGCCCAATGGCAGGGGGGTTGGAACTAGATGATCTTAAGGTGCTTTCCAACCCTAACTATTCTATGATTCTATGATTTTAAATACTTGATATTTAGAACACAGCCTATCTCATTTCAGTCATTGGTTTTCAATGTTTTAGGTGTAAGAGAAAGTTATAGAATCTCCTAAAATTCATGGACTCACTTCTCACTTTATGTTCACTTCTGCACCCTTTTTCAGACTTTCATTTATAGCATAATAAAGTAAGACATTGCCACTGAAAACCCAGTGATAGCCTAGTAATGGACCACTAATTCTGCAGCTTTCATGCCATTAAGCTATGAGTAACTAAGTGGTGCAAAGAATTAGGGGTGGAGTAGAATCTGGCATATATTCAGGAAAATGCATTTCCTTTTTCAGAGCGAAATGTTGGGTGGCTTCTCTTGTACTGTTGGTGAGAGGATCCGCCTAGTTGATGGGAGCACTGTAAACCCTGCACCATCATGGGAAGAGGTGGGGTGTGGAGGAAGTTGGTTTGGAGATTTGTCAATGCCTTGATCTAATTACCCTACGAAAGAAGTGACACGGTACTTGACTAAGAAACAATGGTAACACTTTGTGTTTTCTGCCAAGTATCTCAAACCCCTTGCAAATACCATTAGAATTGTAATTGTTCATTAATAAGAATAAATAGTATTTAATAAATGTGGAACACACAGTCAAAGAAGTAATCCTATTTTCTATCACTAATTCACTTTCTGACATTCCCGGTAAAGTCATGATATAATTTTTTGATAAGTTTTAAGAGTATATTGCTCAAAAGAGGCTTGGCTAATGTTACATAGGAAGTCTGCTGTAAAACTGCGAACAGAATCCAGATTTCCTGTTTTGTGAGTCTGTTATAGTGAAACAATCCTCTCTTCTTCATGGATTTAATACTTTAGTCCAAGACCCCATCCAGTGTTTCATTATTTTTGAGAAAGAAGTGCAACACTTTGCCATAGATAAGGAAAGGTTACACCTAGGCAGTGTCTAACTCCTCATTAGGTGGCCTCTGTCCAGGGTCTTGTAAGTCTATTTTGTATAAAACATGGTTGTTTTCACTGTGTATAGCCCTAGAATGTATGTATTCATGTCACTGTATCTCAGTTATTGATGTAGCCCTTTTCCTGTGGTCAGTGTTGCTGCAGTAGTGCTCACCCAAAATCCCACTGATATGACAATGATGCTTTTCTGGTTTGAGGCCACCATGCTTTCTACTACCAGGGCTGCATTATGCAATGCATCTCAGAAGTGGGTCTCAGCTGGGAGATGATAATGGCTTGCAAAAGGCTTCACCACTTCAACTGTGGCTATTTCGTTGAATTAATGGTGTGGCATCATATGAATGACTAGTGTGGTTCTCATCATTCTTGGCTGATTCATCTCTTTCACAGCTGGGGACTTGGGACTTTCCAGCAGCTCCTGCTCTGGGACAACCTGCTGCTGTAGGTGTGACAAACCATCTGCTGTGTTAGCATGACTGTAGCCAGCAAATCAAATAATGCGTCTCTTTCCCCTTGTCAGGCACTTGTGAAATAAATTCCGTAGTACTGCATCCCATTTTGTGCTCACCAGTGAGATGCTCAAGGAGCTAGAGCACAAGATGTAAGAGGAAAAACTGAGAGGATTGGGCTTGAACAAATCCAGCTTTGAGCTGAAAGCTTTGGGAAGAAAATGTTGAGAGGGAGCTCTTATTGCTGTCTAGAGCTACCCAGTGAGAGACTGTAGAGAGTCATAGAATGGTTTGGGTTGGAAGAGACCTTAAAGATCATCTAGTTCCAACACCCACCCCCCACCCCCACCCCCATAGGCAGGGGCACTTCTCACTAGACCAGGTTTCTCAAAGCCCCATCCGTCCTGGCCTTGAACACTGCCAGGGATGGGGCATCCAGAACTTCTCTGGGAATCTGTTCCAGTGTCTCAATGCCCTCATACTGAAGAATTTCTTCCTATTGTCTGACGTAAATTTACTCTCAGTCTAAAGCCATTCTCCCTTGTCCCATCACTACATGCCCTTGTAAAAAGTCCCTCTCTAGATTGCTTGGAGGCCTGTTTTAGATATTGGAAGACTGTTATAAAGTCTCCCCTGAGCCTTCTCTTCTCCAGAAGACAGAGTGAGACTCTTGAAGATGAATGATTATGAGAGGTTGTTGGTACATGAGAAATTTCTTCTAGATGTAAGAAATTTATTTTTAATCATGAGGGTGGTCAAACGCTGGAACAAGTTGCCCGAAGCATCTGTAGAAGATCCATTTTTTCAGAGACTGAAAACTCAGCTAGATAAGAGCGTGAGCTATCTGCTTTAAGTGGCCCTATTTTGAGGAGGAAGTTGAACTAGATGACTGTCAGGGGGACCTTTCAATCTTAATGATTCTGTGATTCCTCCCGGGTTTGTGTAATCTGATCTCATATACACTACTGTACCCTTACAAGCTTGGCAACAGGATGTTAGAAGCTTCTTATCCTGAAAGTTATTGAATTGGACCTTAAAATTAGTATTATATGGTAACTGAGCAATCATGACCATCGAGTACAGCTGTATTATCTCTAAGGATGTCAATCCCTCCATGTGGTTGTTTTAAATTGCAGCCTACAAAAACTAAAGCATAAACAAACAAACCCCCACACAAACACAACACCACCATGCTCGCCTCCTCTACCTCAAATTATGGATTATACTGTAGATCTGGCTGATGGCAGAGGACGTCAATCCCATATGCTTTCCTCCATCCCTGATGTAATTTGGACTATATCAGTCTTCATTACAGGAGCTCCTATTTTTACAGTTATGACAACTTTCCTGCAAGGTTTCTCATGCTGGTTTGATTCTATCCTGTTGAACTGACAAAATGACCTCAGTGCCCCAAAGCACATCATTCTTCTGTTCACATCAGTGGATTTTCTTCCTGTCTCCACCCATTCATGCTGCTGTCTTCTATAAATGGCTGTCTCTGTGGAACTTACTCCAGGATGCTGCAGCTTTCTAGCTTCATTTGTCATCTGCATTCAACATACATAAAGTGGAATATGCTTCAAATCTTGCAGTTTAACACTTGCACCTGCCAATTGATAATACTTCTGATTATGAATCACATATATTGAAAATAACTTATTACACATTTAGATTTCTTCACTGTTTCAAAAATGCTCTGTGTTATCACAGCAGACACAGATCTGCCTTTAAAAGACAGGAAACAAGAAACTTTAAACGAATGAGAGGGACAGAAGTAGCAGCTCCACTGAGGTAGCATTGCACCTAGCAGCTGAACTACAAGATGGCCTAACAGGTTCAGAATATTAATCAAATAACTCAATGGTTTATGTCCCAAAGAGTACCACTTCCAGTCTGTAGCCCAACTCCCCAGGGCATGAGATGTTTCTGTATATTCACAGGTATCTGAATCCAAATAAAAAACCCATCTGTGAAAACATGTTCCGACCATGCTCACACAGGAGAGACTGACAAACTAAAAGCAACCAGTGGGAAAATAAAGTCTTTTGAATGTTTGACAGTTTATTTCTGATTTCCCCATACTTGGCAAAATTCAAATCTCCTATTGAGCTATATTTAATATCACTAGTAGAATAAAAGCTGAGACTTAGGTGTTCTTGGACTATTGCTGAGGGCTTGTCTAAGCTGGGAAAAAGACGGTTTACACTATTTGTTAATACAAGTTAGCAAATATCATGAAGAGGATAATTGTGCATTAGTGTGTAAAAACATGCTAGCTTGGGGGTAGATAAGCCTAGGATTGGCTATGGGAAAATAACACTAAAGCAGGAGTGGTGACACACTTTTTTCAGTGCAACCTATATTTACACCTAATAAGGTTAGGAAATGAAAGTAGAAAAGCTGAAAATGTGTTCAGTGTGGAAAAGCAGCAGTGCCCCAGAACTGTGTATAGGATTAGGAGAAGGGTGTGTCCGTTCTTTATTCTATTATGCAGACCAGACAATACCTTCAGTAATTCAATCTAATCAGACTTTCACAATCAGGTGCTGGCATACAACTATAGTGAAAGTGTCCTGAATCTTTAGCCAGCCACATTTAAAGCAACTGGGAAAAAATATGGCATGCTAACCCCTTCATTGCCTACGTTCCACACATGAATTAAAAGCAGACTCTCTTTAGGCACTCTGGTCTGATAAGCCATTATGATTTCTCATAGGAAAAGAAAAATTGCTGCTTATGTTTTAACTTCTCTGTCAATGTTACTTCGCAGCCTCTCAGAAGCAGCTCTGCTCACACAGTAACCAGAGTGCAGCCTGGTGAGATCCACCCTAGGTTACTTCTCAGTGCCCTTTGAGCATTCCTGCTTAAGCTTCACTGCTAAAGAATCTTTCCCTGGGAGTCATAAGAATGTTTATCAGGTATTTGCAGGTACCTGCCTGTCTTATTGTCAGCTGCAAATCAGTCCTCTAAATTGAGGATTTTAGCAGCTGTATTTAAAATTTATCTGAGGATTCATGTGATTTTTTTACAACTGCTAGAAATATCAGACAATAACGCAACATCGCAGCTTTGCAGAACAGGAAGTTAAAATGCCATGGTATGGGCAGAGTCAAACTAATTCATGAACATAAACACTTGTAGTAAATTCTAACAAACAATGTTAAAAAAGTTCACAAAATGTATTTGCAAACTGCAAAGTAGAACAGCACTGATTGATTCACTCTGTCAGTGACTAAAGGCGATATTCAGGAACACAAAGAAAATTCATGTTTCAGTGAATGCCAGACTTTACAGTATCTGTGCAAGAAATGATCAGAATAGAGAAGACTTTGCCAGAGCCTTTAAATGGAAGGCAAAGTTTTCATGATAGTGACATGAAAATATCCACTCCAAAAATCAAATTCTGGATGCAGTAACATATGCATGCAAAATTAAAGTGGATTCAGCTTCATAGGAAGGTCTTTATTACCCCCAAATCACCCAGAAATGTAAATTTGCTACAATTCCCTAGTACTGTTTTTCATTCCCTAAGAGAATACCAGTCCTGGCTGCTTCCCTCAACATTTCTTTGAAGACGGGAGCCAGTTAAAGGGGAAAAACAATATTCATGACCCTCTGCAATTAAAAAGATCTCAGGTTTCAGGCACTGAATATAAAATTTTTGCAGCAAAGTATGTGTGGGTGTGCAGCCTAGAGATTAAATGAAATAATTCTTGCCAGCTTCTGTTGAGTAAATGAAAGTAATAAATACATTTAATTAAATGAATATGTTCAAGGGTATTAACTGCTTACAGAAACTGTATTAACAAAAGGAAGTTAAATTCATTATTGGAAATACTTCTACATTTTCTTGTCACTTTCTAGAGTGACAAGACCTATCAAGAATAATGGCCGTGAAAAGATCTGGGATGCTATTTCCAGTCCTTGGCTGATGGGAAAAATTCTCCATTAACTTCAAAAGCATTTATTGAGAAAGCAATTTATTTCTCTTTTTATTCTCAGTTTCATTTCTTCTCCATTTTAAATTTCAAAAATTTTTGGTGTGGATGAGCATCTAGTCTGTTTTCACCAGTTTAACCGTGGTACTAAAGCTCTGGGAAAGACTTCTTAGATGCAACCTGAGCTGATGGTTGAAGACATTATCTCACACTTGAAAACACTCCTTATTTAACTGTGCCTTGTTGCCTCTGGCAAGATAGAGCCACGAGGAGTAACACTACTCACATACTGCATAAGTGGTTTTATTCACTTAAATCTCCAGATGTGATGGTTTAAGAAGATACCTGAATTTGGGGTAAATTTATTAAGCTGGAAAAGGATGAAAGTTACCTTGGAATAGTTATAATTTAGGTGTAGTATCCTGAAGCTGTGAGACAGTCAAGGCAATGGTTCTTTGATTCAAAAATCAAAGAGCTTTTCTTACAAGATCATCATGAATGAACAGTAGTTCAAGTGAAAGAGGCTAACTTTTAGGTGAGATGTAGTGGTTTTGTTTTGAAATTCCACGTATTTGCAAGGTCTGGCAGCTATTACTGGTACAAATTTTCACACCATTCATTTTCCCCTTAATTTCCATTAGGAAAAATGGGTTTCACACGTAACCCATCTTGACTGCTTTTCACCCTTTATTTTGAAACTCTGTCCCCAGAATTCCTTAATTGTTTAATTAGACTTACCTTAATAATTTAAAATGAAACTTCTCATGATGCATCTCAATTTTCTTGTTCTGGCAGACAGTCAAGGACTCTGCTCCCCACTCATTAAGACCAACTACAAAACCTGGTCCTAATCAGAAGGATCTAAAAGTCCTTCTGAGACTGGGGCTACACAGACAACTTGACTCCTTGTTTTCATGAGAAGGAATTCAGTTTAAGATCTGGAGGGATCTGTGGTGTGCAGGCATGCTGCGAATCAGGTGGGAGAAATGAAGCACTCGATACGAGTGATCGACAGACCTCAAATTTATTAGTACAACACCAACTATTATACTCATTTTAATTAGCCTCATGCATAGTACAAAAGCGAGCTCATTATTGGTTGTAGATTAGCTACCGGTCTCAGAAACACTAAAGCATTCAGCAAATACCTAATTGGATACATTTTTTAGCCAAGTGCCAGCAATAGTTTAGTCATTGGTTATTACAACAATAAGAGATTCACCCACTATAGTTACAAGAGTAGATAGTTTCAACATTCCTGTGGTGTCTGCCCTACTCAAGATCCTGTCTTACTGACTACCACATTGTATTATAGTGTAACATTGCATATATGCCCAAGGTTGCTCTAGCCTTACTTCATCAGCAGCTGTGTTAGCAGCTTTAAGCGGCCTAGTCAGAGGCCTATACAACTTGAGTCCTTACTCTTGCTAACTCATCTGACGTGAGTAGCTCAGTCATGCTAACATGCTTTCGCTCACTGAGCCATTCCTCCACACAGGCATGTCCGGGGAAACAACTTTTTGGTATGAACATAAATGTGGCCACATATACCACACGGCGGCTCACAGCTGAGATTCCAGGCTCTCTTGGTTTTCTGCTTTTTTTTTGTTTGTTGTTTTTTTTTTTTAATATCTATCTATCTATCTATCTATCTATCTATCTATCTATCTATCTATCTATCTATCTATCTATCTTCATTGTTTGTTTGCTTGTTTAGTTCATTTTATTTTAGATAGATGTTTCTCTTTCAGGTTTACTGACTTGTTTTTTCAAGATATTTTTCTGACATGTTCCTCTAAGGCAGTTATGGATAATTCTGGTGGGCTGGATTAAGGTGATGCTGCGGTTTGGAAGCTCTATCAGTAATCTGGCTGCATGTGTGATAGGCCTTATTGGTGGAGATCAAGCAGCTAATTTCTGGCCATATTTCAGTTCACAAGGAAGAAGGGAATTAAATGAGTCTTTCTTCTGAATATTGCATTCTCCGTGCTTTGGAGACAGAAGGTTCTATCAAACAAGCTGAAGTCAGTATGATTTTTTTTTGATTAGTCTGGCCTGAACTGTATGTGTTACTCACCAAGTAAGGAAAATTGTCCTTATTGCTTTGTCACTCCCATATCGCTCTTACATATGTACATATGCAGCCCTCGAAGAAAGAAACAGGTGCATTCATATAGATGTGTATCCTGGAAACTGAATGTTGTTACTTACTATTTAATTTAATACAACTATACAATAAATTGTTGTATTTAGAGTAAAAGAGTTCTCTTTACTTTTGATTTAATTAAAGAAATACTATCACTTACGTGCATCTGCTTCTATTTCATCTTGTAATTGAAAAAATCAAAGAATCAATAACAAAACATTAAATAAATTGAAACTTGCCTGTCTGAGATTGAACTGAGATGTAAGTGGGAAAAACCAATAGGCTAAGGGAAGCGGCCTAAAGAGATGGTGAATTACATCCTTTTTCAGAAGGCTTATGTACATATTGACAAACAGAATTATGCTAAAGGGCTGTGTTTGGAATCCTATCTTTTTATGAGATGAAGCAAAAGAAATTATGGTTATGAGCAGGACTACTACACATGGAAAATATGTTTTCTTTTTTCATTTTGCAGTTGTCTCCGATACTTTCTTGGGAGTGGTACAGAAGTGCACAAGGCATAGATTTTATATATGGAAATGTATTTGAATGAGAAAAAGGAGTGTTTTGAATTTCTGAATTTCCTAATGTGTGGATATATACCACTACATTATTCTGTTGATGCTCAGTATGTAGTTTCTCAATGCATATTATAATGAAAAGATGCCAGCATTATTAATGTTGATATAATGACTTTATTAGTACAACTCCACACAGCATTGCAAAACCCTGTATGCTTTTGCTTCTGTTCAGCACACATCAGAAGACTAGTGTTCACATGTCAGCTATGAAAAGGTATGTAAAGTATCATTATACTCTTCTATTATCAGTATTATGAGAAATTCAGGTGTTGATGTTCATCAATATGACTTCTTAATTACAGGCTATATGTTTAGCTTTGATGCACATGTATAAAAGTACGAGTATGTATATACGTATATTATGTGTCTTTCTGCATATGAGAATATCAGAATCATTACTATTTCCTATCCTGATAGCTGGCATGAAAGTTTTTTAGCTTTGTTTTGAGTAGCCTTGAAATGATGACCAAATTGCGATCAACCACTGTTGATCTCTCTGGGCTGTTAATTCAATCAGTTCGATTGATATTAGTCAAGAGAACCAAACTGATGCAATTCTAGATGCATAAGACATATATAAGAATATGATACAAGCATCAGTTCATCCAATCTAGTTGCATGCCTTTCATCCTTAAAAGCAACAGTCAAGGAACTCCCAGCAGGGACTTCATCTTCACAAGATTTCTGGAAGTGGACTATCTACATAGAGTGAAGTGGCGAGATATGAGATGCTTGCAAGTGCATGACTGCACCCCTCAGGATCTGACCTATAGACCAGAAACATCACATTCAAACTTCATTGCAGCAAGGAAGAGAAATTACTTGAATCTTTTAAAAATACTTCTGAGTGATTTCTTTCCACTGCTATCAAATCATAATAAAAATGGTCTGAGAGGCCAAACTAGTCTGTTTCCACACACCCAGATAATTCAGATCATATATATTCATATAACCCTCATGCTAGTTATTAATAAATTCTACCTGCCTTTCTCTCATTCACCTAAGAAGGCATTACTCCCATTTCAGCTGATGGTTTAGCAAGTGAAACAAGGGCCAGCTGTGAACTCTGCTTTCACTGGACCGTATGATGCTCCTTCATTTTAAATGGACAGTTTTCAAGTTTGCAAGGTGAAAGTTCTTTAAAGTTCTTTCCACTTTTTAAGCAGCTATAGAAACATATAAAATGGTAAAATTGTGAGGACTTGCTAGTTCCAGTATCAGCTCAGCACTTCTCAGGACCTGGCTCCAAGGACTTTGGGCTCCAAAGACTTTAAACTACAAGTGAAAACAGCATCACAGCAGCAAAGATAAATGGCTCTAATACTTTAAGATAAATTGGATTATTACTTTTTTTAAATGTCAAGGAAAATATCTTTAATATTAAAGCCAGAGTTAAAAACCAGAAAAAGCTCTTAGGCTCTTTAACCAAGGAATAGCCTTTTGAAATATTTGTCCTTTCCTGAACTCAAAAAGGATATACAAGGTATAAAAATACATTGGAGATTAAGCAGAAATTACACTTCTTTTAAACTCATTTTACATCTTGCTTCTTGTGGATGAGTTTTTGTGCTAACAGTAAACCAATATCTTTATTTTATCTCCTTCAGCTACATAGATTATTTAGGTTTTGACCTAATCTTAGTATTAAAGAACATCCAAAACTAAAATGGTCAGGAGAAATAAAGCTCAATTTTTCATTTTTTCCCCCCAATGTCTTAATTTTTCTTCCTCCTCTGTACATTCCACTCACCAAGATCCTAGAACTAATAAAAGACTTTTCTCTTTCTTTTTTTTTCAAGTAACTACATAAATATCAATCTGAATTTGTGAGAAGCACTGCTAAATGCATTATATTATACCAGTACTTAAGAAACTTCTGGGCTGCTATTTACATACCATCTCTGTTCTCTTAAATATAAATGTATAGAATATTTAAATATTCTTTTTCAGGGCTTCACTGACCAAATTTGACCAAACACCTCTGGCCTGTTGTATTTTGGGATAACGTTCTAATCTGAAACTGAAGTTTTTACACAGAAAATAGTAGCATGAAGTCATCGCTACCAGCTAAAAAAGTTCTGTTGGTTTGCTATCAGCATCCCCTAGCGGTGATACTTATTATTTTCTTAACATTTACACAGAAGAAGTAATTTTATATATTTGCTTACATGGCATAGAACACCAAGAAACTGGTGATGCCTTTAAAGAGATACAATCTGTGGGGGGAAAAAAATATTTGCCTGTTAAACTTAAAAAACAATTTCTGAGGTGAAAAAAATAGGGAAATGTGTACTCCCCCCCCCCCCATTTCCTTATTCATGTATCTTTATTCGTACACCATGTATTTTGTATTCATGTATGAAGCATGGTTTGACTTATGAATGTCGGTAGGGAAATTAAAATGTAAAGGTGGTAATTTTAAAGCAGCCTCATTTTTGGTTCTCAGACATGAATCCGTTACTATTACTATTTGTTTACATGACATTACAGCAGAAAATGAGTCGCACAAATATCTGTATCAGATATGAGCTGTTTCAGAGGTATATTGACATTGTGCTGCTGTGCATTTAAATTTTACATAATTTAAATTTTAGAGTAATTAAACATTGTAGATGGTGATGTTTAAAAACAATTGATAATTTAATCTTAATTTGTTATACAAAATATAAAAGCACTTTTAAAAAAGACCTGAGTGACTCAGGAGCCTGAATTCCACTATTTTTCTCTGATATTCAGGCTCCTTTGTTGAACCTAGTTATTTTTTAATCAAAATGGAGTCGTGTGTTGAAAACAGACAGTACATGCTTAAACCTGCAAAAAAATTCAGACTGTTCAAAATCAAAACCAGTTAGTACGAACCCCTCTTCCTTTCATCTGACCAAAGGGCCTTGACACATCTGATTTTCACATATGTGACTGTTTTGTAGGCATCACATAGAGAACAAGAGGCCTTTATGGGATGGATTACCCATTACAGTGTCCAGTGAAGTCTCTGTGCCTGGCATATGATAAAGCTCAAAACAGCAGTCCTGTATCAGCAAGGGTGTACCCTGGAGTCCCATTATAATCTCAGACTTCTGCGTTTCTCACTTCCTTCCTCATGCTTTCTATAGCATACCATTTTAAACATTACTAAAGTGATGGGCAGAGGTGAAACAGAGCTGTTGGATATAACTGTTTCTAGACCAGGGTAGGAGAAATTGAATTGGCAAAGTCTGTATTTTTGACTGTGTTGGGGACTTTGAATAGCTTCTGTTTCCCCGTTGCTGGTATCTCCTCTGGGGATGAAATCTTCAGATTTTGTCAACTTTAGGATGGTGTGTCACACTTAAATGCTTTCCGACAATTTGAAGTTGAGTAAATGCCAGCCCATTCTACTGACATCTATTTTACTTTTTTGAGTTAAGATGGATTGACAGCCTTATTGTGTGCTATTGTCATTTATCTGAATATCTTTTGAAGAGTTTTTTATTTCCATTTTTATTGCCTTAAAGCAGTCAAGAAGGCATTCCAGGGTAACCAGTGTCAAAATGGAGAAAGGTGCCACTATAGAATTGAAGAAGAAAAGGGAAGGAGGAATTTGTATTATTTTTGACAAGTGTTTTATCTGATTAATACCATGCTGTCAACTTTTAAGACCCTAAAGGATTGGCTATATTTCATATTTCTTTAAATTTGCACAGCACAAAGGAGACTCTCTCACTTTTAGCATTTACTCCCCTTTTGCTGTTCCAGCATCCCTAATCATTAGGAATGTTTTAAGGTATATCCATGACCTCACTCTTCATATGGTCTTGTCGTCCATGAATCTGACTACCATTTTTGTGTGAGATGATACCATTTTCTTCCCCTATCTCCTGTCTTTCACAAATTTAATACCCACTGGGTGAACAAGTATGATTTCAGTCAGTTCCTTACTAGTGTTTCAACAAGTGCTAACTCATTCTCAGATAGCAGCATTTAGTGAACAACAGTTCTGTGCTCTGCTTTTCCGTTGCCTTCATGATTCCCTAAGGCTTCTTCAGCCCCATATTGAAGAGTTCCAACCTTTCTCATCTCTCTAGCCCCTTGATCATCTAGCTGCCCTTCTCTGCACCTTCTCCAGCTCCTATGTCCTTCCTCAGATGGAAGTATTATATATGGCAACTATTACAATAAAAAGTTGCCACAGGACTGGAGGAAAAGAAGAATACTTTTGCAGCTTAAAAAATATGAATCAAAACACAAGGCTTAATGAACACTTTTCAAGATTGAGTCAGCAGTCATGTCCCCTAGGGACTGATGATGGTTAAAGATTAATTCAACTTCAGTGATCTAAAGAAACCACTGCACTGTGAAATCTGCAAGCCTGCAGCTAGTTCCACTCTTCCAGGTGGTCAAAAACCAAGTCATTGGCCAGGGATGCCTAAAAGTCTTGACAGACTTTGTAAGTGGATAAAAGGGTGGCAGATGATCTAGCAGAGAAGGCAATGATTAGGGAAATCTTAAAGCTTGCATAGGAAATTCAAGTTCTTCCCATTATCATTTTCCAGCAATTTGCAGGTGATCAGCATACATTGCACTACACATCATACACAGATGAACTAAACCAAGTTCTCTGTTGTGTTCCCAATCTAAGTCTCTAGTTGCAGCTAGGACTGCAACTGTTTCCCTTGCCGCACTGACTGGCTCTGTATTTTGCTGTTCTCCTGTGGCTCTGTTGTTTGGAGTCTACAGGAACTATCAAGTGAAGAGACTGTAGTTTTGGTCATTATATGAGAGTTCATTGTAGGGTGGTACTTTGATGGCTGTGTGTCATGGTTTAAGCCCAGCCAGCAACCCAGAATCATGCAGTCGCTCGCTCATTTCCGCACCCCCCCCCCCCTTCCTCCTTCTGCTCCCAGAGGGACAGGGGAGGAGAATCAAAAGAATGTAGCTACCACAAGCTGAGGTAAGAACACTCCAGTAACTAAGGGATAGCACAAATCACTCCTGCTACCAACAATAATAATAATACTTATAAGGGAAATAACAAGAGAAGAGAATACAACCACTCACCACCTGCCAACTGGTACCCAGCCCGACCTGAGCAGTGATCAAGCCCTTCCAGGTAACTGCCCCCAGTTTATATACTGGGCATGATGTGCTGTGGTATGGAATACCTCTTCGGCTAGTTTGGGTCAGGTGTCCTGTCTCTGCTTCCTCCTGGCTTCCCCTCCTCCCTGGCAGAGAATGAGGTTCAGAAAGTCCTTCGTCAGAGTAAATATTACTGAGCAGCAACTAAAAGCATCAGTGTTATCAGTACTGTTCCCAGGCCGAAAGTCAAAAACACAGCACTGCACCAGCTACTAAGAATGAGAAAAATGACTGCTACTGCTGAACCCAGGGCACTGTTTTGGTCAGGGGTTTGGTTCATAGTTCTTCTTCCTTGAAACAATTAATGATTTATTCTGCCAGTGCTGGGTGTACTTCTCTTCCCGGAAGAATTAACTAGGAAATCAGTGCAATCCAGTTACTTCATGTAAGGCTGGTGGTGCTATGGTTGTTTTTACCCTTCTTTGGATACCCAGTGTGATACTGGCAAGCAGAGGACCAACGTAATCATAGAATGGTTTGGGTTTGAAGGAACATTAAAGACCCTCCAGTTCCAGCCCCCCTGCCATAGATAAGGATATCTTCCACTAGACCAGGTTGCTCAAAGCCCAATTCAACCTGGCATTGAGCACTGACAGGGATGGGACGACCACAACTTCTCTGGGCAGACTGTATGAGTGTCTTACCACCCTCAAAATGAAGATTTTTTTTCCTAACATCTAAGCTAAATCTCCCTTCTTTCAGCTTAAAGTCATTCCCCCTTTTCCTACCCCTACATGCCCTTGTAAAAAGTCCCTCTTCAGCTTTCTTTTAAGTGGTTAGACTGACCCTACTATTTCAGGTGCTGCTTGAACTCCCCCGTGGGTGGTAACCATCTCTTCAGAGATGGAATCAGATGTGCTGGGATGATGTATCCAAACTCTGTGATAAATATGGGAGCGGTTATTGCAGAGAGACAACTTCCCACAGCTAGTTTACTTTTTATTGGTGCAGAGCTTGGAGCTTTAAGTACCGGTCTTCATTTAATATAGCTGTAATAGCCCATCAAGTTCTTCCTTCTCAACTTACTAAAAATGAAAGGGAAATATCAAGTTGCTCAGGAATAGAGAACTCCTTACGATGTGGCTTTGACAGGTGTTGCTTGAAAAAAGTGGGCCAAGTTGGGAAAAGCAGCACATGAAAACACTCAGACAGAAGGGCATCCCAAAACATGTCATTTATCACTCTTCATTACTTTGATTGATGGCTAAACAAGCTCATAGCTGTGAGCAAGAAAACAATCTCTTCTAGACTGATGTCAGCTATGTTCAAGAAAGTAGTCTATTGTAATTTTCTGAGGTGTGGGAAGGGAGAAGTCCAAATGTTTTTGCATTCAATATCTAAAACCATTTTCTCTTTTGAACTGAAATTATCTAAAAAACTCAATTTGGTCTAGCAGCGTAGATTGGGAAAAGGTAAGAACTAAATTGGAAATAGCTGCTTCTCACTGAATGGTGTCTATATCAGAATTAAGAGTCAGATACTCAGAAGAGTAAAAAAAGATATCAAATGTAGGGCAGAAGAGATAAAATGTGAGTCTAAAGAAAAAAAAATGTAATTGTTTCTTTATTCTTTTTCCAAAACATCCGTATTTAGGAAAATGGAAGTTGTTAAAAATTCAGCTAGTGGTATGGCAAAGAAGTGTATCTGACTTGCTGATGTTATCTGGTGTTTCAGTCTCTGCCATAGCCAAGACAGAGCTAGAATTCTTAGCTGATCGTTCACAGGCAACTGTGTAAAAGAAAAAAAGGTCTGCATTGCTCCTTACCATTGAATACTTTCATTTTCCCATGCTGTACTGTTTAGCTGGACTACTTCTTGCATTGTTGTGCTAAGAAGAACGGTGGGCACACTAGAACAGAACTGGGATTTTAATTCGAATTTTCTTTTTCTGTGACTACAGAGAATTACTCTCACCAGATTGGCCTGTGCAAATAACACATTTCTTCATCTGGTTGCCAAACGGGAAATAAAGCAGAAGCAAGCCCAAACACTAGGTAACTTTAGATTGCTTTGAATTGTATTTACAATTACTTTATCTTGCTGAAATAACCTTTTTATTTATTTAACACAAAATATTCCATACAAGTCTAAGAATTTCATTTTGCTGTCTTCTTGACTGAGTGCCCTGGGTTCAGCAGTAGCAGTCATTTTTCTTCTTGGTAGCTGGTACAGCACTGTGTTTTTGACTTTTGGCCTGGGAATAGCGCTGATAACACCGATGTTTTCAGTTACTGCTTGGTGATGTTTTGGTCTGACCAAGGACTTTCTGAGTCTCATGCTCTGCCAGGAAGGACAGGAAGCCGGGAGGAAGCAGAGACAGGACACCTGACCCAAACTGACCAAAGAGGTATTCCATACCACAGCACAGCAAGCCCAAGATGTAAAAACAGAGGGCAGAGACCTGGAAGGTGGGGGTGCACTGCTTGGTTGGGCTGGGTATCGGTGGTGAGCAATTGTATTCTTTCTTTGTATTTCCCTTGTCGTTATTATTATTATTGGTGGTAGTAGTGATTTGTGTTATACCTTAGTTACTAAACTGTTCTTATCTCAAGCTGTGGGAGTTGCATTCTTTTGATTCTCCTTCCCATCCCTCTGGGAGCGGGGAGAAGGAAGAGGAAGGAGTGAGTGAGCAAAACTGCGTAGCTGAGAGGCTTAAACCACGACACTGAGGTATGGGTTTACATCAGCATAATCCCAGGTATCATACAGAGCTATAAGAATATAGAGTATTAAAAAACCTTGCCTACGTGGCTGGCAAATGGCCAAGAAAGGTGTTATGGGTTTGGCTTCCCCCCCCGCCCCCCGCAGAGTCTCATGTTATGCCGAGAAAGAGAGAAAAGCTGGGGGAGGGGAGACAGGGCGCCTGACCCGGGCTGACCAATGAGGTTATTCCATACCACAGCACGTCATGCCCAGGAGGTAGGATTGGGGGGCGGGGCTCTCGCGGCACGAGGTGGGGGGAGCGGCGCGTGTTCTCTCTCGGGCCACGCGGTCCCTGGAGCAGCGCGCGGTCTCTCAGCTCGGTTGGGCGGCAAAACGGTTGTATCCTCTCCCTTTGTATTTACTTTGTCATTATTATTGTTGGTGGTGGTGGCAGTAGTGATTTGTATTGTATCTTAGTTACTGGACTGTTCTTAACCCGTGGGAGTTACATTTTCTTTGGTTCTTCTCCCCATTTCCCCCGCACTGGGGGGGGGGGGGGGGGGAGGGGGTTGGAAAAGGAGAGAGAAGGGAAATTTATGGCTTAAACCACGACAGTTTTGGCGCTCAACATGGGGCACTTAAGGGTTGAGATAAAGACAGAATAACCACTCGTCACAATGCTGATTTATTGGCTCTCAAAGTTGTTGCTCTGGTTCTCACAGGTTCAGTGTATGATACTTTACTTACAGCCGGTTCTTCTTATCTTAACGTTTTTCAGATCTGGGTTTTGGGTTAAGGTTCTTGTTACATTGTACTCTATTGCACTGATTTTTAATACAATAGACTCAGTGATCATGAAACTGACCCGGTTTGTGTTTCCAGTGTGGCCACCAACTCTATACTTTGGGAGGTATATAATGGAAGTTCTTAGGAATTACACGTCTCTTTTCACCCCCTCGGGTGGCCAGCCTGTGAAGGAGACATTCTTTTGTGCTCCCAGCGCCCCCACGAGGCTGTTTACAACACTATTTGAGAATCCTGAAGGTTTTGAATGGCCTTTAGATACCCTTGATATCTGCCTGCTGGTGGTGATGGGAATTATCATGTTGGCACACATACTGAATATGTTGTACTCACAACTATTTTGTCTGGTCCGGAGAGTTAAGCAGAGTGGGATGTGGGCCATGTCTGGGGTTAGACCACAATCCAGGATGGCCGAGAGATTTTCCCCAAGGCTGGACAGTCATGAGTGGCAGGGTGTGTGGGATAGTATGGGCAAGTATCTAGGCCAGTGGGCCCCTCCAGGGCTTTGTAACTTCACCAATGAACAAATGCAAAACCCAGAAAAATAAGTAAAGCATTTAAAGGAGGTGTGTGATCATTCTGGTCACACCAGAGATGGACAAATCGTGACAATGTGCTGGGGCTTGGCTTATGCTTACAAAGCCATGTTTAACACTGTCCAGCATCTTCAAAAGGAAAAAAACATCTCTGGATCTGAGGGTAGAGTAATGGACAGCACAGTTAATCCAGGTCCAAGTACAGCAGCTACATCACCACCAGCGACAGGTACAGCCACGACTCAAACCCCAGTGACAAGTACGGCAGCTACCCAAACCACAGTAATAATCACTGCAGCTAAACCAGAGGACCAACTCATACCAGTATCGGTTGCCCCTGTACGCAACAGGAAAAACAAAGAAGAGGCAGGAAAGATGAAACAAGATGAAGGAACGTCACCACCTGGGACAGCATCTGACCAGGAGTTATTACCACATGATGAAGAAGAAGAAGAAAAGAAAGAGGTGACTTCTCTATCTCAGACCTCAACCGAGCTATGGAATATGCAAAAAGACTTTACCCGTCAGCCAGGGGAGCACATCATCACCTGGCTGCTCTGATGCTGGGACAATGGGGCCGACAGTCATGAACTAGAAGGTAGTGAAGCCAAAGAGCTGGGATCACTTGCCAGGGAAGGCGGAATTGACAAAGCAATTGCAAGAGAGAAAAAGTCCCTCAGCCTTTGGAAGCGGCTCTTGGCAGCTGTGAAAGATAGGTTTCCATACAAGGATGATGTTATGAGTCGTTCGGCCAAGTGGACTACTCTAGAGAAAGGCATCCAGTCTCTGAGGGAATCAGCCATTGTTGAGATGATTTATATCACCAAGCCGAATGTTGGGGATATACCCATAGATCCAGATGAAGTCGAATGTACACGACCCATGTGGCGGAAATTTACACAAAATGCACCCCAATCGTAGACCCATTCATTGGCAACAATAACCTGGAGTGACATAATGCCACCAAGACTGGATGAAATGATTTATAAACTCCGAGAGTTTGAAGATAATCTCACCCCTTCCATCATCTCAGCTGTGGAAAAACTGTCCTAGGACCTCCAACAATTGAGAGATGATCTATCCAGCTCCTCACGTGTACCAACACACGCCTCAGCTATTAACAGAAGGTGTCCCACTGTTCGAGAGAGAAGATATAGAAGTTATACACCATGGGCCACCCTATGGTTTTACCTGCAGGATCACGGAGAAGATATGATGGAGTGGGATGGAAAGCTTACTTCAGTTTTGGAGGAGCGGGTGCGAGAACTGAAAAAGAGAGCAAAGGTCAAGTCTGATCACCCCATGAAGGCTGCGGCTTCAGTCTCTGGTGAGCAGGGTCCCAGATGGAGTGGAAGAGCAGATTTTACCTCAGCTCCTGTGATGAAGAAGAATCATCCATCTCTACAAGACGTGAATGACCAATGTGATGACTACTAGAGGGGCCCCGCCTCCAGCCAGGTGGAGGTAGGGGACAACTGGATTTACTGGACTGCATGGATCAGATGGCCTGGCACATCAGTCCCACAGAAGTATAAGGCTCTAGTAGATACCGGTGCACAGTGTACTCTGATGCCATCAAGCTGTCAAGGGGTGGAACCTATTTCTATTTCTGGAGTGACAGGAGGATCCCAAGAGTTGACTGTACTGGAGGCTGAAATCAGCCTGACTGGGAGGGAATGGCAAAAACACCCCATTGTGACTGGTCCAGAGGCTCCATGTATCCTTGGCATAGATTACCTCAGAAGAGGGTACTTCAAAGACCCAAAAGGGTACCGATGGGCTTTTGGTATTGCTGCTTTGGAGACAGAGGAAGTGGAACAGCTGTCCATCTTGCCTGGTCTCTCAGAGGATCCTTCTGCTGTGGGGTTGCTGAAGGTCGAAGAACAACAAGTGCCAGTCGCAACCACAACAGGGCACCGGCGGCAATATCGCACCAACCGAGACTCCCTGATTCCCATCCATAAACTGATCCGTAGATTGGAGAGTCAAGGAGTGATCAGTAGGACCCACTCACCCTTTAATAGCCCCATATGGCCAGTGCGAAAGTCTAATGGAGAGTGGAGGCTAACAGTAGGCTATCGTGGCCTGAACGAAGTTACCCCATCCTTGAGTGCTGCCGTACCGGACATGCTAGAGCTTCAGTATGACCTGGAGTCAAAGTCAGCCAAGTGGTATGCCACGATTGACATTGCCAATGCTTTTTTCTCAATTCCTCTGGCAGCAGAGTGCAGGCCACAGTTTGCTTTTACTTGGAGGGGCAGCCCGTACACTTGGAACCGACTGCCCCAGGGGTGGAAACACAGTCCTACCGTCTGCCATGGACTGATCCAGACTGCACTGGAACAGGGGCAAGCTCCAGAACACCTGCAATACTTTGATGACATCATTGTGTGGGGTGATACAGCAGAAGAAGTCTTTGAGAAAGGGAAGAAAATAATCCAAATCCTGCTGACAGCCGGTTTTGCCGTAAGATGGAGTAAGGTCAAGGGACCTGCACAGGAGATTCAATTTTTTGGGAATAAAATGGCAAGATGGACGT
This sequence comes from Myiopsitta monachus, assembly GCA_017639245.1. Lineage (NCBI taxonomy): Eukaryota > Metazoa > Chordata > Aves > Psittaciformes > Psittacidae > Myiopsitta > Myiopsitta monachus. Next base: position 8,158,229 of record CM029918.1, read on the forward strand.
TGCCAGATCCCCACAGATGTGATCAACAAGATAACAGCAATGTCGCCACCAACTAATAAGAAAGAAACACAAGCTTTCTTGGGTGCTGTGGGGTTCTGGAGGATGCACATCCCGAATTACAGTTTGATTGTAAGCCCCTCTCTATTATGTGACCCGGAAGAAGAATGATTTTAAAAGGGGCCCTGAGCAACAACAAGCCTTTGAGCAAATTTAACGCGAGATAGTTCGTGCAGTAGCCCTTGGACCAGTCCGGACTGGGCCAGATGTTAGAAATGTACTGTACACTGCAGCTGGGGAGAACGGTCCTACCTGGAGCCTCTGGCAGAAAGCTCCAGGGGAAACTCGAGGTCGACCCCTCTGCTTTTGGAGTCAGGGATACAAAGGATCTGAGGCCAGCTACACCCCCACTGAAAAAGAGATATTGGCAGCCTATGAAGGGGTTCGAGCTGCTTTGGAAGTGATTGTCACTGAAGCACAGCTCCTCCTGGCACCCCGGTTGCCCGTGCTGGGCTGGATGTTCAAAGGCAGGGTCTCCTCTACACATCATGCAACTGATGCTACATGGAGTAAGTGGGCCGCATTAATTATACAATGATCTCGAATAGGGAATCCCAGTTGTCCGGGAATTCTAGAAGTCATCATGGACTGGCCAGAGGGCAAAGATTTTGAAAGGTCACCAGAGGAGGAAGGAGTGATGCATGCTGAAGAGGCCCCACCATATAATGGACTGTCAGAAACTGAAAAGCAATATGCCTTATTTACTGATGGGTCTTGTCGCATTCTGGGAAAGCACCGTAGATGGAAGGCAGCAATATGGAGTCCTCAACGACAAGTTGCAGAAACTGCTGAAGGAGAGGGTGAATTGAGTCATTTTGCAGAAGTGAAAGCCATCCAGCTGGCCTTGGACATTGCGGAACGAGAAAAGTGGCCAGTACTTTATCTCTATACAGACTCATGGATGGTGGCAAATGCCCTGTGGGGGTGGTTGCAGCAATGGAAGCAGAGCAACTGGCAAAGCAGAGGTAAACCCATCTGGGCTGCTGCACTGTGACAAGACATCGCTGTCCGAGTACAAAACCTGGTGGTCAGAGTACGCCACGTAGATGCTCACGTACCCAAGAGTCGGGTTACTGAGGAACACCAGAACAACCAACAAGTGGATAAAGCCCTAAAATTGAAGTGGCTCAGATGGACTTAGGTTGGCAACATAAGGGTGAATTATTTTTGGCCCGGTGGGCTCACGACACCTCAGGCCATCAGGGCAGAGATGCAACATACAGATGGGCTCGTGATCCAGGGGTGGACTTAACAATGGATACTATTGCCCAGCTTATTCATGACTGTGAAACATGTGCTGCAATTAAGCAGGCTAAACGGTTAAAGCCTCTTTGGTATGGAGGACAATGGCTGAAGCACAAATATGGGGAGGCTTGGCAGATTGATTATATCACACTCCCACCCACCCGCCAAGGCAAGCATCATGTGCTTACCATGGTGGAATCAACCACCGGATGGTTGGAAACATACGCTGTGCCCCACGCCACTGCCCGGAACACTATCCTGGTCCTTGAGAAACAGATTTTGTGGCGACATGGCACCCCAGAGAGAATTGAGTCAGACAATGGGACTCATTTCCGGAACAGCCTGATAGATACTTGGGCCAAAGAGCATGGCATTGAATGGGTATATCACATCCCCTACCATGCACCAGCCTCTGTGAAAATCGAACGGTACTATGGGCTATTAAAAACTCCACTGAGAGCAATGGGTGGTGGGACTTTCAAACATTGGGATACACATTTATTAAAGGCCACCTGCTTGGTCAACACCAGAGGATCTGCCAACAGAGCTGGTCCAGCCCATTCAGAACTTCTACATACTGTAGAGGGGGACAACGTTCCTGTGGTGCACATAAAGAATTTGCTGGGGAAGACAGTCTGGGTTATTCCTGCTTCAGGTAAAGGCAAACCCACTCGTGGGATTGCTTTTGTTCAGAGACCCAAGTACACTTGGTGGGTAATGCGGGAAGATGGGGAAGTCTGATGTGTACCTCAAGGAGATTTGATTTTAGGGGAAAACAGCCAATGAACTCAATTGCATGCTGTTGTTTGTTATATAATTGTTTTTTTTTATAGCCCATCAACTAGATGTCTTCAAGTCATCCACGACTGACCCTCAGACCATCATCCCAACAAAGAACGAACTTCGATGAAACCAGATGAGTTCTGCAGTAAAGGAACAATCAGCATCAACAGGCAACGATCCAACACTGCATACAGCCTCCCTTGCTCTGAAAGGCTGTTACAAAAGGTGGAGCCTGACATCACGGACTGGATGGACTCAGCAGCTTTATAGGGATTGGTCCAGGCACTAAGGGATTATATCTCTCCATCTTTGTGTGTGTGTGGATGTGTATATATATGTGTGTGTATATATATACATATATATATGGGATGATATTTTGAAAATGTGGGATCTGAGCATGATGTGAATGGTATGGAATAAGGGGTGGATTGTTATGGGTTCGGCTTCCCCCCCCCGCCCCCTCATGTTATGTCTCATGTTATGCTGAGAAAGAGAGAAAAGCTGGGGGAGGGGAGACACGGTGCCTGACCCGGGCTGACCAATGAGGTTATTCCATACCACAGCACGTCATGCCCAGGAGGTAGGATTCGGGGGTGGGGCTCTCGCGGCACGCGGTGGGGGGAGCGGGGCATGGTCTCTCTCATGCCACGCTGTCCCTGGAGCGGCGCGCGGTCTCTCAGCTCAGTTGGGCGGCAAAACGGTTGTATCCTCTCCCTTTGTATTTACTTTGTCATTATTGTTATTGGTGGTGGCAGTAGTGATTTGTACTGTATCTCAGTTACTGGACTGTTCTTATCTCAACCCGTGGGAGTTACATTTTCTTTGGTTCTTCTCCCCATTTCCCCCCATCGGAGTGTGTGTGGGGGTGGGGTGGAAAAGGAGGGAGAAGGGAAATTTATGGCTTAAACCACGACGAAAGTTTTAAGGCTTGTCCGTGGAAAAAAGTTCTAAAGAAGCACTACTACCCACCTTTGTCTCTTATTTTACTTGCATAGTAACATGCCCAGAGTTTCTTAAATGAATTGAAAAGTACTTACTACATTGGCATAGCAAGTTTGATTGCTTTATAAATTGTTTAAATTATTATTTATTATTATTTAAATTATTATATAATTAATTAATTATTTAAAATTATGCCAGTTCTACGTTAACAGTAATAGGTTATTATTTCATTGCAACTAAACTTGGTGGCTTATTAAAAAGATCTCATTTTAAAACAGTTCTAGGTCTATACATTGATGTCAAATGTGTTATTACATTCCTTCCCCATTTCTCAGTTAACTGAAGCTTTCTCCCAACAACAAAATGGTAGTATAATTCAGTCACTTTTATGCCTTCTAATTAACCGGACCTCTCTAGTCTAATTTTCTGCAAATTTAAAAATCCCATTTGTGTGAATACAGTAAGAGAAGGTTGACAACAGGAAGTGAGGACATTTTATTTCAGAGTACTTCATAACATGGACAACTCTATGTTTCCCTCTAATGTAGTTTAACTGCAGTAGTGATGAGATTTCAGCTGGGTATCCCATGTGTAAGGAATGATTTATGGAATGATTAATTAAGGAATGATTAACCCCTGTACCTTTCAGTCAGGAAGACGAATTTCATAAATTTTAAATGGAATCCTAAAAAATTTATTCAACAAAACTATTTGTTGAATTGCCAAATAACTCTGAAGTAGCCACAGCTTAATTTGTTAGCAAGTTTATTTTCTTCCTTTGAACCCCAACTAAACATGTTAAAGTCATGGGTCCAGGCACAAAGAGCTTTTAAAACAACCCTCTGGGTTACACCAGCACAAACTGATCCTCTGCACCAGAACTAACTTGCTTGCTCCAGAAATTGTGTTAGTTGTACCTAGTGATAAAAACTGTAGGACTTGCAACTTTTAGTTGCAACTTTCAACTATGGAGTACCCAAAGACTCAACTTTCTTCTCTTCTCCTGTAATATGTTATAGTTTCAAAGGGCCATAGTCTGTCAGAAGGAGGGAGATAGTGGCTAATGCTAAATAGGGCCTATGGAGGATATTGCAAGGGAGCTATGCAGTTACTTTTAGTCTAAGAAAGCTCTCAGTTTCTTCAAATCCAGGTTCTCAACTCCATAAAACTTTCTAAACCCATTTTTATCATAAATCAAAAAAAGCAATCAAGAACATTGTTTGTATCAGTAGTAGTAGTTCTTTCAATAGAAGAGCTTACCTAGTAATGTGATGGACAAAATCATGTACGAAGTGTCTTTTAGCAACTAATGGTTGCAGTTTCTTAAAATCCTTGTCCAGCATTTTAAAATAATGCTGTTACTGCAGGAAAATAAAGATTGAGATATCCACTTGGAAATCAAAGTTGTAAACCAAGGTTTTAGTTCTGTAAGGAAAGAACTCCAAACTCAAATGTGAATTAAAATCAATGTAACAATCTGCAGAAATAGAACAAGTAAAGAACAAGCATTAGGCTAACTTTGAAAGTAGGGCAGTAACTAAATGTAGAATTCAGCATGATATGTTGTTTCTTAAAGGTAAAATTGTGGTCATGCTGAGATGCACGATTGACAGTGGAAAGTATCTTTCGACTACTCAATGATCAATTTTAACTGGAAATTGGGAAAGTAGCTTTTGGTAACCAAAATTTATGCCTGAAACACTGAAAATAGTGATCAAAATCACAGGATTCAAAGGCTTGAGGTGACCTTAAAAAGTCTTGTAACCCATCCTCTTAGACAGGATCAACTATACATAACCCATTACTGATACGTCTAAGCTGTTCTTGGACCTTCAGTGACTGAAAATTCAGTTTTCCATTGCTAACTACATTCCAAATATTATTATTCTGAACTTTAAAAAGCTAGGACACTATTTTCTTTCTGTACTTGAAGAATAAATATACTTGTTCTTGATGTGTCTTTCCCAGATATGGAGATTAAATTATCCCCTTCCTTTGCAGTTACTTTATTAAGAATGCAAGGCTGTTGTTGTAAACTTGCTTTGTGTTTCACTCTGCAAACTTGAAGAATTTCAATTTAGTGGTTTTTTTTTGTTTGGTTGGTTGGTGGGTTTTTTTTTTTTTTTTCTTTTTTTGTTAACAAGAAATGTTTTCCAGACGTTGCTATTAGAGTCCTGCCAATTGGTTTATATTTTTATTGTAGTATTGTACTTAAACTAAGCACATTACCGTGGAAGAGGTTTTTTTAATTTATTAATAGAGCCAACTTTTTGCTTCCTGTGTCTTATAAGAGTTTATCTTTTTTATTTTTATTTTTCAAAAGCATGTTCTTGGTTATATTTAGATATACTACTTGAGAAAATCGCTTGTTACTCTGGAGTTTTCAAAATGTGGCCTCTTCTGTAGTTTGCTACAGCTCTCATCTGGTTTGTGTATGTAGCTTTTATGCCACATTTGAGCCTGGCAACATACAGCAACCAGGAATGCTGAGAGAGTCCCTCAGCTGCAGTGATGTAGGTTCTGCAACAAATTCCTTGTGCTTACAGGACTGTCAATCAGGTAGTTCAATTTTCAGAAGAGTACACTGCTCAGAGATTCTTCTGATTTCACTGTCTCAGCACTCTAAAAATCAAGATACATGGTGAGTATCCAGTACAAGAATTATTAACCACAGGTCCCTAGAGCGGTCCTTTCAGAAGCTGAACCATAAACTCCTATTGAAAGCTCCTCTAAAATCTCAAAGTATGACTACCAGTCATTGCTAGAGAAAACCTAAACTCTGATTTCATTTTTCTCTTTTCCAGTTAGTCAATTTGATTCTTATGAAATTGAGGTATTCACAGATGATTTCATGATTTATAAAAGGAGAAGCTGTCTCAAAACTTATGAATTTGTGACCACTCCATCTATCACTTGCCTACTCCTTTCCTGAACCAGTCTTGACTATGGATCAGCTGACAGAGGGAGGCTCTTTTTGTGATAGTATGAGCAAATATGAATAGAAATAAGAAAGGTCCATCAGAGACGCAATTTTCATGTTTTGGACAGGGAAGGCTTTAAGTATTTTCTTATGTAAAGGACTCAGATTCAAGAATAAGCTCTACAACAATACCAGTCTTGATTTTTTAATTTTTTTTTAATAATTGAATTTTTTTTTTCAGTGGGAAAGAGATTATATCCTTCAAAGATTTCTAGAGTACTTGAAAGAAAAACCTTGCTGGATGCCTGTAAGAAGGGCGCTATATAAACCTGTGCAAAGCACTGTCCTTGCTCAAATCTCTCATGAAAAGTTGAAGCAGCACTGATATCTACCAAAAAAAAGATCAACAACAGGACAAACTCTGAGTTTGCTGTGATTCTTGCCTGTCATGATGCCAATAATCTGTCTCACTGTTGTTTCCCTAATATGTCCATACTGGTCTGCTGTGTCTTGCCTAATATGCAGATGTTAGGCTCTGTGGGGCAGGAATTAAGTTTTTATACTATGATTGTGCTTGGGATGTCCCATGAAAAATATCAAAAGGTGCTACAGCAATATTAATGACAACACTCCTGTTGCCTATTTTCTGTAGTTCTGCTATGCAGCCAAAGTACTGCCAAATTGATCTCAATTGTAAATGCTTTCAGCACGAGGGATTCCTTCAGTTACATTGTATAGGAAAATATGATCTTTCATGATAATCTTCTTTGCACTGCTGCAATTTGTTGCAATTGAACAAGGCTGTGTATTACCAAGACCCTGAGCATCTCAGTTTATCTCTGAGTTTGGACCTGTTTTGAATGAGGGAAAGACCAGGAAACCTCAGGAGGATTCTTCCACTCCAAATTATGTAAGTCTATGACTGCCTTTTTTACTTTGAAAATACTTCTTTATTTTTGTTCAGAGAAATTTTACTCGGTGGGTTGATATGCTTGCCTTTTCTAGACAAAGGTGTGCTGGTGGATGGAGGGGTTGCTTCACTACTTAGTCTCTCTTCTGCTCAAAGGAGTAACACAGTGGTCATATCTTATAGATTAAAGGACATGAGGGTCCGTAATGCCAGATCCTCAGATCCTTTCATGACTGACTCAGCCCTTCACTCTTTTGAGAAAAGTAAACTGCAGTTTTCTGTGTATTTTTCAGCTGTCACCTTAAAAACTCAATGCCTTAACCATTTGGACACTACACCATTTTTTCACTACATCCTACTACTGCATGGCTTTCTGTATACACATTTTATAGTTAAGTGTCAGCACTGGTCCAACAATACATGCTTCTCAAAACATATAGAACCTCCCACACCCCCTTACATGCATAAGTTCGGTAGCATGCTTGAGTAAGTGGGATAAATAAAAAAATGTTAGTATATTACTGGAAGTTTTTGAAGAAAGGTAAGAAGGAACAGTGAGTGGCCTTAAACAGATCAATTTTTTTATCAATCATTTATTAGGCAAAATGTCAGAAAGGGTTAAAATAAAGAACTCTAAGAACCAGTCAAAGTCCAAACTTTTTCTGCCTGTCAGGAGTACAACTAATGAGGGGCTTTCTGGCGACTTTTGCTTGGGATCCTAGAGATCCTTGGGATTAAAAAGACAAGTGAAAAATGAATATTCTGCTTGCTCCAGTAGTGATCTTCAGACATTCCTAAAATGCCTTGGTTCAAGCCACTTTGCAGTCATTGCACAAATTTAACTTGGAAACATTATTAATGATTTGACCTTCATTTCAAGTTTATTTTGTGCTCGCAAAAGCAGTGGGTAGTGATAAGAAATATTGTTTTGTTCTTACTGGCAATTAGGTTGCTCAGTAGCCGTAGTAGAGTTTACAAGGGGGAAATCCTGTCTAACCATCAGTAAACTGTACTCAGAACACTTACAGCATTTATGGACTGTAATCTTTGAACCTTCCATAAACCTTCTTTTGTTCTCGGCAAAAGCTTTACATGCTCCAAACTAATACTGGGTCAAAAATCTCAAGTTTGCAGCAGCAAAGAGCAAATCTAACACCCTCATTGTGAAAACTAAGTTAAAAATGTCCGTAGAATAAGACTGTCTATATTGTAGGATATAAAACAGTCACATAGTTGCCTCATGGCAGCATAATCGTCTTTTAGAAGGATGTGCATATTCTGCCAAATCCGTCAGGACTAGCTACTGTGAAAGAAGAAGATACAAAAACTGAAAGAAACCAGAATAAATAGACTGGTGTTTTAAAATGCTCTGGCAATTTCTAATTCTCAAAATGAGAAATTATCAAAGTGAGAAAATTTTACCCTGTATTCTCTGCACACTGGCAGAAAAAACACAGGAAGAGGCAGAGTGTCTCAGCTGAGTTACTGTAAAAGATTCTAAGGTTGCCATTCTTCTTCCTTTTGTAGGATTTAATTAAAAAAACCCCAAACCCTTCCTAATGTCTGTGACATACAGATGATCATCTTGCTCTGGTAGCAGCAGCATTAACGTAACTTGTTGCTGTGAGGAGCACTTTTGTATGTTGGGCTCTTGTCCTAGCTGAGCCCTCTCTCAAGCTTGTCTTGTCAGCGTGTGGAATTCCTACATGAAGATGTTTTGCAGTTTCAGTTTCTGTGAGATGCAGAATATACTGGTAGAATATCTAATTGTTCTCTGTTTTATAATATATTTTACCATTTTATGCACGTACCTATCTATACAACAATATCATAGCTATATATAACTATACCCTTGTATTTATGTACATTTATATATGCATATGCATACATGTACACTAAAGACATACGTGTATAAGTATATATTTAAAGGTTTAACACATTTTTATCTATTTTTTATTCTGCTGTAGAGATCTAGCTTTGTTTTGCTTTGAAAATAACTGTATATTGCCATGTTGCAAGCTCAGAGTAAATGGCTTCTGAAATACAAAGTACAGAAAGGGAGACAGAATTTTAATCTGTTCTGTAAGGATTTTTCAGATGAGAAAAATAATTCAGTTTTCCTGTGCCGATACATGTCTTACAAACAAAAGTTTTTAACGATTTCTCTTTGCTTTATATAAGCTTGGTCCTTGGTTAAAATTTACAGTTCCTCTACTGTATCTAATATATACCTCAGTGCTTTGCTGGATCTGGAGCACTGTGCGATGGTACTCAGGAGAATTTTCTTTGATCTTTAATCTTCTGCCCTAGAGCTTCCCACTCAGCCTTTCTGGAGAATGGTTTCAAATGACTTCCTTGTATTGAAGGTGTTTGTGATTGTTCTTTAATTTTGAGTATCTCTCCCCTGTCTTTAAGTTAACCCTTTTAATTTGATCTCCCTTTTATAGACGATTACTGCTTACTTTTCCGTTCTGAGTGAAAGAAGACATAACTACCAGAGTTTATATAACTAAAAATAATATCATATGGTTATTGCAGGATGTCTAATGCAGATAGTACAGTATATAACTGCAGATGAGCTGTGTAACAGTTTTGGTAATGTAGAAGGGAAGGCTTAGTTCAGTAAGACTTAGGTTTTTTTTCTTTATTTAGCACGTATTTTTCCAGGAGAGGTCATGAATCTGAGAACAAATGTGATACATAAGGAAAAATGCCTGTTTCACATCTTAACAACTTTCAAATTATCGGACTTCTACTGTATAAGACAATGAAAAAATGAACATGAGCCAGCAGTGTGTGCTTGCAACCCAGAAAGCCAACGGTATCCTGGGCTGCATCAAAAGTGATGTGACCAGCAGGTCGAGGGAGGTGATCCTGCCCCTCTACTCTGCTCTCAAGAGACCTCCCTTGGAGGATTCTGTGCAGTTCTGGTGTCCTCAACATAAGAAGGACATGGAAGTGTTGGAACAAGTCCAGAGAGGGCCACGAGGATGATCAGGGGACTGGAGCACCTCCTGAATGAAGATAGGCTGAGAAAGTTGATGCTGTTCATCCTGGAGAAGAGAAGGCTGTGTGGAGACCTCCTAGCAGCCTTCCAGTATCTGAAGGGGGCCTATAGGGATGCTAGGGAGGGACTCTTCATTAGGGATTGTAGTGACAGGACAAAGGGTAACGGGTTCAAACTCAAGCAGGGGAAGTTTAGATTGGATATGAGGAAGAAATTCTTTACTGTGAGGGTGGTGAGGCACTGGAATGGGATGCCCAGGGAAGCTGTGAATGCTCCATTGCTGGCAGTGTTCAAGGCTGGGTTGGACAGAGCCTTGGGTGGCATGGTTTAGTGTGAGGTGTCCCTGCCCATGGCAGGGGGGTTGGAACTGGATGATCTTAAGGTCCTTTCCAACCCTAACTATTCTATGATTCTATGATTCTAAGGCACTGTGTATCTGTCCATGTTATGATGGCTCCTAGGGAGTCGCTGTCACACACTGAATGAATTCATTTGCAGTATAGTCCTTGCCCTGGGTATGGCCTCCACATGAGCATGCTGCCATTGATAATGTAGTTGATAATGCAGTCTAAGAAACTAGGCTGTCCCGATTCCTTAGAAATGGACAAATGGTGGTTCCTGGATCATGCCTATTTTGTTTTCTGCTTGCTTGCTTCCCTATGGTGGTCTGCCACTGCCTTTGATTCTTCTGAGCCTGGTTCCCAACTCCAGGTATGCCAGACCTGTGGGTGGTAATGCTCCTCTGTAGAGAGGCACATATGCCAGTGGCTCTTCCTGAACCACCAAGGCTTCCTTCCATCATGCGTAATGTTTTGCAGTGAACTTTCGTTTCACGATCCAGTGGAAGTCCGTGGTAAAAGAGAAACTATGGAAATACTCTCGGGAGCAAGGTCCAGATGCTATGACAAGGGTGCATGTGGTGGAAGCCAAGATGTGCCTGGAACCTGACATGTGCCTGATATTCCTGGCAATGTCATTATGGGCAACATTTCATCTTCACAAATATTTATCTACAATAGTGATTTCTAGTGATCTGATAGTCATTTGTATGTTTTGAGAGAGAAAAACATGTCCTGAAACCAAAACCCCAAACCCCCAGACATAAACAATATAAAAAATCCAAAACACCACGGGTGTGAGCAACCCAAATATAAAAAGGGTAGAAAGATCACACTACGCTCTGTGGCATGTTTTTCTGACAAGTATGTTTTGTGTGTTGTCTGCTTTTTCCGAATATTTTGGGGGTATCATATTGCACTGTTTGAATTGCAAGGCCAAATTAAATATGGGGGAAGTGCTATACTTTCTGAGGAGGCTTTCTAAATCACTTTTCTCCTTAAATAAACATGTATGTACCACTCATCATGGTGTAAACCCAGAGTGAGGCATTCTAGACCTTGAAAAGCAGCCCTCTTCAACTTTCATGCTTACAAGTGCCAACAGCTCCTTCAGGTTTCCCTTAATACTTGCACCTTTTCCTGCCTGTCAGCAGTTTTCAGGCATATACTTTCTCCTGGAAGAGTGCAAAAGGGTGGCTTTTACTTGTGGTCTCTCTGGAATCTTTTCAGAAGTGGTGAGCACTTAAAAAATTTACACATAATCTATAGCAAATCAATATACCAGGCAATGTGTTCATTGCTATTGAGGAAAAGATCCTCAGGTAACAGCTGAAATTTATCGTAAATATCGCTATTACGTCATACATGTATCGCATGTTTTGCTACATGCACCCAATGCGTCTACCTAAATGCATTGGAAAACTTTCTGAGACCTCAGTAGCCAAAGCTGTGGCATGTGCCTATCCCTAGTGATTCAATCAGACACAGAGCATTAGCCAAAAATTGGTCACAAATGATGCTCATACCAAGATTTTTCAACAGAATAATTTAACCTGTGGAGAAATGTGAAAAAGTGAAACTTTTAAAGCCAAACTGCTGCAAAATACCCTAAGCCAACAAAAAAAAAAAAAAAAAAGAAGTTTCCTTTTTCTCTTCTCACTGCTAAACAAATAATAGTCTTATCATGTGTTTTGTGATTATTGAAATGAAAGTTTGGGTTTTTAAACAACTCTGAGATTGTAGCAACTTGATCTGAACTTTTCTCTTTTTAATGATGCAGTGAATTCTAGTATGCGAACTCTGTAAAGTTTTTCTAATGAATGTCTATTTTTCTGTGGAGTGACACAGAATTTACTTAAATGAATCAGGAAATCTCAGCTTGCTGCTATTAAATAAAATCTGCTTTAATGAATAGAGAGCTATCTGTTTGCAGTGAGTAAACAATAAAAGTGTCTTTCTGTATTAACATAATTGTTTCTCCTGTTAAAAAGAGTAAATTTTAAAAAATCGAAAATACCAACAAAATGAGCCTTCTTTCTCATAATCATCTAGATCTTTTAGGTTGTAATTAGATGATACAGCTCACTTGAGCCCCGATAGTTTCCAAAATTGCATTTTTTCTTGTAATCAGAAGGTGAAAGAGCTAATATTAATGAGTTTGTATTTGTGAAAGTCTGCACAAACATGAAAAATCTCCAACTGTCACAGCAAGCAATAATTGGCAGAGAGATGCTTTGATAGAGGCAGGAAGATATCCCTGCTGGTTCAAGACAGGTGGACATCAACTTGAATCCAATTTACATCTTACAGTGCACAATAGAAAAGATTTACATTACATTGGCTAGATGAAAGTGAGCTCTTAGTCTGAGCTCCTCATTTACTTTCCCCGCTTTCATTTTATTTCTTGCCAAGCCTTCAAACTATCTAGCTAAGTTTTAATGAAGATACCTTGTTCCGCTGCTTTTCGAGGCAGCTATTTACTTGACTGAGACTCAAATCTGAGCTCATGCTGGGCTAAAAAAGAATACCCAAACTGATAATTGGACAGACCTGAAATTGAATAGCCTTCTTTATCCACAGCTTGAATCAAGTGAATGTATCTTCAAGTTATTTTCATTTGGTTGCCTGGTCGAAGTCCCTTGCAACTCTTACTGGGGCTTGACGAGATCTGCAGTGGAAAATGCCTGCTCTGAAAAGCACACAGGAAAGGGCTCCTGATGGGCATTTTTGGACTACCTAATGACCTCAGCTACATGTTTAAATCATCAATCTATATTTAAACTGTTGAGAGTCAAACTTGTACTGCATCCTCAAATGTTCTGATTCCAGCACTGTATTTGAGTGAGGGAAAAGTAAGCTTATTCTTGCTCCAGAATGGACACGGAAGAAAAGCAGGTGGGGAGTCTGATTTTTATTCCCCTGTTGTTCCTCCCCCTGTGTTTGAATGAGGACTGATGGAAACGAAAGCTTGCTTACAGAAACCTAAGAATGTTTTGTGTTTATGTTTTCATGTACAAATTCCTATCTCCCAATCAGCAGTGTGAAGTCTGTGAAGCCTATTCCAAATGTCAGGGTTAGTCTAACTTCAGGTACATTATTTGTTAACAAATCAAGTTAACTATTTGTTAAATATTTGATTCTGAGTTGACATTCCTTTTTTAAATAATCCTTCCTTTGCTGATGAGATTCTTAGTCTCTTTAAAAACACAACGCAGTAGATCATCAATGTAAATAAAGCCCATTTTTTTAAATGTAATTTTCTTTCTTACATGATGCATTCAATATCCTATCTTGAAAAGTTCCTTAAAGTGTGGCTGCATGTGATACCAGAAAATAATCTACTAATGTGCATTACTGCATGTTGTTTACTTCAAACTTTCAGGGAGCTTTTATGTAACTTCCGCATGCACGTGAAGTTGAGAGGTGGAATGAATGGAGCTAACAAGTACTTAGAGTGAATTATTAGGCCACTTATATGTCTGAGTACAGGCTACTTTTGAAAATCTTTCAGAACCCTCTGTTTCTCAGGTGAAAATGTCTTCAACAAAAAGATCTGGCAAATATATTCTGGTTCACATGCTTGTGTATTGCTACAGCCTGAGATTTAAACTGTTTCTTCTCTTTGAACATTGAAAAATACTTTCAGATATTCCCATCAGGCAACTGAGTCAGGCTACCTAGGAAGACTGACAGAAAGGTCCATCTCCATCCAGCCTATCCACATGGATTTCCCTTCAGTTTTGGAGTTTGAAGGCAAAGGTGGGTAGCACATTTTCAAAGTTGTCTTAATGAAGACATTGGAGGAAAACACTCCTGAAAAGCATGGCTGCAATGTGAGTTTGGCCTCTGCCCAAAAAGTTAAGAATGATGCAGTCACTGAAACCGGATATAGGGTACCTAATATATGCATTATTCCGCATAGTCCATGGACAACCCCTTTTCCAAGTGTTGAGGGAAAGGACCTGGCTGGAAGAAGCTGCCTCTTTTCTAAGACCATAGCTTTTATTCTTGTATTTCCTGCAGTGGACATGTTATGAGGCACAGCTGAAAGTCACTGCCCTCCTGTCAGATATTTCACGTCTGAAAAGTCTCTCATGACTTCTTATCCAGAAAAGACACAAATTGAAGGCATTTTCTGATACCTTTGCTGTATCTCTGGATGATAGTATGTCGATGAGTGCAGCACTCCCTGCTCTGGAATATAATCCCTAGTTTCTTTTGGAGAATGAAATAAAAAAGGAAAAAGAAAGAAAAGTTGAGTGCTGTAATTTCTGATGTTACAAGGTTACAGGCTACAACCTTGGGAGATTTTACACTAAATTTGATTTTTATTGTTTCACAAAATGAGACCTGTTTTCTCACAGTCAATAAAACTGCAGGTGATACTCCTTTTATAGTAGACATGAATAGACTGTCACTGTTTGCTATAGCAGTTTAACTGCAGGGCAAGCTTATAAGGGTGTTTGTTGGAAAATGCATGCAATCTTTTTTTAGTCACAGGACTATTTCTCTATTTTCATAGAGTTCCCTGGCAATAGTGATATATACTCATCTGAGTAGGTCTGAAATAAACAGAAAGTCCTCTGCTTCTGAAGTTCAAAACAAACTGAAAACAGAAAAACAGTATTGGTGGGCTAAAACAAGAGTAGTTGCAGCACAGTATAAATAGGTAATCCTGAGATTTAAAATAATTTATCACAGAAAATGTTTATGAGTATTATGTAAGTAAGAGCAATGTAGAAGTCACCTTTATCTCTTTGTGCTTTAAATCACATGAAAATTTCCTAGTTTTCAAAATCAGTATGTGGTGTTTATCTTTTGAGTCACAGAATTGCTGAGATTGGAAGGGATTTTTGGGTAAGGTCTAGTCCAATGTTTTTGCTCAAAGTAAGGTTAACTAAAGGTAGTTACTAAGGGCTTTGTCTGGGTTTGGGGTTTTGAATATCTCCAGGGATGGAAACTGCACAATCTTTCTGACCAAGGTGTGCCAATGCTCCAAAACCCTTACGGTGAAAAAGCTTTTTATGTCTAAAAGGAGTTTTCTGTATGTATTTATAGAATCATAGATTATTTAGGATTGGAAAGGACCTTAAGATCATCAAATTCCACCCCCCCTGCCATGGACAGGGATGCCTCACTCTAAATCATATCACCCAAGGCTCTGTTCAACCCAGCCTTGAACATACCCAGAGATGGAGCATTCAAAACTGGTTGGAAGTATGGGCACTCAACACCATGTATGATTTTCTGTGTACAAAGCCATAATTTTACTTCTACATGGACAGAGCAGAGAAATGAACACATTTTGGTGTAATTCCACCTCCAGAATAACCTCACAGGGTCATTCCTTGCTTTGCTCAAAGAAGCTACATTCCCAGGCAGGCTGCGGGAGTTCATTCCTGATACAGTTCCCTTTCCTGGTTGTTCTCCATGACTTAAACCCACTGCTATTCCAGTAGATAGCTCCCACAACCTCCCCATGAGCTCAGGTAGCCAAGACCTGGCCAAACTGAAAACCAAAACCACGCTGGTTCTTACAGATGAGTCTTTAACCACAATCTCCTTGGGTCAGCAAATGGAGAAATGCTTCTCAGTAGACAATACTCCAGCTAGGAACTTCATTAAAAAAGACAGAGAGATCCAAACAGATCCCTTTGTTGGCGAACCTTGATTATTCTTCCTTACAAGGGAGTCCACACAAACAGCTCCATAGGCAGCATGCCATCAAATGGCATCTGCCCCAGAACTGCTCTGAAGCATAATACAGAGTGCCACATGGTGTCCTGAGCCTGCTTGGGTGTATTTTAACAGCAGGGAACACGGGTGAGCTTGTGTGCGCTGAAATGTATGGCCACTGACATTTGTCTTGTCACTGGGCACCACCGAGAAGAGTCTGAATTCCTCTTCTTCATTCCCTCCCATCACATATATATATACATACACACATTTTTATATATATGTACACTCATTTACATATACACACAGAGGTAAGAACACTGAGGCCTTCTCTTAATAATTTTTGTGGCACTTCACTAGACTCTTTCCAATATGTCCATGTCTGTCTTGGAATGGGGAGGCTAGAACTGGACTCAGCGCTCCCAATGTGGTCTTGTCAGAGCTGAGTAGAGAGGAAAGATTACCTCCCTCCATCTGCTGGGAATATTATTCCTAGTGGAGTTAAGGACATTTCTTGCCTTCTTTGTTGAAAGTGTGCAACACTGATTGGTGGTCAGCTCGTGGTCAGGAAGGACCCACTGCTACTACTGGTCAGCACGCACCCTGTCCAGGTGTATGAGGTTACTCCTAGCCAGGTGCAGGACTTGGTGTTTCCCTTTGTTGAACTTCATGAGTTTCCTGTCACCCCATTTCACCACTGTGTTGAGGTCCCTCTGAATGGCAACATGACTTTTGGGTGCATCAGCCACTCCTCCCAGTTTTGTATCATCTGCACTGTTGCTGAGGGTACATTCTGCCCCATTGCTCAGGTCATTAGCGTTTATTGGCCCAGTATTGATCCTCCGGGCACACTACTAGTAATTGTCCTCCAGGTAGATTTTGTGCTTGTGATCCCAATCCTTTAAGCTGAACAGCTCACCTAGTTTTCAGTCCTCCTCACTGCCAATAATCTGTATTTCCTGTAAGGCTTTCTAGACCTGATGCAAACCTTTGTGTTTTTTACTGAAGATACACTCTTCCCCATCCTTTATATCATTAACTGGACAGGACTGGACCCAGTATTGACTCATGGGACACACTTCTGGCTACTGTCCTCCAACTAGAATTTGTGCCATTGATTACCAAACACCTTCTCTCTGGACCTGACCATTCAGCTGGCTTTCCAAAAGTGGCAATATCTGGTGATCCTGAGCATACATCATCAACTTCTTTATGGGAATTTTATGATGGACAATGTCAAAAGCCTTTTTGAAATCAAAGTACACAATAGGCACATCTTTTTTATTTTTTTTTTATTCTTTTTTAAGTACTTATCTATACTGTATGCAGGTTTATAAAATGGAATAGTTACTGGGTAGACCAGGAATCACTAGAAAAGAGAAATAGGGAGAAGAAAAAATAAGAAAAGATTGTCATGGGTTCAGCAGTAGCAGTCATTTTTCTCTCTCTTGGTAGCTGGTGCAGCACTGTGTTTTCGATTTTGGGCCTGGGAACAGCGCTGATAACACCAGTGTTTTCAGTTACTGCTTGGTAATGTTTTGGTCTGGCCAAGGAATTTCCGAGTCTCATGCTATGCCAGGGAGGAGGGGGAGCTGGGAGGAAGCAGGGACAGAACACCTGACCCAAACTGACCAAAGAGGTTATTCCATACCACAGCACGTCATGCCCAGGACGTGAAAACGGAGGGCAGAGACCCGGAAGGGTGTGGTGGTGGACTGGGGGTGCACGGCATGGTCAGGCTTTTGGTAGTGGGGGGTTTGCTGCTGGGGGGTGCACTGGCTGGGTGGGGCTTGGTGAGCAGTTGTATTCTCTTTCCTTGTATTTCTCCTGTCATTATTATTATTGATGGTAGCAGTAGTGATTTGTGTTATACCTTAGTTACTGAACTGTTCTTATCTCAACCTGTGCAAGTTGAATTCTTTTGATTGTCCTCCCCATCCCCCCGGGACTGGGGGAAGAAAGAGGGTGAGTGAGTGAGTAAGTGAGCGACTTTCGTTTGTTTTAGAGACTTAAACCACGACAAGACGAAAACCACAAAGTGTGCAAAAGGTTGGTGACAGCCAGCATGGCTTCACTAAGGGGAAATTCTGCCTGACCAATCTGGTGGCCTTCTATGATGGGGCTATGGAACTGAGGGACAGGGGTAGAGCAGTTGATGTCATCTACCTGGACTTGTGCAAAGTTTTTGACACTGTCCCACATGACATCCTTGTCTCTAAGTTGGAGAGACATCAATTTGACAGGTGGACCACTTGGTGGATAAAGAGCTCGCTGGATGGCCGCACGCAAAGAGTTGTGCTCAGTGGCTCAATGTCCAGCTGGAGACCAGTAAGGAGTGGTGTCCCTAGGGATGGATGTTGGGACCTGTCTTGTTCAACATCTTTGTGGGTGACATGGACAGCGGGATTGAGTGTGCCCTCAGCACGTCTGCCAATGACACAAAGCTGTGTGGTTCAGTTGATACTTTGGAGGGAAGGAATGCCATCCAGAGGGACCTTGACATGCTTGTGAGGTGGGCTGGTACCAACCTGATTAAGTTTAACCATGACAAGTGCAAGGTCCTACACCTGGGTTGGAGCAATCCGAGGTGCAGCTCCAGTTTGGGCAGGGAAGAGATTCAGAGCAGCCCTGAAGAGAAGGACTTGGGGGTGTTGGTTGTTGAGAAAATGAACATGAGCTGGCAGTGTGTGCTTGCAACCCAGAAAGCCAACGGTATCCTGGGCTGCATCAAAAGGAGTGTGACCAGCAGGTCGAAGGAGGTGATCCTGCCCCTCTACTCTGCTCTCAAGAGACCTCCCTTGGAGTATTGTGTGCAGCTCTGGGTTCCTCAACATAAGAAGGACATGAAAGTGTTGGAACAAGTCCAGAGAGGGCCACGAGGATGATCAGGGGACTGGAGCACCTCCTGAATGAAGATAGGCTGAGAAAGTTGGGGCTGTTCATCCTGGAGAAGAGAAGGCTGTGTGGAGACCTCCTAGCAGCCTTCCAGTATCTGAAGGGGGCCTATAGGGATGCTAGGGAGGGACTCTTCATTAGGGATTGTAATGACAGGACAAGGGGTAACGGGTTCAAACTCAAGCAGGGGAAGTTTAGATTGGATATGAGGAAGAAATTCTTTACTGTGAGGGTGGTGAGGCACTGGACTGGGTTTCCCAGGGAAGTTGTGAGTGCTCCATTGCTGGCGGTGTTCAAGGCCGGGCTGGACAGAGCCTTGGGTGGCATGGTTTAGTGTGAGGTGTCCCTGCCCATGGCAGGGGGGTTGGAACTAGATGATCTTAAGGTCCCTTCCAACCCTAACTATTCTATGATTCTATGATTCTATAATTAGATTCTGAAGTCTGAGATCAGAAAGCTCAGTAAAGCATGTAAATACCAGTAAACATCAGCTGGCATTGGCTTATATTTGTGAATCTCATACAATGAGCTCATCATCAGAAATGTTTAACATCTCTGGTGGCTTGGTATTTACCTGCAGGTTTCTGAAGTTTTATCTTCTTTATCCTTCCTTTCATTATTTTGTAGACTTTTTGTTCATCATGTGGGATATTAGGATATCTTGCTCTGGGCATTACATGAGGATCTGAGCTTTAAACCACAACCACAGTACTCCTCTGCATGCAAGATACCCTGGTTTGTATCCCCCTGCAGCATATTTTGTCCTCTCTGATAATTACGGTGGACAGTGAACTCTGTAATTTCTCCACTCTTGATGTCTCATTTCTTTATCAAACTCAGTAACTTCTTGTGGTATTGATTTGGCAATCACTTCTTGAAAACTCTCTTTATTTTTTTCTGCTAAGTACTTGCTCTGTTTTAATAGAACAGGCCCTGTGGCTGGGGAAATGTTGCCAGCTGAAACTTGTGAGACTGATCCACTGTTTTATTATTATTTCTTTCAGCAGCTCTTCAGTATCTTTGATGTTACCCATGCATTTGCATTAAAAGCTGCCACTGATTTATTTTAATAAAATCCAATTATCATTTTTCGTTCCTTGTGAAAAATTAATGGATATTTCCAGTTTAATTGTGAATGTAAGCTCGTGGAAGGAAACGCAACAGTCACTAATGGAAATATGCCATTAATAGTGCCAGCAGCAGTAATGGGGGTTAACAAATATCTAATACTCTTCAGACGTCAGTATCTTATGCAAAACTATGTGGGTCCAAGGAGAAAAGCAGCTGTTTTCAAGAAGCTGTGCTAGGATAATGCTAAAATGCACATGGTTCTTGTACTGTATAGACATGAGAAAAGAAACGACACTTCCAGGAGGTGGCCTCTTCTGCTTTGTAGGGTGTTTTTGTTGAAGCGATCTCTTACAACTTCAGTTTTTCTGTAGTTTCACAAGGAACTAAACTGAAACTTCAGTCTCCTGAACTGTGCATTTTTAAAACATGCTTTCTCTCCTTCAGCAAATCCTTGATTTCCCCATACTGCTAGCAGCAGGAGGCTATGCTTCCACTATTATCAGCATTTCTTTTCTGAAATAAAGGATTAGTTTCTTGGTTCAACTGAAATTCTTCCACAGAGGCAATAAAAGAGAAAGGAAGGGCTGAGTATCTCTCTGTTGCCTTAAATTTGAGGTGGTGTGGACCTGAATAACATTGTAAAGTTATTTACATCAGCCAAACTCCTTTCCAGGTTGGTTGTCTCATCTAAAAATTAATCTGATTGGCTTAATGCTGAAAAAGACTGATTAAAAACAGCAGTAAGATGACACTAGTATCATTTGGGACACTTTAATAACTGAGAGTTGAGACCATTGTCACATATCCCAGCTGAGATCCATTTGTGTCCCCTTTGAACATATAGCAGTAAGCAAAGAAGCCTATCAGGTCTGAAGTATCAAATATATGTGTAATATCAATTTGCCATGTCTCAGTGCTGCCAATGACAACCCCTCCTGCCCTTTGCTCCTCTGCTGTTTGGTTTTTGCAAATATTTTGCAGTGGACCTTAGCATTTTTTTATTAGCTCCTCTCTCCCAAAACCAAAACACAACTTATTAACTAAAGTCTCTATTCTTCTTTCAAGATATCAATAAAGTCTCAAAATGGAGAAGAATACTTTATGGCTATCACTCAGGAAGTTCACTAATGATGGGCTCACGAATGGCCTAGAGCATCACAGAAAAAAAGGTTTGGGAGAAACATTAAACATTTACAGGGAACCTGACCCACAAGACTTACTTAAATAGTTTTAATTGCTTGATCTCTGATCTGCTAAAAAATATCAATTACAAAAGAAAAAGCCAAGAATACAAGAGTAGAAAGAATCAAAGAGGAGAAAATCATAGAACAGTTAGGGTTGGAAAGGACCTTAAAATCACCTAGTTCCAAACCTCCTGCCATGGGCAGGAACATTTCACCCAAGACAATGTCTCCCAGAGCTCCGTCCAACCTGAAGTCTGCCAGGGGTGGAGCATTAACCACTTCTTTGGGTAACCTAATATATTGACCAACCTAAAATACTGACTTTCATTTCCTACCTGGGTAAGGTAACACCCTCCTTCCTTATCAGATTTGCAGGGAGGTTGGTCCACATTATTGTTTATCAATCATACAATTTTATATAGAATCATAGAATTATGAGTTGGAAGGGATCATTAAAAGTCATCTGGGCTAACCCTTGGCCAAAAAGCAGGGACATCCTCAACTAGGTCAGGTTGCTCAGAGCTCTCTCCAACCTTACCTTGAATATGCCTTCATCTGTCATTGCATTACTAAAAAAAACCAAGGGTACTGTTAAGACATCTATCCTCTATTCCTTTGTCTAAAGTACCTCTTCTACCTTACCAGTTTCTTTTTTCTTATACCTTTTTTTTTTTTTTTTGCTTTCTGTGTTCATAAAGTTCTGGTATCTAACAACCAACACACGTTTTTAAACTTGGGAGAGAAGAAACAAGTTTTCTTAAATGAAAATCTGTATATCTTAGAAGAGAATTTAGATGTGACAGTCCTTTTGCCTCTGCTCAAGTGGGGTGGTGATCATTAAAGCTACAGTTGCACTTAAGCTATCTTGTAATATTTGCTTGATCTTAGGAATACATTACTTTTATGGTGTCAAAATACAATATTTCCAAGAAGAATTTTAGATAGTCATAGGAAAACATGGATATGCTAAATCAATTGGTTTAAAGCAATTAAAGAACAGACAGCATATCTTAGTGCTAGAGAAAATAGATTAAAGGAGACACTGTAATTGAAAAAAAATAGAGGTAATTGTGCATTGCATACTAAAAAAAAAGTTAGATATGTCTCAGATATCAGGCACATAACAATTTCAGTTGTTTAGGATGGCTAACTTTATTGCATAGATTTCTCAAAAATGTTAGTCATTGCAGGTAGAAGCTGTTAGTGGAAAATCCCTTGGTCATTGGATTGTTACCTTCCAATTAAACAGTTTGGTGATGCAGACATTTTACGTACTTTTCAGTGATCGACATATTCTGAGCTACAAAGGAATCGAATTTTACCTGTATTAATGCATGTGATGGGAGCAAGATGGAAACCAGCATTTGTCCTTCGATGTTTTTCTTACAAAACAAAGGAAATGACACTCAGTTAACACAATCTGAAAATGAAGCAAAAAATCTTTGCAAATTATTTGGAAAAGAATTGCTGGTTTTAAGAAGTAAAAATGGATATATGATTGAGAGGTATCTATTTTTCCACCACCTCTTATTTCCTGTAATAGTGCTGCCAGAGAGATATAATTTTGTAATAAAACTTCTGTTATGTTTTGGTAGTGGTTAAGTAGTGGTGCCAGCATCATACCACATATAAGTTGGGTCACATGGAAGTGAAAATCGATGTCCCTTTACCTGTTCTATAGGACAGATTACATGTTGCTAGGTTTCAGGCATTCTCTCTTTCCTCATGGTGTCATGCCTCTTTTATAACAGGAGTCTGAGCTCTCAAAATTGTTTTGCATTTCAGGTCCTTTATGTTGTTTAATGAGGGAGACCTATTTTATAGCACTTCAGACTGCATTTCTAAATTCTCTCACTTCATTGTAAATGCTTCTCACTGTACACCAAAAATGATTTCAGAACTCTGTAAGAGGTATAAAACTTCAGGCTCAGTGATGTATTTTTATTTGCTCATCACAATTTTTCCTCACAGAGGTAAGTGTTACAATGCCTGATAAAACAGGTAATACATAAAAAATCTCTTGTATTCCTTCAGTATAGTAAAAATAATACAATATGAAATTAATAACCAAAATTAACAAGAAATAAAATGCATAAGTCATGAAGAAATCCACTGATTTAAAAACTGTAATGAATTAGTACATCAGTGAATATTTGACTTACTGTGGTGGGTTGATCCTGGCTGGACACTAGGTGCCCACCAAAGCTGCTCTATCACTTCCCCTAAGCAACTGAACAGGGGAGAGAAAATATAACGAAAGGCTTGTGGGCTGAGATAAGCACAGGGAGAGGTTATTCACCAGTTACCACCATGGAAAAACAGGCTTAACTGGGAGAAATTAGTTTAATTTATTACCAATCAAATTGGAGTAGGATGATACGAATTAAAGCAAAATTAAAAACACCATCCTCCCTTCTTCCTGGGCTTAACTTGACTCCTAATTTTCTCTACCTCCTCCCCTCTCAGTGGTGCAGCAGGGCAGGGAATGGTGGTTGTAGTCAGTTCATTACACGTTGTCTCTGCTGTTCCTTCTTCCTAAGGGGGAAGACTTCTCACATTCTTTCCCTGCTCCAGCATGTGGTCCCTGCCACAAGAGACAATCATCCATGAACTTCTCCAGTGTGAACTTCTCCAACATGACTCCTTCCCATGAGCTGTAGTTCTTTATGAGCTGTGCAAGTGTGGGTCCCTTTCATAGGATGCAGCCCTTCAGGAACAGACTGCTCCAGTGTGGGTCCCCACAGGGTCACAAAGTCCTGTCAGCAAACCTGCTCCAACATGGACTTCTCTTGCACAGGGCCACAGGAGCCTGCCACCACAGGCTGCAGGGGAATCTCTGCTCTGGTACTTGGAGCACCTCTTGCCTTCCTTCTGCACTAACCTTGGTGTCTTCAGTGTTCTTTTTCTCACATATACTAATCCTCTCCTGGGTGCTGTTCCACAGTAGGGCTTTTCTGCCCCTTCTTGACTCTGTTATCCCAGAGGCACTACCACCATCACTGATGGGTTCAGCCTTGGCTAGTCATGGGTCTTTCTTAGAATCAAATGACATTGGCTATATCGGACATGGGGGAACCTGCTGGCAGCTTTGCAAAGAAGCTGTTCTTGTAACCTCCTACCCATCCTGCCTTGCCACACAAACCAAATACACTAACATACATCTTCAGTCCATTGAAAATAACAAGCACACACTTCAGAATTGGTAGCATAGTGAGTGTGGAATGAATGGCTAAAAATAACTGGTGGGATTATGTCCAATAAATGCTGAAATTTGCTCCCTATGATCAGCTGGTTGAAACTGGCTCACCAGTGGCATTGTAGTCACTGCTTTGGTGGCAGATGAAGGGCTGACGTTCGGACTTAGTGGTTAAAATGCAGTCAATGCAGCAGCATCACATTCTGAAATTTCTGATGAAATGTGTTATGACAAATCCCATTAAGTTGTAGTGCTTGAAATGACTTTAAGCACCATTACCTCTGCGCCATTATATGCTGCTACAAGTGTGACAGGTAGTGACCCACCTTTGCAAGCATCTCTGACTGATGTTTTTGTAACCCTTTTCTGTATAACTGTGCTCACTTGTGATTTTCTGCCTCTTGAAGGGTGTTCAGATGAATGTCTGAATCGTCAGTGTGAATGTTCAAATAGGCAGCAAATGATGTTGTTGTGGTTTAAGCCCAGCCAGTAACTCAGAACCATGCAGCGGCTTGTTCACTACCCCCCCTTCCTCCCCTCACTCTTGGAGGGATAGGGGAGGAGAATCGAAAGAATGCAGCTCCCACGGGTTGAGATAAGAACAGTCCAGTAACTAAGGTATAACACAAATCACTACTGCTACCACCAGTAATAATAATAATATGGGAAATAACAAAGGAAGAGAATACAACTGCTCACCACCTGCTGACCAATACTCAGCCCTACCCGAGCAGCAACCTAGCCCTTCTGGGTAACTGCCCCCAGTTTATAGACTGGGCATGACATGCTGTGGTATGAAATACCTCTTTGGCTAGTTTGGGTCAGGTGTCCTGTCTCTGCTTCCTCCTGGCTTACTGGTGAAGCATGAGACTGAGAAATTCCTTGGTCAGAGTAAACAAAAAAGAGCAACAACTAAAAACATTTGTGTTATCAGCACTGTTCCCAGGCCAAAAGTCAAAAACACAGCACTGCACCAGCTACTAAGAATGAGAAAGATGACTGCTACTGCTTGAACCCAGGACAGTATCCACCCCTTATTCCATACCATTCACGTCATGCTCAGATCCCACATTTTCCAATATACAGTCACTCTTATCTCATGTATATGTACACATCCACCCATACACAAAGAGAGAGATATCATTCCTTAGTGCATGGACCAATCCCTATAAAGCTGCTGAGTTCATCTGGTCCATGCTGTCAGGCTCCATCTCTTGTAACAGTCTTTCAGAGCAGGAGAGATGGTGTACAGTGTTGGATGGTTGCTTGCTGATGACATCATGGAACTTGTCTGGTCACTCCTGAGTTTTTCTGGTTTTGTCAGAGTTCATTCTTTGTTGGGATGATGGTCAGAGGGAAGTCAGGGCCAGTTGCTGGTGACCTGAAGACATCTAGATAGTGGGCTATAAAAGTGCTACATAGCAGACAACAGCATACAATTGAGTTCATTGGCTGGTTTCCCCTAAAATCAAATCTCCTTGAGGTACACATCAGACTTCCCCATCTTCCCGCATTACCCACCAAGTATATCCGGGTCCCTGAGCAAAAGCAATCCCACGAGTGGGTTTGCCTTTACCTGAAGCAGGAATAACCCAGACTGTCTTCCCCAGCAAATTCTTTATGTGCACCACAGGAACTTTTTCGCCTTCTACAGTATGTAAGTTCTGACTGGGCTGGACCAGCCCTGTTGGCAGATCCTCTGGTGTTGACCAAGCAGGTGGCCTTTGGTAAGTGTGCATCCCAATGTTTGAAAGTCCCACCACCCATTGCTCTCAGTGTAGTTTTTAACAGCCCATTGTACTGGTCGATTCTCCCAGAGGCTGGTGCATGGATAGGGGATGTGATATACCCATTCAATGCCATGCTCTTTGGCCCAAGTATCTATCAGGCTGTTCCAGGAAATGAGTCCCATTGTCTGACTCAATTCTCTCTGGGGTGCCGCGTTGCCACAAAATTTGTTTCTCAAGGCCCAGGATAGTGTTCCGGGCAGTGGCGTGGGGCACAGCGTATGTTTCCAACCATCCAGTGGTTGCTTCCACCATGGTAAGCACATGACGCTTGCCTTGGTGGGTTGGTGGGAGTGTGATGTAATCAATCTGCCAAGCCTCCCCATATTTGTACTTCAGCCATCGTCATCCATACCAAAGAGGCTTTAACTGCTTTGATCGCTTAATTGCAGCACATGTTTCACAGTCATGAATAAGCTGGGCAATAGTATCCATTGTTAAGTCCACCCCTGGATCACGAGCCCATCTGTATGTTGCATCTCTGCCCTGATGGCCTGAAGTGTCGTGGGCCCACCGGGGCAAAAATTGTTTACCCTTATGTTGCCAATCTAATTCCATCTGAGCCACTTCAATCTTAGCAGCTTGATCCACTTGTTGGTTGTTCTGGTGTTCCTCAGTAGCCCAACTCTTGGGAACATGAGCATCTACATGGTGTACCTTCACCACCAGGTTCCGCACCCAGGCAGTGATATCTTGCCACAGTGCAGCAGCCCAGATGGGTTTCCCTCTGCGTTGCCAGTTGCTCTGCTTCCGTTGCTGCAACCACCCCCACAGGGCATTTGCCACCATCCATGAGTCTGTATAGAGATAAAGTACTGGCCACTTTTCTCATTCAGCAATGTCCAAGGCCAGCTGGATGGCTTTCACCTCAGCAAACTGAGTCAGTCCACCCTCTCCTTCAACAGTTTCTGTTACTTGTTGTCGAGTACTCCTTACAGCTGCCTTCCATCTCCGATGCTTTCCCACAATATGGCAGGACCCATCAGTAAGCAAGGCATATTGCTTTTCACCTTCTGATGGTTTATTATATGGTGGGGCTTCTTCAGCAGGCATCACCTCCTCCTCTGGTGACATTCCATAATCTTTGCCCTCTGGCCAGTCCATGATAACTTCTAGAATTCCTGGACGACTGGGATTTCCTATTTGAGCTCGTTGCGTAGTTACTGCAGCCCATTTACTCCATTGGTTGCATGGTGCGTAGAGAAGACCCTGCCTTTGGACATCCAGCCCAACATTGGTAACCGGGGTGCTAGGAGGAGCTGTGCTTCAGTGCCAATCACTTCCAAAGCAGCTCGAACCCCTTCATAAGCTGCCAGTCTCTCTTTTTCACTTGGGGTATAGCTGTCCTCAGATACACTGTATCCCCAACTCTAAAAGCTCAGAGATCGACCTCGAGTCTGCCCTGGAGCTTTCTGCCAGAGGCTCCAGGTAGGGACCGTTCTCCCCAGCTGCGGTGTACAGTACATTTTTGACATCTGGCCCAGTCCAGACTGGTCCAAGGGCTACTGAATGAACTATCTCTTATTTAATTTGCTCAAAGGCTTGTTGTTGCTCAAGACCCAATTTGAAGTCATTCTTTTTCTGGATCCAGTGCTGTTTAAATTATACATCTGTCCTGGGTTCAGCCAGTGGTGGTATGGAGCACTACACATAGAAAAATGTCAGAGTCATAAGCAACACTTGAGCATCGCACCTAAAATACCTAAGCAAGGTGTGAAGGAAAAAATGTGCTGTATTATTTTCTCCCTAGGTTGCTTCTGAAGATGCTGAAAGGAGCTGCTTTTCTAACAGGAAGAAATAATATTTCTGTCTGGAAAAAGAGAATATGTGATGAGTGTGTTTAAGCACTACATTGACTTGAAATCGATTTTGGAGATAAAATGACATTTGAATGAATCAAACTACTATCTAACCCAGTGTCTAAGCCAAGATGCTTCCCTTAACTGGAATGACGGAAATACTTTTTCACCATTATCATGTGAAAAGCTTTATCAAAACATTTGTCAGAAATCAAGTCTTTCTTCATGTGAATGTACACCTGGACTCTAATGGAGTCAGTTAAGAAGTACGCTGTGATGTGCCAAAACCACAGGTGATTTTCTACCAGCTATAGCATTTCTGCAAATTCTGAGCAACGTCTCTTTGAAATGTAACAGCAGGTAGTCCCATAAATCTTTGCTACATGAAATTAATCTTGTGTCAAATGATCTAGTCTCATTAATTTTACGTTTTCTCCCCCACATTTTTAGTAATTTCTAAAATTATAGTACAGTACCCACCTGAGCTGCCTATGTGGGATCCCACTGGACTGAATGATATTTATCAGTACCTTAGAAATCATGCTGAGTTCAGAATTTGACCAATAATGTCTGAACAGAAAGCAATTTTCACAGCTGAGGAAAAAGGAAGCAGAAAGCAAATGGTATTATTTTCTGTATTTCTATTTGGAAAGACACAGAGTTCTGAGATTGTATCCAGTACATTTATATTGACACCAAGCACCAAGTGCAATAGGCCAGAATTATAACTCTTACAGAATTGTCTGGTCAGAATTTTTTCTATGGTAAGAAAAAGAGTATCTTTAAAGAAAGAATCCCTCTGAACAAAACTTTGTAAGGTGGCATTTCAAATTTCAAGAGTTAGAAAAGAAAGCACTTGAGCTCTGGTTGTATGGTAACCATTTCACCAAAATGCACACCAAAGTATAATCTTGATGGGATCATCACTGTAACTAATAAGGTATAATCTGTTAAGGTTATTTTACATTATTTCTTCTGTTTACATAAGCTAAAGATGTCTGAAGATACTGTACTCTTGATGCACCCATGGCGAAGTGACAACAGGTTTGGTTTATTGATGGGAAGCCACCCAAGCCTGAATATGTATTAACTGACCCTTCCTCTCCACACGCACTCTGCAGCCTCAGGCTGCACTCGTTTTGTTGCTTTTAAGCCGTTTTAAGTTTGGACAATCCATCATTTTGACTAGATTTCTCTTAGCTTTTGGAAACAATGAGAAAAAGTGGAAGCAGCAGATGGCACATTTTGCTTCTGACTGCTTAGTGGCATGGCAGGGCTTTTTGTGAAAATCTGACTACACCAGCCAGGCTCAACACTATTAGAATGATCATTCTCTCTTATTTTTAGGGTACCCTGGGCCAGTTTGTTTATACTTTTGTACTTAGAGAGTCTTTGTTTTACTAATGATAGAAATATCTGTATTTATAAACCTCACACGAAGCATAAAGTAAGTTGTATATTTCAGCCCAGAGAAATGCCAGTCACATAAATAATGTATTTATTCTTGTACTATCTTCGAATACACTGATGTGAAAAAAAAAATATCTCCATTTTTATGTATCTTAACTCTTTCCTCTGACAGGTGAAGTACAAAATGCAGTATATTTGCTTGGAGAAGTCAATATTTAGAACAGTGTCAGGATTCTACTTCATGTACTAGCCCTCTGGAATCCACTGCATGCCTGTGCAACTGTGCTGATGCAAATATAATCAGCTCTGATATGGAACTCTGTGAAATATTGCTGGGTTATTAAACACTTCTTCCAGAAGGCTTTTTGTACCTGACAAATTTCTGTTCATACATAAGAAGTAGTCCATGCAAAGTAGCCAGTTCAGCAGGAGTTAAGCTAGCAGTGGGAACAGAAAATGGTTTAGTCAGAGAAGATTTTGAGTAACATATTATACTGCAAATTAATGTCCTTAAAGATGTGTAACAAAGCACAATACATTCCTGATTCTTTGTTTACCTTTTTTCCCTAAAAATAATTGCCTGTCAGAGTCTGAAATTGTTTGGCTTCAGATTGAAAATAATTTCCAAAATGTTCTACTCTGTTTTGCTATAATACAAAGCAGAAATAAACAAACATCATCATTTTATCACTGTGTTAAGTTTAAATGCAAATTGGGCCCATGCCAGGGCATGAAGGCCTCATTTACTTCAGTTGACTCGACAGCACAGGATGGGAGTTTTCATGGGGAAGCAGATGTAAAAATCAGGGACTGTAACTCAATAAATTGTACTAGCAAGAATCTGTGGATATCTTCCACATAGTCTCAGAGCTCAGTCTCTTAGATATGTTTTCAATGTGAAAGTTGCAATTAGTATAGGCATCTCTTTTTCTGGCAGTCCACTGATTATAATAAAGAGGTCAGGTTTTGTCAGGAAATATCACCAGGTGTGTCTTGCTTTCCTCAGACAGAAGTGATCTATAAGGCCCATGCTTGATCGTCTTACTTAGCAGGATCTGTTAGGGGTGAAGAAATGTGCTTTTACAGTGGTGTCCTTCTTTTGCTGTAGCATGTCTCACTGGAGTGAATATGAATTTTGAAAAGGACAGTGAAATGAGTGTGTTTTCTGTGAGTCTGTAAGTCTGTGTTTCTTTACATTCATTGTGAACATATGTTGAAAATACAGATTGTACAGACAACATTTCTAGCGGTTAGGGGAACACAGAGATGCCATTGATAGTTTTTCCTAACTTCTTGTGAATTATAGGGATTGCATCTGTTGTCTTGATGATTTCCTGGATTGCTGCCAATGCCGTTTTGAGAATGCTCAGTTCTTAAGGAAACCAGCATCCATGGTTAGCAAATTCGTGTAGCTGATGAAATCCACCTCAGCAGATAACAAGTATTTGTTGTTACATCTGACATCTTCAAGGCTTTGCAAGAGAAATCGACATCCATACCTCATTAATAGTTGTGGCAATTAACACTGGCACTTAAAAGTTAAAGCCTTATAAGTTAAAACTTTGTAGTTTGAGTTACAAGCTGAATGGTCTTTCAGAGTCTAGTATCTTTGTCATGCTGTAAAATGTATTAATTTTTTTTGGCAATTTGCTGGGTAAACTCACCATGTCCAGCTGCTGAGTTCCTCCAGACTAAATTCTAAGAGGAACATCCTCTTTAAGCATCATCCTAGAGAGAGAAGTGCCATAAGGGAAAATTACACAACAAAGATTACTAGTAGTTATTCATAATAAATGTAGCATGAGTGGACTCTTGTATTTACATTCAGATTAATGCCGAAAATTGTAAGATGACAAGAAAAGATGCATGAATGTTCGAGAATGATGCAATGTACCAAACGTGAGCTATATTTGAAGAGCTAGACTTCTCATCTTTTAATTTAAATAAACCCAAAAACATGTTCAGGAAAGTGAAGCATATAAAGCAATTTCAGGATGCTTTTTCAGTTTTGAGACTTATGATATACCAGACTTCACAAGTTCATTAACCCATATAAAGTATTACTTTTATCTTTAAAAATATATGTCACTGTAAAAAATATTGTAAAATATTTGTTGAATCTGGCATAAATATTTTAAAGAAGATGAACACATCCAGACAGATTGCTTGAATGCATTAGAGTTAAGCAATCATAACAGTGACATTTCCTTTTTGTCCTGTAGCAGCAATATAAAGTTTCATAAACTTGTCCTTATTATAAGTCCTCATGCATACTCTTACTCTAAATTATCCATGGTTGATACAACATGACACTGTGTAGAATTTGTATTTTTTGAGGATACTACAGTGGTTCAGTATGTGTCATGGGTTCAGCAGTAGCAGTCATTTTTCTCTCTCTTGGTAGCTGGTGCAGCACTGTGTTTTCGATTTTGGGCCTGGGAGCAGCGCTGATAACACCAGCTGTGTTCTCTTTCCTTGTATCTCTCTTGTATTATTATTGATGGTAGCAGTAGTGATTTGTGTTATACCTTAGTTACTAAACTCTTCTTATCTCAACACACAGGTTTTATCTTTTCCCATTCTTCTCTCCCTCCCATTAAGGGGAGAGAAGGAGTGAACAAACAACTGTGTCTACCTTCATTGCCAGCTAGGGTTAAACCTCAACACTGTTTTACCGTTGATTCCACAATTCCGCATTATTTGTTCCAGTCAAAAGAACTGTCATGGTTTAAGCCCCCCACCCACGCAGTTTTACTCTCTCACTCACTTCCCCTCTTTCTTTCCGCCAGTCCCGGGGGGATGGGGAGGAGAATCAAAAGAATTCAACTCGCACAGGTTGAGATAAGAACAGTTTTGTAACTAAGGTATAACACAAATCACTACTGCTACCATCAATAATAATACAAGAGAGATACAAGGAAAGAGAATACAACTGCTCACCAAGCCCGACCCAGCCAGTGCACCCCCCAGCAGCGAACCCCCCAGTCCCAAGAACCTGATCATGCCGTGCACCCCCAGTCCATCACTACACCCATACCCTTCCGGGTCTCTGCTCCCCGTGTTCACATCCTGGACATGACGTGCTGTGGTATGGAATAACCCTTTGGTCAGTTTGGGTCAGCTGCCCTGTCTCTGCTTCGTCCCGGCTCCCCCTCCTCCCTGGCATGAGACTCAGAAAGTCCTTGATCAAACCAAAACATTGCCAAGCAGTAACTGATAAACACTGGTGTTATCAGGCGCTGTTCCCAGGCCCAAAATCGAAAACACAGTGCTGCACCAGCTACCAAGAGAGAGAGAAATGACTGCTGCTGCTGAACCCATGACAATATGTGTAATAAATGTGATAACAAAGTGAGGAATGATGGCAAAATTTACTTTTTCAAACAGGCATTTTATCTGTTCTATAAAACTTTATCATTTAAAACAACTATGAGTTGCGTCTGATTTTGTTGTTACTGGTATTTCACTCCACATGGCCTCTAGGAAGATTGTGGCTAGAGTACCTTGCACTGTGCATGAAGCAGCAGTCTTCAGATCGATCCAATTTGCGAAGTGCTGGTGACTGCTGTGGGTGTAGCAATGGGAAAACTCCTGGGTTTCTGCTTACTTACATACCAAAGCTGCTTGTCTAAATGGAGGTGTGCAGGTGCCCAAATTCTGCTGGCAGTAACAGATCTTACCAATGCATGGGGGTGACAAATACTGCCTGTGGCAACTGAGAACAGGGCTTTTCAAAAGAGGCCGTGCATAACTCTGGGATGTCCTATATAGCTCTATATCCCTTCTCTCTCCTAAAATGAGTGCCTAATTTACAATTCTGTACTGCTTTTTGTTAGCAATTCGGGGCAATATATGCATTTAAAGCAGAGATAACTGGGAAAACTGTGAACCAGCAAAACACACAGAAAAAGACTTGGTAGAACTTTTCAGGCAGGCTGTTCAGTTTTTGCTTTAATTCTGTGCACCCAGTGCAGGATAAATTAGTTTGGGTTGGTTTGTTTGGTTTTTTTTCACTTTTTTTTTCACTTCCTGTAGCAGAAAGATCCAAATCCCTTTGAAAAGCTGAACACATTTTCCATTTGTTTGCTGTTTTGCTCACGTCAGCATGAAGGCAGAAAGTGTGGTTATTGGAACTGAATCCCTTCAGAGTTCACCAGTGATGTCGCTGAAGAAAGTAGATCTAAATACAGCTGAGCCAGAAATAAGCTTCTCTCACCAGAGGAGAAGGAAGAGCATGGTTTGTGTGAGACTTTTGAAAATTGAAGTGGTCTTGTCTTTTTTGCTTTATCTTGTTTAAAGAAGTGCCTAACTGATTGATTTCAAGAGGTCCTTCCGCAGATGAGGATGTGATGTGTTCCTGAGAACACCCTTTCTTTCCCTATCAGGGAATTTGCAGCTGCCATGTAAGTAGAGTCTTACCAGAATTTAATTTAAATGACTTTATTAGTTTGAAATAAATGGCCTTTTGTGTATTTATGCATTTTTAAGTTGTCTGTCTCATTAATTTGAGTAATGATCCAGAGCTGTGACTGAACCTGTTTTCTGTGTTTCACAATAAATTGAGGCTAAAGAAGAGCTTCTGATGAGCCACAAAACCCGAGCAATGCTCTGACCAGCTGTCTGGCTGCAGCCCCCAGGCTATTTGCCCTTGTTTGCCTATCCCATCCCTGAAGGTAGCCTTGCCCTGCTGGTGCAGATCAGGGCATGAAGCTTTTTTCTTCTAACTTTCCCTTATACTACCATGTTAAAACTTAAACAGGGGAAGTATAGATTGGATATAAGGAAGAAGTTCTTTACTGTAAGGGTGGTGAGGCACTGGAATGGGTTGCCCAGGGAACTTGTGAATGCTCCATCACTGGCGGTGTTCAAGGCCAGGTTGGAGAGAGCCTTGGGTGGCATAGTTTAATGGGAAGTGTTTCTGCCCATGACAGGGGGCTTGGAACTAGATGATCTTAAGGTCCTTTCCAACCCTATTCTATGATTCTATGTCCCATTTATTATTCCTTGGTAAAAATCCTTTTCATGTTATAATAAACATAAGTATTGAGAGTGTTTCTGTCATCTATTGATTAATCAGATTTATCAAGAAGAATGATTATTAGAACATAATAGAGCAATATCTTGACAGATTTTGGATAGCTGCAGAAAAATATGTATTTTGCAAAAATATGTAATGAAATAAAACAGAAAACTGGTACTAGAAAGCATTAGGTTTTGTGTTTTTAGTGCTTCCTTCTGTATTAATGTTTCTTAAAGGACAGGAAAAACTGAAGTTTGACATTACAGCCTAGCGGCTCACGTAACCAGGTGTGTTTTGACAATATGGTTTTCTGGTACACTGTCTAAACTGTCTAATTTGTCTGTGTTTTTCTGCTGCTTTTTTTGTACATGTTTCAGAATGGAATGTTGTGGTGTCTAAAAGGAGAATAGAAGACTCTTGCAAATCGTCGTTGCCACCATCATTTTTTCTTTTTCTCTCCAGTCTATGAAAAAGCAGTGCACTATTTCCACCAGTTCCCTGAGCTGAGCACTAGAGGGCACTGCATACTGACAGTAACTTCACTTTCCAATTTTCAAAAGCTGCGGGAGCATACAGTTCATTTGAAAATCTGCTCTGATCTGAGGCTGGAGGCTATTAGCTGTTTGCCTTATCTATAGCAAGATATATTGGTGTAGAATAGGAGAATGAGTAAAAAACCCTCAACCACTGAGTAATAAGAAAAATACTCTCTATTATAGTAGTGACTATAGATATCAGCAAAATTTATTTAGTAGAATGCTTTATAGCAAATATATCTTTAAGCTAGCATTTTTATTCATAATTTAGCCTAATACACACCATAATCTTGCATCTGTATACTTCTGTAATGCTGATATGCATCTAAAAGCTATTATTTTCTGCTTGGTTGTTCCACTGCTTCCACCACCTTCCTCTCTCTCCCCCCCCCCCCCCCCCCCCCCCCCCCCCGGTACAAACCTCCTAAATGGTTTTAAAAATAAAATGCCTTGGAAACTTCTGTGGACCTGCTAAAGTGTTTTGTAACCTTACCTGAAAGATGTGGGAATATATGCTTTTATTCACACAGATTTGCTTGCCTGTTGTCAAGAAAAATGTGAGTTCACAGGGCTTAGCAGCAGACAGATTGTCTAGGGAGTCTAAAAGCTTCACATTTACCAGGAGAGGATTACAGACCATACAGATCAGGAATGAAATATTACCAGGTAAAGTAATTCACTATTTATCAACTTTGGCCCACAGGACACCCTCTGAAACCATCCTTACATGCTTTGCTTGCCCTAACCTGTAGAATAAGTTCTCCAGAAGTGTACTGAGGAGGAAGAGATGCTGTTCAATGTGATTGAATGGTGTGCATAGTGTCATCTGCAGCTGCAAGCTTTCAGTTAGGCAGGGCTGCTCTTCTGGGGACATACATAGCTTCAATTTAAGTAACTAAATTTTGAATATGATGAAAATGATGAAATGCAGCGCTTCATAGGAATTGTTGACAAAGGGATAGGGATAAACAGAGGACATATCCTCCATCATTAGTAGGATATTATAATAATGAATTATCATCTAGGTAATGAAAAGAAAAGGAAAACATATTTTTGAGACATGAAAATTTAAATGTAGTTCCAATGAAGATGTCTAGAGCTTTAAACACCAAACTGCAGGCAATCTTAGTGCTTGCATTTTCTTTCTATTGCTATTCATTCCTCTGCAAGTGCAACTCTATTTTATCCTTGAAAGTCATAGAATGTCATTCCTAGTATCAGCTGATGCCTCTTTATTACTGGTAGCCAGGAAAAAATATCTGACCGGAAAAATATTTTTATAATATTTGTAAAATATTGTATTATTCTAATTACTGAAGTTACTGTTTGTCTCAGTACAGTATTTTTCCACTGTAACTTAAAAAAAACACAGTGAGTTTATTTTTTTTCCTCTTCTCTTTTTTTCTCCTCTTCTTTCCTTTCACACATACAGGCAAGGATGTTTAGGTCTATAGGTAAAGGTTCTATAAAACACCTTAAGTTTGTTGTTCTGGTTTAGATGCTTTTGTTGTGCTGGTTTTGGATGTCCATCTTGACAGATTTCAAAGAATCACAGAATCATAGAAGTGTTGAGGTGGGAAGGGGCTTCTGGAGGTTTTAGAATCATAGAATCATTTAAGTTGGAAAGACCTTTAGGATCACTGAATCCAACTGTAAACCTAACACTGCTAAGTCCACTGCTGCTGCTGGTCCCCAAGCAGAGCACCAGCTGCCTGTAGCAGCCCTTGTTCCTTGTTTCCTTCAGAAAGGGTTTCTTTTTAACCAAGTACTTCCTCCTGGCCTTCAGGGCTAGGGAGAGGGGTCAGAATTGCCCAGAACAGCCAGGCTGTCCAGGATGCTGGCTGCCTCGCAGAGGTGGGAAGCAATGCTTCTGCTGTCCCCAGGGAGAGCTGGCCTTCCTTGCCTCCTCATTGCCTCTGTATCAGAGAGATGCCCAAGGTCATCTGGTCCAGCCCCTCTGTGCTTAAGCAGGGTCACCTAGAGCTGGTTTTTCAAGACCATGTCTAGATGACTTTTGAATATCTCCGAAGAGGAAGACTCCACAACTTTCCTCGGCAACTGTGCTATTTCTTGGTCACCCTCACAGTGATAAAGCATTTTCTGATGTCCAAAGGCAAGCCCCTCTGTTTCAGTCCTGTCAGTGGGTACCACCGACAAAAGCCTTGCTCTGTCTTCTTTACACCCTCCCTTCAGTTATTTCTGCATATTGATCAGGTCCCCCAAGTAGATCAGATCTATTTTTAAGGCTGAACAGTCCCATCTCTCTCAGACTTTCTTCATAGGAGAGGTGTATGGGAACAGATGATTCCAGAAATACTGCAATGCCAGTGTCTCTGCAGGAGCTACTTCTTTATCCAGGTAATGGTGGCAAAAACTTCAAAGAGCACTTGCAAACAATAGGCAAAATCTGATCTTTTCTAAAATTTCTTGACAAAAAAAAACAAAAACCTACCCAAAACAGAGCTTGGTAGCAGAGTCTGGCTGAACTGGGAAAAAATCCATTTATTGTTTTACTCTTGATCCCTGGCTAGGCCAAGGTAAATGTCATACAAGGTACTGACATTTCAATTTATATTAGGCTATGAACTAGTTCAGACAAAAAGTAGAAGAAAACACACTGAACTCTGTCAGAATGGAGCCTCCAATTGAATCCTTTGTGTGTACGTTTTGCAAATGTCTGCCAGCTGGTACGTTTTTAGTACACAGTGAGTAATATTTAAAGAACAGCTCATTTGCAATAATAAACTAAGAACCGGAACTGACTACTTTTGAGATTTGACATGTAAAGCTGGTATATCGATGATGAAAGTCGTAACTGCCAACACATTCCAGATAAATCAGCAAATAAGATTATATGACTCTTAAAGGTTACAGCTTACTGTCAGTAAAACTAATTACAATTGTAACTGTATAGCATGTTTCTGAGACCCAGCTGTGTATCCAGACATGTTTTAAAGGTAATGCACTGCTGTTTTGAGCATCATTGTTACTTTGCTGGCATTATGTTATCTAGACACTGTTTTCTGCAGGACACAAAACTGAGACTGGGAGGACTGCACAGAAATACACAGTTTTCCCAAACTGAATTGGTTTTTAGTATCATCATTAATACTAAGCATCACATTGATTCTAATAATTATTTTGCTGGACAAGAATATATATGCATATAGGTGTATACTCTAGACTGTACATTCTGCACTCTATTTTTGAGAAGCAAGCATCATTATTACTATAAGTCATTACTCTGCTTTATTGAATTATATCAGACATGAGGCTAATGTAACAATACTTAGAAAATATAAAACTCTTTTATAATTAAAATATGTAAAAACTGTCTGATTAGACGATAGACACAAATTTCACAGGCTATTAAAGTGTGGGTCCATTATTATCACTGATTTTTGTGTAGTTATACAGCTTTAAGTGAAGAGGCATTGACTTAACTAAGCACATTAATAAGCCAGGACCTTTTTTCCCTCCGTAGGCAGGTACTAGAGTTCTGATTTTTCATAATATATGAGTGCAGATGCAGTCCACATCAACGCACTCAGCTTATTTGGGTTGTGCAGTTGGCTGGTACAGTTGTTCCTCTCTCCTCGGGGATAGTATAACTATAAAGCACAATGTCAGCTTTTGTTTTAAATAAGAAGCTCTTACCATTTTCTTTGTGAAAAAATAGTCTTTAACCAAGAAAATGTTCTAAGCCCTGTTACTAGGGTTGAGCTTCTTGCTCTAATGTGTTATTCCATGAATTTCAAGGCTTAGTAATGCTGAGATTCTTCATAGCTCTTTTTGGTATGCTGTTGAACTTTCACAGCATCTGTTGATGCGGGAAAGAAGCATCAATTAAATTCACAGTTATAGGGAGTTTACAGTATCTGGCAACAAGCCCACAAAAATATACTTTTTTTTTTTTCTAAAAGACTAATTTTCAATTGATTTTAAGCTTTACTGCAATGTATGAATACCTCAATATTCTCTATGTATATTAGTATTTTTATTGTCTTTATTTCTCCCACTGTAAAGCAAATGTAAAATCCTGTTTTATGCCCTGAACAGAATGCAGAACAATCACTGTCACAGTAGCTTACTGTCATTTTACTTTGTAGTTGAGGCAGGCTAAGAAATCATAAGCCATACCTTTGGCTTTATTCACATGTCCTTTAAAATACATCAGAATTTATTTCCAGTTCTATGGACAAACTGGAGACAATGTTTGAGATACACTGCAGGAAATCAAGCTTTACAGTTGCACAGATCGAAGAAAATTCCTGACTTGTTGAGATTCCTGTGTATAATGATGTGTATAATAAATTAAAAGAATTATACTGATACTCATTCCAGAAGGGGAAAGCAGCCCTTGGAGCAGGCTTGAACAATTGTATTGGTAAAGATGATGGAAGTGAAAAACTTTCATTGAGGTCAGACTACATGTGACAAATGTGATGTGTTTGTTATGAAATAGGAAAAATAAATTAATGCAGTCACCGAAAGCTTTACTTTCAGCTCCTTACTTAAAAAGGTGTAATATTTAATGTTAATATATTTAGAATTGTAGAATCAACTAAGTTGGCAAAGAACTTTAAGATCATCAAGTCCAACCTTTAGCCCAGGACTGTGAAGTCCAGCACTAAATCATGTAACTAAAGGCCTCATCTACATGGTTTTTGAACACTTTCAGGGACAGTGACCCCACCACTTCCCTGGGAAGCCTGTTCCAATACTTGATCACCCAGATACGATGCAATATGATAGATTTTTAAAAAGTATTTTGGAACAAAATTTTGCGCTGGTGTTATTGCTATGTGCACCTACAAAATTGTGTCTGTGCTTCCACACACATCCAAAATTCAATGCAATTAATATAATACGTATCAATCACATTCTTAATTTGTGAATCATCATATTCATACATGAGTCTTCTCTTTCACACAGCTATTTTTGAGTTCTTTTACCTATCTCCTTTTTCACCTTCTATCCTTTTATATCACTGTGTCTTTTCATGTGTTATTGTTTTCACTGACCCTATTTTTTACCTTTCATATTTTTGACATAGCTTTTTGGTCCCTTCTAATGCTTTGTTTTCAAAATATATCACACACAGCTTTAAATTTAACACAAAGAACTACTCAAAATCCAGAGGAAACAATTGCTAATGCTTAGGGTATGGCACACAAATACTACCAAAGTTCATTTAGTTCTTCAAGCCTGTATTTAACAAATTCCCTTTAAGGAATTCTTTTTGAGACATCCAATTTTGTGAAGGTATAGTGGTCATTAGGAACAAGGGTCAGGCTAAAGTAGTGCCAGATAACACACTTTATATTTTTTGACAAATCAAACAAATTGAATAGTTCTAACTGCCCTTCATTCTCTTCTATTGCATAGAATCACAGAACGGTTTAAGTTGGAAGGGGTCTTACAGATCACCTAGCTCCAACCCATTGCCATGGGCAGGGTCACCTTCCACTGCACGAGGTTGCTCAAAGTCTCATCCAATTTGAAGAAATGACATCTGATACAGCTCCACTTAGTGCTTTTCAGGCCAAACCTGGAATACTGTGTTCAGTTCTGCTCTCCACTACACAAAAAATATGCAGACAGGCTGGAGAGAGTCCAGAAATGGGCCAAAAAGATGATCAAAGGATTGGGAAGTTCTATGAGGAAAGGCTGAGAGAAGTGGATTTCTTCAGCCTTAAGAAAAGAAGGCTTAAGAGAGACCTTATCACCATGTTCCAGTATTTGAAAGGTGTCTACAAAGAAGATGAAAACTCATTTTTTACAAGGAGTCGTGTGGAAAACATGATGAGCAATGGGTATAGATTACTCCCAGTGTGATTCCAATTGGACACAAGAGTAAAATTTTTCACAATGGGAATGATCAATCAGCCATTGGAATAATCTCCCCAGAGAAGGGGTGGATTTCCCAGTGATGGACAATTAAGATTCAGATGGACAGGGTGCTGGGCTATCTTTTCTAGACCCTGCTTTTACCAGGAAAGGTTGGACCAGATGATCCTTGAGGTCCTTTCCAAGCTGGTGTTCTATGATTCTGTGTTTTGGTTAATCATATAATGTTACCAGACAGTCATCCTTTTAAAGCGAATAAACTTAAGTTATAGAAACCAGTTCTGTATGGAATAAATGGTAATCATAATCTTGAATATTGTTTACCCTTACTGGTTGATCTTAGAAATATACTAGGCTGCTTTTAATGGCATCTAAATTGCCATTCAATTTCTGAAGTACAGAAAATAAGGTGATATATACAAAGCCCCTCTATGCATTACTTGTAAGTAATTCAGGTGTGATAAACAAGAAAACATTAGCAAGACAACACTTCTGAGCAGAAGATGGATGATGATATTGGCAGCCATTTAAATAGTTGTAAAATGTGTCTATCAAACAGAATTGTTCCAGCCCTGGGACCATTTTACCTGCAAAAGTGGGCAAGTAAATCACATGAGACAGATTCCATTGACTTTGCAGGAAAAGAAAAGACAAGCCTTTTTTATTGCTATTGATGTTTGCTCTTATTGACTGTTTGCCACAGACTCAAGTACCACTAGACACATAAATACAAGGAGAACCTTGTGTGTGTCCTTTATCTGACTGGGGGAAACAATTTGCAATTTACATCCAAGGGGTCTGCAGTGTTCTTCAACACGCAGAACAGTTTGAGTGTGCTGAAAATCAGTTCAAATAATCCTCCTGTCCTACAAAGTCCTTGCTGAGTTCAAAGAGAATGTTTTCCTTTATAGTGCAGAAGAAAACATATGACACTCCACTACTGTGCTTTCACTGCCTGAGTTATTTCTGAACTTTCCTAAGTCATAGCCTGGTTTAGTTTGTTAATGTTACACTTTGTGAAGATGCTAGGGCATGGGATCACCTTAAAAAAGACTGTTGCAGGAATTTCCTCCCTCATATCTTTTTGTGGGAAAAAAAAGCCCTAATAAAAAGTATTCAACAGGAGAAGGAAAAAAAAAATGTAACAACCTGGGTGATTAATAGGAAGAATCTTTCTGAATGATCAAGATGCAACTCAAAATCCATTAAAGTAATACAACTCTCAGCTATCATATCCTTCTCTAGAAAACATACAGGAGCTCACGGTTCCAGAAGGGATAATAGACTTAAGCTAGTTTAGCTCTGGAGGTAACAATCTGTGATTGGTTACCAGCGGTTTCCTGTCCAGACCTCTCAAGAGGGTCATTACAGTGAGACCAACTGGGGATTGACTAATAGCAAGTAGAGCCAAGACCACAGTTGAAGTTCTTGGAATAAAAGTATGTTTTTGAAATTAATAGCTTTCTTAATTAATCATTGTTTTACATAAGCCTCAGCTTGTTTCAGAAGAGCTTTACAAGTGTAAAACTTACCTGTGTTACCTGTAGTAAAGCAGTTATGGCATATTGCATGCTATACAGATATAATATGATAACTGAAATATAATTTACATAAAAAGCTGAATTTTTTACTTTTTTTTTGTGATTTATTGATTGTCAAAGCTTAAGCACTTGAAGTAAATTAAAACTGAAAAGAGATTCCAATTCAACTTTCATTTGCTGATGAAATATTGCAAGCTTTATGATGGAATATAGTGAATCATTACAAAGCATAATGTAAGCTGAGATTTGTTAGCACTGTTAGGCAGCCAATACATGTCTTCTGGGTAACTGAAAATAAGTATAACATAACCCCAGATACCACAATGCAATAAATGTAAGCAAATTGCTTCCCTTTTTTAATTTTATTTATTTTCGTTTTTTAAATTTACACTGTTGGTGTAATAGAGATGACACAATAGGAAGAATAACTAGTCCAGTCAGGCCCAATTTTGTTAAAATCAGTAAAAAACATGGGTTACTGTGAGAAAAAGAACGTGCAGGTTAAGGCGAGTTATCTGAGCTAAAGTGGTTTTCTCCTCTGCAGAGACACCTGGCAAGCATGCCTTTGTGTTTAAAAAGAGAATGAGTAAATTTCAGAGGGAGTGTGATTTTGTTACTGTAAGAATTATAAACTGAAACCTTGAAAATATGGAGTTCCATTTACTCCTGCAAGGCTACACTCCATTGACTTCACTTGATACTTGCTTTACTGAGAGTTAGTCCAATAGATTTTAATGCAGACTATGTAACAGAAAAAGAAATTGATTTCTGCAAAGCTGATGATATAATGTTGTTTTAAACACATAGGATGAATTGAAATTCTTTCTCCCTCCGTCTTTCTCTTTCCATGCAAATGTTTAGATGACACTGGTCTTTGCCATGTTCAATCAGCTCACAGTTGTAAGTTAAGTGGCTACTCTTAAATTGCTTTTATTTTTGGCAATCTGTTTGCTTGCCTGTCACTGGTAGGAGAGCTTTCTAGTCATGCCATTCTATTCTGAAGAGAATCTAGAAGAGGTATAAATAAAAGATGGCTCAAATCATCTTGCAGATGGTGTTTGTCCCAGATAGGATAGTATCTGGGGCATTTGTCATTATAAGTAGAAAAGGTTTATGGCCGTAAGAATAGAGGTCAGTGACTGCATATACTTCTGCATTGCACATAACCATCATTTACAATCTCACTGGAGTGTGAAATGGTAGTCAGATTTTGTTGGTTTTGTTTTACTTGGCCTCTTCTCATTTAATAAAGTTTATGTACCGATACAAAGACTGCAATGGAACTTTCAGATTTCTCTTTCAAGTGATGTGTCACTATGCTGTTCTGCAAAGGTGAAACGCTCAATGTTTTGCACTGTTCTGCCTTGGGGAGTGAAATAATAAAAATCCCGGGTTGTTAGACTGAGCTTTTATGAGCCTCCAGGTATGTCAATGTTTCACATTTAGCGCAAGTCTCAAAGAAATATCTATTATATGTTCAGCTGATAAAGTCAAAGAGGAGTGGATACTGATTGAGCAAATGAATTAGAGCAGCCTGAGGCTTGGGAAGATTTCAATGCTGCTATTCTGTGTGCTGTTTAAGCTAATGATGTTTGTGCAGGTATATCTGGGTTTGACTAAGTATTGACTGAAGATAGCAGGATCTCCTCTGTCAAGTTTAGTGGCATTTCAAATTGGCTCAAAACTGAGACGGGAAAAAGCCAGTTGGGGAGACATCTTCCTAGATGTTTTCATTGCTTACATATGTGTGTGGTTTTGTATGTAGAAATATATAAAAAAATGAAATCTGTCTTTATTGTTTGTATGGAATCAGTTGGCTGATCCTCATAAGAATATATATTATTCTTTCTTGCCTCTGTTTTTTTTATGTATCAGATTTTTACTAATCATAGTAGTGGTAAGTCTTAATAAATTGAAACCAAATGCAGCATCATAGCAATAAGTGTTTGTGGATCTTTATGTGTGTACACTAAAGGGGTTGTTTGGGCTGCTCCATTCTTACATAGGTTAGTTGGGAGCCTGAATGCTATGCATAAAGATGAAGCTTCCTGAAAGTTATCTTCTCAATCACATAATCACCTTTCAAAGACTTGCTAATGTACAGTACCTATTGCTTGCCAATTGAAAAACTTGACATAAACATTTGCATTTTAGACCTTTGCCAATACTTGACTTCTACATTCTTGCTTGTCATACCAGCAGAGCTGTACACTGAAATTAGCATAACTGCAAATGTTCCAGCTGGGCTTGTAACAGAGATTTACAAGTACCATTTCAGCAAGCAGTGGCTAGAATCCCACTGAAGTTTTTCTAAAAAGACAAAAAACTTATATCCAGCCCCTTTCCCTTGTAGGTCAGAAGATAGATAGTGAAATGACCTAGAAACTCCCTGAAGAAATGAGTCGAAAGGGAAAACTTTCTATTCTGATCAGGGTGGGTACAACCCAAATAAATATTCTATGGGAGAAAACAAACTAATTAGGAATTTTGCAGCAGAAGACCTGCAGTACCTGAGAGGCCCCTTCTATCGAACTGCACGTTGCTTTGCCACATAGATCTTCCCCCTAATTGTGATGATTTATTTTTATTCAAGAGCAGTTAAGCCTCATTGTAAAACTGCCTGCTCGGCGCTGCCCTTGCCTGGAGGCTGCTAGGTCTTAAACCTCAATATATTAAATAAGAAATTGTAAATAGTGGCATGAAACCTTGGAAGAA
Source organism: Myiopsitta monachus (assembly GCA_017639245.1). Taxonomy (NCBI): domain Eukaryota; kingdom Metazoa; phylum Chordata; class Aves; order Psittaciformes; family Psittacidae; genus Myiopsitta; species Myiopsitta monachus. The sequence continues at coordinate 8,203,111 of CM029918.1, forward strand.
TTAATGGGAAGGTAAAGGAAGCATTATAGTTTAAAAGTGGAAGCTGTAAACATGAGCACAGGTAACCTCTGGAACAGAAACTTGTATGGGAAAATAGAATCTGTGGGGCCATTTTGTTACCCCTTTAATAATATAACTACAAACCCTAGAAAATCACATCCATTTAAAAAATATTTGGAAAGTTTTTTATTTCCCAAATAGAATCATAGAATAGTTAGGGTTGGAAAGAACCTTAAGATCATCTAGTTCCAAACCCCCTGAAATGGGCAGGGACACCTCACATTAAGCCATGCCACCCAAGGCTCTGTCCAACCTGGCCTCGAACACCTCCAGCGATGGAGCACTCACAGCTTCCCTGAGCAACCCAGTCCAGTGCCTCACCACCCTTATAGTAAAGAATTTCTACCTCATATCCAATCTAAACTATCCCTGGTTAAGTTTGAACCCACTACCCCTTATCCTATCACTACAGTGCCTAATGAAGAGTCCCTCCCCAGCGTCCCTATAGGCCCCCTTCAGATACTGGAAGGCTGCTATGACGTCTCCACGCATCCTTCTCTTCTCCAGCCTCAACGGCCCCCTCATCCTCATGGCCCTCCCCCTGGACTTGTTCCAAGACTTCCATGTCCTTTTTATGTTGAGGACACCAGAACTGCACACAATACTCCAAGTGAGGTCTCTTGAGAGTGAGTAGAGGGGCAAGATCACCTCCTTTGACTTGCTGGTAATGCTCTTTTTGATGGAACCCAGGATATAGTTATTCCTCCTTTCAGTGACATAATATTTTCTGTGAGGTGAAAGAGCTCTCCTCCCCCCTGTTCCCGAAGTCAGTTAGGCGATAAATATATCAAAACCTTCTGAAAAGACCTCACAAGCTTTGTATATGCCTTGACTTTACAAAAGAGTCAGCTAGTTATGCCTTCCATGAATTTCAGCTCAATTAGTGCATGCAGATTTGTTGATGGTTTGTTCAAATTTCTTGTCACTGCAATGGCTCCACAATCAAAAAGATTATGCAGAGGACATTTTACAAAAATGTTGTTATAATCTAACTCGGAATTTCATCTCATACGGAGTGAGAAGGGGTGACTAAATGTTTATTGATGAGGGATGGTGCCAAAGCAAGTTATGCAAAATTACAGAGCAGCTTTGGGTGTTGTGGGTTGCCGTTATGTGTGAGACACTTCAGGGCTGTCAAACTGTACTTCCTATGTCAGAGGTGCCTCCACCTCGTCTCAGGATTAGCTAATGGAAGCTAGTGGGTAATGCTGTGGCATTCTGTGAGAGCCGACCTGCACCCAGAGGACAAGGGTCTTCCATGGGGGCAGGCTATATCTGTGGCTATTGTTACCCTTGGCGTACAACTCAGTGCAGCTTAAGAAAGCAAGTTGATCCTTGATGCTGTCCTGACTCTTTAGGTGGTTGAAGAAAAGACCACTGTTGCTCCTCCCCTGTCCTGCCTTATTAGTTCTTAGCTTGGATTTGAGAAGGGATGAGTTCATGACACGTGGAAAAGTTAAGCGATGCCATTAAGCTGCCTTCAGATCAATAGCTTTCTATTGTAGCAGGGCTGTTGTAGTGAGATAAAACTGTTAGGAATAAACTGTGATCTCTTAAATGGAAAGACTGATTCAAATTTTTCCTGTGAATATAGTAAATATAATAAAATACAAAAATATGTTACAAGAAATATTGCAATCTACAGAAAACTGCAGTTCTTAGTTTAAACTTTATTAACACAAAAATCAGCCTCAGTAATGCTGAAACAGGAGATAAACCAGTGACAGGTTTGGGAGACCAAACTGTGATGAAATATGACATTAAAGTTGGGGGCAGTCACATAAAAAGGAAAACAAAGATAGCAAATACCAAAAGAAGAATTGTTAACTTACACAAGAGGAGACAGAGGGAGCTGTAAGAAGTGAAAAAACACATGCAGGAAAGAAAGTGGCCACAATGTTAAGTAAGCACATGCTTCAGAGATTGAAAATGATACTTGAAAATAGAGAGAGAAGAATTAAAAACACCAATATTAATTCATCAAGGGAAACCCGTAAGTAATCTGTGGTCAAAATGAGGCTTAGAAAAGTTTCAAACACCAGATAAGAAGAGGACTGTTGAGACTAGGCAATGGAACAGAGAATCAAAGGTGAAGACTGATGCTAAGGTTTCTCATGAGATTAGTACTTTAGTATAGAAATTTTTAATTACGTGAGGTACAAGAAATTGTGAGACAACAAATATTTAATAAATGGCCAGCATTATTTATTCATAGAGAGCAGAGCCAATGGAAAAGGAGAAAATATTAATTAATTTTTCACTTCAGTATTCCCTGCTGAGTATGTAGAGCAGATGTTAAAGGCAAACAAATCTCTTACATTGCAAATGGACTTTACCATAGACAATTATATTCATAGAAAAGGAGTAATATAAAAACCTGGGTAGTAGTCACACAAACTCATGCCCCAGGCCACAAAGCAATCTGTAATTCTGATTTCTCCGGCAAAGTAGGGTTTATTTTATCAGTATTTATATTGTAATAGTTCCATGTACAAAATTCTGAACAGACATTAGTGGCCTTTGTTGAAATCCCTTATTATCTCAGGATTTGTGATGTATCCCTGAGCCATTGTTTCTGAACTTTTCTGGAATAAAGCTTGATTCTGCCGTATCTTCTCTGCCCCTTCTCCCACCAGGTGCCATTCCCTGATCTCTTCTTCAATCTCAACTTTTATCACTCCTGTGATTCTGTTGCTTCTTTCTTGCTTGTTTTCTTCCAGAGGCAAAAGCACAAAGAGGTTAAATAAAACCCAGAATTTGCATCAGACACTGCTATATATCACGCCTTGCCTGTAATGTACCTCAGAGAATCCTTTATCAACCTGTGTAGTGACACTGGCCAGAAGCTTTATTCAGTAAGACAACATCATTGACTGATTTAAACTGGAAGCTGAAAAAAAAAGTGAGAATTACAAATCTAGGCCTGTATATTTATCACTATCTTGCCCAGAATTTAAGATGAGAAAAAGATTGGAAAAATATTTTAGAGTTTTTTTGAGAAGTTTTTCAGAAGTTTCAGAAGCTTCTGAAAATTAAAAAGGAAATTTCATTATTTAAGAAGATACCCAGCTGCAAGATACCAATCTGAAAACAGCAGTAGTTGGTAGGGTTTCTGTAAGCTTGGGATTGAGTCCCAGATATCACTTGTCATATAGAACACAGGTTTCCAAGGAATCAGCTGTTAGGAACATAAGAACTGCTCAGTATTCAAGTCTTTTAGATCTTCCCTCAGAGGATACAGGCAACAAAGATGTTAGATTTTTCAGTTGCAGACTGCTTCCTGATGAATAGGAAGTACTTACATAGGAACTACTGCTGAAATGTGTTTTGGAAATGATTCCCTTGATAGCAAGAACTTGAGAGCTGTTGAAAATTACGAGATAATACATCAAAATAAATTCTGCTATGAGGAAAGTCAGAAAATCAACTGAAGCTCGGACAAACTGAGATCAGTCGTGTTTCTAGAGTAGAAGATAGATCCCACCTGTTCCAAAATTTTGCTTTCTCCTCTTTGTTTGGATTAGTTCAGCCTGGTGGCATTCCGAAAATGACAACTGTGCCTAAAAATAGAGTTTGGGATATTCATCGAGTCATTAATTGCATAAACATCATCAGTTACTGATTTTTCTCATGCACAGGGGAAGAGGAAGAATTTATTCACCAGAGAAGTTAGAGGTTACACAAATTCTAATTTCAAATGACCAAAGCATCTTTTGTGATGCTTAACTAAATAGTACCTATTTTATCTGGAGCAATAACTGAAGCATTCACAATACTTAATTCATTATCAAAACCACAAAAGCACTGTAGTATTTGGTGATTTTTTTCTGGAATAGTGGGTATGAAAAATACTTGGATTTGCTGTCATTGCTCTATTACTCTATAACAAACTTTGCAAGAGAAAGTAAAAACAGTTTTAAATAGCACATACTATGCCATTTGAAAACTAAAGCTTCACAGAGAGAGAAGCCCATTAAGACAGGATTTTATATAAGTTTTAGAAACTTGTTGAAGTTCCTAATTTAACTGTAACCTTTCCTCAGCAGTGAGAATCAAGTTTAAAGAGGACCTTAGAAATCCAACTCATTTTCTTTTTTTTCCTCAGCAAAACCTGTAGGAGGTTGAAGAAACATTTTTCCTTAGTCAAATGTTCAAGAACAAATCACAGTGTAATGGAAAGATGTTTAACAGGCAAGGAAATTCACTAAAACTTTACTCATATCATAACTGTAATAAAAAGAATAACATTTTAACAGGAACTTGTCATGTTTTGCAGCTCTGAGGGGACAATAGACAGCAGACCAATTTTGAAGGTTCCATAAACCAAAGATTTTAGGTATTTTAGACTGAGTTCTGTCAGAAGACCCATCCAGCTAGCTCTATGCTTCCTTTTGCAGATCTGTGAGCCTTAGAATTTGATCACATTTCTAAGAAAAAGTATGCTTGTTCTCCTTTATCGTAGTCTGTTTTAGTTTTAGTTATATTTTTTCCTTTCCTTCAGAGTACATTGTCCTCATTAGTTGCAAGATAAAATTTGAGCAAAGTAGATCTAGCAAGCATAAATAGATTTTTAAATTGTCAAACAGCCTCCTCTTATTTTACTCTTTAACATCACCTTTTCAATATATAGTTGTTACTAAACTATGGACTCTACTGACTTAACTGATGGTCAGACACTGTTTAGTTTATGTGTAAAGTATGTTTACTTCTTAACAGTTCCCTTTTTCTCTTCCAATTTTCAGTTGCTCAGTTAAGTAGTGATTTGGCTATTCTTCAAATTTCCTTTCAGCCTCTGCAATTGCTCTATTAGTTATCACACAGTTCAGGTTTTCTGCTGTCTTCATTTTTGTTTGGCTATCCGAGCACATACCTTTTTTGCCCAAGAAAATTAGGAGAGCTGTTGTGTTTTGAATACACAAATATTTTTACTGTTTTGAGAGAAAAAAAGGACCTTTTTTTTTTTTTTCTCTCCTCATAACTTCTGTTGTTATCAGTGAGGTTTAAATAACTAAATTCATACTGTGGATAATAGCAGTTCTTACTTTTTTTGCGTGGGCATACTCCTTTGGATGAATTCCTACATAGTTCTCATCAGGAATGATCAGACCTGAATGGCACCATCAGAATATTAGTAGCAGAAACAGGTGACCAGATATCAGCTTTTTCCTAGCTGACAGCTGAAACAACTATCAGGTAGAAAGATGTGTACAACTAACTTGAATTGAAGGTCTGATGTGCCAGACAAGATTCTGAAAACTGAACACTGAGTGGGGATGAATAATATGGAATATAGAGAAACAAATAAAGCTGCTAACATAGAAAGTTTGGGGTTTTTTTTTGGTAATATATTATAGTTCTTAAAAGTTTCTAGCTGAATAATAATTGCTAGCAAGTTCTGAAAAGATGACCAGTAATACTGCAAAAGCCATTCCTTGATTACTTGCCTGGGAGGCATATCTCTTTTTTAGTTTTACTCAGTGATAGCTTACTTAGAATAGAATCATAGAATAGTTAGGGTTGGAAAGGACCTTAAGATCATCTAGTTCCAAGCCCCTTGTCATGGGCAGAAACACCTCACACTAAACCTATGCCATCCAAGGCTCTATCCAACCCGGCCTTGAACACCGCCAGCGATGGAGCATTCACAACTTCCCTGGGCAACCCATTCCAGTGCCTCACCACCCTTACAGTAAAGAACTTCTTCCTTATATCCAATCTAAACTTCCCCTCTTTAAGGTTGAACCCGTTACCCCTTGTCCTCTCATTACACTCCCTAATGAAGAGTCCCTCCCCAGCATCCCTATAGGCCCCCTTCAGGTACTGGAAGGCTGCTATGAGGTCTCCACGTAACCTTCTCCAGGCTAAACAGCACCAACTTTCTCAGCCTCTTCATACAGGAGGTGCTCCAGTCCCCTGATCATCCTTGTGGCCCTCTCTGGACTTGTTCCAACAGTTCCTTTGTATGCTGAGAACACCAGAACTGCACACAATACTCCAAGGGAGGTCTCTTGAGAGCCGAGTAGAAGGGCAGGATCACCTCCCTCGACCTGCTGGTCACGCTCCTTTTGATGCAGCCCAGGATACGGTTGGTACTTGCTGGGATGGGTCTATCTTTGATTTTTAAAATCGATCTCTTGTACAGCTTTCACCATATACAGTATCATTGCAATCATACTCTTTGTCTCACAGAAATAAAGTTGAAGGCACAACTGGTACCCTGGAGGGAAGACAGACAGCTCTCTCAGAAAGATTGTGTCAAATATTAGTTTCTTCAGTTCTGAAGGTCTGCAAAGAATATCAGCTCTCTAGCAAGGGAATATTCTTAGACATCTATACAGAATATCAAGCAAATATTTAGTTCATGTACTAAATACGTACAGAAAATTGCTAAATGAATTTAGTAAAAAGAAATTGATGGGAGTTTGGGATTCACTACATCAGACCAGAGAGACACTTTCATATAAGGCAGGAGCCGCAGGAACTGCAATGTACAGCTTCAGGGATACTAGCTGTGCCCTACGCAGAACTCGTGTCACCAGGCTATTCAGGGACCCTGTAATGTGCTCACAAATGACTATATTTGTGGGGCTAATGAGAATCTTCTTGAGAAAGACTCAGTGCTGAAGATGGCCAGAACTTATTCAGCATTTTAGAAGCTCAGTATTTCCTGTGTCAGCTGACATGGTACCTTTCAGAGCCCAGGCTGGCTCACTTTGAGTGAAACACCAGCATGTCCAAATAGCTTTTGCTATTGACTAAGCAGTGGAGCAGGCAGATGACCTCCATCAGCTGCTCCTGAGACATACTGAAAGATGCAAATGCCACTTCTGCAGGTGTAGGCAGTTCATAAGGCCCTCTCTCGTTGACAGTGTGGAGATACAGCTGCTGAGTAGGACAGCATTTCAGAGCTTTTCTGGTCTAAATAGCCAAGAGTCTTGCCGCCAGACCAAACAAAAATCCATCTGCTGTTCAAGCAAGCAGATGATTCTCAGTGTTTAGCAATGAAAAGATAGCAGGCATCCTTACACAAAGAGTGTACACTGTACCTTTGTAAGCCTTCCAAAAGGGCACCCTGCCACCCCTGATGCTAGCCTTCACTTGTGATTTTCTGTAGATTGCCTGTTGTCCAGGTTTGGCTCCATGTAATTTTCAAACTCTTTCTCAATGGTGCATGTGTGCCTCTGAAGGGGAGGAGGCAGATGAAGAGGCGAAGGGCCAGAGGAAAAGGCTATCGACTTGCAGAAGTCTGATATCCTCAGGACAATTGCTTGGAGAACTGGATAAATGAAAAACATTTTCCAGCCAGCATTCACCTAAGGGGCTGTCCATGCCTGCCTCACTTCTGCCTCTCATCACAGTCTTCTTTCGCAAGCAGCGGGCAGCCCTGAGATGCATTTCTCTGTGGAGGTCTGTTGAAAGGACTCATCCTTTCCAGCACGGCAGTGTGTTGTTTATTTATGGTGCTGTTGCTGCAGCAGGCATGGTGCCTCTGCAAAAGAACACACAGCTCTGTAAGATAATAAAACAGTCAGGAGGCTTTCTGCGTGTTCATGTCACAAAAGGCTCTTCAGAGAGAAACAATTTTAGTGTCTGAAAAATGAAGTGCTATTTCAGAATATGGAGGCTGCAGGTTTTTTAACTCTACATTTGAAAGATTTGTCCATATTTTTTATGTAATAAAAAGAGCAGCAAAATATGCCTTCTTACTTGCTGAGAGACAATTTGAAACTTCTAATACTTAAACCGGAAAGGTTGCATGGCCATCATTGTCACACTGACATGAACAGATAAATATTAATTTCACTTAGCTGGGGTCTGAAAGGGATGATGAAAAGCACTTTCAAAAGGAGTGTAAGAAGGAGAATGAACTGAGGGGTTGATAGTTAAGATCTAACTTAGGGTTTGGCTGTAGTTTAGGAAACCAGGTCAGCATGGCATGGTTTTGCCCCCTACTTGACTACTTCAGTTTAAAAGTGTTTATGATTTTATTCCTAAATATGATAAATTATTTTTTTAAACATATTTTTTTGGTCCAAACCTCATTAGACTTTCTCCTGTAGCAGCCAGTTAAGATTCCTAATTTTAAAGAAAAAGAGATGAACTATTTGTGTCAAAAATATCTTAAAATCTTTTTGTTAAGCTATTTTAGAGTGACTGCAGAGCAACTGGTATCGCAAAGTCATCTTGAACATAGGATTTATTTCTCAAAAATCATAAAGCAAGCAGTTGAACAGACATTAGCGAATTTCCCACAGACCAGATACTACGCATTCTTAAGATTTTTATTTTCAATTAGCTGAAAGCATGATTAAAAAACTTGTTTGTGGAAGAAAATTACTTTCTGAAGCCATGTTTAGAAACATTGAATCTTTACTGAAGTTTAACACAGAAGTTAAAACAATACTGTGTTTCAATCAAGACATTCAAATCCTTTGTAGGCAAAGTTGTGTTTAATATGGCAGATACTTAGAAAAGACCATAATATAAAAATACATTATTTTCAACATTAAACTCTTCTATTAATTTCAACAGTTAATATTAACAACTGCTTGATTTTTAATAATTGTTTGATCAACCTGATCTAGTGGAAGGTGTCCCTGCCTGCGGCAGGGGACTTGGAACTAGGTGATCTTTAGGGTCTCTTCCAACCCAAACAATTCTATGATTGTATGATGACTGTTAATGTAATTATTGGTGTTTACCGACTGCCAGTAAACTAATTTACAAATTGAACTCTTATCCCATTATTTACTGAACGTTGCACAGTTTTCTGTTAAATGCTGGTCACTGGAGCTCATCTAATCTGCACAGACTCTCATATTTCTAAATTGATTTCTAGATCAATTCAAAAGACAGGTCAGAAGGGATCTGATACTTTTCGTTAAATAGGGTAAGTGGTGCTGCTTATCAGTGTCCTGGTTTTAAGGATGGTTGCATATTGTGAAAAAAATACTTCTGTTTCCTTTTATAGAGTTAGTTCTACCACTAGTGCAGAAGAGTAAACTTATATGAAAGTGCATGCTTTGTAATAATGGAGCAAAGATACAAAAAAAATATTAAAACGCCAGTATAAATTATACTCAAGTATAAGGATTTTCCTTACCTACACTAAACTCTCAGCTTACAAGGTACAGTATCGAGCCTCCACATCCTGTGCAGTAGCAGCAAACATTAGACAACTGTATGCCTTTTCACCTCCAGCTGTCCAGAGTCACACAGTAGTGCAGATGCCTAGAGGATTTGTATCCTCTCAGGGTGGATTAATCTCCTCCTCCTTTTCACTTTCTATGAGTCAAATCTTTTATGATTTGATGCTAGGACTTCACGTTGTTTGTTGAGTTATTATATTTCTTCTCTCTCCTCTCCTTTGAATATTAACATTACTATTACATGTTTTGATGAATTAATTGTTGGCTGCAGACTGCTTTGTGCTGATTACTGACTCTGTCTAAAGTGCATAAGCTTACACATTGTATATAAGGAACAATATCCAGATACTAATTCACTACAAAAAGTGTGCTTTTTCCCTTGATACATAGTTTTCTAGATTATTTGTATTTCTAAGTCATTATGTATCTAAGATATTTTTGTTTCTATTATTTTCAAAAGTTTTTTTTCTGAGATTCATAAGTTTATTCCATTTATGATTATAATTTCAAATATGAAGTGCTGCTTATGTAGTAAATGGCCATGTGTTTGATCAGTTTACTTTGTATATAAAACTGGGGACTCAATTTTAAATAAGCTTCTGGGTAGAACTATCAGAACAGCTAGAAGGGCATAAGTCACTTTTAGTTTTCAAAAATAAGCTAATATTTGCAATAAACCTCCATATTGACAAAACATTAAGTAATGTGAAATAAGATTAGAAGAAAAATTATATTTATATATTAAAACATTACTGTTATTATTATTCCAAATCATGAAGTGAAGGAAGAAAGGCAATACTCCTTTTCAAATGTAGTGTTAAGGGAAAGATACTGTATTGATAAGACAGGTGAATGGAATCCAGTTCTATATTGGTAATGGCTGTCCAAGTCTCTGCAGCTTCCTCTCTGCTGTGTTTATGTCACCTCAGGCTGTGAAGTTTTAGCTTTGTATAGTTTATTCACTTTGACACTTATTTGCCTTATGGAGTACCTGGGGCAACCACGAGGCAGAACTAGTCAAATTATTTCCAGTGTGTAATACTGGATATGAATTTTGCCTGCTTCAGTCCTGCTTTCTTTTATGGAAAAGATCTTCAAATGGCAACACAACATGCGTTTAAGGCATCCTGTTTCTCTTCTCTGTTACATAGAACATAGATTTTATATATAAAGAATACAAAATACTATTATATTCTCTTACATTCTACAAAATCCTGTTTTACTTTGTCACCAACATATCTGATTCATCACTTACATCATACAAAAATTTTCCACTGGACAATGTTATCCCCTACCAGTATGCATTCTCAAAATGTGGAACACAATTTCCTAAACAAGCTTCTAACTGTACAGCTGGTCACCTAAGGCATAGGAAAATGCTTTTGTTTCCTGAAGTTAATAATTATAAAGCTTAATGAAGAGAAATATGAACTACTGTTAAAAATACAATGATTAAAACATAATCAATAGAAATAGCATTACATAAAAGAAATAATTTTGAACAGACTTTTTAGGTCTACAATTTTCCAGCTATGTAAGTTTTTAGAAGATATAGAATATTCAAGATAGACAGAATGTTTTTCTTGAATCTCAGTGAGTTGAGTTTGTCGTATGAAATTGTTTTTATGTGTCATATGTTTTAGATTGTTTCTACAGCTCTATCAATAACTTTGAACAGATTTGGCAGTTTGCATCTGGGAAATGGAGCAATCACTCCTTTCACTAAAAGCATAAAAGCATTGGAGTGGCACTAAGTAAAACCTGTGCAAGGACAAGGAGGAAGTCACCATCCACGTCACAAGTCTAGTGGAGAGGCATGCTCCTCCCAATCCATTTGCATAACTGAAATATTTTACCTATATTTGTACTATTTTTAGTCAAGCCACTGGTAGGTGAGCTATTGCAAAAATACCTGAAATGACCCAAGATGCAATCTCCGCGGTTTGGTTGTGAGTGTCTAATGCACTTCCTGGCAGTTGCAAAGGCAGACTTAAACGGCATTGCAGTCTTGAGCTGAAGCACAATGTTTTTCTAAAATTGATTTAGAAGATATGTTGTGCATCATAAAGTGTATCCCATTCACTTCTCTGAAACATTATAAAATCCTGATGATTTTATTTACTACTTGTTTTATTTGCAGTGTTTGAGACCAGTTCCTAGAGAGGATGGGGTGATCATCTAGCTGCAAAGCAAAAAGAATTTAAGAAGACAACTGCAAAATTGTGAATATAGTAGGCCTTTAGGGAAAGTTGCCTGGATTTTAGGATAACCAGAGACACTATAAAATACTTTCCACACAAGCGTTACCAAAACTAGAAACCTATAGAAACCCCAGTTTCTCTGAGTAACAAAACTCTGCACCAGCTCTTTGCTTCGTGGTCTGAGATACGAAGAACTAAGCTTTGAAAGTTATTTTTAAAGAATTTCTGTGACCCATATTTTATTTTTGTAAAAGCTGTGCAAAATTCTCTGATAATTTCCACCCCTGATCTATTGCAACAAGATATAAAGCAAAAAAAACACAGGAACAGGAGGTTTATACAGAATTTACAGTCTTCATTTGTAAAATTGATGCCAATTGAACAAAATTTAATCCAGTAAACCAAGTCCATTTATAGCAAAGAGTAACTTCTTCATATATTTCACTGTTGCATTAATCAATAGTCTGTGGCTGTGAAAGCAAAAGAGAAGCTCTGTTAATTCATTAGAAGCTCTAGGTAACATGCTTATAATGTGGTCACTCTACATTAACACTCCCTGGAAGTGAGTCAGGAGCATTCTCTGCATTACACTAGACCATAGATGGCAGAAAAAAAGATGCTTTGTCTTTGGGATAAGCATCTTAATCACATCTCTGACAGAGTCTGTGTCTGAAAGAAGTAGGAGCTGAAGAATTCAAAAGGAACACTTCTCCACTCTTTAAAACTCATCTTACCAGGTACAGTTTTTCTTGGTAGAGTAGTAAGAACATTTCCTCATGTTTCAATGTACTTTAACATGCATCGAAAACTAGGTGAGCTCCTTCATAGTTCTCCTTTCTCCCTGCACTGTTCCAAAATCTGCAAGTAAAAATCATGTATGTAATGCATTCATTTCTTTCAGTTTGTTACTACATTTTTTTCTATACTGAGGTGTGGCTTCTCCCTGAAGGAGCAGCTTTGGGAAATTGCACATTTTGATTCAGCTGATTATTCCCAGGTTGGTAGTCAGCATGGAAAGTAATGCACCTTCAATATAATCATTCTTTGTCTATTTTTTGAACAGCAGACATAATTTTTCTTGCTAAAAGTCTGTGACCAAGCAATGGGATTCTTTATTTTCTTTTTTGTTTGTTTGGTTTTTTCTATGTTTCAGACTCAAAGCTAAAATCACATTTTATTTTTAAATAAGAATATCACTCAAATAAAACATGAGGAAATTGTGGAATTCAAATACGAATATAAAGTTCATTATGAACCTTGATTTTTAGTAGCTACAACAGTACTTCGACTACTTTAGGTGATATGCATATTCTGAAGCAAAAGTCAAATCCCTCATCAAAAATCTCTCTGGCAAGAAATCGTATTTCTTTACAGTATGCTATCAGCACTTATTTTCTAAACAGCACTGTGGTGAAAGTTTGGTTTCTTAAATCCTCCTAAGGGCGTATAAACCTGGCTGTTATGGTGTGTATGATGGCATGTAGGCATGTCCAGGTTTCTCTCTCTCAAACATTGTTTTAACACTGCTATTTAGTCGGATTTGCATTCATGTAAAACTGAGAATCAGTATTTGGCTTACTGATTCTATCCCAGTAAGGTGAAAAACTTACATAGACTCACATAACTGACTATAGCAATATTGTCTGCTTTCTAAAAGATAAATCTTTTAGATGTGAATAGGTCCAGACATAAAAAATTCTTAGATACTACAAGTGGAAGTACAAATTCAGAAGTGTGTGGGACTTCTTTTCATCTTTAAATAAAGCTATGAAATGTTAAACGTATTAACTTTTGTTTATATATGTATTATGAATACCTGCCAGATTTTTGCTCTTTTGATGACAAAATACTTAGTGCCTCTTGTTGACTAACTCTGTACAGGTAAATATGACTTTATATATTGTTACTCCTGAATTATGAAAATTCTGATCTAGAAAAAGGGAAACTCCCTTGCTTTCGCTTTGTAATTAAATCTGCCAGTTGCTGTCTTTTGACTTATTGCTTTGTCATGGATTTGCATTGCTCCTCTATTGGAAGGTACTGCTGTCTTCTCATTTTGAGTTGAGTTATATTTTATCTCATTAGCTTCATGACTTAGATGCACAACAGTTGCTTTGGCACTATATACATGCTGTGCAGAAATGGAAACAAATTATGGCAAAGGAACTTCTCAAATAATTACAACAACAACAAAAGTTAAATATTAAATATCAGATCCCAGACTACCTCATCCATCTTCAATGGTGTGCTGCACTGTTTGGAGAACGTATTACTCTTATAATAGTAGGTAGGATGGACTACCTACAGGTTTTTCCATATTTTTTTGTAATTCAAGCCCAATCTTTGTGTTGGAATAACAGTGTGATCTGTCATTATCAGTTCCAATATTACAGTACTCTTACACTTTAAATTCTATTTTATAGAATCAACTAGTTTGGAAAAGACCTTTAAGATCATCAAGTCCAACTGTCACTCCAGGAGTCAAGTTCACCCCTAAGCCATGTCTCTAAGGGCCTTATCTACATGGTTTTTGAATGCTTCCAGGAATGGTAATTCCATCTCTTCCCTGGGCAGCCTGTTCCAATGCCTGATCACCTTTTCAGTGAAGAAACTTTTCCTAATATCCAGTATAAACATCTCCTGGTGTAGCTTGAGGCCTTTACCTCTTGTCTTATCACTTGTCACCTTGAAGAAAAGACCAGCCTCCAACCCCCATCTCACTACAACCTCCTTTCAGGTATTTCAATGCAACTCACTTTGGTATCTTACACTGAGTGATTCAATGTTATTTTCAATGGTAACAGAACATGAAAAATGTGGAAATAAGATGAAAGAGCTTATTACTTTTTTTTCTTTCTCTCTTTTTTTTTTTTTAATAAGGGAATTTCTCTGTTTGCTTCAGAGGAAGATCTTTGTAAAGACAGTTTTGTATTTGCTTCTCTAAGTTCACTTGTAATCCTGTAGAGAAAAATTTTGTCAAAAGTAGATTATTATAATCAAGTTTATTTTTAAAAGACAATATTTAACTCTATGCATAACAAATAGCTTATGTCCAGTTTATTATTAAAGAATAATCATGTATCCAAGAGTGACTATGAGAACAGTTTGATATTCAAGTGCTTTTTGTTAAAGAAAAGAAATAAATGCGTGTGAGTCTATAGCAGTAGATATAAAACTCGAGGAAAGATAAACAGTATATACTGCAGCTTAAGAGCAATTTAAGAGTTTGTGAAGATGCATAAATTCACATCTTTGAGCAGTATTTCAACAGTCAAAATCCAGTTCTTCAAGGATGAAAACATTACTTGGAAGATTATTTCACAAAATAATTGTTAAATCCAAGACCTCATTAATTTGTTCCTAGCTTGGAAATCAAACTTACAGAAAAGAACGTCTAAACATATTTAACCTGAAAAGAAGATGGGCTAGCAGCCTCACAATAATGTGCATATCTGTTTGCATATATTTAATTCCTTGAAGTTTATATCCTTTCCAAAAGAAAATATTTAGCATAACAGATTTGATATATAAAAGCTTCCAAACAGATTTGTAAGTTTTCAAAAAGCTGGTATTACACATTCACTTTAAATTATCTGCTCTATAGGTCTTCTTTTCAAGCAGTTCTTTGAATTTCTCAGTAAACAAGGATGCACCTGACAAAAGGATGTGGCTAGAGGTGTATCTTCCCAAAGCCCCTGCTGACGTTACTTTGGCATGTGCTACTCCAGTTTTATAAATTAGAAGTCTGGTCATTTCAGATTAGTCTCTAAGCAACGCCAGCTGTCTCCCTTTCTAACTCTTCCAAGATGTTTTGAAGTTTTTTTCTGTATAACGTTACTGCAGAAAGATATGAAGGATATAATAGCTGGAAAAGGTTGCACAAGCACACATAATTGACGATGGCAATAAAAACATTGCCTGCTCTTTTCTAACACAGTAGCTATTGCTTTCCTTTAGATTAAAAAAAAATCCTTTAGACGCACAGAGAAACAAAGAAAAGTTAAAATACCTTTGCTGTTAAGTTTTCAAGTTAAAAGCAGAAAATCTATATTGTGAAGTGCCTTTTCTATTGCTGTGCGCAGTATCTGCCATACCATGCACCTTAAAATAAAATATCCTGTTAACTTTAGTATTCAAGTAGTTTGCAGTTGCTTCTAATTATGAAAGGAAAAGTGGTGTTGCAGAAGAAAAAAAAAATAATACAGATAAGGGAGAAAAATGAAACTTCTGATGATGACTGTGTGTTTCTTATTGATATTCATATTCTTTGCACACATTTTCCAAAGAATTAATTTCAATTACTTGCTCAAAATGAAGAGTAAGATGGGAAACACAGTGGCAAGGAGAACCACTGGATGGAGCTGTTTGTTGTGACTTTTATTTTACTCCAGAATATTAAAGACCTGTAGATACAAACAAACTCACCTTGGGGTAAAAAAAATGGGGGGTTGGGGAAGAGTTAAAAAAAACCAAAAAACAAAACAGAGAGAGATATAAGTGACAGGAGAAACATACAGAAACTTAATCAGAATCCAGGACCTAATTAAGTAAACTATTGAGAGAGAGCTTGCATGAAGGGAACAGGCAGAGTTTGTGCTTGCTTTGCAAATAAAGCTGATGAAAGTAAAGCAGGAGCAGGAAAAAAGTCAAGGCAAAAATTTGCCTCACTCATTGCAGTAATACACTATCCAGGTCTCTAATTGGATGTTCAGTGCTTAAGCAATTGTGTTTGCATATGTTTCTTCTGCATGTGTTTCTTTTGCCTTGCCTTCTTTAAAAATGTAACACTTGCAACCCAGTTAAACGGGCAATTTTTATTAACAACCAAGAAATGAATGATAGGAACTAAAATGAACAATAAGTTTCCAAAATGGCACCAAACCCCCACTTCACTAAGCTTGCTCATGTTTTCTTCAGATGCAAGTTTATTTGCTGCACTGTAAGTTGTTCAAAATAAAAATGCAAAATCCGTGCACATCAGCAACAAACTCTTAAACATTTGCTCATTAGTACTCAGGGAATTTTGGGGTTTGTGAGGCAAAGGATTTCTAAGTTTATGA
This sequence comes from Myiopsitta monachus, assembly GCA_017639245.1. Taxonomy (NCBI): domain Eukaryota; kingdom Metazoa; phylum Chordata; class Aves; order Psittaciformes; family Psittacidae; genus Myiopsitta; species Myiopsitta monachus. The sequence goes on from CM029918.1 coordinate 8,219,581, forward strand.
AGGTGGTGATAAGGCAAGAACTAATTCCTTTATTTGTTTCATCTGTCTCAGAGCAAAGTGTGGGAAGGGAATTGTTGTGAAATATAAAGGGAAAACCCTGATAGAAACTCTAGACAAATTCAGGTTATTGAGTTTCTCCTAGAGTTGTTCAAATAAAGTAAGAATTTAATGAGAAATTTAACAGAATCATTCTGAAAGTGATATGTTAATTCCCACCACAGTCACAACTGCAGCTTTAAAAAGAGTAAGCCCGTAATAATAAAACTATTAATGGGATAGTTCAAAGATGTGTTACTGGTAATTAAGGGCAAGGAAAAATAAACCCTAAAACCAGAGAGATTCAGTTGAAAATGTCTCAATGCTTTTTTTTTCAGGAAAAAAAAAATAAAAGGAACTTTGTTAAGGGGGTAGTGTCAAGCTACAGAACCTCAAAAAATATCCTTAAAAATATGATAGTCCATGTTACTATTTTATTCTTTGCTAAAAGGAAGGGGGACATAAAACACAAAGTGGAAGAATGAAAGAGACAAGCCTTTGAAGAGATCCATAAAATATTTATTGAAATCTCTTCTATGTACTCAAGAAACACACTGGGCTAGTGACAGAGATTAGAACTTCAGCATCTGCACTGAGGTATGCTTAGGTTTTAACGTACTGGCTATTGATTGTATGGTGAATCCTAGCAGTTTTTTTCCTGCAGTTTCTCACAAGAGTAGGGAGAAACTAAGACATCACAGAAGATTCATGTACCAAAATAGGGTGCTCATGCCTTTGTTGAAAAGAGACCCTTCTTTTCAATCTATGGATGTTACTAATAATGCCCAAAAGCCCTTCAGACTTGCTGAACTTTTTTGCTTATGAGGGTTGAGAAGTCTGAAGACTTAATTTATGATTGCTTTTAAGATGGGAGCTTCCAAATTAAATACTGGGCTCTAAACATATCTCTTAAGATGAGGCTTTTTCTTTTAAGTCATCTTTCAGCACTTGGGAAACAAAAATTCTGTTTCAGTAAGAATGTTCTGTTCAATAACATTAACCATTGGCATGGCTTTGCAAATAATAAAAGCATAAGGGAGTAAGAAAATCATGGTTCATCTTCTCAGGCAGATATTCCTGGCACTATCTCAGAGCTTTACCATCATAATTTCCTAGCACCTATGAACCTTTGAAACGAAAGAAATCACCCAATATCCACAAGTTCTTTCACAACGTTAATAATAGAAAAGATGTAAGAAAAGATGGCCAGCCTTTTTAGTTTCAAGGAGTATGTATATCTGGTAAAGCCACTGACAAAGAAAGAACTCTGTTCAGTAAGCTGTTACTCTTAAAAGCTATAAATTGGATTTGGCCTGCATGAGCGCTTCAGTCCACCTGCACTTTCTACACACTGAAGCTTGTCTCATCTTCCAGGAATCGTTTGGACTCTTCAGTGCTGGCTTTGGGCAGATGTCAGGTCTCACAGTTGTAGTACTGTCACAGCTAAGGAATGAAGGAGGCAGTCCTGGGAGGTAATTGAAGGAGCTCCCTTGTAATGGTCATCCATTGTTCCCATTGCTCTCCATCCACAGCATCCTGTTGCTCCCTTCTGCCACAGTCAAGATGCTTCTATAAGACAGGAACTTTAGAAAGTGGTGCCATATACTTCTGGGTAGTTTGAAAGATGGGTAAATGTTAATCTCCTAGCTGGAGGAAGCAATTCTATGAAGAACAATGAGACTTAGAAAATATCTGTTGACTAATTCAATTAAGTAAGTTATCAACAATCTTTCCTATGCTGACATAAGCAGTGTTTTGGGAAGTAGGAAAGTGATCAATTCACTTACATGTCAGTTTCAAAACATCACTTTTGGAAAATCATAATATTATTGAAAATCTCTTTTTAATGGGAAAATGAATCTAAAAAGATCTTTTTTTCTGATGCCAAAACGTTTACAGTAAATAATATTTACTGCTTCTAACAATGAATCGCATCACTAGGCCACCTGTTTTTAATCTTTATCCAGAGTTAAACTGGAATAGTAATTCTAGGAAGTCCTGCTGACTTTTCTATGGAAGATGCTTTAACCAATTTTAAATGAAATACTGGGGAGCAGTAGTCAAGAAATAGCAAAGAAATAGTGAAAAGTTTTTTAAAAAAGTGTCAGGAAAAAGATGTACATGTGGATTTTCTGGCGGAATATTTTTATATGTTGGTCTTTCACAGTTTACACAGTCTGTAAGGATGAGTTCACAATCCCTGTTCAAGGGTTGAGGGACTTTGAAAGCTGAAGAAGTTTCAATGCACTTATCTTAACGATCTTCTCAGTGGAGATATACATGCACTCTAGTCTACCAGCTAAGATGTTCTGTAATCCATTTCAGCCACAATGAATTGGTTTATGAGTTTAACAATATGCTTAACAATATGTATTATCAGCTTAAACAATATGCCTTTGTCTAATTGGTTTATTTTGACTAAGCGGTGTCATGGTTTAAACCATAAATTTCACTTCTCCATCCCTTCCCCCCCCTCCCCACTCTGATGGGGGGAATGGGGGGAAGAACCGAAAGAATGTAACTCCCACGGGTTGAGATAAGAATAGTTCAGTAACTAAGATATAATATAAATCACTACTGCTGCTACTACTACTAATAATAATGACAAGGCTAATACAAGGGAAAAGGATACAACCGCTCGCCGCCTGACCGAGCCGAGAGAGAGAGAGAGAGAGAGAGCCACTTCCGGGTTCCTGCCCCCAGTATTTTACATCCTGGGCATGACGTGCTGTGGCATGGAATAGCCCTTTGGTCAGTATGCGTCAGGAGCCCTGAAGTGTCTGAGCCACTTCAATTTTAGCAGCTTGATCCACTTGTTGGTTGTTCTGGTGTTCCTCAGTAGCCCGACTCTTGGGTACGTGAGCATCTACGTGGCGTACTCAGACCACCAGGTTTTGCACTCGGGCAGCGATGTCTTGCCACAGTGCAGCAGCCCAGATGGGTTTCCCTCTGCGTTGCCAGTTGCTCTGCTTCCATTGCTGCAACCACCCCCACAGGGCATTCGCCACCATCCATGAGTCAGTATAGAGATAAAGTACCGGCCACTTTTCTCATTCATCAATGTCCAAGGCCAGCTGGATGGCTTTCATGATGACTCAATTCACCCTCTCCTTCAGCAGTTTCTGCAACTTGTCGTTGAGGACTCCATATTGCTGCCTTCCATCTACGGTGCTTTCCCAGAATGCGACAAGACCCATCAGTAAATAAGGCATATTGCTTTTCAGTATCTGACAGTTCATTATATGGTGGAGCCTCTTCAGCACGCATCACTCCTTCCTCCTCTGGTGACCTTCCAAAATCTTTGCCCTCTGGCCAGTCCATGATGACTTCTAGAATTCCTGGACAACTGGGATTCCCTGTTCGAGATCATTGTATAATTAATGCGGCCCACTTACTCCATGTAGCATCAGTTGCATGATGTGTAGAGGAGACCCTGCCTTTGAACATCCAGCCCAGCACGGGCAACCGGGGTGCCAGGAGGAGCTGTGCTTCAGTGACAATCACTTCCGAAGCAGCTCGAACCCCTTCATAGGCTGCCAATATCTCTTTTTCAGTTGGGGTATAGCTGGCCTCAGATCCTTTGTATCCCCGACTCCAAAAGCAGAGGGGTCGACCTCGAGTTTCCCCTGGAGCTTTCTGCCAGAGGCTCCAGGTAGGACCGTTCTCCCCAGCTGAGGTGTAGAGTACATTTTTAACATCTGGCCCAGTCCGGACTGGTCCAAGGGCTACTGCATGAACTACCTCACGTTTAATTTGCTCAAAGGCTTGTTGTTGCTCAGGGCCCCTTTTAAAATCATTTTTCTTCCGGGTCACATAATAGAGAGGGGCTTACAATCAAACTGTAATTCGGGATGTGCATCCTCCAGAACCCCACAGCACCCAAGAAAGCTTGTGTTTCTTTCTTATTAGCTGGTGGCGACATTGCTGTTATCTTGTTGATCACATCTGTGGGGATCTGGCAGCGTCCATCTTGCCATTTTATTCCCAAAAATTGAATCTCCGGTGCAGGTCCCTTGACCTTACTCCATCTTACGGCAAAACCGGCTGTCAGCAGGATTTGGATTATTTTCTTCCCTTTCTCAAAGACTTCTTCTGCTGTATCACCCCACACGATGATGTCATCAATGTATTGCAGGTGTTCTGGAGCTTGCCCCTGTTCCAGTGCAGTCTGGATCAGTCCATGGCAGATGGTAGGACTGTGTTTCCACCCCTGGGGCAGTCGGTTCCAAGTGTACTGGACGCCCCTCCAAGTAAAAGTGAACTGTGGCCTGCACTCTGCTGCCAGAGGAATTGAGAAAAAGGCATTGGCAATGTCAATCGTGGCATACCACTTGGCTGCCTTTGACTCCAGTTCATACTGAAGCGTTAGCATGTCCGGTACGGCAGCACTCAAGGATGGGGTAACTTCGTTCAGGCCACGATAATCTACTGTTAGCCTCCACTCTCCGTTAGACTTTCGCACTGGCCATATGGGGCTATTAAAGGGTGAGTGGGTCCTACTGACTACTCCTTGACTCTCTAATCTACAGATCAGCTTATGGATGGGAATCAGGGAGTCTCGGTTGGTGCGATATTGCCGCCGGTGCACTGTTGCGGTCGCTATTGGCACTCGTTGTTCTTCGACCTTCAGCAACCCCACAGCAGAAGGATCCTCTGAGAGACCAGGCAAGGTGGACAGCTGCTCCACTCCCTCTGTCTCCAAAGCAGCAATACTGAAAGCCCATCGGTACCCTTTTGGGTCTTTGAAGTACCCTCTTCTGAGGTAATCTATGCCAAGGATACATGGAGCCTCTGGACCAGTCACAATGGGGTGTTTTTGCCATTCCCTCCCAGTCAGGCTGATTTCAGCCTCCAGTGCAGTCAACTCTTGGGATCCTCCTGTCACTCCAGAAATAGAAATAGGTTCCACCCCTTGACAGCTTGATGGCATCAGAGTACACTGTGCACCGGTATCTACTAGAGCCTTATACTTCTGTGGGACTGATGTGCCAGGCCATCTGATCCATACAGTCCAATAAGTTCGATTGTCCCCTACCTCCACCTGGCTGGAGGCAGGGCCCCTCTAGTAGTCATCACATTGATCACTCACGTCTTGTAGAGATGGATTATTCTTCTTCATCACAGGAGCTGAGGTAAAATCTGCTCTTCCACTCCATCTGGGAACCTGCTCACCAGAGACTGAAGCCGCAGCCTTCATGGGGTGATCAGACTTGACCTTTGCTCTCTTTTCAGTTCTCGCACCCCACCCTCCAAAACTGAAGTAAGTTTTTCCATCCCACTCCATCATATCTTCTCCATGATCCTGCAGGTAAAACCATAGGGTGGCCCGTGGTGTATAACTTCTATATCTTCTCTCTCGAACAGTGGGACGCCTTCTGTTAATAGCTGAGACGTGTGTTGGTACACGTGAGGAGCTGAATAGATCGTCTCTCAATTGTTGGAGGTCCTAGGACAGTTTTTTCCACAGCTGAGATGATGGAAGGTGTGAGATTATCTTCAAACTCTCGGAGTTTATAAATCATTTCATCCACTGTTGGCGGTCTTATGTCACTCCAGGTTATTCCTGCCAATGAATGGGCATATGATTGGGGTGCATTTTGTGTAAATTTCCACCACATGGGTCGTGTACATTCAACTTCATCTGGGTCTATGGGTATATCTCCAACACTTGGCTTGGTAATATAGATCATCTCAACAATGGCTGATTCTCTCAGAGACTGGATGCCTTTCTCTAGAGTAGTCCACTTGGCCGAACGACTCATAACATCATCCTTGTATGGAAACCTATCTTTCACAGCTGCCAAGAGCCGCTTCCAAAGGCTGAGGGACTTTTTCTCTCTTGCAATTGCTTTGTCAATTCCGCCTTCCCTGGCAAGTGATCCCAGCTGTTTGGCTTCACTACCTTCTAGTTCATGACCGTCGGCCCCTTTGTCCCAGCATCGGAGCAGCCAGGTGATGATGTGCTCCCCTGGCTGACAGGTAAAGTCTTTTCGCATATTCCGTAGCTCAGTTGAGGTCTGAGATCAGGAAGTCACCTCTTCCTTTTCTTCTTCTTCTTCATCATGTGATAATGACTGCTGGTCAGATACTGTCCCAGGTAGTGACGTTTCTTCGTCTTGTTTCATCTTTCTTGCCTCTTCTTTGCTTTTCCTCTGGTGTATAGGGGCAACCGATATTGGTATGAGTTGGTCCTTTGGTTTAGCTGCGGTGATTATTACTGTGGTTTGGGTAGCTGCCGTACTTGTCACTGGGGTTTGAGTCGTGGCTGTACCTGTCGCTGGTGGTGATGTAGCTGCTGTACTTGGAGCTGGATTAGCTGCGCTGTCCGTTACAGTTGGAGTTTGAGTAGCTGCTGTGCTTGTCCCTGGGGGTGGTGTAGTTGCTGTGCTTAGAGCTGGATTAACTGCGCTGTCCATTACTCCACCCTCAGATCCAGAGACTTTTTTTTTTCCTTTTGAAGATGCTGGACAGTGTTAAACAGGGCTCTGTAAGCATAGGCCAAGCCCCAGCACGTTGCCATGATTTGTCCATCTCTGGTGTGACCAGAATGACCACACACCTCCTTTAAATGTTTTACTCATTTTTCTGGGTTTTGCATTTGTTCATTGGTGAAGTTCCAAAGCCCTGGAGGGGCCCACTGGCCTAGATACTTGCCCATACTATCCCACACACCCTGCCACTCATGACTGTCCAGCCTTGGGGAAAATCTCTCGGCCATCCTGGATTGCGGTCTAACCCCAGACATGGCCCACACCCCACTCTGCTTAACTCTCCAGACCAGACAAAATAGTTGTGAGTACAACATATTCAGTATGTGTGACAACATGATAATTCCTGTCACCACCAGCAGGCAGATCTCAAGGGTATCTAAAGGCCATTCAAACCCTTCAAAATTCTCAAATGGTGCTATAAACGGCCTGGTGGGGGCTCTGGGAGCACAAAAGAATGTCTCCTTCACAGGCTGACCACCCAAGGGGGTGAAAAGAGACATGTAATTCCTAAGAACTTCCATTATATACCTCCCAAAGTATAGAGTTGGTGGCCACACTGGAAACACAAACCGGGTCAGTTTCACGATCACTGAGTCAATTGTATTAAAAATCAGTGCAATAGAGTACAATGTAACAAGAACCTTAACCCAAAACTCAGATCTGAAAAACGTCAAGATAAGAAACACCAGCTGTAAGTAAAGCACCACACGCTGAACCTGTGAGAACCAGAGCAACAACTTTGAGAGCCAAATCCTGTCATTATCTCAATCCTTCGTGCCCCATGTTGAGCGCCAAAAAGAACTGTGGTGGTTTAAGCCATAAATTTCACTTCTCCCTCCCTTCCCCCCCCCTCCCCCTCCGATGGGGGGAAATGGGGGGAAGAACCGAAAGAATGTAACTCCCATGGGTTGAGATAAGAACAGTTCAGTAACTAAGATATAATACATATCACTACTGCTGCTACTACTACTAATAATAATGACAAGTCTAATAAAAGGGAAAAGGATACAACCTCTCGCCACCCGACCGAGCCGAGAGAGAGAGAGAGAGAGAGCGAGAGCGCCTCTTCTGGGTTCCTGCCCCCAGTATTTTACATCCTGGGCATGACATGCTGTGGCATGGAATAGCCCTTTGGTCAGTTTGGGTCAGACGCCCGGTCTCTGCCTCCTCCCAGTTCCCCTTTCTCCCCGGCATGAGACTCAGAAAAGCCGAACCCATGACAAGTGGCTAATGAGATATCAACTAAACAGTTGAGCATTCAGACCTTCAAACCAAATTGCATTGAACTGCAGTTAGCAGGAATAGCTTCAATCACTTTTCCTGAAAGAAGCATTAATTTATACCAGGAGCGGAATTCAGTTCTCAGTAAAACAATAAAGTGGTGTAAAGTTACAGAGTTTACAAACTCCATCAGTCACACCTGCACTGAAATGGCCCCTTGCTTACCCATCCAGAGATCTAAATGACTACTATTATTGTCACTCATTTTTTGGAAAGTCCTCGTGTCAACTAGGGAAAAGTAATGTGTATATATCATTCATTTATTCCATGAGCTGCAATTTACTTTCATTTATAAGCGGGAAAAATGGGAGAAACAGGCAGTATCAAGCTCATGTTGGCTGTTGAAGACTTGAAATATTGGTGATTTCTTTACTTGACATGTTCAGCCTGCAAAAAGAGAAGAGCTGGATGTATTATTCACTCTCCTATGTTTAACTGCTCTGTGATGACCATTATTAAAAAAAAAAAAACAAAACAGGGGGAGAGATTAAAAGAAGATTAAAAGAAAATAAAGAGATTAAAGAAAATAAAATCCAGCAGCCAGAAATCACAGTTTTAAATCAGATTTCTGAAGGCAGACATAAAGCAGGGAAAGGCAGAAAAAAAGTTTTTTTGTTTTGTCATTTCATAGTATTACCTAGAAATCTAATGAACCTAAACTTTTTTTTTATTATTCCTTTTCTGCTGACTTCTATGTTCTAGAGCAACGTTTCAAACACAAAACATCTAATTTTATATTATTATTTACAAATCAAGATAATTATTTTCTAAGTAGTCTTGCAGAACTTCAGACACTATTAAAACCAAAAACATTTTAAATAATCCAGATGATATACATTCATTCTTCATAGTCTGAGGATTTTCCAAATATATCTATGGCCATGCATACCACAAAAACATATAGTATGAAGTTACAGGTCATCTTCATCTTGAAAAATAGAATGGATGACACCCTACTTTTTTTTCTGGCTGTGTGACTTAGTTTGGCGAATTTTATATCCATTTCCTGAGCTACACACTATCAACTTATATTTACAAAATAATGTACATATTCATAAATGAGCTTAAAAAAGCAGCTGCATGAAACAATTAATTGATGATAGCTATTCAGTATAGCATTCATATTCATATTCAGTAAAGCTGGCTGTGAAGGACTACAGAAGTATTCTACAACTAAATGGCTGTGTGGTAATATGGAATTTAAAAGTCAACATATAAAAGGGTAAAAGAATACAGGTAGGGGAAACCTCCCCCCACCTCCAGTTCTACCTTTATGAATGCAATGGTGATCTTGCTGTTATTACATACAGTTTCATATAACCACTGGCTCAAGAATGGTTATAAAAGTAAAAACAGGTTAGAAAGATTTAGAAAGCAATAGGTAGCAAAGCAGAAAGCCTGTCTGAGTATAAATACTCAGTAAGGCTTCATCTTGAAAGTTGTATGCTATTTGTCTCCCTTTTCTTAAAGACATACACAAAATCTGAAAAAAAACCAAACCCAAATCCCAAAATCTCAAATCAGAAGAAAAAGAACCTATACTGTTGCAATCAAATGTAAAATGAGATAATTCTTTCTTCCAATTCATCCTTTGGAAAAGGACATCTGAAAATTGAATTACTGGGTATAGTTTGACTTATTTTCGACCAATAACACTTACTGACATAACTCTTAGAGAAAGATTTTGATTTTGAAATTTTTATTTCTTTCTCCTTTAGAGAAAGTAGGAGACTAAATGATTCATTCTACTGAGTCTTAGCTAAAGTCTTTTGTATAAGCCAGCTAAAAGCTAAGATGACATCCTGATATTTTTGGAGTAAAAATGAGTAGAAAAGGTTAAATAAGATGATCTCAAATAGCAGAGATTTCAAGAAGAGAGGTAGGAATGCAAAATATATTTAAAAATTATTCTAGTAAATTTTCACTGGTGTAAGTTATATCATTCATTTGCATTTCAGAAAGGACAGAGCCAAACACTTAGGTGGTGGAAACAACCACTGAAATCCCCCCTTCCCCAAAGAAAAAGACAGTTAAGAGAGCAATCTACCGTTACTTTTACAGCTACAGAAATATTTCCTTAGAGAATACAGGCATGCTTTCAGCTTTGCTGTTACTATTATCGAAAAAAAGCACTCTAAAACAAACACCCTCCCCCCAAAAAAACCAAATAAAACAAACCCCCAAAACAAATAAACAAACAAACAAATAAGCAAACAACCCCAAAAAAGAAAAAAACTGAAGAAAAAGTGAAAAATGCAGTTCTAACCTTTCTGTCTTTCCTTGTACAGATGTATTAAAAATTTGTTAGCCTTTGTGTTCCAGCCTCACACACCTAGATTGTAACTTTTTTAAGAGTACCAGGCAAATACATGAGCTACTGTCTGGAAACTGAAACGCATCATAGGTTGTTTGAAGTTTCACGTGTGCGGGCCATTTTATATTTTAAATCTTACACATGAAAAAGAAAGATCTTTATAGGAATTTTAGTTTAATACTGAAAATATGACTGTATTAATGTAAAATAATTTTATGGAAGACTTGGCAAAAACCCTTGACATTATTGCAAAAAGAATAGGTAGATTGTACCTTGGGTATGAATATCTGTCTTCTTGTGATGTGAAAAGCCCTGACTACCTATCTAAAGAAAGGATTTGTCCCATAGCATTTCACTTAAAGTAAAATAACCATTCTGCAACATATTTAAGTTGCTATAATTACATATAAAGAAGATTGAAAACATCAAATAATTTTTGTTCCCAAATATAATGACTATATTCTCAAAAATAATTACTATATCGGAAGTACTATCAAACCAAAATGCACTGATGTGAACCTAGTACAACAATCTCGAGCTGTTTTTAGACAAAGTTTTTTGCAACACCTACTATCCAAGTATAGAGATGTTCAGACGAGGTAATAGTAAAAGGGATAAATGTTTTAATATAAATTTTAATAAATTATAAAAAAAAGACAATACTGATGACACAATCACCTTACAGCTTCAAATTATAACAGATTGACTATTTGTACTTTTGGATTTTTGTAGTTCAATTTAATCTTAGTTCATATTTGTGTCCTTGTTTTACTCTGTCATGAAAAAAGGTTAATTTTATGTCATCTTTGTATCTTATATGGAAATAAGTCAATAATTCTTCCAATTTTTATATATCAAAAGGTTATTTTGACATCTTTAAATGATGAACTGTAACTTCACACAGAGCAGTTCTAATTCTTCTGCTGAAATTATCTATTCAGGTTCTTTTCCAGCTACCTGTCACTGCTACAAAGGGATAATGCTGTTTCTTTTGTGTCTGGACATCTGCGGATATTGCTGACCATCTTCAGTCTTTCTGCCTTTTTGTCATAATGATATACATACTTAAATAATTATATGTTCATAAATAAGCATCAAAAATTCCTATATAAGTTTTAGAGATTTATTAATGTGAAAAATTTGTTAAAATAAAGAAAAATTATGAATATATTTAGATTTATTCTTTTTTTCTTCAGAGTTGCCCAATTTGACATTTATTCTTGTCCACTTGACAAGTCTGTACTTCAAATATTTACAGTACCTTAAATTCTTATTTCCTGGTTACAGCATGGGGTTAGAAGTGTCATTTTGTCTGTCATTTTTATCTTAGTGTTTTATCTTAGTGTTGGTTTATTCATAGCTAATCCACTGTGTGCATTACTATGCAACGTCATTTGAGCTAAAACAATGCTTCTGGAGTTTGAAAATAACCAGGGTATATATTGATTCAACAAGTGAACCCTTCTTTCTGTATAAGGACAGTGAATAAATAGTGATTCTAGCTGTGGTTTGTTACTTCTGCATAGTATTGTTACTATGTTCCTTCTAAGCCTCACTTAAGAGGAAATCCTTCCATCCAGGCACTTATGAGACTTTTGCGATCCAGAAATAAAGGCTGGTTTCTGCCTTCAAAAGCTAGTCACATACTGTGATTCCAGATGTTCAATAATCTCACGGCATATTTTTCCTTTTTCTGCAATACCCCTGTCCTAAATACTGCCTTTTTATTTTAGGCCCCCCCCCTCCCCGCCCCATGCCCCCGACTAGGCATCATCATAGCCATCTTCAGAGTTCATGGGCCATAATGGCTAGTGTCCAGATACAGGATTGGAAAGACTTCATGCACCAAGCGTTTTCCATTTGCAGAGCTGATTGACAGAAACGGTTATGACTGAAGGCTGCTTACAGATCCTGACAATCAAACATGCAAGGTGCCACCAGAATCCCCTGAGGCTAAAAGAAGGGATTCTTGAGAAATCTACTGTGGAGTGACTAAAATATGTTTGTAGACAATTAGTTGCTCAGTGAAAAGGTAGGTTTTCTGATAATAGAGCTTGACAGTCACTTGCTTTTGCCAGTGATTATGAACCTGAAGCATAAGGTCAGCTACATTCACTTGCAGCAATGAATGAGAAATTAATTTTGAAATTGAAAGACCTGCAACTGACAATTTCTAATGATGAGTCATGTGGTTACATCAATTCGACAGAAAAAAAATGACCTTAAATCACAGTTTTCTTCTGCCTTGTATCTTTATGTTTTCTTCCAAAATTATTTTGTCTCTATTTAAAATTTACTGAAATACTGCTGTTTGTGGTGTCATTCTGCATATTGCAAAAATAATTCTGCGTTTTTATTCTTATGATTAACATAAATTGTATTATATCATACTGGAATTTTTACAGGGGTGACTGAAAGAATTGTATTTTGAGTAGATACTTAGTATTTAAGCAGTCCTTAGCAGACCTATGTTGAGAACTTTGTTCCTAATTTTACAAACCAGTTGCTAATTACCAAAGTTATTCAATTTTCATGATTTCTTCATGTTTTTCCAAAATTCTCTTTAATATTTCCACTTATTTCTTATTTCAGTTCTGTTTCTCTTTGTGAAGAGAACAGTGAATATGACCTAAGGATCTTATTACAGTCACAAAGGTTTTAAAATGCCATAGTTATTACAGGTGCTATTTATAGCCTAGGCAAGAATTTAATTCTTTTTGTCATTGACTATTGCTTTGAGTAAGATAGCTTTACATGTTGAATTGAAAATAAGTAAACAAACATGAATACTCTCTATACTTCAACAATAATGGACATTTGTCATGCTCTGGTAGTGGAAAAGAATTTTCCCAAGATGAATGCACCTAATCAGGTAAGATTAATAATCCTGAAAAGTCAAGATACCACTGTAGCATCAGTGTCCCCTGCCCCAGGTTCCCTAGATAGCTACCGAAGACTTATGCCATCCCTGAATGAAGTGAAAAAGGCAGCATCATGTTAGGAATATGTTTTTTCAGAAAAGGTAGGGAGGCTATACTGGATGGTAATCTAAAGCTTGACTCATGACACTGTTGCAGAGAAGAAACCCCTCCTCCTGGAATGCAAAATCCTATGCTCTAGAAAGCACTGGCAATGCCTGAGCTTGAATGCTTTGTCATGTTCAGCCAGTGAGAATAGCCAGAGCTTTCAGAAATGTGGTGTACAGAGAGATCTAATAAATTGAGATTGTTTAGTTTGTAGCAGGAAGGAAGAAATGAATGTAGTTTCCTGAAACCAGGACTCTCCAGAAATCCAGCATCACTATGCTACTTTTAGCCCAAGTTTCTCATTCTTCTCTGTCTTTTGGTACATACTAACGGTTGTAAAACATGCATACCTGTACAGTAGTTTATTGGTAAGCCCCAAAATTTTGTTATATGTGCACATATCTGTGAATATATTCCTGCCACTTGAAAAAAAATATTCCTTTCTGTTAACTTATCAAAAAGTGATGCTATATTTTTTTGATATCTTCCTCCCCTACTTTCCTAACTGTGAACAACTGCAGTTCCAGTTGTAAAATGAAGTTACTAATAAAAATTAGAATTGTTAAAAATATTTTGGCTTTGCACTGAAAATTACTCATTATGAAAACGAATGTGGGAAGACAAAGAAGGAGAGAATATGTGAGGTTCAGCAATGTTCTGTCAAGAAAGTGATCGCGTAGGTGGACTTTGAAAGACTTGTCTGAATAATGCGTATGCAGTAGGCTCCTGATGGGAATGACAGAATGCAGTTCAGTATCTATCGTGAGAAGGGTAAGGAAAAAAATGAGAGGAGAAAAAAAAAGAAAAAGGTTTCTTTCATTAATCAATTTATTAAACAAGAGAGATTGTGGTACAACTAGCTGTCTTTGAGATCTACAAAGGGAAAAGGAAATAGTTTTATTAGAGAAGATTGGTAGCTCAAAGTGAAATACAGGAATCTTTTCCCTGAGATGTAACGGTCAGGTTTTGGTGGGCACTGGTGAAAATGTGCTGTAGTGGGGCTATAGTGTGTATAAAACAGTTATGACATGGCAGGTTATTTCAGAAAGCAACTATTTAATATATTATATAGTTGTAAAATTCAAGAGGAGGTGATCTGGTCACTACTAAAGTCTACCTTTCACAGTCTTGAGAAGTTAGAGGCAAAGGTGTGTACAGTCTCTTAAGTGTGGGTATTCCAGGTTACTGGGACATGTATGCAGTCTTCGAGATAAAGACTGTAATTATCTTAAGAGTACTCTGTAAAACTGAAAATATGATGTAATTAAATATGTGTATATATATGTATAAAAACTGAAAGGTTCTGAAGGGTTGCACTTTACTTCAGGTAGAAGGAGACTGTGCAACAAAATACTGACGCATCTGACAAATATATTTTGCGGGATACATTCATTTGATCTTGGCAACTTTTTCAGGTGTGTTAATGAGGGAGCTGCAGCAGAGAAATGGTTGTGTCTACAGCTTCCCAGCTAAAGATTTCTCTTCTATGCCATACTGGAACTCTGTGTATTATACTTCATGCATTATTTTTATTTAGAAAAATGTTTCACACACAGAATTAGAGTTAAGAACACAAAATCAAGTTATATGCTCAGAGCAAAAAAAAAAAATTATGTTTTAAATAAAACCTGCTGAAACACTTTAATGCCATAAGGTTATTTGCAGATGCAGTCTTTTTCACTATTAAACACTGGAATCTACATTAATGGAATTTTTATTCTCCCATGTCCCCTTATGCAATATCAGCTTTTTCTTCCTCTGCTTAGCTTTCCACCAAATTCCAACTTTCAGTGCAGAAATGTGGAACTATAAATGCTTTGAATCGTGAGAGAAAAGTATATTAGGCTTTTGTGGCAAGGTTTTGTTTTGAGTTGTTTTTTTTTTTTTTCTAAATATCTTTCCAATTGAAGGTACTAGACAAATGGTGTTTATTTTTTAAGGATTAATAAAATCAAATCTTATTTATATTGGTTGTGGAACAAACTTTTACTAGTTCAATTTTGGCTGGGATGAGTTATACTTCTGTAAAACAGAGCACTGGCATGACAAATACAAGAAAAACATTCACTTACTCAACTTACACAGGAAAATAGTATACCTACTTCGGTGCATGTTGATATAAATAATACTAACTCATCCTTCAGGGGGATAATTTGTTTATATGACCATGTTTTCAAAACTTCAGTTGATGTAGCATCCAAAGATGCATAAATATACTATTATGTACTGCAGATGTCCCTTGTGCATACAGCAGAGTCAAAAATAACAAATAGCAATTATCTAAGCAGCTGCATTTTATAATCACAGTGTAGGGCCTCAATTTTGAAATCACAATGAAATTCTCAGTAGTTTTCACAGTGTTTTCTTAATCTTCTTCTTTTGACAGCAACATGATAGCAATGCTAAATTCTATACCATGTTTACTAATTGCATATCAGAAACAGCATTGCACATACTATATTAGGCTCTGCTTTGCAGGGGACACCTGTTTGGAAGCAGGGGTTAAACTATAAAAATCTTAATACTGAAACAAAGATGGCAGTTTCAATGATAATCCACATTTGAACATACCAATGTTCAACATTCAGACACCATTATTAGAGATCTCTGTAAGGCTTAAGACATACATCAAAGGCAGAACTTAATTGGAAATAAAGTCAGACTGTAGAGTAAATGAAATATGTAAATCCCTTTTTACTAATCCACTTTGCTAATTTACCCTCTTGGGTCCAGGTCTTAGACTGACATCTAAAAATGCAGCTATAATCAGTAAAATATCAATATGAGTAAGAACGAGTTCTTAGATTTGAAGCAACCTAAGTGCAAATGTCTCCAGTGAGCATTTATTTTAAATGTATGAAGACAACTAATTAGAAAATTAGAAACCAATGGATTGGTAAAAGCGTAGCTATCAAACGTCAGTGTAGCATTTACAAATGACAAGTTCAGCTGCCTTGTAATCAGTTCAAAATTATATAAACAATAAATGTAAGAGATCATGTCCTCTGTGATTTAGTCAAACTTCTTTGGATGTATATACTTGTGTTTTCCATGACAGTTTCTGCAAAGCTTGAGGACTAAATATTAAACAGTGGAAGAACACAGAAGGTAGGTTTTGCCTACTCATCCTTAGTGTATCAGCATCTGGGAACAGGCAGAGCAATACATGGCATGTACTGAATGTGCAACAATTACCATTAGTACAATGTTTCATTCAAAATGTTAATCTGGAATCTGCTTATTCAACATATTAACCATAGAATCATAGAATGGTTAGGGCTGGAAAGGACCTTAAGATCATCTAGTTAATCTGCTACTTGGATCATTAGTTTATATCTTCTTTTTTGGGTGTTCCTAGTTTATATCCAACTTCATTTTCATTATATAATGACAAATTATATATACCTTGTTTTATTCATGTACATGCGGTAAAAAATCTCAGGAAAGACCTAAGGTTAAAAAAAAAAAAAAAAAAAAGGCATAATATCATAATATGAGGTGCTGTCCTAGGGAGAAAACAGAGAGATACCTGCTCCTTATTTCCTATCATTTTCCTGTAGGAAGGCAGCATATATGTGGAGAACAATTACTTGTTAGAATTGATGCTCAAGCATGCTGTGCTGCAGACTGCACTTGAATTCAGCACGGTTTAACAAGCATGGAATTTGTATTTATGAATATGCAGGCAATTTCCTGAGGCATGGTGTAGCTTAGTGGCAGATACAGTGCACTTAAAGAATACAGCAATGACAATGTTTGCAATTAAACTTTCTTTGATAGAAAAATATATAATGCATTTTGCAAGGTCCAAAATGAGAAAAGATGACTCTGTCTCATTCACTGCTAAACTTGCAGATGCAGTTACATTTCACGATTATAGAGAGAATATGCCAAACATATGCATAGGTATATACATAAATTTATGGGACTTGGGGGGCAGTAGGAGGACTGGACAGGGATAGCCAGGCCTGGTGGTGCACTGGCAACATGACTGTCTGAATACATTAAAAATCATAGAATCATACAATCATAGAATAGTTAAGGTTGGAAAGGACCTTAAGATCATCTAGTTCCACCCCCCTTGCCATGGGCAGGGACACCTCACACTAAACCATGCCACCCAAGGCTCTGTCCATCCCGGCCTTGAGCACTGCCAGTGATGGGGCATTCACAACTTCCCTGAACAACTCATTCCAGTGCCTCACCACCCTAAAAGTAAAGAATTTCTTCCTCTCATCCAATCTAAAGTTCCCCCGTTTAAGTTTGAACCCGTTACCCCTTGTCTTTTCACTATAGTCCCTAATGAAGAGTCCAACCCCAGCATTTCTATAGGCCCCCTTCAGATACTGGAAGGCTGCTAGGAGGTCTCCAAACAGCCTTCTCTTCTCCAGGCTCAACAGCCCCAACCTTCTCAACCTATCTTCATACAGGAGGTGCTCCAGTCCCCTCATCATCCCCATGGCCCTCCTCTGCACTTGTTCCAACAGTTCCATGTCCTTTTGATGTTGAGGACACCAGAACTGCCCACAATACTCCAAGGGAGGTCTCTTGAGAGCCAAGTAGAGGGGCAGGATCACCTCCCTTCGACCTGCTGGTCATGCTCCTTTTGATGCTACCCAGGATACGGTTGGCTTTCTGGGCTGCAAGCGCACACTGCCAGCTCATGTTCATTTTCTCATCGACAGACACCCCCAAGTCCTTCTCTGCAGGGCTGCTCTGAATCTCTTCTCTACCCAGCCTAGAGCTGTGCCTGGCATTGCTCCGACCCAGGTGTAGAACCTTGCACTTGACATGGTTAAAATTCATCAGGTTGACACTGGCCCACCTCACAAACGTGTCAAGGTCCCTCTGGATGGCATTCCTTCCCTCCAGCATATCAACCGGACCACGCAGCTTAGTGCCATCATCAAACTTTCTTAGGGTGCACTCAATCACTCTGTCCATGTGTTGCGTTAAAAGGGGAAAAATCAGCGGCAGCTATCAGTCCAGCCGTGTTCGCTATTTCGAACTTCACTGCACTGGATTCACTGATAGTACACCACACTGCCGGTTGAGTCGTGCTCATGAACTCTCATGGCCACACGAGGGATGGGGTCACGTTCAGTGAGAAATTTACGCTCTGTTACTGGAAACAGTGCAGTATTATTGTGGCTTGTGACCAATTATTGATGCAACAGGTACAGGTTCTTTATGGATTGCCGGTGATAAATACTGTCTGCAAAACCACATGCGAACAATAGTTACATGAATACAAGCGCTTGATAAAGTTAACACAGCATAGCTCTAAAATATACAGGCGGTAGTAAAAGTAACTCTATAGAGATTCTAAGTTTTCCCAGGGAAGCACTGGACACAGTGCAAGTCTTACCCACAGGCGTCCCTATGGGGCGGGGGAAGAGAGGTCCAGCCCATCAACAGGTCCCAGGAGTCTGTTGATGTTATCTTCCTTGACTCGTCCTACGATGGTATCTTCCCCAATATCCCCCTCTCTCTTGGGTCATTTTATATTATTTTCACCTTCAAGATGGATCTTGAGTGACTCTAGTCATTACATACCTTTATTACTATTGGTGTAAATTTCTCTTGCTTCAATTTAAAGGTATATGACACCGAAAATTCAGAGCGCATGCTCAGAGAGGGGTGCTCTCATTTTGGAGGGGGGTTGCACTGGAGATGTGTGTGTATTTTAGCATGTAAATGCATTATAATGACATTATAATGAAGCAAAGTTCACACTGAGGACCGCGTTCTGTCAAAAGATGACAGGCCTGCTGGGTCAGGGTAGCAAGTATGCAGCTTATCAATTTCTTGCACCACCTAGTTCCCATCTTTTTGCTGAAGTTAGGACAAAGAGTAACTGCGAGATCTCCACCTCGCTCTACCCTCCGTCTGTGTTACGGGAACTGCTGTGAAGTGCACATTCCTGGCATACCAGGTGTGGCTGCATCTTGGCCCGAGAGGCCCTGAAAGTCTGTTTTTCCCTTATGTGTGGACAATGCTGCATTTCAAATACAAATTTAAAATATTCCTACATTTCCTAATTATTTCACACCATGTCACCGGCAAAGGCATTGAAAAAGACACCAGTCCCAACACCCATCCCTGAGAGACACCACTCGTTGCCAGTCTCCAGCTGGACATTGAGCCACTGAGCACAATCCTTTGCGTGAGGCCATGCAGCCAGTTCTTTATCCACTGAGTGGTCCACCTATCAAATCAATGTCTCTCCAACACAGAGACAAGGATGTCATGTGGGACAGTGTCAAATGCTTTACACAAGTCCAGGTAGATGACATCAACTGCTCTACTCCTGTCCATCAGTTCCGCAGCCCCATCATAGAAGGCCACCAGATTGGTCAGGCAGGATTTCCCCTCAGTGAAGCCATACTGGCTGTCACCAAGCACCTTCTTGTTTTTCATGTGCCTCAGCATGCCTTCCAGGAGAATCTGCCCCAAGATTTTGCCAGGCACAGAGGTGAGACTGACAGGTCTGTAGTTCCCCAGCTCATCCATTTTCCCCTTCTTGAAAATGGGAGTTATATTTCCCTTTTTCCAGTCGTCGGGAACTTCACCTGACTGCCATGATTTTTCAAATATGATGGACAGTGGTTTAGCAACTTCTTTTGCCAGCTCCTTCAGGACCTGAGGATGGATTTCATCAGGTCCTATAGACTTGTATACGTTCAGGTTCCTAAGATGGTCTCAGACCAGATCCTCTCCTACAGTGGGCGTAAGGTCCTCATTCTCACAGTTCCTGTGTGCCTTCCAAGACTTGGGTGGTGTGGTCAGAGCATTTGTCGGTGAAGATCCAGGGTAGCCAGTTCTCCCGATAGCTTCTGGAGAGGGCCCACGTTGTCTGTAATCTGTCTTTTATTTGCAACGCACCTATAGAATCCCTTCCTGTTATCTTTCACATCTCTAGCCAAGTTGAATTCTAAGTGGACCTTAGCTTTCCTATCCTGGTTCCTAGCTTCCCAGACAGCACCCCTGTATTCTTCCCAGGCCGCCTGTCCTTGCTTCCATCTTTTATAAGCCTCTTTTTTCCATCAAGGTTTTCTCAGCAGCTCCTTATCCATCCAAGGAGGTCTCCTGGCCCTCCTGCTGCACTTCCTCCTAGTAGGGATGTATGGCTCCTGAGCTTGCAGCAGGTGATTCTTGAATATCAACCTACGAGTCTTAGGCCCCCCTGCCCTCTAGGGCTATATCCCATGGAACCTTACTGAGCATGTCCCTGAAGAGGCCAAAGTCTGCTCTCTTGAAGTCCAGGGCAGTGAGCTTGCAGCACGCTATTCCCACTGTCCTGAGGATCTCAAATTCAACCATCTCATGATTGCTCCAATCAAGGACTGCCCTGGGGTGTCGCATTTCCAACCAGCCCTTCCCTGTTGGTGAGGGCAAGGTCAAGCATGACATCTCTCCTTGTTGGCTCCTGTATTACTTGCAGAAGGGAAGATGTCTTCCACACAATCAAGGAACTTCCTGGATTGCTTGTGCCAGGCCATACCATTCCCTCCAACAGATATCAGGGTGGTTGAAGTCCCCCATGAGAACAAGGGTCTGTGAGAATGAGGCTGTTCCTATCTGTCTAAAGAGTGCCTCATCCACCGAGTCCTCTTGATCAGGCGGTCTGTAACAGATCCCCACGATAATGTCTCCCATCTCTGTTCTCCCCTTAACTCTGACTCACAAACTCTCTGTCTACTGCTCACTTGACCCCAGACAGAGCTCCACACTCTCCAGCCTATCCCTAACCTAAATAGCAACTCCTTCTCCCCGTCTTCCAGGCCTGTCTTTCCTAAAGAGCCTGTAACCTTCCATTCCAACACACCAGTCATAGGAGCCATCCCACCATGTTTCTGTGATGCCTATTCTATCACACCCCTATAGACATACACACATCTCTAATTCCCCTTGTTTGTTCCCCATGCTACAGGCATTCATATAGAGGCATCAGAGCTGCAGCTCCAATTGAAGCCGGCTCATTGGCTGCAGCAGCTGGAATATCTCTACATTGTTCTGAATGTTTATTATAGGTGTTGTCAAGTGACTGGGTGTGTTGGGATGGAATGATGCCTCCCCTCCCCCAGCGCATGTAGTTTAAGGCATCCTTAACCAGTCTGGCAAGCCTCCTCCAAATCCAGTCTTCCCTTTCTTTGTCAGACCAGCTGTACCAGCCCCCAGTAGACCTGGCCTACTGAACTGAGTCCCATGTTCAAGGTACCCAAACCCCTGACTATAGCACCACCCTTCTAACCATTTATTAACCTGGCCAATCCTCCTAGTTTTTTTAAGGTCCTCCCCTTTGTCCTTGAGAATTGACAAAAAGACAATCTGAGCTCCAGAGCCTCTAACCACCTCTCCCAGGACTCTGTAGTCCTTCTTTATGTTCCCTGAGCTACTGCTATCTATTTCAGTAGCACCCACATGGACCACAAGGAGTGGGTAATAGTCAGTGGGACTGACTAGAGCAGGCAACCTCTCTGCAATGTCCCTTATCCATGCCCCTGGGAGGCAACACACCTCCCTTGAGACTGGGTCAGGCCAACAGATGGGTGTCTCTGCTCCTTTAAAACGGTCCGCTGCTTTTTCCTGGCGGCACCAGTAGTGATTTTCTTTACCAGTGCATCAGCCGGGTGTTCCTGTTGGGAGTGTGTTTCCTCATCAGCCCCCTGCAGGACAGCAAAGCGGTTCTGGGTGGGGACAACAAATTCAGGAGGAAGCCCCTTGCTTTTAATTGTCCTCTTCCTCCTTTTTTGTTGTTTTTTTTTTTTCTGTCACTGTTTCCCAGCTTCCTGGGTTAGCGGCCTCCTTTCCTTTATGAGCTACAGTGGATGCTTGAGGCCCCCGCACAGTCTGGTCCTGGAGCAAGCACTGCTGCTTCCTCTCAGCTTCCCTGACACATTTCCACCTCTTGACAGCTTCCCGCAGCTCAGCCACCGGCTGCAGGAGGACCTCCACCTGGGCACCCTGAGTGCAGCCCTTTTCGTTGTACACCCTCCCGTCAGGAGAGCAGTGCAGGTGCTCTCTACACCCCAAGCTCTGCGTTGCATCTTCCCCTCTTATCAGCTCTGTCTGGGTGCCTACGCTGGCCACCGCTGGGGCAGTCAGAGCAGAGCTCCCAGACCAGACCCTGGTCATATGGCAAGTGCTCACCGTCCCGCTCACCTGCCCGTGCAAACTGCCACGCAAACTGCCTCGAACCCGCCTTGTTCGCCATGCTCCTGGTCACTTGCGCTCCTTTTGGCAGGTTTTTAACCAGTCAGGGCTGGTGCCGCTCCTCCTGGTGCCGCCCCCTCTGATTCAGCTGCTCGTGTCCGCTGAGCTGCCGGCTCCTGGGCAAGTCCTGTTGAGGACTTGAGGCTCCCTTGGTGCCTGTTGCTGCTCTGAGTTTTTAGCTTGCATACAATTGCATGATTCTGTATGGAAAAACGTAGTGTAAGATACACGAGGTGAATACTAAATCTGTATTTGGAATCATCGTGAAGTTAGTCCAGGACTGAATGTTGAATTTACGCTGAGAGAAAACCCACAGATTCCGTTTAATTTATCTATAATAACACTGATTGCAGCTAAAGGAGTATTTTCGAGGAAATGAGATGCCTGTGATTGGTTTACATCATCTTTACAGAAAGAAAGGAATAGAGCAGAAAAAAGATGCTTTGTTTCCTTCCCTTTTCCACAAGCTGGGAATTTCGCTGAACTAGTAAATGGGTGTGTCATGGCTTCAGCAGTAGCAGTCATTTTTTCTCCTTGGTAGCTGGTGCAGCGCTGTGTTTTTGACTTTTGGCCTGGGAACAGCACTGATAACATCAGTGTTTTCAGTTACTGCTTGGTAATGTCTTGGTCTGACCAAGGACTTTCTGAGTCTCATGCTCTGCCACGGAAGAGGGGAAGCCGGGAGGAAGCAGAGACAGGACACCTGACCCAAACTGACCAAATAGTTTATTCCATACCACATCACATCATGCCTAGGATGTAAAAACGGAGACCAGAGACATGGAAGGGTGGGGGCTTGCTGCTGGGGGGTGCACTGCATGGTTGGGTTTTTGGCATCGGGGGGGGGGGTGAGCAGTTGTATTCTTTTTCCTTGTATTTCTCTTGTCATTATTATTATTGGTGGTAGCAGTAGTGGTTTATGTTATACCTTAGTTACTAAACTGTTCTTATTTCAACCTGTGGGAGTTGCATTCTTTTGATTCTCCTTCCGATCTCCCTGGGAGTGGGGGAAGAAAGAGAGCAGAGTGAGTGAGAGAGTGACTGAGTGAGTTTTAGTGGCTTAAACCACGAAAGTGTGGTCTGGAAGCATGCTAAGGCAGAATTTACTGCATCTTGTTCCCTCTGGGAGGAAAAGAATATGGAGAGAACTGAGTTTCTCAATCTTCTGGTCCCATGACTGTGAAATTAGGTCCAATGTTGTAATAATAATGTAAAAGAAAAGTTTATAATTGGCAGTTTAGCATTTGGTTATACAATGATTGTATAACCAACACAATGTTTGCATACATTGCTATGCAATGATTACATGCATAGTTTGGTACTACAATCTTTAACTATTGTATAATGAAAGGGAGCTTTCTGAGCTCCCTCTGGCCTTGTGTTTTTATGACTTTTTGATCTTAAAATGAATTGCCTCTTTTTATTGCCTTTGACCCAGCTAGGGCGCATTGTTTAATCATTGGAGATTTATGCAATGCACGTATTTTAACCTAAATTTTTAGGTGAGGTAGAATATTGTTTGGATTTGCTTTCTTCATCAATTAATTTATCTTCTTTCACATATCATGCTAAGTTTTTTTTTCTTAGTTATGATTTGCATTCATAGAAATATATAAATAAACTGTATCTCTAAAATATTAGAGATGAGCACTGTTGCTTTCTTTGCAACACTAGTGAATATACAAGCAGTCGGACTGTGTTATGATACTTCCCATAGAAATACCAAATGGTGGTTTATGAATGTCATTAATATAATATGCAAATGATCTGTTTGGCTTCTGCTCTTCTATTTGGGTTAACCTAGTCAATCAGTCAGTTGTGACTAATGAGAAGTTGATGAAAGCTTATTCACCTGCCAAGAAGGTCAATAAAATTTTAGATCCCTCTTCTTTTCACTTGTCTTACACCTAGAATACTGCATGTATCAGTGTTTAAACTGATTAATTGAAGTCACCTGTGTATTAATAATGGAATATGAAGCAAGTTATTATTACATTTCCTAACATACATATATATTGTAGTATAAGCTATTATAAAAAAAATTAACTTTGCTTTATTTGTGTTATTAAGGAGATCAAAAAATAAACAAATTGTGAAGGCTTATTATCAGGAAATGCATTTAATCATAAAGACTACTTTCTAAAAAACAAACAAAAAAAAAGAAAATGTTAGACCTTTTCTTCCAGGTAGATTTTTCTGCTTTTTAGTCTTGTTTTTCAAATATTCAGAGTTTTATCCCAATATTTTTTTTAATATTCTTTTTTCCAAAGGAACAGAAATGAAGTTTAAGTTCACATCTACCTAATTAAATTCTATACTATTGTGTACACATGGATAGAATGTTAAAAAACGCTCCATTTTTTTTTGTTTGTTTTTGATCTTTTCATAAGCCAATGTTCAGACAGGGGATCAAACCTTTCAAAAAGACTGATTGGTTGTTGTCTGGATAGTAATAGAAATCTCTGTTGCAAGGATCTGTGTAACAGCATCTTCCACTGTATCAGGATAGGCTCCCTGTATCACTTCTCTACTTGGTTCTTGTACTCCAGCAGCCCATGATCCTACATAAACACTCCAGCAACATCTGCAATCCCTCACTATTGATTGTCTTCATATAAATACAGAGTATCTCCTAATTATCTTACCTGCATGGAGACCTTATAGCAGCCTTCCAGTATCTGAAGGGGGCCTATAAGGATGTTGGGGAGAGACTCTTCATTAGGGACTGTAATGATTGGACAAGGGGTAATGGATTTAAACTAAACCAGGAAAAGTTCAGGTTAGATGTAAGGAAGTTTTTTACTGTAGGGGTGGTGAAGCAATGGAATGGGTTGCCAAGGGAAGCTGTGAATGCTTCACCTGTGGCGGTGTTCAAGGCCAGGTTAGACAGAGCCTTGGGTGACATGGCTTAGTGTGAGGTGTCCCTGCCCATGGCAGGGGGGTTGGAACTAGATGACCTTAAGGTCCTTTCCAACCCTAACTATTCTACTATTCTATGATTCTATCTGCAAAAGACTAACATTTTTTTAATTTCTGCATCTGTAATAACAGTTTGTACTTACAGTTATGAACAATTTGGTCAATTCTACAATTCTGAACCACATGAGGTTCCCTGGGACAGTCTGAGTTTCCACCCAGGATATTTATATGCATTTTTAAATATACAAATTGGTTTATGCACAGCAGAAGCTGCCTGGGGAAATCTCTAGACCTTTCCAAAATTCTCAACTGGAGAGTTCCTGTGGCAATTAGTCAAAAATTACGTTGTGAAAGAATCTGGGAAGTAAATCAATCACCTTGTCTCAAGCAAGTCCCTTATCTCAGGCCAGACCACTATATCTATATCTATGCACCACCCATGCAGAGACCATCTGGGTTGTTTCTGGGCAAGGGAAATAATCACTTAATGCACTGGGTGTGTACAGAGGCCCTGCTCTGAAGCTGTCCTGGGTTCAGCAGTAGCAATAATTTTTCTCATTCTTAGTAGCTGGTGAACTGCTGTGTTTTTGACTTTCAGCCTGGGAACAGTGCTGATAAAAACGATGGGAAAAATGCAGAGGGAAACCCATCTGGGCTGCTGCACTGTGGCAAGATATCGCTGCCCAGGTGCGGAACCTGGTGGTGAAGGTACACCATGTAGATGCTCATGTTCCCAAGAGTTGGGCTACTGAGGAACACCAGAACAACCAACAAGTGGATCAAGCTGCTAAGATTGAAGTGGCTCAGATGGACTTAGATTGGCAACATAAGGGTAAACAATTTTTGGCCTGGTGGGCCCACGACACTTCAGGCCATCAGGGCAGAGATGCAACATACAGATGGGCTCGTGATTGAGGGGTGGACTTAACAATGGATACTATTGCCCAGGTTATTCATGACTGTGAAACATGTGCTGCAATTAAGCGATCAAAGCAGTTAAAGCCTCTTTGGTATGGATGACGATGGCTGAAGTACAAATATGGGGAGGCTTGGCAGATTGATTATATCACACTCCCACGAACTCGCCAAGGCAAGTGCCTTGTGCTTACCATGGTGGAAGCAACCACTGGATGGCTGGAAACATACGCTGTGCCCCGCGCCACTGCCCGAAACACTATCCTGGGCCTTGAGAAAGATTTTTTGGTGGCATGACGCCCCAGAGTGAATTGAGTCAGACAATGGGACTCATTTCTGGAACAGCCTGATAGATACTTGTGCCAAAGAGCATGGTATTGAATGGGTATATCACATCCCCTACCATGCATCAACCTCTGCAAAAATCAAGCAGTACAATGGGCTGTTAAAAACTACACTGAGAGCAATGGGTGGTGGGACTTTCAGACATTGGGATGCACACTTACCAAAAGCCACCTGGTTGGTCAACACCAGAGGATCTGCCAACAGAGCTGGTCCAGCCCAGTCAGAACTTACATACTGTAGAAGGCGAAAAGGTTCCTGTGGTGCACATAAGGAATTTGCTGGGGAAGACAGTCTGGGTTATTCCTGCTTCAGGTAAAGGCAAACCTACTCGTGGGATTGCTTTTGCTCAGGGACCCAGATATACTTGCTGGGTAATGCGGGAAGATGGGGAAGTCTGATGTGTACCTCAAGGAGATTTGATTTTAGGAGAAACCAGCCAATGAACTCAATTGCATCCTGTTGCCTGCTATGTAATGTTTTTATAGGCCACCAACTAGATGTCTTTAGGTCACCAGCAACTGGCCCTGACTTCCCTCCGACCAACACCCCAACAAAGAATGAAGTTTGATGAAACCAGACGAGTTCTGGGTTAAAGGAAAGATCAGCATCAGCAAGCAATGATCCAACACTGCACACAGCCTCCCCTGCTCTGAAAGACTGTTACAAGAGATGGAGCCTGACAGCATGGACCAGCTGAACTCAGCAGCTTTATGGGGATTGGTCCATGCACGAAGCATTGATCTCTCTCTCTCTCTCTCTCTCTGTGGGTGTATATATATATGTATATATATGAGAGAAGAGTGATGGTATATTGAAAATGTGGGATCTGAGCATGACGTGAATGGTATAGAATAAGGGGTGGATACTGTCCTGGGTTCAGCAGTAGCAGTCATTTTTCTCCCTCTTGGTAGCTGGTGCAGTGCTGTGGTTTTGACTTTTGGCCTGGGAACAGTGCTGATAAGACCCATGGTTTTAGCTGTTATTCAGTAATATTACTCTGACTGAGGACTTTCTGAGTCTCATGCTCTGCCAGGGAGGAGGGGAAGCCGGGAGGAAGTAGAAACAGGACACCTGACCCAAGCTGACCAAAGAGCTATTCCATACCACAGCACGTCATGCCCAGTATATAAACTGGAAGCAGTCACCTGGAAGGGTGGGGGTTCCCTTCTCGGTTGGGCTGGGTATCGGTTGGCGGGTGGTGAGTGGTTGTATTTTCTTCCCTCGTTTCTTCCCTTATCGTTATTATTATTGGTGGTAGCAGTACTGGTTTGTGTTATACCTTAGTTACTGGAGTGTTCTTATCTCAGCCTGTGGGAGTTACATTCTTTTGATTCTCCTTTCCATCCCTCTGGGAGCAGTGGTGGGGGGAGGGGGAGGAGGTTAGGGGGGTGTGAGAGAGAGGTTGGGTGGCTGGCTAGTCTTAAACCACGACAGATGCCCAATCACACCACAATTATAACATAGAGAAAATCTAAATCTGACCCTTATTTTTCCTTTATGGCTTATATTCCAAATTACTTGTCATTGCATTCTTTCCAGTTTAATTAATGGCTTGGCACAAAAATCCCTTAAGGGAGAGATTACAAAACAGTACTCTAGGTTTTTCTTAGAATAATTGGGAAAAGTAAGTAGTTTTAAATATTGAAACTACAATAAAAATGGGCGCACACTGAAAAAAAAGATAATTTTGATATGATCAGTGTTTCTTTACAATGAGAATGTAGGGGGGAATACAGGAGCATCATGTTGTTTCTGAACTTTGGATTGCAATAGAATGTTATACTAAACATTCATCTTAGATGATTGCATTATAGAGATACATCACCAAATGATGAATGCTTTCTAGAAGTTTTCATTTCAAGTAAACTTGAGTATTATGAATTTAGCCAAACGTAGATGGCTCAAGGATAGCTTGGCTGAGGAGAGAACTAAGGCAAGAAATTCTGTGTGGGTCTGGAATTTTATTTTTCTAATATCTTTCCTGTGAAATCTAAATCTATAATTTAAACTTTTAATACCTTTTGTATAATTTTTTTATCTTAGTGGGAGTACTACTTCTTCTGAATCTTTGGGCTGAAGTATGCCTCCTTGTATGCACAACTTCTCCAAATTCATCTTAATGTCTGTAAGGAATTTCTGGAACAAGCAGCCCTGAATGTGCTGTCTGAAATTTCCTTTCCTGTTCAAGAAAAATATGGCAGTGATGATAATCTTGTCTGTGAAAGCAATCATCTATTGGTCAGTGCAATGCAGCTGTCATGATATAACCCTGGTAGGCAGATAAGAACCACACGGCTACCCCCTCACTCCCTGACAGTGGTATGGAGGAGAGAGTCAGTAGAGTAAGAGTGAGAAAACTCATGGGTTGAGACAATGACAGCTCAATAATTAAAAACACAAAACACCAAAACACACACACACACAAAATTATATAGAGGAAAATAAATGAAGTCAATAAGAAAAAAGTGATCTACAAAACCCCAGCTGCTCACTACCAACCAACTGGTGCCCAGCCAGTCCCCAAACAATGGCATCCCCAACCAAACTTCCCTCACATGCCTGAATTTTATTGATGAGCATGACATCACATGGTATGGGAAATCCCTTTCATCATTCGGGGTCACCTGTCACAGCTGTGTCCCCTCCCAGCTTCTTGCACATTCTCAGCAGTTTATTCACCGGCAGGGCAGTGTGAGGAGCAGAAAAAGCCTTGAGCTTGTGTAAGCATTGCTCAGCAGTAAGATACCTGTGTCATTAATATTATTTTGGTCACAAATCCAAAACATAGCCCATAAAATATACTGTGAAGAAAATTAACTCTATCCCATCCAAAACCAGCACAGCAGCTTATAAAATTCCTCATGAGGTTTAAGATGGAGGGCACTTCAGTAAGAGAGGGGACCTAGCATGACTCCTGAAATCCATCAAGTCTCTACATCTTATGTTCAGCTGCAGTAAAACCTTTATAAAATGCCTACAGTATCAGAAGCCTATTTGCTCCAAGGCCTTTTACTTCTGTCTTTAGAAAGTGAATAGGTATTCCAGTTTTTGTGTTACCTCTCAAATTGCTATGTGAGTCCAATTCGAAATGTCTCATTTTGCACAAACCAAAGTTTTATTTCCTCAAAATCAAGAGATAAACCTATCCAGCATTAGTGGGCCCATAAAAATGTGACTCTTCTGCGGGTGTAGAGTTATAGCACATTGCTATCCATAGATTCAGAGCAATAAATGCATGACAAAGTTCCCACATTGTCTAAGTCATCTAGTTATCTCTGGTCTAAATATTGCGAACTTATGTAGTAGTAGACTTCAGGGCAGTATCAGGTCCACCCTTTCGGGTAAGCAAAATTGGTTTCAAAATCAGCTGAAGTCACTGAAAAATATATTCCTCAGATTTCTCTGGTGTTTGTGTTATGTCACAAAAAGAACAGGTGAGGAAAGAACTTTTTATGAACATTGCTATTTAGTTCACTTATTATAAGCAATATCAATTTTAGCTTTCACAAGGCTTTAAAAAATAATCTAAATAGATATTTTTTTTCAATTATCTAAATTTTAGGCTTATTTGAAATGCTACCATATTTGCTACTGAATAAAAATATTTTTTTCTATCATAATAGAAAGAGAAAATAAATTCATAAAATCTAAGAATCATAGAAAGGTTTGGGTTGGAAGGAGCCTTAAAGATCATGTGGTTTCAACCCCCCTGCCATGGGTAGGGACACCTTCCACTAGACCACGTTGTTCAAAGCCCCATCCTGCCTGGCCTTCAACACTTACAGCTATGTGACAGTCACAGCTTCTCTGGGCAACCTGTACCAGTTGCCCACCACCCTGACTGCGAAGAATTTCATCCTAATTTCTAATCTAAATCCACCTTCTTTCAGTTTAAAGCCATTCCCCCTTGTCCTATTGCTACATATCTTTCTAAAAGTTGCTCTCCAGCTTTACAGTACTTTTAGAATGGAAATGCTGCTCTAAGTTCTCTGCAGAGCCTTGTCTTCTCCAGGCTGAATAAACCCAACTCTTTCAGTCTGTCTTCACAGCAGAGTTGTTCCAGCCCTCTGATCATCTTTGTGTCCTCCTCTGGACTCATTTGAATAGGTCCATGTCCCTCTTGTATTGGAGGTCTCAGATTTGAGCACGGTAATCCAGGTGCTGTCTCACAAGAGCAGAGTAGAGGGGCAGGATCACCTCCCTCAACCCTCTGGTCACACTCCTTTTGATGTAGCCCAGGATGCGGTTGTCTTTCTGGGCTGCAAGCACACAATGCTGGCTCATGTTGAGCCTCTCATTGACTAACACCTCTAAGTCCTTCTCCTTAAGGCTGCTCCCAGTGCTGTCTCTGCCCAGCCTGTATTTATGCAAATTTATTATTTTGTGTGTATTTTTTTAATTGATTTTAACAGCACCATTGCAAAGACAGCCTGCTTGTGCTGTCAAAAATGATATAATCATATTTAAAGCACTAGATGTCCCATTTTGATTTGACAGGGGAAATCAGTAGACATAGAAGCAGCTCAATTTAGGTTTTACAGCTTTTTTGCTTTTCTTTTCTTTAATTCCTTTATTTATTTATTAATTTATTATTTTTTGTCCACTTGTGACTTTAAAATTTCTGCTGTTCCTTTAATGCTGTAGCTATTTTATTAGGATAAAAAGTAACGGTGCACTGCTTTGTTCTCCCCAGGCTGGTAACATTCTGGACAATTCTAGGAGCTGTCCTGAGAACTGTGGTGCTGATATTTCCTCTTCCTTTTGCTCTGTAACATTACCTATTCCAGGAAAAGCACCGAAATATTTGCCTTAAAAAAGCTGAATATCTTGTGACTATAATGATGAGTGGCTTATTGGCTGACACTGTCTGGCAACAGATGATGAGCGCTGCCCTTCAAGCAGGTGTCACTGCTCAAATGTTCAGGTAACATGAAAATAGCTCTCAGCAATTCAAAAAATAATTGTCACTTCATTCCTCTTCACAAAAAAAAGCAGAAGGAAAAAGAAATCTTCACAAGGAAAAAGAAAAAAAACTAGTGATAGGCTGATACAGCAAGTAACACAATGTAATAATTATATTTTCATTGTGACAGATTTTATGTTCAGTTAATTCAAGGCCAATTTTCTGTACTCAATTTTGGAAAAAATCAGCTCAGGAGAAAATGTGAGATACCTTGCTTTCCATTACTGAGTGATTTCTTTGTTGACAAATCATGGTTACATTGATTTGCCATGCCATGTAACTGACACTGAAAAAATAATGTCACATGGTTTCATAAAAAGCATAATTGAAAGATGAGTAACTAGCTTAAAAAGTTGCAACTGAGCTCAAACCTAGGTTTTTGGTGAAAGTCTAGTCCAGACTGTAAGCTCTCTTCCAAGGAGAGTGAAAAGTCCTTGGGTGCTTTATTTCCAAAGCGTTTATGATTAATCTGGAAGGACTTATTTCTTCTGCTTGTCATATTTTAAAAGTATATACTTAAGCAATATAAAGTTGAAGTGCTACGGCTTCTGGAACAAACTTATTTATGAGACCTCTGATTTAAATATTATTCTCAGCTTTAGGGCCAGGTTGGACAGAACCTTGGGTGACATGGTTTAATGTGAGGTGTCCCTGCCCATGACAGGGGGGTTGGAACTAGATGATCTTGAGATCCTTTCAACCCTAACTATTCTATGATTCTATGATTCTACTATCTGTTTGGTTTTTTGTGTGGTGGGTTTTTTTTTGTTTGCTTTTTTTTTTTTTTTGTTTTTTTTGGTTTTTTTTTGGCATATGAGAAAACACTAAAGCTAAACATAGAAGCTGGCTTTTGAAAGTGTCAAAAATCCATATTCTTGGAGCGAGAGGAAGGGGACGCATGCTGTGTGACTAGGACCAGTTTTAGACACAGACAGGGAGCATGCACTATAGAGACAGCATGCACATGCAGCCACAGGAGCATCAGGGAAGGCAGCTGTTGCCAGCATACTTTCAATGCTGCCATCATGCTAGGCAGAGCTGTGTATGCAGTGCCTAACAGAGTGCAATACATAGGTGTGAAAAGCAGCTTGGGGCCTCTGACTGAAAGCAGGGTCTGCTGAAAGTCTGTATGGGCTTCACATATTCTTAAAGTCCTTCCAACCCTCTTCCACAATGAGGCAAAAGACATACTGCCACTTCCAGGAAGAGTGCTTTCCATTCAAGCCAGACAAGCTCTTTGACTTACACATTTTCTCAGAAATCACGAACTCTGATGGGAAAAATGGAATTTGTTGGACTTACCATAGGCCTCACTCAGGTGAAGGAGCAATCAGAAAATCCTCCCAATCTCTCTCATTTTTATTAATTCTGTGCCATCTTCTCAGCCCCAGTTGTGTGGAATCTCAAAGGCAGCAGACTTCCCTTTCTTCCATAAGAGCCACAGGTCGGAAATCATCCCATATTCTCTAAATGCTCCCACATTGTCCATGCTCCATAGCCAGCTTATTCTGGTCTTGGCAAAAAAAAAATGCATAGCTAGAAAAGCTGTAGAGGGAATATCTATCTGGGCACAAGTGTAAGTTGGGAATTCCTCAATTCCTCTGAAACTCAGGACAAAAGTATTCAGTAAGAGGAAGTGAGGGGTCTACACCAGATGTACAGCAGCGACTGCTCCTCTCCATCCATGGGTAACCCCTTGACATGCTTGATTCCCTCTGAGCAGACTCAAAAGCAGGGAAGCAGCTTGCCTTTCTCATTACTTTTTCATAAAATCTAGACTATTCCTGTCCTTCCTTTTCTTGCCCACCTTTACATTTTCCTAACTTTTGTGTAGGATCAGCAGAGATATTTTTGCAATGATTAGCCTATCTTCAGGCATAAGCTTAGTGCAATCTTGTCAACACTGTTTTGGAGGGCACTATTTGCCTATTTGGTAGGCCACTCTCCTCAGAGATCCTCTTCATGATGTCCTTGAGGATAAATGGCTGAACGCAGGACAATGTCTCTGGACAATGTCTCTAGACAATGTCAAATATTAGGATGTCTCCCTGATTAATTTTTCCTCCCAGTACACTTATGAAGGGACAGCAACAGTTTGAATAGCTAAATCAGCATTCATTCTGATGGTTTCACGGATGAAAGAGATCATGCACATAAAAGCAAAGAATATCTTCATGCTGTACCAGTTCAGACACCTGTAAGTCTGCAGGGTCAGTCTTTCTAAGGATACCTGAGATCAGTCCCTGTGTGAGAAGTCAATGAAGTGAAATAAAAAATCAGGTCTAAGTGTGAGGTGTGGACCTTGTATTAGTAGCAACATGTTCCAGGGCAAAGCAACACGTGTCTTGCCCTATGGGTGCCTATACTCATGCAAATGAATTTGCCTATATCAGCATGCACACATCTTG
Organism: Myiopsitta monachus; assembly: GCA_017639245.1. Lineage (NCBI taxonomy): Eukaryota > Metazoa > Chordata > Aves > Psittaciformes > Psittacidae > Myiopsitta > Myiopsitta monachus. Next base: position 8,253,495 of record CM029918.1, read on the forward strand.
TGTGATGGGCTTTCTTGCCACAAGCAGAACTTGCCTGTGCAAAGTTAGAGAGGAGATAATTTTATGACTGCTGGCAGGTATAGGCCAGATGCTTCAGTGGAGTGCTGCTCCAATTTTGGTGAAAGATATAATGGAATTAGCCTGGAGCCAGATTGATACAGATATTTTCTCACATTATGCTGTTTTCTTTGAATGTAGGTGCAGTGACAGTGGTTATATTAGGAAAGACAGCTGAAAAGGATGGAGGTCAGATTTTGATGCAAGTTTTCTGCACTCTCGAGTCCAGCAAGGTCCTCACACAGTGTGTGCAAAGCTGCATTTGTCTGCCAAATGCACTCTCCAAGAAGATCTTGTGGGTGCTAAAAACTTAGTGAAGGCACCTCTGTGGCATGAGGTCAACTCACAATGGCTGCATTCAGAGCAGATGATTCTCATTTCCTGTGAAGTAGGGCAGTGCTCAGACTCCCTTCAAGCTGACTCCATGACTGGGAAGTTAAACATTGACATAAATGTTATGCTTCTGAATACTACACATTGTGAAAATCTGTAATAGATAAGACTTGCCAGAAGCCTCATCTCCACTGGATGACCCTGCACGTGGGATTCTTTTCACATAGTGATCAGATATAGAAGGGTGAGGTGTAGCCTGTGACAGCTAGATGTATGCTAAGACGTATTATGAGATGGTTTTGGCTGAAATACACCCATTTATAACAGGCTTATTTATAAAACTCATGCAGAAGTATTTACCTCAGAATTATAATTTTTTCCCCATTATCTCTACATCTCACCCAAGAATGGGGAATAATATTAAACCAGACTTCAAAGAGAATTTTTCCAGGAAAGTACTTAAAATGGTAGTGTCATGGGTTCAGCAGTAGCAGTCATTTTTTCTCCTTCTTGGTGGTTGGTGCAGCGCTGTGTTTTGGATTTCGGGCCTGGGAACTGCGCTGATAACACCAGTGTTTTCAGTTACTGCTTGGTAGTGCTTTGGTCTGATCAAGGACTTTCTGAGACTCAGTGCTCTGCCAGGGAGGAGGAGAAGCTGGGAGGAAGCAGATACAGGACACCTGACCCAAACTCAGCAAAGAGGTTATTCCATACCACAGCACATCATGTCCTGAATGTGAAAACGGAGAGCAGAGACCAGGAAGGGTGTGGTGGTGGTGCACTGGGGGGTGCACTGGCTGAGTCGGGACTTGGTGAGCAGTTGTATTCTCTTTCCTTGTATTTCTCTTGTATTATTACTGGTGGTAGCAGTAGTGGTTTGTGTTATACCTTAGTTACTAAACTGTTCTTATCTCAACCTGTGGGAGTTGCATTCTTATGATCCTCCTCCCCATCCCCTGGGGCTGGGGAAAGAAAGAGAGAAAATGAGTGAGAAAACTGCGGGGGGTGGGGGTGGGAGTGTTAGAGGCTTAAACTAGGACAGTTCTTTTTGGTGCCCAACGTGGGGCACGAAAGGTTGAGATAAAGGTAGGATTAATAGCCACTTGTCACAATGCTGATTTGTTGGCTCTTGATTCTCTTGAGTTCATGGTTTCAGACTGTTGTACCTTACTTACAGCCGGTATTTGTTATCTTAGCTTTCGGATATGGGTTTTGGGCTAAAGTGCTTGTTTCACTGTACTTTATTGGAATAGCTTGTAATACGGGTGGGCTCCAGAAGTGGGGGGGGGGGGGGGGCGGGTGTAGAGATGGACTTGTACCTGGCCATCCGGATGCTCTTCACCGTCCTGACCCTCGGCCTCGCCTCTGTCTTTGTGAGGCTGTGGGGAGCCGAGGGGGGGCGGTCCCCGGAGCTGCCTGCGGCCGAAACGGCCAGCGAGTGCAGCCCCTGGGATTACGGGCTGAGCCCTCCCGCCGAGCCCAGCCCTGCGGCTGCTGAGCAGCTGAAGGAGAAGCCGAGCCCCGAGGCCGAGCCGAGCCCCGTGGCTACAGAGGGGGGGGGGGGGGGGGGGGGGGCAGGCAGCGGCCGAGCCCAGTCCCGCGGCGACCGAGAGCATTCCCCAGCAGCCGCCCACAGAGCCCGCGAGCCCGAGCCCCAGGAGGATGCAGGAGACCACGCAGCACTTCCCAGCAAGGCAGAGGAGGAAGATCTGGACTCAGACAAAGAGCAGCCGGTGGTGAGAGAGCCGGCAAGCACAGCAGCTACACCAGCCCCAGGCGACAAGTACAGCAGCCTCATTTGAGAGTTCCAACGGTTTTGAATGGCCTTTAAGCACCCTTGAGACCTGCCTGCTGATTGTGATGGGGATCACCATGTTGGCATGCATTCAGAGTGTTTTACCCACAACCATTTCATCTGGTTCTGAGAGTTAAGCAGAGTGGGGTGTAGGCCTTGCCTGGGGTTGGACTGCAATGTGGGATGACCAAGAGATTTTCCCTGAGGCTGAGCAGCCATGAGTGGCAGAGTGTGTGGGACAGTATGGGCCCATTCATATGCGAGTTGCATTCTTTTGATCCTCCTCTCCATTCCCCCAGGACTGGGGAAAGAAAGAGAGGTGGGTGAGTGGGTGAGTGAGTGAGTGAGTGTATGAGTGAGTGAGTGAGAAAACTGCAGGGGAGGGGGGGGGGGGAGGCTTAAACCACGACAGGCAGGAAGAGATATTTCGTTTCTGAAAAAAAAAACCCACAGCACCAAACCAAACAAGCCAACACATTATTTTCTGCATTAATTTATTTTCCATTAATCAGTTATGATATCCTGTCTCACCTATATATATCAATAAAGCTTTTATGTATATTGCACATTGTGTATGAGATCCTGTATATGTTAGAGAAAGCAACTGTTTTGATCAAAGTCTCTAAGCAGAGGAAGATCTCCTACTTGAATTACAGTTACAGTTGAATTCCTTAGCCTTTAAAATTGCAAATAGTAATTCTTATAACTAACATGTACTTAATTTTATAAGAATTCCAAATAATAGAGCTTCCACTGTATGAAAATTATTTTTTAATGAGTCTGATGCAGAATGCTTATAGTGTATGGGGCAGATCAATGTATCTTTCTATGAGGTCCATCACTGAGCTGAAAGCTTCCTTCCTGCTTGTACCTTTACAGGAACACCATAGTTTCAGCCTCATTTCTTCCAGGAAGTAAACTCTGGTGGAAAGTTATGTTTTTCCTCACTCCTTGTGGTGGTGTATTTCCATTTCCCTTCCTCTCCATCCTTTGGGCTGATCTACGATCTCGGGGATTACTGTCAGGCCTTGCCTTTGTGAAATGAGTTGGGTAGTGAAGCGTCCCTTGTCCATATAAGGAACTCATGCATGGCTAAGGAGGGAGGCACTGGTTGTACTAGGATGTTGCCATGGCTAAGGTGGGAAGAGAGAGCAGGGAAAGTCAGTCGTTCCCTGTCAGCCTTAGAGTATTCCTTCCCCTGCAGCATGAATGGAAGAGTTCCATTGTTACTGGAGTTTTGAAAAAAATTCTAATAATTGCTTACTTGTATTGTAACCAGGAAGGAGATTTACTAATTACTAAAGCAAATAAGCCTGGAACCCTATAAATAGTGCTCCTAAGTGAGACTTTTTGAGTTTCCTTAGAGTTTGCAGACTTGACAGTTTGTGATAATAGAGGGACCATTGTCAAAAGATGGGACTGGGGATGAAGTATCTCCACTCTTCAAGACTCAACACTAGCATGCTGAGAAATGCTGAGACATTTGATGTAAAGATTTCACTGACATTGAGAGAAGTTTTTAAGAGCTACGTCTATATGCCTCTATGTATGTGTGTGTGTTTATTGTTATAGCAACTGTAGTAAATTCTACTGACTCACTTTATAAGATCCACTTTAAAACCACAAACTATTGCTATATGAAAACAGTGCAAAAATTCCCTCAGTGGTGAATTAAAACACTTGTAACCCTTTAGATATAAATGGTCAACCAAGTCTGAGACCAAGACTAGATCCAGCTGCGTCTAGCAGCATTTTAGAAAGCAAGGAGGTCTATTCTGAACCTAATGACTCAACAGGAGTTGAGTCTCAATAGTGACTCAGCCCTCACCCTTTGCGGCTTTGGTATCTGTGCCAATCATTTTTAGCTTCGATTTTTCTTTGACATTCCTTCATAAACTTCATCTGTGTAATAAGTAATAGAGTGGATCTTGCCATCAAATTCTGTTAAGTTATGCCTTTATGAATCATATTAAGACTACTCTTGCTAACACCTTTGATGGTTATTTTTGAGTGACTCTAAATCATTTTTGTGACATTTTCTCACCTCCTCATTGGCTAAGCAGTCACAGGAAGATTTCTTCTGTGGCCCTGTCTTGTGTCTGCATTGTCCAGCTCTGTTCTGCTGCTATGGTCCTTCCCTCGTCCATTCCACTACCAGCCAGAAAGAGTCACAACACATTAAACTGCTAACACAGTAGCTACATGGTTGCACCAATGAGTAAAGATAGACACTCCATCTGATCTCAGCTCTGAAGATGAGAAAACCTCCAATGGTCCACTCAATATTCCTATTTTCTTAGATCTCTTCCAACTAGCTGTGCTCTGCTCTCCACTTGAGCTCGAGGTCATTGATGTTCCTCATGCTTTCTTCATGTTTACATTCCTTTCATCAGATTCTTATAGGGACAAGTGCTACTGCTGAAAATTTACTACACCATCTTGCAAACAGTACTGGGAGCTGGGTATGATCCTTATCTCTTCAAGTCAGCTGAAAGACCCCATGTGCCTCAGTAAAAGTTTGAACAGTAAGTCAAAACCCAGTTATGTAAACAAATGCTACTGTTATCTAAATCACATAATAATAATTTATATTAATAAAATTCTGGTTTATGCTTAAGATTAAACATGTGAATCTGGTCTGGTGAATTCTGAGTCATGATATCTAAGACTTGCAAGTCCGTTATTTTTGATTTATAAAGCATTTGTCATAGGAAAAAAAGCAGCCAAAAAAAAAAAGAAATCTGAAACTGGTGTACCTCAGAGGTCATGACTGAGAGAAAAAAAGTATTTTTGTTTAAATAGTTTAATAAGCCAACATCAGATCAAATTTTATCTATGTATTCTTTCAACTAGAAAGAGAAATCTTGAATCAACCCAGGCACACTAATGGATAGTGCTAGTGAAATGGAAAAACACAGATCATGCAATAGATTTAAATGACAAAGTCTTAGAAACGTATTTCTTTACTGTTTCTGAAAGAAGGTTTGGCTCCATTACCCTAGCATTTAAAAGTAAGAACTACATTTTATTCTGCTTAACTCAGATAACCTTTTAACATCAATAAAGATATAGGGGTTTAAAGGAAGAGCTTGGTTCTAGCTTTTGTCCAGAAATAATAAAGAAATAAAAAATGAAACCTCTATTCATTGTGTTCACTGTCTGAGCTAATGAGGAAATGAAAGCTTTGATGCAGAACAATAAGTTCTTTTTGAATGAAAGTAGTTTGCACTGTACTGGTTTGTGGATGACCTGAGAAGATTTCTGTATGCTGATGTAGAAAATATACAGAGAGCAAAGTTGTATATTAGGGAGACTGTTTACCCATATTTTGCAATTAATTTAAAAGGATAACTAGCACTGTTTGATTTAAACACAAGCAATACTTCAGGTCTATATTTTCACTGTAACCTAATACTGATTGATATTAGTGATGATAAAGGTTAACTCGAGGGAATGCCTTTGTAAACTACTTTTTTTCTCACTTAAAATGTACGAGGAAAAGAGAATTAATATAAACTTGTTGAATTTCACATCCACCTACAAATTTATTTTTACATTCAACTCTGCCAAATGGAAGGCTTGCTGAAAAGCAAGTTGTGATCCGTAGTTATTACCTTATTAATAATATCCTTACTATTACTCTGCAATTTCCTGTTTATTTGATGTAACTGAAACTTTTCTCCTGATACTTAAATCAGTAGACCTAGGAGTGGCTTTTTGTCCAGCATGAACTTTGTTCTTACTTCAATTTTGTAAAATTATATTATTTTGTAAAATTATGCAAATTCAACTTGTTACCTGAATATTAGTTAAAATAAAATAGAAGCATTAACTCACCTTATGCTGGTAAAAGAACCATAGAGGCAGACTATAAACAGTTGAACAAACAAAATATGCCTGTAGGAAATCATTTTACTCAAGTAAATTGTCGAAAGTGAAATGAGAACTTCAATTGGAATTAGATGACTAACTATTTATGCTTTAGACCATTTACCTTACTGAAACTAATTTCTTCACCATTAAATAAGCTATCTTTAAGGGACAAAATATTCAAAGCAAAGGAAATTTAAAACTTGTTTTCAGTATTAACATTTCCTGCTGAATTTTCATTTCTAGGTTTGCATACAGAAGCCTTCAGTTTTTCTATCCTGACTTTGAGGTAGTCCAATTTAAAAGGCATGCAAATGATCTTCTGTCTTCCAAATCAGTATTCATGAAATGTGTTCTTCTCTTCATAATTCAATAGAGGTAGGATGTGTACACTCTTGGGACAAAGAAATAATTCTAAATAAGGTGACTGATTATCCTTCTATGTTTGGTACATAACTAAATTGACCATAGCTAATTTCTTTTTCACATGGTTGGCAAGAGAGTAAGTGTTTTGAACCAATACGTTAAATATTCCACTTCATAAACTGGAAACATGCCTAGTGCAGATGATTGTGCCAGCTGGCTGTTCTTCATTATAGGACATTTGTTCACTCTTTGTCTCATGGCATTGAATTAGCCAACTGTCTGTTGCTCCCTTTTAAAGCAAAACTAATAAGAAGCATGATTAAAGACCCTATTTCATTTTTCTTCACCTCAGGAGACAGAAACCCCATGCCAAACAAAAAATTTCTTCCCTCAGTTACCCTGTATGTTATCAGTTCAACTAAAAACAGAAATATGAAGAGATATTCAAAGTTTTGGTGAGCCAATGCATTTGTCTTTAATTTCTGCAAGTGAAAATTTGAATCTCCACGTATGTTGCAAATGCAAATGATTATAATAATTTGAATCTTTGACTATTTAATAATACTGAAATACAGGGAATTACACTTAAACATAAAAAGCCCCCCCTCCCCCTTTCCATTTTTCATTTTTTTTTTTTTTTTTTCCTTTTTCCCAGTGTAAATGTGTCCAAATACTGGAATAGGTTTCTCAGAGCAGTTGTGGAGTCTTAGCCCTTGAAGATACTCAAAACCCAACTGGACATGATCCTAAGCAATCTGCTGTAGTTGATCTTGCTTCAGCACTGGTCTTGAACTGAGCAATCTCCAGAGGTCTCTTCCAATCTCAAGCATTCAGTACTTCTGTGGTTCTGTGATATGGAACAAGATTTCAGTAAGGAGAAAGGGAAAGTCATCAATTTTAATTGGCATTTGAGCCACTTGTTAATTTTGTTGTTTTCTGTATTAGAAAATGCTAGTAGCTGAAATCTGAGCTACACAGGGCAAGGTTTGTGCCCCTAAAATAGGAGATTGCAATGCCTCATTTTCAAACAGATTTTATTTGGCCTCCTAGGGACAATCTTTACAGCAGACCTGCTGTATACCTGGTATTCTGTAGAATTTTTGAGATACAGAAATATAATTCTTTGTTTATCATTACAAATATCTGACAACTGCATTTAGACTCTCAATAGATGTTCCGTAAAGAATTTAATTTACTGGGGAAATGCATTATGGGTTGCAATAATTTTTTTTAATATTTTGTTCACCAAAATTAAATAGGTGGCTGACAGAGTAGCATTCCTTATACCACTTTGTTTAGAACTTTCCATAAATTCAATATACAAAGCATGGTATGGAATGATTGGTCTATGAGAGGTAGGCTAATCTAGTTCCCCAGAGGATTGTTTTGTAACATAATAAAAGCCACTTCTAATTGTATTTTCTTTGTATCAAAGTTTTCATACTGCATGAGAGAAGTGTTTATGCCTGAACAGAAATGGTAAAGAATGAGGTGAGAATACTGTAAGTGCACAAGTTGGCATGAATAATAGTTATTGAGAGACTAAGTGGCATCATCAGATGTTTGAGGCACCAACTGTTAAACAGCATGCTCTGATTAGGCTCTGTCATTCCAAGCCCTTACAAAAAATAGATGCCAGGGAGAGTGGAATCACTTGGCAATGCTGCCTTTGTTGATAGCCAGCAAATTGTCCAAGCAGCCAGGAATAAGGTTAAGAAAGCTAAAGGCTGATAGAACTAAATCTGGCCAAGGAAGTCAAGGGCAAGAAAAAAAGCTTCTATAGGTACATTGATAAAAGAAAGACTATGGAAAATGTGGGGCCCCTCCAGAAGGAAATGGGGAACTTGATTACCTGAGATATGGAGAAGGCTGAGGTACTCAAAGACTTCTTTGCCTCAGTCTTTACTGATGAGTGTTCCAGCCACATTGCCCGAAGTCACAGAAGTCAAAGGCTGGGACTGGGAAAATGAAGGGCTGCCTGCTTGTTATGGGTTCGGCCTTCCCATCCCACCCCGTCCCCCGCAGAGTCTCACTTTACGCGGGGAAAGAGAGAAAAGCTGGGGGAGGGGAGACAGGGCGCCTGACCCGGGCTGACCAATGAGGTTATTCCATACCACAGCACGTCATGCCCAGGAGGTAGGATTCGGGGTGGGGGTGGGGCTCGCGCAGCACGCAGGTGGGGGGAGCGGGGGCGGTCGCTCACTCGCGCCACGCGGTCTCTGGGGCCACGTGGTCTCGGGAGCGGCGCGAGGTCTCTCAGCTCGGTCAGTCGGCGAAACGGTTGTATCCTCTCCCTTTGTATTTACTTTGTCATTATTATTGTTATTGGTGGTGGCAGTAGTGATTTGTATTGTATCTTAGTTACTGGACTGTTCTTATCTCAACCCGTGGGAGTTACATTTTCTTTGGTTCCTCTCCCCATTTTCCCCCCCATCGGAGTGTGTGTGTGTGGGGGGGGGGGGGGGGGCGGAAAAGGAGGGAGAAGGGAAATTTACGGTTTAAACCCCCACACTGCTTCAGGAGATCAGGTTCAGGACCATGTAAGGAACCTGAAGGTGGCAAAAGTTCATGGGGCTTGATGAGATGTATTCTGGGTTCCTGAGGAAACTGGTGGATGAAGTTGCTAAGCCAGTATCAATCATATTTTAGAAGTTGAAGTTACCACTGCTTGGAAGAGGGGAAATGTAACCCTCAGTTTTAAAAAGGGAAAAAGGAAGACCGAGAGAACTACAGGTCTCACCTCTGTGTCTGGAAAGATCATGGAGCAGATCCTTCAGGAAACTATGCTAAGGCACATGGAAAATGAGGTGGCTGGTGGCAGTGAACATGGATAAGGGAGAATCATGCCTGACAAAATTGGTGGCCTTCTATGACAGGATTATAGTATTGGTGGCTAAGGGAAGATCTACTGCCATCATCTTCTTGGAGTTATTCAAAGCATGTAACATTCTCCTGCATGACATCCTTGTCTCTGAACTGCAGAGGCATGGGTTTGACACATGGACCACTCAGTAGATAAGGAACTGGCTCGATGGTTGTACTTGAACAGTTGTGGTCAATGTCCAAGTGGAGAACATGGAACTCATGGTGTTCCTCAGGGCTTGGTATTGGGACTGGTGCTGCTCAACATCTTTTGGGGCAGCATGGATGGTGGGATTGAGTACACTTTCATCAAATTTGCTGATGACACCAAGCTGTGTGGTGCAGATGACATGCTGGAAGGAAGGGATGCCATCCAGAGGGATATTAACAGGCATGAGATGTGGGTCTGTGAGAACCTCATGAAGTTCTACAGGGCCAAATGCAAGGTCATGCACATGCCTCAGGGCAGTCCCAAGGACAAAGGTAGGCTGGGCAGAGATCAAGAGAATACTTGAGGAGAAAGGCTTGGGGTGTTGGTTGAGGAGAAACTCAACATAATCTTGTCAACTCTATCCAGGACTGCATCAGAAGCATGATCAGCAAACTGGGCAAGGTGATTCTTCCCCTCTACTCTGCTCTTGTGAGACTCCACCTGGAATACTGAATTTAGCTCTGTGGCTCCCAGCATAAGAGGGATGTGGACCTGTTGGAATGAGTTGGGAGGATGGCCACAAGGGTGGGCTAAAGCACCTCTCCTATGTAGAGAGTCTGAGAGAGTTCAGTGTGTTTAGCTTATAGTAGAGGAGGCTCTGGGGAGACCTTAGAGCAGACTCTAAGGAGGCCTACAAAATGTCTGGAGAGGGACTTTTAAAGAGAAAATAGTGATAGAAAAAAGGGCAATGGCTTTAAACTAAAAGATAAAGTAGAATTACATTAGACATTAGGAGAAAATTCTTCACTATGAGTGTGGCAAGTCACTGGAGCAGGATCCCCAGAGAAGTCGTGGCTGCCCCATTCCTAGCAGCGTCCAAGGCCAGGTTGGGAGGGGCTGGGAGCAACCTAGTTTAGTGGAAGGTGGCCCTGCCCATGGCAGGGTTATGGAACTAGATAATCTTTAAGGCTCCTTCCAACCCAAGCCTTTCTCTGATGATTCTATGATAATGACAGAACCAGTCCTTCAGCTGCTGGTACAGGATGTTTCTTGAATTCATGAACCTAGGACTAGAGGTAGGATAGTTGGCAAGATTACTTCTGTAAGTAACCTGATCCACAAATGATACTCTTCAAGTATCACTGTATGAGTGACACAGCTATTGATTCTGGATTGGCTCTGGTGAAGGATGCATATGCTAGGGTGCAAGAATCCTTCTTCATAGGAGGCACACTGCTGGTGCTGCACACCATTAATGTTGTGTTATGCATCGTTAATTTAAAACCAACAATGCAAAAGTTTATCTGCTTTACTATATTGAGGAGCAGCAGACAGAGGACACAATTTGTGAAGCTGTAGAGTCTATGAGTCATGATCTGAAGCAGCTGCAGTGTGCCAGGTTGCCTTCTGAGATATGTACTGGCAAAATGAATCAGCCCTTGTCTTGGGAATGCTCCTGGCTTAAATGCAAAATTTAAGGACTCAGAAGTTTTTCCTGTTTGCCATCACTTGCAGGTCATCCATGGGTCAGGTCTGGGGTCAAAGTACAGTCATTCAGGAAATTTGGATGTGAAGGGTCCTGGAACTGTTCATGGAGCCATCCTATGGTGACTCCCTACAAAAAATTAGCTATGGTCTGAACATTGCAATCTAGGCAATGCTGATGACATTTAAGCAGTTTTAGCATGCAATTTCAGAGCTCTTTTTTTATATTCTTTAAAGAGCTATACAAGAGGAATGTTTTACTAGTCATTTTATCTCCTATTTTCAAGAGTAAATAGCTTGTAGGTAGATTTTTCTGAGAGTCTGATGGTGAAATATCCCTTATTTCATCAAAGCAGTGAATTAATGCTTTTGAACTACAACAGCTAAGAGTAAAATGACACATTAAGAATGCACTTCTGAATTTTAAAGTTCAAGGTGTTCCTGGGAAACTGGTCCATATGATTTTCCTATGTCAGTGATGGAAGGATGATTGGTAGCAGCCAGCTTATACATAAGCTGATGATATATATTAGGATTGGTGCCAGCACATCACGCTATCATAAGATTTCACTGACTAGATGATTAGCCATGTTGCTTATTTTGCTCGCTGCAGGTTTATTGGAGAGAGACAGATTCACTCTGAAAAATCAGTACACCAGTTTTGAGGAGGAACATTAAACAATTTAAATCAGCCCTGCCTTCTAGCAATTTAGTTGCTTCCCTGCTGCAATATCTCCCAGCACTTGCTAAATATTGTATGAGGTACTTAAAGGTGAGGACACAGCTGTCATGAATATCCATATCCATGAATCATTATTAATGACATTGCTTACTGACGGAGTTCTCTTGGTGACTTGCGCCTGCCTCAAATGGGGCTGACAATCCCTTTAAAAATGCATCAGTTCTTTTCACTCTTTACATTGCCTAGGCTTATCAAACATTATTAACCCTGTTATTTCTTGGATAGACTGTAATAAATGCTCAGCACTTTTTCTCCCTCCTGGGGCTGCTGCAAAATCTGCTTTTGCAAAGAGTGACTGAAACATATATTTTAAATTAGAAGGCTAGGAAAGTAAGAAAGATAACTGGAAATATAGCTTGTCCTGAGCTTCATAGTAATCACCTTTATAGTACCCTTTACAGTTGGTAATGCTCTATAATACCTTTACATTTACTTCCTGATATCCTCATAAGCCATATAGTGCTGTCGTAGACTAGATTTCTCAAGGAAAGATGTCATAAGATTGGCACTAAGAACATAATATTTCTCACCAAGCTTGTGGAAGCTAATAGAATTTGGATATTTTCCAGGAAAGACTTCCTGGGTGTATTATATTAAAGCCACCTAAGAAAAAAAAATCATAAGAAATGTTTCCCCTTTGTCACTAAAATTTAATTTCTTTGGAGATTTGTGGGTCTGCTCTATTTTAGTTTATATAGAATAAAATATTATGTAGTTTCTTACCTGCTCTCTAGTCTAAAGTTATGGCTTTCATAGGTCACAATACATTCGTGTAGCGCACTGCCATTTGCAATTAGGTTATTGCATGTTTATCTATGTTTCCTCTTCTTTTTCTCATTTATTTTTTTTATTCAAAGAATTAAGCTTACATTTTATTGAAACAAATTAATCTCTTGGTTGCAATTTCTATTTCAAGTCCCAATTTATATTTAAAAGATTATGTTTCTTAAAATTTTTATGGTGACCAAAAAAATGTTTTACCATGAAAATGATTCTGTGTAATACTGAGGAGTACAGAAAATTGATTTGATACCAGAAAAATCATTACAGGCAAAGCAAAAGATATCTGGGTTGATAGTGAGGAAACTCTAATTATTGATATATCGTCTTCCACCATTTTCAGTTTCCCTTAAACTCCTACCTTGCAACTAACGTTTAGCATGCATAAAATATGGTTCAGGCTGTTTAATGTTTAGGTATGCACACTTCTATATTTAGAAGCCATCCTGCTGTTTTTCAGATGCGATCTTTTATATTGTCTTGAGTAGCTTTGTAGCTTGTGATTTTACAAAGACTTGAACTCCTTTCCCTGAGACTGTAATTTCTTTTTGTTTTTCTTCTAGAGGTGAATAAAAGCTCTCCATACAATTAGCTAATAGTTCTCATCATTACAAAACATGGTCCCAAGGGTTATTTACTAAGCAAGAAGAGTTTGTCTCTGAGTCTCACATGGATGCTCTGCCATGGACATTTTAAGCTACATTAATCCAATGGAACATACTGTTTCTTGTCAGGAAGGATTTAAAAGAGTAAGTATCGATGGCCATAATGTCAAAATCTGATGAGGAAATAAGGCATAATCTAATGAATAATTAGATTCTAGGACCTAGAATCACATACAAACAAGAAAAGGACAAATGATCTGTAGACAGAGAGAGTTCTTTGCACCACTTATTAAATATACTGAGTAGCTATCAAATGTGAAATACTGAATTGAAAAGAGAGAGACATACTGAAATCTAGATAGTGATATAGAGGGTTATTATAAATTACTTTGACACTAACAGAGAAAGCATAATGATCTGAGTATGGACATAAGTACTTCACGTCCCTTACAATAACCAGAATAAAAAACAACCCTAAACATCCCCCAAAACCCCTCAACTTAATCCCCCTCACCCCCCAAACCCAAACACTTGTATTTCAATCTGTTTCCAAACAATTGCTCCCACAATCAAGGAGCTGGATTCTCAAGAATATTGTTTTCTTCTACCATTCTTTTTTTGGTGGTTCCACCCCCCCCCCAAAAAAAAAAAAAAAAAAAAAAGAATACAGGTGTTACACTAGGGACTGGAGGAAAAGAAATGTTCACAATATGCATGTGAAAAAAAGAAGGCATGCTACGCCATTTATGTGTCCTTCACATCTATATCATATATATTTTGATATTTTGAAAAACTAGGAAGTATTTCCTGTTGTTAAAATACCTATAAGATTATGTGTTGATTTAAAAGAAAATCATGTTGCAGTCCTTATTGTTCTGTCATCTCTGAAGATTTTTTCTTTTTGTGTGTGTATTGACAAACTATGTTTCTCATTTTTCTACTGGAGCAATATTTTTCTCAGAAAATTACATTTTCTTAGCATCAAATAGAATTGCAAATTTTGCTAATGTTGCAATGTACAGACAAAAGTTTAATTGAAAATTTAAACAGTCCTACAATCAGTAGCTTTTCTGCTACAGCATATGAACAAAATGTTCATAATTTCATTAACAATATCTCTGATGCACTAAATGCTTCAGTTATGAGAAAGCTTCTGCTATCTTTAAGCTTTTTCATTTGAAATGGGACCTGAAGTCCATTGAGTTGATGACATTATACTTATATGCTATATATATGCATGCAGGCCAAATTGGAGACTCACGATGTTCTGACAGATTGCTATGCTAGATGACCCAAAACACATCTACAGATTCCATGAGTTCTCTGTATGATCATGCACAAAGAAAAAGAGGTTACGTTTTTTTGATGTCCTACAGACATTTTAGGAAGAAACATACTGCCTTACTGAAAATTTTGGGAGCCAAGTTGCTTCCACAAACATGCAAAAAGCTTTTCATGATGGACCTTGTCTTTCAGACATTTTGTCACGCTACAGACATAAAGCAAGTCTGCTTGCTGTGATTATAGAAATGATGAAGAGGGTTTATGCTCCTGAGGCCCATGGGAACTTTATCACACTTCTCTACTGAATTAAATGGGTATATTACAGATGTTGCTTGTTCATATTTTTTTCTGTTGTTATATGCTTGCAGTTCTCCTCTAGTCCTGAAACATGCACACAGACTGGCACCACTAAAAATTATAGAACTGATGCAATTTTTCACAAATGTATTATAGACTCTCATTGTAGTGAACTGAGGACTATGTCATGACCAAGCAGGTTCTGGTTATACAAAAAGATCTAACTCATTCTTCATTGGTTTGAAAATATAACAGAAATTAAACAAGTTGGAAACTTTTTCCAGTTTTGATTTTTAGTCCTTTGCAGGTGAAAGATTATAAATCAGAGTGCAAGATTTTTTGAGAACTGTGAAGTAAAATTATAACCTGCTCTATGTATGGTTTTCCAAAGTAGCCAACACATGTATGTTTGCTTAATGGTTGGAAAAAATGCAAATTTAATGCTTTAACCTTTCACCTGTAACAGAATTTAAAACATTTCATGAATTCCTATGGAAGGGAGCACCATAGCTTTAGAAATAATATCTCTGGGATATATTTATTCATCTGACTCTGTACTGGCATTTGTTTCCGCATTTGCATTATTTACATGATGACACAAATAACTGTATTGGATGTGTCCATCTGGAAAAGGATCCAGCAGTACCATTGGTAGACAACAAGGAAGGACTACAGGAGGACTGAGTGTGACTGCTGTTGATGATATAGGACTGGAAAGCCCATTTCTCAGTCTCCCAGTCTGACTTATGTTTGCTACATTTTCAGATTGTCAAAATTTCTTCTTCCTGCTTGTCTCAGATTGTAACTTTTAAAAGTGGATTTTACCCCATAGCCAAGAAACTATGAAATTAATTGTGTTTTCCTGTGTCCGCTCAAACGTTCTTCTATAACTGTGGAAGCCAGTTAGTGCAGGGCACCAGCTGTTCCAGAAATCTGGATGCCCTCATGCCCATGACCCCTAGCTGTCCAACTGGCAGCACTTTCTGGAGCAGCAGATTCCGAAAGTACCATGTCCCAGTCCCCAAGGCAGTGTACGTGCAGGCGTAGCTCAGACTGGCAGTTCTTCAGAGGCTGAGCACTGTGCAAGCTGGCACAAAAATTGGCATCAGCCCATCTGAGCTTTTCCTGTTTGTCAAGAGAGATGGCGACGATCAAACAGCCAAATTCTGCTGATTCAGCAGTTTCCTTGTGAAAACCTGCTTTTCCAAAAGTTGCTGTCTAACTTACTTTCAGCTTTCTTAATATGCTTCAGTTTTAGCCCGATAATTTAGCCTGATGTCTTTACTTTTTTCTTTTTCTTTTCTTTTTCTTTTCTTTTTCTTTTTTTCTTTTTCTTTTTCCTTTTCTTTTTCTTTTTATTTTTTCTTGTATTTTTTTCTTTTTCTTGTTCTTTTTCATTTTCATTTTCATTTTTGTTTTTTTTTCTTTTTTTATTTTTCTTTTTCTTCTTGTTTTTCTTGTTCTTTTTCTTTTCCTTTTTGTTCTTTTTCTTGTTCTTTTTCTTTTTCTGTTTTTGCTTCTGTTGTGTTTTTTTTTTTTTTGGTGGACTCCCAATTTAATCATGTTGGAACATGTTTGTATGTTTTTCTTATTGAAAGGAAACAATAGAATACAATTTTTAAAGTAATTTTTTCCTAGTCTTTCAGTTCAAGTAGCCTGTAGGCCTCCACTTCTTCCAACTTGTATATTATTTTCTTCAATGGTTATTTTTTGTTTTTTTCCTTAGTAAGAATTATTAACAAAGATTACAAGCCTTGATAGCAATTTTTCTCTTTTCTGAATTGCATTAAGGGAAAACTATAAACTACAAGAACTTTGCAGAATAGGGGAAAAAATGTGAACAGTAATTGCATAGGATCCCATATCTGTGTCAGAACTGATTATTAATGTCACCATGTGTAAGGACTGTCATTATTCCCCTCCTTAGAAAATTGTTTACATGTTTCTGACTTTTTTACCACTTAGCCTTCAATTTCTGGTTGATTGCTTCTCTTTCCACAAGGGAGCATGTTAAAATTTGTGCATCCATCTCACAACCAACGTATCAATAATAATAACTGAATAATATAGACTAGTAAGGTTTTTTTTTTTTCACGTTAGTTTTTATTATGAATCAGTTTCTTCTGTCTGATTTAGGATTGTGCATTCTGTTTTTAAGAGAGAAAACTATTTTTTTAGACATGATTATGATTGTGCCTATGTAGAAAATATTTTCCACTCCTAAACTGTGTTGTGTGAAGACTATTGTGTTTTGTGACCAGGTTATATTTGACAATGGAGCATATGACAACAATTTATTGAACTTAATGTACCTCATAACAGGCTTGGAATTTTTTTAGATTCAGAAATATCTACAACAGTCCCTTGAAAAGGCTCTCAGAAATCTGTGGGCCATTGAACTACGGTGTTAGAAGCAATGCTGCCAGGTTAAGCTGCCAAAATATTCTTATTTTCCCATAAAGTACTCTAAAAGACAAGCTGACTTTTGGGTTCCTGCTTGGCTCTAGGTAAAAGAAAGGGAATCAACAAAAATAAAGCATTTTTAGGAGGGTGAGGCAGAATTAAGTGATGAAAGGATGAAAACTATAGTGGAAATATAAAGTTTCTTATGGCATGGATGAGCAGAAAGATAAATTGATGTTGAAGGAGTATCTAAAAGAAAGTTGTCAACTGATTTGATTTTGGCAGTTATTAAAAGTGCTCAAATAATTATATAAAAATCTGTTATGTTATTTTGTAAGATGTTCAAGCAGAGAGAAGGAAGCCTTAAAGCTTTAAAGGTCCAAACATAAAACTAAACCACTGTATTTATTTTTTATATGTCATAGTTCTACGTTAATGATACACTGTGACTCAGTCACTTAAAAATTTTGAACAATTAAGCAGAAAATGAAGTGCACCCTTAATGACATTAATAGTAATAGCAAGAATAACAACAACATCTATTTTCCAGTGGGTGGGCACTTCATGAATGTATGCGAGTATATAAAATATTCACATACCTCACTTTCACCTATAAGCAGATATTTCAATAAGACAGAATTTTTAAGCATTAAGAGAGCCTTTGTGTCACATATGAAATATTTCTTTCACCTAATGAAGTGTTTTCATTTTCCTAGGGTGACTTTGCTCAGTTGCAAAGAGAGGAGCAGTTCCCTAAGAATGTAAAAAGCTAGTTGCTCTCCTAAACATCCTGTTTTACTGCATTTTGCTCTCCTGGTTCATATTAGGAATGCATCCAAACTTATGTGTTCTTGAAAAGGGATCTGTATTTCAGAGAAAAGGAAGAATTCCTTAAAATTCAACTTCTAACTAAGTCAGTTCATTTGAAATGGTCCAACATAATTTTAAGTGGCAGGATATTTTAATTTACTATGACACAAGAGAGCATTTCTAAATCAGCCTCAGAATTTGAAAGAGTTATGATTGAGAAAATGTGATATAAACCTCAAGTAAAAAGGCTTCAGACACATCAGAATATATTTTGAAAAGACGTTTATTACAAAGACAAATTCTTGTTTAATTTACTATAGATATACATAAATGTATGAGAAGTCCACTCATTCAGTATGAAACCAAGAATAGAATCTGGCCTTTAACATAAAGATTGCCTCACTGCAAATGAAATATTTAAACATAAAGCAAGCATTGCACAAACGTAAAGGTTGATCTGAACTTAACCCTAAAAAAAATCAAAGTACTGCTAAGAATTTTGCAACGGTTAGCCTGGATGTTGAACTGCATTATCAGCTTAATCCCCTTGTCTTTTGAAAGCAGAATATTGCAAACAGAACTTTTAAAGTTTTATGATTTTATGGAGACAGGTTAATATTAAGCCATAAGAGTTTAAGTCCCTATTTGTCAATGCAAAGGCTTTTCTTTTGATGTAGAGTCACAAACTATCAGGAAGTGCCTAAGAATGCATTTGTCTATTTTTACTTTTTGAAAATTAATGCAAGATCCTTAAACATTCTGACTGTATAATTCCTCATTTTTAGTATGTGCTGTAAAACAGGTTGTATAGATGCAGCCAGGACGTGTGTTAGGTGTGCCCTCAGGCTGGCTAGTTAATCTAGTTAAGAACCTGTTTCAAAAGATGCTTTTTAATCCTAATGTAAACAGCTGGAAAATAATTTTTTTTTATTGTGCTCCTTTTGGGTATAACATGCTGGGAAGACTCCGGGTGATATGTTGAGACCACTGTTTGATGAATCACAAAAATTAGGCTGAAATGCTTTAGAAAAATGGTGTGCTCAATATATTCTCTCTCTTTTTATAACTCACACGCTCTCTGCATGCATATTTCTGCATTAAACTAATATTTAATGGCCCTGGAAGCAGAAGTCCTGATTTGTTTCAGTAAATAACTATTTGAATATACCCACCAGCTAAACCTCCTCCCCTCCCCTCCCCTCCCCTCCCCTCCCCCCCCCCCTCCCCCTCCCCCTCCCCAGTTTGCTCCTCGGGGCAAATCAGTGCAGGGCACTTTCTAAAACAATTTATTACCTATAGACAGAGGCAGCTCTACTCCCATTAATTTAAGTACAGTCCTTTGATTCCACCTTTTGATTTTAAAAAATTGTTTAGTTTTTATATGTTTTGGCATACAGTGGGTGATTTAAACTGTCTTCCAGTTAATGTGTCTGAATGGTGTTCAACGGATTAAGAAGCAATGAGCTGAATTTCTAAGTACTGTGAATGTTGAAACCGGCTTTCTGCCCCTGGTTTCAGTTTGAATCATTGTCAGTAAGATTAGGTGGCATAGTCCCATGTGGGTTTTAGCTGAATGTGCTTTAGGGATGTTCAGCTAAACGTATTTCTGATAATTAAAATAAACTCCATCAGCATAGCTCTGTGCTAGACTGTTAAAATTGTAATAGAATAATTAATGTCTGAAACCCTTTTTTTCTCCTTTCTGCTCCTAGTAGTTCATAGCAAAGCTGTGCAAAGTAGCACATTCTTAGGAAAAAGAATTAAAAAAAACCCCACCTTATTAAATGTGAGAGGTTTGAATAGTCAAATATTATTTTGGGGCATTTCACATCAATGGCATTATATGCTTCCGGACTGGCATAACATGATAACAGCCTAAAAGAAAAGGTTTATGATTTTCAAAGGATAAAAGCTGCAATCTTTGAAAAATTATTTAAATTACTTACATTATATATGAATATATGGGTATAGCAACATCAGTGTTTCCTCTACACTACCAGATAAGAACTATAGGAAACATACCCAAGAGTCATATCTTTTTAGAATTAAATTAATCAAGAATTTATTTGGTACTATGAGATCAAATAATTTGAACATCTTAATGCATGCAGATTTCTAGATAAATGTAAAGTCCTTTAACTCTAAGAATCCTAAATGTTACTTTTGTTAACATATACAAGTGATGTAGTTATATGCCCTGTTTTTTTTTTTAAAAAATGAAATATCCCAATTTGCAATTGGTTTTCCTAGTCCTATTTATTTTTAATTAAGTGATAAGTTTCTTATCACTGGGATACAAGCCATCATCATCATAATAAATAAATAAATAACACAAACAAGCAACTACAACAAAACAGTGTCTTGCCATCCTCATAGTGAAGAATTTCTTCCTAATGTCTTATCTAAACCCACCCTCTGTCAGCTTAAAACCATTCCCCCTTGTCATGTCACTACATGTCCTTATAAAAAAGTCCCTTTCCAGCTTTCTTGCCAGACCCCTTTAGGTATTGGAAGGATGCTCTGAGGTCTCCCCTGGGCCTTCTCTTATCCAGGCTGAATAATTCCATCCACCTCAACCTCTCTTCATTGGAGACTTAGCACCCTGATCATCTCTGTGGCCGTCCTCTGGACTCACTCAAGAAACTCCACATCCCTCTTGTGCTGGGGACACCAGAGCCCTTTTAAGTACTGCAAAGCTGAAAAAAGGTCTCCTTGGAGGCTTCTCTTCTTCAGGCTGTACAAGCCCAACTCTCTCAGCCTCTCTTTGTAGTACAAGTGTTCCATCCTTCCGATCCGTTTTGTTCAAAAAAATTCCTGCCAAATTTCAGTGATTCACCTCTTTTTCAGGGCAAAAATAACTGCAGTGATCATCTAAATAGAGTTTTTAATGAGACACTAAAACCATCATGTTTTATATACAGTAATTCACAATTGAACTGGAATGTGTTTTTACAATGACATGCAATATTGATTTAAATTTTTAATATATATGGGCTGTCTTTAGCATAGATATTTTCAGGATCTCTTTATATTTATCCATATCAAAACAAACGTAATCAGTGAAACACAGTGATTGCAATCAAATGAAAAATTCATAACACTAACACTAGCAATTTTCTTGAAAGGGCTGAAAGTCCACCTCCTTATGTCAAAACTTTGTTTGATCCATGACTAAAGGACTGTTACTGAGTGAAGTTAAATAAGATTTTTTTCCAATTAAATGCTTCTGTAATTACTTTTTCTTAATATTGTATTTCTTCCTAGAATAACATTTCAGTTTTTAATAGTGAATGTTAGACAAGATCAAACTTAATGATAACTTTTATTCACAGTAACTATTCAAGTAGGTATGGTTTCCTGTCTGCACAACAAAGACTGGTATAACACATTATCTAATAGTTACTTCCACTGACATCTGTGGAATTTGGATAGGAGTTACATTCTTAATGCTAATACTGGTATTGGAAATTAACCTCTTTTTTTCAGAAGACTATATATCTCACATGATCGTGTTAAGAAAGGCCTTTACAAATCATCATTTTGTACCATTTACCTGGTAGTCTTATGCATCATTCACTCTCTGACAATAAGGCATGTATTACTGATAAATCTCTTAGTGCGTGTGAAACTTCCATGAGTGAAGAAAGATACTTGAACATGCTTCAGTTTTTCAGTGTAAACAGTGTTCGTAACTAAACTCTGTCTTTTTCACCATGCTCATTATTACATTTTTTATGAAGCCAGCTATGAAAAATTCAGTATTTAAAACATAATCCCACATTGGTTGGCCATAAACTGTGGTATAGTGTAACACATGCATAGAATACTATTCCCATTTTACTTGAAGAGAAACTGATGCAGCTATAAGAAAGGACAAGTTTTGCAAAATTCTGTTGCTAACGAGCGATAACTTTTTATGACTAAGATGGCTCTGAACTTTAAAAAAAATCTTAGTGGTAGTGAACATCATAGTATAATTTTTATATAGCACTCATATTTATTAAAACCAACCGATTGGCAAACTGATTCTCACATGCAATAGAAGTGGATAGAAATGTTTCAAGGGAATGTAGATTTTTTGGTTTGTCTTTTTTTTTTTTTCCTCATTTGTTATTTTTACTTCTGAGTTTTGTGGACAAAACTCAGGTTCGTCCACAAAAACTTGTGTTTTGCTTTATATAACATTCCTGGCTTTAAAAAATGTGCATATGTTGCACAATCCTCAAAATTTCTCAAAAATCATAATTTTTTACTTTTATATATTAAACATAGTTTTGTAATCCTGGATGAACTTTGAATATATTAATGGATTTGAAGAAGGTGTACTCTATTTCTGTTCAGATCTGTTCTGGTATTATAATACTTTGACATGTGAAAAAATGTTTTGCTGCATACATTGGTAGCTAATTCTTGTCACAAATGATATACAAAAAGTGAGCACAGCATAAACCATCAAATTTCTTGTGGCTTTTGAAACATGTTAGAGCTGTATAATGTACAGTATGGCTTGGATTTGTTAAGCAAGATAGATACTGACATTACAGAGTCACAGAATCACATGGACCTCTAGAGATCATCTAATACAACCATCCTGCCAAGGCAGGGCCACCTAGAGCAGGTTACACAGGACCACGTCCAAGCAGGTTTTGAATGTCTCCAGAGAGGGAGACTCCACAACCTCCTGGGCAGCATGTTCCAGTTCTCTGCCACCCTCAACATAATGAAGCTCTTCCTCATGCTGAGGTGAAGCTTGTGTTTTTGTCAATGGCCATTAATCACATTGGTATAATCTTTTAAAGTTTTGAAAGTGATAATTTATATGCTACTCAGTTCCCAGGTTGAGACATAATACAAATATTATGCAAGATGTCAAACCAAAAGTCTTGAAAGAAAAAAATAGAGAAAATAACAAGACTGATATTAAATACATTCAATGCATAAACTGCAATTAAATTTCTGTTCTTCATGCAAGTATTTTTAAGAAGGGTTTTTGTAAAATAGGTTTGCAATCCCTGACTTTAATTCACTCAAAAATACAATTATTTATAAAAAATATTATACTATAAAAATAAAAATCAGGAGAACTTAAGTACCCTCATTAATATTCATATGGATGCCACTATACTGTGTATCACATGCTGCAGAAAAGAAAGGCACAGTGAGTGGTAAGCATGGACCTTAACTTCCCATGAACATTAATAATACATGAAGGAGAGTGCTTAGGCAGACATCCAAAGAGAATTCCAGTCATGGCCTTGTACTGATACTTTTATGGACTAATGTATCAGAATTACAGCTCCTACCTATTCCCTACAGCATAGTCTTTATTCATGTTGTAACCATGCAAAAAGAGTAGCATCTGCTTTCCTAGTCTACCCTAGGGTGATAATTCATTCTTGGAGAATATTTCTTTAGTTCTGCTTTTGATTTAGAAAGCACTGGTTTTCATGCTAAGGTAAACATAATTAAGGAGACATTTCATTATAATTACCACTATAGTGCTTTATTTTATGAAGTATTTATGTATTCTTTTTGTACAGATGTTAAGCAAAATACAAGCTTTGGTTGTGCATTGTGAAAGATTTGTGGAATATAAAGTTATTTTAAAACTCCCTCAACTTGAAAGGATTTATAGGATAAAGCAGAATGTCTGGGCTTCCAGTAATCAAGCTATTATTAAAAATGGAACAACTACCATGACTTTAGTTTTTAAGAATTAGTGTGAACATATGAATGTGTTTGCATGAATCCAGAATGTTTCTGGATATATCATTTGGTATATGAGAGAGTCAGAATGCACACAGCAAATTGTTCTGCTGTGTTTGCCCAAGACATTGAAACACTGCAAACTTCTATTGAATTAATGGCATTGGTTGCTTCAGGACAGAAATCCACGTCATAGAGGGGAAAAAAAAAATCCTTTAGTTTTTCAAGGGACATGTGAACGGAGTCATTGCTCCTAGCTTCCATGAGGTTTTCTAATTGGAGAATTTTACTTAAAAATCAAGGCAGAAATGTTTTAAAACATTCATTCACTACTGTTTCTAGTTGCTCTTATTTTTGTGTTAGCTTTAAAAAGACCACAGTAATGCATAAAATGAAGACACATAATAAAGTACAATGAACATGAATTAAATAATATGACAGTCTAGGACAACATGATTGATATCATTGTGAAAGAGTAAACTACATTTTATTGTAATACTCTAGTGATTCAACATTACACATCAATACAGAAAGCAAAACTGCATAAGTAATGAAAATGCTTAATGAATACTCAAATTCTAGGGGATTTTAGTAAAAAGCATTGATGATTTAAAATAATATTCACAACATAATGTGCATTATGCAATCATCAAATTGGTTTACAAATTACATATTTGTTGCTCCATTACACTTGAGAATCAGAGCTTTCATCTGGAGGAATAAAACATTTCTCACCCTTATTAATGTAACAGATTAAGAATGGGTATCAGAAGCTAAGTAGTGTGCAAATATCCTGTGAGACATAACTGGACTCAGACTATTTCATTCGTAGATATTGATGCCATTGTCAGGGAATTGGATATTGCTCAGTATGTCAAAGAATGAAAAAAAAATTGCTGCAAGAGACACTCATTCCACTTTATTTATGTGTATTATGAGAAATGGGCAGTTCATTCAGATACAGTGAAATCTGTACTGTCAGTCTTCATTGTCCACTGCCAGCATTTTTAAACAAATCCTTGGATGTGTTTTTCAACTCTGTTGGTCATGCCTTGGAAGAAGTCCCAGTAGGTGTTCACAAAACTAAAGCTTCATCCTCTTCAAAATCTGTCATATTGCCCTACGGTGTTCAGGTTCATGAATGTATGCCCCTACACCCCATTTTCACGATCACTGTCTGAACCTACCCACTTCTCTGCATTTGTCTCCAATGACAGGATTTTCTTGTACTACTTTGTAGATGCCTTCAGTATTTATGAAAACAAATATGAGACAAGACAAAGAAAAAGGATTCATGTCACAGTCAGAAAGTTCAGGAAAATTAAGACTACGTCTGAAGAGAAGAGCAGCAGAAGGTATGAGAAGGTATACTGATGACTCCAGTTCTCAAGCACTCTTGAAAATATGTAAGGAGATTCTGAATTGTCTTATTGGAGTCTACTGTAACTGCTGAACTCTCGGCAAAGTAATCCACAAAAATAAGCAATTGTGTTAAAAATGCGCTGCAGTGTGCTTTCAGCTGTTAAGTCATAGTAATGCAGATGTGAGAGAGAGATATGGAAGAGATTTTTGAAGGCAAAGTAAGTAAATATTTACACAGAATTTAGGGTTGTTTCCTTGAGGTTTTGTGTTATGGAAGGCATAAAGCCATTATCATACTAACCCATGAATTCTGTCACAGGAAGATACAGAAGTTAATTTCAATGGGATTTAGGTAGGAATTATAATTTCATATTTCACATTCTGCAAAGATTTTCCACTCAACTTTTCTGTCAGTAATTCAAACCTTAAAAACATATTTTTAATACCTGAATTAATTTGCTTTGAAGACTTGTGGTTTTTAGTATGCTAAATATGTAAAATTAAATAAGGAAAAGAGATTAGTTGTCCACAAGCTTGGCCTTGCTTCCCTCCCATGTGTCTTTTAGGTGACTGCCTTCTTGTTTCCAAGCATCAGTGTCTGTATCATGTTCCATCTGTTTCCTCATTGGGCAGGCAGGTTAAACACTCTGTATTCAGAACAATACTCTTTTGAAGGCTGATGTCTTCTCCCGTTTGCAGCTACTGTGTCCCATCTCTGACTCCTCAGATGGCTGTTTGGTTATTCCCTGCCCATCTTTTTTCATGTACTGCTACTTCAAGCTAGGCCAATTTGCTGATGATATCCTTCTTTCTTTGCTCTTTCTTTTATGTACAGTTGGTTTTCCATGTGCTTTTTTGTGTTTTTTTTTTTTGTTTGCTTATTTTCTTTATTTTGTTTGCTTGTTTGGTTTTTACTGTCTCTTTTCCACATGGCACACTTTATTCCATTGCTTTTGCTTTTGATCTTCAGCTGTATCATTCCAGATGAACTCTTCAGATGATATCAGGAAAAATGTTCTGATTTAATACCCTCTCATACTACAGATCACACTGATTAGCCTTCAGAACCATAAGTCACCAGTTACTTAATCCTATACCATGTCAGTGTTTCTAACAACTGACTGCTCCTGAAAAGCTGAATGTTAGATTTCTGGAGAATTGATACCTGGGGAACCATCCTTTCTGCATCATTTGAAATGAAGCTGTAGTGGTGCATTTCTTATTTGGCAATCAGATATAAATCAAAATGTCAAAGTGTTTTGGCTTCAGGAGCTGAAAACAAAGTGCATTGAATTCTGGTTCTAGAATAATCCATAATTCTTAGTAGCCTCAAAATATAAAAGAATATATTTCTATGATGTTAATGGTACTAATTAGTGCACTTGCCCTTTTCTCATGCATTTTAATACAGGCTTTAAGATGGGTTGTCCTTTGTGATATTTATTAAGTGCACTGTTTAAAAAGAAAGACTTATTTTTCTTTTAATGCATGAAGAAAAGGGTGAAGTTATTGATTTTCAGGTTTTGAAACAATGGTAGTGTTTGTTTGAAATTTGCTAGTGTTGCAGTCAGTGTACTGATGGCAGTAGAGGAGCCTTCAGTGAATAGAAGTGAAGTAATTACTACAGGCAGAAATTGAAGAAACCAGAAAGGGCATATAAAGAATAGAACTGAAAAAAGTGGGATGTAAAAGCTAGTTTTTTATAGCAAATATGTTTTACGATGCAGAAGTGATGCTTTGAAATTAAAGAGTGCAACTTCAATAAGTGTTCTCATCAACAGAAAATTTTCTTTGGTCAACATATATTAATTATACGGTTGTTCCAAAACAGGCTGGAGGATGCATGCTTTACAATGAGAAATGAGATGTCATTGAGGAGGCTTTAAATACAAGTATTTTAGCTAAAATGACAATGTATCATGACTAATCTCTTGTGAAGAATTTTAACAAGGAATTTTAAACACAAAATTTTCAAAAGAAGAGATTCTGAAAGGGTAGATTACTAATTTATTTGGCAGGATTTGTAAACTGATTTATTTTATTAACCCACCTCCTGTGGAAGGCATACACTAAACAATTAATTTTGACTTTGAGGAAAAAAAGCGTAACATTAATGGCTTATAAATGAGAAGCCTCACCATGGCAACCTAGAAAAGAACCAGTTCTTCAGAACTGCCAGTGCTCACACAGCTGCTGCTGCTGAAGAAAAATCTTACTGTCTCAACTTACTGTGCTTTTGGACTTACTTCTGAAGGTCAGACAATAGTTTTGAGGGTCACAGCCAATGTTCTTTCCTCTTAAAAAGAAGGGAATTAATTGATACCCCTGGGATGATGTTAAAATAATCCAATATTTCTTGGTCCTACTGGAGTTGGAGTTATAATATGAAAAATAATTATAATGTAGAATGCAATACCTCGGGAGATGGAAAAAATCTGCTAAAATTTCAACAAGTACTTGGAAAAATTAAAACTTTTTGTCATCACTTTCTTCTTTGCAACATAAACAATTAACCAGCTGTAGTCGAGCAGAGATGCACTACTGATAGGTCTAAATACAAGAAAAAATGAATCTGGGTTCATTAATAAAGTGTACAGGTATGTGATACATTACCATGCACACTGGATGGCAGATGAAATTTGTAGAACTCAGACTGAACATGTTTAATGACAAGAAAAACAGAAGAGAGATTTAAGTGTGGGGGTTTTGTTTTGTTGTTTTGTTGGTTTTTGTTGTTGTTGTTGCTGTATGTTTGGGTTTTTTGTCTTTGATATTTGTATTTTTTTTTAATGGCTGTTGGTACTGATCATTGAGCTTCAGAAGAAAGTGGACTATATCAATATAGCCATAAATCTCTGCTCAAAAAAAGAATCTAGAATAGTTACTGTCAAACAAAACCAATTGTATTTCTTCAAATGAAGTATTACATGCTTTTTTTTTCCCACAAATATACAACAGAAAGTGTTCATACACAGGAGGTCACGGTTCCCATTCAAGTAACTGGGTATCTTGCTGGTATCAACCAAGCGAGTGGATAACAGTTTGAAAACAAGGCATATTTGGGAAAAAAGCCCAAATTATTTACATTGCTTGGATGTTTTATTGTTGATGAATGTAGGTATAAGCAGATGATCACCAATAGATAAAGCTGTAAAGAAAAAAAAAGACTAAATAGGAAATTATTTTTTTCATTTTATTCATAGATAGCTGAAATATCTACCTGTGTAAAATATTGCCTTATTCAATGTCAGAAATAAAACCTGTGTTATTTCTAAAGGTGGAATCTTGACTATATGTCTCACACCAAAGCTTTAAAAACAAAGAAAGACCTGCAAAGTTCTGTAAATATGGGATCTCTCCAGTACTCAAAAGATTTTCAGGTTTTAGAGGTTTTAAAGACAATTGAGCTTAGAAACAGGAAAAAGAGCCCCATTATTAACAATGTCAGTTACAAAAAACAGCTGTTGTACACATTTCTTTAGACACAGTCGATAGTGTACACTGTGAAAGAAATGAATGTTACAACAGCCTATAGATACTTCGTGTCACTGAAAATTACACTCTCTTTCCAAGACATCTTCTTTTGGTTTTGCTTTACATCTTGCAGTAGCAGCCAGGAAGGGAAATTAACATCCAAATTTACCTGACTTTGTAGTTGCACTAGATTTGATGTGGCACATTAATTATGACTACATCAACAGGAGAATGACACTCTGAGGGAAAAATGTTGTTTCTTTCAAAAACCCTATGGAACTAAAGTAGTGTTTAAATCAAAAAAAAAAAAGGCATACAGAAGTTGATTACAATGTTAGCTATTTCTTATATTACTATATTGCATTGCTACTAGATCTGTAACAAGGCTGGAAACAGACTAGGCTCACAACAAATAGTTTCAGTAAAATAAAAATAGAAACTACATCCTTATTTCACCTTTTCTGAAATGGAATAAACTCTGAGGATAGTACAGCTGCAATCCACGATTCCTTGGGAGCTTCAGAATAACTTTGCCCAGTGGAGAAGGACTTGGGTGCATTGGTCAATGAGAAAATGAACATGAGCAGGCAGTGTGTGCTCACAGCCCAGAAAGCCGACGGTATCCTGGGCAGCATCAAAAGGAGTGTGACCACCAGGGCGAAGGAGGTGATCCTGCCCCTCTACTCTGCTCTCAAGAGACCTCACTTGGAGTACTGTGTGCAGTTCTGGTGTTCTCACCATAAAAAGGACATGGAACTGTTGGAATAGGTGCTGAGAAGGGCCACGAGGATGATCAGGGGACTGGAGCACCTCCTGTATGAGGACAGGCTGAGAAAGTTGAGGCTGTTTGAGGCTGGAGAAGAGAAGGCTACATGGAGACCCTATAGCAGCCTTCCAATATCTGAAGGGGGCTATGGAGATGCTGGGGTTGGACTCTTCATTAGGGACTGCAGTGAGAGGGCAAGGGGTAATGGGTTCAAACTTAAACAGGGGAAGTTTAGATTGGATATAAAGAGCAAGTTCTTTGCTGTAAGGGTGGTGAGGCACTGGAATGGGTTGCCCAGGGAAGTTGTGAATGCTCCATTGCTGGTGGTCTTCAAGGCTGGGTTGGACAGAGCCTTGGGTGACATGGTTTAGTGTGAGGTGGCACTGCCCATGGCAGGGGGTTGGAACTAGATGATCTTAAGGTTCTTTCCAACCCTAACTATTCTATGATTCTATGACTCTATGTAAAATATATTCCTTTCCTGAAGGAAAGTGCCACGTATGTGCATACAACATATTATGCAACAAAACAGTCATAGATCCATGTGGAAAAATGTAGAAAAACAGCTAAAAGAAAGTTTATTGATCCGAATTAAAAATGAAAAATAGATGCAAAAGGTCATGGTGCCTTGTGTGGTGGGTATCAAAGTATGTTTTCTAGTATTTGCATTGCATACATAAGTATATAAGTATTAAGTACTGCATACATAAGTATTCACTGGCTCTTGGGCCACCAATCCAAGAAGGATGTAGAGCTGTTGGAGCAAGTCCAGAGAAAGGCCATGAAGATGATCAGAGGACTGGAGTACCTCTCCTGTGAAGACAGGCTGAGAGAGTTGGGCTTGATCAGCCTGGAGAAGAAAAAGCTTAGGGGAGATATTATTGCAGGTTTTCAATACCTTAAGGGGTCCACAAAAAATATAGAGAAAGACTTTTTACAAGGGCTGGCAGGGACAGGACAAGGGGGAAGGAATGGCTTTAAGCTGAGAGAGGGTAGATTTAGATTAGCTATTAGGAAGAAATTTTTCACTATGAGAGTGGTGAGAACAGATTGTCTGGAGAAGTTGTGACTGCCCCATCACTGGAAGTGTTCAAGACCAGGCTGGACAGCAACCTGATATAGCAGAAGGTGTCCATGTCTGTGGCAGGGATGTTGGAACCAGATGATCTTTAAAGTCCCTTCAAATTCTTACCATTCTATGATTCTATGAAACCATTCTATGATGAACTTTGAAAATATGATTTACAAAGGATAGATAAGCTTGTTTTACTAATGTGGAGTAATATTCTGTACCACATAGCCCTCAATCTTGACATAACAATTATTCAGATTGGGAACCTGACACAGCACACTATTTTTTTCTTCCTTATCATGAAACTATGCTTCTTTTTTATTTTAACAGAAATAGATACAGCTCCTTTCTATAGCAAAAAGTACAATGGAAGGAGTAACAATTGACCGCATTTTAGTTTCATTATGATGGGAAGTTCAAGAATGACAAAAGTTGAAAAGTGCTCAGAAATTCCACAATTAAGAAACAAACACTGAAACTTTAAATGTTTCAGTAATGTAATATTTTTGCACACCTGACTTATTTTGTTCAAAGAAACTATTAATCTCTTTTGAAGGAAATTTCCAAATTTTCTTTTTTACAAAAATTTAAAAACAGACCCCTTTATTTTTGTTCTGATTTTTCTAATAGCTAATAAAACAGAGAAAAGATGTTGCATTTGATTGCAGTCTTCTCCACACCCTATCAAGTGCTTAGATGTCTTATTTCATAATTTGTATGATAATTGCAAGAAACTCTGAGGAAAGGAGTTCTCCTTGTAGAAATATTTCTTCTTCAACATGTTTATATTCAGACAGTCCTTGAAACATTTAACTAAAAAAACCCCAAAGGAAATTGGTTTTGAATTTCTGAGGTGAGTAGCTCAAGAGAGGACACTTTCAACAGCTGATCAGGGGGAAGCTCAGCATCCAGGAGCTTCGACTCAGGGCGACAAGAGCCACTGAGGGAGCCTCAAGTCCTCAACAGGACTTGCCCAGGAGCTGGCAGCTCAGTGGACACGAGGAGCTGACTCAGAGGAGGTGGCACCAGGAGGAGCAGCACCAGCCCTGACTAGTTCAAAACCTGCCTGAGGGAGCCCAAGAGACCAGGAGCATGGCGAACATGGCGGGCAAACAGGGCGGGTTCAAGGCAGTTTGCATGGCAGTTCATGCGGGCAGGCGAGCAGGATGGTGAGCACTTGCCGTATGACCAGGGTTAATTCCTATGACCCTTACTGTAAAGGGTGGTGAGGCACTGGAATGGGTTGCCCAGGGAAGTTGTGAATGCTCCGTTGTTGGCAGTGTTCAAGGCCAGGTTGGACAGAGCCTTGGATGACATGGTTTAGTGTGAGATGTCCCTGCCCATGGCAGGGGGTTTGGAACTAGGTGATCTTAAGGTTCTTTCCAACGCTAACTATTCTATGCTTCTAAGATTCGATGATTCTATGAAACCCATAAGTGTTGCACTTTCTTAAAGCTGCTTTTTCCTTCCATCCCAACATGTTAAAACAAGGTAATTGTTCTTCAGCAGTATTTTCAAATTTTGGTGTGGACAAATTGTTCAGCAATTGCTTGACTATTAGGAGTACTTAAAAATCATAAAGGTCTGCAAGGTTTGAAAAGACCATATATTAAATAGACAAAAGGAACCATGTCCTGTCAGGCCTCTTCTGAAGTGCCCTTTGGTAGAATTTGTTGTGCTGACATTTATTTTATTAAACATTCAATGGATTCTCAAATTTATAAGCCAGAAATTAAACACATTTCTTACTATGTAAGGTTCAGTAGGGTATATTATGCCCTTGGTTACCTTGTTCAGTCCAAGCTGATGTCCAGTCCAGAAATAACACTGTTTAAGTAGCACTATTCTCTTTGTCTAAGCACTGTGGCAATTTTGACTATATGCCACAGAATTAATCCTCAGCCGCTTAAATAATTTCTTGATTATTTTTTTCTGTTTAAAGCCACTCCTACTGTCATGAAGTCATTGATTGTTCTGCATTTTAGAGAGCCTTATACATTCCTCTGGAAGAGCTTTTACAGGTTTCTGTGGAAGGCTTACTTGACAAATCGCTATCTGACAGAAGGTCACTGGCAGTAAAGCGTAGACTGATAGATATTTAGATATAGTAAAGCATTGAAATATTAAAGGAATGCATGTGACCCATAATTTGAAAGCTGGCATTTGGAATGAGGTTCACTAATGTCTTTTCCTTTCAATGTACAATTTCAACCTGTGACTGAGTTCACTGTTTATTAAAGCTATCACTCAGTTAAATGGGAGGTAAAAAGACAGCAAGACTAGAGAGGGAGAAAAGGTGGAAATGGAGGCTCTCTGGAGAACTAAAGCAATTTAGCAAAACTGCTGATTTCTAAATTCTTAAAAGTTAAGGCTAGCTTTTTGATAAAATTATTTAAAACACTTGAGAAAAAAAAATCTCTGCTGTGTATAGGCTGCGTGAAACCCAAGAAGGTTAGATCATAACAAGTGTAAGAAATTTAAAGGTGCAGAATTATTTGCTTGCTTGGTGAAATGTAAATATTTTTAAATGCCTTTCTCACTATTTGCAGTGAATCAGTAAGTTCAGAGCTATGAAAAACATGTTTATGCATATTTGTCTACATATCTATCTGTATACGCACACAGAGCACCTATGCAAACATACAGAGGCACACAGACTTTTTACTTCACAGCTGGGACTGGGTCAGATAGAGTGACAGCACCACATTATGTTTTCAGGAGCTGACAATGACATGGTCAATTTTTAACAAAAGTTATTGTTATAACCGACTTTACTAACAAAGATGTTTTGTGTTCAGTTAGCAGAACAAGAGTATTCAGTCTTCTTCTTTTCCTTTTCCTCCTCCTTGTTCTCAGTCTAAGATGAGCTCTTAGTAAGATCTGCAGAGAAAACTCATTAGAATGAAGGTTTACACTGTTCTCTGAACCAAAACCCTGCTAGCGAGTGTTGTAGCCGTTTCCATCATCTTCTGGGAAAGTCACTGGACTGTAACTTGTAAAAATATGGTGTTGTGTCGAGCCAGCACAAACTACTTTCCCACAGCGCAGCATCTTCCTGCTTGGAAAATGCCTGCACAAAACTGTTATCTTGGAAAAACTTTTTCCTCTTATGTGCTGTTGTTAGGAACTGAGGCTCACTACAGTTAATTCAGACCGCAGTTTCAAGTCTTGCAAATGCCCTGTGACTGCACCTTTTGATGAGTATAAGGAGGGGAAGGAAACCCCAGCCACATCCATCCACATTTTCTGTGAGCAAGTTTTAGAGCCACAAAGCAAATTTATAACTAAGCAAGGGCAAAGGAAGGAGAAATACAGCCCAGGTGACACCAGTGGAAATAGTCTAAAAATATTTGTCTATCAGGCAGAACAGCACGGATCCCATTCCATGCAGGGCTTTTCCCCATTTGGTGTTCACCTGTAGGGGATCACTTCAAATAAGATATGTACTGAAAGTGTTGCATTAAGGCCATGGAACATGGCTTGTGTGTCATTTATGATTCGTAACTCAATAAAGTACCAGGGACATTCTTTACCCCACAACAATATGATACAAGGGTTATATGATGAAAGGAGTAACTTAAAGGGCCTAAAGCACCTGGAAGCCCTGAAAGCAGAATAGTTACAGCAATACATTATGTAGAAGAGAGTAGGCATGGATAAGTTGAAGAGTGTGACCCAGAATAATTTGGTTTGTCTGGACTCTGGGCATGTGACCACATCACCGAACGAGGAGCCTGCATTTCTGCACTTTTCTGCAGTCTGCCCACATGTGAAAATACCTTCTCTTTCAAAGAACCACAAGTTTTCAGAGAATGGATGTTGTTGAACACTAAGAAGCTTCTTTTGGTCCGGCAAAATAGCTAGGAAAAGGTTTTTTCATGGATCTAATATCCTGCCCTGGGTTTTAAAAATGGAATAAAATATAAATATCAGGTATTAATTTATACAGAGAATGAAGCTGAATTAAAGCCAGCTAGTGTGTTACATATTGCCATGGGGCATCACATGACCACATATGCATGTTTTCACACTGTCATGAACTCAAGACTCAGACCCATCCTTTTGTTTGCCTCCTGGCCCATAACTAAACAGGAAGTGAAGAAAGGGGCAGCATGAGTGGAATGAGTACTGATATTAAGAAAACAGTGAAGTCTGCCTCATTGTATAAGTATTAAAAACTGTTATTGCTCTTTTAATACTAAAGTATGTTATACCTTTCTGAAAATCTGTCGAAATTTGCAGACTTGATAGCACTGATTTACAAGATATCTCACATCTAGAAACTATATAAATTAGCTATGAATAAACAAGACCATTTAGTCATATGTAACGAGATCCTTGGGATTACCACAATATTGTCTTTTCTCAAAATACCCATATTTCATTTTCATATTTCTGGCACTACAGTTACTAAGCTTTACTACCTATGCATTCGTATCAAGTGTGTCTGCAGTGACAAGATCAGTCTTGAAGGCAAATGATTTACAAGAGATAGAAAGAGAAATGTTAAATAGAAATTACCCCAAGTCATAAAGTATACCCATCCTGGAATACAAAAATAGAAGTTGATTGAATAAAGCAAGGCTAGTATGAGTCCAAACTAAAATAATTCCTAGATATTCCTGAAGAGGGCAATGGGAAGAGGGGGATGGATGCAATCATTTCTTAATATATAGATATATGTATAAACACTTACCTATACATGCATACATATATATACACAAAGCGAGAGGGGCAAAAAAATGAAAGGTTGGAAAAGACATAAACATACACACAGTGGAAGACTTGCATCATCTCCACAATTACGGGAATCAATTTTCTCATCATACACGCACACAAAAAATGTGCAATTATACATCTTGTCTTCTATACTCATTCTGAAAAGAGATCAATTCACTAAAAATTTGAAGAGGCAGTTAAAGAACTAATTTTCAATGAAATACGTATGAACTGCAATTTTTGAGCTATTTGATAATTATAAAAATGGAAGTTATCTTGATGAAGTCAAACATGTTTATGTAGATATTCCAGCCATACGTTGGTTCATGAAATTCTTGTGAATAGCTCACAAATCTTGATTTGCAACACCTTGTAATTAAAAATTGTAAACAACAAAAATACTTGCAACCTGTAAATTTCAAGACTTTTATGAAATTCACAAAGATTTCTCTTCACCTCTTTGGTTACAATGCCTTATAGACTAGTCTTATGGCAATGAGTACAGATTTTACTTCTAGAAATAGAAAAATGTTAAAATAAAAACTTGATACATTATGGTGATTCCAGTGATTGCTGGATATTATTTTGGCACTGCTATACTGAAGTTTAAAATAGATTTATTTTTTTTTTTTATTTAATCTAGTATTGAATATCAGATTTCCAAAGTTCAGAAGTGTCACAGCTTTTGCATATACCATGTTGTATCACCTCTTTTCTCCATTCTCAAAGGTATGATACAACCAGACAATGTTAAACAACTACAAAAAATTCATACCTGTCATGGGTTCAGCAGCAGCAGTCATTTTTCTCCTTCTTGGTAGCTGGTGCAGTGCTGTGGTTTTGATTTTGGGCCTGGGAACTGCGCTGATAACACCAGTGTTTTCAGTTACTGCTTGGTAATGTTTTGGTCTGGCCAAGGACTTTCTGAGTCTCATGCTCTGCCAGAGAGGAGGGGAAGCCAGGAGGAAGCAGAGACAGGACACTTGACCCAAACTGACCAAATTGGTTATTCCATACCACAGCACATCACGCCCAGGAGGTAAAACCAGAGGACAGAGACCCGGAAGGGTGGGCGTGCACGGTGTGGTCAGGCTTTTGGTATCGGGTGGTGAGCAGTTGTATTGTCTTTCCTTGTATTTCTCTTGTATTATTATTGGTGGTAGCAGTAGTGATTTGTGTTATACCTTAGTTAGCGGACTGTTCTTATCTCAAGCTGTGGGAGTTGCATTCTTTCCATTCTCCTCCCCATCCCCCCAGGACTGGGGAAGAAAGAGGGGGAGTGAGTGAGAGAGCAACTGCGTGAGTTATTGAGGGGCTTAAACCACGACAATACCATAACAAAACTCTTGCTGTTTGAATTCACTGAGGAGTTACTGGCATGTTCCAAGATGCCAATTAGAAACATTGTAGGCAATAAACACTTTTACCTTTTCTCTAAAATATTACGAAAGTACATATGTAAAGAAGTCTGAACTCCTGCTGGGCAAGTTAGAATCATAGAATCATAGAATAGTTAGGGTTGGAAAGGACCTTAAGATCATCTAGCTCCAAACCCCCTGCCATGGGCAGTGCCACCTCACACTAAACCATGACACGTAAGGATCTGTTCCAACATGGCCTTGAACACTGCCAGTGATGGAGCAATCACAGCTTCCTTGGGCAACTCATTCCAGTGCCTCACCACCCACACAGTAAAGAACTTGCTCTTTATATCCAATCTAAACTTCCCTTGTTTAAGTTTGAACCCATTGCCCCTTGTCCTATCACAACAGTCCCTAATGAAGAGTCCCTCCCCAGCATCCCTATAGGCCCCCTTCAGATACTGGAAGGCTGCTATGGGGTCTCCACACAGCCTTCTCTTCTCCAGCCTCAACAGCCCCAACTTTCTCAGCCTGTCCTCATACAGGAGGTGCTCCAGTCCCCTGATCATCCTCGTGGCCCTCCTTTGGACTTGTTCCAATGCTTCCATGTCCTTTTTATGGTGAGAACACCAGAACTGCACACAGTACTCCAAGTGAGGTCTCTTGAGAGCAGAGTAGAGGGGCAGGATTACCTCCTTCGACCTGGTGGTCATGCTCCTGTTGATGCTGCCCCAGGATACGGTTGACTTTTTGGGCTGCGAGCGCACATTGTCAGCTCATGTTCATTTTCTCATCGACCAACACCCCCAAGTCCTTCTCCGCAGGGCTGCTCTAAATCTCTTCTCTGCCTAACCTGTAGCTGTGCCTGGGATTGCTCTACTTTAGTAGAGAAAGTAAAGAGTGAAAAGAAAGTGACATTTAAATGTGAAATTTTCCCAAGTGTATTTTTCCTAGGGCACCAGGTAACTACTTAAACAGATGATCTATTTCAAAAACAATTTGTCACTTATCAAGCGAGTTGTTGCATTTCAGCGAGTTAAAAAAACTTACACCTTCTCCCCACATGGGCGCTTAATCAATTTAACCAGTCAGCACTCTTGCTCTACCAGCAGGTGCTTGGCAGGCAAGAGCACAAAACAAGTCCTGTTGATGTAGGGCATAGTTTATCTTATTTGAGTGCAGAGGGGTTTTCATTTGCATGTGGAATTCTTACAACCTTTACAGTCAAACAATCTAATTATTCCTAGTATAATTTTGTTTTCTCTACAGGTACAAATATTATTTGTGGTTTTGTTAAAAAAATATGCATATTTGGATTAAGTAACAAAACAGACTAAACTCTCAGAAGAGTTGTTCCTTGTTGGCTTAAAAGCAGTTTTTCTCAGTGGAATTTTTCTGTTACAACATTTTTCTGTTACAATATTCAAATACTCAGAACTATTTTTCTAAGCAGAATGTAAATTTTTAATACAAAAAGAAACCCGCCCACCTCCAGTGTTAACTGTTTTTCAAGAACCATTTTAAGATTTCTTTTGTTGTCATTCATTGTTTTTATGTGAGTTGGGGATATTGTCGTGGTTTAAGCCCAGCAGTTAATCAGTCATGCAGTCGCTAGGTCACTCCCCCCCTTCCCCCCCCCCCCCCCCCCGCTCCTGGAGGGATGGGGAGGAGAACGGAAAGAATGAAGCTCCCACGGGTTGAGATAAGAACAGTCCAGTAACTAAGATATAACACAAACCGCTACTGCTACCACCAATAACAATAATGATAAGGGAAATAACGAAGAGAATACTGCTGCTCACCACCTGCCAACCGATACCCAGCCTGTCTGAGCAGTGATCCAGCCTTTCCGGGTAAATGCCTCCAGTTTATAGACTGGGCATGATATGCTGATGTGCTGTGGCATGAAATATCTCTTTGGCTAGTTTGGGTCAGGTGTCCTGTCTCTGCTTCCTCCTGGCTTCCTCTCCTCCCTGGCAGAGCACGAGACTCAGAAAGTCCTCGGTCAGACTAAACATTACTGAGCAGCAGCTACGAACATCTGTGTTATCAACGCTGTTCCCATGCCAAAAATGAAAACCACAGTACTGCACCAGCTACTGGGAAGGAGAAAAATGACTGCTACTGCTGAACCCAGGACAGTACCTACCCCTTATTCCATACTATACATGTTATGCTCAGATCCCTCATTTTCAATATACCATGACTCGTATCTCATATATAGACATATGTGTACACACACACACACACACAGATCATTCTTTAGTGCATGGACCAATCTCCATAAAGCTCTTAACTCCATCCGGTCCATGATGTCAGGCTACATAAAGCTGCCTTCCATCTCCAACGCTTCCAAAGCACTGGAGGGACCCAGTGGACTAGATACTTGCCCAGGCTCTCCGACACACCCTGCCACTCATGACTGTCCATCCTCAGTGAAAATCTCTTGGTCCTCCTATATTGTCATCTAATCCTAGACAAGACCTGAA
Source organism: Myiopsitta monachus (assembly GCA_017639245.1). Lineage (NCBI taxonomy): Eukaryota > Metazoa > Chordata > Aves > Psittaciformes > Psittacidae > Myiopsitta > Myiopsitta monachus. The sequence goes on from CM029918.1 coordinate 8,292,284, forward strand.
CACGACTCCGCTTAACTTTCAAGATCAGACGAAATGCTCATGGGTAAAACACTCTTTATGCATGCCAACATGGTGATCCCTGTCACAATCAGCAGGCAGGTCTCCAGGGTACCTAAAGGCCATTCAAAACCTTCAGAACTCTCAAATGATGTTGCTGTACTTGTCACTTCGGCTGCTGTAGCTGCTGTGCTTGGAGCTGGAGTAGCTGCTCTGTTTGCTGCAGCTGGAGTTTGAGTAGCTGCTGTACTTGTTGCTGGGGTTGGTATAGCTGATGTGCTTAGAGTTGGAGTTGCTGCACTATCTGTTGTTTTCAGAGTTTGAGTAGCTGCTGTACTTGTCACTAGGGTGTGTGGGAATGTCTCCCTAGTAGGCTGATCACCTGGGGAAAGGAAAAAAGATGTGTAATTGCTATACACTTCTATTATATACCTCCCAAAGTATAGACGTGATGACCACACTGGGAATGCAAGCCAGATCAGTTTCATGATCAATGATTCTATTGAATTGCAAGTCATTACCATAAAGTACAATGAAACAAAAAGCTTAGCCCAAGGCCCCCAGTCAATAAACACTAAGACAGTAAATAGTTAGGGTTGGAAAGGACCATCTTTCATGGATCATCTAGCTCCAAACCCCCTGCCATGGGCAGTGCCACCTCACACTAAATCATGTCACCCAAGGCTCTGTCCAACCCAGCCTTCAACACCGCCAGCAATGGAGCATTCACTACTTCCCTGGGCAACCCAGTCCAGTGCCTCACCACCCACACAGTAAAGAACTTGCTCTTTATATCCAATCTAAACTTCCCTTGTTTAAGTTTGAACCCATTGCCCCTTGTCCTATCACAACAGTCCCTAATAAAGAGTCCCTCCCCAGCATCCCTATAGGCCCCCTTCAAATACTGGAAGGCTGCTATGGGGTCTCCATGCAGCCTTCTCTTCTCCAGGCACAACGGCCCCCTCATCCCCACGGCCCTCCTCTGGACTTGTCCCAACACTTCCATGTCCTTTTTATGGTGAGGACACCAGAACTGCACACAATACTCCAAGTGAGGTCTCTTGAGAGCAGAGTAGAGGGGCAGGATCACCTCCTTCAACCTGCTGGTCACGCTCCTTTTGATGCAGCCCAGGATACGGTTGGCTTTCTGGGCTGCAAGCGCACACTGCCGGCTCATGTACATTTTCTCATCAACCAACTCCCCCAAGTCCTTCTCTTCAGGGCTGCTCTGAATCTCTTCTCTGCCCAACCTGGAGCTACGCCGGGGATTGCTCCAACCCAGGTGTAGGACCTTGCACTTGTCATGGTTAAACTTCATCAAGTTGGCATCTGTCCACCTCACAAGCGTGTCAAGGTCCTTCTGGATGGCTAATCCTTCCCTCCGAGGTGTCAACTGAACCACACAGCTTGGTGTCATCGGCAAACTTGCTGAGGGTGCACTTAATCCCACTGTCCATGTCACCGACAAAGATGTTGAACAAGACAGGTCCCAACACCGATCTGTGAGGGACACCACTCCTTATTTGTCTCCAACTGGACACTGAGCCATTGAGCACAAGGGAAGTTTAGATTGGATATAAAGAGCAAGTTCTTTACTGTGTGGGTGGTGAGGCACTGGACTGGGTTGCCCAGGGAAGTAGTGAATGCTCCATTGCTGGCGGTGTTGAAGGCTGGGTCGGACAGAGCCTTGGGTGACATGATTTAGTGTGAGGTGGCACTGCCCATGGCAGGGGGTTTGGAACTAGATGATCTTAAGGTTCTTTCCAACCCTAACTATTCTATGATTCTATGCGTAAAGGGAAGCTAGCAAATACTTAAATCATAGTGACAATTTTTCTAAAAGAAGCTCAGTTTAGACCATATTAAAAATGAAATGTAAATTTTTCCCTTAAAAGAGAAATTAATACCTGAAATTTTCTTTTAGGCACTTAAGTATTTGCTTATAAGAAAAACTAATCTCAAAGTCTAATAGTGGTAAACTGGATTATCCTAATAATTTAAAGTTATTCACAGTGTTAGAGCATGGGTTAGCATATATTCACTATAATGTGAGTCATACTACAGGGTACAATTTAAATTTTTCAATTTACCCTAGGATACCTGACCATTCTCTTCATAATCTACCATGAACTGCAGTAATATTGAACTTCTTTTTCATCCTGCGGCAGAATTGATAGTTTATAATGTTAATTGACGTACTAATTTTTGTAGTTAAAAGTTACTCCTAAAAGGCCCTTAATTTTTTTTGCCTTCCAAACATCTTAAATGAAGATATACCTTGTGGTGTCCATATCTGCTATGCCTAACAATAATTTGGTTTTGGATATTAGTGTGCTTTTGAATCAAATCTCCTGATAGTCTCCACTTTGCACACACTGCTTTGGTCTTTAAGTGAATGCAGACTCCTTTGGGGAAAGCTCTTCAGGCACAATCCAACATTTGCTGAATGCACTAGAAGCTGAATGAGGGAATGGCCACATCAGCACAATGCCTTCTGGCAGGTGGTTATGCATTTATACAGTAATAGAGGCTTGTTTCACTTACATTTCCATTTCTATGGTTTATGCAACAAAATTTCTAAAAATTATTGATGGGAACATTCTTATTTTCAGCTCAGTATGTAGCAGACATTCTTGACTGATAGAGTGAAACTAAAGGTATGATTGGGGTGACACAGGTATTTGTACATTGTCAAACTTTTTTGAATGCCATTTGGCATAAAATTCAGGTCCAATTTGCCCAGGAAGTGATTTCAAACCAGCTGGTTCTGTTCACTTTTTTGAAGTAAGAACAGACTATGCCAGAACACACAATAGGCACAAATTCTTAAAGATGGCATACCTATCACAGACTGCTGGGACTAATCTTTGCATCTGGTTAGAGATTGCTTTCCAGAAAGGCAAATATTTCGAAATTATCAGTAGAATCCCATGTGTCCTTCATAATGTTGGCTATCTCACTCAGTTTCCAAAGTTGGCACCTTATTTCTAGCTTTAATGTATCAAATTTCTTGATCAGGCTCCTTTGCTAGATCTCCTGTTAGGACCCACGGGTTTATGCTTCTGGATGTGTTTATATGCTCTAATCAAGCCATCTTTCACTTTTAATTTCTGATCTACTGAATAGAGTGAAAACTCCTCCAGAAACTTACACTGATATATTTTCCTCTCTTAAATCATTCGATGACTAAAGGACTGGAATGTAAAATGGCTCTATCAATAGCTTTATATACTGTAGAAAAAGTTCTCTCTGTAAACTGAATGCTACATTTTCTGTTGCTATTAAGTCAGACAGAATAATTTCACGAATTTATGTTACCACCTTGTGATATCAATGCCGTTGAATGTGATGTTAGTTACAAATCAATATCAATTAACCTGAGTATAGATTTTGGTCCATGAATTCAGTAAATCCTCCATTATATCTGCTTTAATTTTAGACCTAAACAAATCTATCTGGTACATGAAAAATGCAGGTGTAAGGTTCTAATAGTAATACAGACTGAAATGGTTAGTTGAGTGATATATTCCTTGCATTATTCAATTTTAGGGCAGTTTAGAATCTCATATATACTTCTATTTCTTAGATAAGTTAAATAGCTACCAAGGTCTTTTGAGATACATTGAAATACAATTATCATTGCAGAAGTCTAAACTTGCCCTGAAGCAATTCTGCGTCACAGAGAATCAATACTGTAGAGGTAAGGTACTTAATTCAGTAAACTTGTAGATAGTGCTAAGACAGAAACCCACATGTTCAAAAGTATATTTCCCATCATACAGTGTGAAAAAAAACCCAGACCTTTTCCTTCCAGTCATTCTGATTTTCTTTTTCCTAAATGGAAAATTACATTTAAGAAGTTTTCATTACTTCCTAAATACTTTTAAGCAATTCTTTCCTGGCTAATGTGCTTAGGACACTGCAATACAGTAATTCTGAAATAGTGTTATATGTATTGTCTATGAGCACTGCTAGCAGAAATAAGGAAGCTTTGCCTGAGACAAAGCTCCTGTTAAAGATTGTGTCCTTAATTTCTTTTCTCATTTGTTACACATATTTACCTTCGTCGTAATTTTGTGGAAAAAAAAAAAAAATCAAACCAAAAACAAAAACGAAACCAACTTAATATGTAGGCTGTAGTGGATGCAGGATATAAAAGATCAGTGAATCCTGCGTGCTGCCTGTTGAGATATAATATTTCTGCTTGTCATGCGCCTGTGGGGGCACTTTGTTGTGCTGTCCTCTTGTAAGAGTGAGACTATATTGAAGGTTCAGGAATAGGAATCAATAGAGGAATTTCTTTTATGTTAGAGGTAGATAAGTCAACAGTGCTACTTAGTTTCTTTCCTTATTTTTCTCTTTTTTTTTTTTTTTTCTTTTTTCTTTTCTTTCAGGAAATTAGAAATCTGACGGCTGAGTCCCATCAGATCTTGCTATTGCAGATTGGTAACTGATCAATGTTAAAGAAGTACAGAGGAAAGACTTCCTTCAAGAGATTATGGACTTGTTTCTGGTACAGCTAGGAAACAAGGTTTTCCAGTTTGCAGCTACATGAGTCAGACAAGGCTGAGTGGAAATTAATAGCTCTAAGGGATGATGGTTCAAGGTACAGGTGGAGGAATAATCTAGACTAAGTGAGCTGCCTTACATTGAAACAAGATATTTGAATTGCATCCAGTGTCATTAAATGAGTGATTGGGGGTTGCTCAAAGAATGAACATCAAAGGTATTAGCAAGAGCAGTTTTCATGAGAATTTATAAAAGAATAACTTAACAGAATTTGATGGCAATGTTCACTTTATTATTTATTTCATAGATGAGCATACAGAGACAAATTAGGGTAAAATTGAGCTAAAGATGGTTGATACAGAGAAGGCACAAAGGGTAAGGGAGATCCTCAAATTGAATCAGGAGTTTAGAACAGACCCCCTTGCTTTCTAAACTCCTGAAGGAGCCTAGGTTCAGCTAGGTCTAGTCTTGGTGTCAACAGGTTTATATCTAAATGATTGCAAGTGTATCGATTCTCTACAGGTGGAATTTTTGCACAGCTTTTTGCTGCAGCAGTCTGTGTTTTTAAAATGGGTCTTAACATTTACAAAGAGAGTCAGAAGGATTTACAACACTTGTAATACCAATTTGTACGCACACATACACAGGCATAAAGACATATAAAGGTACCTGTTAAAAACTCCCCTGAAGTTTAGTGAAATATTCATGTCAAATGTCTTGGCATTTCTCCACAGATGATGGCTGAGCCTTGAGGAGATATTTCTTCACAAAATCCAGTTAATTTTTTGTCTGTGTACACATTTGCAAGAAAGCAAATACTCAGAATTGTCTCATGCCTGTCATCCAGTGAGTATCTACCTATACAGGACATCTCCTAGATAACAGGACCTATCTTGGTTATTGTTTTATTCAGAACGTATTAACTGGGAGTTTCTCTGACTGTTTCCCCAGTAAATTTAAACTGGCAAGTGTGTCCATTTCTGTAGGCTTGAATCTCTCCCAGCAACAGGTAAGAATGATCCTGCTGCTTCATTTTAAGAGGGCTGCGTCCTTATGGGGAATTCCAGAGTGGATTATGACCTGCCACTGCTCTGCATGGAAGTGCATGGCCTGAAGACTCAGGGTAGGAGGGAGTTACGATACCACCTCTCTTTATTAGTTCCTGCTAATTTAGGGTATTACTATTGAGCTGTTTTGTGTACTAGTGGTCATGAACTTTATTATCAGACACTTAACTCTTTCCATGTAATGTATAGGGAGTTTTGGTACCTGACTCAGGGCTGCTACAGGAACAGGGGATTTGTAAACTTTCAGTGATGACAAATGGGTTAACTGGAACTCTTTACCAAGTTGGCCCTAAGTCTTTAAGTTCACTGTCTGCCTTGTCTTCACCAAGATTTATTTCATATTAACCTACTCAAGACACAACCCTTTTTTTCAAATGGGCACTAGAGCCCTTTGGAACACAAGAAAATAGATGTATGAGATCAAAACTTTTTAGAATATCAGATAATGTGTTACCTAGGACTTGTCATTTTTTAACACAGAAATAAACTAGAAGGAAAACTGGAAAGGACAGATCCTATTGAGTGTCAATTAGGATTAAAGGTTCAATGACAGCATGTAATATAAGTCACTTCGTGTACGAATGTTGCCATTGATTTTCTATTTAACAGTATTGTCTTCATCCTCCAGCAATTCCTGTTCCTGCTGCTAATTTTTTCCCCTTAATGTCATCTATAGATAAGGCTTTTTTGTCAAAGTTATGCCCTTCTTCTCTTATATGCCTGGTTTTCACACAGAAATATTGTTATCTGTCACCTCACTTTAGATTATCTTTTTAAATTCCTTGTATTTCTAGTAATTAGAAGGCTACAGTGATAAATCAAGAATGCCACTGGATCACATCCTTGTATTTCAGGAAAGTAGTTAAGTTGAGAAAAGTGAAAGAGAAACTCCAGTCTCTCAAGGAAAACATTACACTTTATTCCAGTGCTTACACAGGCAGTTATTAAAACAAGACACAAGGCATAATTTATATTTAGACTTCTTAATGAACTTTGCCAGGAAATAACTCTGTTCCTCTTTCCTATACAATGCAATATGCTTGCAGATTTTCAGATACAGACGTTTTGAAACATAAGGAATGTTTAGCACCCCTAAAAATATTTGAAATTAAAGTGGGCTTGCTGTGTTCATATGTATTCCGTTATTTAAAAGCTTTGCTTACATGAAACTGTACAAATTTCACCTTGTAATGAGGAAATATGCATGCAGTAGACACTGTGTGATGAACTTTTATGTAGAAAACTCAGAGAAAGACAGATGACTAGGATTGATGGAAGTACACTAGAGACTGAAATAACTAGTCTTGTGAACATTATAAGCTCAGGAAACTTTACAAATTTAAAAGTTATTTAAACTTGCACTCCTTGCACTTTACAAATTTAAATAATAAAGTGGTAATTTCATAAAATTTATCTTCTTGCTCTAAAATATAGTAGGAACTACAAAGACACAACTACAAGAGCGGTTTCTCTTTTTAGTCTTTTTTCCTTTTTTAATTAACTCCATTGTTAAACAGTAGACTGTTTTCTACAGGTTTTTGTGTTTTGAAGCTCTATAAGATTCAAAAGATCCACAGTGTGCTCAGTGGTCTTCTGATGCTTCCTGGAAGTATTTTAATTATATACAGTTGTCTTCATGTCATGTAGGCAGGACAATAGCCAATAACACTCTGTGTCCCTGTTGAGCTTTAAAATTGAAACCACACTTTCAGAACATTGCCCTAAATTAGCTTTCACACCAGTCAAATTGCACCACACAGGCGACCTCAGGTCTGCTGCCTGAGCTACATCTAATAATGCGTACATCATAAAATGCCCGTAATTGTCCACAATTTGCTTTTCAGCTAACTCTCATATCTGAAAAATCATCAACCTGCATAAACTTTCTATGTTATTTATATCTAAGTTTTTGTAGCATACTAAGCTCAATGAAAATGTCATTATTCTGTTGAGATTATATAATTTAAAATTATTATCATTGGCATGTTGTTCTAAGATGATATTAAAATTGTATGTATGTACAATGTGACAGTTACAAGTGGAGTCAGAGTTTAAAAGCCGTGACAAAAGAGTTTCCTGACAGTTTCTACAGATGCATTCATATCTTCACTTCACTTGCTTTAAAACCAGTGTGATTTATAACCCTTAAGACATTATTTCCTCAGTGAATATATTTCCAACCTTGAAGTATTTTCTATTACATTTTTTTCGTGTGTGTGTAGGATTATGTTGAACCATGGAGTCACAAACCCTTATGTTCCTACCCTCTCTCCTTCTCATTTTCTCTTTCCTCTGCTGTCTCCAGCACCAGTCTTGCTGTCTCCAGCACCAGTCTTGCTGTCTCCAGCACTAGTCTTGCTGTCTCCAGCACCAGTCTTGCTGTCTCTATTCTGTAGGGCAGGTGTTTTTTCTGAGCTGCATGTTGTCAGAGGTGTTTGAAAAAATGACAATGAATGACAATGGAATATATTAGTCAGCCATCACAAGCTGCTGTGTCTCATAAAGAAGGAGCTATCAGTACCTTCCAGAGCATTTCCAAGTCTTGTGACTCTTACCAATACTTGATCCTCATTGTCACAGCCTGCTTTCTTCAGCAGCCCATCTGAAATCTGCTTTTCCCTGGATTTTCCCTTGAGATTCATGTCTTCTGCTTCTTTGAGACTTCCTTTCATCTGGTTTTCTTATTCATGTCCCTTCTTCCTGCAATGTAGATGTCCAAGCAATTGCCTTGGGAGTGTCCTGCTTTCTCATGTCCTACACTCAAAATAAGCCAGAGGAGCTTCTCTGGTGCCCACCCATGTCTTACAAGACAGATCCAACCTGTCCTTAGTCCTGCTCTCTTCAGCCTCCCTCAGTCTAATGAAAGGAAGAAAAATATCCTGGCTTCAGAAAAGAAAAAATCCTCCTTATTAAATTTTTCCAAACAAAAATTGACAAAAAATATCCAAACACTTTTGGTATTTTTTTTTATTTTTATTTTTTTCTCTTTCAATTTCATACTTCTCTATTACATTTCTGAGCCACAGAAGTGCTTTTAAAAATGAGACAGTCTTGTGTTATTAAATGACTACTTTGGGAATTTAATCTGTTGTGAGGATCTGTGTCCAGTGTCATTAATAAAAAACACATTCAAGTGTATTTATCCCCAATGGAATAAAAATATTGGTTTTTTTGTTTGTTTGTTTGTTTGTTTGTTTTTTGTGAGGGGGTTTACAGATATTAAGTATTTCTTAGTTTTCAATGTCAGCTTGAAAACCAAGCAGAGAAAACAAAGATGCTACGATCTTGCTAGTGTATTTCATATTTCAAAAAGCTGCTCAAAGTTAATGTATACTTTCCTGTAATTATTTCTTTAATATATTCTTGGGATCATTTATGGAAGCACATTTTCATTTTATAACCAATGACTAAAGTTTCCATGGGTGGTCTTTTATTTTCTTTGTGTATTTGGTGTCATCTATGTCACATATTCCCCACTCCATGAAATCATAATATGAAAGCAATTGATGAACTTGAGTTCCCTGCATGTAGCATTTGTTATCAAGACAAGTAAGACAGAAGTCACAATGTCAGCATGTAATGAAAGTTTTTCTTTCTATCTGCAGATTCCACAGCAGTACTTTAGTCATGTTTTGTATTTCATACTTTAACAATTCCTTACATGAGACATCTTTTCTGTTGCAATTCCTTTCTCTCCCATTCATTGCTACCTAAGATGGCTATTGAAATCTTTAATTAATAAGAAATTAGAGCTTCAACTCATCCACTCAGAAGCACAATAGTGGCTGTAAATGAAAAACCTTGTTTTAATGTATTATTTGAAGGTGTAGTGTTGCTGCCAAGCAGCTATTCTCTTGAGAGATGACAGTTTATGACAGATTATGGCAATGGGGGTGGGGCACAAGGGGCTTTTTAACATGCTATCTGCTGAGCAGCTTTTGTGTGTGTTTTCAAATGCTGAAACAAAAGTTCACCAGCATGACGTATAATCATTAGCTCTGCTCTTGCTAATTATAGCTAGTTGGAGAAAGACAGTTATTTCTTTGTCTATTTGTCAGAAAGCTTTCGCTTTGTGTTTGTTAGCCTTTTTTCGGTCTTTGTCTGAACCAGTTTTTTACCATAGCTCAGTTATGTTGGTCTACTGCCATTTCACTCAGATTAAACACATGCAAATAATCTGTTCTGACGGCAAGAAGAATTCAGGATCAAGATTAGTAAATGGACTAAAAGGCACAGGAGCAGTCACCTCACTAGAATCAATGTATGAAATGAAAAAGTACAGAAGGAACAAGTTATGGGCTAAAATCTAGTTAGGGAGCAAAGGCTGGTTTCTGATAAGTACAGGGATGGCGGAATTGCAGGACCTGGGCTTTTGTCCAGAAATCTTTTTTTATGGTATTATGCAGTTCATTTAATCTTGGTTAAAGCACAGAAATCAATGAGGCAGAGGCATAACCTTTAGAAGAGAAAGGCAAAAACTATTATCTATCTGAACGAGAATCACTCTCTTCAGTCTTTGCATTGGATAATTGTGAATTAGATACCGAAGTTTTTTGTCATCTAATAACACTGTTCAACATGCACATTGATAAATTAAATTAGTTAGCAATATAGATTGTTTCAGTTATCAGCACATTAAATTAAGATAAAAATGTTCTGGGCCTGTATCCTCTAATTAATCTTACAGAAAGAAAATTATTCAGTTCTCAAGTCCACTGATCTTAAGTTTCAGGAAATAATTATGACATAGCTTCTAATACTTTGGTTGGCTACTTAAAAAAATGATCATATATTCAACTTCTGGTTTTCTGCATAGGACTAGGTCCTATATTCTTTCCTTTTTTGTTTATATAGGAATTGACGGTTTCATCACACAGAATGCTCTGACTGAGCTTTTGTGTCAACATATTGGTTGATTTCATAGTTCTGTATTTGAGATTGCCTTCCCACACAGTCATATGCTAAGTTTCTTATCAGTAAAAAGACCTTTAATTTTTGCAATTAGAATTTATAAAGTATAAATACAGAATAACAAATAACTAAAAAAAAAATTAAATCAATACTGCTGTATTTCCAAAAAGTCTCCAATAGAATTTAACTCTCATTTTCCTGGTTGGATTTCATATATACCTGTCATTTGAGATAGCTAACAATTGAATTGATACCCAGACAGATTTATTTTTTTTCAGGACTGACAATCTATTTTGAAAGGTTTATACAAAATGTGGACATTCTCATGTGTATTTCCTTTTGTGATGTATCTGCAATATGCACACACTTCTTGGAGAAAGCAGAAATAAGCATTCAGAATTCTACAGGATCACAAGGGAGAGGAAGAATGGGCCTATTGAGTACTTCGTCTAACCTATGCAAGAAACAAAAGAATGTCACTATGTTTCCCTATTCTTGAGAGTTCACAGCAAACTCTCAGAAAGCTAGAATGATTCAGAGGAGCAAGACTTAAGAATAAAATCCATGATAGTAGAGGGAGATATTCCTCAGGAATGCTGGAACAATGCCCAGGGAGTGAGACCCTGCAGATCCCCTAACAAGTTGCATTATTTGACAGATGTTGTAACAGTAACACAACTATTGTTAGATTTTTTTTGGTTTTTTTCTTAATTACAATAATATCAGAATTTTCTTTATTTTTAACTGGCTTCATTAACTGGTATCTGAATTTGCAGAATAATTGTACTTCAAAACGATCCTTTGTCTATTTCTCAAGGTTAGAACTTTCCTGTATTGTCTAAAATTGTTATAATTATTAATGACTCACTAGCCTCAATATTCCTTTGAAAATGCATAACTGCCTGATGCTCCCTCTGCTACCCTCTTCAGTGGTATCTTCTGCTGGAACTAGTAGTTAGCTCACAAACTAAGTTGCACAGTACTGGGCTCTGAGCAGTCTTGTCTGAGATGAAGGCAACCTGTGTCAGATTTGTTGTCTATACAGGTAAATCAAATATGAAATATATAATTCTGTATACTATGAATAACATGTATACTATTCATATGAGTAGTAAAATAACATTTAATGCAATATGTATATTAATATATTTTATATGTTACGGGCTTCAACCAAGAAAAAGATGGAGTTTGCACTGCAAAACCACCTAATGCAACATACTTTTCTGAGAAACTTTCCATCAAAGTGTATATATATAGAAACCATATACATGTGCATATATATTATACACAATATATACATATTATACACTCATATATATGTATCTATGTGATATATACTTTATATATATATATACATAAAATAATGGGAAAGCAGAATTATAGCCTAAGGGAAACAGAGGGTTTTTTTTCTGTTGCAGTCCCTCACCAGGTATTTATTACAGACTTGACAGGAAGTAGAACAGTGCTCTACCACTTTCTGGCAATAGCTAGGTGGATTGCAAGACTGATAACAGTTTCTTCAGCAGTGTGGAAGCTCATGTAGAAGTACATATGGAGTTTATAAGCATTAACAATTCTTATTAAATGAGAAATAGGAAAGCTCTTGTCCTTTGCTATATTTATTTGGCATAAAAGTAAACTGAATACATGAATTTAGAAATGAAATATGTCTGAGCACTCTTCAATATCACAGGAAGTTTTATCCACAATAAAAGTTTGGGGTTTTTATCAGATAAGACTCCTGTAATAGGATACACTAATATTGTCCGGGAAGTGGGCAGTAACATTGCGTCTTCAAATGGGGAGATAAAGTGAAAGAGTGTCTTGTGAACTGTCACTGTTGTATACGTCAATTCCTATTGTGAGGAAGAAGACAAGTTTAATTAAAGCTCCAAACTTCTAATTTGTGAGCTGAAAGGTGGATATTTGATTTCTGGTTCATAAAATTTCATTTCACTGAGGTCATTGTGATCCTCAAATTAGGTCATTTTTTTGGGTTTTAAGTCCATATTTTAGGGTGTGATTTTTTTATTTTTTTTTTTTTTCAGTAGAAATGTGTGTGGTAAAAGATGTCATAACTGAGTGTTTAGCAATAATCGCAAAAATGTTAAACAAAACTCTAAATTTGTGCACTTAACATTTCAGTAGAAACAATGTCTATGCTTTCTAACTAACGCTGGTTTTAAACTTCATACCTAAGATATGTATCAGTGCATTGGCTGAGTATTGCACACCTGACGTACACTGTAGTTCAAGAAGAGAGATTGCTGCTCCATTTTTCCAGTACTGAGAGATAATGCCTTTTTTATATAATTATAGAACAACAACAGAAATGGAAGCTCTCAGCCAGAGGACTGTGTCAGTGTTGCAAAAAAAAAAAAGAAAACCAGTGAGATTGATTTGGAAAATGAATTTATTTTAATGTGTTTATACTAGTTTTACGTTTGCTTTCTGATGTGAGCAAATACTCTGCAAAGGTCTTTATGTAAATCAGTGATTCAGACTAATTTGTAATCCTGCTTGCAATATGGATTATCTTGCTTTGAAAATGCTAATGAAAAATTAGACAAGTGTAGGAACAAGCAATAATAAAGCTGATGAGCATAAAAATATAATCAAAGCTTTTTGTAAGAAAAGAATTTTTAAAATTATATTTTGATTTCTTAATTTAAAAAGAACAAAGGCATAAAGTTGACAAGCATGTTTCTTCTATAAAGATGAGAAGAACAGAGTTTTTTTAACTAAAAATAACAGATAATTTATCAAGGATTTTTCATTCAATCTCAACATAAGAAATTATCCTATGAAACAAAAGGTTAAGGAATTTAATAGTAAAAGCCTCTTCACTATATATATATATATATAAAATTGGGTCAATTAGATACAATATTTGGGAAAGATAAGCACAGTTTTTTTCAGGGGGATGATACTGCACTAGATGGACCTGCAGTCTGATTTTTTTATTGTAATGCTTAGTCCTCACACTAAAATAAGAGCAACAGAGTACACTACAATGCAAGTGAAAAATATAACCCCCTCATATGCCACAATACTTAAACACCCGTCCAACTGAAAGAAAATTTCCAGATTGTTGAAGTAATATTTTTTTTTAGCAGAAAATTAAATGTTCATGTTCTCTACTCCTAGAAAAGTATAAATAATTTAGAGAAATAGTTGCCAATGCATTCAGAACCAGATTCTTAGCATCTAGGAAGTTCATTCACGTTTTTAATAAATGTTGCAACAAAGACCTTTATGATATACATATTATATCTTGGGCCAATTGACCTTTGTTTTTTCTTTTTTTATTTTAAATTTAGAATTTTAGAACATTCTTACCTGAATTGCATGTTTGTCTAAATTTTGCTAGATTCTTACAGGCCTCAGCAGCCAGTTATATTCAAAGACATACTTGGTGAGGCTTCCAAGGCAGAGGTTGTTGTGTAGAAATGGTGACTGCAAGTGTTTTCAACTCATTCACCTACTTCATTTCCTATATAATGAACTACTCAAACTTATTCTCTGTCTATGGAAGCAACATTTCATTTTGCCAATACTGATGGGAACATTGGAGTTTTAGTTTGTTGCAAATTGTATCAGTGTCTTTTCTGGATTTTAAAGGGTCTATTAAAGTGAAATAGCCAGTAAAAGACCTCAGATTTTGTTGATGGGCACAATATTTATGTGAAACATTATGACATAGGCAGGTTTCCATTTTAGCATCCACTAAGATTGAACTAAGATTGATTTGATTATTTGAATAGGCTGAAGAAAATTATACGGTTTTAAATGTTTTCCTCCACCATTTCCTAAATTTAAAATTGAGTCATATTTTTCTCCAGATTAAGAGATATATTGAAATATCCCGCTAGGAATTACTTTTTTTTGTCACAATATCAGAGTTTTTTATTCATGAGAATAAAAAAATCTTCCATGGAAACATATTCATATGACTGGCAGGATTGAAGCTCTCTGCTTGAAGAATGTTGAATAATTTTAATCTCATAAAATGTTTTAAAAGGGAAAGAAATTCACGAGTTTACTCTTACATGAAGTTTTTGCTGCTTTTTGTCCTTTAAGATGTAAACAATCTCCAACACCAAGAGAAACTTTTAATTGCTATTTGGGGATTACTCATTTTAAGTAAGATATTAACACTTGTCATATAATTAATTTACTCATTTTGCTTTGTGAGCAGTCCTCACAGTTTGTTGTCTGTAATGAGATGGAGGTACACCCATGAGAAAACTATATCCAGTTTTCTGAAGTGTTTGTGAAGCATGAGCTGTACCATACTGAGGCCAATTTCTTGTTACTTTTGCAGCTCTCTGGAAGAATTCTGCAAGGAATTTCAAAGGTCAGATTTTGATGCTACTACATCAGAAAGGAACAATCTTTTTTTTTTCCTTCCCAGGTGAAACTGAATTAATATATTTGGAGCTTCTGTTAGGGGGAAAGAGTTTGTGATTATCTCACTGTCAGGTGAATTAATTCATTTGAGAAGGTATTAGGAGTGCAGAAAACTGAAATTCTGCAGTTTTAGTAGGATCAAAGCATGGAACCTGTCTGTACTTCGTGCTAATTTAATTTTATACCTTTTAAACTGTACTTAGAGCTAATTATTTGGAAATTAATTAGCAAAACCAAATTGGTTTGTTTTATACCTGGATGCTTAACAGTAGCAGGTAAGATTGTTACGCTAACTGCACCACATAGAATCTACTGCTGTTCAAATTTGTATATTTGAAAGTTTTAATTCTGACTAGCATATAAATAAAAACTATTTTGGAAATTATTCCAACATGAATGTAAAATATTATCACTAGATGACTGGAAAGTTATGGTTTGACTCTTATTCCAACTCTGTTTGCATGGATCAAAGGGATTATGCAGAAGAGATTTATTTTTTCCCAAAAAATTCAGACTGCAAATGATGTAAAACTTAGAGTTCTATTTGATTCTTCATTCAATACATACAATTTCTAACACAACTTCCCCTCCCATCCAAGTATGAAACTTCTACTGATGAAACGCAAATTGAGCTTTGATATGAGGTCTGCAGTATCTGAAAAAGCAACTTATTGTTCAAATTGTTTGCCTAGGTTATTTCCATTGTGGTTTGTTCATGATCAACACCATAAACACCGAAGCTACCTCCCATAAATATGGAATGGTCATGATCAGCACCATAAACACCGAAGCTACTTCCCATAACTACAGAATGGCAAGATACCTTACAGCCTGCATCTTCCCCTCATGACAACTTTTGGCCCTTACATATTTGGTCAGAGTATCCAACAGCATATATGAAGTGTGTTGATCAGAGGCTTTTATAGTCTTTAGCAGCTATGCAGAGTAACTAGCCACTGTGCAGAGTGAGCTTCTCACTCTGCACATGTAAACCCAGACAGCTATAAAAGTAAATAGGCTTTTTGAGAAAATATAGCAAAAGGTTTTAGCCGTTCTTGTTTTTTTCACCCTGAACTGATGATAGTAATGCAAGTGTTTAAGCAGCCAGTAAGTAAGCAGCTTCAGGGAACTTATCCAGCCATGAGTACTTTTCTGGATAACTTTTGATTGGCTTGATTTTTTTATCTGATAGTCTGTTGCTGCTACAGGATGCTTGGGCCAACTGGCAATGTGAGGGCAGAAATCAGTGGCCAGGGAATTTTGGGAGCAGGTGGCCATTAAAGGAACTAGATTAAAACCTTCTGATACTGACTGAATTATTGTGACCTTGGCTGTCAGCAAAGTCTTAAGTTTAGCTGTCTTTACCACACTCCTTTTTTTCAGATACATGTTAAATCCTAACTTAAAGCCAAAGAAAGACAGGGTTTTCTTTCTTATTTAGCTTGCCATTTGGTTTTTCCCTGAAGTAACAGCTGAGTGAGGGTGAATTGAGATGTGGGCATTGGATGAAGGTAAGTTTTCCTAGGGTGAGATGCAAGGATAGTCGGCATCAAAAGAAACCTTGACAAACCAAAGAATTAGTCTTTAAGCTATCTTGTGATGTGCAGTTAATTTGATTCACTGTCTCCTATTCTCTGCCCCTGACTTTTTCCATGCATCTTTTTCCTCAGTTTTCTCCCTGTCTTCTCCTGTTTCTGGGTTAGTGGTTTTTGTCACATTTCTGATGGTGCTTTTTAGACCCTAAAACGCATGAAATGAGAAGTCCATTACCTACATTTTGCCTTCTCACTTGTTTCTATATAATTCACGCTTTTTCCATTGGTGGCCAGAGGTATTATATGTAGTTAGATAAGAGAGCATTTAGCTAGCACTAAAGGGAAAAGGTAAAGATTTCCCTCTCTTTGTGACCAGTAAAAAGTTAATAAATCTCACTTTATCTGTTGAAACTTACCAAGGAGTTAGAACATTCTTCACACAAAATATATCAACACAAACGTAAGAGCACCAGGATGTGCTGACACACTTCTGACCGTATGTGAGAGAGTAGTTTGTGTGTCATTGGTTGGTGTAAGTGTTTGAGGAGAGCAAGTAATCCTGGGACTAGGATGTAAACCACAGATTTTGAGCTGGGATGCACGCAGTAGGAAGCGTATCCTCAATGACCTCGCTTGGAGCGCATGCAACAGTCCGAGCAGCAATGCTTTGTGTTATGGGACAAAGAGCAGCAGTTTTGGACACCCAGCAGTAAAGGGTACCTGATACTTACGATAGCACTCCATCGCTGTAGAAAAGCAGCTATCATTTTGGGGCAAGCCAAAATCAATTTTTATATTGTGACAGCCTCCAGTAACTTTTTTTTTTTTTTTCTTTTTTTTTTTTTTTTAATTGCTGCTGATGTTAATAGACACAATGTTAATTTTGTCCCATTTTTCTAACTCTGTTTGCTCAGATGTTTAGGCTCACTTGGAATCGACACATCTTTCTTCAGTTCCACACATTAGGAAGTTAGTTACCTGAAGAGGAAAGAGGTGGCTGAAGGGTTTGCACCAGCGTCCTCTGAGCTAAATGTTTGCTTAAACATCAAATCTATTTTGGTTTAGAATCAAGGAATCATAGAAAACAACACTTTATCAAAAGCCAAGAACTAAAATATTTTTAAAAATTTAAATATTTTAAAATTATATAAATTTATCATGCTTTTGGTCCCTGATTGATAGCTTGTTCAGTGGGACTGGTGTTAAGACACAAAATAAGAAGGTATCTTGAAGCATCATTTAAAGAAGAATATTCTTTTAAATGTGAGCCATGGCTTGATTATCCTCTATTGGTGACAGTTCTGAACTGATAATGAAAATCTCTAGCAATTACTTTTGAGTAACTAATGCTTATTTCGTAACCAGGAAAAAAATAATAGATAAAAGTGCATATAAATGAACACTGGTTTATTTGAGAACTCAGTGCACTGAGAACGGTATTGTACTATGGCTAAGATTCTGCCTAGAATGAAATTATTCCATTCTGAGGGAAAAGAGAGGTGCATACTTTCATAACTCATATTATTCGCAAGGGAAAAAAAAAAAAAGAAAGATTTTGATCAGATCTTTTATGTTTAGAAACCGAAAGTGGATTTTTTTCCCCACTTCTGGTAAAGCCAATTTTCAACTAGAAATATAAGCTGCCTTTTTTTTCGGTTCTGTGGTGGCATTAGAGAAAACACCAAAGCAAGGAGAAATCACAGTCTGAGCAGGGGTAGACTCATATATTCAGGGGGAGAAGTGCATACTGAAATTGCTTCAGTTCTTAGCAACCTTTCTCATTTCTGGTTTTTATAGTATTTATCACTAGCCATCCCTGTTTCTGCTTTATGCATTGTTTTTAAAGCAAACGAAGAAACATGAAAGAGTTTCTGAAAGGCTAACTTAGTGCACAGTTTGCTGAAAGGGTAACAATATGCAAAGCAGATACAGGCCTGTTAGATATACAGCAGTTATAGTCTTGATAGGCTGTTAAGTACCAAAATTAAAATTATTTTTTAATGGCATATGGGTAGATAAGCACAAATAATTCACAAATTACAGGTGGTACTGTGGAGAGAAGCTGTGTTCACTTCTCCATTCCTTGTCATGGGCAAAATTTTTTCCTCCTACGCTGTGTTTTCAGATATATTTCCCATTCTCAGAATGACCTGATTTTTGAAACTTCTATCATTTCTTTTGGGATAAGATTCAATATCAAAATGAGTTAGCTTTGCATTTTTTTAAAAAAACTTTTTTTTTACCATTATAAGTATTTAATGAAAAATTTCAGTTTTGAGCTATTTTTTTTACGGGCTATTGCACCTGCTACACTGCCTGCAGTAGTAAACAGGAACTATTTCACTGGCATATGTGGACATCGAAGTGCGCTAGGTTTTATGACGACTTCTTTTAGAGAAAGTGAGATTTCGATGTCAAGTTTCTGATACATAAGCCTCATTTATCAGGTTATGCATACATTTACACAAAGTTCTGGCCTATTTGCTGTATTGGGGAAATACTGTTGTTAACACTCTTAATTCCATGCCTTAGACTGCGCTGAAGTTTGAGCACATAAGGTGAGTTTGCTTTAAGTAAGGTTGTTTTTTTTTTTTTTATCTATGTACTTTTTCTTACTTAGCCATACTTGTAAACATCAGCATTTCACTTGTGCTATGAGGATACTACTGAGAAAATTATTGGAATCAGTTTGCCATCATTGTGTGAAGCCTGTGCTGCTATTGCAATTCATCACCACCTAGGGATGTTGCTGTATTTAATGGGCTAAATTGACAATAATGTTAATAAACCTCTGCAGAGAAATTCATCAATCAGCTGAATTTACCTTTCTAAAATGCCCTTTGTGAAAATACCTGGGGGCATACCACACAATTAATATAAAGCATAGGCACCAATAAAACTTTAAAAGGCTTAATCCTACAGAACAGGGCTTTTTAAATGAAGCCTTAAATATACAATGTCCTCTATATCAAAGTGCATAAATAAATTGGGCCACAGTGACAGTCTGAAAAGACAGACTTTTGCACATGCTTGTAAGCATATTTATAAACTACATTTTCATGAATGAACGACATACAGAAAATTAAAATCTCTAACCCACCATTTAAGTGGTTAAAAGCTTTAATTAGGAAAAGCATGTCCTAAGTACAATTTAAACAGTGTTGCAGAACTGTTTGAGGCACAACATGTGTCTTCACAGCTGAATTGCACACCAACAAAAATTAGCTTGAGAAACCGAGAACAGAAAATTGCAGCATGCACGTTAAGGCAGGGAAAAATAGACCACCCCTGAGCACTATGAACTAGTATCTCCATAGCTGCCCTCAGGAGCTCAGATCTCAAGTGCTCCAGTTCAGAGGTGGTAACAAGGCACCTTGATTACAAGGCTACTCTGAACTTCTAAATAGATCTCAGAACTGCTCTGACTTCAAGGTTAGAGAGTTACCTGAAGGACAAAGAAAACTTCCACTGAGACAAGGTGTGGAAATGTCTGACAGTATTTTCTTTGCTATGCCTTTAGTAAGCTTCTGAGGTGGAGGCCAGGGCACTTAGCTACGACATAAATTAAAAATGATTCCTGATTTTGACCCCGAACCAACTAAGAGGAAGTTTATTACTTAGCAGGTTATAGAAAATGATTGTAATGATGGCGTTATAAGTAAACCTTCTGCAGCTGGTGGAGACCCCTCCAGTTTCACCACTAGTGCTGTGAATAACAGTGTTCCCTTCTGAAGTCCCAGACTAGTGCTCAAAAATAAGTGGTGACTCCTGTTCTTCTACATGAAGATAGACAGGGATTACTTTCCCCAAACTGCTGTAGCTTGGTGTCATTGAAATATGCAATCTTACCTTACTGGAAAATTAGTGGCATTTGGTTATATAAAATATCCACAAAGATGATAGAAATGAAGGAAGGACTTTTATAAAAAGAAAAATAAGGCTATTCTGAATGTCAATAAAAGCTGAAAAATGGCCAAAGAATAGAGGTTATTTTCGTGTTTGGAAACAAACACAAAAGTTAACATCCGACATCACGGCAGTATGTTAGACCTGAAACATGAATGCAGAATCAAATTAATAAGTGAAATAAATCCAGGGAGTGGAATATTCATAGCCACTGATCTGGCAAGAATTGATGTGATCCACCTGCTCCACTGACAATGCATGTGAACACATCATGATCACAGGAGCACCTTAAATGTGATGAAATGAAACATGAAAATAAGTCTAATTAACGAATCATTAAGACAAAAACATTCAGAAGACACAACTAGTGGGGAGGAGCATTTTAACATCACCCAGGGGAGAGGGAGGAAGTTAACACTGATTTTATTTTACTGGCTTTTTTTTTTCTTTTCCTGAAGTTTTGACCAATTATTTCAGCAGATGGTTTTAAACACAGAGGTTCAGTTTGCTAATTAGCACTAACAGCAGAAGATCCCTCTTCTGAAAGGATTTCTGCTCTGGTTCTGGGACAGGAGAATGAAGGTCAGGAGATGATCTAAGTTCTGCCAGCTGGGTAAAGGCATAATCACAACAGGGAGTTTTTTGGGCAGGCGGATGTGGCACAGTCACAGCCCATTTTGATCCCCTCCTCATGTCTCAAGTGTGTTGAAGAGTTAGCAGAACAAAGCATATTTCAAGTTTGGTATTTTAAAATGTATTTTCTCTAAAAAGAATATTAATAAAAATATAAAAGTATGTGAATTGAAGAAAACTGACCCAACACAGCATACTGTATTTGTATTACTAACTTTCCCTCTTTGTTCTTAAATTTTACAGGAAACAGCTTTCAGACCAAACTCTTATGTAAGAGTCCCACAAGCTCAGACTGGTGAGTTATTTCTATTTCTGATCTGCCAGAACAACAAATACCTCTGCACTGAACTGCAATGCCCACGTGCCTCCTGTAGCATTTCTGTCTTGTTGTCAGTCTCAGGTAAAAAATTCTATTATTTTTTTCTCTTTCTCATCTGTTTTCATTCTTTCTCTTGTCCATGATATCTCCCATACTTTACATATATTTTTTCCTTTTTTCCTCTTTTACAGAAACACTCTGAGTGCATTTGCTCTCTGCTTCCCACCTTACTGAATCCAGACATGCTGGTATTTGATTTAAATTTTGAAGTAGGAGGTTGCATGTGTCCATAAGGCTAAGACTTCCTGATACAGCCATGCAGTCAGTGGACTGTGAAGTTGCTGCAGTATTGCTAGTGTATTACCAGTACTACCAGAAATAATCTTGAGGAAAAACACCCTTGCCTCTGTCCTCTTTTCTTAACCAACCCTGATAGAGTATAATTCTCTTTAACATCTGGATGTCTGAACATTTTCTTATTTTAATGCATCTTACCTTCTTCAGAAATACTATATACATGAAGTTTATTGCTAATCTATGGGTGAATGTTTGTCCTTCTTAACACTGTTTCAGCAGAAATGCTTTGGAATATACTGTAAGGTCACCAAATGATGAGAATCTGGAATAAATCCAGAACAGCTTATGTTATAATGCCAGCTACTCTCAGTGGAATTAAATTTTATGCTATAGAGCATAACAAAAGAGCTTCAGGGACCAGTGAGATCTAGACTGTGTTTGATGGTCATAAATATTAAATATTGGTATTTATTTCCAATTCTACAAGAAAAGGTATAATTATAATTATAGTTTCATTATGAAACAGTAGTATATTTTTAAATATACTTAACAATATATCATTAAATAATAATATAATTAAAATATCAAAATATGAAATAGTGTTAAAAATAGTATGAAGGAAAGCACTTTTCTCTTTTTTTGTTTGTTTGTTTGCTTGTGTTTTTTGTGGGTTTTATCTTTTTTTTTTTTCCCCTAGAGAATGTACCACTAAAATCCTCATCTACTATTTTCAGTCAATAGTGTTATTCGTGCACATAATTTTTTTTTATACTTAAATACTTACAGACTTGTGCAACAAATTTACAGTTGGCAAATAGCAAAATGTACATATTAAAAACATCTTAATAAAACAATCATTTCTGAATTCTAAACAGGGGATGCCATAAATTTAGACCTACCCTGAAATGAAAGCAATGACGCCTATTTTAAAATCAAGACGGACCTAAAATTATATGCTGTCTTCCTGTTTTGTTTTTTCTTTCTCCTTTTTACATAGTTTACTTTCTGTGTCTGTTGCTGTGCCTTCCCAGGAGAAGAGATTAGAAGTAGAGGAAAACATTTATTACTTTGTACTGCTTTTGATAATATTTTTTGACTCTGTGCTCAGCTCTGAATAGTTTTCTGACTTCTTTTCTGGTGATTTTTTTGACAGATATCTCCTTACCTCAAAAAAGAGAAAAGAATGAAAAAACCTGAACAAAATGATCTTCCCTACCACTGTGGTAAGAGAAAATAAACAGACATAAGTGCTTATCCTTTTTTCCCCTCTCTATTCAGATCACTTTTTTTGTTTGTCAATTATACAGTGGCTGTGTTAGGCCCTTCATTGCAGCTTTGTGCACTCTGTGAGAGTTTCTTTATCGTTATCATATCAAAGACATGGAAAATTGTTCCATAATTCAGTTTACAGTTTCTGCAATTCCTACACAAAAAATGGTTTAATGTCTTGAGGAAGGCAAACATTTATCAAGTAAAGTTATTAACATCTTTGTTTGCAGAGGAAGTTTTTTGGGTTGTTTTTTTTTTCCTTTTTATGAAAGAAAGTTTTTGCTGAGACTGATAAAAATGTTTAGGGCAAATTGTGCTCCCTCTGTTCTCAAGAGCTGATTTCATCTGCTGCCCTGCAAGAGATGCCATCTCCTAGGTGCTGGTTGTCTTTTGAGAACTACAAGGCTCAGCCAAAATAGAACTCTTGCTTTGACAACAAACATCTGGCAAGGTGCTTATTTGTTCTATTGCTCTTTAAAAAAAAAAATCAAAATATCACAAAGCTCAGTAAAATTTGTTTCCAAGCTATTAATTACTTGATCATCTTTAATAATATTGTCAGTGTATCATGGCATAGTATATTATTTCAAAAGTTGTTACAGGAGACTAAAGACATTGCTTGGATCATTTGAAATATCATTTGACACAATTGTAATTTGACATATCATTTGACATAATTATAATTTGACATTTGCCAGGCTTAATTTACAGTGAAAACACTGCTATTAGGGAGTAGAATTTTTCCATCAGGGTCAAAATACATGCTTCTTCCAATTGACTGGTTTGGGGAAATTTTTTTTTCCTCTCTTGTTTCTTGTTTTCTTTTTTTTCTTCCCCCCCCCCCCTTTTTTTTTTCTTTTTTGTATGTGTGTGTTTTGGCATTTTGGTTTTTTTTTTTTGGTTGGTTGGTTGGTTGGTTTTTTGCCTTGTTTTTCCCTCCCTGACAGCAGCCTGTAAGAGATTAATACCTGATAGTTGTAATTTAATTTAGTCTTCTGGAGATTTGTATAAAGTTCACCTCTCTTACACCTGCTTATAAAGAGTGGTTTTGAGCTACCACACACCTTACCAGTGTCTCTAAAGGAAAAGGAAAGGTTAATTGTGGCTTGCACTGCTCAGAACCAGAGATGTGGTTGTGCAGGCTCTGACAGAAGAAAACATTTAAACACCTCCTTGAAGACTCTTTACTCAGAAAAAGATTTGGCAGATCTCAGTGTCTCATGCACTGTGGCTGCATATGCATTCAGCTCCATTTGAATACGTGGTCTTCTGAACAGTGTAAAAGTAATTACACTAATTCAAGTGGAATGTATATTTTCCTGAAAGTAGTGAAAGTGTGATACTAGGGCTTAGATGTTGCACTGATAAAGGCTAAGCATTATTTGACAAAATGCAAGAACTGTTGTCAGTGCATGAAAATAATGGTAAGACAAATACTTGTACTTTTGGGGTTTTTTTTTGCTTAATGACAATTCTTAATTGTTTTTAGGTTTGGGGCATGAGTTCTTGTAAAAAATGACTCTTGAATTTATTTTTTTCTTCAGGGAAAAATAATTGAAACTTTTACAAAGAACAGTCTTTTATTCTTCAGGAAGCTCATTTAATAAAGGTTTTGGTTAGATAAGAGGGAGGAAAATGGGAAAATTACTCTTCTTTAGAGGTGTGTTAATCCTGAGAAATTGAGTTAGAGGAAGACAATGTGAACTATAATGTAATTAGTGTGATGCTAATATGGTTCACGTCAGGTACCATGAAGAAAATTAGAGGTGTTATGCAAAAGGAACACATATCACCTTCTCTAATGAGCAAGGATAAAAATTATTTGAAGGTAGTTTGATTATGTGGCATCATGGGTTGTCCTTTTGCAAATGCTGAAATCCAGGTTCTGTTCCCTGATCATAAGATCAGTATTTAATGACAGAGCTCTGCTGTTCTCATGTTGGGATATCAGTTTCTAAGGTCAGCTCTATTTAAGTACTATGCATCAATCACAGCCCCTGGAATTTCATTGCAAATTTGTTGTAGTTAGAGGAGACACTGGCTCCCACTCTTCTGGGGGACCTACTTTTATTTTTTTAGATACATCCAACCACCTTCAACTGAGATGTCATTTCATTGACAGAATCCTTCTGTTTGTTAAAAAAGAAACAAAATTTTAGATCTTAGATGAAATGTTCATTAAACAAAGGATTTGTAACAGTGGATTATTGCTGATATGGCATTGTACACATGTATCCTTCTGTGTAAACTATAGGGTATTTTTTTTTTATTACAAGGTGGGGTTTTGTTTTGGTTTTTTTTGTTTTCTCTATAAATAGCATGAATACGTATTGTCTCAATCTACCTATACTTGTTTACATAACTTCCAAGACCTATTATACACCTTCTAGAAAGAAAACCAGACTTTGTTGGGTGTCAGCTACAGTTATTCTATTGATTCAGTTGAAGTGTTGCAATATCATTTCACCATTCTGAAAGTTACCTACTTTTACAATTATTTTATAAGAATTAAGGTGACTTTTGATGTTTGTTTCTTTTTTTCTTTTTGTTTGGTGCATTTTTGTTTGGGTTTTTTGTTTGTTTTTCTCCTTTCCTTTACTTTGGGGCTAAAGCCAAATAAAATTCAGATTTCTATGACTGAGAAAAAATTACTGATATGTTTTGTTACATTTGTTTTTGGTTTTGAGTAATTTGCAGTTTCTTTGATAACGCTTTTGTGAAAGCATCGTGTGTGCATACAAGATGTACCACTGCAAAATATAATGTGGTAAAGACTATTATCTAATATTAAAATATATGCTTTGTAAGGTGTTCATCTATATTTTACTGGAGCTTGATTAATCTCAGCAAGTTTCTGTATCTCTTTGAGGAATATACTGATACTGCTGAATCCAAAAACCCCCTAATTTTTTCAAATTCTTCTTTATGCTGAGTTGAAAATGTTATGTTTTAAAAATGTATGAACAAATCATTACTATGGAATTAATGACACTACATTAGATGACACAGAGCACACAGACCAAAAATGGGAAATCAGACAATAGTGTTGAGGAGAAACCTGGGTGTATTTTAGATCAAATCAGTATCAGTAAAGGAAAAAGATGCATGGTCCTGCTAATACATTTAAGTACACAGGTATATGTACCTTTAATTATAGTACATAGATATATGTACCTTTAATTATAGTAACCTTTTGTTGGCCGGTTTTCTAGGGTTTTTTCCAAGAAGAAGAGACATAGTAAACATTTACCCTTAATAATCCAAAAAGGGATAAAGGTTTTATCCATAGTTTTTGTGGGGGTTAAATTATTGAAGTATGTATCAGAATTCTTTCTGTTGAACACAAATTCCCCCCAGATTATTCCAAAGATGATTTGTCCTGTATTACTGGTGAAATAAGTAGGTTGCATATAAACCAAGATACACAGAAAAAATAAAAGCACTTGAGTACATGGTGACAACAAGGCATTCTGAAGGCTTCAGCAGGCAAAGACAATGTCATTATTACTATATGCTTGCTGATGCTGTCAGGCAACAACATCATTCATGTATAAAGGAAATCTCAACAAAATTAATATGGATTTTTTGCTTAAATTTTAGTGGCATAAAATAAAGTGATTACAGAAAATTTATTATTAGATCTTTTTTTTTTCTTGGAAATTCTGGTTTAAATGACAGGGAAAAGAAGTAGCTCTGCTTGTAAAGACAAATGATTTAAATTGTGTTTATGTTATGATAGCAGATCAACTTTCCCATCACCTAGCAAAATGTAACTCCTGAGTGATTGTAATTATTTTTGTGAAATTTTAAAAAAATTCCTGAAATAATTAAGATATTAAAATGAGAAATTTATCAGAAGAAGAGTGTCGGAATTGGAAAACACATAAAAATCACAGACTTCATCATCATCCTTTCACATAATGGTAAGACCATTTTATGTAGGTCTTACTCTATCTCTCATAGGGAAACTGAGGCACAGATCAATGAATTAATTAACTTTGCAGCTGTCATGCCAAAAGCTAGTATCAGCCATGCAAACTGAACCTTCTTCTCCTTCTCAGCATAAGTGTCTCTTCCAATAAACTTCTTTGCTTTTTTAGCTGTGGTTTATAGGGAAAAATGATGAGGCAGAATGTACTGGAAAAGGTAATTTTTTTATTATGCTTGTTTAGAGTAAACATCACATTCATTAAAAAGTCTGGCATATGTCCAGGTATAATCCAGAGACATTTCTGAGTGTTCTCCAATAGGATTCAGCCATTGAGTACTTTATTCTAGTGGTCAGATACACACTAGTTGGAAATAAGCAGGGAAAAAGAAAAAAAAAAGAAAAAGAAGATATCCAATTTAGATAGCCCACAGATTGTATTAAGGAGTATTACAGATAATTTAACAGTTTGGCATTAAACTTGTCAAAAATTATAGATTATCAATAAAGGATGAAAATTCAGATAAGCACAAGACCTTCTAGTTCCTAAGGATGGAGCTTTTCTTAACTTCACTTAAATTTTGCACTAGGCTTAAGGTGTAGTTGCAAAATAGGAATTCTTAAGGTTTGTATTAAGTAAGTTTTTGGACTAGTTCACCATAATACACTGTTTCATAAAATCCTCTAATAAAGAAAATATCAAATAAACATGCAACTCTTTCTCATTTAGATGAGATGTTCCTACTTCATATTGTTTTGATTTTAACCATTATTACACCAGTCTCTGAAGTACTTTGTATATTGAACAAAACTCAGAAAGAAGTATGTTACTGTTTATTTCTGGACTCAGCAGTTTTTTAGAGTTTGGTATTGCTACTCTGAGATATATAAAGATAAGTTAGCAAGACCTTGTTTATGTGGAATCTCATAGAAACATAGAATCATAGAATAGTTAGGGTCGGAAAGGACCTTAAGATCACCCAGTTCCAAACAACCTGCCATGGGCAGGGACACCTCACACTAAACCATGCCATCCAAGGCTCTGTCCAACCCAGCCTTGAACACTGCCAGGGATGGAGCATTCACAACTTCCCTGGGCAACTCATTCCAGTGCCTCATTACCCTAACAGTAAAGAACTTCTGCCTTATATCCAATCCAAACTTTCCCCCTTTAAGTTTGAACCTGTTACCACTTGTCCTATCACTGCAGGCCCTAATGAAGAGGTCCTCCCCAGCATCCTTATAGGCCCCCTTCAGATGCTGGAAGGCTGTTATGGGATCTCCATGCAGCCTTCTCTTCTCCAGGCTGAACAGCCCCAACTTTCTCAGCCTATGTTCATACGGGAGGTGCTCCAGTCCCCTGACCACCCTCTGTAAGATAAAACACCCATGTTTTATCTTAGCAGAGAAAAAAAATTGTTCTCAACACTCTAACTCAAGGTAAAAGTAAGTATTTTAAAAACTATAATAACAGCAACAGTAATAGCATCAAAACTACAAACTTAGACTTTAGTTGGTTCTACAAGCTCAGGAGTGTTGGGTCCCAACTAGAAGGAAGGGCAGCAGTAGGGCTAGAGCACCTCCACAGATTGACAAGTTGCTGCTGAGGAAACTTAGAGGGGAAAAAGAGGCTTACAGAAGGTAGAAGCAAGGAAAGGCAACCTGAGAAGAACACAGAAATGTCTGGGAAGCTGGGGACCAGGTTAGGAAATATAAGGCACAGTTAAAATTGAACTTGGCTAGGGATGTGAGAGATAACAGGAAGAGATTGTATACGTATGTATCAAACAAAAGACAGACGAGGAACAACCTGGGCCCTGTCTGGAAGCTATCAGGAGAACTGGCTACCCTGGATTTGGAGAAGGTTGAGGTTCTTAATGACTGTGCCTCAGTCTTCACCGGCAAGTGCTCTGCCCACACTGCCCAAGACTTGGAAGGAAAATGTGGAGACTGAAAGTATGAAGACCTTAGGCCCACTGTAGGACTGGCTATGGTTCAAGTCCATCTTAAGAACCTGAATGTGCACAAGTGCATGGGTCCTGATGAAATCCATCAGTGGGTCCTGAAGGAGCTGGCAAATGAAGTTCCTAAGCCACTGTCCATCACATTTGAAGAATTATGGCAGTCAGGTGAAGTTCCCAATAACTGGAAAAAGGGTGATATAACCCCCATTTTCAAGAAGAGGAAAATAGAAGGCTGGGTAAACTGCAGATATGTCAGCCTCGCCTCTGTGCCTGGCAGAATCTTGGAGAAGGCTCTCCTAGGAAGCATGCTAAGGCACATGAAAAACAACAAGGTGTTTGGTGACAGCCAGCATGGCTTCACTAAGGGGAAATACTGCCAGACCGATTTGGTGGCCGCCTATGATGGGGCTACGGAACTGATGGACAGGGGTAGAGCAGTTGACATCATCTACCTGGACTTGTGCAAAGCGTTTGACACTGTCCTGCACAACATCCTTGTCTCTAAGTTGGAGAGACATAAATCTGATGGATGAACCACTCAGTGAATAAAGAATTGTCTGGATAGCCACACAAAAGGAGTTGTGCTCAATGGCTCAATGTCCAGTTGGAAAACAGTAACGAGTGGTGTCCCTGAGGGATGAGCATTGGGACTGATCCTGTTCAACATCTTTGTTGGTGACATGGACAGTGGGATTGAGTGCTCCCTCAGCAAGTTTGCTGATGACACCAAGCTGTGTGGCTCAGTTGATACACTGGAGGGAAGGAATGCCATCCAGAGGGACCTTGAAACGCTTGTGAGGTGGGTTGATGCCAAAATTATGAAGCTCAACCAAGCCAAGTGCAAGGTCCTACACCTGGGTTGGAGCAATCCCAGGCACAGTTACAGGTTGGATAGAGAAGAGATTCAGAGCAGCCCTGAGGAAAAGGACTTGGGGGTGCTGGTTGATGAGAAAATGAACATGAGCCAGCAGTGTGAGTTTGCAGCCCAGAAAGCCAACGGTATGCTGGGCTGCATCAAAGGCGTGACCATCAGGTCAAAGAAGGTGATCCTACCCCTTTATTCTCCTCTCATGTGACATCACTTGGAATACTGTATGCAGTTCTGGTGTCCCCAGCACAAAAAGGCCATGGAACTGTTGGAACAAGTCCAGAGGAGGGTCATGAGGATGATTAGTGGGCACCTCCTGTATGAAGACAGGCTGAGAAAGTTGGGGCTGTTGAGCCTAGAGAAGAGAAGGCTGCGTGGAGACCTCATAGCAGCCTTTCAATATCCTGGCCTACAGGATACTGGGGTTCAAGGCCAGGCTGGACAGAGCCTTGGGTGACATGATCTGATGTGAGACGTCCCTGACCGTTGCAGAGGGGCTGTAACTATGCGGTCTTAAGTTCCTTTCCTAACTATTCTATTCCTACACTCTAAATAAGTGGAGCAATTAGCCCCTTTTGGAGAAAAAAATGGACAACCTGCTGGCCCAGTTCCTAAATTGCTTGGCTGGGGCTCTTCAAGAACAGAACTAGACTGTGTGAGATTGTCTGAATCTCATGTAATGAGTTTTCTGAAGGCTGATCCTGGTGTCCTCATTTTTCTGCTGTAAATTAACTTCCTTGATATAAACAAAGCTTTGCTGTTTTACCTACTAATATTCTGCCTCATTTTTGAAAATTAACTGATGCAGTCAAATTATAAAATTTCTAAAAAATCCCCAAAACAAAAACAACTATAAAACTGCATGTTGTAGTGACCAAACATTTCTTATCTGAAAAACAGTTCTGCACTTTCAGAAGCAGCAACAATACATTTAGGGTAGTTGTGTAAGGTTTACTGTATGCTTCTTGCCAAAGCCTTACTGTGTGATTGCACTGTAAATGCTTTCATCACATTACAAGTTAAAAGTCAACTGGAATAGATTTTAAATAATAGATATATCACATATAATAGAAACAAAGAATGAAATCCTGAACTGAAGACTAGTGATGGTTCTTTCACTGACTACAAGTGAATTAGTATTTCACTCAAAGATTTTCTTTTGTATCATTTAGGGACTTCATAATTTCATGGAAACCAGTCTGCATTCAGTGTTTATGATAGATGCATCTAAGTGGAAATTAATCAATTTTTAAGTCAGACTGTGAAATGGAGTTACAAATGCATTTAATCCAAGTAATTTAGCATGCATATATTCAAACAAGACATTTCTTTCAAAATTCTAGGGTTTTAATATACTTATTTAATTTACACATTATAAAATGTATAAGATTCTCTGAAAAGTGATATGCATCTTTTGACTTAAAGAACTAAATCAGGGTTTTCCAGTTTAAAACATTGGAGATGAAATATCAGTTAGGAAGCTAGTAGAACAAGGTCTTTTTCAGTAATTCTGGGGAAAAATTTGCGAGACACAGCACATCTCATTCTGAGAGGGAAAACAGGAATGACCTCACTTTAATGATCTGTGCTCAAAACAAAAAAAGTTTGCAATCTTGGCTGCATTCTGAAGAGAAGCAGGAAAAAAATGCTCTCTGCACAGTAGGAAGTTCCTCTGCCTTTCATATTTCTAATTCCAGGCAGCATGCTCTCTGCTCCAAAGAGCAAGAAAACAAATGCCAAGCTTTAATCAGAATTATATTGACTGTGTAGGGACTTTCAGATCATTTGCCCATTCCTAACAATGTCATGCAGATTCTCTTCAGAATATCAATGTGGAGGCCTTTGCCCTTGCTGTGAAGAAAAGGTTGCAAACTGCTGAAGATGAGCAGCAGGTCCATTTGAGGTTAACATTCCTTTTTGTGATGAGAGAAGGAGGAAAGGGTAAAAATTTTACTCCAATTTAATTCCTTAATGAAACTAAGAATTAGAATCCCTGCAGCGTAGTGCTAACCTTTTCTCTAGTGTCAAGCAATTTTTTTCTTCAAATACATCTTGGATAATGCTGGAGGCTTATGGCTACAAGGGCTGGCTTAGAGGCCATTAATAAGACATATTGTATTGAATTCGACAGACCTTTCACAGCTACCTCAAACGAAAATCTCTGTTCCTGAAAGTGCAGAACTGTTTTTCAGATAAGAAATGTTTGATCATTATAACATTTGTTTATTTCTGTAGAGGAAATAATAGGCATTACCTACAATAGTTTATTTTTTAAAATGGGGCAGAGTAGCAGGAGGTAAAATAGTGAAGCTTCACTGATATCAGTGAAATTAAAATGATTTACCTCAATTTAGCAACCTGTTCAAAACAGTACTTGTAATGTTAGTTTTGCTCAGGTAAAGCACTAAAACTAACTGTGCATTTAAAACAGAAGAAGATTTTTCAGTTGTTTTTTTTTTTTTGCAATGTCTTTTCAAATGATTGATCAATTGATTCACCTGTTTGTTTACAGTTTCTCAGTATCGGAGGATGTCCAGCTTTTAGCCATCCATGGGGTTTAGCACAAAATGAAATCCAGTACTTATATTTACAATCATGTATTTCACACAAAACACTCCAGTCTTCCTTTCTATAAGGAATAAAACTATATTTGAAGTAACATGGCTTTCGATCAACATTAGCCCAGTTTAATGAACTGAATTCCAACACTTTTAAAGTCAGATGTTCTTGTCTACTTTTCCTTCAGTGTTCCTAAAATCCTCAGGTCTTATCCCTCCTATTCTGTACAAGGAAATATGCCTGGAAGAGGTTGTCTTCAATGTTGATGATTAGACCACACTTAGAACAGCATAGCATTTGGACAGTAAGGTAGCTGGTGAAACCTAACAAGGAAAGCAAGTCTGAGGAACCAGACAATCATTTTGGGTGTATTGGAAATCACTTCCGTATCTCCCCCACACTTTCTCTCAGTCTTCTTATCAAAGTTTTTTCTAGTTTGTCTAATTTTTAATGACTATAATGTATCTATTAAATTTATGTCAATATTTCTATGGTTTAAATAAATTGTCATCACTGACAAGTGTTAGTTGGCACAGTGTAATAATAAGAAGTAATTATATCCTTTGCCTGCATTTATTTTACAAGCTTTTCTTGAAAGAGGTATGCTCTACTCCATTATTTATTTTGCAAGCCCTTGCTGGAACCTCTTCTATTTAGAATTCATCTTTCCTGGGCATTACTGAGCAAGTCTGTAAATTCTGGAAGAAATTTCGTCAGGGCCTTTTAAAGCTATATTCATTATAGTGTGTCTTTACTGCAAATACTACACTAGAAATGCATATTAGGAAGCACATAATACAATGATTGTTTTACAATCACCTTATCACTTGATGTAATTTCTAATTTGCACTATATGTTCTGATACCCGTGCACCATTGTATTTGTCTCTTGTGTTCTTTTGTGTACTTCCTTCCCGATCTTCCCATCCTGTTTCTTCTAAATCCTTCATTCTCTGAGATATTCAGCCCAGCTGTCTTCGCATGCTAATTTTGTACTTTTGATTATCTTTTTATTTAAATTAAACAGAGTGAAAAAAAAAATCTCTTTCATACCCTTTCTTAATGTTCTAATATATTTACTCAGCTTAGAATAACACCAATTTTTCCTTTTTTAGGGACCTTTTTTGATAAGGAAATCTGTTATTCTTCTTATAAAAATTATCCAAGTTTCTTAATAATTATTTTTTAATCTATATTTTTGAAAATTAAAGTCTCCCACAGTGAAATAATTCCTACTGTTTAAGATACCATAGAACTCCTTTATGCATAATGACACACAGTCACACATTGCTATAGCTAGACAATTTATCTAGGTGGAATAACTTTATGGTTGTGTATTAAAAGGTTGATTCACATATTTACAAAAAAAAGTATTATTTAAAAGGCAGGACTGAATGAATATTAAAACTAAAGCTTCCTTCTTATGGTAAATTTAACTTTTTCTGCTGTATTTCCTTGGATCAACAAAATGACTTGCTGTTTCAAATTTGTAAGAAGTTGACAAGTTGCCATTTCACAGGATATTACTAAAATTGACAATAACTGGGATTAAATTTTTTGAGTGCATGATGATGTAGTTGTTAGGATTTGATATTACCAGTTAGGAATATCAGAGAAGAACTTTAGATCATTTTTTTTACCTGTTCCTATTTCTTCTGTCCCCTTGGTGTATGCTGATAACCAATTGCTCTAAATTTTTCTTAAGGGGAAAACTGTCTACACATCTAGCTGAACTATTTAACTATGCCTTTTAGAGGGTAATACTCAGCTTCTTCATTACATGAAGCAGCTAAGCATGCATTCAGGATTTCATTGGCATTTTCTCTTACTTTATTATAACGCAGTACATATTCACACTCCACTTCTGCATCCTGTCCACATTGCCTAATTAATGTCAAAGAACTGATATACCACAACAGAAAAAGGCATAAGAACACTCCAGAAACCACTAAGGCTAGCTAGAAGTGATGCATGCTAGCTCAATCTATCATCCTTCTTCACCACATGTAGTGAAATAAATTCAGTGGAGAGAGAAAGGTATTCCACTATGAGAGACACTGAGATAATTCTTCTGAAGCTGCCTAGAAGCTACATATCTGGAGACTCTTTGTCTCTTCACAGGTCAGTGTTTGAAAGCTAAAGCAGTATTATGACTGTCTCCGCCATGCGGGACAGCTGTTTGTTAGAAAAATCTTCTACAGTTGTGCTGTCTTCTTTATTTATTTTATTTGTACTTTTATTTCCTTTATTTCTACTTTTATTTATTGCCTGAGTTGTCCTGCATTTATATGTTCCTACTAGTATTCTTAACATCTGCTATGATAATAAGAGAGTAGTATGCACTGTGTATCTGTGTCAACCAAACATAAATTTATCAGTATCTCTTTGCATAGGACATGCAAACAAAGAAATCAGAATACATCCAACTGCACATAAGGACCTTCCAAAAATCCGTTTTTATAACTAGCTGTACAAAGTAACTTGAATTAGAAAGTAATGTAGACAGATATGTCTGAAGGATGGCTCGAAAGACATCAAAGTCATGAAGGTCCTTGAAGACACTTCAGAAAACTAGTCTTTATCTAAAAGGTTCCAAATAGTAGGTCAATTGTGGTGTTTGAGCTATTCAGAATATTTGAAGTATGCAGTTTACACTTTCTGTCCTTATCTTGTGATATCAGGATTTTCTCTAACACATTGTATATAACAAAGAAATATTTTACTTAACAGGGACCAGGTTATCTTGGGAAATGTAAAGCCATGCTGGAGAAAGGGCTTTGTGTGAACTAACTACTTTTAGCTATTATTGTTCTGGGATGGATATATTTTCCTAGAAATATTTACATCAGATGCCATTGCGCTGCAAAGATCCTGTTATATATTCACTGAAAATAAAAGTGGCAAGGTTCATTGCTACAGCAATCAAGTCTGAGTGTTTCTCATTGGGAATTAGTCATTTAAATAAGAATTTATGTGCCTAAATATCTTTGTGGACTTGGGCCTTGGCCTCCTTAATTAGTTTTCTAATTACAGTCTCATTGACGATACTTGGCATGAGCCATAAACAAATTAACTATTATGTTTGTCAGAGGCTTCCCAGACATACCTCTGGTTGATCAGGTGAGAACCTAAAGAAGTTGTAAGAAAGTCAGACAATGTTGCAAGCTAGTATGCATAATGTTCCCGATAATGTATTCTTAATGATCTTCTTCCACACTCTTTCCTCTCCAAACTTTTTTTAATTCCAATAGATGCAGTGAAATAAAAATTATTATTAAAAGAAAAGAAAAAAAATGCTTACTATTGATTAGATTTTATTGTTTTACAAGAGAGAAGATTTTTCCTGTGTTTCACATCACAAAATGCTTAAATCCGCATATATTTACTACTCACCATTGACAATTCCATTATTTTGAAAGAAAAATTAAAATAAGTAAAGCTACTCAAGTGTAAACGAACTTACAGGTAAAAAAGCTTATGTATTGGTTTTTGCAAGCTTATTTTTCTTTCACTTAAAGCTGAAATTACTGTCTTTTCAAATTGGTGTGCAGCATAATTTTTTTTTATCGTCAAACAGAACTTGTCTGTTGTGCTTAGATATTAGAGGTGCAGCTCGAGAAACCCAATGCTATTCGTTATTTTATTGAAGTAGACCATAGGGGCCATCATATATTGCATTCTGTCTTATGTTTTGCTTGCATTTCCTGTTAAAGCTTTCTTGTTCCTTACCTAGCCTCTTTGGCTGCTTGTATATCAGAAATTGTTTTATCAGTGGATTGTATGCAGCTGGTGTGGTAAGTGGTGATGACTTAAACTGGAAGCCTAGCCTTCAGGTGTTTTTCCAGCTTTATTCTCTAAAATCACAGGATTCTCACGTCTCACAAATCTGCCGCGGATCTGTGTATATTACATATACAGGGCCTATTAGGGCTATTCATGAGAAATCTGTCCAGTGTTTCCTTGGCTTTTACAGGTCTACTGCTACCCCGCAAAATCTTCCCTGTGATTCAGGGAAAGTATTCTTTAAGATGAGATTTACTGTGTGGGCCATCAGAGGTCTCTCCTGGACCTGGAACTACACAGAATTTGTATTAAAGGCTGTGGTAACTGAATAAAGGATTTTCTTACGTAGCAGGGGAAGATCCAAGTGCTTGGCAATAATAATATTTAATTAAAATTGAATTTTACATATGGGGATATGGTCTCAAATTAACATGATGAAATTAAGTGAGGGTGAGTGTTATATTTT
The DNA here is from genome assembly GCA_017639245.1 of Myiopsitta monachus. Taxonomy (NCBI): domain Eukaryota; kingdom Metazoa; phylum Chordata; class Aves; order Psittaciformes; family Psittacidae; genus Myiopsitta; species Myiopsitta monachus. Next base: position 8,328,704 of record CM029918.1, read on the forward strand.
TAAATCAACCTGGGCTTCTGTCCCCAGCAAACACCATATTTAAAATGAGGAGAGAAATTCTGCTAGGAAGGATGGATAACTGATCTGGCAGTTTTATTCTTCACATATGTATTTGAGCTAAAGTGACATACTTGCAGAGACGGCAAACATCATCTGCGATCTAACCAGTGCACTATTTAAGAAAAGAGAAATAACCGTCCATAAAGTAGTTGTTGCCTTAAAAGTACCATGTCAATATTTTTAATAGAGATGTTGACAATGTAACCTTTCTAGGATGCTAACAGGAGAGGTAGAAATAGGAAAGGTGAGAGGAAGCATAATATTAACTGCCACACAGTAAACAGTCACTATGTTGCAAAGTATTTTTCTTATAATCAAGAAATAACTAACTTGATTTGCTGTAGAAATTATTCATTTCAGAAACAGGGGGGAAAAATCACCTTTCAAGGATAGCTAAACAATAGAATGGATTACCTTAGGAGGTTTCAAAAGACAGACTAAATAGCCATCAAACAGAGCTACTCTGTATAGGCTAGAACAGTGTACTGGCTCGATTGCTTTGTAAGGTCTCCTCAAACCCTATGAAGTACAATTTCTATAATTAGTCCAGTCACAAATGCCAATGGTAATTTCATAACCAGTTTCAATGATAACCTAAAGGCAATTAAAAATCTCCTCTGCATGCCAACGAGATACATGGAGCAGTTATGTATCATTATCTTCCTTTTACAGATGGAGATATCAAAGTAAATGATGCAAGACAGTAAATGCCTTCAAGACATCAAAATACAATTTTTCAGAACTCAGAATTATGTCACCTTACTTTCTTCTAGTGTGAGTCACTGCTTAATGATGCAATTCAAGGTTATGCCTCTTGCCATAACCACCAATTTAACCATAAACTCTCTTAAAGGTAGAGATGTTTAAAAGATGTGAAAATAATGGCTTAATACTATTGGTTTCATTAAGCCTCTATGGAGCTATTGTTCTAATTCGTCTAGGGGCTGAAAGTCCTACCTAAGTCCCTGCTGAAGATGACAGCAATGTGCTTTAAGAATATAGGATGAAAAATTACTTCCTCCTGCATTTGTGACACTAAAAGTCTTTATTCTTGAAAGCTGTTGTCTGTGGGAAAGAACACCTGGCTTAGCATCTTTTGTCCACATTTAGAAGGCCTTTCTTGCTTTGCCTAAGAAAGTGTTTAACAGAAAAAGGTTTGTTTACTTCTTGGAAAACTGATGATTTGACTGACTCAGCAAGATGGTGTCGTGGTTTAAGCCTCACCCAGGCTAATAACTCACAAAGTTTTATTCTCTCACTCACTCCCCTCTTTCTTCCCCCAGTCCCGGGGGATGGGGAGGAGAATTAAACGAATGCAACTCACACAGGTTGAGATAAGAACAGTTTAGTAACTAAGGTGTAACACAAATCACTACTGCTACCACCAGTAATAATACAAGAGAAATACAAGGAAAGAGAATACAACTGCTCACCAAGCCCGACCCAGCCAGTGCACCCCCCAGCAGCGAACCCCCCCAGTACCAAAAACCTGACCACGCCGTGCACCCCCAGTCCACTCCCACCGCCTTCCGGGTCTCCGCCCCCCGACTTCACATCCTGGACATGACGTGCTGTGGTATGGAATAACCCCTTTGGTCAGTTTGGGTCAGGTGTCCTCTCTCTGCTTCCTCCCGGCTCCCCTCCTCCCTGGCATAGCATGAAACTCAAAGTCGTTGGCCAGGCCAAAACATTGTCAAGCAGAAACTATAAACACTGTTATCAGCACTGCTCCCAGGCCCCAAATCAAGAACACAGCGCTGCACCAGCTACCAAGAAGGAGAAAAAAACGACTGCTACTGCTGAACCCATGACAGATGGCCAAATGGTATCTCCACAATTCGCACCTGCTTGTCTTGTTTTGATAAATGTGAAATGATGCGGATTAAGCATTATGAGGTGTATTGCAGGAACACATATGCTCAATCACTCTGTTACTCTTCTTTCTTCTGTATGTTCTTAAATCACATTTCACAAGAAGGTTGGTTTTGGTCTTCCTATTCTTTTTTTTAAGAAACCTGACAGAAGGGTTCACAGTCCATCTCTTTTGCTTCTATAATAGTGCATCACTTAAGTTCTGCAGCAATCTTTGCTTCATTTTACTGCTCTAAATTACTTGTTCAGAATACCACTTTTTCTGTTTGACTGCAAAGAAGATGATACTTTCTTTCCTCTCTACTGGAGAGCTAATAATGAGAAAATATTATGTCTGTCTTTGGCAACTAGAAGCCCCTAGAGAGATCTGAAGAGCTGTTACCAGAAGCATCTCATTACTAGTGGGAAACTTTATAATTTTTAACTTACTCTAAGGTTTTTATTTCTCTTGTGTATGTTTGTTCAGTTTTTTCATGGCTTATCTTTTTGAAGTCCAAATTAAATTTGAAACATTTGCCATTCAGTGCACCACTGAAGATAGTCCCAAAGCCAGCATGTCTAACGGAAACCAACAATTCCTGTCTTCCCAGTTTTTTAAAAAATTTTTACTTCTAGAATCAACAACCTTTGTCTGTGGGAAGTGTTTTCTCTTCAAGCTGTCAATCTTCACTAATAAAGTAATCAAGAAAAATGGGACTTCTCTACATTAAGAACTTAGGTACTATTTCCAGCTCATAATTGAACTGGAAAATAGTTGATCCGAGAGTTGAAGAACAAGCTTCATATATAGATATATGTTGATTTCTGTTGAGGTATGAGTATGCATAGATGTACATATATGGAATGCAGTCCTAGAGGAAAAGAAACATCAAGGAAAGCAGTGCACCCATGCATTTTACCTGGACTTGTGCTAAGTACTCCACATGCGGACAAAGAAGCCACCAAACCAGCAGTTCAGTTCAGGAAAAATGATGTTAAAGCAGGTGATAAAAATAAGTAATTTATCACTGCCATTTGAAATCTGCACTATAAATCTGAATTCCTTAGTTATGTCACATCGCTGGAAGGAAGGGGATGAGAATGTATCACAAAAATTCCATTTTTCATGGAAATAGGATATACTAACCATACAGCCACAGGGGACAATGTGGGACAAAGCTTTATCACTTTTTGTCACTTTTCTTATCAGAGCTTTATCATTTTTTTTAATTCCTATCCATTACTAAATGCATAATTGCACAAGTGCTTAATACATTTACAATGGTCTCTGCACAGAGGTTGCTGAACACAAAAATGGAGGAACAGTCTATTTAGTACTTATGCCAAGCAAGAGTAACATGCAAATACATAAACTTCCCATCAAACTGAGACAAGAAATTCTGTGCTTATATCTAGAGGAACCCTAACTATGACGTGCAGGTTATGTGGACTCTAAGGGCTTAAGCTGATTCTGCATCACATCATAACAACAGGAGCCCCTCCATTTGTGACAAATGTAATCAAAATCATTCAAACTTGATATTTGCAAGGGATGTCAAATGCAACAAGAGCGTCTGCTGCTACACCAGGAGAAAAAGTTTGAACAAAGAAAAGGATAACCTGGTGACAGAGAGATGTCTTTTTAGTGACAGTGGCCATGATGACACTGAGGTACTCAGTGCCTGATTTGTCTGAGATTTTGTTTTAAGATCTCCCAGGTATCTGTGATTAGAGACAGGGCTCAAGGAAAAGAATGATCAGCAATGCATAAGGATCAAGTCAAGGATTACTGGAAGGAGTCTGTCCCATATAAATTGAAAGCTGCATTGAGGGTGCTGAGAAAGATGCCTGATATTATAACAGTAGTTGAGAGCAGAACAGATACTCAGAAACTGGAGAAAAGAAAGTGTTCCACTCATCTTAAAAAAAGCTGAAAGGATGATTCAAGAAACTGCAGAGTGATCAGCCATACTTTGGTTCCTGGGAAAGTTAGGGATCAAGTACTCCTGTAGCAAGTTAATGGGCACATGCAGGAGAATAAAAAGATTAGGAGAGATTAGGAAGGATTTGCTGAGAGTAAATCATGTCTGATTGAACTTATTGCTTCCTATGATAAAATAACTTCATATAGGGATTAAAAGGATGCCATTTACCTCAACATTAGCAAGGCTTTTGACACTGCTTCTCACAATATTCTTATTTCAGCTAGGGACATTATGATCTAGATAACTAGATATCTAGAAGGTGAAAAAGTGGTTGGATATTCTTACCTAGAAGGTCATGGTCAATGGGTTGTGTTTCATCTGGAGGTCAGTAACAAGTAGAGAATTGCAGAGGGCTGTACCTGGATGTGTCTTGGTTAACACAGAATCATAGAATCATAGAAAGGTTTGGGTTGGAAGAGACCTTAAAGACCATCTAGTTCCAACTCCCTGCCATGGGTAACAGCACCTTCCACTAGACCAGGTTGCTCAAAGCCCCATCCAAACTGGCCTTGAGCACCTCCAGGGTGGGGAAGCCGCAGCTTCTCTGGGTATCCTGCTCCACTGTCTCACCGCTCTCATCTTTATCAATGAGTTGGAGGAGGTAATGGAGCACACGCTCATTGAGCTGTGTAGGTGTAATCAAACACAGGGGACACCAGTTGGTAGTTGATATATCCTTGGGCTAGGGCTTCATCCAGAGAAACCTTGACAAGCTAGAGGAATAGGCAGATAGGAACCTTGTGAAACTGAGCAAGGACAAGTGCCAAGTGCTGCTCCTGATACAGAAGAGCTCCTACAATGATAACAGCCTGCAGACCAACAAGCTGGGATGCCATGGGGCCTGGTAAGCAGTGAATTGAGCCTGAGCTAGCAAATATGGCCAACAGTTTCCTGGCCTATATCAGCAGAAGCATTGCTAGCAGCTAGAGAGGTGTTTATTTTCCTCTACTCAGCCTTCATTAGGCCAAATCCACAATACTTTGTCCACAACCCTGATCCAAGAAAGGCAGCAAATTGGAGTGTGTTCAGGAGTTGGGCCTTAGGATGAGGGACTGGGACCAGTTGTCCTGTGGGGAGAGTCTGAGAGATGCTTGCTGTTGCAGCCTGGAGCAGGCTGCCAGAGAGTCTGTGCAGTTTTCATCTTTGGAGGTTTTCAACACCTAGTGGTACAAAGCCTTGAGCACCTATCTCTGACCTCAGAGCTGGCCCTGATGTGAGCAGGAGGTTGGACTGGAGACCCTCTGAACCCCCTTCCAGCCTAATTATCTGTGATTCCACAAACTCTATGAAAATACTCTTTACTGACCAGAACAGTACAGATAGTATAAATAAAAGTGAAAACCATATTTGTGTGTGATTTTGTCCAGTAAGATGTCCAAGGACTGAGAATCAAACCTGAAAAATTTTTCCTTTTTTTACTTTGCAAGAAAAAAGTGTATCTTCTATCAAGAGCATTCCACAATCTGCTAAAAGGCCTTTATGAAAAGTTCTTTCTGTTTGTTTAATTTTCTTTCTGAAACATGAAAAACAGGAAATCAGCTTGTGGCTTTTTGCTGTGGGTGAGTTTCTGCTGTTATTTTTCTTAAGGATCAGAAGTAGGAGGTAACAACACTACCAATGGATCAAAAGTACGCTAACTACAACAAAACAAAAATCCTGAGGAAAGAATGATGGCATGGCTAAACCTTAAGAGAATTTGCTTCAGCCTTAATTGTTGTAAAACATAACAATAAACCCCCCTTGTTTCTTTATACTAAAATAATGTCTTGATTTAGTATCTCTTCTGTTTTGTAGTTTCAAAATCCCTTACAGTTCTTTACAGAGAGAGACTGCTCCTTACTGAGGTCTCATCACATTTCTTTTTGTGCTTTTTTTTTTCCAGAATTTTTACTCCAGAAGTCTAAGAACTATGCCCAGAGGTGAAAATATTAGCTGTGACCCTAAAAACCCTTTGCTGGTCAGAGAGACATTGTAGGCTTTTGTTTGGCAAGTACATTCCTGTAACGTAATTCTCTTTTTTCTCTATTGTTTAACCAACCACAGCAAAGTCTCTTAGGAGGTATCACTGAGTCTGAAACTGGACAAGCGTCTGTTTTATTTTCTTTTATGCTGGCACACTCTGAAGGCATACTGTGTTTGACGGAACTGAATGTACAAGGTTCTGACAGCTCTTCTCCATCTTTTCTTCCTTTCCTGAGGGCAACAGGGCTCATTGCAGATCCCCTGCCCTAAACTGTCCACTGGACATTGTACATCTGCTCTGAAACAGAAGACAAATAAATACTGCAACTCAAAGATTTTATTCAACATTCATTTAAAAATCAATTCACAGAACTGTTGCTTATTGTTTTTTTGATATGCAGGCAAAGTGTCTACAAAAGATAGATTTCAAAATTCCCATGAACCACATTTTCTATTGACTACAGGAAAAATTCCAATTAATCCTTAGTATACTTGCTCTCTTCCTGTATTGGAGTGATTGCAAGTGGGTTAGTTCATAGGTCATTTTATATGAAAATCATAGACCAACATATCCAGAGGTTTTGTGCAGGCTGCAGTCCTTTAGTAGTGAGTCAGATCTTCAGGCAACATGCTCGCAAACCTGCTAAACCAGCAAACTGATTTCTGAAAATAAAATTAATTATTTATTGGTATGATTACCTTCTTGAGAAATTTCTCTATTTTGCAGAAGTGTATAGCACAAAGCTATGGCCTCAAAAATTTACATTGATACAACTATTGAATTTTAGGTATAATCATACCCTGAAAAGTGTGTTGATCTCAATAGGATAAGAAACATATAATTTTCATTAGCTTAGCCATTTGAGCTGCTTTTTAAAAGTGCTAGTATCATGTGAGAAGTTTCAATAATAGTACTGTCACTGTAATAACTATCTGATGTCACTTTGTCAGAGATATTAGTGAATAATATAACTGAACCAAAAGAGTGTCAGGAAAGCCCTGAGAAATCGGTAGGCAAAATAGATACAATAAAACATAAAAGATATGTTTTGATTTCATTTGGAGTTGTGTCTTTTGTCAGCCACCCCATCCCTATTGACCACATCAAAGGTTAACATGGTAAATAACATAAAAGGCTAGATTTTTGATAGAAAGTAACTGTTTAGATTATTGAAATACTTCTTTTTATGTTTATTAAGTATATTTTTTACTTCCTGTAAGAGTTTCATAATAGTTGCTTTGAGATCAACTACTGCAGATTAACATGGGAAGTCTTCAGTCTCAATATAATCTGATGGTCAATAGCATTTTACTTCCTGTAAGAGTTTCATAATAGTTGCTTTGAGATCAACTACTGTAGATTAACATGGGAAGTCTTCAGTCTCAATATAATCTGATGGTCGATAGCATTTTTTGTATATTATCTTGTCAATATTAAGAGCTTCTTTTTTATGACAGTTATTTTTTATTATGATTATTTTATGGAGTCTGAAGGATATCTAACCCTTGAAATTATGGTCTGTCCTGTCTTCTGTGATTATGTATTTATAGTGTTTTCTCCTGCAGGAAAAAGAATAGGTGACATCAGAATAAAAAGTGACTTCTGTGTGGCCAAAATGCCTTTTACACTGTATTTCCACATATGTCCACATGGAACATAATACAGGAAAGGTAGTTAATCATGGAAAGTCCCCAGACCTGGTTGGGTTTCTCAGAAACTGCCACTGCTAGATAATACATTTATAGCAGTTCTGTCTATCTTGCTGTCACAGCAAGCTGGATAAACATGCCTGAGTTACTTTTAACAACCTAATTAAAATCTGACCCACTACCCATCTTCTTGGGCAGACTGTAAATTCTGCTTTGAACTTCAAACACTTGGGCTTCAGGCACATCTGTTCTGTCTCCAGAAGACATGTGACCACTACAGTTTTCTGTCAGACACTTTAATGATACTTACGAAAGCCCCACCTTGGGAATATGGGGGCCTGGATCATAAACAGTGTACTGAGAGATATCCGACACTGAGAAATACATTACACTCTATTTCCACATATCGAAATATGTATATGTGTGTAAAGTGTTATATAGTACACAGTACAGACAAATAGTCTCAGCCTATATATGCATATATATTACAGGTTTCAGTAGGTTTTTTGATTTACACTTTAATTAATTTATAGTCTTAAGTCCTTTGGGAGAGAAATAAGCACAAATCACAGCAGCGTAGAGATTTTAGCTTTTAAATAAAGGTCAGAGTAGAATATCAGGTTTTATGAAACCTTCAGATAGATAGAAACGAAAAGCTCAACATGGCCCAGCAGTGTGACCTGCGGGTCAAGGGAGGCGATTCTCCTCCTCTACTCCACTCTCCTAAGACCCCACCTGGAGTGCTCCATCCAGCTCTGGGGCCCCAGAGGGAAGTGGGCTTGTTTGAGTGAGTCTAGAGGAGGGCCACAAAGAAGATTAGAGGGCTGGAGCACTTCTCCTATGAAGACAGGTTGAGAGAGATGGGGTTGTTCATCCTGGAGAAGAAAAGATCCAGGAGAGACCTTAGAGCAGCTTTCCAATACCCAAAGGGGGCCTACAAGGATGCTGGAGAGAGACCTCCTACAAGGGCATGTAGTGACAGGACGAGGGGGAATGGCTTTAAGCAGATGGAGGATAGATTTAGATTAGGTATTAGGAAGAAGTTCTTTACTGTGAAGGTAGAGAGGCACTGGACCAGATTGCCCAGAGAAGCTGTGGCTGCCCCATCCCCGGAATGGCTCAAGGCCAGGTTGGGTGAGACTTTGAGCAAGCTGGTCTAGAGGAAGGTGTCCCTGCCCATGGCAGGGGGTTTGGAACCAGATGATCTTTAAGGCCCCTTCCAACCCCAAACATTTTATGATTCTATGAGTCTATGAAACAGTTTGATTTGATGAAGAGAAAAAAGAACAAACCATCTTCTTTTTCAGGACTCACAGAATTATATGTACTTGTTGCTAGTAAATCTTTATTAATTTAAAATATATTCTCTGGATGTTCCAGATTGAAATCTATTTCATCATTAAGTATCTATAAATATTTCATGTCCAGTATAAAAAAAGTATTCTTATAAGGTAAATAAAAAATGCTAATGAAACAGTAGCCATCTATCCACCCAACACATTGACTTTATTAAGCTGCAAAATAGGTAATAAAAAGTTATTCTATTTCAAGTATCATTTTTTGAGGAAAACCATGTAAATGTTGATGCATCGTGAATTAAAGTAAATTAATCTGATAATATGAGTGAATTGAACAAGCTGTGCAATATAAATAATTTAATCACTTCTTCATCCAGAAGTACCTCATCTACAAATGAGCAATTACTTTCTACCTCGTGGGAGTTGTTCTTAATTATGAGGCAGTTTAGTTGGTGCTATACAAAAAGTACATGTAAATATCAAGCATCAGACCCTTGAATTTGTCATTTGTAATATGAACAGCATTTTATATCCCTTTTTGCAGCCCTGCTTGTGTTTTACACTAGTGATTTTACTTGCTGATGTTTTTAAAATGAGCAGAACAGTCAATATCAATCTTTTTTAAATCTGTGGACATAGAAAAACTTCCCAGTGGAAGTTCAAATGTATGTCTATTGAATTTATGCATAAGCTTGTTTTTCTCTGTTCATTATAGGCTACTCAAAATCAGCCTTCCAATGCTTTAAGCTTGAATACTATAGATTAAATGCAAAGTTCTAGATATAAAACTGCATTACTATGTGTTATATGTGGGATATGCTTGCCACTAATCTTACAGAAAGCTTAATCAGCCAATTGTGCACTGGGTTCCCATAACTATATCAAAGGATAGTGGTATCTATGAATGCCAAAGGAGACCAAATAGTTACGTGTAGTGCAAATATTTGTGTTAGTGTACTCTACTGGGCATTCCTTATTTGTGGGTAAGGAAGCCATGTCATGTATCAGTAACATCCTTGAAACTTCAGTAGGTGTCATTAATGCATTGCTTTTGTTGTCTTAGTGATGAATTAAGGACTTGTTTCACTTGCTGTGGATTGTCTCACTTCTGTGTAGTCTGCTCTGAAAACACAAAAAATGGACTAGAATCATAGAATCATTAAATTGTAGAATCAGCTAAGTTGGAAAAGTCCTTTAAGATCATCAAGTCCGATCATTATCTTGGATGCAGAACTATTTTCTTCGCAATTACTAATGTCTCCTTAAAGAAAGCAATCGGTGTTTCTAGCGTGACACATATAGAACACTGGTTTTATATATCCTAAGAGTGAAACTCATGTATGCTTCTGAAGCAAAATCTTCGTCCACATCCCATTTCAATTTTACGTAAGATATATTTGAATAGGATAACTCATATTCAAAGAGTGTGTATGCATGAGGAATTAAAAAAAAAAAGAAAAAAGAACAAAAAGAAAAACTTCCCTGGGTCCTTTCAGAGAACTGCTATCCACCCTATGGCTCACTGTTATAATAAAAAAATGAAACAGAAGAAACTGATTGATCTGTTAAAAGACATGAGGTGCTGTGAAATATGTGTTCTGGTTTTGCTGTCTTTCCAGCAAATGTCAATTAAACATAAAAAATCGTTGTTTCTAAGTTCACCAGAGATGATAATTACCACAAATCTATCTTGTACGCAACTCTAAATCTCCATAATGTACCCTTACTGACAATGACAGGAGGAAGAATGCCATTATTCATATCAATGGATGAGGAACAGACCTTAGAATTACTTCATATATACTTTGCTGAATTTACTGCTTCTGCTACAAAAAACCCAATTGTTTCCTGAGATATTTATTTCCAAGATCCTGACTTTGATTTTACTCTAGTGATTCCCTATGAGGAATCTTCTTTATTCTCTTCTTTCAATTTCAATGTAACCTATTTAAGAAATACTGCTTTTTTGAAGCACATGGTTCTTCTGAGATGCAGGAGTGACAAATGGTGGTTTCTAAGTCCATCTTTGTATCTTTGGGATTTGTTTTTGGCTGGGGCCCATTCAAAGATTTCCATCATGCTGTAATATTGTTTTGTAGAAATGAGACATGAAAAACTGAAATATGAATCAAAGTGTCAAAATGCCCTCTGACAGCTATTCTGTGAGTGAACTACATATTCATATAAGGGATTAACCAAAGTTCAAGACAATGGGCAGTGCTACAGACAGGTAGGATTAGACAGGGAAGAATGGAAAATGCAAAATGGGCACAGACTCACTTATAAGCATAATTTGTTTACAAACGTTAATGAAATTTCCAATAAAAATAATCTGAAAAGATTTTGACTCATTAATGGAAAGAAGTTGGCACTGAATAGTGTAAACAAATGGCTTTCCAACTGCACATTTTGTATTCCTAAATGAATGTCTTTGAAAAGCCTGCCTCTATTTCCTTCAGTGAAATATATAGGCTTGGAATATGGAGACAATACAATTCATAGATTATGATTATTAATATTAACCGATTGTAAAGCAGTATGGCTCTTTAATATTTTGAATTTAAATCTTCTGTCATGAAGTAGGGAATTATTTTATTTTCTGTATTACTTGCAGCATCGTCAATGGGTCTTACCGGTATTATTTATTAAGCTGCAACTGAGAACTTTGAAACCATCTACAATTAGAACTTACACAATTGATGCCCTGTGATAGTAGTTATAATAATGAAGAAATTCACCTGAGCATCCTGTTTGCAATGTCATTCATTGATCTATTATTAACATATCTGATAATAACAGGTAGGAAAAAATAAATACTTTAGGTTTTGCATGCTGACAAAGACTTAATTTTGAGATGTCCTGCTACTCCAAGTTTACTATACCATGTCATATTTGATTACCAAATTAAGCATATGAATAAGTCGTTCAGTGGAAACATCCATATAGTCTTTCCTTTTTAACCTGGAATTTTGATAGCTAAATTCCAGCCATTCTACTTAGTTTCTTCTTGTAAATCTAAAGCTTTGGCTTTAATTTTTATAACTCTTTTTTGTCCTGTCCTTCCACATGATGAGTCATGAAACTTACATATGAAAAGATTCAACATCCTTTTCCCCAGCTTGCTGGACTCAGAAACTAGAGCATGCTGCATTCACTAACATGACTGTTCAGGACTCTGTGCTTTCTTTAGTATTCTTAAGAAGCATGCTACCTCTTGACACTTACGGTGTATGACATCTCTGCACTTTCAAAACACAGTGTATCTGCACCTCTTTTAGTGTTTGTTTTCATTACATTAATCATTGCAACAAGTTTAATTTAGCTCAGCTGCATACACTTATATAAGAATCTAGGCTAGGTATTAATGCGTAAACAAGTGATCCCTGTTGTCAGGCTCCTAAGAACATATTGTGCCTTGACAATACAAAGGATACCTGAGTTTTGTTTGTAACTCTGAGACACATTCCCCATGTTAGGATTTGTGAATTCTGATTAAGGCTTAGGTTCTTCACTGTGAGGATGGTGAAACACTTGAACATGTTGCCCAGAGAAGCTGCGGATGTCACACCCCTGAAAGTGTTCAACACCAGCATTCCCTACGACAAGGGGGCTGGAACCAAATGATCTTTAAGGTCCCTTCCAAGGCAAACTATGCTATGATTCTGTGAATGTAATGCTTTCTGGAAGGAGCTATCCTCTTATGCTGCATAATGCATGCTCCTGGCACAATGGACTACCAGTCCATCCACAGTGCTCTTGTTGCCTTCTGCTGTATTGCTGAAGCAACCCCTACTACTAGCACTGTAGTGGGTCTGGCTGGAGTGGAGTTAATTTTCTTCATCGCAGTCCATATGGTGCTGTGTTTTACTCCTAACTGGTTATTGGTGTTTTAAACAGGTAATTCTTGCTTCTTTGCAGTTCTCATAGTACAGAAAGGCATTCTTTCATAAATACATTATCTCTGCATGATAAATCCACTAACAGAGACTGGAGGAAGTGTGTTTGGTTTTTTTCATACTACTGGGTGCAATCCTTCCTTTGGAAAAAATGGTTAGTGTGTTACTTCAATTTAGAATTAGTCATAGCACTTAATCTCTGAGTGTCTCTATGCCAGAGTGCACCCATAATTCAAATAAACAGGAGTTTTAAAGAGCAAATATGTGGCTTTTAAAAACAAAAAATGTTCCTGTCTTTTTCTCAATGTCTGAAATGGCTGTATTTCTTCTCCCCGAAAGGTAATCATCATATAAACTTAGAGGAGCCAAGTTCTATCTTTTTTTTTTTTTTTTGACACTTTTTTGTTGCAGATGTTTATGTCATTCATGTGTCTTTTTATGAATTTGTTTCATTCTTTTCTGTTATGGGTATATATGGGAAGATTCAAGACAGAAGTATCTTTGTCTACAGGAGAAAAAATGCAGCTAATGATTCATACATTCATACAGAAATGAAGAGTTGCATTACCTTTTCCCTGCTCTGCATGAGCCTGTGGCACCATCCTGTAAATAGTATGGTGTATTTCTTGTCACACTTGAAAGTCCACCTCAGAACTGATACACTCGGGTATTATTATGTAGTTCCTTTCTCCATACTTTTTGTAGAAAGTTAGTTTTCTACAGGTTTTTGGATGAACTCAGATTTATTTTCCACTGCCTACTGAAAAATAGTGTTGGAAGAGGGGCTTGTTGCTTGTTTCTTTATGCATGTTCACCTTCTGATTACATAATCTGATCCACCAAAATTTTATAAATAGTAATTACTTATCTCTTTTCTATCTATAACTAGTTCTTTATTCTATTATTTGATTAGAAACTTCTCAACTTCTGCCTGAATACTTTAATTTTCCCTTTTTTGTTGTTATTATTATTGACAAATGACAGACCTTTTTAGACTAAAGCACTGTGTATGGCACATGGGAAGAGAAAATAAATTAGCAAAGCAGAGTATCCAAGATGCCTACTGAGAACAGAGATGATACTATCAAATGTTAGAACAGTGAGGAAAGGAGGCTTTCTTTTTGGTCATTTTCATTTCCAATAAACTTTTGAAAAAAAAGAATATAAAGTTGGCACAGTCCTTAGGCTACAGAGGTAGAAGTGTTAAGGTAATTAACATTTTCTTGTTTGCTTGGTGTTACATGTGAGTTGCTACATGGAGTTACAAGTGTTCTGTGGTAAAAGCTGACAAAAGGGGTATCCGTAAATTCTAGCTGTAAATGTTGATTCATTTTATAATTGCTTCTACATTTTAGACCATTTTATAATAAAAGTGGTATCAGATTTTTTCTGATAATCTATTAATTACTTCTTTGACACAAGGGAAGTTGAATTTTAGATACCCTTTTATGCAGGCCCTGTAAGTAACAAATTGTCTGATTACATTCAAAGATACTATTACAGAAATTTAAGTTGCAAGACTGAAAAGAACTTTGGATACACTTGTTAAGCCTTTTTGTCTCCTGAAATGTAACTTATAAAAGAAGAGGAAATCCTGTTATATATATTTATCACAGTGGGACTAACTTCCCTAGAAAAGATAGACAGTTAAGCCTTGATATCTCATCAATGAGATAAAGATATATACGGCAATAACTGTTTTTCTGTAGAACTCTGTGGGGTCAATGAGACCTGGTGGCAAAAAGGAATCTCAAAAAATGTTTTGTTTTGTTTTTGTTTTTTTTTTTGTACTGAGAAGATTTTCCCATTTTTTCCTCAGTAAAATGAAAATGCAGAAAGAAAATTACAAACCACTGCACTTTTGTATATTTAAATGAGTGAAAAAAAACCACAGACAACCTTTTCAGTTACTTTAAATGGGGGGATTTAAACTGCATTCATCTTTAAGAATAAGTATTTTACAGCACCACTAGATGTCATCATATCTATTATTAATTCCTGTGCAATAGGTATTACCAGGACGTAGCAGCCAAAGCTGATGACTTAATCAGCTTAATCACAATTTCAGTTTAAAAAGAAAAGAGGTAAAAATATAAGGCACTATGAAACTGGAGAAGTTAATCCCTGAAAGCTCAGTTACACAGAAAATGAAGAACTCTATAAAATCAGAGATTCGGAAGTTTAAAACTGAAATTATTGTTTCATTAACTTCTGTACAGATTTTTCTCTTGAATACAGAGATGCCTTCTTTTAATTTTCATTTGATACCTAGTATTACTGCGTATTAGATCAAAGAGATTCACAAAAGCACATAGGCAAGAATGAGCTTTTAATTCTGAACTATAGAGTACAAAAGGCCAATCCTCCAGGACTGTTAATCATGGGCGGCAGGCACATCCCCTTTGCTCTAAACATTTGCAATATACATGCATATACTGATATAGCTGTTCTTGCCTAAGCATTTGCTTCTATGCTGTGCTTTTTCGCACACCAGCAATACATCAGAGCTGCATCCAGGTGTTTTGATGACATCAAGTTGCTAAATGTATTTAGCACCTAACATACTAACAGAACTTGCTTCTCCACCAGCATGAAGAAATACTTCTGTGTTAGTTTCTTTCTGTTTGGACAAATATGATGGTGAGGTGGTGCGTGCTGAGGTGACTGGCTCGAGAGAGGACGCCTTCAGTGCCTGATCGGGGGGAGGCTTGGAGTCTGGGAACTTCAACTTGGAGCAGCAACAGGCACCGACGGAGCCTCAAGTCCTAGACAGGACTTGTCCAGGAGCCAGCAGCTCAGTGGACACGAACATCTGACACAGAGGAGGCGGCGCCAGGAGGAGCGGCACCAGCCCTGACTGGTTAAAAACCTGCTCCAGGGAGCACAAGAGACCAGGAGCACGGGCAAACAGGGTGGGTTCGAGGCAGTTTGCGCTGCAGTTCAAGCGGGATGGTGAGCGCTTGCCATATGACCAGGGTCCGGTATGGGAGCTCTGCTCTGGCTGCCCCAGCAGTGGCCAGTGTAGGCACCCAGACAGAGCCAATGAGAGCGGAAGATGCAACGCAGAGCTTGGGGTGTAGAGAGCGCCTGCACTGCTCTCCTGACGGGAGGATGCACAACGGGAAGGGCTGCACTCAGGGTGCCCAGGTGGAGGTCCTCCTGCAGCCGGTGGCTGAGCTGCGGGAAGCTGTTACTAGGCTGAAAGATGTCAGGGAAGCTGAGAGGAAGCAGCAGTGCTTGCTCTAGGACCAGAGTGTGCAGGGGGCTCAAGCATCCTCTGTAGCTCATAAGGGAAAGAAGGAGGCCGCTAACTCAGGAAGCTGGGAAACAGTAACAAAAAAAACAACAAAAAAAGGAGGAAGAGGACAATTAAAAGCAACGGGCTTCCTCCTGAATCTGTTGTCCCCACCCAGAACCGCTTTGCTGTCCTGCAGGGGCTGATGAGGAAACACACTCCCAACAGGAACACCAGCTGATGCACTGGTAAAGGAGATCACTACTGGTGCTGTAATAATAGGGGACTCTACTCTGAAAGGAACAGAGGCACCCATCTGTTGGCCTGACCCAGTCTCAAGGGACGTGTGTTGCCTCCCAGGGGCATGGATAAGGGACATTGCAGAGAGGTTGCCTGCTCTAGTCAGTCCCGCTGACTATTACCCACTTCTAGTGATCCATGTGGTGCTACTGATATAGATAGCAGTAGCCTGGAGAACATGAAGAAGGACTACGGAGTTCTGGGAGAGGTGGTTAGAGGCTCTGGAGCTCAGATTGTCTTTTTGTCAATTCTCCAGGATACAGGGGAGGACCTTAAAAAGGCTAGGAGGATTGGCCAGGTTAATAAATGGTTAGAAGGGTGGTGCTATAGTCAGGGGTTTGGGTACCTTGAACATGAGACTCAATTTAGTAGGCCAGGCCTACTGGGGGCTGGTGGAGCTGGTCTGGCAAAGAAAGGGAAGAGTGGATTTGGTAGGAGGCTTGCCAGACTAGTCAAGGATGCTTTAAGCAAGATGTGTTGGACAGGGGGGCATCGTTCCATCCCAGCACACCCAGTCACTTGACAGCACCTATAATAAACGTTCAGAGTAATGTAGAGATATTCCAGCTGCTGCAGCCAATGAGCGGGCTTCAACTGGAGCATGGCTCAGATGCCTCTATACAAATGCCTGTAGCATGGGGAACAAACAAGAGGAATTGGAGGTGTGTGCACATCTATGGGGGTATGATAGAATAGGCATCACAGAAACATGGGTGGGATGGCTCCTATGACTGGTGTGTTGGAATGGAAGGTTACAGGCTCTTTAGGAAAGACAGACCTGGAAGGCGGGGAGGGGGAGTTGCTATTTATGTTAAGGATAGGCTGTAGAGTAGAGAACTCTGTCTGGGGACAGGTGAGCAGTCAATAGAGAGTTTGTGATTCAGGGTTAAAGGGAGAACAGTGATTGGAGACTTTATTGTGGGGATCTGTTACAGACCGCCTGACCAAGAAGACTCTGTGGATGAAGCACTCTATAGACAGATAGGAACAGCCTCATGCTCACAGATTAAACATTGCGGAGCAGCAACTAAAATCATTGGTGTTATCAGTGCTGTTCCCGGGCTGAAAGTGAAAAACACAGAAAGGAGCGTGACCAGCAGGTCGAGGGAGGTGATCCTGCCCCTCTACTCTGCTCTTATGAGACCTCACTTGGAGTGTTGTGTGCAGTTGTGGTGTCCTCAACATAAAAAGGACATGGAAGTGTTAGAAGAAGTCCAAAGGAGGGCCACGAGGATGATCAGGGTACTGGAGTACCTCCCATATGAAGACAGGTTGAGAAAGTTGGGTCTGTTCAGCCTGGAGAAGGCTGCATGGAGACCTCATAGCAGCCTTCCAGTATCTAATGGGGGCCTATAGGGATGCTGGGGAGGGACTCTTCGTTAGGGACTGTGTGGTGTTAGGACAAGGGGTAATGGGTTCAAACTTAAAGAAGGGAAGTTTAGATTGGACATGAGGAAGAAATTCTTTACTGTGAGGGTGGTGAGGCAGTGGAATGGGCTGCCCAGGGAAGTTGTGAATGCTCCATCTGTGGCGGTATTCAAGGCTGGGTTGGACAGAGCCTTGGTTGACATGGTTTAGTGTGAGGTGTCCCTGCCCATGGCAGGGGGATTGGAACTAGATGATCTTAAGGTCCTTTCCAACCCTAACTATTCTATAATTCTATGATTCTAACATAGCACTGCGCCAGGTACTAAGAAGAAGAAAAAACAACTGCTACTGCTGAACCCAGGACACTCAGTCAGTGCCTCCTCATTACATTTTCACTGGAAAATATTTCTGAGTCTTTTTCTCTTTCATAACGGTCTTACATGAAAGCCTCTTGGCTGATTACAGAAGTATGCCTTATAGGGAGAACAAAGACTTCAGACACTACAGAATCTGGGACTATTTACTTGAAATTCAGTAGAAGTTTAAAGGCTGCCACTGGGAAAGTGAAATAGTCAAATACTGAAGTTGCTCAGAGAAACCAAAGCACTTCTCTCCCCCCCACCCCCTACAGTTACAGTCATTTAACATACTTATTTGTCTCTTATGTCTTCTGCAATGATTCTACCTTTAAGTGAATTTAACTAAGTGTACCAATTATGTTATCTTAAGTTTTTATTTTCAAAAGCTGAAGCTGTCTAAACTCCCAGTATGAGCAACTTAGAATGTGACATTTCACTAATGACTGCCCTGAGAAACTGAGAGAGATTGATCGAGTGTTTTTTAAAGATGTCCCCGTGAGAAGCATCTCATATAAAATGAAAATGACACTGAAACTTCCAAAAACTCTGTGTTGTGTGAGTGCTTTTGTTTACAAGAACTGGGATAGAGAAGCACTTTAAGGTAGTTTTCCAAATTCATGACACGTATTTTTTATTTAGAGATGTCTTCAGAGTGTTTTTTCAACAGCAGTTTAATGCTTACTAAAATTTCACTGAAAAAAGTTCGTCACTGCCCTGCATGTCAGAAACAAATATATTATGTGCCAGGCTGTGCCTTGTCAGCTCAGAGAAGGAATACTGAATGAGGAACTCTTTGTGCAGAAACCTTCAAACCTCTATATGAGCAGATTCATATAGAGGACACCTCTCTTGGTGTGTATTGGGAAGGTAGAGCCTCTTTCTCTGTTTCTCCTAATTGCATTATCTCACTATAGATACTAGTAACTTCAGGTTTTCATTTGTGCAAGGATTGTGTTTAGGCTTTGCTCTTCTGCAGGAAATATAAGCGTCAGTAGGTTTCTTTAGGTTCTACCCACTGCCCACCTTCCTCAGTCTGGCAGGGACAGCTATCAGAGGTTACTGCGCTGCAGTCCACAATCTGGAGACATGCATCTATGCTTCAGGCACCCTGTCACAATGGAGCGTCTCTGTTGCAAGCAGCCAAAGAGATGAAGAGAGTCGTCCAAACTTTCTCCATGTAGAGAGCAGTTCTGAGGACCTGGGAATAGCCCATTCTAGCCCTGTTCATTAGTTTGAATGCTTACTCATATAATACAGTGAAAAAAGTGCCTGACCTGTGTGATTCAGTGTGGTTTTTATACCAAATTGAAAATGCAAGCAAATGCAATATGCAATATCATATCCTCTTATATATATATATTTTTTTTTATTTATTTTTTTTTTTCCCCAATTATTTTCCTCCTCTACTGTGAGACCCCACCTGGAGCACTGTGTTCATCTCTGGGATCCCCAGTACAAGAGGGATGTGGGCCTGCTCAAGTGAGTCCAGAGGAGAACCACAAATTTGATCAGAGGGCTGGAGGGCCTCTCCTGCGAAGATAGGCTGAGAGATTTGGGGTTGTTCAGCTTGGAGAAGAGAAGGCTCAGGGGAGACCTTAAAGCAGCCTTCCAATACCCCAAGGGGGCCTACAAGGATGCTGGAGAGGGGCGTTCTACAAGGGCATGTGGTGACAAGACAAGGGGGAATGGCTTTAAACTAAACAGAAATTTAGATTAGGTACTAGGAAGAAGTATTTTACTGTGAAGGTAGAGAGGCACTGGAACAGACTGCCCAGAGAAGCTGTGGCTGTCCCATCCCTGGCAGTGTTCAAAGCCAGGTTGGGTGGGACTTTGAGCAAGCTGATCTAGTGGAAGGTGTCCTTGCCCATGGCAGGAGGTTGGAACTAGATAATCTTTAAGGTCCCTTCCTTCGCAAATCGTTCTATGATTCTATGAATACTCTGCACCTCTAGATATAGGTAATTTTGCTTTCATGGGTGGCTAGCAGTGCTTATCTAAACAGGGTATGAAACTTGACATTATTTAAGTTTGGTCCAAGTGTACAGTACCCTTCTCTGCACAGGAACCAGTTTGCCACTGAATGCTGCTTGACTTCCGTTATAGAAAAAAACATCTTTTATATTAATATTTTATACCATTTGAGAGCTAAACTTGCACCTCTCCAGGTCTAATGGCAAAAGTAAAATTAATTAGGACATAAGTGCTGATGGGAAAGCTGCTATTCTACAGCACAAAAGAATTAGATCTAACAGCCTCATCATTACTTTAGAGGAAATTCTCTTCAGAAGAAATAATGAAAAAGGAGGCATTGTATTCTCCCTTGACTTAGATATGGCTTTCAGGTCTCTGTTGGTCTAGTCTCTGTTTTAGAAAGGAAAGTATGTGAATGTAAGTCGAAATGCCACCTTCACTGATTCCCCTGCATCCTTGCTGCTTTTGCAAAATAATTAAAACCAGATATAGAAGAGAGTACATGAGATGGGAATTGCCATCTATTGAGCATGTGGTCATTAGATCAGTTGTATAGTTCTGTACAGCTTTATATAGTTCATAAAATCTATTTCATTCACATGATTTCATGTATAGGCTACATAGTGAAAAGTGGCTTTGAGAAATGTCAATCACAGCTGCTATCTGTTTCTTAAATTATCACTGTTATCAGGTGCAATGCAGACTTAAAAAATGGAATATTCTTATGGGTATATCAATGCATTAAACTCCTCTTGGTGAGAAGCATTGCCAGATCAATGAGGCATTTTATCTACATTTTCATGGTGGTCCCTTGAGCCTCCAGATTCCCTCCTAGCTATTAAATGAGTCAAATGACAGCAGATATCATAAAAATGTTTTCCAATTCCAAATCCTTTTCCTAGTCTTACACTGAAACTTTTCTGCACTCCAGACATTCAGATACTCAGGTTAAGGTTTTTTACCTTTATTTTTTTTGGAAAGCACCTAACCCCCCACTTTTTTTTTTTTTTATTATTATTTTCTCCCTGCTAAGCAACCTTTACAGTGACAGAGGATTTTTAGGGGCAATGTCTAAGTCTGCAATTGAAAACGTCAGAAGTATGTTTTTCTTCAGTAATTTCAGTGTGGGTTTCCAATCATGTGAGGCTACCTAGGATTTGCCTTTATCTTGTTCTGAGATATCAGTGTAGTGATGTACATCAATATGACTGTATATCACTTGAAAGTTTATCTTTTGAATCTCCTTGTCAGCTAGGCTTTGCGATGACATACCCAGGATCTCTGGTTCTCATGCATCCCTGGTTTAACATACCTGCCTTCCAGGCTTCCTCGCCCTGGGCATGTAAATCAGTTCTCTGGTCCTGGTGATGAATCCAGCCTTCAAACTGATTTCCCTCTAAAGGATAAAAATAGACCTGAACATGAGTTTGTAAGAAACAAATTAAATGGAAAACCAAAAAACATAAGACAGTACGTATTACTGGTAAGGAAGGAAATTTACCTTTTCAGGTTCACAACTTGTTACTCTCAAGGGATTATAAATGAAACACTGTAATAGGGAGCACTGTTTCTTCTTGCAGCTATGAGACAGAATGATACAGGGGAACACACACTTATCATAAGAACCATGCAGATCATTTGTTTCTGAATATTAAAACCAGCTACATTTAGATCTAATATGACTCACCTGTACTGCATGTTTGCCAACATTATAGAATCATAGAATCATTGAATAGTTAGGGCTGGAAAGGACCTTAAGATCACTCAGTTCCAAACAACCTGCCATGGGCAGGAACACCATCCAATAAACCATGCCATCCAAGGCTCTGTCCAACCCAGCCTTGAACACCGCCACAGATGGAGCATTCACAACTTCCCTGGGCAGCCCATTCTACTGCCTCACCACCCTCACAGTAAAGAATTTCTTCCACATAGCCAATCTAAACTTCCCCTCTTTAAGTTTGAACCTGTTACCCCTTGTCCTCTCACAACAGTCCCTAATGAAGAGTCCCTCCCCAGCATCCCTACAGGCCCCCATTAGATATTGGAAGGCTGCTATGAGGTCTCCATGCAGCCTTCTCTTCTCCAGGATGAACAGACACAACTTTCTCAACCTGTCTTCATACGGGAGGTACTCCAGTACCCTGATCATCCTTGTGGCCCTCCTTTGGACTTGTTCTAACACTTCCATGTCCTTTTTATGTTGAGGACACCACAACTGCACACAATACTCCAAGGGAGGTCTCTTGAGAGCCGACTAGAGGGGCAGGATCACCTCCCTCGACCTGCTGGTCACGCTCCTGTTGATGCAGCCCAGGATGCAGTTGGCTTTCTGGGCTGCGAGCACACACTGTCAGCTCATGTTCATTTTTTCATTGACCAACCTCCCAAGTCCTTCTCCTCAGGGCTACTCTCAATCTCTTCTCTGCCCAACCTGTAGCTGTGCCTGGGATTTCTCCGACCCAGGTGTAGGACCTTGCACCTTGTCATGGTTAAACTTCATCAGGTTGGCATCTGTCCACTTCACAAGCGTGTCAAGGTCCCTCTGGATGGCACTCCTTCCCTCCAACGTATCATTATACCTGTTCTGTTTATTGACATTGAATGTCAAAGTTAAAAAAGAAAAAGGCAAAAAAGAAAAAAAAAAGGCAAAAATCAGATGGTTCAACTTTCCTGGAAATTTTTTAAGAATAGAAATAATAGAAAGGAAGCCATTCTGGAATAAGAGAAGATGGAGGGACTGCAGCAGAAGAGTATCAGCTCTGTATGACATAGCATATGAGAAGGCGTGAGTGACAGATGTTTCAGGAGAAGGGAGGCAGAAAAAGAGCAGAAACTCCCACAAAGTTCAGCAGAAGAGCTGCTATCCGTTATAAAGGATTCAGAATCGGGTCAAAGTGACAGCGTACTGGAGCATGGAGCAGGTTGAGGAAAGACCTCCGATTAGCTGAGAAGAATAACCTATGCTGTAGTGGTCTTCTCTGCTCAGGGTAGTTCAATGAGTGCTACACCAAAGAATGGAAATGCTCAAATCCAGGAGCAACACACTCCCAAAGGTCTGAAAGCAGAACAGGAAGGTCATATGATTTGGCCTTCACCCTCTGAAGTACACTTGCTTAAGGTACAAAGGCTTCAGGCAGCAGTGGCTGCAGTCACCTCCAGGTTCCTGGATGAGATGAGAGCATCATGCTATCTCTGAGTCCACATGCCATCTGACAGTCAAGTAGCTTTAGATTTTAGCTACAAAAAACTTAATGTTTGTAGCTATCCAACAGATGTGCTATGGTTCAACATGCTGTATTGTCAATTTTCTCAGTAATTTTGATGCTTTTGTATAACCCACCATCCATGAGAACTCTGTGATGTCAATTTGATCTCTCTCCAGTAAGAAAAATTACAAAATAGGTTTTACATTAAATTTTCATGTGATTAATAGACTATTTCATGTATATGACATGGTCCATTAAAAATAATTGGAAAGAGCCCAACTCCAGTGGTGGAGCAGTGGACAGATGTTAACAGGGCATTCTTCCCAGGCTGAAATTTGCAACCTCTCATGGCTGTACATGCCCTGGTTATCAGTTTTGTTCAGCACTGGCTGCATTTGAAAGACATCCCCTCAAAATGCTAACTCGTGACTTTCACATTTAAGCCTGTCAAACTGGGCTGCTAAACAAGTGAAAAACTATTTCTTTGTAAAGTTTTCAGTGTGCTGTTCCTGCTAGTGTTGGTTGGTCTAAAATATCTTCAGAGCAGCCTGGCACTTCACTTCTGCCTGACACAAAGTACAGAAGTATGAAAAATAATTATTATAAATGTGCAGTAAATTTATAAATTTTGCTTATAGTTTAGATAAATGAAACTTTGGGTCATTTGTCTACAGATGTTTTCTTGTCTTCTAAGAAAGCTGGTATAGACCTCTGTCATAAGTTTGACTCTGATTTTTGACTGTAAGGATTTTACTTAATTTTTTCTTATGAAAAGCAGTAGTTCTTTCTTTGTAGTGTGACTCTGGCTACCTACAGTAGAGCTGGTTTTTTGTCCTAAAAAGTAGTACGCAGATTTACATGAGTTGAAAAATTTTAGAAATAACCATTTTCCTCACTTGTAATCTTCAGTGAAAGTGCTGATACCTTGTTGAAATGTTGCACAAGTGCTTGAAATCAAGGCTAGGCTAAGCCTACTGTAAACAGCAGATATTTCACCGAGGTCAAGCAAGCTCAACTACTCAGGAACAGTCTAAAGTACATGGATTAGAAGAAAGGCTGGCTACACTGCTCGCACGTCCCAGTGTATTTTTTTGTTTTCCTTCACCTCATAGACATCGAAGTTTTGAAAAAAGAATCTCATGAGATGCTTCCCGCTATTCTTGAATCTGTTTCCTATTCTTAGGAAAATCCTAGAATTGATGACAAAAAGAAGAGAAACTACTGGGTATCTATAATAAAGATTACTTCAGTTAAGATGTGGCAGATTTAGGGTTGTTGATATAAGCCTAAATCAGTTCCTGCGTAGGTACTCTCACACATTCTTTCCTCGGTGTCATGGTTTAAGCCTCTAAAACTCACAAAGTTTTACTCAGTCACTCACTCCCCTCTTTTTCTTCCCCCAGTCCTGGGGGAATGGGGAGGAGAAGCAAAAGAATGCAACTTCCACAGGCTGAGATAAGAACAGTTTAGTAACTAAGGTATAACACAAATCACTACCGCTACCACCAGTAATAATACAAGAGAAATACAAGGAAAGAGAATACAACTGCTCACCAAGCTCAACCCAGGCAGTGCACCCCCCAGCAGCGAACCCCCCAGTGCACCACCACCACACCCTTCTGGGTCTCTGCTCCCCGTGTTCACACCCTGGACATGATGTGCTGTGGTATGGAATAACCTCTTTGGTCAGTTTCGGTCAGGTGTCCTGTCTCTTCTTCCTCCCGGCTTCCCTCCTCCCTGGCAGAGCATGAGACTCAGAAAGTCCTTGTTCAGACCAAAACATTACCAAGCAGTAAGTGAAAACACTGGTGTTATCAGCGCTGCTCCCGGGCACAAAATTAAAAACACAGTGCTGCAGCAGCTACAAAGAAGGAGGAAAATGACTGCTACTGCTGAACCCATGATACTTGGTTAGTCATGTTGTCTTTGTTTCACAGATCCTGGTTTTATCAGAGCATCTGTTGGAGATCCTGAGCCTGGATTTGTGGAGTTTCCGATGAACATTGGCCCGTGCTGGTTGAGTGTCTTCAGATTAAACTGTAGCTCGTCTCAGATCACCCCAGCTTCCCCCATCTTAAGAACCAGGGTACTTAGGTATCCTGCATGCTGCTGCTACAAGCCACAGCAGGATGTCTTAGTTCACCACAAATGTTTTTTTCTGAATCATGCTAATTCACACTGTCAGGATATGCTTTCCAGGCAGCAAGACTCAGGACTAAAGGAGCTATTCCTCAGAGGTGGTATCTCAGAGTATGCAGCCAATGGCACTTGGGATATAGAGCCAAAGGCCCTGCTTCAAGTTTAGTATATAATGTCATGTATACCTGTCTTAGTCAGTGCTCCATTGGACAAACTTTCCATCTTCAGCGTTTTCTGCTCATCTTCCCTCACCACTTTGTTCTCTTAATAGTCAAAACTTTCAGGCACATGTCATCTCATGCGCTGAAAGCAGCTTGACAGGACTTTTTCCCTTTCACTCAAGCTACTGCAAGAGATATTCTGCTGCAGACCATAGTCCTAAAACTCAATTATCTTTCCATTTCCAGGAGTAGATTTAAGAACTTGATAGAGATACTAGAAATCTCTTACCAACCTGCAGCATAGCTTCTTGCTGGCCAGTGTGTTTTCTTTTCTTTTTTGACAACAAGCTAATTGCCCATGGGCCAAGCTCGTCCTTTTACCAGCCTTTACTTTTGTCTACAAGTGCTCTCCATGCTCACCTTCTGCTGTTCCAGGGGTGCATCTTGCTCAGGCTGTCCTGCAGGATCCTTTTCACTTTGCAGCATCTTTCGTGCTTCCAGGGCTGTCTCTGGACTGATGACCTGTAAGCATGGTTGCTGCCTGCTTCAGTGGGTTAGCATGAGCCTAATCAAGCCTGGGGATGTTGCAGAAGTAAAGGGATCTTAAAGAAACAAGTTACAGCAGACAGATTAATCAGAGCATACATTTTTATAACATTAAACAACAGACTGTTTTCAGCTGTAGCACTTGTCCTATCCTGCAGCTATTTTTGAGGAGTTCCACCTGTATCTGAACTTCCTTTTCACTAAAAAATAATAACTGTAAATGCAGGCCTGAGATGTGCATAGGTATTTGATGAACAGTCTTGCACATACCTAAGTGAAGACATGTTAAGAGTTTGATTTACAGCAACTATGAACCCTTATCAGAAATTAAATAGCGCTTCTTTAAAATAATTGCTAGCATATAATGCAATAAAAATTGAAGAACAAACAGTAGGAAGCCCTAATCAGATTTACATCTCATTTCCATTTATATTAGTAACAAGTTTTTAGACTCCATACTGAATTGAACATTTTCCGCTATTTAATAAACAGATTGCTTATGCTTGTTTTGTTTTTTTTCTTTTTTTTTTCCTGTGCTGTTCCCTTATTTCTGTATGTGAAAGTACAAGTAGCACAGGGAAATATTGAAATAAATTTTTTTTTTTTAAAAAAAAGAGTATTTTGATCTCTGACATAAATTATGTTTGATATGGCCCTTAAGTTAAAGTTTGTCCTGTTCCAGTTGTTCTTTTGAGTATGAAGCTGTTTTTAGAAAGTGATTCATATAGGGAGATTTAATATTTCTTTACATCTTAGGATATAACCATTTACTCTGTAGTGAAGACTCCACTTGTTTCTGCTATGACTATTTACATGTGCATATCGATTATGCGTTACTGCACACCATGGGGCATTTATCCACTTTAAAAACAAGAACACCACCACCAAAACTTAGAAGCCTCCAGTTGGGCCACCAAGAAACTGAGGGCTCAGGGTTGGTGAAGGCTAACCTGGACCTTGCATTGATATGAAGGGTATAAAAAGAGGAACATGAGGATTTTGGATATTCAAGAACAGCCTGTGGGATTATACAAAACTTCTGAAGGAACATTTGGGAGGGAGGAATGGGGAGGAATGAAGAGGAAATTAAACAGAAAGGCATCTAAAAAGCGTCTGATTGCAGCTAAACTGGGGCTGCTCAGTACACTTGCCTGACCAAGCCAGGCATCTGACCACCCTAGTCTGTCGTATTTTGTTATTAAAACCTTTAACTATCTCTGTGTAATTTCATGCTCTGTCTTGTGTGTGAGGGCTGTAAGGGCTGAGTGCCAGCTATTGGTGAGTCTCATGTGAGTGGATTTGATGACACCGACTGGAGTCAGACCAAAGGTGCAGCTAACCTGCAGCTTGTGTTGTCAGCTGCTGGAGCAAGCGGTGTAGCTACTGAGGTAGGAAAGGGGTAAGCAAAGTGGGTAAGAGATTTAAGAACCACAACTGGAGCAGGACTCTTGGTCACAGCCTGTGCACCTGGTGCTGGTTGCTGGGTTACCAGAGTGTTTTCATCTTCCCCAAACCTGGTATGCATGGGAGTATGTGTGTCTAACTCACTAGAAAACTTCAAGCTGGACCAACTGGTGAGGAGGAGAGCCCTGGGGCAAGTAAGAGCACCTGGGATCCAGGTAGGGGTACCAGGCAGAGAGGCTATGCTAGTATTTGGGTGACCTGCAAATATGCTTGTGCATCTGGGTTATGACTTCTGTGCTGTCTGAACCTGCAAGCAAATTCAATGGGGAAAGAATCTGCATCCATTGTCTTGGGAAAGACACCCAGGCTCTGCTCCAGTGGCCAGGCAGGAGGTATCCCTGGCCCTGCATCCATCAGAGGAAGTTCCCTCTTAACATCCTGTGACATTCTTCTTTTGTTTTGAGAGAGGAAACTAGCTGTATGCAGCAGCTGCAGAATAGGGAAAGGATCTTACAGCATTCTTATGTTTCTCTAAAATACTTTCATTCCTTTTGTGGCTTATATTAAGACAGGTGAGATTGTAAGTTGCATTAAGTATTATGAAGAAAATCAACCATGTAATGTGACTGATTAAAAGAATATTCCAGTCATTCTGTGAAGAATGATGGACAGGAATGCCTCACTTTTTAGGTAAATGTGAGTCAATGTAGTATGAGGAAAATAGATGTATGTTAGAAAAGAATTCCGTGCATATGAAGCAATGGCAGAGAGAGCTCGCATTGATAGTTTCTAATCATATCTGTGAAATGCAAAATTGAGTGCTAATAGAGAAGGACACCCAAATCTGCTCCCAACACACATTTTGAGATACTCAACATAAACTTGGAAATTCAATGGGGCTACTTCAGAATTACCTAAATTCAACCATGTGCTAAATTAAGCCCACAGTATTTACCACGTTAGGTAAGAATCCTGTCTCTGGCACTATCTCTGCCTCAAGTGTGGGTTTCATTTATCTAATGCATAATGATTCCCTATTAATTTCTTTGTATACTGCAACAACCTATTTTTTTTTCTGGCTCTTTTCCAAGAAATAATCAAAGGGAGAAATTCATGAAGGGCTGGTCAATGCTAAAGTCACTTCTAGTTAATTTATTTCACTCATATTAATTCAGTAGTGTTAAGCCCACTGGCAAAACTTTTGTGTCTTTTTCAATAGTGGGAAAGTCTCATGAGAATGGCAATAGAGGAAAGCTATACTATTTACATGGTCAGTCATGCAGAAGCCATGCAAAATATCAAGTTGCCTTCATGGTGAGACTGTAAATAAATTGATCCTTCCTATTACTGTCTTTGTACACAACTCCACTCTGAGGCTCAATAATCACTGATCAATAAATGAAGACATTTGCGAACAACCCATTCTGAGATGTAACCTGCTACATCAGCCACATTTCTTGTAAACAGCATTCTGAAGTGAAAGGTTTGATCACAAAGCAATAACTATTTAACCTAAAGTACTCTACTTATTTTTTTAGAAACAAACAAACAAACAAAAGTCCTCTTTAATTCCCAGTAGTTGGTGTGGCGTTGTTTTTTTTTTAATTATTTATTTTGTTGTTGGTGGTGGTGGCTTTGTTGTTTGTTTGTTTACTTGGTTGGTTGGGGTTTTTTGGGTTTTTTTGAGTGAGGTGGAGTTTACAGGTTGCATTTGTTTCAGGCAGATAAGTTAAAAGATTTCTGGTGACTTTTTAAACGGGAACCAGAAGGAAATTGCTAGGAAGGAAATGTGGTAGCTGGAAAGAAAAATGAGAGATGATACCAAAAGGCTGCAGGAAGATGAAGAGTGATCGCTTGAAATTGAGGTTAAAAGAGTGAAAGAATAGGACAAAAGCTAGAAAGAACAAATGTATGACTATCCATTTTCAAACTTTGCAGTCAGACTCTCTGTAACAAACTTGCGTTAAAATGAACAGATACCATCACTGGCTTAGTCTGGTTTGGCCTATCTGGAATGCACTTTTTTAAGGCAGAGTGTGCAGAGGAAAAAAAAAAAAAGAATATAAAAGAATATAAAAAGGTTTGTTCTATTTACTGCTTAGAGACCTTGTCTTTTATACTACCAGTTCAAATCTAGAAATACTTTTCGTGTCATGAAGTAGTCTCAGTGACATCTGTTGCTCTATTTGATTAAAAGAAAGGGTGCATATACAAAACGATTTACCACAGGACGTTGATTTGGGGGGTGGAGGTGTGGGGTGAGGGGTGTTGTGGTGTTTGTTTTGTTTTGTTTTGTTTTCTTTTATTGTTATTAGTATATAGTATCAAGCTTTAATTTAGAAGTACTATTTTATTTTCAAATTATTATTTATCTTAACTGTGTGTATGCAAACTACGTCTTTGTCAGATACTTAACACCACATTGTCTGTTCTGCATTATGGCTGAGGTGTTTTTAACTATGAATTATATTTTGTTGTCTGTTAATTATCCTCGTACTTCTTTTGTCAGATTCACTAGCAGCAATTATCATTATGGTGAAATCATGATCCTAGGTTCTGCCTTCACTTGGATTTGTTGATTTCTCCTGAAATCAGCAGGAATTGCTTTGTGCATTTGGGAGCAGTGCTCAGTGTGAAGTGCCCATTTTGACCAAACTCAGCAAGTTTATCTGTAGTAACATAATGAAGAGCAAGGATCAAGGTAGCACTAGCTCTGCATCTTCTTTACAGAGCACTATTAAAGTGAGAAATCAGATAACTCATTGTTTTGTGTGCCTATTTGTCATAGTTTCATCTTCAAGCTGAGTCCCTCTTGATTTTATTTTTTTTTTTGGAGAAGGATTAAGAACTCTTCAATATTTGTGCATTGCAACTAATCCCATAGTAAATATAACAAGTAATATAAATTTTAATAAGGCCAGACAACAGCATTTGGAGCTAAACTTGAAGTTCAAAAGTGCTCGAAGAGCTGGATTTAGTGTGGTGCTCAATTTGATTAAATAAAGCTGCTATCAACTCCTAAGAAGGCAGCAAACCAAACAAAGAAAATTTGTGCATCTGAGTAAGTGAGCTCTCACTACAACTCAAATTTTTTGAAATAAAGCTTTCTGCTGCATATGTTAAATTGTTAATACCTCCAGACTCTAGCCTAATTTCTTCAGCTTTTAAATTATACTATTACTGCTCATAAAATCATCAATCATTTTTTTTGCCTCCACAATTTCTATTTTTAATTTTATTTAATTCCATTCCAGTTGAAAAGGGCACTGGGTGAGTTTCTTTTCAGACATTTCTTTTGAGTTTGAGCAGCTTTAGATTTTCTTGGACTTTTTTTGTTTGCACTTTTTCCCTTTTGATATAATTTTGAAGGACTGATCCTGCTTGTATTCTTATTTAAGCTTCATCTTCAGGATGACAAACACTTCACATTTGCAAAACAGTGTAACAGCACTACTTTAGTAAAGGATGTAATCCAATTCTCAACAGAATATCTTCTACAGTAGGAGCAAATTGAATATTTTATACTGTATCACAGTCAGTAAAATCTAACTGTGTTGTGTTCTTGGTGTATGAGGATCATATCCTCTGTTCAGTTCAAAGTTTTTGAGACTTCAGGGTTCTTAACTGGTCAAGATTCCTATTTTTAAACCATAAGACCATTAATCATAAAAAGTAACAGGAAGAAAAGTTGTTTTTAAAACAGAGAACACTTTTCCTCTTATTTTTCCTCTTCCGTTATGAAGCAGATTGATGCTTAATGAAAGTAGATTTCACCACATGGAGGACACAATATATTAACTGTAGGAAAAATAAATCAGAGATGCAAGAGAAATTCTGTGTCCATTTGAGTATGATATTTCAGTTTTTAAAAATTATCTTGATAAATAATTAAACTCTGCATATGCATGTGAATAAGCAAAGATTAATAAAAAATCGTTCCGCTAGGACCTCGCTGTTGTGTCTGAATTTTGTTGCTGACTACAAGTAGGACCAAGCCTTGACAGCAGTGTGAAAGGACTTGTACCTGGCGAAATATAGAGGTGCAAGAAAACAAACACTAAGCATGAAATTCACTCTTCTTAGCTTTATCCAGGTATCTTAACTGCACCAGTTTTTTCAGCTAGTTTTATGCTCAATAGAAAAAGATATGTCCAAGAAACAGATCATTATATCCACTGGTGACACAATTATTAGTTTTCTTCCTTATGCCTGCAGGCATAGCTATGTATCTAGCCTGGATGAACTGGCTAAATTTTAGATGTTGAAATTAGGGCCCATCCCAAGCCATAAATAGGTCAGCAGCAGACTTCTTTTTTCCTTCAAACCTTGCAACATGAAAAGCATTATGATGTCATTTTGATAAAAAAGGCAAATAGTGCTAGGTTTGTGGCAGGCATGTGAATTAATATGGTGTTAAAAAAGATACTTCTGGGAACAAAGAAATACGTTTACATCAGTTTGTTGTATATACCTTGCAGTAGGTACAGCTTTATGAAATCTAGAAAACAATAACTAGACCAAATGGTCTGTGTCTCAGATAAAAATGTTTCAGACAATAAAATCTATATAAAGAACCCCCCGCCAGAATCTATATATAAATGTACAGGATATGACTTTCCTTTGTATTTATATTTGAAAAAAGAACAATGATAGTTTCTGAAAAATAGCTCAGGATTGTTTAATGTAGGAGCCTGTCATGGTATCCTGGTTTCAGCTGCAGTAGAATTTTTGTCGTAGCTGTGCTTTGGCTGTGAATAATGTTGGTAACACAATGGTGTTTCAGTTGCTGTTAAGTAATGTTTACTCTGACCAAGGGCTTTTCAGCCTGTCATGCTCTTCCAGTGATAAGAGGCACAAGAAGCCATGAGGGAGCAGACACAGACACCTGACCCGAGCTAATCAAAGGCGCATTCCATACCACAGCACGTCATGTCCAGTATATGAACTGGAGGGAGTTACCCAGAAGGGACTGATCGTTGCCCAGGAGTAGGATTGGTCAGTGGGTGTTGAGCGGTTTCACTGTGCATCACTTGTCTGCCTTTATCCTATTGTTATCAGTTATTGTTGTTATTACTATTATAATACTTTATTACAGTTGTTAAAATGTTCTTACCTCAACCTGTAGGTTTTCATCTTATTCTCCTTCCCATCTCGCTGGGGGGTATGGGTGTAATGAGTCAGTGGCTGCATGATAATTCATTGCTGACTGGGCTTAAATCATGGCACATGGAAAGAATATACTAAATTAAATGATTTAAGTCTGTAGATTTTTTTCACTTTCACTTTTCCAGAAACTGGAGCACTGACTTCTGAAACCTTAATATTTCTTTAACACAGTTTTTTCACGTATCACAAATCTTCCTATACTAATTTTTTTTTCTCCTCTTGTCCCACTTTTCCCACTGTATTCACCACTCTCCAGTTTCTCTTGCCCTGCTGGTATACCACTTATGCAACATAAAAATGAAAGACAGTAAAAGTTGAAATAACCTTTTCTTTTTTCTTTATTTTTTTTTTTCTCTCTTCAGAATTCAGTATTGGTTCAGCTTCATACGCAAGCTCTAGAAAACTGGTTTCTGTGCTCAGTATTGCTAGCCATATTCTCTTTTACTAGCTTTCTCTACAGTGGTGGGAGTAATAAGGAGAAAACCCAAACCCAAGCAGTGTTTATGACTCTAACCAGCAGCCTGAACATAGTAAGGGCAATTTTAATCTTCTTACAAAAATAAATGAAATACTCTATGGAGGATGATAGTTTTGGAAACTGCAGGTAGATAAATAAAGAAATTATTATACTTACTGTAATAAATCCTCAGCTAGATGAAAATATGATTGGCCTCCAAAGTTGTCACATAACAACTTTCGTCAGCTTCTTATTCAGCATTCCTGAGTAAAAAACGTCATACAGAGAAAATTCATCTGTCCTCTGTATTGTCAGACAACATTTATTAACAGAAATTAATTATTAATTAATTATTAACTGCTAAGACAGTTACTTTCTGTACTATGATATGGCATAGATTTGCTATAATTTATAAGCACGGATGTGTTGATATTTCTTTCCTACTTTTTTTACAAGTTTTGGGAGCACTGAACATATGAAGTGATTGAAATGAATGACAGTGAATGCAACTCAGTTTTTCATTTCAGCATTTCTGCATAAAATAATACAGATGATGTGCTACTGTGTAGCACCACATCTGATAATTTATGACTTTTTTTAACATGTAAACTTCCTGCTAGTACACTTATTGATGCAGGGTCCAGGTCTTAATTGCAGCATAGCACTGTTTTTCTGCCAAAGTCAATTTGCTAGTGTTGAAATTGTAGGTAGGTGCATTTTGGGTCATATTTTATTGTGAAGCAGGTTGTACTTACGATATCCAATGAGCAGTTGAATAGAAAAGTTCACTTAAATTTGCCAAGAATGAACATTAAGTATTTTTCATTGTCACTTTCTTCCATGAACTCTTCTTTCACAATACTTTAATACACATTCTTCAAAGACCAACACTGGGAATATTTGAATGTACAAATCCCCCCTAAATGACTGTAATTTTGGGACTCTGAAATGAGTTCTGCATTCTTTAGTGTTTCCAACTCCTTTAATCTTAAAACCAAGGCTCATCTGTGACCAGGTCAGCGCAAATCAGGCATGAATGGTTCGAACAGCATGATTTTCTTTACCATAGTTTACCTGAGCAGCTTGCAAGATTTTATAAGATTTTCATCAAAAAAAAAAAAAAAAATCACAGAAAAGAATTGTCTTGGAATGGCTTTATCTGCCATTATCTTCTTTATTGCACACATGTGGTTCATGCTAGTTTTTTTGTCTTGCTTTTTTTTCTTAGCTCAATTTTCCTATAAAGAGCTGACCTGAGAGTCTTTACTGTTGTAGTTTGCTGCTTCAGGTAGTCTGCCAGTGTCCATATTTAGCATCCTGCAGGGTGCAAAACAAGATATAGGTGGTTTTGAATCCCTTTTAATTACCTAAGCTCTGTAACAGCATTCATTACTTTGCAGAGAGTATCTAGAGCTGACGCTGTTACTTTTATTTTAATTGTTCCTTGATCTGTCTTGAGGTACCATCTGTCTTAGGTGCTTGTAACTTCCATTATTTTAGTAATTTTTTTCTTATAACATGCCCAGTAAGATAAGAGTGTATGTTTGTGCATGCATGTGTGCATGTGTGCTTATGCGTATTGACTTTCT
The DNA here is from genome assembly GCA_017639245.1 of Myiopsitta monachus. Lineage (NCBI taxonomy): Eukaryota > Metazoa > Chordata > Aves > Psittaciformes > Psittacidae > Myiopsitta > Myiopsitta monachus. The sequence goes on from CM029918.1 coordinate 8,363,310, forward strand.
TGTGTTCCCAACTCTTGCAAAGATTATGCACATCTTTTAGCAGCATTGCTTGAGCTGAGGTTTAAGCTTCTGAGCCAGACACCTCAAGACAGTTGTGATCACTTTCTGGAGATTAGATAACCTTTCTCTGGCACCATTTATATCCGTGAAAAGCTCAGTGGCTCTTCTAACATAGATGCAGGTGCACAGATGTGAATAACTGCATGTTCAGGCAAGCTAACATAATTGACATGTCCTGATCCTCTTTGAAATATATGAATAACTGCAGGTTCAGAGCTTCATATACCAAGAGGTGCTTTTGATAGTCTGTGCTAAAAGGTGATATCTATGCATCCATGAAACATGGCTCTCCTTCCAGATCTCCTTAGATCATCAGTTTAAGACTATATTAATAAAACAGTGTATATACTATATCATATATAATATATACAATATATTATATTGCTTAGTTGTTGTTGCCTACTCACTGATTTCCTAATACTAGAAAGAAATGCATTGGAAATTGAACAGTGCTCTTAATTTTCATTTTCAGTACCAGCGATATTCTTGTTAGGACTATCACTTATTTTGTGAGGTCTTCTGAAATGTCCCCTGAAACACAGGGCCTGATTTACTCACCAAATTAGTCAGTCCTAGCATATCTATATCTGTACATGTATATACAGAAAAATCTATAAATACATGAACTTAAATGGTTAAATTTGATTTAAAAACTGATTAAAATAATGGTGAAATCTAAGAACTTACCTGTAACAACAATCAAAATAATAGGGTATAAAAAAATGTTGAATGACTTCTCAGGCCATAGTTCTTGCAGCCATCTGCAATGAAACAAGGCCAAAATTTAAAATAGAAATTAATGATTCTTTTTTCTCATTCTAGACTAAGAATTAACTAGTGATGGGGATTTCAGAAAGTACTGGGAATTGTCCTTTGTGTGTTACTGCCCTTGAAGCTGACTTTTCTCAAGAAGCTAAAAAACAGAGATAATAATTGCTGTTAGTCCCTTTGGGAAATCCCAGTCTGAATTACTCTGACTTCCATTCATTCCACAGAACATTAAAAGTCTTCTGCATCCAACAGTTGGATGACTGGTCTCAATTCCTTGGTCAACATCTTTTTTTTTTTTTTTTTCTGTACTTGTTTGCATTTTACTGCATTTGTTTTTCTTAATTAATTCAATTAATTCATTTTGCATGAAAGCATAATTCAACAAAGTTGGTAAATTATGATTTAAAAGTCTTTAATTGTTCAGAGTAACTTCAACAGAAAAGGAAAAACAATGTAATGAGAAAAATAATATATTCTTTGTAAGGGGATAATTTAATTTTCTTCTCTGGGGATGACTGGTTGCAATTCCTCTTCATGCATAAAGAAAACTCACTAACTATTATTAATGCTTCTTATGAATGATATCCTGAAATTTAATATTGCAATATGCAATCCCTACAGCTGTGGATGCACGTCAGCTAATATTTTAAGATAATGCCTATTAAGATCAATGTCAATTAACCACAATTCATTGCTTGAATATCGATTGAGCATATTTAATTTACCATTAGCATTAGCAGAATGATGTATGAGTCAATTAAGATAAAGTTGACAGAGAATCTTAATTAGATATTAAATTCTCTAGCCAGATTTAAGAAAAACCTAACCACTGGGTTCAGTGTTTTCTCTTTGTCTAAAATATCTGATTTTATTTCAAAGAAAACTATTTGCTTACACATCAGTATAAACTGCCTTTTTCAACTGCCTTTTGATTTTCTGTTGGTTTTTGTGTTGGTTTTTTTTTTTTTTTTTTTTTTTCATTTACTGCCTGGAATTCCTTATTTCCGTCAAAGGTTTTTTAAACCTTCCATACAAGTTTTCTGAAGCAGAATAAACCCATTGCGATGAGCTATTGCCTAACTGCAGAAAAGTCTTTTCCGCAGCAGTTAGGAAATCATTCCCAAGATAGACAGTCACTGACTGCTTCAAGAGAAAGAAGACTTTGACTGAAACATCCCCCAGTATTTGTGCAGAGGCAGTTAGTTTGCAAAATGAGCTGAAAGCCTTTCTATACATTATTTTTCTAACTGATTTTCTATTTCATTTAGTCTGTAGTCTTAGTTTTGAACTCTTATTACCCCTTGCCACCTTTGCTTAAATAGCCATGCCTGTTTACTCTTCATGTCCTTGTCCTGACACTTTTGCCACTGATTGAAGTAATGCTCTCATTCCATGTGGGGCGGTAAAGGACATCAATATTTAAATGGGAATGAAAAAGAAAAAGAAAAAAAAAAAGCAAACTAAGAAAAGAGAAATCAGAAACTGAATTCTGAATACAATGTTTCCTGTTAGATGAGAAACAGAAAAGGAAAACATATCCTCCTTCAAATGGATTAAAGTACATAACTTTCTTGCCTTGATTTTCTGCAATATAACAAAAGCCTCAAAAATGAAACAAAATATTTCAACAGTGTTTAATCAATATGAAATATAACTTATCTACAGCATTTGCTTCTAAGACCTTTAATATTTAGACGTTTCATTGCAAAATGGAACAAAATAACTGTCATCTCATGAAATTGAAGTTCTGTACTGCTGCATCTAGGAATACTCATAGCTGAAAAGAAATTAAAGTCTCATTCCAAATGGGCAACAACACTGCATTTGAATCTGTCTGGTTTATATGAGTTTACTAACAAGTGCCAGTTAATAAAAAGTTGATCACATCAATCAGTGAGAAAGGCATTGTGTATACATGAAATGGGTAAACTATTTTATTTTATTCAGCTAACCACTGCTGGAATCTGCAGATTTACAGAATCATGAATTTAGATTCAGATTCGAAGTAGCTAGGTTAACTGCATTTCATGTAACAGTTTTTCTCAGGGGTAACTTCTTTATATGCTTTATTTTTAAATACTCTGTTCCCTGAATAGAAGGTTTTTGAATAGTAAATCATAAAGGAAGAAAATTGAAGGTCACTTATGACACATAATTTTTTTCTAAATATTTTTTCTAGAGTTTTTAATGAGATGCTGGTTTCACTTTAAAAGTTTTTGCACTTCTGAAATGAATAAGAAAACTCTTACTTTGCTTCTAGGTGAGATGGACTGCAAGTACAAATTTCACAATATTGTTAGTGGTTTCCTTGTACTAAAGATAATCCTATTGTAAAGATTTGACAGGGGAAAGTCATGGTACACTTGCCTCGTTTCCTGTGCTTTTCCCTTAGCATACATACACTAATTGACACTGTCAGACATAGGATACTAAACTGGGTGAAACTTTGATTTAATGCGGTGTGGCAGGCCTTTCATTCTTGTGAAAGTAAGTTGTTTCATGAAATATCAAGAGTAAGAAAAAGTGAGGCACTGAACATACAAAAAGGATAAGAAAAGGGCTGAAATTTCTGATAAGATTGCAAATTTAGGCAATGAAAATTAAAGATTATAACCATTTCAACCATCTTCAATCCAGAAGATGCTGACAGGAGGGTTTTGGTGCCAAATATTGTTTTAGAAATGTGCTAGAAACTGATTTTGTGATCTTTTTGAGTTCTCCGTAGCACACAACTTTAAAAACAATCCATGGACCACTCTAAGCACATGTTGAAACCCTCTAAAAACCTTGAAATTCTTTATGATATTTTGGGCATGCTTTAATAACTGTATATGTGAATCAACAAACTGTTTTAAGCTTTCCCTTCCTTCTTCATGTGTCTTCTATTCCTACATTTCTATTCTTCATTAAGAACTTATTTTTTCCCCTAAAAATTTCTACGAAGCAGTGAATCTTAATCAGCCTGTTCCTAGTTCTCAAACCTTCAGTTTACAAATTTATGCATTTGCTTATTGAGCAGCAATAATGGCTGAAGAATGCATGTTTGTTCATCATTCTTTGTAGGAAAAAGTGTTGAGAGACTGAATTTTAATAGATCATTTCTCTATGTAGGTAGAATAATACGCATACGCATTTCTGTAGGGTTGGTTAAATTTCTCTTGATTAAAAGAAATCTATCAGATTATTTGTCCTGGGCTCAGCAGTAGCAGTCGTTTTTCTCCTTCTTAGTAGCTGGTGCAGCCCTGTGTTTTTGACTTTCGTCCTGGGAACAGCACTGATAACACTGATATTTTCAGTTACTGCTTAGTAATATTTTGGTCTGACCAAGGACTTTCTGAGTTTCGTGCTCTGCCAGGGAGGAGGGGAAGCCAGGAGGAAGCAGAGACAGGACACCTGACCCAAACTGACCAAAGAGGTTATTCCATACCACAGCACATCATGCCCACTATATAAACTGGGGCAGTTACCCAGAAGGGTTAGATCACTGCTTAGGTCGGGCTGGGTATCGTTCGGTGTGTGGTAAGCGGTTGTATTTTCCTCTCTTGTTATTTCCCATATCATTATTATTATTGGTAGTAGCAGTAGTGGTTTGTGCTATACCTTAGTTCCTGGACTGTTCTTATCTCAGCCCTTGGGAGTTACATTCTTTTGATCCTCCTCCCCATCCCTCCGGGAGGAGGGGAAGTAAGGGGGGGGGGAGTAAGCTAATGGCTGAGTGCTTCCTGGGTTGCCGGCTGGGCTTAAACCACAACAATTCTCATTCAGCAATGTCCAAAGCCAGCTGGATGGCTTTCACCTCAGCAAACTGACTCGATTCACCCTCTCCTTCAACAGTTTCTGCAACTTGTTGTCAAGGACTCCTTACAGCTGTCTTCCATCTCCGATGCTTTTCCACAATATGGCAGGACCCATCAGTAAACAAGGCATATTGCTTTTCACTTTCTGTCAGTTTATTGTATGGTGGGTCTTCAGCACGCCTCACCTCCTCCTCTGGTGACGTTCCATAATCTTTGTCCTTTGGTCAGTCCATGATACCTTCTAGAATTCCTGGATGACTGGGATTTCCTATTTGAGCTCATTGCGTAATTACTGCAGCCCACTTACTCCATTGGTTGCATGATGCGTAGAGGAGACTCTGCCTTTGAACATCCAGCCCAGGTAACTGGGGTTCCAGGAGGAGCTGTGCTTCAGTGCCAATCACTTCTGAAGCAGCTTGAACCCCTTCATAGGCTGCCAGTATCTCTTTTTCACTTGGGGTATAGCTGGCCCCAGATCCTCTCAATCCCCAACTCCAATAGCCGAGGGATCGACCTCGAGTCTCCCCTGGAGTAATGTGAATAATGCTTCACTCTTTTCATATTAGAGCAAAATACTAAAAAATCTTGTTTTACATTTGGTACACTGTACACAGACAGAAAATTATAAAGAAAAAAATTAAAACAAAATTGAAACAAAATAAGCCAAAGATTGTAAAGACACAAGAATGTGAAGCTGAATTACTTTGCATTAATTCCTGAGTTTTCTCATTCCTATTCCCTACTGCAGAGCAGTTGTACACTTCAAAAATCAGTTTATTGAAAAGGTAACATGACTACATAATGTATGTCTTTCATGTACATTGCCTCTTCACAAGTTCATTGTTTTCTTAAGTTGATCTTAAATAGAAATAACATGAAGAAGTAAAAAAAAAAATAAAGCTGAAATTAAATATAAGCTTATAATTAATGTTTTGATCTCTTTCTAAAATAGTTTTCATTTTGAGGTACTTGAGTTAAAGCTTCTTATCTTTCAGTTTCTTCATTTAGAAATTTGTACAAAACAGGTGGTCATGACTTCAAGTATTCAAACCATAGATCTCTGAGTATCAGTATTTTTTTTTTTAGGAGAGTTTATCACTTGTCATATACTATTATTAAACAGCATTTATTTAATTTTGTATTCCTCCTCCATATTGCAGAGATTTTAACTGTTGTCTGTGATTCTTGCATATAAACATATATTCTGATTTAAATGCCTAAGTTCACAGAGTTGACCAGTTACATTCTATAGCTTCCATACTGGAACGGCTCATGAAATGTGACATGTAATGGAGGTGTTTATCCAATTAGCTGCTTTTCCTTATTTGCACTAACATTTGTAACTTGCCAGTTCATGCTCTCTGTAGTTGATGTGCTTTGTGAAGTTGGATTCTTAAAGTCTGGGTGGGAGCTGGAGGCAGGGAGGCAAAGACAAAGTAAATGCATCAATCAGAAAGCAATAATAAAATAATCCAGTAACCTCTGTGTCTCAAATAAACTGACTGCAGCATGGGTCCCATCTTTTATCTCCAGTTAGATAAAATGCAGAACTCATATTACTTTCAAAGAGGAGTAGATTACTTGGATCTCAGTTTGAATTCAGAGAAATATTTTTTTTTTTGAAAAACAAAACAAAACAAAACAAAAAAAACCCACAAACACAGAAATGTAGCTCTAGATGTCTAGAAAAGAGGGAAAGGAGATTTTTCCCCAAATTTTTGATCTATCTGCTCAGTATATTTTCTAAAACAGCTCATAAGGTTACAGGAAAGTATAGTATTATGTTAATGTAGCTATCACTTGCAATTTATTGTCTGTATTTTTAATTCATCTTTAATAACTCAAAATACAATAAATCCTGGAAATATACATCCCTATTATTTTTATAAGCCAGTCAAAAGAAGGGCAGAGTTCTTTGACTATCAATGCTCAGAGAATTCAAATAATAAATTGCAAGTTTCAAGCACAGCTCAACCTCAGATTTCATTTGATCTAAAGATGAAATGGCAAGTAGGTGATCATGTCTTTTATTCCAGTACTTTCAAACAGACTGTTGGCAGAAAAAGTTCAGTGTGCTTAATCAGGAGAAATAGTTGTCAGATTTAAAGGCAAACCTAATTTCTCGTAAAGTAATTCCAAGCAATATCTATCTTTATCTAGCCCTACTTTTAAAAATGGTAGCTTTAAAAATTAGCTTGCTTACTTCTACAATGGGAAAATATAGCCTCCAATTGTTGAGCTTTTCAAGAAAGAAAAATGAAACTATGTGACTACAAATGTTGGGAATACATGAATCTTATGAATCTGATCTGAATTGTCTGGGAAAAGACTGTTTACTGGTTTTTAAGCTTTTGTTTCACCATTTAGAATGTAAGCAAATAGCACAGTACAAAAGATTTTAGTGCTATTTCACCCTTTCTACCAGCTGTTTAATTGTTTCTTCTTTAAATGCCTGAATTCTTGATTGACAAATTACTTCCTTCCTGGTATCAATCTGTTGGATTCCTTAAGCACAATTTCTTTAACATTTATGGCGACACTCCATCTTGAGTACTGTTTTCAGCTGAGGTCCCAACACAGGAAGAACATGGACCTATTTGAGTGAATCCAGAGGAGGGCCATGAAGCTGATTGGATGGTTGGAGCACCTCTCCTAAGAAGACAGGCTAAGAGATTTCAGGTTGCTCAGCTTGGAGAAGAGAAGGCTCAGGGGAAACCTTAGAGCAGCCTTCCAATACCCAGAGAGGGCATACAAGAAAGCTGGTGAGGGATTTTCTGTTGCGTTAAAAGTGGAAAAATCAGCGGCAGCTATCAGTCCAGCCGTGTTCGCTATTTTGAACTTCACTGCACTGGATTCACTGATAGTGCACCACACTCTCGGTTGAGTCGTGCTCATGAACTGTCATGGCCACACCGAGGGATGGGGTCGCGTTCAGTGAGAAAATTACACTCGGTTACCGGAAAGAGTGCAGTTTATTGTGGTTTGTGACCAGTTATTGATGCAACAGGTACAGGTTCTTTATGGATTGCCGGTGATAAATACTGTCTGCAAAAGCACATGCAAACAATAGTTACATGAATACAAGCGCTTGATAAAGTTAACACAGCATAGCTCTAAAACATACAGGTGGTAGTAAAAGGAACTCCATAGAGATTCTAAGTTTTCTCAGGGAAACACTGAACACAGTGCGAGTCTTACCCACAGGCATCCCTATGGGGCGGGGGAAGAGAGGTCCAGCCCGTCGACAGGTCCCAGTAGTCTGTTGATGTTATCTTCCTTGACTCGTCCACGATGGTATCTTCCCCAATATCCCCCTCTCTCTTGGGTCATTTTATATTATTTTCACCTTCAAGGTGGAGCTTGAGTGACTCTAGTTATACATACCTTTATTACTATTGGTGTAAATTTCTCTCGCTTCGATTTAAAGGTATCTGACACTGAAAATTCAGAGCGCATGCTCAGAGAGGGGTGGTCTCATTTTGGAGGGGGGTTGCATTGGAGATGGATGTGTATTTTAGCATGTAAATGCATTATAATGACATTATAATGAAGCAAAGTTCACACTGAGGACCGCGTTCTGTCAAAAGATGACAGGCTGCTGGGTCAGGGTAGCAAGTATGCAGCTTATCAATTTCTTGCACCACCTAGTTCCCATCTTTTTGCTGAAGTTAGGACAAACCATAACTGCGAGATCTCCACCTCGCTCTACCCTCCGTCTGTGTTACGGGAACTGCTGTGAAGTGCACATTCCTGGCATACCAGGTGTGGCTGCATCTCGCCTCAAGAGGCCCTGAAAGTCTGTTTTCCCCTTATGTGTGGACAATGCTGCATTTCAAATATAAGTTTAATTCCACATGTCCTAATTATTCCACAACTTTCTACAAGGGCATGTAGTGACAGGACAAGGGGGAATGGCTTTAAGCTAAACAGAGATTTAGATTAGATATTAGGAAGAAGTTCTTTACTGTGAGGATGGTGAGACACTGGAACAGGTAGCCCAGAAAAGCTGTGAATGCCCCATCCCTGGAAATGTTCAAAGCCAGGTTGGATGGGGCTTTCAACAAGCTGGTCTAGTGGAAGGTCTAGTGGCCTATGGCAGGGGACTTGGAGCTAGATGGCCTTTAAGGTCCCTTCCAACCCAAACTATTCTACAATTTTATGATGATTGACAGGTGGATAATGAAGACTGCCCAGTCAAGGCAAAGAAACCTCAGAGAGCTATTAGGAAAGTGTATGAAGGTCTTAAGCAATTTCCACTTTCTAATATACAGGAAAATGGAAAGGGTATTGCAAGAGTTGTTTTCCAATTTATGGATTTAGTGATAAACTTGAAAGATATGCCTCACCTGTTTGCATCACTTCCAGGAAATCTCAGAATATCTCACTATCTCAATAAAATGGCTACTGACTTTAAATTCAACAACAAAGACAATAATGGGAAATAATCACAGAAGAAACCCTAAAAGAATATGACAGCTGTTTTAAGATGTAGGCACCAAAGCCTTTTATTCTGCCTTAGGACTGATGAAGTTGTCACTGATGATGCTGTGTTGGAAGAAGCTGCATGTCAGAAAAGCTCGAATTTGGTGCCTGTGGCTCTGAAGTTGAACCTGCATGACTTGGACCATGAACAGACTCAGAAGTGGGGCCACCATGCTCCAAAGCACTGACACAAGTTCTGATACTGGTGCTGGCTTGTTAATCACCTGTGAGTTGCAGGGCTGAGGAGCCAGGGAGTGTCAATACCACTGTGCCATTCATGTGCCGCCTGCCTGCGCTGCTTGTAGAGATGAGGGGTTGTGGGAACATGAAGATATCCTTAGAACCGGTGCCTCTATATAGTTACAGCTGTGACTGATGACTATTCCTCAAGAATTCATCTTGTGACTAAAACATCAGAGGACAAAGAAATCTAAGCACCTAGCTAAATCAGAGGCCTGGGTATCATGCTCAGAAAACAATCCATGTAATATATACATCAGTTCCCAAGGACAGTCTGGCAGAGCAGGAAGAAGAAAAGACCTTCAAATGTCAGCCCCTAAGGCTGAATTTAAAATCTATTAAAGAAACCAGTACTGTTACTACAAATACCTTAGAGATCCTGATCAAGATTTTGAAAAGCACCTCAATGATTAAAATGTTTTTCTCAGTATGCAATCTCTCAAAAGCTGTGATTTTGAACATCCATATTACAGCATTCCTGGAGCCCTGCTGCTTTGTCCTGGAGCTTTGACGATTTTGATGCCAAAATGAAACTTCATTAATCTATAGGAAAGAGTGACTGTCTAAGAGATTCTCCAGCTAATTATTCACATTCTCACAACATGAAAAAAGAATACTACTGTAGCAGTACTTTTTCTTAGGTGTGTATTGTGTGTTTTATATGATTGTTATGTTTGTACTGTTGAGCGTTATGGCCTAATGTGGCTCTTAAATGTTAAACAATAGGTTTTCCTTGGCTTTATCTGGAATCAGAGCATGTTTTTGACACATAAAAAATGTTTAGAATACATCCGTATTACAATTTAATCTGTTTAAATTTATTTCTTGAGGTTAATTAGATACAGATGCATTTATAAAGAAAATGCTTATGCTAAAAACCTTCAGGACCAGGTACTCCAACAAAATAAAGGTGAAGTAAAGCTGAAAGAAAAGAAGAATTCATATTGTTTGATATGTATACAACATGAAGATATGTTCTAATTGTTTGATGAATAATGCAATAGATGGTGAGAAATAGGACCTTTAAGCAGTTTAAATGTATTTCTGGATAAAAGCATTCTTTCAGTTTAAATGAAGTATATTTTATAAATCTTTCTGTATTTATTATTCTTGAATATTGTCTTTTTATTTTTTTAATAATTTTTAAAATATTTTTTTTTGTGATGATCATGCAAAGTTTTTTGATTTATAGCTGGGGAAGAAATTTCATTTGACAGTCGTCATCTGCAAGCACTCTCAAGAACCACTTTTTTATCTTGTTTGTAGGTAGAATCAAGAAGAAGATAAATGTTTGTGAACTTATGCAGCTTTGAATAAAAAACAAATTATTTTTTTACAAGTTTCATTTTCTCTAGAAAATGAATATTTCTGAATATTGCTCAGACTACTGTAGTAAAAAAAATTTCTCTATGCTCAGCCCTTTTGATTCAAATATGTAAGTAGATTGCATTTTTAGAACCCTGATTACATCTGTGTCCACATGAATATGTAGTCATCACAAATACCATCTTACTCAAAGGATTCATTTAAATGACCCTTAAAGACTACATGATTGGACATGTGGCACTTACATTTCAATCTGTTTCAAGGAGCTGGAAATGAAAACTGGTGCTGCCAAAAACTGGCCTGCCAGTGTTGTCAAGCTGCCAGGACTTATTTCAAACAAACATGTCCAGAAAAATGGAAATTGAGCTGTTCCTACAGTATAGATGATTGTGAAAATGGAGGCATAGAAGGTCTCAACTGTTTGCATGCATTTTATTTTCTTATTTTAAACTGTATGATGTTGAGAGCCTAGAGAGGCCATAGCTTTTATCTGGTTATGTGGAAACAAAGGAATTGCAGAAAACAGACACAAGAAAAAGATTCCTGTAGGAAGTGCTGTTTAGGCCAGTATGAAAACTGGTATCTCAATTGCATGGTCGGGTTGTACCCTGATAAATTTCTGTTGTCACCTAAAGGTGCATTCATTGGTTATAGCTTCCCATGAACCTTTAACTAATTGGCTTATCTATTGTTTCAGCAAAAAACTAACCAGAAATATCTAAACAATTCTTTCTGAAGAACATCCATGGAATGATGGCCAACTAACAAATGCTTTAAAAAAGGATTTAAGCAGCCTGATGAGCCACTTGGGGAATCTTAAAAATGAAATCTTACAACTTTTTTTCTACATTTGTAAATTCTAGAGAGTTTCATGCAGAAATGAGGTGTCAGGCGGCTTTTTGGAGGTATTTTTTGTACATTGAAAATTCTAAAAGTTTAGGTTATAAAAGACTTTTTTCCATTTTCTAAGTCTTGTGCAGAGATTACTATCTCAGAGCAACAATTTTGTCTTGTTCTGTGTGGGAACACTATTTTTCACAAACTGGTCTTCTGTTTTAGTGTGCACCACAAAGCCTCTGCCTTTTCCTGTTTCCAGAGATGTTTGCATATCATTACTGGGGATGTGTTTTTAAAATAGATGCCCAAAAGAAATAGTTAAATACATCATGGATTTGAAAGAAATGTTTTTAATCATTGGTGTAAAAACAGATAACATCTAGAAGTAGTGGAGTCCTTGTCTTGTGACTAGAGAATTGTTTTTCGTCACATTATTTTCTACTGACTTCTCTCTCATGACAAATCATTTTAATGAAAAGCCTGCAGTAGATTCCTTTTCATCATGATAGCCATTTATTCTTAAAATTCATTTTGTAATTCTGTGGGAGCTAAAAAAAAGAGGAATAGCAGCAGTCAATAACCTGCAAGTGCCTGAACAAGCTTCTATAATTCAAGAATTAAAAAAAAAATAAGCATATGTATAAAATATATCTGTATAAATACATGCTTTAGTGTCTATTAAGTTAAAAAAATAAACCTTCAAAGACATAAATAGCTGACAGGCATGATGCATTTTAGAATGCACTTCCAGAATAGATGTGGAACTAATTCTTACTGAACTAATATTAATATAAATCAGAAATAAATCTGGTAGCATCTGGGAAATTGTGCCAACAGGATAGCACTGTAATTGAAATCAGAATATGACAAATTCACGAAGTGCAGCTATCCCAACAGCATTTCCAAAGGCTATAAAAGCCAGAATTAAACTTGTAAAACCAAAATAATGCAGATATGAGTCCAAAATCTATTTTTACATCAAGTCACTGTATCTTGCTATTGATACGCACTTTGTTGTGCATACTATTGAAAGACTTGGGTAACACAGCAGAAAGACATAAATTTTAAGGAGAAATCTAGATCATGATGTTTTCTTTGTAAATATAAAGTCATTTAATCTTCTGATTGAGTTACAATTGAGAGAAAAAATCTCTCCTAAGTTCAACTACTTGAAATTTATGTTCCATTCAAGACATGGATGAAGTCAAATCCATAGCTGCAGAGCTGAATTTTACATTTAATACTACCTTTAGTAATTCCAATTCCTCAGTAATGTTGTACAACAGATGACAAATTCAGGCAATATCATCCATAGGTTAAGTGTATAGTTCTATCAGTTTCTCTATGTATCATAGAATCATAGAATCATAGAATAGTTAGGGTTGAAAAGGACCTTAAGATCACTCAGTTCCAAACAACCTGCCATGGGCAGGGACACCTCACATTAGACCATGCCACCAAAGGCTCTGTCCAACCCAGCCTTGAACACCGCCACAGATGGAGCATTCACAACTTCCCTGGGCAGCCCATTCCACTGCCTCACCACCCTCACAGTAAAGAATTTCTTCCACATAGCCAATCTAAACTTCCCCTCTTTAAGTTTGAACCCATTAACCCTTGTCCTCTCACTACGGTCCCTCACGAAGAGTCCCTCCCCAGCATCCCTACAGGCCCCCATTAGATACTGGAAGGCTGCTATGAGGTCTCCATGCAGCCTTCTCTTCTCCAGGATGAGCAGACACAACTTTCTCAACCTGTCTTCATATGGGAGGTACTCCAGTCCCCTAATCATCCTCGTGGCCCTCCTTTGGACTCGTTCCAACACTTCCATGTCCTTTTTATGTTGAGGACACCACAACTGCACACAATACTCCAAGTGAGGTCTCATAAGAGCAGAGTAGGGAGGCAGGATCACCTCCCTCGACCTGCTGGTCACGCTTCTGTTGATGCAGCCCAGGATACGGTTGGCTTTCTGGGCTGCGAGCGCACACTGTCAGCTCATGTTCATTTTTTCATTGACCAACATCCCAAGTCCTTCTCCTCAGGGCTACTCTCAATCTCTTCTCTGCCCAACCTGTATGTGTGCCTGAGTTTGCTCTGACCCAGGTGTAGGACCTTGCACCTTGTCATGGTTAAACTTCATTAGGTTGGCATCTGTCCACTTCACAAGCGTGTCAAGGTCCTTCTGGACGGCATCCCTTCCCTCCAGTGTATCAACTGAACCACATAGCTTGGTGTCATCGGCAAACTTGCCGAGGATGCACTCAATCCCACTGTCCCTCTCACCAACAAAGGTGTTGAATTAGACCGGTCCCAATACCGATCTGTGAGGGACACCACTCCTTACTGGTCTCCAGCTGGACACTGAGCCATTGAGCACAACTCTTTGCATGTGACCATCCAGCCAGTTCTTTATCCACCGAGTGGTCCACCTATCAAATCAATGTCTCTCTGATTTAGAGACAAGGAACTGGAAAAAGGGAAACATAACCCCCGTTTTTAAGAAGGGGAAAATGGATGAGACAGGGAACTACAGACCAGTCAGTTTCACCTCTGTGCCTGGCAAAATCTTGGAGCGGATTCTCCTGGAAGGCATGCTGAGGCACATGAAAAAGAAGAAGGTGCTTCGTGACAGCCACCATGGCTTCACTAAGGGGAAATCCTGCCTGACCAATCTGGTGGCCTTCTATGATGGGGCTACGGAACTGATGGGCAGGGGTAGAGCTGTTGATGTCATCTACCTGGACTTATGCAAAGCGTTTGACATTGTCTCACATGACTATCCTACATCTTGTCTAGTGAATTCAGTAAACTCTAGTAAGCTCGGTTATGATTGCATTTTGCAAAAATGAGAACAGAATTTAAAATTTTAGGGTTATCCACTTAGCCTATTCATGGCTTTATATTCAAGTTCCTATAATTATATGCATATATAACTGCATTTGGAATCAAATAGTTTACAAATGGACTTATGCACATGTTTATACATAAATCAAATAAGTGTATAATTTTAAAAGTGTTTGCAAGTTAAAATTACAATATGCTATCATGTGTTTGAGCATGTCCTAAATGTCTCTTACATACGTGTAGTTATTTCAGCTTGCATTTAGGAACATTTATTAATATAATTATTCTAACAGATAATACTAATTTAAAAGAATTAAAAAAAAATAAAAGCAGCTGTATTTCATCAAGCTGGTTTCCGCTATACAGTTTCTTAAACTGAGTTGCAACAATGATTTCATTGTAGTGTTAAAAACATCGGAAGTATGTAGTATCTTTATTAGCTCCTCACATTTAACAATACAGCTTTTTTGAAGTAATTGAATCACTGATTTCAGTGTAACTGCCTTAATTTACACCAGCTGAAGATTTCAAGTAAATGCTATGCTTCACCACTGGATAAACAAAGCATAGGAAGGAATGTTCGGCTAAAATAATTTAGAGAATTGACCTGCTGTTTTTTAGCAATGAACTGTATGATATAATCATGAAAATTTTTGTCTGTTGTTCTGCTCAGAAAAAGATTTCTTCTTCCTCTGGGGCAATACAGATATTTCATGCTTTTTCAATATAAGGCAAATATGACAAAGTAAGTTAATAAGATACACTTTTCAGAGCTTCTGCCATAATAATCCAGCTGCCTCTTGTTTAATTGTGCTAGCTGGGAAACTCAGTTATATCACTGATTAGTGCAGAGGAAGACAGGTCACTCAGGAGTAAGAGGCTAAGGTTACTGTCCAGTCTTGCAGGGGTAGGGTTAGAAAAGATTGACCTGGGGTTGAATCTGGCAAGGTGTCCTGGGTTCAGCAGTAGCAGTCATTTTTCTCCTTCTTAGTAGCTGGTGCAGCCCTGTGTTTTTGACTTTCGTCCTGGGAACAGCACTGATAACACTGATATTTTCAGTTACTGCTTAGTAATATTTTGGTCTGACCAAGGACTTTCTGAGTTTCGTGCTCTGCCAGGGAGGAGAGGAAGTCAGGAGGAAGCAGAGACAGAACACCTGACCCAAACTGACTAAAGAGGTATTCCATACCACAGCACGGCATGCCCACAATATAAACTGGGGGCAGCTACCTGGAAGGGCTAGATCACTGCTCGGGTTGGGCTGGGTACCGGTTGGTGGTTGGTGAGTGGTAGTATTCTCTTGTTATTTCCCTTATCATCATTATTATTATTGGTGGTAGCAGTAGTGGTTTGTGTTATACCTTAGTTCCTGGACTATTCTTATCTCAACCCATGGGAGTTACATTCTTTCGATTCTCCTCCCTGTCCCTTGGGGAGTGGGGGAGGAAGGGAAGGAATGAGAGAACGGCTGCATGGTTTCTGGGTTGCTGGCTGGACTTAAACCACGACAGTTCTTTTTTGTGCCCAATGTGGGGCATGAAGGTTGAGATAACGACAGGTCTGACCAGAGAGTGTCTAATCGTATTTGTGGTAAGCATTCATTGTTCTGGATTAATAGTAACACATCACAATGCTGATTTATTGGCTCTCAAAGTTGTTGCTCTCGATCTTATAGTTTCTGCGTGTTGTACCTTACTTACAGCTGGTATTTGCTGTCTCAGTCTTTATTGGCTGGGGGACTTGGGATAAAGTCCTTGTTTCATTGTACTTTATGATAATGATTTGTAATGCAATAGAATCATTGATCATGAAACTGATCTGGCTTGCATTCCCAGTGTGGTCACCACCTCTATGCTTTGGGAGGTATATAATAGAAGTGTATAGCAATTGCACATCTTTTTTCTCCTCCCCGGGTGGTCAGCCTACAAGAAAGACATTCCCACACACCCTAGTGACAAGGACAGAAGCATCATTCGAGATCCTCAGGACAGTGAGAATAGCGTGCAGCAAGCTCACTGCCCTGGACTTCAAGAGAGCAGACTTTGGCCTCTTCAGGAACATGCTCAGTAAGATTCCATGGGATATAGCCCTAGAGGGCAGGGGGTCCAAGGCTGTTGGTTAATATTCAAGGATCACTTGCTGCAAGCTCAGAAGTGTTGCATGCCAACTAGAAGGAAGTGTTGCAGGAGGGCCAGGAGACCTCCTTGGATGGATAAGGAGCTGCTGAGGAAACTTCGAGGGAAAAAAGAGGCTTCTAAAAGGTGAAAGCAAGGACAGGCAGCCTGGGAAGAATACAGGGATGTTGTCCGGGAAGCTAGGGATCAGGATAGGAAAGCTAAGGCCCACTTAGAATTCAACTTGGCTAGGGAAGTTAAGGATAGCAGGAAGGGATTGTATATGTATGTATCAAACAAAAGACAGACAAGGGACTATCTGGGCGCTCTCCAGAAGCTATTGGGAGAACTGGCTACCCTGGATTTGGAGAAGGTTGAGGTTCTTAATGACTTCTTTGCCTCGGTCTTCACCGACAAATGCTCTGACCACACCACCCAAGTCTTGGAAGGCAGACACAGGAACTGTGAGAATGAGGACCTTACACCCACTGCAGGAGAGGATCTGGTCTGAGACCATCTTAGGAACCTGAATGTATACAAGTCCATGGGACCTGATGAAATCCATCAGCAGGTCCTGAAGGAGCTGGCAAAAGAAGTTGCTAAACCACTGTCCATCATATTTGAAAAATCATGGCAGCCAGGTGAAGTTCCCGACACCTGGAAAAAGGGAAATATAACCCCCATTTTCAAGAAGGGGAAAATGGATGACACAGGGAACTACAGACCAGTCAGTCTCACCTCTGTGCCTGGCAAAATCTTGGAGCAGATTCTCCTGGAAGGCATGCTGAGGCACATGAAAAACAAGAAGGTGCTTTGTGACAGCCACCATGGCTTCACTAAGGGGAAATCCTGCCTGACCAATCTGGTGGCCTTCTATGGTGGGGCTACAGAGCTGATGTTCAGGAGTAGAGCAGTTGATGTCATCTACCTGGACTTGTGTGAAGTGGTTGACACTGTCCCACATGACATCCTTGTCTCTGTGTTGGAGAGACATTGATTTGATAGGTGGACCACTTGGTGGATAAAGAACTGGCTGGATGGTCACATGCAAAGAGTTGTGCTCAATGGCTCAGTGTCCAGCTGGAGACCAGTAAGGAGTGGTGTCCTTCACAGATCGGTGTTGGGACTGGTCTTATTCAACAGCTTTGTTGGTGAGAGGGACAGTGGGATTGAGTGCATCCTCGGCAAGTTTGCCGATGACACCAAGCTGTGTGGTTCAGTTGATACATTGGAGGGAAGGGATGCCATCCAGAAGGACCTTGACTTGCTTGTGAGGTGGGCAGATGCCAACCTGATGAAGTTTAACCATGACAAGGTGCAAGGTCCTACACCTGGGTCAGAGCAATCTCAGGCACAGCTACAGGTTAGGCAGAAAAATGAACACGAGCTGGCAGTGTGCGCTCGCAGCCCAGAAAGCCAACAGTATCCTGGGCTGCATCAACAGAAGCGTGACCAGCAGGTGGAGGGAGGTGATCCTGCCCCTCTACTCTGCTCTTATGAGACCTCACTTGCAGTATTGTGTGCAGTTGTGGTGTCCTCAACATAAAAAGGACATGGAAGTGTTGGAATGAGTCCAAAGGAGGGCCACGAGGATGATCAGGGTACTGGAGTACCTCTCATATGAAGACAGGTTGAGAAAGTTGTGTCTGTTCATCCTGGAGAAGAGAAGGCTGCATGGAGACCTCACAGCAGCCTTCCAGTATCTAATGGGGGCCTGTAGGGATGCTGGGGAGGGACTCTTCGTGAGGGACCGTAGTGAGAGGACAAGGGTTAATGGGTTCAAACTTAAAGAGCGGAAGTTTAGATTGGCTATGTGGAAGAAATTCTTTACTGTGAGGGTGGTGAGGTAGTGGAATGGGCTGCCCAGGGAAGTTGTGAATGCTCCATCTGTGGCGGTGTTCAAGGCTGGGTTGGACAGAGCCTTTGGTGGCATGGTCTAATGTGAGGTGTTCCTGCCCATGGCATGGGGGTTTGGAACTGAGTGATCTTAAGGTCCTTTCCAACCCTAACTATTCTATGATTCTATGATTCTATGACTATGATCATTTGTGAGTTCTGAAGTTTTTGAATGGCCTTTGGGTACTCTAGAGACCTTCCTGCTGGTTGTGATGGGGATCACAATGATGGCACACATACAAAGTGTGTTTTATCTGCGACCATGTCGTCTGATCTCAAAAGTCAAGCGTGTTTGGGTCTTGTCTAGGATTAGATAACGATGTAGGAGGACCAAGACATTTTCCCTGAGGGCGGACAGCCATGAGTGGCAGGGTGTTTGAGACAGTATGGGCGAGTATCTAGTCCACTGGACCCCTCCAGTTCTTTAAAAGCGTCTGAGATTGAAGGCAGCTGTATGGAGTTCCCAGTGGCAAGTTGCAGAAAGTACTGAAGGGAAGGGTGAATTATTTTGAACCTGGTGGGCCCATGACACCTGAGGCCATCACGAAGTGGGGGAGCAAGCGAACAGTTGCATGGTGCTGAGTTACCAGCTAGGCTTAAACCAGGACACAAGGGATGTGAAGGGCAACAAGAAAGGATTCTCTAAGGACATAAATGGACAGAAGACGATGTGAAAATGTGGATCTGCTGCTGAATGGGTGTCATGATTTAAGTCCAGTCAACCATGCAGTTTTCTCACTCACTCACTTTCTCTCTTTCTTCCCCCAGTCCCGGGGAGATGGGGAGGAGAATCAAAAGAATGTAACTTTCACAGGTTGAGATAAGAGCAGTTTAGTAACTAAGGTATAATACAAATCACTGCTGCTACCACCAGAAGGAGAAAAATGACTGCTGCTGCTGAACCCATGACAATGGGATAGGGTGACTCAGAGAAAAGCCAGAAGTCTGACATACTCACTACATTGTTTGCCTCAGTCTTTACCAGGAAAACCAGCCTTCAGGAGCCCTAAGTTTCTGAGACCAGACAGAAAGCCTGGAACAAGGCAGACTTACCCTGCTGGAGGAGGAGCAATTTAGGGATCACTTAAACAAACCAGAAATACCTAAGCCCATGGGGCCTGTCCATGACAACAGGGAGAGTTTTGTGTCTATTAGAAGAGAGCACATTGATTTAGATTTGAGGCTTGATTAGTCCATGTCATGGGTTCAGCAGTAGCAGTCGTTTTTTCTCCTTCTTGGTAGCTGGTGCAGTGCTGTGTTTTTGATTTTGGGCCTGGGAACAGTGCTGATAACACCAGTGTTTTAAGTTACTGATTGGTAGTGTTTTGGTCTGACCAAGGACTTTCTGAGCCTCATGCTCTGCCAGGGAGGAGGGGAATCCAGGAGGAAACGGAGAGAGGACACCTGACCGAAACTGACCAAAGAGGTTATTCCATACCACAACACGTCATGTCCAGGATGTAAAACTGGAGGTCAGAGACCTGGAAGGGTGGGGGGTGCACTGCGATGGTGCACTGTGTGGTCAGGTTGGTATCGGGTGGTGAGCAGTTGTATTCTCTTTCCTTGTATTTCTCTTGTATTATTACTGGTGGTAGCAGTAGTGGTTTTTTGTTATACCTTAGTTACTAAACTGTTCTTATCTCAGCCTGTGGAAGTTGTATTCTTTTGATTCTCCTCCCTATCCCCCCAGGGCCGGAAGAAGAAAGAGGGGCAGTGAGTGAGAGAGCGACTGCGTGAGTTATTGAGGGGCTTAAACCACGACAGCTACGAAACAATAAAAACGGCCCTGTTAGGCATATTGATTACAGAAAATATATGAGCTTGTTTAAAAGCTAAAAAATTTATTTTGTTTTAAACACTGAATTATACTTTTTTCTCCTCAAGTGGCTCATTTGTTTGATGAAAGCTTTTAATTTCTCTTCATAATTTTACTGCTACTAGGTCTATTTCTGCAGAAGGTTCTGTGCTGCTAGGCATAAGTACTGCAGTCAACATCAGTTTTTCAACATCAGACGTTCTTGTCTTTTCATGAATTTCTTGCTCATGAACTCATGATTTAGGTACTTTGCTAATGACCAGTGTAGGACTCAAAAAAAGTACCTAATTTTGCTTCCTTAGATTGGGTCATTTTCATAGCATTCCAATAGTTGCTTCCATACCTGATTTTTTTTTTCCATGTATTTTTTTAATATAATAAAAAACTATTTAAATTTGGAAAGTCTATAGAGAACAAAAAGGTGGTTCCCTCTTCCCTTAACATTTCTCCCAGCATTTGAATTTTTTTGTTTTCATTTTATTTTGAGACAAGTCTTGAGACTTTATATTAGTTGTCTGCACTTGAGTACTACACAATACTGTGTTTTGAGTTCTCACAACATATTTAAAAGAATACTTAAGTCTATTTTCACTTCTTTTTTCTTCTTTTTATTTTGACAGAGAGGGTTAAACTGTGCATATACGTACAATTTCTTGCCTTTTTCTTGTGGTGATTTTATTTTGAGCCCATGTATGTGTTAAAAGGAATGGTGTAATAAAAACTAAGCAATATTATCATTGCAATAATCGACATTAAAGAGTGCAGAAAAAAAAATACACTATTTCAAATATGAATACATACCATTTTCACATTTGTGCTTGTTTTCCCAGCTTCTTCCAGTGTGAGTGAAAACACATTTCTTTAACAAGTATGCATACAGAGTTTCAATGGCAGACACAATGGAGAAAATTGCATAACATTAGAAGATGCAAAGATGAAATTGTAACAATTTACAGTATTTCATAGACTGTATTCCCACTATTCTGTTGTTTGAAAGCAAATAGATCATGACAGAGATATACACCTGGAATAGTTTTACTGCTGCTGGAAACACAGTCAATACATATTTTTTCTTGCTTTATCTCTCCTTGTTTTCTTCCTTCCTTCCTTCCTTTTAATTTTTAAAGTACATCATGCCCATAAAAGTTTTTGGATTGACAGCCAGGAAGATTGAAATACTCAATTTATCCACAAAACAAGTACCATGCAGCTGAGGTAATAATCCTTCCATATACCTCAACCCTGACTAAGAGTGACCTGAGAGATGCTGGGGCTTCATTTCCATTAAATCCTTGGCCTTTGTGCTGACTTTTCCAATGAGGAGAGTGATTAGTGCCAGCGGAAGGGTGGCTTTTCTGAAGAAGATGCCTGCCTGTGATGATCAGTATTGACATCAGACAGAAAATAAATCACATTTCCAGACCTCTAAAGAGACAAAGCAATAGCAAGAAATACAGTCAGCATAATTATAATGATACATTTCTTTTTTGCACCTACTACCTTAAAGTGTGCTGGTTGTCTGTGTAAAGACAGCAAACTGAGCTAAATGCACATCATAATAAATTGACTTTACCTGTTACATTTCTCTATGCTTAATCCAAAATCCTCTGAGAAATTTTGTCTGTGCTAATTGATGATCAGGAATTACCTCTGTAGCAAAGAAACAAGGGAAAGCAAAAGGAGGCTTGTTTTCTTCAAGTCTTCTTCACTAAAATCTAACTTAAGTTCTTGTGATTGGCTTATGTGAAAATATTATGATTATCTTTTTGAGTCACCCAAGGTGTTTGGGTATGGAGGGTCAATTTCTGTCTTTTTCTTTAGAAAGAATATTAGCAAATATAGTAACATCTGGGCAGTTGTGCATGAGTACTCAGCTGGGCTTGCCTGCTACCGGTAATGGACCACTTTCCTTTCTGGTGTCTCAGTTCTGGTGTGTCTACTGGATCAATCCAGTAAATGCAAACAAGTGAGTATTCAGTCTAGTTTGTGACACAACATGCCAAATACTAGAAAACGAGTTCTTACTAAGCATCATGTGAAAGGTCTGTGAGGAGAAGGTTGAGTCTACATGAAGTCCCTTGTGCAAACAGCCTGAAACTGTAATAGCTCTATATGGTGATGCTCTTGGGCGTGGGGCAGTCTTAAGCAGGAGAGATAACATGGAAGGATCTGGAATTACCGGCACTTCTCTAGAGTCACAAGTATAGCATTGCAGAATAACAGCACTTCTCTAGAATCACAAGTATAGTATTGCAGAATAGCAGCACTTCCAGTGCCTCACAGTGGCTGAAGGGCTGGACAGCGCAAGTTGTGTCTTGGAAGGGAATTATCTTTCAAAGTTTCAAAAAGTAGAACTATATGGGACAGAAGAAATGCAACTTCTCATATTTACAAGAAAAACGTGCCTATTTTAAGATTATTTCAGAGATGATTATATGCGTATTTTATGTTATTCGTGTTATTCATTACAATTCATTCAGTGAGATCTCCTTAAAAGGAAGAAAAAGAAAATAGTGAAAGCTCATAAATTGGACTAGGTAGTTTACAGAAACTACCCTTTCATTTTCATTGAAGCAATCCTACATCATGTCAGACTAAATGTGCATGTAGTTGAATAATCTGTTTATGACAGTGGACAGGAACACATGCCCAGAGAAAGGGATAAATCAGGCATGCAGTTCCCCAGGATATCTGATAGCAAACATGCAGTTTCTGTTCCAGGGCTAGATAGAATGATTTTGTACTTTTTCAGGCTTAGGTGAATTTTTGTTCCAAATATTTGTCCTTCTGCCTTTTGAAGATATATGAACTATGACACCTACTTGTTTAAAAAGATGCCTCTAACTCATGTGACAGGAAAGATGATAAACAACCATTACTTATTTACCTTCTCTATTCTTACAGCTTTATAGACCTGTATCATACCAATCTTAGCATCTCTTTTCTGTAAAGAAGGATCTTCACTTTTGTTGTTTCTTCTATGGAAACTTTTCATGTTGGTTGTTTTGGTACTTTTCAGAACTGCTCTATATAACTTTTGAGGGAGACTCAACATCCTTCTACAGACGTGACTGTTGTGACTCAATCTACAAATAGTTTTGAAGGACTGTGTACTGTCACTTTGTACAAAGAAGTACAAAACAAATCTGTCTCCAGATTTGTTTCCTCTTCGTAAAAATTCCTAACACTTTTTGCTTCTTGATTGTTACAGAACACTTAGCTGTCACTTTCACAGAGCTGTCAGTTACAACCTCATCACTGGGTAGGAACGGGCAGCTTATAGCATTTCATGTTTTATGTAAAATTAGGATTTTTTTTTCCCTCTGTGCATCATTCTGCATTTATCTCTAAATAATTGCAATTGTCTTTTTACCACTCTATCAATCAGTCACATTATGTTAGTTGGCTTGTAAATGATCTATTGTTCTTTTGTTGATGGAAAAACTGTAGCTCACCCCTTGTAGTTTAGTTAAAAGGAAAAACAGAGAACAAACAGCAGAAAGAAGTACCTAGTGTTGCAAAAGAGCATGCCACGATCTGAGCAAAGAAGTAGAAGACAGTAGAGTTGACTCATCATTCTCTGAGGATTTGTGAATAATCTATGTGTGCATTTTCAGGCTGGCTATGTTCATATAGTCCTGAAGAATGAGTGAAGTCTGCTGTCATAAGAAAGCCATAGAGTAATTTTAAATTTAAATTTTAATTAAAATAACTTACAGTGTAATTAAAATAACCACATACCACTGTGACTACGTTTATGAAGCAAGCTGTCCTTTTGCTTCCATAAAGGATATCAAAGCTGGCACATCATGTTGCAAAAATACCCCAGATACTACCAGGTAGACATGCTTGCTGACACCTTAGTGGACCCTGTACCCTCTCCTGTACTCAAACACAAAAAAACCCCCACCTTGTGATGTTATTCAAGGGAGCAAGTGGATAGATATTTCATGAAGCTGCACAGCCAATGATAGAATAGAAATAAGACCACATCCAGACACAGAAGAAATGAGACAGACAGTCCTTCAGTATAAGGAAACCTGTGTCTAACAAAAAACCCTAAGATGCATTTATTCTTCCAACTTCTTTCCTTTCAGCTGCATGACTCTAGGAGATTTATTTAAAGAAATAAATGAAATATGAAGGAAATCAGAAGCCCTCTCTCTTGCTTAGCAGCATGCAGATATGGATCTAAGTAATCAGTCAGTGCAGCATTCTGCCCCTAACAAAAGCTCAAACCCCTAGCAAAATTAAAGCTCCTTTAAATGCAGTTATTAATAGCAACATTAACTGAAGTGACTTACTGCTGAGGCAAGCCAGCTGAACAAGTTTGCAGCTCAGAAAATGACAGCCACTCAGTGCCTACAATTGCCTTAGGAAATGCACTGACAGAGTCCATGAAAATGTTCATTAACTCAGACATATGTTCATTAGGTCAGTTCAGTTTCGCCAGACATTCTAGATTACTTTTTTCCTCATAGCAGCCTTAGAAAACCAGGGAGGGAAAGGGATACACCCTATGTATGACAAGATTCGCTGACTTATTAAATCTATGATAAAATATATCAAAACTATTATCAGGAGAGCCTGTTGACAGTGGGAAATGTTTCTTCTCTACAAGGCAATGTTATGTTTTCCAAGGGGCTTATCCTATACACTGTGGTGCTTATCCTGACAAAGTGGCAGGGCTTTGAATCCATCAAAAATTCACACTACCAAAATGCTCCGTATTAATTTCAGTGATCTGCAACTGCAGCCAAACTCTGAAGCAGCAAAATATGTCAAATCATGTAAAGGTATTTAGAAGACCTGATGCTTGAGAAGACCTTAAGGAACTTTAGAGGGACCTGGCAAAGTGACAAAATGTGGGAAAGGCATATTGGTTCAATTTAAAACTAGCCTTCAATCTTCATGAACTAGATTCATATATTTTATGAGCTATCAGCTATCTTTAACTCAGTTTGCTCTAGACTCTTTTCTGAACATTTTTGATAGGCCTGGTTACAATAAAGATAGTTGGCTTGAGTTTTTGTTTGTTTCTTTGGTTGGCTGTTTTTTCTTTAGGGGAAAACAAAGAGTTGGCTGGAGAAAACAGCATTAGTTCAAGTAGCATTTTTCACAGAAAGACAGTCATCCTCTCCCGAAACACTGCTAATAACTAATACTTTTTAATTACATCCTTCTGAAATGTAGAAAGTTGTCCCCCCTACTCACACTGTTTCTTCTCCAGTCTGAACAACCACAGCTGTCTCAGCCTGTCTTCATAGGAGAGGAGCTTCAGCCCTCTGGTCATCTTCATGGCCCTCTTCTGGACCCACTCCACAGGTCATGTCTTTCCTGAGAATTCCCGAGCTGGACTCAGTACTCCAGGTGGGTCTCATGACAGCAGAGTAGATGGGATAATCATCTCCCTGGACTTACTGGCCATGCTTCTTGTGATACAACCCAAGATACAGTTGGCTTTCTGGGCTGCAAGTGCACTATGCCAGCTTATGTTCAGCTTTTAATCCACCAGTACTCCAATTCTTCTTGGCAGGGCTGCTCTCAATCTCTTCAGTCCCCAGTCTGTATTGATACTGGGGATTACCTCAACCCAGGTGCAGAGCCTTGCATTTGGCCTTGTGCCTCATGAAATTTTCAAGCTTGTCCAGATCCCTCTTGATGGCATCCCATGACTCAGGCATGTCAACCACGCCATTTAGCTTGGTATTATCTGAAAATTTGCAGAGGGTGTACTTGATATCACTGTTGATGTCATTGCTGAAGATATTAAACAGTACTTGTCCCAGTACAAAGTTGGAAGGGACCTTAAAGATCATCTTGTTCTAACCCCCCTGCCATGGGCAGGGACATCTTCCACTAGATCAGATTGTTTAAATAAATGAATGATACTCCATTATGAATGAAGGTTAAATCTTTCCTGTAACCCTTTTTTGGCGGATGTCTAAATTTATTTAATTTTTTTTTTTAACTCCATAAATGTCTCTTTGAAAACTTGGCAGTGGTTTAGATTCTTTTTAAGACATACTTTTGGGAGATAAGTTTTTGTGATAATTTTTCTACTTTTTCTGCTTGGTTTTGTTTGATTTGTGTTTGTTTTCTGAGGGGAAATGAAGGTTGAAGTACCATTTAAAACTAAATTTTCAGTGAAAATAAAACATTCTCACATGAATTTCGTTATGCATTTTATGAAAAAAGATGTTTGTTACTTGATCAAATTTAAGTTTGTCTTTGCTTGCTTTTACTTCACTTTCTTAATAGTCTCATATATAGAAAGGAAGAATTTTTCATTCTGTTCTCTCAAGTTTTGTGTATTTGGCATGTTTCTCTTCAGCCATGTCCTTTCTTACCTGTTTTCTCTTTTCTCACTTACTGGCATCTCTCCCTGTGTTTACTCCCCATGTTTCTAATAATTCCTTCTGTCTATTTCTAAGCTTGCACTAGTACTTGAGGTACAGAAATATCTCATTCAATAAAGACAGAATTATCCACTTTCAACCATTTTCCATGTCTGTAATGTCTCAGCTATTTATTCCTTACACCCCTCTCTTCCTGTCTCTCTTCTTCCTTTCTGCTTCACAAAACAGATACATCTATGTGTACATCTGTAGTTTTCTTTCCCACCTCTCATTTTATCTTTTGATATTGCCTCTATTCAGAAGCAAATAACACCAAAATTGGAACTATTATGCTTTGATTTCAATAACATTTTTCAACAAGAAATTTAGAAGAAAATGGTTTTTTCTTGCTTTTTAAGGGTTGAACAAAATTGTATGAAAATGCCTCATAACAAAAAATATCAGGTAAAAAAGACAGAAAAGCAGAAAACTAGTTTCTTAGGGTTCTATGGAAATAAAAAAACTAAAGCAAAAAAAACCCCCACAACATCACATGAACCAAAAGATTAAATGCCCTTCTGTGCCCTCGCAGTCTTCCTGATTGCTCCTAAAGCTACTCTGTGGGGCTTTGTGCCATTGAAAGTTGTGAGTCAGTGGAGCAATAGCCCTAGGAGAAAAAAAAAGCAACTTTTTTTTTTTTTTGCTTTTTCGCTAGCCTAATATCTAATCCTTGCCCATAACTCCATCTTTTGTTTTCTTATTCCAGTAGCTTGGAACAGAGAGTTTGTTTCCTCTCTCTCTTCATTTTTTTTTTTTTTTTTATATATTACTTAGGACTGTGATGCTTGACTTCACCAAAGACTTCTGCAAAGTGGGGCACAAGAGCACCAGAAATGAGAGAATGATATACTCTCTACCCTGCAAAGCTGTCTCTGACAGTGGCAATAACAGAGGGTGCAAGGTTTGTCACTTTCTGTTTTCCATTGACCCTTGAACTCCACAGCATCTTCGATCATTTAACTAGGGACATCGCAAGGACTATCTTCTTCTACTTCTTTTACTATCTATTTATGGAACTATTGTCCATGATTTGTCTCATCCCTTCTCTATCCCGCTGCTACTGACTGCCGCGTGACCCTTGTGCCAAGAATTTCCATAAGTTACTTTACCCCTATGTTAAAAGGTTTTGTATTTGTTTCAGTTTGAATGACTGCTAGATGTATTGTTTTACTTTAATTGCAGTATTGCAAATTTTGATGAAGGTCAGTTCTGCATAAACCTTATTCACCACATTCCTGATTTTGTAAATCTTCATTAGGTAGCCCTGCAATCTTCTTCCCAGGCGGAAGATATCCTAATGCTCCTTTTATTTTCTTCTGGTAAGTGAGTTTTTCCACATTCTTCATCATTCTAATTGCCCTTCTCTACATTTCCTTTAGCTCTACTCTATCTTTCCTGAATTACCAGGAACAAAAGTACACACAGTGCCTGTAGCTTGTAAAGTTTCATACAATAGTAAAAGGACATTTTCTGTCTTGTTTTCAGCAGTGCCATGCAGATAATTAGCAAAAATATATGAAAAATTTATGTTGCTTTCAACAACTGGTGCTTTCAGGTTGAAGATGTCAGTCCAAACGTATGATTTATATTGATGGAGACCTTGGGCCCTTGAACCAAAAGGGGACAATTGCAATTCCCTTAGCAGAGCTGCAGAGCAGAATTTAAAACTGCAGGGTAGACTGAGCTGAAACCACAGAATGCTTAGACATATTCTAAGAGCTAGGTATCCAAGAAACTGTAACAACAAAGACACAGTATGAAGTAGAGATCTGTGAGTGCCAAGGGCCATGTACTTCCTGAGTGAACAGTGAAACCACACTGCTAGCTATGTTTAGGAATGGCTACCCATCCTGCAGTCTCATTCCCCGAAGAATACTTAGCAGATTTTTTTCAGCAAGCTTTATCAGCTTTAAAGTTAATTAAAAAAAAAAAAAAGGTTTAAACTTTATTCTTAAGTGAACATGAACTTGAAGACACTCAAAGATGGCAAAAATACCTAAATCATGGGTGATGCATAAATTTCATTTTCCTGCTGCTTTGTCATTCATTCTCACATGGAAACACAACCACAAAGATGCAAAACTTTGTCAGTTTCAAACACTATGGGAAATCAATTAAAATAGTTTTGTGTGCCCCCCACCCCCAAAAGAGCATTTTGTTTGCTTTCAAGACTAGGATAATTAAGTTATTTCTGGTTTGACATATTGCTGCTTCTTACGAGTCTTCCCCATCTTCAGATGCCAGCTCATATCTATAGTTTCAAGAATGATGCTATTTTTTTCTGTCTCTGGGAAGAAAAAATAATCCCAGAAGAACATAAGTCTTATGAAGCATAAACAAAGATGCCTTTTGAGTGCCTTGTATTTTTATTACTTTTGAGTGAACAACTGAAAATTTAAGAAATTTGTCTTTTTTAAAAACCATCAGTTTCTGAAGTAATCAGGACCTTTTAAAAATGTAAAATTTAAAAATCTTAAGGATCTTGTCATGGTTTAAGCCCCACACCCACGCAGTTTTACTCACTCACTCCCTCCCCCTCTTTCCTCCCCCAGTCCCGGGGGGATGGGGAGGAGAATCAGAAGAATTCAACTTCCACAGGTTGAGATAAGAACAGTTTAGTAACTAAAGTATAACACAAATCACTACTGCTACCATCAATAATAATACAAGAGAAATACAAGGAAAAAGAATACAACTGCTCACCAAGCCCGACCCAGCCAGTGCACCCCCCAGTGCCAAAAAACCTGACCATGCCGTGCACCTGCAGTCCACTATCACCACCACACCCTTCCGGGTCTCTGCTCCCCCTGTTCACATCCTGGACATGACGTGTTGTGGTATGGAATAACCTCTTTGGTCAGTTTGGGTCAGCTGTCCTCTCTCTGCTTCCTCCTGGGGCTTCCCCTCCTCCCTGGCATAGCATGAAATTCGAAGTTCTTGGCCAGGCCAAAACATTGTCAAGCAGAAACTATAAACACTTGTGTTATCAGCGCTGCTCCCAAGCCCAAAATCAAAAACACAGCGCTGCGCCAGCTACCTTTTAGGAGAAAAAACGACTGCTACTGCTGAACCCATGATAGATCTGAAATTAATTTTGTTAGCACATTACATACTTTGAGTTTTTATTTTTGGAAGATGGGATATCAAGATTAAGGATATCTGAATTATGTCCTAATTTAGCTTATTTTGAAGATATATTTTAAAGGAAAAAAAAAACCCACAGTGTTTACATGGATGTTTCTCTGTTGCAAAGACAGAATTGTTTACAGTCTCTTCTCATGTAGATAGTTTGGATGGAATTCTCTCTATACTTAAATGAAAAAGAGCCTCATATTTGCATAGTAACAAGATTTTTGGAAAAAGCTGGACATTATACAGATGTTAGGGCAATCTATCATTAGGAATTGTTTAGTTGGTACGTAGTTGCATAGGATGGTTCATCAAAGACTTGCAATGGCAGATGGTAAACCTTATAAAAATTGCACGTGTGGTGTTTACATTTCCCTTCCTTTCAAATTGTCTTTGCTTTCTAAAGGAGGCGTGGGGGGTGAAGGGAGAGGGCTTTTCCTTGTAGATTGTTTCCCCATAGAAATCTGGGGCAAGTTGTTTGGTCAGAATTTGCCAAGCAGAGTGCCTTTGGCCAGATCCTTAAACAAAAGGGAAACCAAGTGTCTCAGCAGCAGCGAGCATGAGCCGCTCTGTGAATCTTGCTGTTCCAGATGGCTTTTTGGAACACATTCCTCTGTGAAGTGACAATATTTTGATTGCTTGCTGTCATGGGTTCAGCAGTAGCAGTCATTTTTTCTCCTTCTTGGTAGCTGGTGCAGTGCTGTGTTTTTGATTTTGGGCCTTGGAACAGTTCTGATAACACCAGTGTTTTCACTTACTGCTTGGTAATGTTTTGGTCTGGCCAAGGACTTTCTGAGTCTCATGCTATGCCAGGGAGGAGGGGAGCCGGGAGGAAGCAGAGAGAGGACAGCTGACCCAAACTGACCAAAGGGGTTATTCCATACCACAGCATGTCATGTGCAGGATGTGAAAATGGAGAGCAGAGACCCGGAAGGGTGTGGTGGTGGACTGGGGGTGCACGGCATGGTCAGGTTTTTGGGACTGGGGGGTTCGCTGCTGGGTGGTGCACTGGCCGGGTCGGGCTTGGTGAGCAGTTGTATTCTCTTTCCTTGTATTTCTCTTGTATTATTATTGGTGGTAGCAGTAGTAATTTGTGTTATACCTTAGTTACTAAACTGTTCTTATCTCAACCTGTGGAAGTTGCATTTTTTTTTTGATTCTCCTCCCCATGCTCCCTGGACTGGGGGAAGAAAGAGAGGGGAGTGAGTGAGTGAGTAAAACTTCATGAGTTTTAGAGGCTAAAGAGATAAGTCTCACAATTATACTAGAAGTTTTCTACAAGTTATAAAAAGGTAACTAGGCAATCTGTTTATCAAATGAGCATAGAAACAGAGCCTGCATATACTTTTACTCTGAAGAGCGGGGAACCTGAAAGGACTTTCCTTTTGCCACAACCAAAACACTTTTACAGTGATTTCATCTTTGTTAACCTAGGAAGTTTTCTATCACTCTAATGAATCATGACTGAGATAATCTTGGATACATTAAGCCAGCCTGTGGGTTGACAAATATGAATTTTTTATATGTTTTGTTTCTGCATATGAGAAGTAAATAGTGAATTTACTACTTGTATTTCCTGTATCAATTTTGAACAGCATTCTAAATTAGCACTCAAATAAAGGAAGAATGAAAAGTCAGTCCAATCTAGATTCAGATAGAAAAGTACTTAATGTAGATACCTATTTACACATGCCACCTTCAGGTAATAGATGGAAAAGCTGTAGCATTTATGTACATGTATTTTACAGAAGTAAGTAGGTATTAGTTGCTTCATTGGGACTTGCTGTTTGCCAGGGAATATCAAGACATTCAGCCTCAGCACAGAAATAAAGAGTATGCAGACTCATATTACCTGAGCTCTATGGACATGGTGGTTTGGGATATTTTTTTCCCAGGGAACCTTCCTGTTGCATTAGCTTTTCTGGTTCATTGCTATGTTACAAATTAAGCACTGACTTACAGCTGCTGAGGTTGCTAATTCTTCTGCTTCTAGCTTTGACTGGAACCTCCTGTTTGCTGAGAATAGCACAAAGATTTATATGCTTAGAACATTTCTGCTGAGGATCCAGGAGACCTTAATGCACACCATGGTTTTAATTAGATATATCTTTAATGACAAGATGTTTTGAAATGAATGAACTTGAAGTGTTAGAATAGAGGTTTAATTTTTATAGGAGCTTGTTCTGGCTGGCATATTGGTTCTGATCCTTGGTTACTCAACTGAAAAGAGCATGAACAGCTGCTTTAGCACTACCGGGGATTTCTCTTTAAGGGTTACTTGTAGGCTACATTCAACTCTTCTTAATTTTCCTTGGACACCGTCGCAGCATGCTGCATGTTAGTTTCTGACATAGGTCATAAGAAACCATTCTGCTTGGCAAATGTTTGACTTTAAATTGCAATGAGAACTAGCTGTACCCCAGAACATATCCTGGTCTTGTGAACAGAAAGACAGAAGCTCTCCATGCTACCTTGAAAGTTGTCACTGCTGCAAGCATTCTTGAAGTATTGTCCAGCTGCTTGTTGCTTTCATTTGTCAATTTTGTCAGTGCTTCCAGTATGGAGATATTACAAAGAGAAAAGTTGCTCTGTCTTGTAGAGATCAGTAGAAAACGCTGTCTTCTCTTTCAATAGGAAAGCCTGATTTTGACTTGATGTTGACATTAAGCAATACATTAATGTGCAATCAGTCCAATAGAAACCAGAGGGGTTGAGCAGTTAGATGCTGAATCCCAAAAGCAGGGAGCAGAATTGAGGATGAGGGTTAAAGACAGGGTTTGGAGAAGCATTTTTGAGGCTGAATGCTTGAATTTCAGACTGAATGATTTTTTATTTCATGGATATTTTAACAAATGCACTTGGTTCAATAAAGAGCAATCATCTGGATATCAGTATTAATACTAAAATATTCCATTATGGTCAGTACATTTGTAGTGAATACATGAATTATTAATGCTTGCATTTCTTCTGTAGTTTCTTTACAACAGCAGTTGGGTATTGCCAAGTTAATGCAATCCTAGGATATATCAAACATGTTTTTTCAATAGAAGTAGGGAAGTATTTAAGGGCATTGTACACCAGTGTACAATGTACATCTGGTACTCCAGAAAGATAAATTTATAAAAGAAGCAATGGAGAAAAAGGTTTCTAGGATCATCATGGCAATAAAGAATTAATCTTACTGACAGAGACTAAAAGTATTTGATTGAATTCATCCAGCTGAAAGCTCCCTATAAATTCCTCAGGGGAGCAAACATCAGAGAAAAAGAGCTACATAAAATAAAGGACTGTACTGGAACAAGAATACTTTAAACTGGTCATGAATACATTTACAGGATGCTTTCTAATTATCCAGTCAAAGAAATTCTTGAATTATTTTCCAAACAGCACAGTGAGGGCAAGAAAGTAACCCACTTTTGAGATGGTTTTGGAGAACCTTTTATTAGGAGAATTATATTAAATAATTACTTACTATAGCTGAGGAAGACACTTTCTGGTTCAGGCCTTCCCTTCAAGGCCAGTTTTTGCAAAGACCTTGCATACAGTGAAAGTAATATCTTTTCTTTTTTTTTTTTTTCTTCCCCTCTCGGGGGGGGGGGGGGAAGAAAAAGCGAAAGAAAAAAAAAGAGAAATTATACGTGTTCTGGCACATAGGAATCCAGTGACTTGTGCAACTGTGCATCTCACCAGAATGAGTGCCATTCGCAGAGAAAACTTGAGTACACGTTTCTAGAAGGGCTGAAAGACCTGAACAGTAGATGTTGGGGATAAGGAGGTTTCTGCACCAGAAAGAAATTGCTGTAACTGCTGGGTTGAAATAAGTTAGAACCTTTCTGATAGCAGTGTTGCAGCTGAGTCCTCCTGCAGCTGTGTTCTATCACTTCATTACAAATTTGCTTCTCACTTTAATAGGCCTAAATGAGCAATTAGATAATGTAATGCACTCTAATTATCCTTAGCCATGTTTTATCTTTTGTCCTGGGTTCAGCAGTAGCGGTCATCTTTCTCCTTAGTAACTTGTGCAGTGTTGTGTTTTTTGACTTTCAGCCTGGGAACAGTTCTGATAACACCGATGTTTTTAGTTGCTGCTCAGTAGTGTTTAGTCTGACCAAGGACTTTCTGAGCCTCATGCTCTGCCAGGGAGGAGGGGATGTCAGGAGGAAGCAGACAGGACACCTGACCCAAGCTGACCAAAGGGATATTCCATACCACAGCACATTACGCCCACTATATAAACCGGGGGCAGTTACCCAGAAGGGATAGATCACTGCTCAGGTTGGACTGCGTATCGGTTGGTGTGTGTTGAGTGGTAGTATTTTCTTCCCTTGTTGTTTCCCTTGTCATTATTATTATTGGTGGTAACAGCAGTGGTTTGTGTTATACCTTAGTTACTGGAGTGTTCTTATCTCAGCCCATGGGAGTTACATTCTTTTGATTCTCCTCCCCATCCCTCCAGGAGTGGGAGGAGGAAGTAGCAGGGGAGTGAGCAAGCGGCTGTGTGGTTCTGAGTTACTGGCTGGACTTAAACCACAACAGTTGTGTGTGGCTTCTTACCTTTTCCCCTAGCCTAAAGCCAACCCTTTCTGTTTAAATCCCACCTAAATCCTTTTCCTTGCAAAACTTCAGAAACAAAAGGAATTGTTTAACCTGGCCACCAGTTAGCATATTCCTGGCTCTGACATTAATTTTTTTCTTCAGTAGCTCCCCAGCTGGATCTATATCAGCACATTCTTCAATTGCTTCTGCTTCTGTCATGGCACTCTCATTTCCATACGAATAAACTGCTTCAGTAAGTCTTTGTATTTTTCTTCGGTAAGAGATTTAATTGCTGTGTATGTGTTAGTAATACTTTACAGATGTTTACAGTGATTATATCTAATTTAATTGGTTCATTTAAGGGCTGCCAGGGAAATGTCACATGAATGCTGGTTATCAACATGAAATTATTGAGAAGTTGGACTGGTTTTTTGGTTGTTTCTATTAAAAAAGTTCCAAGAAGTGAACTTAGGTGTTGCCTGGAAGCAAAAGGAAGAAACAGACATTATTGAGATGTACCATATCCAGGAGAGTGTCCAACACTCCACTCCCAATGTAGATTGCCTGTGTTTGAGACTGATAAAAGCACAGGAAAACTTTTCATCATGCAGATCTTTCCATTTGGATAGCTGTAGAGAGAACAGAAACAATAAATGTTTGGTGACATTTTTGTTACCGGTCCTCAATCTGGGACCCAGATTCAATTCCCTCTTTTACCTGGAGCAATTTACACTCCTGTTTCCCGCTTCCCAGAAGACTGCTCTCACTATGAGTATACTCAGCCTTGTTTTGGGTGGGATCTGTCAAACTCTCTTGTTAAATCTTATTCAAATCTCGCATGAAAATAGTATTTTTTGATTAATGCAGGGGCTTTCCCACCTGCATTAAGCAAGTTGAGACAGCACTACAATGAAAGGCAAGTCTTATTTCCTCTTCCCCTCTTGTATTCCATGCTCCCATCAAACTTTTTGTATTCGAACCAGATAAAAAGTGGTGAGGGGATGTCAGTCCAGTTTCCTAGACCAAAAGACTTGTTTCATGCAGCAGCAAGTTATCACCAAGACAGTGGGGATATTTCTCTGTTGCAGTATTAATAGCTATTTTCATGTCAAGAACTATTTAAGTATTATGTTCTTAGAAAATAAGATTGTGAAAATCTCCTTGGTATACTAGTTTAAATCACTCATTTTGGATATGCAATACCAATTAATGCTTACATATTTTTTTACAAAATACAGATTAGATTAGGAAATACAGAAAGAGAGGATTAGGTCCAGGTTAATGGTTTAGTTTGTGGGGGCCCTGCCCATGGCAGGGGGGTTGGAACTAAATGATTCCTAAGGTCCTTTCCAACTCTAACTACTCTATGATTCTATGATTTAGATCTACTGAAAGTTTTGGTAAATGCTTACAGGGGATGCTATCATAGTGAATCAAATCTCCCCACCTCATACAAAAGTTAGGAATTGTGTACAGTTTTGTGAAGAGTGAAATGACTGAATTTTTTTCTTGGTTTTCCTTAAGACTAAATTAATTTTCAGTTGACCCTCTTAGATGAGTCATGAGAAACATTAGAGTTCAGTCAAAGCTGATATTTTGTAACATTCAGATGATGTGGTTTTGACTCCTTTTATATTTTGGTATGGAAACTGTCTTCTAAGGACCCTGTCTTTATTTAAATGGAAACATGAATATAAGTAATGCTCTCAGACTGTAAATTTGGAGAAAATTTTGAGGGCTTACAATGACCATTCATCAATTTTCAATATATATTTCTACAGAGTCTTTCGATATAATTTAATAGTTTGAACTCTTTTTTTTTTTTTCTGTCAGAAGAAAGGAATATAATTAAGATGTCAATACCTGACAAATACTTGTTTTTGAAATCAAACTTGAACTACTCTAAAGTAACCATAGAAAACATTAAAATAAACTTTGCAAAATGCCTGATTAGAAGCATTCCAAAACCCTCTTTTTTTAACATTTTCTTGATTGTTCCAATTAATGATTTATTATGTTGTATTGACAGACTGAGATTTTGAATATTTTCTGAGATGCAGTTTAGATTCAGGATTCCAAATTAAAAATAAATTAAGAAAAAAAAAAAAAAGGAAAAGAGTATTACTTAGTCTAATGGTATTTACTATCAAACTAGAAAAGTAAAATTCTTACTTAGGATAACAAAATCTAATTCACATAATTTTACAGGTCTGTAGTTTTTGTTTTCTTGTGATATCTTCCTAATTTACAGAATTATTGTATTTAAAATAATTCAATTAAAAACCTCAAAAACAACAATGCTTTCTAACTCAGAAAATTAAGAACTATCTTATTTTTGTGATCTCTTGTGTAGCATGGTAACACTCTTCAAATTACACATATATTTACTTAGGCTTGTTGAGCAGATACATGATTATTTATATGGTTAAGAAAGTGCTTTGTTGAACATGGGGCCATATCTTGTTAAATTCATATGCCTAAGTGGATGGTCACATACATGAGTAAGCAGCTTGATAGTGTGTTAATCTATGAATGTAGTGTGACTATTGATATGTAAATATTTTCCTTTAAATTGTCAGCTCTAGTGAATCATAATGTGAGTAGCTGCCCAGTTGCTTAATGTCCTGTTTCACACATGGAATAAATGTACTTCAAAAATATCTTCTCTGGATATTAAATATTGACAATATAAGCAGATGAGAAAATGAATTTGTTCTCAGGAAAAGCAGGAAATTATATTGAGCTACAGCAGCAACAAGAATGAAATTACATCAGCTCAAGCAATCAAAGTTAAGTTTATGATACTGAAGAGGAAATCAACAATAAAACCCAGTTCAAATAAGATATAGGAAGTGACTATCACTTGTTGCCCATTTCTTCAGGAAAGCACCAGCAGGTGTGCTTTCCAGCTTGCCTGCAAGGCAGATGAAAGGCTCCTCAGATTAATTACTGCTCAGTTGTGACAGGCTGGGGAGATGGTTTCTGTCCTACAGCCTGCTTCTTTTTTTTTCTTTTTCTATTTCTCTCTCTCTCTCTTTTTTTTTTTTTTTTTTTTCCAGATAATGGTGGTTTTCCTTCAGTTCTATCTGATCTCTGACTCACCACTGTGGAATGAAAAGAAATAAGCTTTCTGTGAACTCCACAAACTGCCACAAATGTTATGCTGATGGTAGCATAGGATTAAATATAGATTTTTTTCTTAAGCATTTGTATCACTGTTTGTTGCAGACCCTCTGCTATATGGAGAAAGCCTGAGATCTTTCCCAAAGCACCTTTACGTGCAGTGAAATATTGGTATTTGAATTAGAGCCTAATCAGGAGCGGCAGAGAAAGTGACGTGTTTCAGCTCTGTCTTTTTTTGTAGCCAATTACTTCAGGCTCCTAGTGTTCATGTCTTCCATGCATTTTCTTTAATTAGCACTTTATTAGTTTGGCTTCAGAGAGCTTGTTCTGGAGAAAACTTTCCTGAAGCTGCCAAATGGTCACAAGCAGGAGGTGATTAAATTTAGTCTTAAGCAGTAGGCATCTGCATGCATTCTTTGAATCTCAATGCGCTTTAAAAGATGTGTTCCCAATAATTTATGCCCAGAGGGATGTTATGCTGTCAGTAAATGCATTTGAAAAACTCTCGTATTATTACCACTGACTATATGTTATTCATTTAGATCTATTCTAATAATAGGATTCTTGACTCCTCCCCATTAAGCTCAAGTTGATTTATGTTAATGGCAAAAGAAATATGAAATACAGGGGCCTAAATTTTGGTAGATTGAACAGGGAAAAAAAGAAGTAATTTCTGTTCAGTGCAATAGTAATTTGTTGCTTCCATTGTGGGTAGGTCTGTTACCTTTGTTTTATAGCTATTAACCCCTGATATTGTCTTCAGAGTTGATTATTAAAGAGGACTGCACTAGTCAAAACAGCAGAAGATTGAATAAACACAGATGATTTATTAAAATACAGACCATTTCTTTCTGTATTTATTGGGAAATAGTAAATTCAGCTGAAGATGTAGCTGCAAATCCTGCAGGTCTTGTTACAAAGCAAATGGTAGTAAAGTCAGTGAATTTTTTTTTGTCTAGTTAAAGGCTAGATGACTGACTTTTTGGCCCATTAGATGCCCATCATGTGGTGTGCCTCAGGGGACAGGTGGGGACCAGCAGTCCAGACTGTCTGAGGGCAGAGGTAAAACATGAGTGAGGACACTTCTTCTTTAAACAGTATGGGGTTTATTCCTCTTCTCAGGGATTGATACCAAGCTAATGAATTTGCTTGTTATTTGTTGGTTTCCTTCCCCCCCCCTCACCCTCCCCCTTTTTTTTTTCTTCTTTGATGGAGTTTTGGGTTGTTTTTTTTTTCTGGAGGGTGGGTTTTTGCTTGTTTTTCTTTTATTTTTTTTGCTTTTGTTTTTTTAATATTTTTTAACTGCCAGCTCCTGAGTAGTGATTTAAACCCAGTTGATAATCAAGCACCACACAGCTACTTGCTCACTCCTGCCCACCCCTCCAAGTGGGATGTTGGAGAGAATTAGAAGGACAGAAGTGAGAAAACTTGTGGGTTGAGATAGATAGAGGTAATAGGTAAAGCAAAAGCTGAGTGTATGAGCAAAGAAAAACAAAACAAGGAATTCATTCACCTCTTCCCATAGTCAGGTAATTGTTCAGCCATCCCCAGGAAAGCAGGGCTTGTTCACATGTAATGGTTACTTGGGAAAACAAACACTATCAGTCTGAACATCCTCCCTTTCCTTCTCCTTGCCACAGCTTTATATGTTGGGCATAATGTCATATACTGTGGGATACTCCTTTGGTCAGTTGAGGTCAGCTGTCCCAGCTGTGTCCCCTCCCAAGTCCTTGTGAACCCCCAGCCAAATCACTGGTGGGGTGGGGTGAGAAGCAGTAAAGACCTTGATTGTATTTAAGCACTGCTCAGCAGTAACAAAAGCATCCCTCTGTTATCAACACTGTTTACAGCACAAATCCAAAACTTAGCCCCATAGTAGCTTCTATGAAGATTAACTCTACCCCAGCAGAACCCAGGACATCCTGTCAGAAGGTCTATGCATTAAGTAGACCCTCTCCTGAGGGGGAAAGTTTACATTTCAGGGTCTCTGGGTAGCACCTGCTGTCAGCTATTCCCCTTCTTACTCTCGCTCTGAATTTTCCCTTGGTAGTGTTATAGTCTGGACTATGCACAGCAGGACCACAATATTCTAGCCACTGGAATATACTTTTGGCAGTTTAAATTTTGAATGCTACTCCAGAAGTTCCTGAACATGCACTTTCCCATTTAGTGGGAGTGTTTTTTTGTGAACATGTGACTCACAGTTTTGTTAGTTCATGAGCATGAGTTCTTATAGAAGCTGTTGATAAAATGGTTATTAACTGGTAATTTGCAAGGTCTGTGTGTTGACTCCTACTTGTACTATGTACCAAATGATTCCAACAAGTGAAAGTGTTAAAATAATGCAAATGCATTTATTTTGAACCATTTTATTCTTATTGCATAGTTAAATATTTTACTGTAGCTAATAAAATCCATAAACAAATTAAGAACTCGATTCACTACCCTGTACGTAAACAGTCGGTATGTATTTGCTAGACTAATTCGTATTTTTAAAGGAGGATGTTCAACACAGAGGTCAGCAACCTGTTCTGACATACACCTTGCGCAGTCATTTATATGTGCTGAGGATGTACAAAATGATATAGGAGGCTAACCTGAGGGCACAGAACTGCGTTTTATTACACATGCAACTCAAATGTAAAGGAAGTGATTAATGAAGAATTCTATAATAACATTAGCCAATAGCTCATTTTTTCTTTATAGGAAGTACTTTAGAAAGATTTAGGAAGCAATGCCTGTTGGTGAAAAAGGTAGAAGATACTGTTCATTAAGCTGCTAGCATACCTATTAAAGATAAATATTTCTTTTTTTAAAAGTATGTTTTTATAATACTCCACAAAGCACAGCAAAAATCCCAAACAACTGTTCTTTAATATCCATCAAGATTAATGTTATAACAACCATAGAATACCAGATTAGAAGGGACCATAAGGATGATCTGGTCCAAACTTTCTAGGTAGAGAATGATCCCTAAAAGATCTTATAGCTAAGTGTTTTTCTGCTTTTAGTGCTATCAGTCTCATACTTTGAACTAATTCAGTGACTTGTGATGCCATGGTCATGCATTTTCAGCTGATAGGTGGCAGAACTTCCTTGGAAATGAGCAAGGATTAACATTTAGCTTCTTTCATCATAAACACCAATAGCACTAAGACTATCTGAGGTTTGGCGGGATCACTGCAGCTCTTTAGCTAATGAAATCAAGAGCTCTCACTAGTGCTGTCATGTCTCATAAGCAAGACTACTGAGCTATGCATGACTGAATCCACAAACAAACTTGTGAAAAGCAGAAATTTATAGTTTCTGCACCTGCTGTAGTGCTTTTAAAACTGTACAGCACTAAATCTCTTCTGAATTGGCAGTTGGTTGGTTTAGAATTGGCAGTACATGTAATGTACACCAGAAAAGGAAAGCACTATAAAGCTGCATCCAGATGTGTCTGGGGAAGAAAGGTATTTTATGTTTTATTTAATTGGCCTCCAATTCTGTCATTAGTGCTTGTCTGGCTCTCTAGCAATTCGTTTTTTGGGGAATCTCTTTTGCTGTGCTTTATTTAGTGACTGTCTCTAAGTTCATCACATTGCTGCTCGCTAGGACGTAAGAAACAGAAAATTAATGAAAGGAGCCAAGTGCAGCCAGCAAGTGCAGAAGGTAAAAGCATCAACTTCATCTGGTAGTGAGGCATCTCAGGGCAGCCCAGAAGAATACATATCTTCACTTTCAAGTAACACCATTACATAAATGAAAATTAAAAAATAGGAAGCTGATAATGGCAGCAAAATGATATTGGTTAAAGTGAGAAGCAAATCACGATGACCAGAAGTTTCAGGTGGCACAGTATAGCAAGTTTTTCATTTTTAAATGAGAGATTCATCAAATATGCCCAGTGCAAGGGAGATCATTATCTTGCAGGAAAAAGAAGTATTATACGTATGTATTTAAAAATAAAACTGTCAATAGAGCTGTAAGGAGACCCCCTCTCATTAGTGTGCTATTTTCCTTGAATTTTGGAGAAAAAAATGTTGTCTCGATAACATGGAGTTGGAGACTTTTTTTCTTTTTCTGGAATTTTCTTTGAAAAACTGATGCAGAAATAGAATAACTTTCTGTGTCAGGTTCAGGAAGGGCAAAGAAAAAAATAAAAAGGAGGACATGGGTAACTAAGATCATTTCACTGAGGAGCATAAAGCATGCTGTACAATTGCATACTACTAGCAGTTTAATACCCAGAGGTTGCAGCTAGATTCACCCACTAATATTTCAGGGGCCGGGTTGGACAGAACTTTGGGTGGCATGATTTAGTGGGAGGTGTCCCTGCCCATGGAAGGGGGGGCTTGGAACTAGATGATCTTAAGGTCCTTTCCAACCCTAACTATTCTATGATTCTATGATTTTTTGACTACTCTTTTTTACATATAACA
The DNA here is from genome assembly GCA_017639245.1 of Myiopsitta monachus. NCBI lineage: Eukaryota > Metazoa > Chordata > Aves > Psittaciformes > Psittacidae > Myiopsitta > Myiopsitta monachus. The sequence goes on from CM029918.1 coordinate 8,405,106, forward strand.
TTAATAACTTTGTCTGCTTATTCCATGGTCTGCCTAGCATGACTTTAGAGACTATACAGCTGTTTCAGAATGTCTTTCATATAATAATACATATGCAAAAGGAGTTAGAAAGTATCTATTTCCCCTTGTTGTTCTTCTTCTTTCTCCTTTTCTTTCTTTTTTTTTTTTTTTAAATCCTATTAAATTTCTATAAAATTACCTCTCAATTTAATGTTTCTTAAAATGACGTGAGTGCTGAATGGGGACCCTGTTGTCATGGTTTAAGCCCCCCACCCACGCAGTTTTCTCACTCACTCACTTCTCTCTTTCTTCTCCCAGTCCCGGGGGAATGGGGAGGAGAATCTAAAGAATGCAACTCACACAGGTTGAGATAAGAACAGTTTAGTAACTAAAGTATAATACAAATCAGTACTGCTACCACCAAGGTCCGACTCAGCCAGTGCACCACCCAGCAGCGAACCCCCCAGTCCACCACCAAAAACCGGACCACGCCGTGCAACACCCAGCCACCACCACACCCCTCCGGGTCTCTGCTCTCCATGTTCACATTCTGGGCATGACGTGCTATAGTATGGAATAACCTCTTTGGTCAGTTTGGGTCAGGTGTCCTGTCTCAGCTTCTTCCCGGCTCCCTCTACTCCCTGGCATAGCATGAGACTCAGAAAGTCCTTGGCCAGACAAAACACTACCAAGCAGTAAGTGAAAACACTGGTGTTATCAGTGCTGTTCCAAGGCCCAAAATCACAAACACAGCGCTGCACCAGCTACCAAGAAGGTGAAAAAACTGACTGCTACTGCTAATGACTCAGAATATGATGATATAATGATGAATGATAACTCAGAAATACTCTCTAAATGTGGGAATTCGTATTATTTAAAGAAATTCACCAATCATATGTAAAATGGACAGGCAGAATGACTCCTTTGTTATTAAATGGACAAGAAAGCAAAAAAATAATTTTGTTTCCCATGGTCACTTTTATACAGCCAATTGAGTCAGAAGCAGAATAACAGAGTGAGTAATCAGAAAGTAATAATTCCCTGTAAGCATGTCTGCACTTCACAATGTGGCAGTCAAGTCAAGAAGACACCACTGCTCTTCTTATAATCCTAACTCTGGTATATGATAAGCTCACATATACGAACAGACTGTGAAAGGGATGAAGGGGGAAACTGGACTGTGGTGTCAAAGTCTTCTTTCAAGTAGCAAGTAATGGAACAAGGGGAAATGGCCTCAAGTTGTGCCAGAGGAAGTTTAGACTGGATATTAGGAAAAAAATTCTTCACCAAAAGATTATTAAACACTGGAACAAGCTGCCCAGTGTAGTAGGCATCATCCCTGGCGGTATTTGAAGTATGTGTAGAGGTGGTGCTTAGGGACATAGTTTGTGGTGGACTCAGGCAGTGTTACATTAATGGTTGGGCTCAGTGATCTGAAGCGTCTTTTTCAAACTAAATTATTCTACGATTCTATGTTTCAGAGTGCCTTTGTGTCTCATCCTTTGTGGTGAGATAACCTTGGCTGGCCACAGGCTGCAGGGTAATCTCTTCTCCACCCGCTGGGGCACTTCCTCCCCCTCCTTATTCACAGACCTTACTGTCTGCAAAGCTGACAAATTTCCTCAAGTTCTCTGTTGAGCAGCTTTTGGCCCCTTCTGAAATATATTATGACAGAGGCATAACCCTTTACATATATGCCATTGGCCAAGTTTGAGACTAAGACTGGATCTAGATGCACCTATGCTCCTTCTGTAGTTTAGAAAGCAAGGGGGTCTATTCTGAACTTCATGATCCAACGGAAAGGTCTCCGTTGCACCTTGTGTCTTTGGTCTCTGTATCAACCATTTTTAGTTCAATTTTAACTGTATTTTCCTTTGTGTATTTTGTCCATGTAATAGGTAAGCGTTAACCTTGCTATTGAATTTTCTTAAATAGTGCCTTTATAAGTCACATTAAAACTACTCTTTCTAATACTTTAATGGTCATTCTTTGAGCAACCCTAACCACTCATTTAATGACAAAAGGCACTATCAACAACATTGATGCAGGCTGTTTTGACCAAAGCTGGAACTGGCTCTGTCCAATGCAGGGCAAGCTTCTGGTGTCTTTGGAGAGAAGCCATCCCTGCAGCTTCTCAGCTACCAAAATCTTGACAAGTAAACCCAATTACAGCTTTGCAATGTAAGAAGTCATAGTGCAAAACTTCTTCGTGTGATCCTGTTTCCTTCTTTTCGCAAGCAACTGTACAGTCTGTTGACCGCACCACAATGCTGCTGTGGCAGTGCCTTTAGCCCCCCATCTCAAGAGCTCATCTCCCTGCCATCATGCATAGAGTTGGAATCACACGTATGCTGGGTTTTCTTTAGAAAGGGATTGCCTTTGCTATTTACATTGTTCTGTTCTTCTTGTCTCCATTCCTTCACCTTGCAGCTTTCAGTCCTATAACTCAAAATTAACATGTCTTCACCATTCCTATCACAGCTCTTATTTTACAGCTCCATAGCCTGGTAGTAATGACATCCATTTATTCAACAAATATTACCCTATAATAGACATGCACAAAGCTTATCAGTCAGTGTGCAACTGCATCTGGTCAGTCATGCTCCAATAGTAGCATCATGGACAGGTCGATCCAGGGGGCATTTTGAGTGGGTCCTGGTGAAAAATGTATAGCTACTAAGAAAAAAGTTTACAGAGGAAATTGCCTGCTGGATAGGGAAGGATGCCTCAGAGATGACACTCATCTGGAGGCTGCTGTTGCTTCTCTCCTGAGCTGGCCACTTGGAAGAGACTTTTATTTTTCTCTGTATTGGTTTCTCTCTTGCTCTCTCTTTTTTTAATTTTCTCTTCTTCCCCCTCAACTTCACAAGGTAACTTTGAAAGGGTTATGTGCCATTAGCTTATCAATTTATCACTGTGGTTTGCAAGACAAGGCATAATGAGTGATATACTCACAGTAATTTGAGTACTTGACATCATCGTGGATGCATGCAGCAAGCAAGGGAGTTGAAAGTCTGAGAAGCTTCTAGTACGATTTGATTATGAGGAGGTCACACACCCTCTTCTGGGCTCAAAATTCTTCTTAACTTCACAGACACACCTACAGAGTGACATTTATGTCTTGATATTCTAAGTTCTTCCAGCTCCTCATAGTAAACAAAATTTTCCATCATACGGCATCTAAGCTATTTTGAGGGATAATGTTCTTATATGTTACCAGAAACCAATGCAATCATTTAGTTTTAGAGTAGCACTTACATGTTCCAAGAGAAACCTGGTGTAAGTTGATTCAAGGTTTTATAGAAAAGGATACTATGAGCAATGTCTGACTACACTTAAGTTATTTACTTATGTCCCTTGTAATTCTGGACCTATAACTATGAATTGTAAAACAAGTATATATAAACGATTGAAAAAACTATGTTCATTTAAGAAAAAAGTTATCTTCATAATATATATTCCACCTGAAATGTTTGGTTTACTTTTCTTTTTTTTTTTTTTTTTCATTTTAGATTTTTGGCTTAAAAAGTAACAATGAAGATATTAGTAAATTCATTATTTTTGTCAGCCATAGGGAAAATATTTAGCTTTTCCTTAAACACTGCTTCTTACACATCCAAAATGCTTTCATCTTTAGTTGTTAGAAATTGGAATATTTTTTCAGGTTGTTTTTTTTTTTCCTGAAGTGACAAAATGTCAGAACCAATTTGATGAAGTGTTCTCTTTTTATGAAATGTTTTGATAAGGACAAAAGGCTATACCCTAAACAATGCTACAATCAATATTTGGGTACCAGTCTTGTAGAGGAAAATTGCTAATTGTAAAATTATTTTAAATGTATCTATCTCTGGTGCAGCCCTCTGGTACTTTTGTAAGTGCAATGAATATATTGATACAGCATTTCATGACTTAATTGCTATTCTTCTTTCTCTGTAAAGTGGTTATAAATGGAAAATACTGCAAACTTCTAATCCCTGATGACCTATTAAGTACATGAAATATTGAGAATCCTCAGCTTGCTTTTTAATAGTTTGCATCTAACTTACCTTTGTCAGTCATTTTATTGTGTGTTCAACTTGAATAGTGATGATTTTAATTGTGACTTAATCAGAAAATGAGCTATTCAATGCCCATTTTGCACACACAGCTGTATGTTTTGTGGATACCTTTGTGTCTGTAAAACGACTTTTAGGTTTCTAAAGTTTTAATCACTAACAGACATTCCGAAAATGGTTGCAAAGTACCTTGAGAATGGAATCTGTCAAAATTAAGGATTTTTTATGAAATGAAATTTCCTTGTTTTGTAAACTTCCAGTTTTGTGTGAGTAAAAGTTCAGATGTGATTGGTTCAGCAGCTATTTTCACTGAAATGCTGCAGCCAGCTTAGTAGCACTACTGGCATTCTGTCTCGCCATGTTGCACATCTGTCATTTTGCTGAGACACTACTCATTTCCCATTTTGATATCATCATAAAAATGTTTGGAAAAGCTATTTTTTTTTTAATGTTTAACAGTAACTTTCTTAACATGACCAATTCTTAAGATATTTTTTAAATGCTTTAAAATGCAGATAGCCAAGAGGTGGCAGTAGTCCATCCTGTATTTGCTCTGTGTTATTTTTAGAAGCATATGCTTGACTTTCTTTGATAGGCACAATTATTTCAAATCAGATACATGATTTTTTTAAAAAGTTTTCAATTGCCTAACATTCTGAGTACAGCTCCCATTCGATCAAAGTCTCAAAGGTCTTTGTCAGAACTATAGGAAAGTAAGTAACTCCTTTAAAGGCACCATCCTCTGAAGATAGTGAGACAGGTGCTTAGAAAGTGTATAACTGGGCAGGTATGAGTGGCACTAAGATAAGCCTTTGATCCTCACTGCACAGTGGCAAGACAGGTACATCCTGTTCTCCCAAGCTTAAGCATTCCCTAAAGGCTTGCAGAACCCTGTGGTTACATGCTGCTCTGTGGCTTTGTGAAGTCCATGTCCCCCATAAGCAGTACAAATACCATGGTTATGAATGATTTTTGCTGAAATGAGGATGAGCAGCTAGAACAAGGCCAAGGTCAGACATCACGGAAGTCCCTGTAGGGATTAGGCAGGGAAGCAGGGAAGCGTGTGGCTGGAGGGAAAACTCAATCAATGGACCAATAAACAGAAAAATAAGTTTGAAAAAGGAGCTGAAGGGTAAGCTTATTCTAGAGACTGGATCCTTTTGTAGAGAAATGGACAATATATAAAGCTGAAGGTTGTATACAGCTCACATGATATTTTAGTTCAGGCTATGAAATGAGCAAAATTAGAAAGCTGGTGCTGCAAGTCAATAAAGGAACTTGTATGACACAGTTACAATATTGCAATTTGATTCTTTTTCCTGATTAGTCCTAGTATGAACCACTCAGTTCCTGCACCATTTAGGGGGTATCTGAGTCATGGAGAAATGTATTGAATTCGGGTTTAGGGCCACACTGAGACCCTGCAGAAAGTGTAGAATTTGCAATACCGTGACTCCTGGAGCAGAAGTTTCTACATAGGGTATGGGACAAAAAGGATATGATGTGAATGGGAGTGCAGAAACCTACAGTAGGAACATCAGCTAAAGGTCATCATTCAACACTGATGGATTGCCACTGTTGGTCATCACCAGCATCCGTACTGTCAGCCTCTGAACACACGAAGTAAGAGAGCAAGAACTGTAGAAGTATGGGAAAAGTAAGTTGTGCGAGGCTATTGCAGTACAGATTTGTTTCTAACAGCATCTACTAGTACAAAGAGCTTGTTTGGATGTCACAGAATCATAGCATCATAGAATAGTTACGGGTTGGAAAGGACCTGAAGATCACAGGGCTGTTTACAGACAGTATTGTTAAGAATCTCCTAGTAAAACGAGATCTAACTTGTTCAGGGGTTGGTTTGGTTATTTCAAGTAAAAATAAGGGCCCATTAAATTAAGGTTATCAGTGGTGACACCTGAAAGCACACAGAGATAGAAAAGTTCCACCTGCAGAAGGTAAATTAATATTTTATATGTGCTAAATTGTTTCATTTTATCCTTTTTTTTTTTTTTTTTTCCCAGGGTTGCATTTATGGGCCACAGAAGTTGGCAACCAGCTGTGTGATCAAAATATTGTAGCCTTAGCTCACAGCGGGTTGGCTTTTCTTTTTCTGAGTTTTCTGGGATGGAGAATTGTCAGAATGGAAGCTGCCCATATGAAAGGAGCTATTAAAGTAGGAATCATGACTTGCGCTCTGTATGTTATTGCAAATAGTTCCCAGGGGAATTAATAAGGTTGTGGCCTAAGTAAGACATAAAACTTTTCATTACATTTTACTCTACTAATTTTTTGAGGAAAAAGGATCTGGATCAAAACAAGAAGAGAATTTACTTTTTTTTAGCCTGTATTTTTAAATTAATATGCTGTAAAAATCTCACTTAAAAGATATTTATAGGTAACACTTTTTTCTCAAATGGTTATAAACATAAACTATTATTTTTCCATATTAAATTAATTTAGATTTGGATTTTTTAAGATAGGCATTGTATCTGACTGTGTTTTTAATGTTCCCAACCCAAGGTGAATATCCACACTAACAGTGTGAGTTGTAAGTAAGTTATTCTTGTGATCATGGAAAAACTTTGCACTTGCAATCTTTTCCTTAATAAGTTTTCTTTTAAAAAATCTAACCTGCATTAAAGTAAAAACATTACTTATTTTTAAAATCTTATTTGCAAAGCAGTGGCATTCAAATAAAGATATAATTCATATTATCACAAATAGGTAAGCATCAAATCCTATTCTACAGAAAGCATGTGATGAAACAGTATTCATCTGATCCCTAATAATAATCCTGTACAATAACCTGGTGTGTTCTTCTGTAGCATATTTATGATCTTGTTGTGTCTGGTCCAAGTTTCTTGACATTCTGAGTACCCTTTTGAGGTAATATGACATCTTGCAGTAATGTACACTGTGCATTTCAAAAAACAATGCCAATCTGCTTCTGCTACTCTGAGTTTTAAAAGTGGAAAGAGCAGGCTGCTCATTTTTTAACATCTGCAGGATGGTGATGTTTACAGTACCAGCTGGAAAAGCAAGTACTTGTACTAAACGGTGCATGGAGACAACTGAACAGGAGGCAGAAATTAAAAAAAAACCTAACCCAAACGCACTCAGATTTTATATACTCAGCAAACACTGAAAATAGGAGTAAGGAAATATTGGATTGGGTAGTACCCCCAGACCTTACAAACCAAACTAATCTCTCTTCCAGATTTTCCCATTTATTAGCCATTTACATACTCCCCTCTCCATCTTTTCAGGGATAAAGAAAAGTAGCACTGTAGTTTAAAGTCTTCAACTTGATAAATACTTTCACTAGAGCTTTTTGTAAATATTTTTTCCAGCTATTTACTTCTTCCTCTGATTAGTGTCAGGATTTTTGCATAAATATTTGAACAAAAATAGTAGCAAAAGGTAACAAAAATGTATTTTCCCTAGTGGTATGTGAAAAAGAAAATAAATCTTGATTCGAAATTATATTTCACTGATGAAACTATCAGAAAAAAATATAAAGATCTTTATAATAATTTAAGATAAACTTTTGCACATTCTGTTAGAAAGCTGTCGTGGTTTAAGTCTCTCAGCCACGAAGTTTTCTCTCTCACTCACTCCCCTCTCTTTCTTCCCCCGGTCCCGGGGGGATGGGGAGGAGAATCAAAAGAATGCAACTCCCACAGGTTGAGATAAGAACAGTTTAGTAACTCAGGTATAACACAATTCATTACTGCTACCACCAATAATAATACAAGAGAAATACAAAGAAAGAGAATACAACTGCTCATCACCTGATACCAAGCCTGATCACACAGTGCACCCCCACCATTCCGGGTTTCTGCCCTCCATTTTTTCATCCTGGGCATGACGTGCTGTGGCATGGAATAACCTCTTTGCTCAGTTTAGGTCAGGTGTCCTGTCTCAGTTTCCTCCCAGCTTCCCCTCCTCCCTGGCACAGCATGAGATTCAGAAAGTCCTTGGTCAGACCAAAACGTTACGAAGCAGTAACTGAAAACACTGGTGTTATCAGCACAGTTCCCAGGCCCAAAATCAAAAACACAACGCTGCAACAGCTACCAAGAAAGAGAAAAAATGACTGCTACTGCTGAACCCATGATAAAAGCAATTAAAATTTAGTATAAATTGCTTGTATAATATGAAGCAAAATAAGCCTTAGCCCTTTCCACTTGTAATGGTGAATCATTATAAAACCAAAAACAAAAAAATGAATCAAAATCTTATCCTTACTTAAAATACTGTCAGCAATAAATTATAATTTATTTAATGAAAATCAGATACAGAAAACTTCTAAATATTAATTTAAGGCTTCTGGGAAATTAACATAAATAAACAATGAAGGATTAATTGCTGGGGTTTTTTTTTAAGGAAGGTAGATAGGGTAGGTTTTCTTCTTATTCTGTACTTCCAGAATTAGTAGTAACTCAAATTCCATAGACGAAGTCTGCAATGGAACAAGATGAATACTGCAAAAATTGCTGACATATCTGGTCTGGCATAATATCAACAGTTTAACTTACTGCCTTGAAGCTTAAATGGAATGCAAAACAAAGTACTGCCTAAGCAAGGAAATAAACTTCTGATGGTCAAGTATCTTATAAGATACAAAAAAATTCTTTAAAATAACTCATCTATAAAATGGGAGATGGAAGATATTAAAATGTTGGCCTTTAAGTGGCATGTTTTAACTTCCTGTCTACATATGTTAAAAGCATGCATATTATACATAAGCTTGAAAATATTTGTATATCTGTTCCCACATTGCTGTCTTGTAGGAAATTTTGCAAGCCACTGTAGCTGAAAGATGCAAGAGGGGAACAGGTATTTGGGAAAGGAAAAGAGAAAGTATTGAAGGAAAAGGAAGCAAGAGAGAAAATGAAGATCAAAATGCATAATGTTAAGAATGAAACTCTTCTAATTAAGCTCTTCCAATATCAAAGTAGTAGAAAAAAAGGTAGGTAAAGAGTAAGAGGTCATTTTTATTCTATACAGAAGTAAAGATATAACTAAAATTCAAGGTGGATGTCTACGGTCTTTGATACATTCAACCATTACAACATCAATGAATGCCATATCAGGAGATAGTCCTAGTCCTTTAAACTTCCTTTAAATTACATGGCAATTTAAGAAGATTAAAGATTAACATTCCATTGTTATAACATTTTTCTCTCAAAACCCACTTTGCATTGTGAAATGTGTTTTGCTCCATGAACAATACAAAAAGAAAACAAACCCGAACATAGAAACTGGAAGGATTTTCAGTGTAATGAAAGAACAGTTCAATTTAGTTAAACTATCTTCTCTCAGCATTTTTTTTTATAAAATGTTGTTTCTGCATTTTCCTTAGTTTTCTTAGAAAGTTAAAAAAAATTAAAAAGAAAAAAAATACTAATTTTTGACCACTTATAAAATTTGAACCTCTCCCATCACCAAAAACCTACTTTTGAGGACATAACAGTTACATAGATATGGTTTTAAATAAGAAAACCCCAAATGTAAACAAACCCTAAACCCTCCCCCCCCCCAGCTATTTGGTGAAAAGCCTAGCATTTTCCAAAGTTTGAGAAATAAAAGTTTACTTGGCTAATTTTGATATGTTAGGTACATATAGAAGCATTCCTACATATCCTAAGACACTAATACCATTGAAAAAACTGCCAGAATGATCAGAAGGAAAGAAAGTGTGATTTATGTTGCACAGCTGTCAGCCTTTGAGTTCTGAGGTAAAGGTTCAGTAGTTCTTACATTATAGTGATCTATTTGAGTATACAGTTTTTAATCAAAATAGCTAAGTCTCTTGTAGCTGATGCTTAGGAAACAATTTTGACTACTCAAGTTTCACATCCTATTGATGATGTCTCAATAAAAACCTAACAGTCCATGAGACAAGAAGGCATTTTTTAATATAATAGGAAAGTAAAGAAAAGTGTATTACTAATATCAGGTAACAATGCATCAGTGTCTTGTTACTATTTCCAGATGCATAATTAGCAATGCTAATAATAATGTCATAACTTTTACACCATAGTTAGCGAACAGTCTCCAAAGACTGACATGAAGACTTCTGAATAAACTTGTACTGGGAGAGAGTTCTTCATGACCAGTATGAGCATTGGCATGTGATGGAAGTTTGGAAATGCCTTAGAAAGGTGGAATATCAGTGCAAATGGCATGTGCCTCAGCACAATGCTGCCGAGCTGAGACTGTCTCTGTTCCACAATTTATTTTCCAATTTACAAAGAAATCACTTTAATTTGCTAGATTACCGTAACTCTCTCCATTATTGTTGCATCCTACCTCTACAAAGATTTCTGATTAATTTCTTTGCAAGTACCTAAAATCTTTTTGTGCTGATTCCTGAATACATGGCAATTTTATTCAAGGAAGAAGATTGTTCAGATTGGCTTGCCTCTACACTTGTGCATTTCACTTTTTCACAATTTTCACAAAATTAGTCAACTTCTATTCAGAACTGTGAGAGCTCATTCATTTAATTTTTAAATATTTCTCTTTTTTTTTTTCTACAAAATTTATATTTGTTATCTTTTTATTGAAAACAACCACATGACATAGATTTGTTTCCTCCAAATTCAGTACAATAATTTTCTGGTCTTCTCAGTGCTGGATCTGTTATCCATATACAATCTACTCCTGTATTAGGACCTAACCTCTCTGAAATTGCCTATTTGAATCCAATAGTTAAAATGCACTGTAAAATTTTAAAATTTGTTGTCCTTCTCTTTATTTTCATGTATGGAAATAATTCGTACAGAAAGAAGTTCTATTTAAGAATCTTAATAAAATAGTCTGAGAACTGATTTAGTTTTCCTCACCTAAACATGGTATATTGTTTAACGATCAACAGCTGTTAGTATTAAAAAACCCGATACCTTACTTTCGAAGATTATGATAGGGCTTTATTTTCAAAGCAAGAAATCACAGTCTTGCTTGAACGTATTCCATGTAGCTGCTCTAACCTGTAGGATTTCAGGCGTTTTGGTTTGCCTTATCCTGTTTTTACTCATGGTGTTCTCTTTATTTGATGACTACAGTTATTATAGAGAATCAGAGGATGGATGAGTTTGGAAGGGACCTCTGGATGCCATTTTGTCCAAAGCCCCTGCTCAAGCAGGGTTGCGCACAGCTGGTTGCCCAGGGCCAATGATGGAGACCCTACAACCTGTCTTGCCAGCGCTCAGTCACCCTCACAGTGAAAATGTGTCTCTTGATGTTCAGATGGAACCTTGTTTTTCAATTCACGCCTGTTGCCTCTGCATTTTTCGAAAGATATGTGTTAAAAGCATTAGCGGACAGTAAAGGAAAATATTTACTAGAGAGAGCAAGGAGGCAGAAAGCAATGCAAGTTTAATCTCTTTAGCTTTTGTAATACCTCTGTAAACTAGCTGTCTAGTTCTATTCATAGAATCATAGAATCATAGAATAGTTAGGGTTGGAAAGGACCTGAAGAACACCTAGTTCCAGCCCCCTTGCCATGGACAGAAGCACCTCCCACTAAAGTATATCACCCAAGGCTCTGTCCAAATTGGCCTTGAACACTGCCAGGGATGGAGCATTCACTGGTTAAACAAATTGGAGCAGTCAAATATTTGGAGAGCTCAGCATTGAATCAGGAGGGTGTTTGGGAGTTGCTTGCTGAAGCTGTGCATGAAGTTCTGTACCCTGCGACAAAGAACAACACAAGAAAATGTCTTATTGTAGTTACCTGGAGTGATGGAGGTTCAAAGTTGCATGCTGATTAGAATCTTGGAGGGCTCTTTAATGAGCTAAATTGAAGATTCACATCTTGCACTAACAGCTCTAAGCAGAAATGGTTTATGCAATGAATATACTTGCAGTCTTATTGCTTCAGGGAAACTGAAACAGAGGGTTTTTTTTTCTAGCTGAGAGGTCAAATATCTACTTTATTTCTAAAGTTCGAGTCTCCAGCTCCTCCATGGAGCACTTGGCTTTTGCCCTTATTTTGTGAGGAAAATAAAAGAAGGTACTTGTTTGAAGCCAGACTTCTTTACTAGATAGACATCAATTACTTGATTTGTTGAAAAGCACAGATTCTGATAACTTTGCTCTAAGTATAGCTGCTGCTTTTCCCATGCCTTATTTTACTGATCTGTTTTACAAACAGAAGTCTGACTGTGTAGTTCTTTTGATTTGTCAATTAAAATCTTGAAAACAACTTGTTTACATGCAAAAATGCCTGAAATATTTCTGAGATTCACCTTACAGTGAACTGTGATCATTTATATGAAAAGTTAGCATAAGGTATGCTTAATGTAATGATCAAGACCCAGGGAACACCTGTAGTGATTTTATCCATCCCTGTCAGTGTTCAAGGCTGGGTTGGACAGAGCCTTGGGTAGCATGGTTTAGTGGGAGGTGTCCCTACCTATGGCAGGGGGGTTGGAATTAGGTGATCTTAATGTCCTTTCCAACCCTAACTATTCTATGATTCTATGATTCACAACTTCCCTGGGCAACCCGTTCCACTACCTCACCACCCTTACAGTAAAGAACTTATTCCTTATATCCAACCTAAACTTCCTCTGTTAAAGATTTAATCTGTTACCCCTTGTCCTATCACTACAGTCCCTAAGGAAGTGTCCCTCCCCAGCATCCCTATAGGCCCCCTTCAGATACTGGAAGGCTGCTAGGAAGGTCTCCAAACAGCCTTCTCCTCTCCAGGCTGAACAGCACTACCTTTCTCAGCCTGTCTTCATATGGGAGGTGCTCCAGTCCCCTCATCATCCTCGTGGCCCTCCTCTGCACTTGTTCCAACAGTTCCATGTCCTTTTTATGCTGAGGACGTCAGAACTGCACACAGTACTCCAAGTGAGGTCTCAGGAGAGCAGAGTAGAGGTGTAGGATCACTTCCTTTGACCTGCTGGTTAAGCTCCTTCTGATGCAGCCCAGGATAAGGTTGGCTTTTTGGGCTGTGAGCACACACTGCTGGCTCATGTTCATTTTCTCATCAACCAACACCCCCAATTCCTTCTCTTCAGGGCTGCTCTGAATCTCTTCTCCACCCAACCCGTATGCGTGCCTGGGATTGCTCCAACCCAGGTGTAGGACCTTGCACTATCATAAACTATCATAAAAGCCTTCTACTAGACCAGTAGCTCAAAGCCCCATCCAAGTGGGCCTTGAACACTTCTAGGGTTGGGGCAGCCAGAACTTCTCTGGGTAATTTCTTGCAGTGTCTTACCACTCCCATAGTGAAGGTTTTCTTTTCCCCTAATATCTAATTTAAATCTGGCCTCTATACAAAAATGTGAAAATATCTGCTATTTATAATATTTATAATGCTAATAATATTTACATAATATTTATATAAAAAATTGAAAATGCTTACTAATTGAAAATGAATGTGAATTTTAACATAAGACCTAAATTCCAGTGCAATACCAGGTGTAGATGCCTAAATTTGGTGATTTGTATGGGTTTGCATATTTTCTGCACACTGCTTAATTTTAACAAGTCAAAGGAACAAGACTAAAAATAACTTAATGTTCAAGAGGGATATTAATAGAGAATTATTAAAGTGTGTGGTCTCAAAACAAGCCATTTTTAAAAGAAATAAAATTACATGTTAATGAGTCAAATCCCTGCAGCTAACTACCCTTAGGGGAACATGCAGAACTGCTTCTCTATGTTGCTTTACCAAGCAGCACTTTATACGGATGTGCTGTGATCCTTGGGGTTTATTTAATGCTATTAAAATTTAGTGTCCTAGGATGTTTTCTAACATGGTTTCCCTAACTACTGTAAGGAAGATTAGAAAATCTCATTTTGGATTGCTTGCCTCTGCTTACGCTGTCCATAAACCCTCACAGAATCTTAGAATCATAGAACAGTTAGGGTTGGAAAGGAGCATAAGATCATCTAGTTCCAACCTCCCTGATATGGGCAGGGACACCTCTCACTAAACCATGTCACCCAAGGCTCTGTCCAACCCAGCCTTGAACACCGCCACAGATGGAGCATTCACAACTTCCCTGGGCAACCCATTCCACTGCCTCACCACCCTTACAGTAAAGAATTTCTTCCTCATATCCAATCTAAACTTCCCCTGGCTAAATTTGAACCCATTACCCCTTGTCTTATCACTACAGTCCCTAAGGAAGTGTCCCTCCCCAGCATCCTTATAAGCCCCCTTCAGATACTGGAAGGCTGCTAGGAGGTCTCCATACAGCCTTCTCTTCTCCAGAATGAACAGCCCCAACTTTCTCAACCTATCTTCATATGGGAGATGCTCCAGTCCCCTCATCATCCTCGTGGCCCTCCTCTGGACTTGTTCCAACACTTTCATGTAATTTTTATGCTGAGGACAACAGAACTGTACACAACACTCCGAGTGAGGTCTCACAAGAGCAGAGTAGAGGGGCAGGATCACCTCCTTTGACCTGCTGGTCACTGCTCCTTTTGATGCAGCCCAGGAGACGGTTGGCTTTCTGGGCTGCGAGCGCACACTGCCAGCTCATGTTCATTTTTTCATTGCCCAACACCCCCAAGTCCTTCCCCGCAGGGCTGCTCTGAATCTCTTCTCTGCCCAACCTGGAGCTGTGCCTAGGATTTCCCTGATTTAAGAGTAGGACTTTACACTTGTCATGGCTAAATATCATAAGGTTGGCGTTGGCCCACCTCACAAGCGTGCCAAGGTCCCTCTGGATAGCACTCCTTCCCTCCAGTGTATCAACCGAACCACACAGCTTGATGTCGTCGGCAAACTTGCTGAGGGCAGACTCAATCCCGCTGTCCATACCACCCACAAAGACGTTGAACAAGACTGGTCCCAACACCCATCCCTGAGGGACACCACTTGTTACTGGTCTCAAGCTGGATATTGAGCCATTGAGCACAACTCTTTGCGTGCAGCCATCCAGCCAGTTCTTTATCCACCGAGTAGTCCACCTATCAAATTAATGTCTCTCCAACTTAGAGACAAGGATGTCATGTGGGATAGTGTCAAACACTTTGCACAAGTCCAGGTAGATGATGTCAATTGTTCTACCCCTGTCCCTTAGTTCTGTAGCCCCTTCATAGAAGGCCAACTAATTGGTTAGGCAGGATTTCCCCTCAGTGAAGCCATGCTGGCTGTCACCGAGCCACCTTGCTGTTTTTCATGTGCCTTAGCATGCTTCCTAAGAGAGCCTGCTCCAAGATTTTGCCAGGCACAGAGGTGAGACTGACTGATCTGTAGTTCCCTTGGTTTTCCCAGGGAATTTTCCCCTTTTTGAAAGTGGGGATTATATTTAGCTTTTTCCAGTTGTTTGGAACTTCACCTGACTGCCATGATGTTTCAAATATGATGGACATTGGCTTAGCAACCTTATTTCCCAGCTCCTTCAGGACCCGTGGATGGATTTCATCAGGTCCCATCACTGGAGGTGTTCAAGGCTGGGTTGGACAGAGCCTTGAGTGGCATGGTTTATTGGGAGGTGTCCCTGCCCATGTCAGGGAGGTTGGAACTAGATGATCTTAAGCTCCTTTCCAACCCTAACTATTCTATGATTCTATGATTCTATGACTTGTGAACGTTTAGGTTCTTAAGGTGATCTCGAACCAGATCCTCTGCTGCAGTGGGCCTGAGGTCTTCATTCTCGTAGTCCCTGCGTCTGCCTTCCAAGACTTGGATGGTGTGGTTAGAGCATTTGCCAGTGAAGGCCAAGGCAGAGAAGTCATTAAGAACATCAACCTTCTCCAAATCCAGGGTAGCCAGTTCTCCCAGTAGCTTCCGGAGAGGGCACACATTGCCCCTAATCTGTCTTTTATTTGCAATGTACCTATAGAATCCCTTCCTGTTATCTTTCACGTCCCTAGCCAAGTTGAATTGTAAGTGATCCTTTCCTAACCTGGTCCCTAGCTTCCTGGACAACATCCCTGTATTCCTCCCAGTCTGCCTGTCCTTGCTTCTACCTTTTATAAGCCTCTTTTTTCCTTTGAATTTTCCTCAGCAGGTCCTTATCCACTCAAGGAGGTCTCCTGGCCCTCCTGCAGCACTTCTTTCTGATTGGCATGCAATGCTCTGAGCTTGCAGCAGGTGATCTTTGAATATCAACCAACAGTGTAGGGCCCCCCTGCCCTCTAGGGCTATATCTCATGGAATCTTACTGAGCATGTTCCTGAAGAGGCCAAAGTCTGTTCTCTTGAAGTCCAGGGCAACTTTCTTGTACAGTTCTTCTCCAAGGTGACAGAGATGTTTGATATGGAACGAAATACAGATTATTTCAATATCTTAAAGGTTCTCCAGTTGGCTTTCACAAATAACTTTTTCCAGAATAACCTTTTTTCAGGTACAGAGAAGCAAACACACCATGTGCTTGCACTGTTATGAAACTCATCATTCTGCTTCAGGGATGCTGAGTCACTGGATCATCCACAAGCAACTGTGAATACATAAAAAGTGTTGCTTAAAAACATGTCAGAATATCAGATTCTAAGCTGGTACTGAATCACTTCTGCTCCTAGCTAATATCTGCTGTGAAAAAAAAATTGCTGTCTCGGTTTGAAAAGGATCAGTTCAATCCAATTAGCTCATAATGCAGTGATAGTTATTGTATTTTGATTTTAAAGAGCTGTTGAAAACATCTCTGACTATGAATCTGAACAAAGTAACTCTTATGCTTAAGAGTTTTGGAAAACGCCTCTATTTGCAAATGAATATGTTTCATTAAATATGGAAATAATGTAAACTCTGGCTCTAATTAAATAAAATAAGATAAAAAAATACTAGAATCATAGCTAATTGCATACAGAGGACTATGACAGTGTAAAATGCATTACATTTAACTACCATAAAGTGTCCAGAAAATATCAGAGATCAAAAAATAAAGCAAACCTGAAATTCCTTCCTGAAAACTCTGAGTTGCATGCATAACACTACATGTGTGACTGTTTCTTTTGAGAGCTGTCATTAATGAGCACATTATTTGAAAATGGAGTTACATCACTATCCACAACATGGTATATAAAGTGGATATTTTTTAGCAACTTCCCAAACTAAATTTCTGTGAGCTTTCCTTCTCCTTCTCTTTAAATTATTATCTAACTATTTAAATGCAATCGTTCCTCTGAATTTGCTACACTTATTCGTTAGTACATTTGCCCAATGGCAGTCTGCCACAGGGCTTTCCAGGAGCAGAATTTTGTCTCCTATCTTTTGATTGTTCAATGGTATCAGAAATCAGTTCGATCTTTAAATAATAATTAATAGGGAATTAGGAATGCAAATGACAGAGTAACTAACAAAGTGGAAGATACATCACTGTTTTCTACATGTATTATTTTTAAGATTTAAGTAGGAATGAACTGATACATAAGCCATACATGAACCATTAGAATAAATTTCAGTTTAGTCACAGTAATTATTTTCCTTGTTAAAGCTTAAGATGTTTAAGGTTTGTTTAATCTTTAAAACTGTGAATCACATAGGCAGTGCAAGAATATGAATAGACACTATCACCTTTAATTGTGAATTTGTCAAAAAGTTGCCAGAAGTAGTTCATAACAAATCCAGATAAAACATATTTTGCACAGTCCATCCAAGCCAACTGATTTCCATCCCATGCTTGGAGATGGATGGCAAATGTCAGGGTGTATTTGATTTTTGTTGTACTGTTATTCTTTTAAGTGGTCTTTTTTGGAGTTAGTCTACAATTAAACTGCTGAATAATCAGCCTCGATTTTCACAAGTGTGGGCCTGTAATTAAAGGTAAATGGTTTTAACTGAATAATCTGCTGAATAATCGGAATAATTTAACTGCTGAATAATCATCCTCAATTTTCACAAGTGTGAGTCTGTAATTAAAGGTAAATGGTTTTAGGCATGAAGAACAGAATGTTCTCAAACTGTGAAAATTGCTGCTCAAATCCTGCAGTTCTGTTTTTCTAATCTCAACTTTAAGAAATCTAAGTAAATTTAAATAAAATGGTGCAAGGTGGTGCAACAGAAGGCTAACTTGAGCTTACTCACTTCCCCTGTTTTTGCACATCTTGATCACCAGCCAGGACCACATCTCTGCTTTCCTCCACAGTCACAGTCGTTCTATGTGGGAAGTTGTCACTATGCTAATGGATTATTTAATAAAAAATCTAAGAGTATCTACAGAATTAATAACAAAACCTTTTACAACAATGAAGCATAAAAGAAGAAATGCTGTGGGAGAAAACTTTGCAACATGTAACTGTAGGTACCTGATGCAGCCACTAAGAACACATGCTGAAGGTTCATGCTTTTTTTTCAATGGGATAAACCTGGAGGTGGAACTCTTCAATTCTGGACCTTCCAAGCTGACTTACTTAATTCAATAGATCTGCCTGAATGGTTGATTGCTGTATATTTCATCTACCCAAGTGTAGAAGAGTGTAAATAATACTTAATTATTTAGATTTTTCTGAAATCGAAAGATTGTATATCCAGTACCTTTCTAATGCATTACCCCTTAGTCTCAAGCCCATGGTCTCTTCTTCCACTATCCACTCTGTCTCAGCTTTGCTTTCTGTCTTCAACCTGGTAGTGATGGTCTCAACTTTCCCCTGAATTCCTGTCATTGGACGACAGTCCACCTTCCAGACAAGTTACTTATGGATAAGTTGGAAGAGTCCCATCATTTCTAAGACAGCCGTATACCATGAAAACTCAGTGTGTGTAAGAAAGCACTGTCCTGTGCAGAAGTAAATGACTGGAGATCACTGAATTAGTGATTTGCAGCATTTGCTGCAATGTCTGACAGAAGTTCCCAGACCCTCAGGCATAGGCAAAATGATCTATAAGCAGGGAAGTTTTCCTCTTTTTTCATGAGAGTGTGCACATATGTAAAAGAACAACAACCAGAAAAAGAAAAACCGCAGAAATATGCTGTTTGTAATAACAATTAGATGTTTGAAGAATGCAAAATACAAGATGCTTTCTTATTTAATACACTCAACATTAGTGCTGCTGTAAAGAACAGCATCCAGCGAAGTTTCTTCTATCACAGCTAACTAATATCTACTCTGTTCTGTAAGGCAACAAAATTTGTCTCTTTCAGTGTTTTCTACCACAAGGAGTGTGAAAGTGGTTTGTAGTTTGTGGCATAGAGATTTTATGACCCCTGCTGAATTTAAGATTTATCATCAGTTGCCTGATAAGTGGTAAGAAAAGGACACTGTGACCAAGCAGTCTCTTCTAGGTTGTCTTAAGCAGCATAATGTAGCTTACATCTCTATTTTATTTTTCTCTAATCATAAGTCTAGACTGATTTACTTCATTCTGAAATGTGCAGTTTAATGCTTCTTCACAAAATGTGTGGAACTTTTAGCCTAATCTAAATCACAAACTGACTAAACAAGGTGGAAAATAGTTCCAACAAATGTAAAAGTAATTTCCAGCTTCACTTTCCCGTAAAAAATCGTTATGCCAGATGTTTCAAGCACTAACAAGGCAATTTAAATATGAATGCTCACAGTTCAGTGTTATATCAGTCATGCGTAGCACTAGATTGAACAGATAAAGACAGAAAGCACTGAACTACAAAATAACTGTGTAAAATTATAAGATGCAAATGAATTATTGTCCTGGGTTCACTTGCAATAGTTATTTTTCTTCTTCTTAGTAGCTGATACAGTGCTGTGTTTTCGATTTTTGTCTGAAAAAAAGTGCTGACAGTACACCGATGTTTTAGTTGTTGCTAAGTAGTGTTTACTCTGATCGAGGGCTTTTCAGTCTCTCATGCTGTGCCAGTGAGAAGGGGCACAAGAAGCTGGGAGGAAGCAGAGACAGGGCACCTGACCCAAACTAACCAAAGGGGTATTCTATACCCAGCACATCATACTCAGTATATAAACTGCAGGGAGTTGCATGGAAGTCCCAGATAGCTGCTCAGATCAGAGGGCGGTGAGAAATTGTATTGTGAATCACTGTTTTTTATTGCTTTTATTTCTCTTTCTCCTTTTAGTTGCATATTCTCTCCCCTTGTTATTTCCGTTTTCATTATTATTATTGATGGTAGCAGTAGTAGGTTTGTATTATGCCTTAGTTACTGGACTGTTCTTATCTCAACCCAAGGGATTTACATTCTTTTGATTCTCCTCCCCATCCTGCCAGGATTGGGGTGGCGGGAAGAAGGGGAGGAGTGAGCTGTGTGTTTCTGAGTTACCAGCTGGGCTTAAAGCATGTCTACTCTTCTGAATTATACTAAGAACTAAATAGTCATTTCTGGTCAACTCTGCAGTTATCTTGCAGACTGGACTATGACTTCTTTGTTAGACTTCTTTTAAAATGAAATTAACATAGAGCATTTTCTGTTTCTAGTTACTTTGGACTTTGCTTTTATTTTATCCTCTTTCGCGTTTTCTTTCTTCTGAATACCTAGACTCTCAAACCTCTTTTTCTTTTTGTAATTTATATCTACATACTTTTTCTTCCTAAACCAGAAAATATCTCACTGGTGGTACATCCCACTCCAGAAAACAGAATGAAGTTCAATAACACTGCTCAGTGCTGTTCCACTTGTTCTACTGCTCTAGGTTTTATTTTCTTTTATGCTTTGCACATTTCAGAAAGGACCAAGAAAATGACAGGTCAGGAAGCAGTTACTTGCAGTAAATAAAAAAGCAGCAATAAAAGCATTCCTTAATGGGCTGAGTCCAGTAAAGCTAGGTTTTAGTCAATTACATGTCATTTTTGTTGGCAACCCCAAGAGCAACAACAACAAAAGCCCTACCTTTGGTGGCATGGAATTTTAATGTATAGTTGCAATGGGCAGTGTTATCAGATGCCTTGAAGAATTTTTGTGTTTAAAGAAAGCCTGAATGTTTATCAGGATTTGTAGTGGACACAGCCTGTCCCACTGCTGGGCTGTCCTCAGGGAGAAAAAGCTTTTCCCGATATCCAGTCAGAACCAGTCTTGTTCCAGTTCATGGCAGTTATTTCTTGTCGTTTCATGGTGCACCAGTGTTAAGAGCCTATCTCCCTCTCCTCAATAGCCTCCCCACTGGTGTTAAGAGGCTTCTGTAAAGTGTCCCTGAAGACATCTCTGTTGCAGGCTGAACCAGCTCTGGTCTTTCAACCTCTCCCCAGAGAGCAAGTGCTGCCTTAGTGTATTTCTCCTAAACTTATTGCATTTAAATGAAGTCTAGCACTGGGGCCCTGAATACTACTGTATTCAGGAGCAGTTCTTGATGCCAGGGATGTACTCTTGCTGTGTCCTGTCCCTGTTCTGGAAAATCCCCAGTGAAGCACCAGCTGTAATTCTCCACAGCCTGGAAACCAAAAAAGCTGCTATGATCATATGCACAGCTGCTATGGTCACAAACCTGAACACCACATGAACTGGAGTCTAATACAGTGGGCATACAAAGTTATGTGCAGATGTAGATTTAACCTCTGAGTACCAACATATTTCTTTAGCATTTTTCTTCCCAGATACTGTTGCACAACTGACATAGTAGGATAAAGAAGTCTAATTAAGTTAATTAATCATGTAAACCAGTATCTGCATGGGGTTTCAGATGTGTCACATTTAAAATATTTTGGTGAAGATTAATAGCCAACTTTGGCCTCCCCATCTTTGGGTAGGTCTACATTGCAATCCAGGATGTCCAATTCCTTGCAGATATGATTGCTCAAGTTAACATTAGCCTACCTAGGTCAACTCCTTTAATGGCAAGAGGTACTTCAGTTATGCAAAGGGCATGCCCCCTACCATGTTGAGCTTCAGTACACTGATATCCAAAGCTATAAGATGAAAATACTGTGTACATGTGCTGTGCTCTGACGTACAGAATGGACAGTTTTAAATCCCTGCATGACATTAATGTGAGAATAGCATGTGGCTTCATTAATAAATTTATATCATTTGTTATTATTCCTCAAACACTGTTTTAACAAAGATAGATCTCTGTGAGATACTCTACTCTTTATCCTTTTCTACTACACTGTGGGAGCAGAAGGATATTCAGACTTATATACCCATTCACCGCCCAGAACAACAGTAACACAATCTTGTCACAGCATCATCAGTTCTTTAGGAATCCCTGGCTCCAAATATTATTTCAATACTGCATATATTATAGTACTATATGCAACAATACTGTGTAATACAGTTAGCATGATGCTAACATCCTGTGTGTCTGTGAGCTAGTCTGTGCCATGTTCTGTGACAAAGGAGAGAACCATCTCCCCCATCAATGCTGGACTATCTGCTTACCCCTTCTGGACTGCAGCTGAAAATTAGGAGGCAAAGAAATGTAAAGAGATGTGCATTCCCAACCACTACATCAGTATATGCCAAGACAGCAGTTGCTGTCGTATGATTGTTCTCCCTCAGAGAGCCTGGTCCGGGGATTGAAAATAAGTATTTTCAGTCTGTAGTAAAGTAAAGGTCCTTCTTTGGCCACCTATCAACCTGTTGCTGATGCTAGCCAAAAGCAGGTAATTAACAACAGTTTTAAAAGAGGATTATTTGAAACCTTTCTCTATTATTTCAGGTCAACAAAAAATACTTCAGGAATTTTCTGAACTGGACAATACATCGGGACCATGATATTTAGTAGTCACAGATAGACCATATATCTTTTGTTTAATGTCTTTAAAAATACATCTATTTTTCTGTTTTCCACAATATCCATTTGGTTATGATTGTTTGTTTTCATTTTGTGTCCCCCTGCGTCTTCCTACTCTACAGTCATTCCTGCTTACCTTGGTTTGCAGAGGAGATTAGATATTTGAGAGTCACAACAGATTTATTACTGCTGATGTTAGCTAAGCAGCTGATGATCACAGAGGAGTAAACGTAATTTGTAGTGATAGTTAAAACTGAGCATTGGAAGCTATGATATTTTACCACTGGGGGAAAAAGAAGCCCTCCAAACCCCCAAAATATTATTTCTGCTATCTTAGGATACTGTAGGCACAGGACTTTTAAATGCAGATTGTGAAAATGATTGCAAGTGATAGACATTTTTTTCAATTCAGAGTGTATTTTTTAACTAATATATGCTACCAAGCAGTGCAGCCTGGAGATCTAAGTGGGGCAGATCACTGTATTTTTTGTGCTCAGCTTGAAATATGCTCGACCGAATCAAAAGTTCAGTGTCTGGTAGTGACAGTTTAACCTAGCAATTTAACTGATGCAGAAAAAAAACTGAATAGCATGAAGTTTACTGTGTTATGGGTCTTTCAAATAAGACCTTAATGATTTTTTATTTTATGTGGTCATATAAAGGATCCCATAGCTGTTCTCTATAGCTGACAGAATTTACTCTGCTCTCCTTGGAAAAATTTTCTCTCCTTTTAGCATTATGCAAGCATAGTTCACACAGCTCATCTCTGCTTTCTAATTCTGGAAGGGGATGTACTCCTTCAGTTCCATATGTTTACAATACATAAAAGATTTGCTGACCTTTGTGGGACAAAAATATTTTAAATATAAGTTAATATTATAATAGATGTGTGAACTGCTGAATGATTTCAAAATACCACCAGTAATTCAGGATTCCATATTTTATCAAATGACTAATTATCAAAAAACCACAGCCTGAACTGACATTCCATAGCAGGATGACCAAACCTGGTAAGTCAAATGATTGGGTATTTATATGGATGTAACTACAGCTCCCTGATCTTGGACTCCACTTACAGAAGAAATTTAAGGAGACTGTGGTCTATGCTATCTCCTCCAGAGCCGTCATCTCTAATGGAAAATAACTAGTGCTTCTTTGCTACCTTGTGTAATGGTGGACGTTCTGTAATGTTTCTTGGTCTCCATCATATACTTCAGAATGTGATTAGCAATTAAGCTGAAAGCAGGACATAGAAGTGTCAACCCAGCTATTGAGTTTTATTCTTACATTAGTAGAATTCTTTCATGTTCCATAGCTTCAATTAACATACCTTCAAGTCATTGTGCTTCCTTGACCACAAACTCTGTCTTTGACCAGAGAAACTTTCTCAAAGAAGGTATTTGTAGAAAAATTGCACGTTTTCATGAACGAGCTTTCAATTCTGGCCAATTGGCTTTTGCTGACAAAAAGATGTTAAAGCAAATATGTCTCGCTGAGATCAGCTAAACAGAAAGACTTCATATTATTCACACTGCCAAATTACATAAAGCACATATGTCAGCATGCAATATGTAATAACTTAGATGGGCTCAGACAAAAATGCACTTTGCCAAACAAGCATCTCCTAATTTTTATGTATGTACTGATTTATACATGGTATTGATTTTACTTTAAGCAAACTGTCCTTAGCTGCTCCTAAGACAAATTTCAGCTGTCTAGTGAACATCTCATACCAGTAAGAAAAATTATTTCTTACCTAGATGCAGTGATATCCTTGTGTAAACAACAGTGAGAGTTTACAGAGAATCCAAATGAAGAATAGCCAGAAACTGACAGCTTGAGCACCAGTAAATATTAACACCCTTCTTGCTAATTGCTGCCACCACAAATTAATGGAAGTCTTTTAAATCTCCTGACAGTGGTTATGCAACATTCTGTGGTTAAGGGAACTCAAGGCAGTACATAACAGATGTCATCATTAATATGCAACTGCATATGCTTCCAGTGTACAAGATTTTGTGAGGTTTTTTTTCTTACTTTCCTTCCTCATTTTTTTCTTTGCTGTTTGAAAATAACTCTTTAAAATTCATAGTTTCTGCTTTTTCACCAAAGTGTTTTAAAGCAAACTGTTTTAACCCCTTACCCTTTTCCATGAGGGAGTAAGTTTGGGCAGTACTTCAAGGATATGCTAAGTATCTATTCTTAGTAGAACCAGAACCATAAATGTTATATTTTAACAGATTGTTTATGGTGAACAAATGATCTTACTGGGTCTTTTTTTCCTTCCTTTTTCCTGAGTAACTTAGAAAGCAAAATAAAATTTAGTAAGCAAAGTGCTCTCTCAATCCTTCTGAATTTCCAGCCTTTTGCATCGTCAAGGCTTAAAACCCATCTTGAACTTTTGAGTCCTGTTTCTTCAGTGAATTATTTTTTTCTTTTTGCAAATCTTTATGGCTTTTATTTAAAAAAAAAACCCCAAACAATTGATACACTTATTTTATGACTTATATACACAAAAAGCCACCCAAATCAATACATCTGTCTTCACTTTCCAGTGACAATAATTAACTATGGCAATGGAAGGAGAGACCAGTTTAGAAAGGTTAATATTAAACTGTATATGAACAAAAGATTACTGTTATAGATTTTCTTAATTTTCCACTTCCTCCTTTCTTTACATATTTTCATCATGTCCTGTCTCTTCATCTCTCCATCCCTTTTTTCCCTATGAATGAGGTCATCTTTGACATTAGTTTGTGGTGGTCTCCTTTCACTACTCACCCTGAGCTCTTTTCTCCCACTAACCAGGGCAACAAGAGTCTAATAGAAGGCAGAGTTTAAAAGCACCTTTATGACAAGGATACACATACCGTCTTTCTCATAGATCACAGCTTGGTCTCTTCTGTCCCTTCGCATCTCTCAACAGTTTCCAAGAGGGAATTGATGTCACTTCTCCTGCTGAAAAGTACTTGATGTACACCTGCCTTAGGGACTTGGGACTTATGCCTGAGTCACTGGTGGGCATGTGACTGAATATCAGTGAATTGGAGAGGACATCTCTGGAAAGAGAACTGCACAGCAGCACACATCAAAGGCTTCCACCTTGCACATAGTCACAGTTTTAAAGTCTCTCAGATCACCAGAGATGCTCTGGTCTCTTCATCTGTTCTGAATAGTGTGATGGAGGCTATATGAGTGGTGGCTTGGAAAGGACATTAGATAAGTGAGAGTCATAATAAAGAAATATGGCAGCTACTTCCTTTTCTCAGTAAGAGAAACAAATGTTGTGAAGTGATAAAAGACCCCATTGAACCAAACCTCAGCCTGTGCTGCTACTTGGGATTATTCTGTTTCAGGTGTGAAGGGCTTGTGTTTCTCTGTAATAACTCATGCAGCCATCGCTGGTGCAATTAATACAGCCTGTTGTAGTCTGTCTGCATGCTGACTCTTCTTTCCACCTCATCTGCCTGTCCTACCACTTCAGTGTCATCCACAAACCTAGTGAGTGTGAATTCAGTCCCATCATCAAGGTAATTTACAAAGACACTCAACAGCATGTGGCCCAGAGGAAACTCATGGGGAACTCTGTATCTGATTTCTGCCAGTTCACCACTACACTTTGAGTTTGGTAGTTTAGATCCGTTTCTACCCAAAGAGTGGTCCATCTGTTCAGCAGAGAGCTTGACAACTGACTTACGGAGATGCTGCAGGAGACCATGTCAAAAGCCTTCCCAAAATCAAGGCAGATGGCACCCATGGGTCTACCGTCATCCACTCAGCAAGTTGTTTCATTGAAAAGGCAACCAGGTGGGTCAAGTAAGATCTATTCTTGATAAATCCATATCAGCTTCTCCCAGTACCTTCTTGTTCTTCATGTTCCTGGGTTGTCTTTCCCTGAGGACCTCTTCCTTGATTTTTCCAGGAACTGGACACCAGGGAGGTGTCTGTCTGCACTTTCTCTGATTTTTTTTTTTTTTTTTTAATTTTTTTCCCCTCAATATTTGTAATTGGGCAAAATATTTGCCCTATTGTGGTTATGTGGACTTCTGATCCCTGTGGATGCTCAGAAAAGATCGATAGGAATTATTTTGTTGTCATGGTAGGTAACACTCTCAGCATGCTTGGGTGCAACTTGATTGGTCCTCATGAATTTGTCTATTTCCACTTTGTGTAGGTGGTCCGTAACTCAAACCTCCTCTACCATCAGCAGTTCACCATTTCCCTTGTTACTGTTCCTTTGTTCTAGAGTCCTCAGACTGAAGACTAAGGTGGATGAGGCAGTTACTGTCTGGGTCACTGTTATGACATTTGTGACTAACTTGCCATCCCCATTTGACAGTAAAGCTATACTTCCTTGTATTTTTGCTTTCAACTAATATATCTGCAGATGACTTTCTTGTTATTCTTGAAATCCCTTGCCAGTTTGAGCAACATTAGAGCTTCTGCTTTCCTCACTGCACTGCTGCCTACCCAGATGACATTTCTATAAATCCTTTTTGGGTTTTCTACCCTTCTTGATCTCTCAGGTGCTTCTTTTCTGTAGTGCGCTATTTACCCAGTCTGATTTCTGACTGCATCAGTTTTCCTGTAATGAAGGTGGAAGGGTTGTCCTTGTGTTTGGAGAAGGCTGTGTCCAAAAATGTGCCTGCACTCCCCAGCACATTTGCCCTCCAATGCAAGCTTCCGGGACATCCCTCCTCGCTATTCCCTGAACAAGCTGAGATCTGCTTTTGTCAAGGTCTTTATTTAGTCCTTGTCATACTCACCCTTAAGGCAGGGAGTTGGAACTAAATGATCTTAAGGTCCTTTACAACCCTAACTATTCTATGATTCCATGATCTTGTGATCACCACATTGTTAAAGCTGCCGCATATACTCAAGTGTCTAAACAAATCTTCCTTAGTTGGACACAGCTGTTCTGGAACAGCACCACTTCCTAATCATTTACTGTGATTGTTTTGGAAGTTGTCCTCAGTGAATTCCAGAAATCTGCATTGCTTTTGCACTGCTGTGTCTCTTTCCAGTAAATATCAGACTGATGTCACTGTGAGAACCAGGGCAAGAGATCTGAAGCCTCTTTAAGGTGTCTGACAAAAGCTTCACCTGTCTCTTATTCCTGATCCAGTGATCTCTAGCAGACACCTACCACATGGTCTTGCTAGATGGTAGCTCCTCTCATTTGGACCCCTGGACTCTACAGGGAGTATGGAAGCATCCCCCATGGCCCTGCTTCTCACATGCTTTTACCCTGTACCCTCTTTCTTCCTAGATTCAGAGAACACTCTCCATGAAACCAAGTTTTAACCCTACCTCATTAAGTTAGTCATCCCATTAGGGAAGATGTCTTGGCAGGAACCTTTGACTTAGCTCCAAAACATATCGCATGGTCATGGGTGCCAAAGAACTTTCTGCCATCAGGTGCTGGTTGTATCATATGTCTGCTCCTGCCTTTACCCTTGCCTTGCACTTGCAAGTTTGACAAAAAAACTTCAAGCACTTATCGCCTTTGCTTTAGCCATTTCGGCTCTTTTGTGGCTCACTCTTTGCAGTATCATTGGGAAGCACATGGAGGAAGGGGACAAGTAGTAGGTATCTGAGCTTGAGGAATTTTAGCAATCCTTTTATGATATGCTGAGTTTTGGCTCTAGGCAAGCAGCAGACTTCCTCTGACTGCATGTCAGGTCAGCAGGCAGCTGCCTCATTCTCCCACATTTCTGTTCAGGAGTGTCCTGCTACTGATACCCGCCACTTCCTCTCCTAGGTGGGTGTGACCTTTTGAACAGGAACTTCTGCTTCGGTTATCCCTTGTAGTGAATACTGTTTGTCCTTCCTATTTCTTGCCAGAACTCCCTGCCAGTTCTTCATCATAATTTTTCAACAGGAGGAGAGAACAGCTTCCCTGCTGCCACAAGGCATGAGCTTCCACTGTGCCTTGCTCTGTAAGTCACTGCTTTTCCCCGTTTTGAGCCATGCTTTTCATTATCCTGATCTTGCCAGCACACTGTAGCATCAACCCTCACCCCATAGGGTCTCTGCTGGCATCCTATCAATTCCCTTCTTACCCATTTTACTGCAGCACAACCTCATGTGCTCTTCCCACATCTGCTGTGTCTGTGGGCTTTGTGATCCCAGCCATCCCCCATTTCATTTCCTTGGGCCGCTGAGTGGCAGGTGCCTGCCACTGTTTAGCAGAGAATATGATGGGGTGAAGGGATCATGATTATGCTATGGAAATAGGAGTGCTTTGCCTAGCCTCTTTAACACTTACTTAACTTCTCTCAGACACACCATTGTTGTCTATTTTGTAAACCTCCCTTCTGGAGCTGACATGCAGCCTTTACTGGCTGTCTGTTGGTCCAAGCAAAAAGCATGACTACAACTGATTCACCTCCTTGAGCTGCTTGTTCCACTGTGGATGATGTGCTGCCTCTGAGCATCTCTCCAAGCAGAGATTCTAAGTTGGAGCCCAAGTCAGAGAGGAGATGAAGAGAAGAGAAGAGAAGAGAAGAGAAGAGAAGAGAAGAGAAGAGAAGAGAAGAGAAGAGAAGAGAAGAGAAGAGAAGAGAAGAAGAGAAGAGAAGAGAAAAGAGAAGAGAAGAGAAGAGAAGAGAAGAGAAGAGAAGAGAAGAGAAGAGAAGAGAAGAGAAGAGAAGAGAAGAGAAGAGAAGAGAAGAGAAGAGAAGAGAAGAGAAGAGAAGAGAAGAGAGAAGAGAAAAGGAGATGGGTCCTTTTTTGTCCCAGTTAGTGTTCATTCTAGGTTAGGATGAAATATCTGACATACTAAAATACCATTATAGATGTGATTGGGGGTAAAATGGCAGATGTGGTAGAAACAAATACATATTGGGAATACTTTTATCCTTTTTGAAGATAATATGATAAGCATGTCTTCATAAAATTCTGTATCAGAACTCTTCTAATTTGTCTACAGTTATTTTAGACTCCATTGTCTATTTGCTATGGGAACACTGAAGTTGCCAAAATAAGTAATCAAAAGGTTAAGGAGTTGCAAAATTAAGACAGGTTAGGTTAGGTCAAGGCAGTTATTTGATTTAGTTATTTGATTATTTTTTTTTAGGTCAAGGCAATTTATTGATTACTTTCCCATATTCTTTGCAATATCTTGCATTTGCATGTCACTTTATTGTGTCTTGCTAATGCTGTTACGAGAACCTGACTTCAGGAACGTTTATTTTTCCCAAATATTTCAAACCTGTTTAAGGAATTGCCATCGAACAGTGTTATAACACTTCTGGTAACGACAGCTAGGTAGATGAAGCTTATGAAATTCCAAAATATTATTTTAATTATACATTTAATTAAGAGTTCAGTGTTCCTGTCATTGGTTTCTAAGAAAAGCATAAATCGGACTTAAATCCTGTTAAAACATTGAGGGTCATTAGGTATGCCCACAAGAAAAAGTTTCCTTGAAATTGAAAATAGAGAGATAGTTTCCTTTTCCACTGTTTGGAAAAGTGCTGCAAGAGCTTAAAGTGGAAGATAGAATGGAAAGAAACGATTTCATATTTTTAAAAGCAATAGCTTGTCAGTTAACTTTCATATGTTCTACATATTAATACACATGTTCCTCCCTTTCATTTAGAGCATCTGCTTTAATTTCTTAAGTGAACCTCTATTTCCAAACAACGTCAACAAGTTTTTTGAGGAAGCAGTTCAGAATTAGGAAAAATCTTCCTACCAGTGACCACTGAGGTGGGCTAAACCAAAGCTTATATGTAGTTCATTGTATGAGTAACCATGATAATAAATAGATGGACATGGAAATAAATAAATTATATGCATTGTAGTGCAGTTGAAAAGGAAATGTTGCTTTTATCCTGGTCTTTGAACTTGCTAAGAACCCTGAGAGCTCATTTTATTCTCTAAAATGGGGCCTCAGACATAAGGGAGAGAAGCATAAAAGAGCTATCCCATGGATTCTCTACATTTGTTCTCTATATTGATTTTTTTCTTGCTAAGATATTGTGTTGATGCAGCTTGTAAGTGAACTAAAAAACAGCTTTCACTTGAAGAAAAAAAAGAACAGCCAACAGGTTTCTTTAAAAAATACCTACTTCATAGCAGGAATCCATCAGAAAAGCATACCACCTAGAATGAAGTTTCTTTCACAGATGTGCAACCAGCAGTTTAATCCAATTGCAAACTTCCCAAATAAATTAATAAACACTTTGCCTTGGGCGCATAAACTCATAGCTGTGAATAATTATTCTAATAGGCAAAACTTAAAAATGTTCTAGGTGCTATTCAAAGTTCCCAAGACTGTTAAATGGTTGGAGATAAGTAGAAGATTGCTACAAAGCAGTGGGTTTGCCTTTGACTATAAAATAAACAAACATTAAAGCCTAAGAGTTTCTAATATCTAAGGTGAAATAAAGGATTATACTGACATAGAAGCAAAAATTCATCTGAATAGAGTATCACAACTTTACAGGTTAATTGCAGAGTGTTGTCCTGAGAAATCTGATAAAAACAGAAGTTTGTAATACTTCACTATAACTGGAAGTTTTCCACATGTCTGATGCAGCCTGCAGATTGCTTTGTGTTGATTTTGCTGGTTCTGCTTTCAAAGTATAAGGTCTCTGAAACAGCACATCACTACTATGTATTTATTAAGTGTACTGGAAGCAAATGATGCAGCTAACCTAGACCTGTCTCTTCAAACTCCCAATTTCTGAAGCTGAATGTCATGAAATCGTCTTATGCTCCTGTCTACAAATGGTACATCAAAGTAGTCCTTCTCAATTCTGTGTAGCTATCTTGACTTCCTTGAGGAATGAGGAAATGGAAAAGATAAAAGACCAACATTTGAGCAACTAGAGGCATGCTATATTTCTGATGGACATAAGTTTTCAATTTTCTCAGCTCCACCTGCCCACTTCTTTTTCCTATGTACATGTACCAGACTACACACACTCCAAGCACACCTACAGATGTCACCTGGACACCTTCTAATGTATGGCAACAACAGCTGAGAGCAGCATGAGTTTTATTTCACTGGCTTTCCAGCAGCACAGCTTTGTTTATTCTAGCCTTGAAGCAAAGAATACCTGTGTAGCAAAAAGTCTCTAATCTATCTACCCGGAGCACTCATCTCCTAGATGGCAACAGCAGAGAATTCCTAATCATATCTCAGCCTGTATAGGTAATTTCTTATACTGCATGCGTACATTTATGTGTTCAGTTAGGTGTTATTAGCATTTCAGACACAAAATTCTTATTTTTGCACCTCAAAAGATGTAAAATTTGGAGAATCATATATCTCTTTCACATAAAATTTTCTTCTATGCAGTAATTTATTATTTTTTAATAGCAATCTTATTTACAAAACAAACATTCAATGTTTCCGTATTTTGTGAGGAAGCCTGTGTTTAATGGCATTTTTTTAGGATTCTGAATAGAGCAGTAGTTCTGGAAAGAGCTAGTCATCATGTAGGCAGTCACTTTGGACCCTTGTCTACACAGCTTCTTAATCCCAATTGCAGTATTTTTGCTATGCCTGTCTTTCTTCATGTTGGAACAGATTGCCAATCATAAAATCTACCTGTGCAGGTAACAAATTATCCATAGAAATCAAGCTGATACTACTGGATGTGTCTCACTTGTGACCTAAATCTAGACATAACTCGCCTCTAGTCTGAAAAATTTCTGCATTAACCATCTAACCACCCCTCTATCTCTGGCAAACTTATGAATGATTCAGTGGTTTTCAAGACTTCACTTCAACACACTATTTCTGTACCTGGAGACGCAGCTTTGAAATATTGCAAGTGGAACACATTCACAAAAACTATTGCTCATTAATGTGATTTGTTTGCTGTGTTGTTTCCACATGGCTTTTTTCCATAATCTGTTAATTTTCAATTTCCTACTGTTCTGATACTGCAACAATTATAAATGTTCTATAGACCTAAGAGGTGACTTGACATTATTTCAGCATATTCTTGGCATCCATGGAAGAAATATATGTGGGCTCTTCAAACAAACTACTTACAAATAAATAATTGTCCTTAAAAAAAAAAAAAAAGAGTGGAGGGAAAAAAAATAATCCAGATATTAAATTTAACCTGTTCCATATAATTTTGATTTAATCTTTTCTGTACGTGATAATATGGAAATACTTGGATCACTTTATTAGCTAAGAAGCGCAGAATATAATTTAGGCATTCTGTTCATCCAGCTAAACACAGCATTATAAACTGAAATTTCCTTGTTACTGCAAATCAGATACATGGTATGGAAAAGAACATCTGGTGTTGAAATGAAACTGCATTTCAAATGTCCTTTGTTGGAAATAATCAGGTGCTTTCATAAATCAGAGTGCATTTTCAGGTGATAATGACCACAGACCTTGGTCTTCTCCCAGCCATATCATCTTGTCCTTGCTCAGTGTTGCCCTAAAGAGGCAACAAGGAATGTGAAATAAAAACAAGTAATTATGCTGAATCTTATTTAAAAGTAGCAGGAACGGCATGTCAGCTTGAGCTTTAAGGTTTTACCCAGTTTTAGGGAAGTTAACACCACCAATTTCAAAATGGAGACTTCAGTGGGTTGTATCCATCTTAAATGTCAAGAGTAGATCAACTGTTTCAACAAAGGTGAAGAAACTTTGGAATCT
This sequence comes from Myiopsitta monachus, assembly GCA_017639245.1. Lineage (NCBI taxonomy): Eukaryota > Metazoa > Chordata > Aves > Psittaciformes > Psittacidae > Myiopsitta > Myiopsitta monachus. The sequence goes on from CM029918.1 coordinate 8,438,373, forward strand.
ATTTTCAGAAGTATTAAAAACCATTGTGTAGCTCATTCAGTATCAAACAATGCAGAATGTCTTGGTCCCAGCTCATCCCACAATACTAATTCTGAGAGATGCCAGTGGTCTAACGCTTGCCACCCATATTACAACTGCAATTTACTCCAGTCTTTGCTAGAATACTCTTCACTTTAGTCAAGACAGAAGGAATGGTACCCTACAGTATTTGTGCAGAGACTAGAAAGAAAAGGAATAGAATTTTTTTTTTTCCATTCTTTTCCTAGCCAATTAACCTTAGAAATGGAGTCCTTTTCTTATTGCAGAATAACTGTATTTGTATATAGTTGTAATACATTGGTTGTTTCCTACAATTCTCCAATGAATTAATTGTTACAAATGCTGTTGTCAGGCCATTCGCATTTTCTCAGTATGCAGCAGGTTTTACATATGCAGAATGTTCAATTAATTTTCTGATTAATGGTCTTTTTTTATTATGCTACTGTCATTTGGCAGCTGTTTTGACAAAACTGCCTTCCTCATTACAGAATTTCTACTTGTGAAAGGAAGTCAGCCACAGCAAATGGGCTTATTGAATTATACAGCTCACCAATTATATAGTATAAAATTATTCATCCTGATATAATTTTATCAGGAAAAATCATTTATCTTTAGTAACTGTGTTAAATTAGATATTATTTTGCTGGATAGGTGTAATTTTGCAAGTGCCTGTACTTAGAGAACTGTTTCTAATTTACTTGAACACTAAGTTATTGCCTATTTTCTGATTTCACTTTGTTACCAAAAAGGTTAGTTTCTGACTAATCACTCCACTGAGCCCAATTCATTCAAAGCTTGAAAAGCAACACTTAGCCATTTTAGAGCAAAATGGAAGCTTGATGCATATCATTGACAATACCATTTTCAAAGATCTGTTATAAAGGCATTTCAAGCTGTTTATAAATCAATTAATTAAAAATCAGTCTTGCAACTTCAGCATTATTTAGTTATGTGCTTTGCAAGTATTTTGGCACTATTGCAGCAATGTTGCAATCAACATTGGCATTGCAATTTTAAGTACTATTATATTCAACCTAACAAAATTAACCTCACTTCCAATATATATGCATCTTGGCATTAGCTTACATAAATTTTCTTACTATGAGTCGATACTTGATACATCTGAAAGTAAATGCTGCATCAAAAAAATAGTTCTTACAGATTGTTGTGGACTACAGTAAACAGTTGGGTAAAAATAAATCTTTATTATTTCCTAGCTTGAAAAATATTATTATTTGCCTTATGCTCCAGGGCCACTTTTTCAGTGTAAGGCAACCCTGAAATTCTTGCTGAACAGTACAGCTACCGTATATTTGGGTTACACTCATATGTCTGCAAGTCATCTCAAGGTGTTCTCCAAATATTTCACTAGGAGAAATATTTCTCAAACCATATGTGAGTTCTTTATCTCCTCTGTTCAGCTGTATAAGCAATGGTATACTGACTGTACCAATGCGCATGGACATAAGACTGACACCTCTTCCTTTTATCTCATTAGAGTTTTACTGCATTTTCATTTCCTCCGTGACTTCACAATGTACACTATTTTTTCAATGTCATGTCAATTCTTCTCTGCTGTCATCTAAGTGCAGTCTGTGCATTGACATTATCATACTATGTATAAGGATAAGCACTCTGCTACTTGTCAGACCTTACTGATCACTCTTCAACAGAAATGGCAGAAAAATCAAACATGCTGTACTACACCATGAAGTCATGTTTACCTGAGGGCTAGCCCTATACCCATTTCCCTTTGGGTTCACTTGTGTTTCATCAAAAGTATGTCAAGAGGAGCTGGAAATACCTGGGATGATAATGCCATAATTCTACAGTGATTGTTGCATGCCTGGACTTTGGTTCAGCTGATGCCAGTGCCAGCAGAATCTTAGATATCCTTGATAGACATCAGCACAGTTGGATTGCTGGAGCCTAGTGGTAATAAGATAATTGTACTCTTGATAGCTATAGGTTTGTATATAGTACCTGCTATAGGATCTATCTTCCATATTGGGATGATCACTAATGGTCTGCTAATTGAAAGATGCTCCTATCTTCAAGCTCTTATGTTGTCATTGGCACTAAGGTGACGGTAGCTTTTTTCTGCTTTCTGGTGTCACTCCAGTAGGTCACTATATTTTGAAGCTGCTTCACAGGTCTGCTGCAAAGTAGGTCAGAACATCCACCATGGCCCTCACTGTGAGTAGTTGAGGCCTGCAAGTCCATGCATAATCTGGTCTTCCACCCATTGCAATAATGGTGGTTTTTTGCTTGTTTTCCCTTCTGAATGCAGATACATAGTATGATCATGTTTCACCAGATACACATTTGAGTCACATATTTAGTTCAGTGTTGCCCTGAAGAGCTGACATTTATTAAAATTAACAAGAGCACTTCATTAATCCATGGCCTCAGATACCCTGTAAGCAGTTTATACAGGTTACCATCATCAGTACTGGCTATTTGTGGTTTCAGAACTTGGAAGGCCATCTTCCAGGACAAGCAGTCACAACTCTCTTTCTGGGGATATCAGCAATTATGGTGCTGTCAGCAACTGTTTTTATGTGATTTGCACAGCCCTGTAGCCCACATTTGTTTGCTGCATGATCATTCACCATACTCTCAGAGAGGTTTAAGCCCCTTAGTGTTCTCAGAGACTGTCTCAATAGCAAGCTGAAGAAGGAGCAGCTGCTCATCTCAATGTCTAAGTAAGTAGGGTGCAGGGTCCATTCTCCTGGGTAGCTGTAGAAGATCAGACTACGGTCATGCGAAGGATTTTTAGGGTCACAAGCAGGATTTTTAAGTCATGCGAAGAGTGCGTTTTTAGATTTTACTACAGGAAATAGTCAGACTTCTGTATAATTGTGATTATGTTTTGCTTTGTGAAACATGCTGTGTATTTTAGCATGAGACACATTTATTTGGCTAATTGAGAAAGATATCTTCCTGATAACTTCCCACGGAAGTTGAAAATCATATATAACACATCTGCTTCTTGAAGTACACCAAACTCATAGCCATCAGGGACAAATAATTTAGTATTATTTGTACCACAGAGAGGCCTAACATTTTTAACCAGCTTCTGCTTTAAAAAGATGTATAGTTTAATGTTTCAGTTTATTACCATCATATTAAAGAAAGTTTGTAAAACAATTTTAATTATAAGAAATATAGAATCTAGGTTGTCAGTCTTTATCCTTGAAGTTGGGTATACACAAGGATTGATTTGTTTCTAGAAAGTAGTATTTTAAGCTATTGCATTCAGAAACTAAAATTTCTTCTTCTAGGTCACTGTAGTAAAAGCAAATAATTTTTTGCTACTGATCTGTTATTTCCACGGCATTCCTCCTTGAACAGCTTCATATGCTTTGCTGCTTAAGCTATCAGTCAGTGGTAAGATAGTAGGTAAGTATGTTAATTTTGAAGAGTGGTTTTAATAGAAGATGCTTCAAATATAGTTAGGTGATTACTTCATTGTTTCACATGTTTCTTTTGTAAATGTCATCAAACAGTTTTTGCTTTGCCTTGAATGCAATTTCTTTCCATTGCTTTCTCATCTTGTAGTTCCAGCTTCAAGGATTTCATGTTAACAACTTTAGACAGGTCTACATCTTTGTTTCTCATAACCTTTCTTGTTTCTTTGGAACAGAAGATTTCTTTCTGGAGAACAAAAGCAGTGTTTTTGTTTCTTGTGATTTAGCCACTTTGTTTTTAAGGATATGAGAAAAAAAAAACTTACAGACAGAGGTAACATTTAGTTAGGCAACTAACTACGCTTCAGAGAAAAAAAAATAAACTTCTTTCTTGTTCAAACCTCAAACATTTGCTTTTTCTTTCCAAATAAAATTAATAAATTATTTGTAAATCTTATCAGATAGGTATGAAGGAAAGAGACTCTTTAAAAATATTTTGGATTTCTTGAATGCACATTGAACCAATTGAGTAACTGAAAATTCCTGGGTAACTTCTACTTCACTGTGATTCTATGACCACATTCACACCACGAAGTACAAGACCTTGAATAAAAAATTCATAACCACAAAAATTCCTGGTAGATATTTTTTTTTTTTTAATTTTTTTGTTAATCCAAAATCAAAATCGGGATCTTCCTTTTGTTATTTTTTTGTATTTTCCACACCATACTGAAGTTTGGCAGAAAGTTCATTTTCATCAAATAAATTCATAAATGTAGCTGGCTATAACCTTCACTCATTAAATGAGTTGTACCGATGATAAACCTGTTAGTAAAAATTACCAGCACTCAGTGCAACAGATACAGTCTTTCTGTGGTGCTTCTGTAAGAAATCACCATGACAGAGTTAATGACAAGGTAATGCTAAATATCTTCTTTTTGCCCTTTAATGACTGAGTAAAATTAAAGAGGTAAGCTTGCTAAAAGTTCAGCAGAAATGTTGAAAAAATTTGAAGCAGAAATGTTGATGAAATTTTATTTTTTCTTGTCTGGAGTATAAATCATTGCTACTAGAATGTCATAAAACATATATATATGGAAGCATAAATAAAGAATTTTGAATAGTATTTTATTTTTATCTTAATTATAATAGGATTTCCTTAAGTCATCTTTTATCTGCAGGTGGCCTGTTACCTATAATGTTTAATTTATGTGAAAGATATAGTCTACTACAGTCTTGTCTTACTGTCTGGAATATGAAAAATTAATTGCACCTTAGTCAAGTTGGCACTTTCTCGTTTTCTTCAGCTATTTTTTTTTTGTTCTGTGTGTCTATGTATATTTAGTCTTATGTAGGGTCTGGATATGAAAGTAAAAGAGCAGCAATTCAGAAACTTCAAACAAGAGCTCACATCTAGTGACAACAAAATAATATAATTTTATTAACATAGAAATATATATTTGCATATAAATTATATATATTAGTATGCATTTTTATTTTATTAAAACAAACATTTATTTTATTTATTATTTTATTTATTATTTATTGAATAATAAAATATTAAATATCAAAATAATAATTTTCAAATATTAAGATAGACATTATATTTACAAAGTTATTTTTATTGTATTTATTATTATTATATATGATTCAAATTACATATATTTTCTATATAAATAATATGTATAACATATAACATATATATGTTTATTAACATGTAACATATATATAATATAATATTATATTAACATATATTAACAAGAAAAAAATTGTTTCTAAGGGACTTTATATAGAACTCCTTACAAAAGTCTGACAACAGAATACAGATTGACTTCAGCCCTTCGAAATATAGACTTGAGCTTCTTTTGAGAAGTCTTTTCTCCCAAAGCCACACTAGAACAACACAGACATGAAGACATAAATTCACAGCAGCCCATTTTCTTCAGAGGTGAGCTAAGAAAATTAAAAAGTATAATTTAAAAATTGACTAAACAGCTTATATCTCCAAAAGTAATGCTGTTTATCACACGCTGCTTAGTTGTCCAAGCCCTCTTTTCACACAGAAATACATTAGGATTTTTTTCAACACTTTTATGACACTTTCAGTTGGAGAAATTAACTACTGTTAATAAGTTTGCATCATGATGTAGCAAGGTGTAGCTTAATTTGCTCTATCAATCAGCTGTGGGTGAGTAGCATTTTTTTTTTTTTCTTTCTGCAAACATCTAGGTAGGTTAAGTCAGCAAATTCCTTGCTATTCAAACACATAAGGAAGCTGTTCACATCTCTGATTTCTACTGTCCTTTCTGCCTCTATAATATTTGGATTGGGTTTTGTTTGTTGTAATATTACAGACTGTTAGGCGTGATTTCAAATTGTGACATAATTGTGTAGAAGAATGCAAAGTAGTAGATCTGAAAGCTTTGTGACTTTCATTAGCCGACAGTAAAATTAAGTTTTCAGATCTCTCAGTCACTTTTCCAGGTGCACTCTTCTTGCTAATACCTACTAATGTTGCCCTACCTGCACAGAGCAACACTGAAGTAAGACAGAATCTCTAAAGGAATATCTCAATGTTTTGAATATCTAGACCAAAACAGAAGACATCTTCAAACTTAGCAAGCTGATCCAACTATATATTACTGAACACAAATGATAGCTAATAATGAATGTAATCAGAAAATTACTGTTGCAAGATAAAGAGTAAAAGAAATATAACTACATAGATTTATAGATTTTTGCCTTGTTTCTGGTTCTAAGCAACTTCAATGAAACACTAAATTCGTTAGTGATTGTTTTGCTTGTTTCTCTCCTTACAGTGTACCTATGGGATCCTGTACCAAGCACATATGAAGTGATACATAGTGAAATATTTTATTTGGGGTGGGGGGAAATTTTGCTGTCACTCTGAACTTTGCCAATTGTGTTGGTTAATTCTCACCGCCAATGTACTTAAAGTGAAGAGAAGGTTAACTTGGTGAAAAATAAATTCCCCCTAATAAAGTCACACCAATTTTCATTTAGGTAAAAGAACAGACAAAATGAGTGATAAATCTGTTGCATTGTTCGTGACTTTTACTTGTGATCATTTTCATCCTATTAGCTTCTCTTTTTCCTGATCTGATTTAGCTTTCTACACTAAGTCTTCACATATAGGCTTGTGTGTTGAGGAACTGGTCCTTAACCATATGATCCTTGACATACATATTAGATTTAAATACAAGAAAAGCATCTACGAACTCCTACAACTTAATACAAAGCATATGAAATGCTATGACTTTTTAGGAGAAAATGCATTTCTGCTTATCTTGAACAAAGTATAAACGTACGGTATTACCACTTTCCTCATCTACTTTGCAGCATCATATCTACATTAAGGAATAATCAAAAAATACTGAAAGAAAAAAAAAATAACCTCCTTAATACAGACAGGGCCAAACTAGGCCAAATCATTGAAGTTCTATACAGCACGCGGTGTTCAAGTCCTTTCCCTCTTGCTGGCATTCTATAGGGACAGTCAGCTTAAGTTATGTAATGTAACATCATCTGAGGTTTGAAATTTTAACTGATTTCATAAAATTAATCTCTTCCTGTTATCTCCTCTCATTGCTTCGTCTGCTTATATCAAACAGCTTATAATAAGAATGGTCAACTGAATGACTACTTTAACTTCTCAGTTTCCATAAAGATGCCTTTTGAAATACCTGACAGAAATATTTGTGGAGGGAAAAAAGGGGAAAGAAGTTGAATCTTCACTATGTTGAGTAGGTCTATACAAAGTAGCTAAGAAGTTTCAGAGATTTTTCAGTATTTGTCAGATAAAGTGCTCAGAAAAACTTTTGCAGTAACCAAGTATTATAGAATTATTTTACACTGACCTGTGTTGGCAGCTCTGAGAGTCTTTTTTGATTTATTTTTAGAAGAAATTTATTTCCTGCTGCGAACAGATGAAAGCCCACTCTGGAGAGAAACTTCCTTTAACCTGGTAAATAGAAATGAGATGAGATATTGTTTCAATCACCACTTAAACTGGTTGTGGGGGTGGACACAATATGTCAGCTTGACCTGAAACTGTTGCTCTTGAATATCGAAAACAAGTACACTGCTTGAAACCTTACCCGGTAGTCAGGCAGCCTCAGCGGCAGCCGCAGCCGCAGGCCGGCTCACGCAAGGCCCCTTCCAACAGCCCTATACTGGTGACAACAGCCCTGCTTCTTCTGTCTTTTCCAGCAGAGCTCATCTGAACCATGTCAGCTAGAATCATGGAAGTTATAATGGGGTGAATTCAGAGAGGTTAAACCTATGGTATATAACAAGTGAGACAATTTTTGTACCTGCTGTTTTTCTTCTGACTAACTGAGCTTTACATTTTGGTACTATAAAGCTCTTTTCCCACAAAGACTGCTGCTCACCTCTTTATGGCTACAGGTGTATCTTCTTAATACATATATATATATATTTCTTACCCTTCTCACTATTCTGTTCCTAATATGAATGAAGTGTTGAACAAAGACCGCCAAGGTTTACACCTCAGGTTTGTAATATTTACTGTTTTCCTAAAGCCACTGTCACTGAAACTAGTTATAACACGAGAATGAATTTTGAAGAAATTTGTTGAGTAATGTGTCTGCAGAGAGAGAGATGGAGAGAAAGGCTCCCAGACCTCCACATGAAAAAATTCTCCTTATGACACCACATGAGAAAATGAGAGCCAACACACCTGAGAAAAACTGCTGAAATCTATTTATGCACACTAATAAAAGCTGTTGTGTTATTTGTCATAGTTTCATTCTTGTATGAAAATTTATGTACTCAAATAAAAAAGAGGTAGAAATCCAAAATAGTCTGGTCAGTGGACTGAATCCCACTGATACAGCAATAGAGGGAGGAGTTTGTTCACTGAGGATGAGAAGAAAAGGGAGGCAGGTTGAAGGGTGAAGAAGGCAAGCGAAGAATCAAGGTCCAAGCACTTGAAAAACTGTACTGAACTTCTTTGAAGTGGACACGTTAGGGAAGAGGGCACTCCAACAATGTAAGTTCATGGCCATCTGTACTTTTCATTACTGAGGCTGCTCACAGATTTGGAGGCCGCTCTCTTAAAGGTACCTGGGCCTTATGCCCATTGTCAGTGGTCTAAACCAGCAAACCCTGTAACTAAAATCAAAGCAAAGTGTCTGCAAAGCAAAAAGAACAAATAGCCTGCAAAAAAATATGAAGATGCTAAAAGGGCATGTCAGTTATGGGAGATGCAGAAGGCGCCCATGCGCTTCCTCAGACTCAGTCACTGATCTCATAATCATCTGATTCAAGGCAGCCAAGCAGCAACAAATCAGAGCCATGACACAGGTGGCTTGCTACAAGCCAGAGGTGTTAGTCATATATATTCAGCTCTTCTTCTTAATTGTTAATATGTTATCCCTAGATGCGAGCTCTTGCTTGAAATTTTTGGACTGTTGTTCTTTTACTTTCATATACAGACCCTACATTAAATACACATAGACATGCAGAACAGAGAAAAAAAACAAAAACAAAAAAAAAAAAAAACATAGCTGAAGAAAACGAGAAAGTGCCAACTTGACCAAGGTGTAATTAAGTTTTCATATTGCAGACAGTAAGACAAGCTTACAGGAGCCTGTATCTTTTAAATAAATTAAACATTATAGGTAACAGGCCACCTGCAGATAAAAGATGACTTACGGAAATTCTATTATAATTAAGATCACAATAAAATACAATTCAAAATTCTTTGTTTACGCTTCCACATATATATATGTTTTATGACATTCTAGTAGCAATGACTTATATTCCAGACAAGGAAAAAAAAAAAAAAGTGTAAAGGATATGCTGAAATTGGATTTGAAATGAAAAAGCTTTCATATGTTTAACAGAATTATATAATTATATATCTATTTTAATATATATCTTATGCCATCTGGCACTGTGTTTAGATTTAAAGCTGGGGGAAGGAGGGAGGAAAGGAGGATGTTTGGAGTTATGGCATTTGTCTTCCCAAGTAGCTGCTACACATTATGAAGCCTGCTTTCCTGGAAGTGGTAGAACATCTGCCTGCTGATGGGAAGTAGTGAATTAATTACTTGTTTTGTTTTGCTTGTGTATGCAGCTTTGCTTTACCTATTAAACTGTCTTTATCTCAACCCATGAGTTTTCTTGATTTTGCACTCCTGTTATCTTCCCCATCCCACTGAGGGAGAATAAGCAAGAGGATCTGTGGGGCTGAGCAGTGGGCAAAATTCAGGGGTGAAAAAAAAAGCACACCTTTCCAAGTTTTCCTAGTGAGGGAAAAACATGGCATATTTTCCACAAAACCTTATTGTAAAAGTTATACTAAAAAGAAATTTGGGAGGGAGCTCTTGCTTGTGTGTTTCCTTTTTGTAGACAAGGGTCAGAAATAACAGTTCTGATTTTATTTCTGTAAAGGAAATCAGAACTAATGGGGTTAGCTCAGACTCAGGTCTAGTACATTCTTTTTATAAGTGTGATAAAGTAAGGTAGCAGCAAATAATACTCAAAGGATCAGGTTTCCATGCCATAAGCTAGTCTGTCACTGTTTTTTTTTCGCATTTCACTATATTACTACAAAAGACCGGTAGGCATTGAGAATTACTGTCATTAGGAAAAAAACCCCACACATCCCAAGAGTAAGCAGTCACCCTCTGTGGAACTTACCACAAATTAAGGTCACCCTTTCAGGAACTGTAAATAAATGTTAAGATAAATTTGTTATGTATGTAATGATAAAACAAATCTCATATTTTAAGAATCGAGAAGGATTTTCTCTGCCATGTGGGGCATTATATTACTGTGGCACTTCAATGAATTCATTTCTGGTATTTAGCACAGGATGCAGTCCAATGATGGACTCTGCTTTAGGCAGGTAGTAGGATTTGGGGAACCTGTTGTCTGACCAAGTACAACAACTGCTACATTCCAAACCCAGAACTGGGTTCCTGTAAGAGGGGCATGTTTAATTTTGCTTCGTAAGTATTTGCTCTATGAGATTCTAGACATTAAAACTGGAAGTAAAGTTATAGGTTAAACCAGTTGCTATGTCCTCCGTGCAAATATACTGAAAATGAAAAATGAAACATTTAAAGGCAAGATGAAACCTTAACTTAAAATATTCAGGATATTCAGAATTATATGCACTTACTGGCTTTTCTAGGAGTTTTGAGAAAAGTACTGACTGCATTACAAGAAAATATTAAAGCATTTGCAAGTAGTTATTTTTCACTCTGAAGGTGGTTGTGGTCTGTTTAGAGGGCTGAAGGGGATTATCACTTCAGAAAAGATATTGTCCTTTCACAAAAAGCATATTGGAGAAAATTTGACTTCCAAATTAAACTAAGAAACTCTACAAATATTTGGGGTTTTAATATATAGCTTTGCTTAATATTAAACAACTATCATGAAATTGTTTAATCTCTCAGAACTGAACACATAAAAACTGAAGTAATATCATCATCATTTGGTCTTGATCAGGCTGTAGGAAGTGGGACCCTTGTTTCATAAATATGTTGATTGATTGGAAGAAATGAAGAATATCTTACTTTGTTTTCCATAGGACAGTTTCTTTCTAGGTAATGATCAGGTCTGAAATTAAAAACTTAGCTCAGTCTTTTCCATGTTTCTCTACCTTTGAGAAGATGAATCTACATCCTCTTTCAAAGGGTTGCAAAGCCTGAGATAGCTGAGAAGTTGGTATAATGTACTAAAATTCTATTTAGTCTGTTGATGACAACATATTTTAATTACTTTTGTACATTGCCACTGTATTGTCTTGTTAGAAATTGTTTCTGGCTGGAAGCATTTAGCACTGGCTGATTTTCCCCCTACCCCAAGTGAATCTGTAAGTTTGTTGCAAATCCAACTTCAAGAGGAAATGACACCAAGCTGTGTGATTCGGTTGGTATGCTGGAGGGAAGGAATGCCATCCAGAGGGACCTTGTAATGCTTGTAAGGTGGGCTGATGACAACCTCATGGTGTTTAGCCATGACAAGTGCAAGGTTCTACACCTGGGTGGGAGCAATGCCAGACACAGCTACAGGCTGGGCAGAGAAGAGATTCAGAGCAGCCCTGCAGAGAAGGACTTGGGGGTGTTGGTCGATAAGAAAAAATGAACATGAGCTGGCAGTGTGCACTCACAGCCCAAAAAGTCAACTGTATGCTGGGCTGCATCAAAAGGTTTGTGACCAGCAGGTCAAAGGAGGCGATCCTGCCCCTCCACTCTGCTCTTATGAGACCTCACTTGGGGTATTGTGTACAGTTCTGGTGTCCTCAGCATAAAAAGGACATGGAACTGTTGGAACAAGTGCAGAGGAGGGCCACGAGGATGATGAGGGGACTGGAGCACCTCCTGCATGAAGACAGGCTGAGAAAGTTGGGGTTGTTGAGCCTGGAGAGGAGAAGGCTGCGTGGAGACCTCATAGCAGCCTTCCAGTGTCTGAAGGGGGGTTATAGGGATGCTGGGGAGGGACTCTTCTTGAGGGACTGTAGTGATAGAACAAGGAGTAATGGGTTAAATCTTAAACAGGGTTAGTTTAGGTCGGATATAAAGGAGAAGTTCTTTACTGTAAGCATGGTGAGGCACTGGAATTGGCTGCCCAAGGAAGTTGGGAATGCTCCATTGCCAGTGGTGCTCAAGGCTGGGTTGGAGAGAGCCTCGGGTGGCCTGGTTTCATGGGAGGTGTCCCTGCCCGTGGGAGGTGTCCCTGCCCATGGCACGGGGATTTGAACTTGATGATCTTGAGGTCCTTTCCAACCCTAACTATTCTATAATTCTATGAATTTGAGTGTGGGTAGAGATATTTTTTTTGAGGTAGTAGTGGTTTGGTTTGGGGGAAGGGGGATGGGTTTGTGTGTGTTTGTGTGTTTTTGTTTTGGTCATTTGCTAAACAAATGAGATTTTGTTGAGGTTTTTGGTTTTTTTTTCTCTTTCTCATGTCAAGTTTGACAAGTAAAAGAAAATGCTAGTTGCTTATAATTTTCTGCTTCCCTTTCTACATACAGAGTTTGACCTCTAAAGAACACCAAGGAAATATTCTACTAGGAGTAAATATAACCTTAAGATATCAATATTGCAGACTAGTATTTTAAAATAAAAGTAGACAAAGCTCATAGTAATTAAAAGCTGCCTTGAGACAGGTTTTATTTTTTTTTTTTTGTGACAATTCATGTTTTCTTAATGACTCACTTAAACTTAATCATTGAGCTTTTTCTGAACAAGCCTTTCATCACCGAAAGACTTCTAGGAGTTCAACATACTATAAGAATTTTCTTTACTCTGCCAGCTTCACTGTCTCTTGCTGTGAGACACACTGGCTACAGTTAATAAAATCATAATTAACATTGATAGGGATGGCGTATCAAAGTACATTTATACCTCAGTATGTATATAGGTCTTAAGTTTATTGTGAGAAATATTCCATACTCAGTGTTTGAGTTATGACTTTCTTAGATATAGGCATGCAAAAATACAACATTCACCTACCAGAAATGTAGAAAACAATGCCACTATGTTTTAAACAGAGCTGTCTCACTTTACACTGGAGTCAGAGAATTTCTGCCATTACCACTGCTTATCTGAAAGGGAAGTAACGTTCATACTTAAGACATCATTTATGTGTAAGTTGTTTAACAGTCCTGTAGACCATATCGGTTTTAAGACTTCTGTGTGAAATCTTTCTGATCTTTTTCTATGAAATTCTAAATTAAAAGCACCTACAGAAAAACCCAGTTGGTTTTGTTCTCACTGAATATTGTATGCTCAAGCTTATTCCCCTCAATAGATGCCTAGTACTCTCAAATACTCTCAAAACTCTCTAGGTTCCTTCAAAATCCTGAGAGATTCTTTTGACATTACAAGAAGCATTGTGTATAATGAATTATAATGATCTAATGCTTTTTTAGCCACAAAGTCATTGCACAGGGTAATATATCAATCACTTGTGGTATAATGAAGTATAAGAAATTTCCCAGAGCCCAACTTGTGCCTCAGTAGGGAGCTTGGCTTAGAGTGTGCTTCCTTCTAGGGGTGTGGCTTGGTATTTGGTAACAACAATAATCAGTGAAAAAGATCAAAGAATTTAATTAAGAATATTTATGATTAAAGAGTATCTGTGTAATTGTAGTCCTATGCATCTTTTTGGGGTTTGAATTTACCTAGAAAATGGGTCTTATGATCAATTCACTCTTATAATCCTATGTTGTTTGCTGTCATTAAGGACGAAAGAAAAAAAGTTGTTAGGAAGAATTTTTCTTTCTGGTAAGATTATTTTAAAGCTCCTTTCCTCAGGGATATTTGTATTTCATCTAATATAAGTAAGCATAAGCCTAGCTTATGAAATTCTTATTGTTCAATTTACTGATTCTTACGTTAGTAAAACACTTACTTTAAAGAAGTGTGATATCGCAAATACGATGGAAACTTTTTTGGAGTGCCTTGTTTAAACAAGTTAGTATCTTTTTAGTTAGTGTCAGTTGCCTTTCTTGGAGATAGTTTGCTTGGCATTTTGTTTGTTCGGTTTTGCTTTATTTTTTAAGAGGGTGTTATATAAAAAAAACCCCAAAAGCATAGTGAAGATCAAGAATATTAAGTATGGCTTCTGGGCTGATCTCAACAGAACATTCAACAGGTTTATTTTTGCCTTTTTGGTAAATAGAATAAGTAAAGGAAGGAATTAGAATAATACTTTGATCACCAGCTCCACAAATCAATATGCATTGAGCATAAACCCTCAGGAAATAGGAAATAAAATCTATCTCTTCTTCCATGTCAAAATGTGACAAACATTTTTGCTGCCTCAGGATTTCAGCATGTTCCCTGATGCTACTGCTTTCCACTTCTAAGCAAAGTACTCTGAAGGCAAAGTTTGTTCCTGAATGCACTAGGAGTCTTAGAAAGAATCACTGTGGTGTCAGTTTATGTCAGCAGAATTTCATTCTATTGCCTCAAAGTGATTCTTAACTCAAGGTTGGGTTAAGAAAATGTTTATGCAAGAAGAGATTAAAAAGAAATTAAAGGGAATCAAGTTATTAATCTACTTCCATTAGGTTTAAATCATAAAGGTATATTTTTTGTTATCTACCTGATGTCATGATCCCCATCATTCAGAGATTCTGTAATTCTGAAAGCCATCTACCTCAAGACACATCTTTAAGAGGAAAATTATTTGCAGTGGAGCTGCTAGCTTTAATAGACATTTCCTTTTCAGAGTCCCCCCTTTTTTAAGTGTTAATTATTTCTTTAATTATTATGTAGAAGATAACAGAAATGGCCAGAATAATTAAAATAAGAATTATTTTCCTTTGAATTTGTCTCTTCATTAAACTACATGCTGTCTTTTTGACCAGTTAGCACTTTTCATAAAGAAAAACACCCCTCTTAGGACATATTTAAGCGTGAAAAGTCTTTCACTCTACATCAGCCTGTGCAATGGTAGTGTGCTTCATTCAAAAAACAAAATCATCTTGATGAGCTAAATGCTCACAGTTCATTATTGGCTCCTTACTGCTGTGGCTGTAACTGACCACATGGCTCTGAGAAATGGGGCTTGGATATAAAAGGATAGATAGAGTAAAGCCTCCTTTGAGGAAAGAGATGCTTCTGTTTCATATACATTTCTTCACTTCCAGAGTGCTCTAGCAAGAAAGAGCTCTGGCAAGTGCCTTTCTCAGACTATACAGGACATAGGTTTGTTTGATGAGAAATAAAACAAACACATTTTCTTAGTAAAGGGAACTTAGTAAAGGCTTCAGCAGTACAGACAAGGAAGGCAAACCTGAAAGCAAGGAATGCAATGAGCCTAAAGGCTTCCAAAATAGCAGATTCTAGGCTAAAATTCCTGAGTTTGAGGTTACCTGTTGGAGTACTATGTTAAGAAAGGGTAACATCATTGCTCTAAAGCAGTACTGTGTGCTGCAAAACTGCCTTCAGCTATGCTTGACGCTGGTTGAATGAATGGGCTGAATTTGCTAAAATAGAGAAGCTGGTTTACTTTGTGAGATTTTGAGAAAGTATTAATTTCTTTACTGTAAGAGCAATGTGATGCATCTTAATTTCTTGCATGTCCAAACTTTAGTGGCACAGTGTCAGGGCAGCATAGTGTAATTATCTGCTATTCTGTGTGTTTGTGCTTAGAAGTGGCTGATTAAGTTTTCATGAGACTTGCAAGCATTTTCACCACAGTATCTCTGATCTAGCCCTCTAATGGTGCAGCTCTTCACTGGTCCCTTTTGAAGCATGTCAGTGCTACTTCAGATGGGCAGTTCAGCTGTGTGAGTCCTCAGTACAGTCCCACAGATTGCCTGCATACCCATCGGAGACACCTCTGATGGTTCAAAGGCATGGCTCTGTCACTTATCAGCCCTCCACCCACTGAGTTTAGAAACTGTGTTCATTTTTTAAGTGAAGGTAGGGACAAATGTACCAGAAAACATCTTGATACCAAATTTAAACAAAGGCTGGCACATTCCGTTTTTAGGTCACTAATAGATGAGGTCTTGGAAACACTTTGTGCTGGCTCACAAAGACAGGATGTCTGCAAGGGCACTGAGAGAAGATTCATGTAGTGACTTGCAGAGAAGACTGCAGGAAAGAGGTAATTCTTATATCTGTTTTCTAACACGTAAGCCAAGGAAGTAAATGGTCTAAGTTTACTATGTTCTGAGTTAAGGGAAAGTTTAGAGCATGATGATAAAAGTGCTTTTGTGAAGCTTTCTTAAGAGCAGATTCAAACAGAGAACTCAGCCACAATTTTATTGCATGTTGTTTATACCAGTACAGTTTTGTGCAAATGTGCAACAAGAGTGAATAATTCCAGCAGTTAGCGTTGTGACTGCACAAGATAAGGACAAGCACAAAGATGAGAAGAATTTAATGGTCTGTCGTCTGATTCATTGAGTCAATGAGATGTTAATACTATGATTTTTAATAATATATTTTTTTTTTAATAGAATGCATTCTCAGTGAACTGAAAATTCTCATTTGGATAATATTTAGAAAGGTAGAGTATGAAAAAGAACACAAAGTCTCACTTTCTTATTCTTTGTGGCTATGCTATTGCATTTGTGTATAGCGGTGACATTTTCTTATATCGCTGTGCTGGGTTCAGCAGCAGCAGTCATTTTCTCCTTCTTGGTAGCTGGTGCAGCACTGTGTTTTTGACTTTTGGCCTGGGAGCAGCGCTGATAACACCAGTGTTTTCAGTTACTGCTTGGTAATGTTTTGGTCTGGCCAAGGACTTTCTGAGTCTCATGCTATGCCAGGGAGGAGGGGGAGCAAGGAGGAAGCAGGGAGAGGACAGCTGACCCAAACTGACCAAAGAGGTTATTCCATACCAGAGCACGTCATATCCAGGATGTGAAAACGCAGAGCAGAGACCCGGAAGGGTGTGGTGGTGCATTGGGGGGTTCACTGTTGGGGGTGCACTGGCTGGGTTGAGCTTGGTGAGCAGTTGTATTCTCTTTCCTTGTACTTCTCTTGTATTATTACTGGTGGTAGCAGTAGTGATTTGTGTTATACCTTAGTTACTAAACTGTTCTTATCTCAACCTGTGGGAGTTGCATTCTTTCGATTCTCCTCCCCGTGCTCCCGGGACTGGGGGACGAAATAGAAGAGAGTGAGTGAGTGAGAAAACTGCTTGGGGGGTTAGGGACTTAAACCACGACAATCGCTAATGTACTTTTTCCTTCATATGGCATTTGTCATGTGCTCTTCCATTACAAACTGGGTAATAGGGAAGATTTAATAATTAAACAGTGTAGCAGGAGGAGAAGAAAAACTGAAGATATGAAAGAGACAGAATACTTCTTACCAGTCATGTCTTGAATCCCAAATTTTAAATTCTCATAGTGTCTATTTATTTAAAGCTTCACCTGGGAGAGTCGTAATGATATCAACCGAGTTTCTTTAAAATGAAATTTTATTTAGTTTTGAAAAGAACTTTATTCATTATGCAAGGATAAATTAAGCATCTGTTAATCGTCTTCTCCCTGACTCAATTAAATGTCATAAAGACATTTCATTTCACTAAACTAGACATATAAGCTAATAAAATTAAAGCCAGATCCTGCTCCTATTTGAACTCCTTGAATCCGTTCAGGTGTTTGTACTATATCCACCACCAGAACATGGGCCCAGATGCACAGAAAAAAAAAATGGTTTTAACTGATGATGGGAAAGTATTATAAACCCTATTTATACAGCTGCAAAATAAAAACTGCTGTTACGACTAGTTGGTTGTCTAAGGTATACTGTGTTCAGTGATCTCTTTGGCCTTACTGAGATTTGTATTATCTGGCATAATCCTGAAAATTTCTAAGTAATATTCTTTCATTACAATAATATGAGCATTTTAATATTTTAACCAATAGCTCTGGGATTTTCAACACCTCCCAAACATGCAGTTGGTCCAGATTCAAAGGCTGCTCATCCAGCATGGATTTGGATTTATATCTACCGCCTAGCAAAGCTATAGGGAATCGTGGTGGAGAAGCTCTCATTTCTTCCTTGCAGAAGTACCACTTTCAATCAATATTTAAATGTTTGTTAGAGCAGAGACAGATGATTGTGCTCTTGCTGAAAAGAAAGATGGTTTTGGTTAGTGATTGGAAGGGGTCTCACCTCCCACTTATTTTGCTAGTGACTGTTTAAAACTCTTCTTTCCATCCACTCTTTCAGATCAGGTGGGAAAAGCCTGTCATATGTTTTTATTTCCAGAGATCTTCAGAGGTTGAATGAGGGCTATGACACTGATGATTTCAAAATAGGAAATAGGTGGGTTTAAAATTAATGCTTTTTGTGAATTTGGCACCTGGGTAGAATTTTACTTGTAAAGATGTAACTGTGCCCATGTCCCCAGTGTTTCCGATTGTATCTAGGCAGCTTTTCAATAAATCCCTTGTGTGAACAGTATGAATTTACTGTTGGCTGGGCACTGGGCCTTGTTTCAGGCTGACCAGCTGTTGTGGTTTAAGCCCAGCTGGTAACTCAGAACCACGCAGCCACTCGTTCACTTCCCCTTCCCTTTCTTCCTCCCCCGCTCCTGGAGGGATGGGGAGGAAGATTGAAAGAATATAACTCCCACTGGTTGAGATAAGAACAGTCCAGGAACTAAGGTATAACACAAATCACTGCTGCTACCACCAATAATAATATTGATAAGGGAAACAACAAGAAAAGAGAATACAACCACTCACCACCCACCGACCAATACCCAGATGAACCCAAGTGGTTATCTAGCTCTTCTGAGTAACTTCCCGTAGTTTATATAGTGGGCATGATGTGCTGTGGTATGGAATATCTCTTTGGTTAGCTTGGGTCAGGGGTCCTGTCTCTGCTTCCTCCTGACTTCCCCTCCTCCCTGGCAAAGCATGAGACTCAGAAAGTCCTTGGTCAGACTAAACATTACTGAGCAGCAACTAAAAGCATCAGTGTTATCAGTGCTGTTCCCAGGTTGAAAGTCAAAAACGCAACACTGCATAAGCTACTAAGGAGAAAGTGACTGCTACTGCTGAACCCAGGACGCCAGTATTTACTTCCAGAAATACTTTAGTGCGAGAATTTTAACACAAATTCTTGCATATCTTTTTTTGAGTTGTCTGGAACTGCAGAATCTAGCATTCCCTCTGCATTGGCAATAACCAGTAAAATGCTTCTTAGAGGCCTGTTCTAACATAAGATTTGTAAATTTTTCCTTTAATTTTTTAGACAGAATCATCATACTTCTGTCCTACCATTCCTTAGGAAAACTCTGGATAAATTTTTAAACTTAGTCCAATCCTGAACAGAATTTTTTCCTCAGGAGGCATTAATTTGATTTGTGGCTTCTCTCTAATGGTAAAAATTATCTTAGGTTGTTAAAAGTAGAGTATTGTAGCAGTATAAGGTTGTGGGTTTTTTTTTTTTCCCCTAATCTTAAAACAAAAAGAAGAAAATTAAAACAAAACAAATCAACAAGGTCCCCGCCCCTGCTCTGACCCAGTTGTATAAATACTAGTAATGAATACCTCTGCAATAGGTGTCAGTACCACCAGTTATGCCAGTCACTGAATAGAAATCTAAGAAATGTGGGTACCTTCCTAAACTTGTCTTTAAAATATAAATTGTCTTATAAATATCTATTTGAAATACTACAATTTTGGATATTTCTTTAAATTGGTATGTCAGAAAGACTTCCTTAGTTATTAGTGTACATGTTTAAAGATAAAAGGAAGCAACTCCAAACTAACATAGTCCATGGCATATTCAGTTAGTTTTCATTACAACTTGATTTCTTTTGTGATTAGCAAATCTGAAGATGTCCATAACAAAAACAAAAACAAAAAAAAGTTTTGATTTCTGCTTTTAGTATTCTAAATTAGAAATGCCTTGCCAAGAATATTTAGTCACTATGATGCTGAGATGCTTCAGATTCTTTAGTCATTCTTTAGTCTGCAATTTTCTATGATCTTCCATACATCTCTCATTTCTTCTCTCCATTATTCATGGGGAGGGTGGTGAGGATAGCGGGTGTGATGGCTGACTGCTTGGTCTGATTAGTAGACTTATCCTTATTCTGAGTAGACTTATCCGTATTCTGAGAAATCTAGATATTCCATAGTTTTAGAGAACAGGACATTGGAAATTTCTTCCATGTGGATAGGCGTCTTGCATAGTATGTTTTAGTTCACAAGCAGATAAGGTGTTTCTGATATCTAGGAATCTCTATAATAAACCTTTAATTTTTGAAAAATCTAGAAAATTCTGTCAGCACTCACTTTATGGTCCAGTACTTCAATCTGTATTCTGTCTGTGCTCATGCATCATTTTCAGTGACTCCAATGGAAATGTCACTGCAGCAGGAGAGCTGAAGGAAAAAGCTCTGTATGCTCAATCTAATATTCAGTGAAGTTGGCCAGAAACTTCATACGGACTTCTCAGTGCAGCACTAGGCAAAGCCAACTGCCTTCCACTGCAGTGCTTTTATTTCATAAATAAAGGTCATACTTGGATAAACAAATAAATGAAACACTAGTAATACATGCTCTGATCTTGTACATTTGTAATAGCCTTCATTTAAAAATTTATTTTTAATGAGCAACTCAGCACTGCTTGACCAGTATATTTATGTTGTCTAAATACGCTTACTGTAATTTGAAAAGCACAACTGTTATTGTTCAGTATGTCTCCTGTGGCTGCAGTCTTGGACCATGTTTTCTATAATTGAAACATGTGAAAGCCCACTACAGTTCTGCAGTATTCTCACTGCACCTGGCTGGTTTAAAAACCCATTGCCACTGCAAGATTATTTGATAGTTTCCAGACTCTTTAAGAGTTACTAGAACTGGTAGGGATGATGAATTTATTTCCCTTCTTTTCGATCTGTGTTAAATAATGAATATTGATGGTGATATACCTGTGTAAGTCTTGAAAGCATTCACTGTGCTGTCTTTGCACACATAAGAATGTACTTGCTGTGTATGCACAGAGTAAGACTGCAGAGAAAAAGTGTCTTCTCATTATTGCTGGAAAAAGGACCATGATGACAGGAATGCTTGTATGAGTTCTTCTTCCATTTTGTCTGTTTTCCTGCACAAGACTAACGTCTCAAGTAACATTAGGGAGATCTATTGCTATACTGGTCCTAAAGTTATGGGTGTTTGGTTATCTGATATTACTGCACATGGTATACTGTACAATATAGGCAAACTTCAAATAAGCATAGAGGCATGGCAGGAGAAGTCAGTGTTCCACTAGCAGCAAACTGGAGTACAGCACTACTGTACTGTACCCCTTGTACTGACAAAGCCACCCGCAGGACAGGACATTTAGTCAATTGGAGCAGGTGGCACAAACTGTTTTGGAGCAGAAGCAGCAATGATGCAACATTGTGACATATAGGAGCAGCAGAACAGGAGTGTAAAATTAAGATGTTTTCTGTTGTTTTTTATTTTCATGACATGCACAGATTAACAGACTTGTAAGCTATGGCATTCAGCTGTGAATGAGGGGGGTCTCTAAGTTGAAAATCGCTTTGAGGCATTTTTTTCCTCATGAGAAGCTTTAGCTGCTGTTTTCCAAAGGCCAGATATACTGTTGGAGTTCCCTGTTGCTTACCTTGTTTATCATCTCCATGTTTATTATTTGTTTTCTCATCTCCCTATGTCTTGTATTGTAGGGACTGAAAATGGAGGGGAGAACTAAATGTGCACAAGACTGCTAAAGGAAAGGACAAGGAAAAAGTAGTGGGTTTTGTTTTGGGGTAACAACTTACCCTACTCTGATACCAAATTAGCTAGATGATGAGATATATTTAACCAAATAATATAATTTAAGAAGGAAGGAGTAAATTCCCTTATTATTCTCCAGTATGACTGCTGTCTGCTACTTGGTCAAATTTGATTATTACTGTCCCAAGAGTGACTTAGAGAAGTATTAATGTAGATGACCCTGATTTATTTCCTGCAAAGAGGGACACTGTCTTCTAACTCCATCCACTTTTTCGAGCAAAAGAAGTTTCAGACCTAGAACCACTACTAAGAAGAGCACCAGTAGCAAAATTTCAATTGCCAGAAGTTAATCCAGGCTCTTTTTGAAAGACATGGGCACTCTTGCCATGCTGGTATATATTGTTGTCTTTAAGATGTTCCTGAAGAATGAGTTGTTACACAAACAAAACAAAACAAAACTAAACCCAATGTCTTGGGTTCAGCAGTAACTCAGTTGTTGTTTTTTTTTTTTTTTCTCCTTCTTGGTAGCCAGGAGCAGCGCTGATAACACCAGTGTTTTCAGTTACTGCTTGGTAATGTTTTGGTCTGAACAAGGACTTTCTGAGTCTCATGCTGTGCCAGGGAGGAGGGGAATCCGGGAGGAAGCAGGGACAGGACAGCCTGACCCAAGTTGACCAAAGAGCTATTCCATGCCACAGCATGTCATGCCCAGGATGTAAAAAATTGGGGGCAGGAACCCGGAAGTCTCTCTCTCTCTCCACTCGGTCGGGTGGTGAGCGGTTGTATCCTCTTTCCTTGTATTTCTTTTGTATTATTATTGGTGGTAGCAGTAGTGATTTGTATTACATCTCAGTTCCTGGACTGTTCTTATCTCAACCTGTGGGAGTTACATTCTTTCGATTCTTCTCCCCATTCCCCTCCCCTCCCCCCATCGGAGAGGGGGGGAAGAAAGAGGGAGAAGTGAGTGAACAGGCTGCGTGAGATTTACAGCTTAAAGCACGGCACCAAAGCTCCTTTATTTTATACCCTTCACTTATAAATAATTACAGAACACCTTTATAATTGTACTTTTGTCTGAATATTTACAGATCTCCTCACATCTTACCTCCTAGATGTCTTTCATATTCTAGGAGCTTTCATTTTGCTACTTCTAGAATAGGTAACTCAAAATCACATAATAAAATGCAGTTTGTGTGGGCAAACTGAAATATTTGGTTTATACATGAATATATAATCTGTCATGGGTTCAGCAGTAGCAGTCGTTTTTCTCCTTCTTGGTAGCTGGTGCAGCACTGTGTTTTTGATTTTGGGCCTGGGAGCAGCGCTGATAACACCAGTGTTTATAGTTTCTGCTTGACAATGTTTTGGTCTGGCCAAGGACTTTCTGAGCCTCATGCTATGCCACGGAGGAGGGGAGCCAGGAGGTGGCAGGGACAGGACACCTGACCCAAACTGACCAAAGAGGTTATTCCATACCACAGCACGTCATGTCCAGGATGTGAAAACGGAGAGCAGAGACCCAGAAGGGTGTGGTGGTGGTGGACTGGGGGTGCATGGCATGGTCAGGTTTTTGGTATTGGGGGGTGCATTGGCTGGGTCGGGCTTGGTGAGCAGTTGTATTCTCTTTCCTTGTATTTCTCTTGTATTATTACTGGTGGTAGCAGTAGTGATTTGTGTTATACTTTAGTTACTAAACTGTTCTTATCTCAACCTGTGTGAGATGAATTCTTTTGATTCTCCTCCCCATCCCCCCGAGACTGGGGGAAGAAAGAGGGGGAGTGAGTGAGTGAGTGAGTGAGTAAAACTGCATGGGTGGGGGGCTTAAACCACGACCATAATCACATAGAGAGCACCATATACCAGGCATGTAGCACAACAAGGTGTGTTTAGATTTTAGATAGACATATATAATGTCAATTTATACTACTTTAATTTATAAAGAAACACTGAGTGATGAAGCATGAACGTACACTGCAAACCAACTTTCCAAACCTGAAATAAATTATTGAAGTGAGCAACAATAACATTAAATGTCTTTCAATAGTGGAGCCCAAGTGCTTCTGGGATACCATGAACTCAGGTAATTTTGTTATTGAGTTTTTCACAGATATCTGATAATTTTGTAAAAATTTCTTAAAGGAATTCATAAACATTAACTCATTTCCCTTGTACAGCAAATATTACATTTTTATTATTATTTACTCCTACAGAAGAATGCAAAGAAATAAGACAACATATATGTGGCTTGCTCAAAATTGAATTTAAATGTTGTTACACAGTAGAAGTGGAAACAAATTATTATATCTTAGACAATTGGTGATGCTAACTTGTTCTAGTTTGTTGTAGCATTTAGTGAATGAAGAAAGAAGCTATGAGTGGTACATAATGAAAGAAATACTTCTTATTACACCTCTTGAAAACATCTTGTCAACATTTAGTGATCTTCAGAATCAAAACTATTTCCTGTCTTAAGTAGGAGCTCCAGCCTTTGTAACTTGGAATTCTTGATTTAATCAGAAATAACATCAACAATCAATTCAGATTTTTGGAAGTTCTAGTTGTCTAAAAAGCACAGAGGCCAATTTCATACTTATTAGGAGCCCTTTTGTCCAGTTTTGGGTCATTTTTTACTATTCTTTTATCTGGCTCATTTAGCTTAGGCATTGTCAGTTCAAGGAAAATAAAAGGACTAAAATTTTTGGAGTGGGAACAAAATGATCTATAGAGAAGTAAAGCACTCATTTAGAAGACTATGATGATACACATTAATTCATACACATTCTGCTAAAGCAATAATTACATAATAATTACTGATTAACTATTTTAATTTCATTTATTTTTCTTTTTTAAGACTTGAAACCATGCTATGGTGACATAACAATTCTCCCCTCCTTCACACACACACACACACCTGATTTAATAAAATATATTATTATCCTTTACAAACTTCTATTGCCTAACTAACCAAGATGATTATTCCAGACATCTGCATCACGGCTTCTCTCTTTTGCAAGACAACTAATTACAACTTCTTCTAGACTACACTACACTTCTATCAAGAAAGGAATCAAAACAATATCCTTACATTCAGAGCTGACACATCTATTTGCCCTGAAGGAAGGGAAGGGTAAATGTGTGTTTTTCTGTAATTAGAGTACTGGATTATCCACTCACTGCCACGCTAATATTTTACTGTTCTGTCACTGACAGTATTGCTAGAGTAGTAATACTGACCATAATTTTGGAGATATGTTTCAGCTATATGGTATCTATGTTTTTCTATCTTGCAGCTGATAATTGTTCCTTCTGTGCATCATGTAGATAATTGATTACTAAGCTAAATCTTGTTAAATTATACTAAACTATGCCTTGGCAAAGTTATTTTTGATCATGCAGGCAATAACAAACAAAAATTTCATTTGAGCACTCATGTCTTAAGTAATTTCCTTTGTCAAGTAGTAGCAACAAGACCTGTGAGAGAGCATTGTTTAAAATTCTAGTTCAAATATTATTGCATATTTATGAATGTGTAAAATTATTTTTATAATTCTGTGTATCATTAACAACCTAATTAGAAGTATGATTTTGCCTATATATATTTCTTTTTCTTGTTTCGATATATGCCTAAAATATGTGGATTGGAACTGATTTGTATGTTGGATTAAGATTGCATCATCACCTGTCAAGACCTCAGTTTATGGAACCTGAGTGGCACATGCAAGCAATACAAAAAACACATCATTAATCTACCTGTTGTATGAAAACAATAGAGAAATTAAAGATAGAATTAGAAGTAGAGAACACAATATAGCTAACATACATATATAAAGCAGTTTAACTCAATTCCAGGCAGCCATTGATAAAAACATTTGTAAAGCTAAACAAAACATGGTATGAGATGGTATGCAGATTTTTATGGAAATATTTGATTCAGAGATGAACAAGATTTTTTTGTAACTCCTTGCATCATGTGAGATGCCATTTAGGTCAGTAAATGAATCTTCTCTCACCATTAAAAATTATTTTCAATGTCTGAATTCCTCTAATTAGGTCTTACCTAATGCCCAGGAAATACTCCTAGGATAACTCAAAGCTTTTGTCAAGCCATCCATATTCACTATTTCTGATTACTAAAAGTAAATCAGAAGCAATTCCATTGAAGATACTGGATTTACATTAATGTACACCCAGTATCTGAAAGAAAATTAAGATCTATCATACTGCATTATTTTGAGTAACACATACTAAATATCATGCAGCTTTCATTTAAATTGGATAGTAAGTATGGATCTGGAAAGTAATAAGACTTTGGGATTAGATTTATTTTTTTTTAACAAATGTCTTATTTTCTCAAAATGCGGCATCTATAAAGCTACATTACAGAATGCATCTGTGTCCCAGCTAGCATTGTGAGAATTCTTTAGCAGATATTCACTATGCTAAAATGAAATAAATACACTCCTTAATGTTCAATATGACTGAAATGCAAAAAGGCCTGTTAATTAAATAAATACCATTCCAGCAATAAACATGGAAATACAGAAAGGCAGCGAATGCCCTGAATGGCATTGCCTTAATATTAAGAAAGCATTAGTAAAATAAAATCAGAAATGACAGTTTTCTACCTTGATGAAGAATAATTTATGTAACCTCAGCAGAGACATTTTGAAATAAACAGTATCGGTTAAGCATAGAACTGCAAAAAAAAGTGCTGGAGCATTTTTGCAAAAGCAACTGGGTTCATATTTTGTTGTTGTAATTAAGGGCACCAGAGTAATTACTTCTATTAAAAAACTTCCTCTTAGAAATCTTCCCATTTCTGGAGGTTGTGTTTATATGAAATACAAGTCTTTGTTTTTTTTTTACCAACTGTATGTATTTTTCTTTCTTCCATTCCATTTTTCCTCTATCCTTTTTCATTTTAATCTTTACTTTTTAATCAGGATTTTTTAATTATTTTTTTGTCCTCTAAGAAATTCTCAAGTTTAAGTATTTCTTTTGTCTACAGCTTGGATGAAGGAACTGAATGTTGAAACTGTTTGCTGACAAAGATGTCTTCTAATACCCTATTTTGACACTGTACTATCATCTGACTTCTAAGACTTCTATTGCTTTTTGTTCTTAGGTGTTCTTTATTTCCACAGCAGGTACTGCAGTTTGTTCCCCCTTCCCTGTGAGCAATCCATATCCTTCCTGTGATTCACTTCTCTTTTCATTTGGCTAACATGTTGGAATGGTGAAAGAGGAAGGAAATGTCCTGAAATTATGTAATATTTCAACGTCGGTTTTTTTTTCCTAATGAAAAAAGATATTTATCCTATTAATCATTTGGGCTATTACTCTTCCTCCTCCTACACTTTTCTTACAGGACAGAAAAAATAAATGCAATTTTATTTCATATAAGGTCTGAAAACTTTTGATTGGTGAGTGCGGTATTTGAAAATATAAAATGTTTGTTCTCATCACAGTGAATGAATAATTCTACATTGAAAGAATTCTACAACACTTACTCTTGTGAATAATGCTATTGACTTCTAAGCATTCTTAATAACTGAATGTTATCAATAGAAAAAAATGTTCTGAAAGGCTGACTTTTTTTTTTTTTTTCCCCTCAACTAATATGATGGAGAGCCCTGGAAAGATATTTGTAGTCCACAAATTTGAGCCTGTGTAGTATATCACCAATGGTGAAACCATTTTAGTGTTGCCAAGCACTTGAAGAGGGAGGAGAGGGAAAGATATATTTTTCATTAAGACAAAGTGACTCTGTTGCTCTAGTAGCACAGTGTGGATTTTTTCATAACTGCAAAACGCTCAAACAAAATCTTTTTCATTTGGTGTCTAGTGAGACTTAAGACTTCTGGGAATGTTCTTAATGCCATTTAAACAAGGGGTGAAAAATCTCCACAGATACAAATCTGTTGGTTTAAACAGTTACAACTAGGAAAAAATATTATTGTGATAATATTTTTATGCTCTAAGATTTAAATCAGTCAGAAACCCACGTGTTGAAAGGTGTATGATGAGATTTCAACAGATCTCTGAAATATTTAATTTCAGCCATCGTTTGAATGTAAGATATGACCTGATGGATTTAGCTTTACCACTCTTGTTAAAACTAGTCTGCAGTAGAGCTAAAAAATTAATGAATGTGATTGTAATAAAGGTTTTAGCACATCTCCCTCTCCTTTGTGCAAGAGTTAAGTTCCGTTTTGTAACATGCCTGGTGCTTTACAGCATTCAATTGCTTCTCTTAATCTTATGGCTGTGTCCCAAATGTCTCATGCCTGCAAAATCACATAAAGACAATTAGAATTTTTGGCATTTCTTGCTTTCAGGCAGACCTGAAATATTTGTATTTCTTACATTCTAGCTATTTTTGTTCAGAGCAGAGTAAAAAAAATTAGATAGCTCAGGAAGCTATTTAGAAATGTATATTTTTATGCAAACAGTCAATATTTTTGAGAAAGTTGAGTTTCTAATTGTGCAAGGTGGATTCAACCATCCACATGCAACCTTGTTTCTTTATTCAGCTTCTCATCAAGTTTTACAGCTATTTCATGCTATGTCTAATAAAATTAAAAAAAAAAACACATAGAGACGGAATTATCATGAAAAAATGCTTGGACAAATGAACAAACACTGGACAGTATGAATGTCATTCTGAAGAGCATTGTAGTGTGGCAATGACTTCACAAAAAAAGGATTGCTTTTCCTAGCTGTCATTTATGAAGCAGGCACTGCTGCTAGCATACTGTCAAAGCTTTGTGAGCAAATCAATGTAATGAAACCAATAGTTGACTTTGTAATTCTCCCTCAGTTCTTTTTAGTAGAATTTCTGGATGGTTTATTGAAGTTCTGCCAGTCATAAAGGGTTTTATTTTTTTTGGTTGGTTGGTTGGTTTTTTGTGGGTTTTTTTTTGTTTGTTTTTTTAATTACTCAGAAGAAAATATTTGTCATTGGCACCCTTCTTGTCCTGACATTCATTGCCATTCACTTCATCTGTGATCTGAATAATGCTCCTGCCTTTCCTTTTGACACGTGAATGGTGGGCGATCTCATAAGTCACTGTGTTAGGAGTACCAGGCTTCTTATCAAATTTCCTATCATCTTGTGTGGCAGAAATCTAGGACTGTAGTCGTGGCATCTTCACATCTGTAGCTGCCTTGGATAAAATGGTGCATGTCACACCTTATCAATATAGCACCATGTTATCTTGCCTAAGGAGACTGGGATATGTTACTAATGAAAGTAAAAAAAAAAAAAAGAAGAAAAGAAAGTGAAATGTGAAGTGAAAAGCAAGTTTAGACCTATAAGTGGTGAATAGTGAATGAAGAAGAACTTCATCTTTTACAAGCTTCTTAGATGTTACAAACTGCCACTTTGCCAGTGGTTTAAAAAAAAATTAAATTAGGATGATGTTATTGCCAAAAATAATTTATTAATATTAACTTACATTAATAAACCTAATTTGTTAATCATGCTGTAAGAACAATTTTGTGAACGAGCAGTCTGTAAAATAGCACTCTACAGTGAATCTGGGAATCAGAAATACAGGTTTTGCTGTAGAGGTAGAACTGGCATCACATATATCCACTTTTGACGGTCAAGGGAAAGTATTCAGAGACTCATTTGTTGATTGGTTTGTTTGGAGTGAGATTCAAGGTAACACCCCTGGTTCACTAGCAAAATGTCTGTTCTGCTCCCCTCTCTGTCAGTGAGAAGTTGCTGGGTTTTTTTATGTAAGTATAAATAAGAGTGGACTGAAGCAAGTAAAAAATATGCTTATCTTCTGTAAACAACATTTAGTGTAATATTTGAACAGCCAAATGCAAAGCATATATGTAATGCGTCCCTTCAGCTGCTGTGAATTGATTAAGCAGGTTCTTTGTAATTTACTTTAATTCTACAGATCTTTAAAAATTCATCAGAAACAATAAACT
Source organism: Myiopsitta monachus (assembly GCA_017639245.1). Taxonomy (NCBI): domain Eukaryota; kingdom Metazoa; phylum Chordata; class Aves; order Psittaciformes; family Psittacidae; genus Myiopsitta; species Myiopsitta monachus. The sequence continues at coordinate 8,467,995 of CM029918.1, forward strand.
ATTTTGAAGGCTTAATATTTCCATCCAAAAAAATGCAAAGTGTGGGATTTTCTACTAATATTATAAGTGAGTATTACTTTAAGAAACCTGAGAATGTAGCTGTGAAATTATGATTGCTAATATGGAGAAAAAATTCAGAAGAAAAGTTTAGAAGAAGAATACAAAAGTGATAATATGAGACCAGAAGGATTTCAGGCTCTGGTGTTAGATGTAATTTTGTCCTGGGTCCAGAATTTTGTTCTGTAGATGTTTTGTAAGCTAATCCAGTAAAATAATGTTTTATAAGATGACAATATTTGGAAGATTTTTGTCATACTCTGATCATGTCTTTACTCTGCAGCTTTACCTTGGGTGTTTTTTGCACCTTTATTTTTAAATGGTGATGCGTTTTGAACAATCCACCTGTAAAGTACATCAAGTTAAAAACTCTCATGGAGTCTTTCAGTGAATTACAGCAATTAACAGTAGTGCAGTCTCTACAAGAAACCTACCATCACTGGTTTATCTTTATCTTCCATTCAGGTTATCTACTCTGCTGTTACGTTTGCTAACAACAGATATGACTGTCAGGTCTCAGAGCCTAAAAATATTTGTAGCTTAGGCTGTACATGCTAGAGTTTTCATTATAAGGTTATCAGATAGCCATTGTGCTATGTTATATTTAATAGGGGAAGAAAGCAATGGTAGGGAATGTTTTCTTTTCTTGTACAACTATACTAATAAAGTGAACAAGATTGATTTATAACAAATAAGAAGCCGTGTAAAACAGAAGAGTCCAAATAGTACTTCTTTATAGCTCTGTGGACACAACTCAGACTGGTGTCATATCTTGTGCTTTCTTTGCCTGTTTAAATTTCTAACTGCCAGGAAGGATTTTCATCCTGGAGCAAGGCTTGAATATAAAGCATTCTCATATAAAAAGCAATTTATGTAGGGTCATAATCTCTCCTATTGCCTATATTTCTGGTATGTGTCCTGTACAGATTTGCTAGAGCTGAGTATGAATTCTAAATCAAGAGTACTGTAAGAATGATAACAAAAAGCACAGCCTCAGAGATGCACTGCTTCCTGCACTCTTTGCTCTTTTAGGAGAGACTACCACATCTACCATTATGAATCCAATATAGACTACAAATACTGAACATGAAAGTGCAAATAGACACTAAAGAACTTTGTTGTTTCTGCTGTCACCAGACTTTTTGGGGTGTTTGTACCCTTGGTCTTCTAATCATGGAAACAGAAAAGTTTCGGGTTTTTTTGTCATTAACATGCTCTGATGGGAGTGCTATTCAGGACTTAAGATGTGTGGCTTTCCTGGAAAACCATTGCAGATACTTTTTTTTTTTTTTTTTTTCCTTAAACCAATTACTTTAGGCAAGTAAACTCTTTTTGCCTTTCTTTCCAAAGTTTATACTGGGGATTATGTTTCCCACTTGTTTAGTACAAGGCTAAATGCTGAGGTGACAAAGGCCACATAAGATCCTGCACAGACAAAAAATTTAAGCGTACCACTTGTACATCTTATTTTGGTTTCTATGTCCTTTTCCATATTTAGAACAAACACGTGGACTCTTAAATATGGATTTGTGTACCCCCATAGCACATAGTTCTCCCTCCAATACTCTTGATGTCATCAAAGAGAATAGATTTTAAGAGAACAATGGGAGAAATTCCAGTACATGAAGGTGGTCTACAAGAAAGCTGGAGAGGGACTTTTTACACAGGCATGTAGTGGCAGCAAGAAGGGAAATGGCTTTAATCTGCCAGAGAGGATATTTAGTTTAGATATAGGAAGAAATTGTTTATAATCAGGGTGCTGAGGCACTGGAACAGGTTGCCAGAGAAGCTATGGCTGCCCTATACCTGACAGTGCTCAAGGCCACGCTAGATGGGGCTTTGAGCTACCTGGTTGATTCTTTGATTTTATGGTTCTATGAAATACAGCTAAAGAAAGAACATAATTCTGTCTTTCTCTCTCAGAAGTGATTAAGTCACTTGTAAATTTTTGTCTCTGTCTTTTTCAACTCTTCACTTGCTCACAGAAAAAAAAAATCCGGATTTAATTTTAGTATTTGATTCCGCAAGTAGGAGAGGGCAATTGCATTTGTGTGCAGGATAATGAGGAATGCATATATAACACCAGTACAGACTTGGTCTCCAGAATATTAATTTTTAATGTTTGAACATTAGAAATATATCATATATTCCCTTATTTTCCTTGATAGCTTCCAAAGAAATTCTTTCAGTGCTTTAGCTAAAAAATGAAAAGGACATTTACTATGGGATAAATAAAGATATGACATTTCACCTAAGTTTTTCTTTATGAAGTGTCGCGGTTTAAGCCAGTTCGCTCACTCACTCACTCCTCTCTCTTTCTTCCCCCAGTCCCGGGAGCACGGGGAGGAGAATCGAAAGAATGCAACTCCTACAGGTTGAGATAAGAACAGTTTAGTAACTAAGGTATAACACAAATCACTACTGCTACCACCAGTAATAATACAAGAGAAGTACAAGGAAAGAGAATACAACTACTCACCAAGTTCAACCCAGCCAGTGCACCCCCAACAGTGAACCCCCCAAGTACACCACCACACCCTTCTGGGTCTCTGCTCTCTGTTTTCACATCCTGGATATGACGTGCTCTGGTATGGAATAACCTCTTTGGTCAGTTTGGGTCAGGTGTCCTGTCTCTGCTTCCTCCCTGCTCCCCCTTCCTCCCTTGCATAGCATGAGACTCAGAAAGTCCTTGTTCAGACCAAAACATTACCAAGCAGTAACTGAAAACACTGGTGTTATCAGCGCAGTTCCAAGGCCCAAAATCAAAAACACAGTGCTGCACCAGCTACCAAGAGGGAGAAAAATGACTGCCTGCTGCTGAACCCATGACATGAAGGAACAAATTGAATGATGAAGAAGGAATGTTACCTATACACTTCCTTCCTTCCTTCCACCCTTCTTCAGTTTAATAGTCCAAACTGCCTGAATATTTAATCACTTATGTCTTCTACAGAGTAAATAGGGATATTGTACAGATTCTTGCACAGAAAGGCACATCATCTAGTTTACACATGTGTCTTTGAATGATATAAGCTCCCAGGGATGACTCTCTTCATTGGCTGTAGAAAGCTTAGCATGTCATTTTGGACATGACATGATAATTTAAATGAATGATGCCATCTATGTATAATGGTGAGATTATATTTTACCCTAAAACAAACTGCTGTGGAAAGACAGCCTGTACTCCATGTCGTGAATGTACTACTTCAGCACCTTGTGGAAGATTAAATGACTTCATTCAGCCAAAATTTGTGGAGTAGGCTCTTCACTGCAGTAGTTGAAAAGTAGCTTTTCTCATCTGTCCTTTTTATAGGGAGCTTCATATAACACTGCTACATAAAAAAAAAAAAAAAAAAAAAAAAGCATCCCTTGGTTCTGTATGAAATTTATTAGGAACTATGCAAAGCTCTAAGTGGTGGAAAGTAGTGTCAGGTTTTGAAAGAATCCCTTACAGAAAAAACAGCAATATGTGTTTCTCTGTATTTTAATTTAGCTAATGTGTCAGTTAGGGAAAGTGTAAATTTAGAAGACTGAGAAAAACACAGGATTTTGAACAGTCATTCTCCTGAAGATTTATTTTTTAGGCATGGTTTGGTTTTTTTAGGATTGCAGAGAATCTGTGCAATTCCATAAAAGAAAACCCCTGCTCTGTAGACTAGAGACTTCACCAAAGCCTAAAAACAAAATACAATTTCATTCATTTTATTCTAGGAGTATTACACCCATCTCTGAAACTTGACTGAAAATCTAGGTTATATCTTGATCTTGCATGGAATCTTACATTGAAAGAACATCCTTGAGGTTACTAGGTCACTGGATAATTAAAAGTTAAAAAAAATCTGTAAAATTTAGTTCTTTGTGAGAGTTACGTTCAGTTCTTCAGCTGGAATCAGATTCTCATACCTTCCCTACCATGGGTTTTGTCATTTTAATCACTACTTGGATTTCAGAATCTGAAATAACAAAAACTAAATATCTGACAAAGATTTGAGTTTCAGGTGTTTTGGGTTGGTTTGGGGTTTTTTCACAGCATAATGCGGAATCTCCTAGTATCCCCATGAGCTGGTCAAGACTAGGACACCGTGGAAAAAATGAGCAGATAATCATGAAATAAAACCTAATGCATACCATACAAACCTAAGGTCAAACAGCTAAGCAGCTTCTACATCTGCTTAGGACACTGCTGCAAGAGAAAGGAAACCTGGCAGGGATTCACGGGACACAAGCTATATTGCATTATTTCCCTGTGTGGATCGATGTTAGTGTGCAGACAAAGTGTAACATCTTATCCCATCTTTCAAAAGTGGAAGTTACTGCTACACTCAGCTGTGTTGGAGGAGGCCCAGTGTTATTAGGTGAAATACACTGGAGTGGTGAGAAGATGACAAATGCTCTGTGAGGATGTATTACTCTGTGTGAATGCATTTACAGACTACTCCTACATAGGAACTGTGAAAGCAAAAAAAAAAAAAAAAATTATCAAGGCAGTTCTTTACAATCTTTGAAGTGCCTCAGGTGCCCAAGTGATGCAAATCCTTATGTCTCAATAAATTATTTTTTAAAGTTGATTGTTTGAAGATGTATTCTGCATATTTTTTTGGTTTTGCACGAGAAGTCTCTTAACACTAATGTGACTTCTTCAAGTCTAGTTCCTTCACCAGGGCAAGGCACCAGAGTTTGCCATACTTCTGGCAATAATGAGCCATTTAGTTGTTTCACATTTTGTTTTTAAGATCTCTAAGGCAGACACTGAATCTGGAATGCAGTTAAATACTTTTAATTATGTTAAGTAAATAAAAATTTATCCCTATAGTGGAAAATGTCTCTCCATTGTTTGTGTTACTGAGGAAATAAAGGATGTCCTGGGTTCAGCAGTAGCAGCCATTTTTCGCCTTCTCAGTAGCTGGTGCAGAGCAGTGTTTTCGACTTTCGGCCTGGGAACAGCGTTGATGACACCGATGTTTAAAGTTATGGCTTAGAATGTTTGGTTTGACCAAGGGTGTTGTGAGTCTCATGCTCTGCCAGGGAGGAGGGGAAGCCAGGAGGAAGCAGAAACAGGACACCTGACCCAAACTAACCAAAGAGGTATTCCATACCACAGCACGTCATGCCCAGGATGGAAAAAACTGGGGGCAGGAACCCGGAAAACTACAGTTTGCATCTGCATCAGGCTTGGTATCGGGTGGTGAGCAGTTGTATTCTCTTTCCTTGTATTTCCCTTGTCATTATTATTATTGGTGGTAGCAGCAGTGGTTTGTGTTTTACCTTAGTTCCTGGACTGTTCTTATCTCAACCTGTGGGAGTTGCATTCTTTCTATTCTCCTACCCATCCCTCTGGGAGCTGGGGAAAAGAAAGAGGGGGGAGTGAGTGAGCAAACCACGTGATTTACAGCTTAAACCACGACAAAGGAATATTACAATCTAGTATACTTTTTCTTTTTAGTTTATAAATATAGAACTGAGAATTAGAGCATTATCATTTTCCCAGAGATGTAGTTTAGATTTAATTGCAGGACACGTGCCAGCAAAATAACATACAGTAGCAGATCTATAAGGGACTACCTGTTGGAGTCAAATCTAGGTGTTAATGGAGATCGGTAATAACATAGCATGGTTTCCTTGAAGTTTCAGGTATAGAATAAAAAAATCCCAAATTATTTCCTTATGTGATTGAGACTTGACTGAAATAAAATCTAACGTAAAGCTGGTGGAAGAAAATATCCATGTCATTTTATAAAAATTTTGATTCATGTAGTTTTGTAGACCTTTTCTCACAAGACGAGGACAATAGTTTTAACTTAGCTGAATGGTGGAAGGGCCAAGGGGAGACTTGGTAACTGTTAGGCATTTTCTTTCCCCTACACTCCTGCTTAGTCATAGGAAGATGGTTCGAAATTAAGAGATTAAATGAGCATCAGACTTGTAGTCACAGGTTCAAAAACCTTTCTTTTACTGCCAGGGAAGGTCATCAACTCTTGGGAAGGAAGAGTGAATAATCTTTTTTCAAGTATGATGGGACAAATACTCTCAGAAAGCTCCCTGGTATAATTTAAGGAAAGGAAAAAGGAAAAGGGAAAATAGGAATGTAAGAAAAAGATGAGAGGGAAAGGAAAAGAGGAGAGGAAAGGAGAGGAGAGGAGAGGAGAGGAGAGGAGAGGAGAGGAGAGGAGAGGAGAGGAGAGGAGAGGAGAGGGGAGGGGAGGGGAGGGGAGGGGAGGGGAGGGGAGGGGAGGGGAGGGGAGGGGAGGGGAGGGGAGGAGAGGAGAGGAGAGGAGAGGAGAGGAGAGGAGAGGAGAGGAGAGGAGAGGAGAGGAGAGGAGAGGAGAGGAGAGGAGAGGAGAGGAGAGGAGAGGAGAGGAGAGGAGAGGAGAGGAGAGGAGAGGAGAGGAGAGGAGAGGAGAGGAGAGGAGAGGAGAGGAGAGGAGAGGAGAGGAGAGGAGAGGAGAGGAGAGGAGAGGAGAGGAGAGGAGAGGAGAGGAGAGGGTGATCTCAGGAAAATACTGCATTGCCCAGTGGTGGACTTTTTTGCATTTTAACCAGTGTTATCTTAGTATACTCAGCATGAGTAAAAAGGAAGTTATGACCAGAGGTCCAAAACAAGAGACTACACTGCAGTCCTGAAGATGTGAAGGAAGATGACTAGAAATTAAAACTGGGGGGTGGGGGTAGAGGGTGGGGAGCACAGAGGGATGGGGAGGGGAGGAGAGAAAGCATCAATATAGGGAAATAGGGAAAAAATAAAATTGGTTGACTTTTCTATCACTGAAGAATTGCATCAGTAGCAAGTGGAAATTTCACCTGAAAATAAGGGCAAAGGATAATCTAAGGTCTTGAATAGCAGACGTAGCAATCTTAAGAAGACTGTACGGGCAGAATTATGTACTCAAGCATCCATTGTGGCTCTTAGTTAAATAAATCCCTTAAATTTTACACAATGTTCACTTACTTTGTGAAAAATGCAACACAAAACTTTCTACAAAATGCTTGCTTTGATTCTGTTCGGGAAAAATAGTAATAATTTAATCTTTCTCACTTCTTCAGCAAAACTTTTGCTGGTGACCTACGTTTTTCCCTCCAGTTTTTATTATACGGTTTCAGTGTGCTTTTAAAAATGTTCATTTTTTTTTTTTTTGCCATTATTCCTTTTCTTCTTGTTCTTCCAACAGATTTCATCTTATTACCATTGACTGTTCACAATGTTCCTGTTCCTCTGGTACTCTGTTATTTTCTTTGGCCATTACAAGTTTCTAAAGAAGAGTTCAGCTGTACAGAGACAGTATCAGTGTTACAAATGTGTATAGGGCAGGAACTCTATAGAGCTTTTGCTTTTTCTTGATCTCTTGTGCACACAGAAATGTTCTTACTGCTTCCTTAGACCCAGAAACTTTCCATATTTTGTGTGTAAATCTTACTTTTCTGAAGTCTAAAAACTGAAGTTTGGTGCTTGAACAGCTATGCATCATTTGTAGCTGAGGAAATAAGTACGCAAGTACTACTAGAAATGCAGTCCAGTGAAAAGTAAGAAATGCTTTAGCTCAGGCATGGCCATACAGAAAATAGGTGCCCATTGTTCTGGCTTATATCCAGATTTGTTCACTGAGATGCTGTGAGCAGGTTCTTCCTGACTGACAATCACTGAAAATTCTAATTGGTAGCAGTACTATGTGGGCTCCACCAGTGTTGGACTGTTTTTTCCTGTTTTTAGCTTTGCCACATATCCCTTGATGTAACACAGAGTTCAAATTTCATGACACAACTTAGGCACTTTGAAATGTTTCTTCACAATTGCTCCATGCAGACAGAAAACATAGCATAATGCTTTGACAATATGAGGATCCTGCCTCTATGTCAGTATACTATAATGTATTTTAGGGCCCTTAGCTCTTTTCTGCTATGCAGTACCTGGATCACTTTTGATAATACTTTACTATGGCAAGTGTCATTGAATGTAATCCTGGGTTTGAAGAAGAGTAGGGGAGTAACGATTATAATCTGTAGAAAAATTGTCACAACCATTCACGAACAACATGATGATGTTGATTTTAATTATATTACTGATAAAGGCAACAGAAGTAAGAGGCTAGTTTGGTTTTTTGGTTTGGTTTGGTTTGGTTTTTTAAGGTATCTGATATTCATGTTTTCCTGAAAGAACATAATAGCAAGCAACTGAAATTAAAGACTTTGGATGATGAACAAGTATTACATTTAGCTGCTGCAGTTAGCAAATCTTCACTTCCATCTGTGCACCTGACTTTTACATCAAAGAGAGCAAAAATAGTAGAATGAGCACTATGTCTGCTTTTTTAGTGCTAAAGCTTAACCTAACTTCCAGGGGTTCACCTCTTTGTGAACTGAGGCTTAGTGTCATCCAGCATAGGTTTGTGTGTCTGTGACTTATGAAGAAAATTTCTGATGAAGTGGGAAAAAGTACAGGAAGTAAAGCCAAGCAAGATAAGACAAAAAAAAAAAATCAGAAGTTTAACAGGTAACAGAGATACTTTGGAGCTCAAAGGTTCAAGCGAAAAAAATCCTGACTGGTTGGGAAAGATTTATTTGGTCTCTCAAGAGAACAGTGAGAGTGTGTATTAACACTGAACATACAGCTTGCTGGTCCTAGACCTTCATGCATGTTGACCAAGAATAACTACTTTACACTCCTAACGCTGTGTATCCTGGTTCAGGGTCTCTTTTATGGTAAAATCTACCTTAAACACAAGTACTCAGGGAGGGAGTGTTAAAAAAAATTTGTATTCTGATGTACTAACTTCAGCTATTTCCTTCATATCTAACTAAATTAATATAACTGATTATGAACTACAGTATGCACAGAGTCCAGACATTCTGATGTACTTATTTTGAGAGGAGCAAAGGAGAAGGTGGATGGATGAATGGGATTAAGTTGGTTTCAGTAAAATAAGTAAATAAATGTGATAGACCTAGTAAAATAAGTTGAGTTAGTGGTGGGGTTTTTTTCAATTTTTATTCCTAAGTCAGTAGAGTCGATAATACAGTCCAAGTTAATGTATCATGGTCAAAAATTCTAGGTACTCAAGTGAATAAATTATTAATAAAATTTGTAAAGCTGTCAGCTATGCTCAGTCTCTATAACACAGGACTATGCTCCAATCAAAGGTCTGTAAAACCTTCCTCATCTGTCATGCATATCTTACATCAATGCAGTTATTTGCATTAAAGTATTGTAGAAGATAGAGAAAATATAGTGACAACTGCAAATTCTACTTCTGCTTCTTCTGAAGGGAGGAGGACATTTAGTTCTAGCAAGAAGAATAAAGTTATTAATACTCAATATCTTCAGCAGAATAAATGGTGCAAATTTTGGTCATGACACTCCTGTTAGACTCACTTTATATATATATACAAAGTATTACATAATGAAGTGGGGTTTCATGAGAGCCAAGTAAAGGGGAAGAATCACCTCACTTGACCTGCTGGCCACAGTCCTTGCTAAGTGTAAAGATATATTATGGAAGTCATACAACTCATCTGTGGTGTGACAATTGCAGCTACAGTACTTAGAGGTTCTTAAGTGACATCTGTTGTTTGTGTAGATTTTTTTTAAAATTGTGTGCTTGCACCTGAAGTGTTTTAAATCCAGCAAGATTTTAAATGTTTGATTTCAAGAATTTTGTTTGTATTCACAAGCACAAGTTGGCATTCCCAAAGTACGTACTATTTTGCAATGCTAGCTACAATAAAAGGTATATATTTTTTACTTGAACTTTGAAATCTGAAGTTAGTATAGTATACCATGTCTAACATATAATCTAGCTTTATATTAATAATTTTAAACTTCCTGTATTGTCTGGACACCAAAGCAGAAAAAATTGTTGCAAAAGCATACACCTGTGTCTAATATGAACACATCTCCATCTGATAAGCAGAAGCATTAGAACTGCCACTTCTGACAGCTGTATTAGTAATATGGTTCATGTGGTTTCTATGGCAAGGTAAAGGTAGCTATAAATGGAACTAAAAAATGTGCAGTGAGTTTTTCTGAGAATTATTGTGGAGAATGAATCATCATCATCCCCAAATTTTATTTCACTAAAATATTGAAAGCTATAATTGATTCACTAATTAAATTTTCTGGTCAGAGATTTTAGTTTGGGGATAGGATAATAGGGGGAAAGAGAAATAGAAACTGGAAAAAAAAATCAGACACAGGAAAGCCAAGTTGTTATAGTCATATTTACGGAGAAAGCTGTTTTTCAGATGTGAGTTCTTTTTGCAAAAAATGAAACATACAGAACACTGATAAGGGAATGACAGGTGAGAGACAAGAAGGAATATTTTGAAAGGCAGCAGTGTGAGATAACTCATAACCCCTCAGTGTAGGCTAGAACTGAAGGATAGCTGACTTGACAAATGAGGAACTCCATCTTCATGAACTAGAGTAGTGCTCCTTTTGTGTCTTTCTTTTGTAGGAATATTTTAATTACACAGTCAATAATTTGTTTTACCAAAGCAAATTATAAGATTGGGATGGGAACTTCTTTGAAATTTTCTTGGTTTAAACAGCATTCAAATCAATGCAATATAATTGAAAAAATTTAGTGGAAATAGTACATCCATATAAGTGGTGAGGACAAACTCAGTATTGTCTGTGGCCCAAGGAAAGTTTGTCAGGATTCATTGCTGGGATTTGTTTCTTAAACAACAGAAAGAAAGGTAAAAACTGCAAAAAACAAGTACTTGCTAGTTATTCCCTAGAACATTCATTCAAAAGCAGAAGAAAACTCATTGGTCATAGGCATTTCCCAGTCTCCTCTGTGAAGATGAAAGCCATGTACAAACAATCTGAACATTACAAAATGTTGTTAGTTCTTCCTCACGCTTCAGTAACTTAGTAGTGTTTCTTAATGCGTCAGCATTTCAGCCATGACATTTAATCCTACCCATGCTTAGTTTCTTTCCTGACCAAGTCTGATGAGTTACATATACAACAAGTCATTCTGTGTAGATTTGGAGGCCTCAGTGTACAGTTCAGTCATGTGAAATAAATCAGCATAGTTTTTTTCTGTTTGGTTGTGGGTGACATACTACTTCAGATCTTCAAGTTTGTTCAGATGCTAAATTCAGAATAATTGTTCAGTGGCTCCTATTACTGAACGCTGTCAAAATGGAAAATGTTCCTTCATTTTAATGATGGATTCTGGATGAATTCACAAGCTATTTGCAAATGGTATTAGATTTACACACGGGTGGAATTCTGTCCTGTACATGCTGGATTTTGTGACTGATATTGCCATTAGATTTAATCACTAAGACATGCATTTTGGTTGTGGTCATATATACTATGAGTGTTAGTTCTTTGTCTGATCTACAAAATACTTGGATATCTATTCTAGTGCTTTACACATAATCACTAAAGTTTTTCTATTTGAAAATCCCCAAATAAAACCTGATAATATTTTAAATGAAGAGAAATAGCTAGCACGCTAGCTAAGCTACATATTTGCAGTGTATCACAAACTGCATCCTCTGTCAAAGGAAATAAATATTGTTGATCTGTAATTTAATGGTTTTGCTACCAAAGAGAGCAGGAAGCTTTGAAAGCCATGTTTTGCTTTTGTCTCAAAGGCCAAATTTATCCTGTCAAAGCATTTAACTTCATCAAAACCTTCTGCTGAATTCTGTATTAATATGCAAGGGAGTTCCACAAGAGTTATGGCCTGTCAAATTTTCAACAATACCCTACATAATGGCTTCAATATGCCTGTCATAAGCTTAACTTGTCTTGGAAGCAACTATAATAATGCAAAACTCAGCCTTTTTAAATAATTAGATAAATGTGTATTTTTGACAGAAGCTGCTGGTTCTAACTTTCAGAAGTAACTACTATAACACATAATCTCTACTGTCTTCTACATAGATATATCTTGCTCCTCTTTCTATATGGTTTCATTATAAGTCATATATTTGTTGTAGGTAGCATGCTATGCAAAGCTGTATATTTTGTTGTATGGTATATATGCATTGTGTACTTATGGAGAACTCTGAAAGTTTTCCCTCAGGAATTCATGACATCATTCCTCTTGATTTCAACAGGAATTGAAGGACCTTGTTCTTTAGTAGGCTTCTGTAGTTGTATGCTAGGAGATACAGCAAGATGAGGTGTTACTCTGAAACAGAGTGTTTAGGTACAAGAAAGGATAGCTACTTCAGCTTGGTATTCTGTTAACATGCTGAATTGGCTTTTATCCCATTATCGTGGCTCAGCTGTCACCATGAAGCACAAATGCAGGCCAGATTTATTATGAAATAACCACCCTTATTAGCACTGTCTGATGCAATGTACATGTTTGAATAATGAAAGTGAATAACATGGATTTAATTTTATAAGGTTGAGTCTCACTGCAAGTTTATTTGCCTTATAAACATGTAGGTATAATTACTGTAATGATATTGACATAAAATTAAAGATTTTTATCTTTCTATTCTGCTCTAGGGCTGAGGGGATGGAATTTATGTTGGCTACTGTGGAGAAAATGTCTAGCAAAATTTTTTCAAACCCTTTGGATAGTTACTAGCTGTCTAAAGAGTATGCCACTGCTTGAATAAACATATATGTATTAATCTCAGAATTGTAGGTGAGTTCCAGCCTTTTATTAACAAGTAGGCTCAAACATTTGAATTTTTTTTGTGATGCTCATATTGAGTACTGTCTAGATTACGGAGTGGAATTTATCTTATCGAACTTCAGACTGTTATCATATGAACTAGTCATTTAGTCTCCTTTTAAAATCACAGGATTTAACTTGAAATATGCGATTCATCTCATCCTGAGGTAGATATCTGAAGCAGATGATTAACTTCTCTCGACTCATTTAGAAATGAAGTCTAGGCAACAAATGCAGGCATAGAAACCATTGTTGGAAACATCAAAAGGTAGGTGTTATGTTACTCTGACATATTGTCGTGGCTTAAGCCCCCCCCCCCCCAACACAGTTTTCTCACTCACTCACCCCTCTTTCTTCCCCCAGTCCCGGGGGAATGGGGAGGAGGATCAACAGAATACAACTCACACAGGTTGAGATAAGAACAGTTTAGTAACTAAGGTATAACACAAATCACTACTGCTACCACCAGTAATAATACAAGATAAATACAAGGAAAGAGAATACAACTGCTCTCCAAGCCCGACCCAGCCAGTGCACCCCCCAGCAGCAAACCCCCCAATACACGACCACACCCTTTCGGATCTCTGCTCTCTGTGCTCACATCCCGGACATGATGTGCTGTGGTGTGGAATAACCTCTTTGGTCAGTTTGGGTCAGGTGTCCTGTCTCTGCTTCCTCCTGGCTCCCCCTCCTCCCCGGCAGAGCATGAGACTCAGAAAGTCCTTGGTCAGACCAAAACATTACCAAGCAGTAACTGAAAACACTGGTGTTATCAGCGCAGTTCCAAGGCCCAAAATCAAAAACACAGCGCTGCACCAGCTACCAAGAAGGCGAAAAAACGACCGCTACTGCTGAACCGATGACACATATCCACACTAGCAGTGGATAGCTTGAAAAAAAGTGAAAACTTTTGTACAAAAAGATATCCATTATTTTTAAAACCAATACCAGTGCTCCATCTCTAAACAAACATCCAATGACTTATCCCTGTCTCTTCTCATTTTTCTTGCATTTGGTTATGGATTCCCAAAGGCTTTATTTCTTTAACAAGAAACTACAGTGTTATGAATGTTTGAACCTTTCTTATAATTCTGCCCAGTCTGCCTAATCTTCTATGCAGCTTGAAGACAGTTCAAGATTTTTTTTTAACTACTACATTCTTTATAACATTTTCAATGCTTGTAGTTACAAGGAATAACTAAGTAATCATTGTGAAACACCTTCACTGACTTCTAATAAAATTCCTCTGATTTTTGATGCTTACTCAATGCAATATGAGAGGTTTGATAGTGGGGAACACAGCTATTGACAAGAATCAAGTTATGTATGATCTTTGCTTTTCTAGGAGTACAGGGAAAAAGATGGCAGATTAAGTATGATTTGAAGGAAGAGTTTTTTTACCAATAATTTTATGGAACTATAAAGCAGTAGAGAATCTCTGCTTTTCCATTTAAAAATCCAAGAAAGGAAACAACCTGTCTATCTAACTTTGGATGAGCTACAGAAACTGCAGTGAAGTTTTTTATTCCAGTTAACACTGCATATCTAGGCATACTCTCCCAAGTGTCTCTGTCTCCCTTTAAGCTAATATATGTGTTGTGAAAGTAAAAAGGAAGACCAACAATGAGAGGAGAATTAGACATGCATTTACCAACTAGTCATGTGACACTGTAAAAAATGCTCCATACAGGCCAACATAATCTGGCTGCTGCTCATAGTAGTAGTTCATGGTGAGGCCTTGGGAGCAATGATAGTAACATTATTTATCAATTATTGATTCTGGAAGAAAAACTTAGAAATTACCTAAGTCAGTTAAGATTCATTGTCTTCAGAGACAAGCAACAGCACAACACTTCTGTTACAACACTAGGCTATTTTTCCTGATGTACAAAGCTAGTCTTCCCACTATGTCAGCAAGTTCACATAGATACTCATCAAATACTGAAAGTATTAAAAGAAAATAAGCTTTCTGAGATCACATGCTTCCACACTACATCAACAGGTGCATTCAGCAGACAGACTAGTAATTTGCCTGTGGTATGCACCTAAAAAGATACTTTTTTTCCTCCAAAAATGCTTGTCGTAGTTTTCTGCAAATCCCCAAGCTAGCAAATTCAGTGTGTTCGGAATCTTCTATGAACATGAGAAAATGCTTGGCTTACAGTGATGATAACTACAGACAAACTCTGCAGAGATTTACTTAGTCTTTATGCTTGTGACAAGAAAATAGGGACATGTAAATCACAAGGGTACTAATTTCTTCAGCTTCCAACTTGCAAATTAATGGCAATGTGAAGCATGAAAAATTCAATTAAACAAGAATAAATATAAATCATAGGTACCCTGAAGCCTTTTTTGAAAAGACTCTTGTGGTGAAAGGCAAATGATCTAATTTTTCTGTACTTTTTGAATTATTTTTGAATTTTCATTTACACTCCTGTTGTGATAATATTTTCAAGCACAGGAAGAAGATACTTTTAATGAAGTCTTTGAAAATGCACAAATACAATACTTCAATGGGTAATGAAGAAAAAGAGAAAGCTGCATGAATGTCTGTGCATGTTCAGCTGGCTAAATTTTTGAGTAGCTTGAATTTTTCAGATTTCAGACTTCAAAAGGAAAATGTGTGAATTTGTGTGTGCAAAAACCAAAACCATATCTATATAGGCACTTTTTTTGGAATGTACAAGTTATCTGAATGATTGAGCTTAGTTTGAAAACAGTTTGAAACAGAAGATTTTTTTTTTTAGAAAAAGCCAACAGTTAATTCCAGACTTGGGAACATAAGACTTATAAGACTTACAAGACTGAGAAGACATTCCAATTTCAGTAACAAACATGCAACATCTTATTTACTAGTCTATTTTCTGTAGACTTAGTAAACACAGTGTTATGTATGCACATTCCTGTGCTTGTGCTGGTTTGAGATACAATGATACACATACAACGGGAGGCAGACAATGTTTATGGAATATTTCTGGAATTACTAAAACTAGCTAGAAAAAGAGTCCCAAAGCATAATGATGTGACAAAAAAAGCAAGGAGAATATAAAAGGACTATAGTAATATAAACTACTGTGGCCACCAGAAGTTTGACAGTAATAAGGAGAGCAGCAAAAGAAATTTCAGTAGTGCACCATTTTTCTGAAACTGTTTGCAATGATGAAACTTAAGGAAAAGGGACATACCTGTTGAAGAGCCAGTGATATTCTTGTTATCCAACAGATCCTTCAACTTTGGGGATTTTTTTTCCCCAGTATCTACAGAGCATATCATGCAAATGTAAAATGAGCTTCAGGGCACCTAAAAAGCCAAACTATGTGCGGGTCCATCCTAGACATCATCCATCAGGTTCTACCTAGGCCTTGAGTCCCTGCAAAGGATCCTAGGAATTGCAATAGAGATCAGCCATTTCACTGAATTGTGTCTGGGATCGTTGATAGGGAACATCATTAAGGTTACAGACTAGGTTGAAAGCCTGCAAACTGAGATATAAAATAATGCTGTCTTTTTCTGCGCTCTCATGGCCCTTCTGTGTCTATGGTTGGATAGATAAAGGCCTTGCTTCCCTCTGAAGAGGGAGTATATGCATGGTTTAACATTTAAAAGCAGAAAAGATACCTCTTTCCTCAACATGGCATAAAGAATGTGGCATTCACATTCTGGAGGTTACATGGTTATTTGGTCTTCAATAGCACCCGTATGTCTTCTGTGGAAACTACCTAATAACTAGAAGTCTTCTTACTCTTTACTGGGAAGGATTTGTTGACATGTTGTCTTTAATAGCTCCCAGAACCAGCTGTGGAAGCTACCAGTGACTGCCTTGAGTAGTAAAGCCAGGTTTTATACAGTTTGCTGCTAGATGCTAAGTCTTACTTGTTAATTACATTGTGTGCATAATTGAGTGTAACTTTAATAATGCTAAAGAATTTCTGTAGACATTAAAGAAGCCTCTAAGTGTTAGGAATTTGGGCATAAAACATATGTCACAACCTTTGTCTTCCTATACAGAGGCCTACATGTAAAAGTTTTCTTTATTTCTATGCAAACAGGGAACCATGGATCAAAATTGTTGGTTGGTTGATGATGGAGTCAAGACTCATATTCTGTAATGTTTTTCCAGATAGTCAATGTGATTTTTTTTTCAAGATGTATATTTCTCTTAGTGTAACGACGTAGGTTTTACAAAAGTAATCCAATTTTTTTTTATCTATGCAAAGTTGACATCTTTTGTGACTAAACTACTTAATCACCCAGAATGATTTGTCCCTGCACTTTAATTACTAATCCTTAATATTTCTGTGACTCTAACATTGAAATAGAAAACTGCTTATCCCTCTTGTGTATTCAAACTAAAACCCAGAAGTTCCTGGATTATGGAATTATATAATAATAATATAATATATATAATAATAACAATATTATAATATTATTATTATCCCTGGAATACCCTAAAAAGTTGCATCTAGCATTTTCCAGTAATATTGTTTTGATCTTTTCCATATTTCCTAGTGAAATATTCATTTAAACCCCGTCCAAGGAAAGATCTTCAAATGCCTGAGGCTTGAACTGTATATTCTTGGAAATTGTTTCCTGGAGAAATTTCTGATATTCAGGATCAAATCAAGCAATCTATTCCACTTTCAAAATATCTGTAATGTTTTATATAAGTATTGTTACAGTTGCAGCTCTTTTTTTTTTCTTCCATTATTTTTTGATGTGACCAGACTGGCATGACAATAGACTCCTACAAGAGTCCTATGTATGCATTTATAAACACACAGAAAAACACATGCAAGCATGTATGCCTGTACAACAGCTAACAAGACTCTCACAGATGTTTTCTTCTCCCAGTGGAACAGCCACACTTATTATTATTTTCATACACCTCCTTCTTAGAAGAATTGGGGTATAGTGCAGTCTGCTTCTTTGCCTCTGCAAGAAATCTGCCCTGTTATATCTTCATTATTTGTACAAATGGTGTTTCTCATGAAGGTAAACCATGTAGACTGCCAAATACCCAGGTCTAGCAAGACTGGTTTGTATATTTGCTTGCTGTTGTTTGTTATGTGCCTCACCCTTGCAGAGGAGTATGAGATGCAACATACATCTATCTGTGCAGAAATCCTGTGTGCCACAGGATTTAGAATCAACTGCACACATATGGTGATTCAATCAGAAAATAGAAACAAATATCAGATGTGTTCATTTAATGACTTTAAATGAAAGGGATTTCTCTTATTCAGTTATGGCCTGACATGTAACCTAGTTTTGTTTTGTCTTTTTTTTTTTTTTTTTTTTTTAAATCACAGAGTTTAATTCTTCTAGAAGACTATCTCCCCAAATCAACAAAATAATTTAAGTTCTTATTCCAACCGATTCCAACTTATAGAATCATAGAATTAGAGAATGTTTTGGGTTAGAAAGGACCTTAAGGTTATCTAGTTCCAACCCCCTGCCATGGGCAGGGGCACCTCACACTAGAACATGCTGCCCAAGGCTCTGTCCAATCTGACCTTAAACACTGACAGGGATGGAGCATTTACGACTTCTTCAGGCAACTTGTTCCAGTGCCTCACCACCCTCACAGTAAAGAACTTCTTCCTTATATCTAACCTGAACTTCCCCTGTTTCAGTTTAAACCCCAGTCCTTGTTGTCATGGGTTCAGCAGTAGCAGCCATTTTTCTCCCTCTTGGTAGCTGGTGCAGCATTGTGTTTTCGATTTTGGGCCTGGGAGCAGCGCTGATAACACCAGTGTTTATAGTTACTGCTTGGCAATGTTTTGGCCTGGCCAAGGACTTTGAGTCTCATGCTATGCCAGGGAGGAGGGGAGCCGGGAGGAAGCAGAGACAGGACACCTGACCCAAACTGACCAAAGAGGTTATTCCATACCACAGCACGTCATGTCCATGATGTGAAAACAGAGGGCAGAGACCCGGAAGGGTGTGTTGGTGGACTGGGGGTGCACGGCATGGTCAGGTTTTTGGTATTGGGGGGTTCACTGTTGCGGGTTGCACTGGCTGGGTCGGGCTTGGTGAGCAGTTGTATTCTCTTTCTTTGTATTTCTCTTGTATTATTACTGGTGGTAGCAGTAGTGATTTATGTTATACCTTAGTTACTAAACTGTTCTTATCTCAACCTGTGCGAGTTGATTTTTTTTGCTTCTCCTCCCCATCCCCCCGGGACTGGGGGAAGAAAGGGAAGTGAGTGAGTGAGTTAAACTGCGTGGGTGGGGGGCTTAAACCACGACACTTGTTTAAACCCATTACCCCTTGTCCTGTTGCTACTGTCCCTAACGGTTATAAACTGTAATTTTTTTCAATTTAGTGAGAATGCTCTTTTGTTCTTATTGACTACTGCTCAGTCAGCAGGCTCAGACATCAAACAAACTCTGTGAAGCCACCAAAGGTACACAGTCCTTTTATTTTTGCATAAAGTGTTCAAGTGTTTTAGACATTGTTCACCCATGTCATAGCATTTAGTCTATTTAGGGTAACTTAGACTCTCCTTTGGAAAATACTACACAAATTCAAATGTACAGTCTGAGAGTTTACAGAGCTCTACTCCTACTTCCCTATCTCCTAAACTGTGAAGAGATTACAAGTTATGTGTTTCATTAATCACTGTAAGTTTTTGAATTAAAAAAAATGAAAGAGGCATAGTATTTTGCATGCTAGTCAGTATTCTTGTACACCTGAAGTTATTACTCTTCTTCATGTGCAAATGGAAAGTTGGAAACAAACTGTACTGACATAACTTTGTTGTAATAGCTATTCTAGAGGAACTAATCTTTAGTCTTAAAGCAATTAATCACAATGTGTCTTCTACATAATTACATAAGGGTGATACACACAGAATTAACAGCTCATGTGTTTCCAATTAGAACATCATGCTCTTTTTGCAGAATTGTCATATTCCATTAGATCAATACATCTTTAATACTTCACAGTAAGGAAAACACAAATCCCAACTATGACAATTTTTACATGTACGTGTATTTATACATAAACATATTAAATAAATGTATATGTGTAAGTGTATGTGTATATGTATGTGCAGGTATGTATGTATGTAAATATATAAAGAATAACTTCTACTTCAAACTGAACTTATAATGCAAAGTTGTTTTTCATATTCATTTACAACTCTAGCATAAATTAATAAATCAAATCTGTTTTTCAACATTGAATTCTTCAGGATTATTAGATTGTCTTGGTTTTTTAGTCCAAGAGCTCAGAGCAATTGTAAATTTCTATTATACATATTTTTGCTGGGTTTGGGTGACAAGAATTTGCTGGCTGAGGTGCTGCAAGATATGAGAAGGGGCCAGGGTCTGCCCCGTGCCAGAAACAACCAATCCTAACCAATACCAGTGGACCCAATGGAGGACACATCTGAGCCTCTCAGCCATGATGGTGGTATCTCTGAGAAAATGTGTTTAAAGAAACGTTAAAAAAACTTCTGTACAGCAGTTGAGAGAGATGACAGGAAAAAATGTGAGGGAAACATCCCTGCAGACATGAAAGTGAAAGAAAAAGGAAGGGGAGGAATTGCTCCAGGTGCCAGAGCAGAGACTCCCAGGTATCCATGCCACATCCCATGCAGAGGTCCCCATTCTGGAGCAGGTGGATATTTCCTGAAGGACTTCAGCTCATGAAAGACACATGCTAAAGCAGGAGAAAAGCGTAAGGAGGAACTCATGGCAGAGAACTGCTACGGACTTATCACAACATCCCCATTACCCATCCACCTATAGCTGTTAGGGAAGAGGAGGTAGAAGAGTCAGGAATGCAGAGCTGAGCCACGGAATAAGAGTAGCTTTTGCCCGTGTTTCTAACTATCCAGCTTTATTTTTTTAATTGGTCATAAATTTAACTTCCAAGTCAAGTTTGTTTTTCTTCTGATGGCAGTGGTAACTGACCTCCCTATCTTTAAATTGCCCCAAAAGCTTCTCCATCCTATTTTCTACCTCTGTCTTGAGATCATCTAGGTGGTGTCTGGCAGCCCACCAGAGTCAATGAACCACAACATTTTCAGCCACTGGTTAATAAGCAAAAACATATTCAATAAACTGGACTTTGAACTGGTAATTTCAGCCACGCTGAAATGTATCTTTCTTATATCGATACAGGTTTTCAATTAAATGTAGTGGGTACAGAATTGCAGATTATTATATATCTGTATCTCTTTATCAAGGAGTGATACATAATACTGTAGTTGTGATTCAACTCAAATCATGTTTCTTTAAGGCTAATTATTTGACATTTTTTCTAATATTTTATAAGATTAACACCTAATAGCTATTTAAATGACAAGAAGTTGACTGAAAAGTACTAAGTCTGAAAAGCAAAATGTGAGGAGTTAATCATATTTCCTTAATCTTAATTCAATGAACATAGTAATAAAGTACTGTTTGTTGACATAAACATCTAGAATTACAATACCAAAATTGATCTTTGTCATGGTTTAAGCCTCTGTAACTCACACAGTCGCTCTCTCACTAACTCCCCTCTCTTTCTTTCCCCAGTCCCGGGGGGATGGGGAGGAGAAGCAAAAGAATGCAACTCACACAGGTTGAGATAAGAACAGTTTAGTAACTAAGGTATAACACAAATCACTACTGCTACCACCAGTAATAATACAAGAGAAATACAAGGAAAGAGAATACAACTGCTCACCACCCAGCCCGACTAAGCAGCCAGTGCACCACCAACCTTCCGGGTCTCTGCTCTCCATTTTTACATCCTGGGCATGACGTGCTGTGGCATGGAATACCTCTTTGGTCAGTTTGGGTCAGGTGTCCTGTCTCTGCTTCCCCCCGGCTTCCCCTCCTCCCTGGCAGAGCATGAGACTCAGAAAGTTCTTGGTAAACCAAAACATTACCAAGCAGTAAGTGAAAACACTGGTGTTATCAGCGCTATTCCCAGGCCAAAAGTCAAAAACAGCACTGCACCAGCTACCAAGAGGGAGAAAAATGACTGCTACTGCTGAACCCATGACAATCAAGTGTTGACAGATAACAAAATCTATTATTTCATGAATGATAGTAGTGAATATTTTGCATTGCCTTTTGCAAGCATACAATAAATTGCATTCTTTATTTTACATGAATCTTCAGTATTTTGCTAAAATTGTGTTTTCAGGGACTCCACTGATAAACTTGTTTGTCAGGTTTCTGCAGAGTAAATATAACAACAAAAAAGGATCATTCTTCATATTTCTGGAACATTTTCTTAAGAAATACTACAGCATGAAGTCTCTCTTGATTCACTAGGGCCTGACTTAGAAAAAAGGCCAAAATAATTAGTAAATTAAATTAAATGAGGTATGAAAATAAGTAAATCAAATCAAGTATTTAATAATCTTTTTGTAAGATGCAAGAGCTGGAAAACTAAAACTTTTGATTTTCTTCCTATTTATCATTATCTACACAAATATAGCCAGTAATAATCGTATTTTAAGTATTCTTAAAATGCTTCTGCTACTTCTTCCTTCTCAGGGATAGGACTCCTCACACTCTACTCCTGCTTCAGTGTAGGGTCAGTTCTCCATGAACTTCTGCAATGTGATTTCTTCAGAAACTGCTTCCATATGAGCCCCTTCCACGGATGCAGCCCTTCAGGAACAGACTGCTCCAGCATGGGTCCCTTCCATGGGGCATATCCTTCAGGAACAGGCTGCTCCAGTGTGGACTCCCATGGGATCATAATTCCTGCAGCAAATCTGCTCCAGGGTGAATTCCTCTCACCATAAGGTCACTGCTCCTGCCAGGAGCCTGCTCCGGTGCAGGCTTCCCATGGGGTTGCAGCCTCCTTCAGGTATCCCTCTGCTCAGTTGTGGCATCCTCCACAGGCTGCAGGTGGAGATTTGCTCCACCACGGACCTCCATGGGCTTCAGTGTCACAGCCTGCCCCACAGGCTGCAGGAGAATCTCTGTCCTGGCACCTGGATCACCTTCTCCCTTCCTTCTTCACTGACCTGGGTGTCTGCAGGGCTGTTTCACCTATTCTCACTCCTCTGTTCTCTGTCCGCTGTTTCCCAGGTTGTATTTTCCCCTTCTTAAATCCTTTATCCCAGAGGTGCTACCACCATCAATGATGGGCTTGGACTTGGCCAGCAGCAGGTCCATCTTGGAGCTGCCTGGCATTGGCTTCATTGGGCACTTAGAGGAGTGAGCTCTCTAAGTGCTCCTTTTTCTAGCAAGCACTTCTATGGGAAGCTTTTAGCAGGTTCTCACAGGAGATACCCCACTACCAAAACCTTGCCGTGTCAATATACACTCTGACAAATGATTATATATAGACAGACTATAAATGATTCAGTACCTAGGCCTCTCTGTTCTAAAGCTGTCACAAATTAATCCTCTTGGTCTCCAAATTCTATTCAAGCTTTGCCATGTACTTGCCCTTTGAACGTTCTCCCTAGTAACAGCTAGCTGGTTAGTTAGTAGCAGTTTATTCATCTCTTGTAACTTTCTTTACTAGGGCTACACTGTTTACTAAACCCGGGTTTAATCCAAACTCTAACTGTGAAAAAAAAAAAAAGACATTTTTTCCTGCAGTCAGAAATAGCAATGCTATACAGTGTATGAGTTCTGTTGGATTGGAATTAAATAAGGTATAATCCTGTGGCAGGCCAGGTGGCTTAGCAGCTGTTCAGAGTATTGCGAAATGGGAAAGCTGGTTTGAAAACAACCTCATCTATCTTTTTCTCAGCCATTCACTTTGCTGGGAAGCTCAACTATGCTGATATTGTGAAAGTGATGCAGTTATATGACCTGACCTTGGCTCCTCTGCACGATAAGGGATATAAGTAGAAGAGCAGGAGAAGTGACAGCTGCTGAAGGTACAGATAACTCCTGCTGGTCAGCTGATAAGGTAACATAGAAGGTACTTGCCTGCTGATTTTCTTGCTGTGCATGTTTTTCATAATAGCTACAGCCCATACACAATAGTTTACTCCTACTGCAATCCAATAACCTCTATATATTATCAGATGCAGACAAACCTGAGCTTGCACTGCCCATGCTATGACAGCAGCAAAAATGTGGGATGGAAGAACCCAAGTGTCATGGGCTCAGCAGCAGTAGCAGTCATTTTTCTCCTTCGTGGTAGCTGGTGCAGCACTGTGTTTTTGATTTTGGGCCTGGGAACAGCGCTGATAACACCAGTGTTTTCAGTTACTGCTTGGCAATGTTTTGGTCTGGCCAAGGACTTTCTGAGTCTCATGCTATGCCAGGGAGGAGGGAAGCCGGGAGGAAGCAGAGACAGGACACCTGACCCAAACTGACAAAAGAGGTTATTCCATACCAGAGCATGTCATGTGCAGGATGTGAAAATGGAGAGCAGAGACCCAGAAGGGTGTGTTGGTGCACTGAGGGGTTCACTGCTGGGGGGTGCACTGGCTGAGTCGGGCTTGGTGAGCAGTTGTATTCTCTTTCTTTGTACTTCTCCTGTCATTATTATTACTGGTGGTAGCAGTAGTGATTTGTGTTATACCTTAGTTACTAAACTGTTCTTAACCTGTGTGAGTTGCATTCTTTCGATTTTCCTCCCCATCCCCCCCGGACTGGGGGAAGAAAAGAGGGGGAGTGAGTGAGCGACTTTGTGAGTTTTAGAGGCTTAAACCACGACACCAAGTTTTTTGTTGTTAGATGCAATATAGGTTTGCCATATATAATCACTAATTTAAAGCACTACAGTCTCTACCCTCTACCTTTTCTTGGAAAAAAAAATAAAGTATTATTTTTTTTTAATACCTCACTCATTTATGCCTCTAAATATGCCTCATTATAAATACTTTCTTCAGCATGACCAATTCCAATCTAAATCTACTCTCAGTTTAAAACCATTGGCCTTTGCCCTGTCACTTTGGACCCTATTAAAAAGCCTATTGCCGTCTTTCTCGTAAGCCTCCTTTATATAGAAAAAGGCTGCCATCTTCTCTTCTCCAGGCTGAAGAACCCCAACTCTCTCAGTCTTTCTTCACAGCACAGGCACTCCAGCCCTCTGATCATTTTCATGGCCTGCTTCTGGACCTGCTCTAACAGATCCATGTTTTTGTTATGCTGGGGGCTCGGTGCAGAACTCCAAATAAGTGTTGGATGTCTCCAATCACCTCCCTGTCTTTCATATGTTTTAACATATCTTCCAGGAGGATCTGTTCCAAGTTCTTGCTGGGTGCAAAGGTGTGGCTGACTGGTTGGTTGTTCCTAGGGTCAGTGAGTATGAATAATAGAATTTCAAACTATAGTACCCTGACATGTTGCTGTCTCCCTAATTCAAGGCATCATGTCTGACACAAAATGTGGTAGGCACACACAGACACAGACACACACTGCAGATACATCTCTGTGATGCTTAAGGCATGTAGTCATATGTGGGATAGATTCACTTCCAGAGTAGGAACCTCTTCCTTCTCTAAGAAAACATTTTAGAGAGGGGAGGGGGGAGGGAGGAGGAGAGAAGGGATGTCATTAACAAATGACTTATCAGCAAGCTCCATTACTAAGCCAGGTGGTGTTTTATGTTTCAACAACTGTTCATTATTTCAAAGCTGAGTGGAAACCTTTAGAAAAGTTAGTGTGAGTAGATAATACAGCCACATCTGCCAGGCGGACATAAAGATCAGCAGAAAAAAATCAGAAAGAGTATTTAAAAGAAATCAGCCTCCTACAATCTGCTATTTTAAGTGGAAAAGAGAAAACATTAATGTAGCAACTGATAGAACTATAGTGTTAGTATTGGTTTTTAGCTTCCCTTTATACCCGTTTTTGTGTCTCAGTATTGCAGAGCCTCTGGGGAAATTTTGTTTTGTTTAAATTTTTTCAGTGTGTTTACCATTCCAGTATATCTACTTGCTATAGATATCAACAAATTTAATTTTTTCTAACCCTTGTAGAACTGTGGGAAGGCTTCATTAGTTTTGAAAGAATTAATGAAATCAGAGGAGGACAGAAAGCAGAAAGAGAAGAATGAAAAAGATAACCGTTGCTGGAGATCTCTTGTTTTGCCACTCATTCAGAAACAGTTTTATTTCTCTGAAAATTTTATTTCCAGCCTTTCTAGAGACATCTTTGTGTGTTTCGTGTGCCTGGTGAAGAAACAAACCCCTTTTTACAGAGTTTTAATTTCTAAATTTTAATAAGTTTAGGCCATATCAGTGCAAAGCTTGTAGAGATGGCTTCACTTTTGACACCATATTATCTTCACTCAACCAAATAAAAATGTCCTGATGCAGTACCTAGAACAAAATGAGTTATTGAGAAAATGTCTGATCTATCTTGCCCTAACTGAATGCAGAGGCCAAAACTTTGCTACCATTTGAGAGTATGTACTGCCTACACACTGCCTACTGCGTACAATCATATAGCTAAGCAAACTGAGTGTAGACTGTGTAAAAACCATGGCTAAGGAATCTGTTCCATGCAATTGGCTGTAGAATAGATCATAATAACTAATGTGCAATCTGCTGTGTCAGAGCATAAAAGAAACAAAGCAAAAATGCTTCTGAAAATGTTTTCAGAGATTTTTTAAAATAAATTATTTATGCTTCTAATCATAATTTGTCTGGCATTTTATAGTTTTTTTTTTTTTTTTTTTTCTTAGTCTTTATTTGCAACAGATACTAAGAAAAATAAAAACAAATCATTACTAAAGACTTTAGCATTCTGTGTCTGCTTTTAGTTTTTATTTTTTAAGTTTCTCAACTTGAAGCTGCTTTTGGCTTCAAGCAAAATACTGTAACAGAGCAGAAGTGTTTATCATATCACTGTCAGTGTCCACCAGGCCCCAGGGTTTCATTTTGTAAATTGAGTCTGGCTTACTGTAGTAATTGTCAGAAAGCAAATTAGAATTTATTCTTAACACAAGGAAAAAAAATGAAATAAACCTTTACTGTTATGAAAATAAGGCATATTAGGTAAATATTCTAATGTAATGGAGCACTAGTCAAATTTGATGATATCAATCTGTCAAAAAACTGAAAGAAGTAATATGTTTACTATTTTTACTTCTGAAAGTTTACTGTAGACAAATGTTTCATTTCACTATCAAATCATAAGTTGTACACATGCCTATGGTATTATAAATTTAAAAAAAAGTAATTATGCCAGAAAGAATTGTATGAGAAACTCAGGGAATGAATTTTACTTTTTACATGGAAAACTCTTCTAGTCTGAAAAGCGAGGTAATACAATTGAAAAAATAAATTCATGATGCCTTAGATGGCCCCCCAAAAAGGAAAAATACACGTTGATTATAGTGCGATGAGTGAAGTTATGGTTTAATCATAGAATCATAGAAGCATAGAATGGTACGGGTTTGAAAGGACCTTAAAGATCATCTAGGTCCAAACCCTTGCCAAGGGCAGGGAAACCTTCCACCAGATCTGATGGCTTAAAGCCCCATCCAACCTGGCCTTGAACACTGTCAGGGATGGGGCACCCACAGCTTCTCTGGGCAACATGTGCCAGTGCCTCACCACTCCCAGTGAAAAATTTTTTTCTAATACTAATTTAAGTCTTGCCTCTGCTGCAAGTGCATGCTGCTGCTGCACGTTCAGCTTCTCATCAATCAATATCCCCAAGTCTCAGCTCTCCTCAGGGTTGCTCTCTGCCCAGTCTGTATTTGTGCATGAGTTTGCTCTGACCCGGGTTTAGAACCTTGCACTTGGCCTTGTTGAACTTCATGAGGTTTGCATGGGCCCACCTCTCGAGCCTGTCAAGGTCCCTCTGGATGACATCCCTTCCCTACAGCACATCAACTGTATCACACAGCTTGGTGTTTTCTGCAAACTTGCTGAGGGTGCACTCAATCCCCCTGCCCATGTTACCAACTAAAATGTTCATAATCAGAATAAACTCAGAAAGGCAAATGAGATTCAAAAAGAGAATTGGCATACTTGCCAGTGACAACAATATCATTTCTGGATTGGTGAAAATGAAAGAATATGCATTAGAACTAATATCCCCCTCTGTGTATCAAGAAATAAAAAAGTAGACTGAAACAATATGCCTATTATTAGGTTTTGGTAATACAGTTATATTTCACTAATGTTTTTAGTTATAGCAAACTAAAATATTGTAGTTTAGATCCTGTTTTAAAGCTATAGCCCATTGATTCTACTGATGCAGTTGTAAATCCCTCTTAGGCTTAACAGCTGTCGTGTCTTTACAGTCCCCATTTAAAATGCATCTTGATTATTAAAGCAGTAACTACAGGATTATTTTCTATTTTGACCAAGTATTATATAAAGGCAAAGGAAATAAAACTTCTAAGACATCAGCTTTGAAGTTCGGGCAAGGAATGGAAAGGTAGTGCCAGAAAGCTGTGTGAAGTACCCGAACTGGATACTTACTACAGTTTTTCTCAGACAGGCTCATTGACCCACTTCTCTGGAGCAGCCCATATTAAGTTAGTCTAGCTGCCTTAGGGCATAAGACTCTGAGATACTTTACAGAGGTCCCTCCAGAAGTCAGCTAGTCTCTTTTTCCTACAACTGCTCTATGTTTGAAAATGTCTCTCATACTAAAAAATATTGATAAAATCTTTTTTACTCCTACTGAACAAGATTGCATTCCCCTGCCCCCTCCCCCCCCCAGTGTAAATATTCCCAGTGTAAATGTCCAGATAGCACAGAAACTTCTTTGTTTGTCTGTTTGTTTTTGTCCCAAACACTTATTCTTACATTGTTAATAAAATGGAGGTAAACTTTGCTTTGTATTTCACTGGAATGGCTGTGGAGTGCCTGAGCTATTCAGACAGGTACATAGGTTTTCCGATCATGTTGATGGAGGTGGGCCTATCTCTTCACTCATCACTTCAAGCTGCAACAGGAATATCAGATACCTTTTGCTTCACAACCTCCAAGAGCCACCATATCTATACCCCTTCCACAATAGGCTTCAGGCCTGTCTGTTCCTGTGAAATTTCATCAAAGACCAAGAGTTTGTTTATCTCTGGTAAGCATCTGTTAGGAAAGAACTGTCTCATTTCAGCTCTGCCATCTTCTACTCCTTTGCTGCAGTTGCAGTGATCAGTGTTTCCAGGTGACAGTGGCATGAGTAGTCATTAAGAAAACACCAAGTGGTCAGTTATGACTGATTGATTGGTAGCTATACAGGTAAAACGAGATGCATTCTTCATTGGTAGAAAAATAATATGTGTGAGAAATTTTAGGTGTAAAGAAAGCAGTAGCTTTTCAATACATCTCCTATTCTGTCATTTCAAGCAACCTGTTTCTCATTCAACTTTCTTGATTCTTCTGTCAGCTTTTCAGTGTAACCCAGCCTGTACTCCTTACAAGATGTTACTTGAGAAGCACTGAAATACTTTCCTTTGGTTCTCTGGCTACAGGTAGTGTACGCAGGTCTTAGGCCATCGGCTGTAAATTGCATCAAGAAATTTTTATTGGTGGCATTGTACACATAATAAAACAGTCTTAATATCAGAGTAGGCATCTTTATTATCACAGACACAAAATTCTTTTAAGGAAGACATAACAAAGAAGTTAGACTTTTAAGATATTTGGGAATCTAAAATATAGCTAAGCCCCTAAGTATTACAGGTACTAAAGTAAATTTAGTAACTAAGTATTTTCAAAACTCTCAGTGGCATTTAAACTTGGAATTTAATCATGCTTGGCACATATCTTTCCTATATATGAATAAATAATGTTTGTTGCTGATTCCCTCTAGAGATGAAATGTGTAAAAATGCATAAAATGTATTTTGGAGAAAATAATTTTTCTATTTAAGATGAACCTGAAATTCACTGATCACCTAGAGATAAAATTCACCAATTACTTAATCACTTAGTCTCACTGTGTGAAATCCTAACTTGAGTTGATGTAGATCTTTCAGTTTTATCCTGGGAAACAATTGTTTCATCATTTCTAAGAAGATAGAGTAAATAATCAACCTTATGTGATATAAAGATGAGAGGCACCTGGCTGAGAGAAAGCTTTTCAAAAGATTCAGGATTGTGTAAACTGGTTCATTTGGCTTGTTTGACAGAAGTAACATGAAACTGCAGCAGCATGAGCAGAAGCACTGGGAGCTTCAGAAACTGGAGAAGTTAACAGCAAAGCATCCTTTCATCAAATCAGATGGCGTATGTGAGAAATGGAGTAACAAAACTGGAGGTGATGATAACTATATTCAGGAGTGCGGCTCACAACATTGAGAAGTAGACTAATGCATTAACCTAAGGTATAAAGGGTGGAAAAGATCACAAAAGAAAAAAAAAAAAAAAGCAAATCACCACCACCACACCAAAATAAGTGTGCACTGTCTTGAAGTGAAAACTAGGCTTTTCTGAATTTTGCTTCTAAGGTCTATAGGAAAAAAACTTATGAAAACAGAAAATGCAGTTCATTAAAATATGTCATTATGCTAAATACAAGGCTGCTCATGACTTGCTATCACTATGAAGAAAAGGAATTGTTATTAATTCATGGAAACTATTGCAAATAAAGGAAAATATCCTCTGCAACAATCTTTCTCATCCAGGGTGTTACCATTTGCAGCACCACTCCTCTCCCTAACTCATTTTTAATAAGGATATATTCTTGTATTCCAGTTGCTAGATATACATTCTGTCTTTCTTCATTGTATTTCTGAAAGTCTTAGTATGAACTTAGCTTGAAAAAATAGACTTGCTGATTACCCTTATACGAGATTTTACTTCCTTGTTGAAATAAAATAGTGCTTTAACAAGTGAAAAACCTTAAATTAAACCTGTGCAATAACTTGGAAAGCAAAAGGAAAGCTGAAAATGAGTAAAGTAGGCAGATTTTTTTAACCCTTTGACTTTTATTTATTTACACAATTTATTATCAGTTTCACTCTGCCCATCTTCAAGCACATTGGCTTGATGTACTTTGAAATATTAACTTCAAAACCAATACTTTCAAGTATGTATATATGGAAAGTTATGTTTTAACAATAATTAAGACCAGTTGAATACTCTGATAGCTATTTTTAGACACAAGCAGTTTAGACTTTATTAGTATAAAACTGGAGGTGTTGTGTTTCCCTCTATCTTCAGGCATAGCACAGCTACTTTGATGATCCTTTTATAGTTGACACTGTTTTCAATTTACATATCTTACAGGGCATCCCAGAAAATTAGTCAGAATACTCAAATATACACATCTAAAGCAATAGCATGGCTTTTATATTTTAACCCAAAGTGGGCTTTCATTTCCTTTCAAATTATTTTGGTTTACTGCACTGATGTTAACACTCTCTGAACTCTAAGTAGAGGAGGTGATTTTACAATTTCTTTCATTTTTCTGATGAACTTCGAACTCTTACAAAGGGTTAGATTTTCCTCATCTGGCATTAATTTAAAACTTTTTTTTTCTTTTTGATTGATTGTTAGATCACAGATCATTCTGCCAGCTAGGCTACAACAATTGTTCCAGTTGTAAAAACAGTCATGTAAAAAAGCTGCAAATCACTCAGTCCTTGCATTTTTTGCTCTCCTGCAAAAATAACATCTCCCACATTTGTTAAGAGCTAAAGTGCTTACTGCCTGTGAGAATTACTTTATTCCAGTCTGTAGAGGAAAAGGAGCATCTGTTATGGCAGGCAAGCTGTAAAATTTGCCATGTAATCAAGTCCTAAGTAACAAAGCAAAAAGTTGTGTTTTGTTTTGTTTTGTTTTAATATATATATATATATAAAGGTTGGTGATGATTTACAAGGAATGTAGTCTTACAAGTCCCAGTATTTCTGTTTCTAGTGACTGTCACATTGGTAGTCAAGTAGGTAGACTTGAGAGTGTATCATGTCAGTGTAGGTAACGGCTTGTTGTAATGACACTCTGACAGAAAGGTTGCAAAATAATTGCAAATTCACTTATTTAGTGGATCACTTGTAAGAATAAACTATTATTACTCCCATTCTTACTTTATATCTCCCTTTAGTATGTATACAGAGTATCTACTTACTTCTGCTTTGTTCACTTAGCATGAGAAATATGCAGTCATTTCCATTTCTATCAAAACTTCCTACTTTCTTTTATACAGACAAAAACCACAACTAACAAAAAAACCCAACCAAACAAAAAAAAAAAAAACCAACAGAAAACCACCAGTCAAAACCCTAAATGATGCTACATGGACACAAAACCCAAATGCACCCCATACTGCACAGCTAACTACAGTAATAAATTTATTTTAGGGGTGAAATCACTCCTGATCCAAACCTGGTTCAGTAGAAGTAAATATAAAATAAAATTTGCCCTAAAAGAGAATTCACATAAATGAAAATCACCTGCTTACACAAGGCTGTTTCTTCTCTAATAGTCTTTACCCTATTTTTACCTTACAAGTACATACATGTTTCTACGGAAGTGTAACTATCTTAGCATTAAATCCCCAGGAGATGCTACTTGCTGAGAATCTTTAAGAATGTCTGTGGTAAACCAGTGGCAGTTTTCAGCTAATAGTTAGCCATCTATCTAACTATTTAAGCTACTGTAAGGGTTTCTTCAGGCAATTGGTACTTTCCACTCTGACCTTTTCTCAAGAAAATAGAATGTGACAGTTTGTCTTTGATAGTCTATGTAACTGGAAGAGACTAAAGCGACATGTTTTGTTTATTAATAATATTCTTTATTGGAGATATGCAGCCAAATAATTGTCATCAGAATTCTGTGATTTCAAACAAGAAAATTATTTTTTTCTTTCAAATAAATTTTATTTATTTTATTTTAATTTATTTTATATTTTATATTTTATGTATTTATTTTTCTCCAAACAGTTGTTTCCCTGGGTTGCAGGGAACTTGACCTTTGAAGAAGCTGGAGAACCCATGTCAAGCAGGCATGGTCCTCTCAGAGAGAAAAATAAACAGTCAAAGCATCAGGGTCTGTGAATAGTAGCAGGTCCTCTGAGAATGGGAACAGATTATCAGTTCTGTTACACACATGGACCATAGACTGGTGTCATTAGGAAGCCTAACTATACTGAACTGTAATACCTCATAGAAAAAAAAGGCTGAGAATGAAAGGTCATAGGCAGTCTTTTAAGATCTTGTAAATCCTAGGAATAGATGTATAATGCTAGAAAACAGTGGACAACTAGTCCAGTGTTCCTTCACAGTTCTGAATTGGTGCATTTTATAAAAGAAATTAGTTCTGTGGTTCTTGAAGAATCCTGTCTATCAAAATGATACAATGATACCTAAAAGCATAAGGAGAACAGAGAAGTGGGGAGGTGAGACCTGGAGACCCTCAGAGGTGCAGAAATTTGAAGGCTCTTGGAGTTTGAGAAAGCAGAGCCTGAGAAGGAAGGCTAAAACTGGAAGAGGTAACTTGGGTAAATCTGGATGGTTAAGGTAATTCAGACATTGAGCCGTTCTGAATGTGAAGCACAACAGAAATGATATGAAGGTGAGGTGATGGTTTGACCTATATTCAACATAAATGGTCATGAGATTACAAAGAGTGCTTTCTGAATCTCAACATGAACATAGGTAGCTGAGCAGCAGTAGAAATAGTTGTTAAGGCTTGGCACTCAAACAAAATTTATCCGTATTTAAAGGCTAAGCAAACCAATGACCCTGAATCAATGAAAATAAGGTAACCAGTTTCCTGAATGAATATGATTAAATCAGGATTAGTTCAAGCCTGTTACATTTCTATGGTGCCAGGTAAGACAGACGCTTAGCTTCTCAGAACATCCACTGCAATTAATAAAGACAAACATGCTAAATGTGTTGTGGATATTAATAATTTTTTTCCATATGTGAAAACCATCTGCCATTTCTGTTATTCAATTGAAGTGCTTGAATTCCATTTTATAAGTAAAATAATCTGCGCAAAGATTAAAGGAAGCCGATACAGTAATTATGATTTGAATACACACCTCTTAAATGCATTTGTTTCAGCTAAAATACTGTCATGGGTTCAGCAGCAGCAGTCATTTTTGTCCTTCTTGGTAGCTGGTGCAGCACTGGTTTTTTGACTTTGGGCCTGGGAACAGCGCTGATAACACCAGTGTTTTCAGTTACTGCTTGGTAATGTTTTGGTCTGAACAAGGACTTTCTTAGTCTCATGCTCTGCCAGGGAGGAAGGGAAGCCAGGAGGAAGCAGAGACAGGACAGCTGACCCAAACTGACCAAAGAGGTTATTCCATACCACAGCACGTCATGTGCAGGATGTGAAAACGGAGAGCAGAGACCCAGAAGGGTGTGGTAGTGCATGGCATGGTTGAACTTTTGGTACTGGGGGGTGCACTGGCTGGGGGGTGCACTGGCTGTGTCGGGCTTGGTGAGCAGTTGTATTCTCTTTCTTTGTACTTCTCCTGTCATTATTATTATTACTGGTGGTAGCAGTAGTGATTTCTGTTATACCTTAGTTACTAAACTGTTCTTATCTCAACCTGTGTGAGTTGCATACTTTTGATTCTCCTCTCCATTCCCCCAGGACTGGAGAAAGAAAGAAGGGCAGTGAGTGAATGAATGAACTGGGTGAGTTATTTAGGGGCTTAAACCATGACAAATACAAATAAAATGAACATGGTTCTTAAACATAAAACAACAACCAAAACCAACAAAAAAAAAACCCCTGAGATAATAAATGAAAAAATAATGTAGATGTTATGGTCCTCGCTGTTCAGTTTTTGATCAAGAGTTAATGTCGAATTTGCGTTCGACACTGTCCTGCATGACATCCTTGTCTCTAAATTGGAGAGACATCAGTTTGATAGATATACCACTTTGTGGATAAAGAATTGTCTGGATGGTCGCATGCAAACAGTTGTGCTCAATGGGTCAATGTCCAGCTAGAGACCAGTAACGAGTGGTGTCCCTCACAGATCGGTGTTGGGACCACTCTTTTTCAACATCTTTGTCGGTGACATGGACAGTGGGATTGAGCACACCCTCAGCAAGTTTCCTGATGACACCAAGCTGTGTGGTTCAGTTGATACGTTGGAGGGAAGGATTGCCATCCAGAAGGACCTTGACACGCTTGTGAGGTGGGCTGATGCCAGCCTTATGAAGCTTAGACATGACAAGTGCAAGGTCCTACGCTTGGGTGGGAGCAATCCTTGGTACAGCTACAGGCTGGGCAGAGAAGAGATTCAGAGCATCCCTGCGGAGAAGGACTTGGGGTGTTGGTTGATGAGAAAATGAACATGAGCCAGCAGTGTGTGCTTGCAGCCCAGAAAGCCAACGGTATCCTGGGCTGCATCAAAAGTGGTGTGACCAGCAGGTCGAGGGAGGTGATCCTGCCCCTCTACTTTGCTTTCAATAGACCTCACTTGGAATATGATGTGCAGTTGTGGTGTCCTCAACACAAAAAGGACATGAAAGTGTTGGAACAAGTCCAAAGGAGGGCCACGAGGATGATGAGGGGACTGGAGCACCTCCCTTATGAAAATAGGCTGAGAAAGTTGGGGCTGTTGAGCCTGGAGAAGAGAAGGCGGAAGGGGGCCTCCTAGCAGCCTTCCAGTATCTGAAGGGGGCCTATAGGGATGCTGGGGAGGGACTCTTTGTTAGGGACTGTAGTGAGAGAACAAGGGGTAATGGGTTAAATCTTAAACAGGGTAAGTTTAGATTGGATATAAAGAAGAAGCTCTTTACTGTAAGCAGGGTGAGGCACTATAATGGGTTGCCCAGGGAAGTTGTGAAGGCTCCATTGCTGGTGGTGTTCAAGGCCTGGTTGTACAGAGCCTTTGGTGGCATGATTTAGTGTGAGGTGTGCCTGCCCATGGCAGGGGGGGTGGGAACTAGATAATCTTAAGGTCCTTTCCAACCCTAATTATTCTGTGAGTCTATTAATAGAGAATGTAAGTAATTTTTCCCTCAAATTATTGCTCACCTGACCTAAGATTGAGTATAACACTGTTTCAAAGATCTGTTTCTGTCAGTGAGAGTGTCTGGTTTTGCTCTCATATTCCCTTTCTTTCTGTTTGGGTGTTTTTTTTTTTTTTGCGTTAGGTAGTGCTAGTAAGCTAATAGCACCAGCTCAAGAGTCTTTCTTCTGGTAATATTTGATAACTGTGGAAAAACTGAAAGGATGGCCAAAGCTGTCAAAGAATTCTAAGAAGGAAGGGTAATGAAGCTACCTATATCACAGTGACCATGTTCATAATTAGCTGAGGCTGTTGAAATTGCTGAAATCTGGAACTGACTTTAAGTTGGAAGTGAAATCCAGAAAGTCTTTCAAAGAAGAACTATCTCTGTCCCAATTTTCCAATAGTTAGGAATAAATGTTATAAAGATTATCTGAAATTAATAGAAGAATGACTATTTCATAATTTTCATACATGCAAAATGTTCTGACTTCTAGGTAGAAATAAATCATGGTTGATCAGAATTATGCCCTTGAACCCAAATTCTCAGTTGTCCCCCCAACAAGCCTCCTGCATGCTCACTGTGTGGATATACTTCCAGTAGAGGAAATCACTATTTTACTCTACAAATGTATTCCCAGTGCATCTTATTGTTTGCTAACAGAGACAAAGCACTGACTTCCATGAAGACAAAGGCAGTAATTCTTATTAGCCACTTCAAGGAACAGCTTGAGGGAAAAAGTTGTGGCTCAAGAACTCATCTGTCCTGTGGGTACTGAATAGGAAAGTGACATTATTGTTTAAGTGTTCAGAAAACCAGAATGTACCTGGGATTTTACAATCACCCACCTAGGTACATAAAGAGTCCTAAGAAGAGGAATGCTTAAAAGGCCCAACAGGGGGATTTTATATACCTTAAAGCAAGTTACTCATTAAATGTATCACTGAACTGAGGCCTACAATATGATTTATGTTTATTTTTTAAAGAACTTGTTTTCATACTCCTCCCTCTGCAAACATCTAAAGTATTTAGGGTATCTTCTGATTCTCTCCTTAAAGGCAGTGTGGTTCCACACCATCCTTCCTTTTGGGAGAAGTTACATGTCATCTCTTTGCCCACAGTGTATAAGATAGTCCAGGTCTGTGATACATAGGAGAAATGGCCAGCTTGGAAGTCCATATACTGACATGTAGAAATCTGGTGATGTCAAGATCTTGCATATATCATTGATGGGAAAATTGAAGCTATGAATTATTCTTTTATATTTTTAATACGTTTACAATCAAGAAAAATGTTACATTGTGATAACACATGATACTGTAACAGGAAGCATCAACTTGTCAGGAGGACAAGAAAATCTTGTTAATGTAAAATGAGAAAAAATATTCTGTATTTAAATCAACTACCCACATTATATATTAACTTCTGATATAAAAACTCTCTAAAAACTAAAGGTAGATAGGTTTCCAGTTAAAAGCTATATTAAAAGCCTTAAGGCTTGTTGTGGAAACAGAATCCCAAAGAAATTGCATTAAACTTTTGTTAAATAATTAAAATACAGTACAAATGCATAAATCACCTTGCTAGTCCAAGCTGAAGTTTTAACTACTGGTAGAAACCCCTTCAGGTCTGAAGAGATGATACATTTCCTAAAAGATATTTTTGGGTTTTGACATTACAAAGTTACGGTAAAACAGCTATTTCTAAAGAAAATTTCTGAAGATATGAGAAAGATACTCCTAAGTTAAATATACAAAAGTATTTATTAGGATATCTTTTAAGTTTTATGTTCCTGCAGGTGAACATGAATAAAGATAAGCAAACTACTTCATTTTATGGGCATATTATTAATACGCTAATAAATCATAACAATGTATGCATGTGAAATAATTGCAGCCTTAGTTTGCTCTGAAGTGGATAGGCTTCCTTTCTTTCTTACTCTTACACATGATGCAAACAAATAGTTTTAAAATGGGAGAAAATCTCAGATCAAATATAATTGTAAATTAGAATACAAATATTTTCAAATTATGGCTGAGAAGATGGTTTACTGGGTCAAACTTCAGTTCCAGAGTCTGGTTTTCCCCCAGCAATATTAACACCCGTACCGTTATTTCAGCGGGGAGAGCATATTTGTTTATTAGTAGTTTGTAGATGCTATTAATTATAAATCACAAGTCCAAACACAACCTGTAACTGAATTTTGTGCCTCAAACCCGTGCCAGCTGCAAAACTTCAGTCACATGCTTTTATATGGATTTGTGCTTATACTAAACATATGCACTCTTATCTTCAGTTCACTTGTTTCATAGGCATTAATGCAATTGGTGAAATCCTCATACTTGGGTTCTGCACTGATAGAAGTAATAGACAAGCAACCCCTCTTAACATTAGTCATTTCTATGAGCTAATGATCTGTTTCCTTGGAGGAAATAATCTTTTACAAAGTTCTGTCATGGTCTTGAATGATTGCAGCTTCAGATCAGGCTGTTAAACACTAATGGATTTGCCAATTGCTACACTATCTTTTTTAAATTGCTTCTATAACCCCTTTGCCTTCCCTTCCCCCTGGATCTTCCTAACAAGCTGTTACAGAAAGGTGGGTAATTTTTAAAACATACCAGTAAACAGCGGAACAGCAACATTTTCTGTTTGCAATATAGCCCTTCAGGTTGCTTCTCTCTCCAGTCAGGCTAAGTTGGATTAGCCACAGTTTAATTACAGAGTAATGAAAAGTGTTCAGTTCCTTTGGCAGTGGGGTGTTGGTTTGACTCCTTTATCTCTGCATTGCTTTATTTTTTTCTCTTGAATTTGGCAAAGATTTTGTAGAAAGGAAAACTAATAATCCTATTTATTATTTGTGCCAAGGATTTGATTCTAAAAGTTCAAAATTTAGACTTTTCATGGATAAAAAGAGCCATCAGATGTCAAAATGCATGGAATTTAAGATGCCTCCATGCCACTTCACTACTTTCTTATTCAGTGGTGTAAATCTGGGATGAGATTCCATCCCTACTATTAAATTTACACGATTTTTTCAGAAAAACATTATTTCTTTCTTTCTGCATGAACGTATTTGTCAGTTTATGTATTTAAGTAGTTTCCATTCTATAACTGGTCTGCGGGCAGACTTGCAAATACAATAAGAAGAAGAGAAGAAGAAGAAAACAAATGTCTAAACAAGCTTCATGTTAAGGTATTTTCTTGTTTGCTTTAAGCTGTAATGGTTATACAAATACAGGTAGCTGAAACTTAAGCACAGTCCATGGGGTGTTTGTTGTTACTTCTGGTAAAATACAGTCAGAACATCTGTCTGTCCTGCCCTCTGTTGATTCGTGACCCATTTTAGAAATTAAATACTGTAGAGTACGGTTTGTCTGGAGATTTTCTATAGGATACAGGCTCCTTTTTGGGGGATCTACTACTCAGCTTGGCTCTTTGTCTTCACTAGTCTTATCATATTATATGCTTTTTCCTGATCTTTTATTTTCATCCGCTTGGGGCTCAGTAAGTGGGAGGTGTTCTGAAGTATTACATATACTCACTATATTTGAACTGCTTAACTTTATTGACATGCTTTAAACCAGGCAATACAGTGACTGAGCAGTGTGCGTGTAAAGGGATCATTTTATGGAAGATTACACTGCCTGTAATGCAGTGCTGAATGTCTTTAGCAATGGGTATCACAAGTTTTCAGGCAAGTCTAAATGGATCTCAAGAGTCTCAAGCTGTCTGAGGTTTTATGCCACAGATCCTAACATTAAACTTGTGTTTCCTATGATTTTTGCTGGAGCTCTGAATAAAAAAAAAAAAAAAGTCAGCAATCATACAGTTCTTCAATGTTGCCAAGAAAATATAAATTTGTGGAAAAACATCCACAGTGGACAACGCATATTGATCAGAGTGAACAAAAAATAATAGTTTTCCTCACCATCAGACAAATGGAATTCTGAACAACCATAAAACCTAAGAGCTGAGCATAAACACTCCAGTATGATAGCTCACACCATTTCATGTGAGATATAAAACTGGTTTTTTTTTGAGCATTTGCATGCAGAGACAGTACATCAGTTCTGTTACACTAAAACATCACCTTTTTATTCTTTTGCAGCATACACTACTGCATACAGAAGAAAAAATGTATCTTCCTCATCTCACAGAATTTCTGAACACAGGTGCAAGCCAACACATTAATTATAAACTTATAAAATTGGTATTAATATTTTTTTTTTCTGATACAGCTTCTTTGGTTTATTGCAACAAGTTGCCATAAATTGCTCATTAAACTTCAAGCAAAGCAATGTAATGCTTGGTACCATTTATAGACAATGCTCTCCAAAGTATAATTAGAGGGAGTATTATGACACAGAACAATGGAGACAATTATTTCTGAAGTTTATTAATGCTAATTAGCATATTGCATCTAAGACAGCTGCTGATACTTCATTGCTAAATACTGAGGGACTAATTAGTATTTGATGTTAATTAGCTGCTTCTGCCTATGCATTGTCCTTAGATGCATATGCACTGTCGCCACTGGGCTATTAAAAATCTGGCCTAAGTCTTTTTGCAGTGGTAGGATATGGCATTTAGGTGATTTTGCAGACTGTACAATACAGGTCTCTAACATGCCCTTAATAGCCACTTATATGAGCTTTAACAAGGCAAACTCACAAATTCTCATCGCAGTAGAACAAAAATTTTTTTTGAAGTAGCTGAATAATGTACAAATTGTTTAAAACAGTAATGTCTTGCATTTTTATTGGTAGAAATAACAGCCTGAGAGATTATAATATCACGTATAAAGAACTGAGGAAGAGGGCAAGCAACAAAATTTCACAGGCTTTCACAGCGCTATCTGCTGTTTAATCTCTTTCATGCTAATTATAGACGATCTGCTCTTTGGGGTTTGGTTGTGGGGTTGTTTTTCTGTGTGGTTCTTTTTTTTTTTTTCTGCATAGATTCCTATCATCCCTGTATTATCAAGACTGTCTTAAAACCATTTTTGGAAGTTAGAATGTTTTTTTTAAAAAAATAAAACAATGAAGTTGTCTTTTCTCTATCTAGCACAGAGAAAATAAGCATATCTTTCTTTGTTAACAGATTACTGTTGCTTTACACATGAGGTTATTATTTAAGATCAGATTTTTTTCTAGAGCATACTAGCATTGCAGTGAGAATTCCCCGTGACAATCATTAAACTTTTTTTTCAGTAGTTAATAAGAATTGAATTTAATGTGGCCATATTTCTATATAATTAGAGAATGCTCATTTCCTTAAACAGTAGGAAAGTGGCATAAAAGATTAGATCACAGAGGAGAAAAACAAGCCAAAAAAATTGAAGTTTGCTAGTTAACTCGTGTGTGTATGTCATGGTTGCCCTTTATTTAACCTTGGCAGCAAGCCTCTTTACTGAAACATGAAACAGAAAGGAGAGGTACCAAAGTACAGGAGCTGGGAAACTGAGTACCTTCTATATAAGATGGCAAAAAAAAAAAAAAAAAAAAAAGCGAAAGTGAAATTAATAAGGACAAAAAACTTAAAAAAAAGGTAGTAGCATAAGACATCAGCTCAAATGTAAGAAAGGTGAAAGGGATTCTTGGTGCTGAGTAGTGGAGAGTTTGAAAATGCTGAAGATTGAAACTTACTGTAATCCTCAACTTGGTCTCGAACTAGGTCTATTTCCACACCCAGTTTCTAGCTCTAGATAAAGACTTTAGATTTATGAAATCATTTTAACACTGCAGCTTCCTTGACAGATGTAAAATGAGTCTTTAAATGGTTTAACTTCGAAGGCAAAAGTGCTTCAACAGCAGCAAACTCCTTAGTTATGCAGGGATAGTTAAATACTAGCTCATTACACAGAAAGAACCTCTTTTAAGCAGATCGCATCTGAATAAGCCTGGTTAAGAAAGTGTATATTAAATATTGATGAGCTCTGTACTTTGTGTAAAATCCAAAGAATCTAAGATTTGTTAAATACACAGGATAAAAAGAGGTACAATTTTAGGAGATTTCTGATCCATGACTGAAAATTCAGTTTTGCTCCTTAAAGCAGATAACCACATCTTTCATAAAAGATGAATTTTTGACTGAAATTCAAAACAAATAAAAATAGTGTCCAAGGAGAAGCTTAGTAAGGATGGATGACTCTATTGACATGATTGGAAAAAGCAAAACATCACTAGTAATAAAAAGGGACATCTTCCAAAATGACTAGTAAAATTAAAATTGAAAGTCTAGCAAAGAATAACATAGGGAGGAAATATAATGGAAAAAAACATAACAGACTAAAAAATGCAGTAGATCAGCTCTGCACCTAAACAGTACAGATAAAAAGGACTTTGTAGTATTTGGCTCTTCATGCATTCTCATACAAATCCCTCCCAGGAAAAATAGACAATGTTGTAATATAAGAGAAGTGGACTGTTATTCAAAAGCAAAAGTAGCATATTTGTTTCCAGTTGGACTCTGGTGTATACAATAATATGTTGCCATAAACAGTAATAACTGCTCTGAAAGCTTTAAACGGATAATATTTAGGGGCTTTTATAGGGTAACTATATCTCCACACAAAAACTGTAACTAGGCAGATAAATAGCAAATGATAAAGGATGAAATTCATAATGCTATCAGGTAAAAGAACCCTGATTATTAGATAATCATATCATACTTTAATGAAAAGTTAGACTTACTATACAAGCAAAAGACTAGACTAATACAGAAATACCCTCCATGAATCAGAGTAAGCTCTCAATGGCCATTGGAACAAAGCTGCGACATCCATACTGTCACAGTTCGAATTGCTTAACTTTACTGACATGCTTTGAACCAGACATTTCTAAGGTCATTCTTACCTGGGAAGGCAAGTTGCTCTTTGATTCACTCATTAGATGGATAAAACCATTAGGAATACATTAATTGGTTAAAAAGGGAGAAGATGGTAATTGCCCTTTATGTATGGTTTGAAGAGAATTAGATAAAGGGAATATTTTCGTATGGATAATGTGGTGATACAAGAGTTCTCAAGTAGGAAAGTGACACCTGTGTTTCCTGGAAAAGGAAGAAAAATCAGGCTTATTTAAAACAAAAAACACCACAACAGGATACTTGACTTTCTTTCTAAAATTTTAAATCAGCCTACTGACATTTTTAGAGTCTCACAGATGTCTTCTGATACCTTCGGGTTTTTCAGCATAGAAAAAAAACGACTAAAGAAGGATATGACAGAAATTATATGACAAAATTATGAAAACAATGGAGAAGGTGAATAGTGATCCTTTATTCAATGTCCTATTCACATAAAATGTGGCTAATGAATGAAACTGGAGAGAGATGAGATGGGATTCTTTATGCAAAGTGTAAACAACGAAACAAAGATACACAAAATTAAGTATAATCTTTTGTAAATAAGTAAAATCAGTTCTGCTTTGTGGTTATGCAACATTGAGCTTGGTAGTGTTGCAACAATAACAACAGTTAAAAGCTTTGTGGGATGACAGTGAAGAAGTATCTTAGGTAAATGTTTTATAATAACCAGCTAGATCCGAACTACTGTTTGCTGGCAGGACCACAAGACTTTCCATACCTGAAGTTCAGCCAAAGGACAAAGTGAAGAAGAAGCAGATGAGGAAGAAACGACCACCAAAGTTGTCCCAAAGACCACTACCACATTATTGTGAGCATGCAGGAGGAATTTTCTAGAAGAATGGTGTCATGCATAAGTAGCTTTATAAATATGCATGTAATGTAATGAATATGCATGTTTGATGACTGTATAATCATGGCTTGTTTGATGCTCGAGCAAGACGTGCTCGGAGGAGCTCTTCCCTGTGTCTCCTGGCCCCGCGGTAAAGAAT
Organism: Myiopsitta monachus; assembly: GCA_017639245.1. NCBI lineage: Eukaryota > Metazoa > Chordata > Aves > Psittaciformes > Psittacidae > Myiopsitta > Myiopsitta monachus. The sequence continues at coordinate 8,511,360 of CM029918.1, forward strand.
ACCTGCTTGTCAACTTAAACTTTGTTGGTGAGTTCTTAGAATTTTTCTACAAATCAATCCGGCAACCCAGATGGGACCCTCTCTGCTCGGCTGCAGACCTGTTGAGGACTGGGTTTTCTAAGGCCCTTGGAAATTTTTCCCAGAAGGACCTCTTGAATCATTCAGATCATTGCAGGAGCAGACAAGCACCATCTTTTATAAGGTATTCTTTATGAATTTAATTATTTGTGTGTAACCAGTATGTCCTGGGTTCAGCAGCAGCAGTCATTTTTCTCCTCGGTAGCTGGAGCAGCGCTGATTACACCAGTGTTTTCAGTTACTGCTTGGTAATGTTTTGGTCTGACCAAGGACTTTCTGAGCCTCATGCTGTGCCAGGGAGGAGGGGAAGCTGGGAGGAAGCAGAGACAGGACACCTGACACAAACTGAGCAAAGACGTATTCCATGCCACAGCACGTCATGCCCAGGATGTAAAATACTGGGGGCAGGAACCCAGAAGTCGCGCTCTCTCTCTCGGCTCGGTCGGGTGGTGAGCGGTTGTATCCTCTTTCCTTGTATTTGCCTTGTCATTATTATTATTGGTGGTAGCAGTAGTGATTTGTATTATACCTCAGTTCCTGGACTGTTCTTATCTCAACTTGTGGGAGTTACATTCTTTCGGTTCTTCTCCCCATTCCCCCCCCACCCCCTCCCATCAGAGTGGAGAGGGGAAGAGAGAGGGAGAAGTGAGATTTACAGCTTAAACCACGACACAGTATGAAAGAGCTCCTTGGGAGGTTAGCTGTGGTTGGGGTGCTGTATATTAGAGTGCCCTATGAGCTAACCTGAGTTAACTGTGGTGGGAGTGCTCTGTTATTGGCCTCTCTATGAGCTAACCCTAGCTGTGGTGGGGGTATTCTGTAGTAGAGTGCTCTATGAGCTACCCATCTGGTGCCTCCCGTAAATTGAGACCTAGGAAGTTTTGTACATAGAGGCATATGCATGGCTGCTAGTGCTCATATGGTATACACTGGGTTTATTTGATTTGTCTTTCTGGTAATTGATCTGATATTCAGAATATGGTGACGATTTGGATGTTGTATATATGATATGATATGATATATGATATGATTAACGCTGTACTGTATTTGTCCGGAACTCTGTCAGTGACTTGCTGGTATTTGACCTAGTTTCACTGATTATCACAGTAATGATTTGATTATCACAGTAATGAGTATTGGTGACATGATATGATTAATGCTATACTGTATGTTGTAAGCACGTTATTAATGATTGTCCGGATTTTGTTTGTGTTTCAAGTATTGTAGTTGTGTGGAATGTGCTTGTGGGATCCCTTGTATGTGTGTGTGTTGAGGGCAGCACTTGGTCCGTGAGGTGTGTAGCTGCAACAAGAGATGCTGTTCTGTGTGTGTTGTTGTTATTGTGGTCACATTGAGGTTTTTGTATAATATACGATCACTGTGTTTTGTAAGAAAGAGCCTTGGGCTGTGGCTCCTCCTGTGGAATGACTGGTGTGGACACAGGAACCGTCGAGCACATTGTGGGATAAAATAGAAACTTGCACTAATGTAAGACCTGAACTGTGGGGAGTTAAGGACCCCATGGGAGTGCTTAAGTATTGGGGTGAGTTTGTACAAATCCTCATACCCGCTCAAAGGAGTGACTGAGTCATGTTGGAAGCATGGCAGGCTGTTTGCTGCTTGCTTACAAAGGCATGGTAGATAAGAACTTGCAGTTGGAGCAACAAGTAGCAGATTAACATTCAGAGTTAAGAAAGGGTTAAAACAGAAGTGCTGTTGCAGAGGCATTTGTGGCAGCTGCAAAGCAGGGTGAGCAACTAAAAAAAAAAAAAACAAAACTGGTACCCCTTAGCAGAAAAAGATAGTGTTTGCATCGCTAAAAAGCTGAGTAATAAAAAGGGCAGAGAGGCAGTAGGGCCACAAGTCCATGCCCTTATGTCTGATCCTGAGTGTGACCCAGAAACATAGGATGGAGATATTTGGGGTACCAGTGAGTCAGAATCAAACACTGACTACAAGGAAGACGTGAAAAAAAAAAAAAAAAAAAAAAGAGAAAGAGTTCATGCAGCTCCTGTGTTTAAAAGTAAAATGATTACCAGGGCAAGCAGACAAATAAGAACAGACAATTGACAGACTATAGTCCCGAGGAGATTATGAACAGATTGGATATATACAAACAGAAATAGAGGGGGAATGCTAGGTAGGGGTGGAAAATGAATCCATTCCCTATGAGACAGGACCAGTGTGCGCATTGCAAAAGAGATTAGATATTGAAAATGGGAAAACCCCAAGTTAAATGTTCTCCGGATAATTCTGGTGATGGGATTGGAGCTCAACTGATGGGAACCTGGAGAACATACCCTAGCAGATCCACTGGTTAAATTAAAGCTAGGGACCAGAGAAAATGAGGTGGAATTTTAGTGGATACAGGAACATCCTATTTGGTGTTTGTCCTGGGTCCAGCAGTAGCAGTCATTTTTGTCCTTCTTGGTAACTGGTGCAGTGCTGTGTTTTTGATTTTGGGCCTGGGAGCAGCGCTGATTACACCAGTGTTTTCAGTTACTGCTTCGTAACGTTTTGATCTGAACAAGGACTTTCTGAGTCTCATGCTCTGCCAGGGAGGAGGGGAAGCCGGGAGGAAGCAGAGACAGGACAGCTGACCCAAACTGACCAAAGAGGTTATTCCATACCACAGCACATCATGTCCAGGATGTGAAAACGGATAGGAGAGACCCGGAAGGGTGTGGTGGTGGTGCACTGGGGGGTTCGCTGCTGGGGGGTGCGCTGTCTGGGTCGAGCTTGGTGAGAAGTTATATTCTCTTTCCTTGTATTTCTCTTGTATTATTACTGGTGGTAGCAGTAGTGGTTTGTGTTATACTTTAGTTATTAAACTGTTCTTATCTCAACCTGCGCAAGTTGCATTTTTTTCGATTCTCTTCCCCATTCCCCCGGGACTGGGGGAAGAAAAAGAGGGGAGTGAGTGAGTGAGTAAAACTTCGTGAGTGTTAGAGGCTTAAACCACGACAGTGTTTAAATCAGAGTTTGACTCCATTGGGAAAAGAATCTTGCAGCTGTGGGAGCTACTGGCAGCCAAGAAAAAGCTTTCTTTCTGAAATTCTTAAAGTACAAACTGGAAAAACAAATAGGAATGCATAAGTTTTCATACATGCCAAATTCTCCAAAATCCTTACTATGGCAAGATTTATTAGAATATTTGGAAGCAACCATAATGTTTAAGGAAGGAGAAATAAAATTAAGAGTTAAAGACAAACAATTAATTGAAGTCCTGAGTTTATCACTCATTCAACAGAAAAGCAAAAAGGAGGACCTCCTTGAAATAAAATAAATTTTTAATCAGTTATACCTGGGAATATGGTCATCTGAAATTCCAGGTAAGGCAAAAAATGCTTTGCTTGTTAAAGTAGAAATAAAAAGGGGGCCCACCCAGTTCCGATAAAACAGTATCCTTTAAATTGGAAAAGAATCAAAGAAATCATTGATAAATTTTTACAATATAGGCTGCTAATTGAATAAAGAAACCAGATGGAAAGAATTATAGGTTAGTTCAAGATTTAAGGGCAATCAACAAAATCATGGGGGATATTGACACAAAATCTGAAATCATGGAATGTACCCTGTAGTAGTTATACTGTTAATGTAAATCTGTGTGTGCTTTGCAGTGGCAGTGACTTGTTATTGGATGAGGCAGATGAAACTCTGCATTGACAATGAGGTGCAAGGACTGAGGCTGGTATAATGCCTCCTACCATAGTTAAGGGCAAGCTTGGGTTGGCCTCTGTGCTTGCCACCAAGAGGAACCTTTACCTCCACTTTTGGCTGCAACCCACTAGGTGTTAAGAGGTGGGAATATCTGCCATGCTGGACCTTGGTGTGAGAGATGGCCCCTGCTGTTATAAGAGGGTCATCCAGGAAGGAAGAACATAAAAAGACCCATTGGAGCAATGACTCATTGTAGACCAAAAAAATTGTAGGAAGAAATCTATATACCATGGTCAAAACAAGAATCAGATTGGGACAATTGGAAAAGGAAATTATCAGGGGCAGCAATGGCAGATTGATTTCTCTGAATTACCTAGAAAAGAAGGTTATCAATATTTGTTGGTATTGACAGATACTTTTTCAGGCTGACCAGAAACATTCCCTTGTAAGGTAAATAATTCGAGACAAGTAATTAACATGTTATTAAATGAAATAATACCTCATTTTGGGGTGCCAACAGCTATCTCTTCTGACCGAGGCTCAATTTCTGTGCAAAATTATTGCAAAAAGTCAGTAGGAAATTGGAAGTTGATTTGCAATCACATGTTCCATATAGGCCTCAGGCCAGTGGAAAAGTAGAAAAAATGAATCAGCTAAGCAAACAGGAAATGGGTAAGATTTGTCGAAAGCCAAATTTTTATTGGTATCAGGCTTTACCATTGGCTTTGTTAAGAATCAGAACAAAACCTCAGTCAAAGGAAGGAGAGCCCATTTGAGATTCTATATGGAAGACCGTATCAATCCCAGTTTAAAGCGGAAAGTCTTCAGGAAGTAAGAGAAAGATCTCTCCAAGCAGTTTTTGATAAGCTTAAGGAAACAAGTAGGAGAAATAAATAAAAGGGTACTAGGGACCAAAGTAAAGGGTTGAGATCATCCTATCCATCCTTTTAAATCAGGCGACTGAGTTTATACTAAGAATTTTTCAGGTGATACTCTTGAAGAAAAATGGAGTGGACTGTATCAAATTTTGCTGACTACTTTCATTGCAATTAAGACAGAGGAGCACCCCGCCTGGATACACTATTTAAGAATCAAGAAAGCACCAGAATCAGAAAATATGACTGATCGAGTCTTTAGAACCTATACCTATAAAACTCTGTCGATCATAATTTGAATTTATATAACTATAAACATAAGTGCAGTGAAACAATTATTATGTCATTGGTACAAAATATAGCTAGATTCATTAATAGGAGTGAATGTTGGGTTTCTACTCAATTGCTTAAATCAGGAGAGGGGGTTGAAATCCCTTTAATTGGTGTTCTCATTCTAAAGAAACCATCTTCATAGATTGCATAAATTCTACAGTTTTCATGGGTAACTTTTCAAGCTGTAACAAGACAATAAACATTGACTGGTTCACAGGGAAATGGTGTCCGTTTCCAGAAGGGAAAAAATGGTATTGGATATGTGGAGAAAATGCATATAAAACATTACTCTTTAACTGAAAAGGAGCATGCACCTTGGGTGCAGTACTCCCTAATCTCACAATTGTTAACACACATCCTTCTGGAATGTGGATTAGAAGTTTTGTTAAATGAACCAAAAGAAGTTTATATCTGATAGCTGACTAAAATACAGCTTTTCATATTTTTGCCAGATGATTTGTTCTGTGGTTAGCAGTGAGTGAGTTAAAAAAGTCCCTTCTAAATATATTGGCAATGATAGAAACTATAGAAAAGAGGACAGTAGATGCCATTCAAGCCGTACAAGAATTGTCCAGTCTATTTGAAGTGATTATGAGGGACCAAATGGCTTTAGGTAGATATATTGTTAGCCTCACAAGGAGGAGTTTGTTCAGTGATCAATGATAATTGTTACTCTTACATAGATCAGAGTGAAAGAATCACAACTGATCTAAAGGATATATGGAAATAGGTTAGAGTGTTTCATGAGGTTGCTCAAAATGATACTTCATGGGAATTTGAGGAAATTTGGAAAAAATTGACATCTTGATTACCAACTCTCCTGGTTAAGGTAATTGTTCATAGGAATAATGATATTGAAAATTCTAATTGTAGTTATTTGTATTTCAATCCAATGTTTCTTTTGATATTGTAAACAGTCAGTGATAAATTATGGAGAATGGAAAAGAAACAAAACTGAGCACCAGGTAGAAATGGGAAAATAATACAAAAAGTTTAAATAACAATGGAATAATTTAAAGGGGTCTTGCAAAAGAATTTGTAAAAGGACAGAAAAAGGGGAAATTGAAACAAAGAAATACAAAATTCAGTATAATCTTTTGTAAACAAGTAAAATCAGTTCTGCTTTGTGGTTATGCAACATTGAGCTTGGTAGTGTTGCAACAATAACAACAGTTAAAAGCTTTGTGGGATGGCAGTGAAGAGGTATCTTAGGTAAATGTTTTACAATAACCAGCTAGATCCGAACTAGCTGTTTGCCGGCAGGACCACAGGAGTTTCCAAACCTGAAGTTCAGCCAAAGGACAAAGTGAAGAAGAAGAAGATGAGGAAGAAACGACCACCAAAGTGGTCCCAAAGACCACTACCACATTATTGTGAGCATGCAGGAGGAATTTTCTAGAATGGTGTCATGCATAAGTAGCTTTATAAATATGCATGTAATGTAATGAATATGCATGTTTGATGACTGTATAATCATGGCTTGTTTGGTGCTCGAGCAAGACACACTCAGAGGAGTTTTTCCCTGTGTCTCTTTGGCCCCATGGTAAAGAATATCTGCTTGTCAACTTAAACTTTGTTAGTGAGTTCTTAAGAGTTTTTCTATAAATCAACAAATAAATTAGATGGCATGGGTCATTCAAAGTAATACAAAGGGATAGTTGTCTACTGCTTTCCCCAAAGTGTTAACCCTGTTGTAACCTTAATCTGCCAAAGTGCTTATGACCATAGGATAACAAGTTAAAAATTGCAAGCAATATTTGCTTTTTGAGAAGATTTATTTTATTTTATTCTTGAAACTTGATTTATATTATAAACAATTTTATATTATTTAAACAAATATGTTAATTTTTATTATAGCATTTTTATTGCTAGTGTTCAATCAAGCCTCACAAAAGTGTCAAGTATTTGACAAATTGTCTTTGTTGACCTAATGTAACTGATCTCATTTTTGAGTAACACAAATCAGCAAATTGAACTTCCCCTCAAAAGTATTAGTGTATTTTTTTGTGTATTTAATAACTTTTACCCATTGCCTCGTTCTCATATTTCAAATATTTTCCAAAGACTAATCCTAGCATACTAAAACTGCCCATAAACTGTATTTTTTATTTCTGTGCTCTGTAGAAATCTTCATATGACAATCAGTGATGGTTTTTCATAATCTGGAGACAACAGTAAATGACTGGTGAACAATTGTGAGATTGCAGTGCAACAATTGATCTACATGGTATTTTTCACCATTTAACTTTAAAAAAATTATGCCCATCTCTTCTAAAATTATGCCACATTTATACCTATGTTGTATGAAAGTTAATACTGCATATATATGTGCTACAGAATTTGAAAGGGAAATAAGTAGTTATGTGCTACTGGATCTGCCAAGGAATTTAAAAGATATATTTAAGGCTCTGAATATCTCTTGTTATAGTCCAACACATTTTTCAGTCTATTCTCCATAGAAAAGAGATATGAAAGTCAGGTTGCCACTCAGATTTTAAATCTGTGCTGACAGAAATTGTTCCACTGAGTTATAAAACACTGTTAAAACATGGCCTAAAGAAGGCTGTCCTGCAGATGATTTAATTCAATTTAGCTGAACCAGCTGTTAAAACCACAGTCCGCTCCTAAACTACCTGACTGCAGCTAAAATCAATATTTCAGAGACTGGGGAACCTGAGAGAGGAGAAACGATCTGCTTGGGATGAGATCTGCAAGTCATTCCTGTATGATCCTCATTTTTATTTCTGGATTTATTTTGCTAATAATCTCATGGCCATTCTGCTTTTAGAAAGCTCTATGTGGCTCTGAAATGTCAAAGTAAGAAAACCCAGCTTTGATGTACCATTTTGTTTCATTTATATGAACACTATCACCTAAGCTCATCTAAATATATAGTTACGTATGGTAATTGACATATGCCTGGAACAATAAATGCACAAAATTAGACTTTACTAATACATTTCAGGCAAAAAGTGCTGAAGCCTAACATTAACACTTTTATGATATATATTCTGGTGCTAGCATCAGCAAACTGGCAGAACTATGCTTTTGATACCCATATATTGTGGCTTTGTTTTTAATGAGTGTTCTAATGCAGACTGAATCAGTCCATGGTTGATGGTAGGGCTGCGTTTCCACCCGTGAGGCAGCTGATTCCAAGTGTACTGGATTCCCCTTCAAGAAAAAGTGAACTGTGCCATGTGCCTTGCATTCTGCTTACAAAGAGATTAAGAAGTTACCTCTTGTTCTGCCTCTTCATTTGTTTCTTGTACTGGTTCCCCTAGTTTTGGTGTTGCCCCCTCTGGCTCTGGTATTGACTCTTCTTCATCTTCCTTCACTATATGAATCGTTTTAAGCTTCCATTTCCTCTTGTGTATAGCGGCAGGTTGGTTTTAAGGGTGTTCAAAGGATATTCAGAATCCTTAAAATTATCAAATGCTACTGTAAATAGGCTGGTGGGGGAGGGGAAGGCACTAGAGGATGACATCTCTGTAGGCTGGTCCTCCGAGGGGCAAAGAAAAGAGGTAGTTGTTAAGAATTCCCATTACATGCCTTCCAAAGTATAGAGGTGAGGGCAATGCTAAGAACACATACCAGATCAGTTTCGTGATCAATAATTCTATCATATTACAAGCCACTATCATAAAGTACAATAAAATGAGAACCTTAGCCCAGGCCCCAATAAATGCTAAAACAGTGAACACAGGCTGCAAGTAAGAGGTAACATAGCAAAATTCTGCGTCCAAGCACAAATCTGAGAGCAAATAAATCAACATTGTTATGAGTAACTGTTAATCCAAAACAGCTTTGCTTATAACAAATTTGTTTTTCCACACTCTGGTCAGATCTGTTGTAATCTCAACCCTTTGTGCCTCATGTTGGGTGCCTAAAAGGACTCCTGTGGTTTAAACCCAGTGGTAACTCAGTGCCATGCAGCCACTCCCTCATCCCTGCTGCCTTCCCTGTTATAACCCTTATAGCTGAAACCAGGACAATGGGGAAGTTGCTTTTCTTGTGTTACAGGTCTGAACAAAGAATACTTTTATTGAAACTAAAATACACCTTTAAAAGCCTATTAAAAACCCTGTCCTGGGTTCAGCAGTAGCAGTCATTTTTCTCCTTCTTAGTAGCTGGTGCAACGCTGAGTTTTTGACTTTCAGCCTGGAAACAGTGCTGATAACACCGATGTTTTTAGTTGTTGCCTAAGTAATGTTTACTCTGACCAAGGACTTTCTAAGTCTCATGCTCTGCCAGCAAGGAGGGAAAGTCATGAGGGAGTAGAGACAGGACATCTGACCCAAACTAACCAAAAGGGTATTCAATACCACAGCACATCATGCCACTATATAAACTGGGAGCAGTTACCCAGAAGGGCTGGATCTCTGCTCAGGTCAGCCTGGGTATCGGTGGGTGGGTGGTGAGCAGTTGTATTCTCTTCTCTTGTTATTTCCCTTATCATTATTATTATTGGTGGTAGCAGTAGTGGTTTATGTTATACCTTAGTTGCTGGGCTGTTCTTATTTCAACCTGTGGGAGTTACATTCTTTTGAATGTCCTCCCCATCCCTCGGGGAGTGGGGGGAGGAAGGGGGGGAGGGGGAAATGAGAGAGCAGCTGCTTGGTTCTGAGTTACCAGCTGGGCTTAAACCAAGACATAAATAAATCTTATTTTCCTATCTTATTATTTGATAATTTTCATTGAGTCTTACATGTGGAGAGCGTAAGGTGAAATTCGTACTGTGACTGAAAGTGGAAAATAGACAAAAAATAACTAAAAATAAAAGAACTGCTACATTTTATAGGGAGAGAAGACTGATAGAAATAGCCTACATTGAAGAAGTATTTTTCATGAGCATCAAAAAAGCTAGTGTTTACAAACATTCTGCTTATGTAGTCCTAGGTTTTATCCTATGTTTAATATGGTCATGGCTGAGGTGTAAACTAAGAGCAAAGTGCCTGAAATATTTCTTAGATTTTGCCTTCATCCCATCTGTGCAATCCTGTCCACATGACTGAAACTTCTACTCTGTAAAATACTCAAATATTCTGGCAAATACTTCCAAAATAATATATTCTCTTTTTCTGCCATTCAGGTCAATCACAAATTGCTACTTCTTCTGTGTCTTCATCTTACTGTTTTTTCACTGTCTTTTCTCTGTTACTTTTATCGCCATCAGTTTTCATCCTTGCCACTTCTCTCTGTTCTCTTTCATCTTCTAATGTTGATCTTCCACCTAAAATGAGAAAACAACACAGGGAGGATTGCTTACAGTAGCTGCAGATTCTTCAAACTATAGCATAGCACTCAAAAGGCCAGTCAAAGACAAAATTGTGGGAAAGAAGATTGAATAAAAAAGTTTAGGGGATTAAAGTAAGCACTAAGAGGATGCCAGTTCATATGGGAAGAATGCTTTTTATATTAAGCCTCTAACAAGCAATTGACAGGTGCTTTTTTTGCTCGTGGGACATCAACAGGGAAGAAAAGGGTTTTAGAGGGTGTCTTGTCTCTTTCCTGTACATTTAGCTACAGTTGTAGCTATACTACTTAATCTTCTTGAAGGAGCATAAAATTGGGACTATCAGTAGAGCTGCCTTATTACAAATTTTAGCAACAACTTCACTGAAGTTCTCTGCAGCACATGTGTCAGTGGAGTCTGATGGGCTGATATTCAGTGAGATCCCAACACACTCATACATTAATAAGAAAACAACTCTGATTTCAGGATTTTTTCCCTTATCCAGTTTCCAGTTGCATAGAAGTTCACTTCAAATAAAAAACTGTCCTGGGTTCAGCTGTTATTTTTCTCTTTCTTAGTATCTACTGAAGTGCTGTGTTTTCGACTTCAGTCTGAGAACAGCACTGATAACACACTGATGTTTTTAGTTCTTGCTAAATAATACTTACACTGATCAAGGACTTTTCAGTCTCATGCTCTGCCAGCAAGAAGGGTGTCGTGGTTTAAGACTCTACAACTCACGAAAGTCGCTATCTGACTCACTCCCCCTCTTTCTTACCCCAGTCCTGGGGGGATGGGGAGGAGAAGCAAAAGAATTCAACTCGCACAGGCTGAGATAAGAACAGTTTAGTAACTAAGGTATAACACAAATCACTACTGCTACCATCAATAATAATACAAGAGAGATACAAAGAAAGAGAATACAACTTCTCACCAAGCCCGACCCAGCCAGTGCACCCCCCAGCAGCGAACCCTCCAGTACCAAAAAAACTGACCATGCCGTGCACCCCCAGTCCACCACCACACCCCTCAGGGTCTCTGCCCTCCGGTTTCACATCTTGGGCATGACATGCTGTGGTATGGAATAACCTCTTTGGTCAGTTTGGGTCAGGTGTTCTGTCTCTGCTTCCTCCCGGCTTCCCTCCTCCCTGGCATAGCATGAGACTCAGAAAGTCCTTGGCCAGACCAAAACATTGCCAAGCAGCAACTGAAAACACTGGTGTTATCAGCACTGTTCCCAGGCCCAAAATCAAAAACACAGTGCTGCACCAGCTACCAAGAAGGAGAAAAAACGACTGCTACTGCTGAACCCATGACAAAGGGGCACCGGAAGCTGGAAGGAAGCTGAGACTGGATGCCTAACCCAAACTAGCCAAAGGGGTATTCCATACCACAGCATGTCATGCCCGGTATATAAACTGGGGGGAGTCACACGGAAGGCCCAGATCGTTACTCAGATCGGGCTAGGTATCGGCTGGTAGGTGGTGAGCAACTGTATTGTTCATCACTTATGTTTATTGTTTTCTTTTCCTTTTACCCTTCTAGCTGTATGTTCTCTCCCCTTGTTATTTCCCTTACCATTATTATTATTGGTGGTAGTAATAGTGGTTTTGTATTGTACCTTTTTTACTGGACTATGTTCAGCAACTATGCTCAAGTTTGCACCCTGGAGAGTTTCTGGCTGCTACCAATACCACTTATTTTAGACCTTTAAGAGCCCAATTGCATTCACATATTAAGGACATGCACATCCTATTTGTTAGCTGGTAATTGAGAGGATAAGACCATACCTGCTTTTCAAAGATGCAAGGAAGAAGGATATCTTAAAAAAATGCTCCAGGGATCTTGTTATACAAAATAGTCCATACGTGGTGTCTGTAGAAACTTCATTGTGGTATGAATTTGATCATTAAAGGCATATCTAAATCATTGTCTAATCTAAATTAGACAGTAAGAAATGTTATCGAGAAGTTTAGAGAAAAATCTGAGCTGTTAAAATGGGCTTGGGAGAATCTTCTGGCATAGCATATGTGTGATTAAATTTGTGCTACAAAGCCTGAGTAAAAGCAGCAACATTGCAACCTTCCCCTTTAACCCCCTGGGAAAGAGCACTTGGTGTGGAAGGAGAAAGATCAAAACACCAAGGGGAGACTATATAAGACTGGGGCAGGAACCTGAAAAGGAAAGATAAAACATGAAACTGAAGGGTGATGAAAGCATTGAGCATTAAACTACATCCAAAGACTTTTATGAGAACATGTGACTCAGTAAGTGTCAAAGCAGAGTTTCCTCCTCTTCTCTCTCACCCAGGATGACGCAAAGAAAGATAACGTAGGACAGATAAGAGAAGTGGCTTCAGCAGTCTTCTTGTGAATCCTATTATCCCAGATTGGAGAATAGCCAAACATAAGCTGTTTTATAACCTTTCTTCTCCTTTCATACTGTCAGAATTTCTTTTTGAGTACATTAGATGTAACTTATAAATAAATGTGTATATATAACTGAAAAATAAATATGACATTACAGCTGTATGGCAATACATTTAAGTAAACGGCAGCCTTCTCAGAGTAACATTTATTAACTGTCCACCCAAAAATATGAAGTTTCCATGGTTTCTAAGCCCTGTTGGCAAGAAAGTTCATTCAAATATGACAGTATGATTCTATTCCTCATAACAAGAATTTCCAAAAGGATGAGAACTTACTTTGCAAGTGTCAACTGAACTGTCAGTACTGACAATTTGTTTCAGACCACTGCTTCCCATCGGACTCTTTGGTAGTGCAGACACATACAGCCTGAGAAAGTGTCACATGAAACTCATGAAAGAGAGGTTCCAGACCACTCACCATCCCTTCACAGCCAGTATTCCCAGGAAGGGCAGGATAAGTTCCCATCTGTGAGGACTTCTTTTCCTTCAAAGGCAAAAGCAGATCATCAGCAAATGACAATTATTTGTTCAGTTCTGCTATGGAAGAACAATACAATACCAAGATAAACAAAACGATCTTTCACTTCTACGAAAGAATTTCTAAAAACTTTTCTAAGTTGTGCCTCAGTGACTGCATGGTACCAAAACTATCATTGTTGATGTGGAGATAAGAATAAGCCCTCTCTGAGTCCATCTATTGTTCTCCTATATTTTTGTGAATATATATGCTTTGTCTTCTCTTACTGTGACAGAGGTGAACTTATTTTCTATAAAGAAAACAGCAGTAAGAGGCAAGGTGGAAAGGAGAAGCAATGGGTCCATCTAAAATTCGAAGCACAACTATTCTAATGTTCATACTAGATTCTATACTATTAAAAGACATACTGCTTCTTCAAATTGTGCTAATTAATGACAATTATCAGGACAACCATAAGCAAATGGGAGAATTATTTTCTTAGTAAGCTATTTTTTTATCTATACCTTCTTTTAATAACTGGTACTGTAGCTATAGTTCTGCCAATAATCACATCATCTTCCTTTGTTTTGTTTTGTTGTTTGTTTTTTTTCTTTGTTTTTCAGCAAAATTTACATAAAATTATATCATATATATTTCCACCTCATTCACTTAATATTCACATGACATTAGACCTGCTTTTATTGTTTCCTTTTCTTGGCTGAAAATGGAAGAACTTAAAGAAAGTGAATATAATTTGCAATAAAAATATTACATCAGAATTTATTTTGCTACCATTTTCAGAAAATGGAAGAATAATGAAGGAAATACTTGATTTAAATGACTTCTAAGTGGACTTCTAATTTGACTTCATGACAGTCTTTATCAGTTATTCTTAACATCTACTGTGTAAAAATTGTCACCAAACAGGTATTATAACTTCTCGAATGAAATCTACCTGGAATCATAATATAATTAAGCTTATACATGTAGAATAATTTAGCGATCTACAGAAGATATTAATCGTAAAGAAAGAATAACTTACTTGCTTTAAGCTGAATTTAATAGCTGGATAACAAATGGAAATCTGTCAAGAAGAAAAGCCAAATTTTAAAGAATATTTCTAAAACTCAAATTAGCGTTTAATAAAAGTATAGTATGTATAGAATAATAGTCTTATGGAACTTTACTGGAAACAGGATGACAGCCCCCCTATTAAAAATAAGGAATTTATTTTCAAGAATTCAGAACAACACAAGACATTACATAATCAGCTGGAGATACGTCACACATGGAGGAGTGAAGGTATTATTTTTTTTTTATTTTACTGAATAGTCTCCCATCCACCTCCATTTGTTTTATGTTGAAAAGCATCCTTTCCACACAGTTATTTACCTTCTGTGAGCTGATCCTTCAAGACAGATGTTTTTCTAAAATTGTTATTATTTTATGAGGAGGGAAATGGTAGTGCTTAAAGTGTAGTTTGAGGCTTTCTTCTTCATTCTGTGTGAAACAATTTGATTCTCTGTGAGGTTATTTAATGAAAAAAATAAAACATTTAAATGTTCCCTGACACATAGAATGAAGATCAATGTTATAGTTTGAGAATGAAATATCAGTTCATTCTAGTGTTTTTTTGGTTCCTATATTTGCAACGCTCACTGCTACTCATACAACTAGGTAATAACAACAATGCTTAATCAATAAAATAATATATTCATTGTCTTGATTTTTTTTCCATGCACTTACTTTCAGTACTCCATAGCCTGCATTCTACAATTTGAACTGAAATTCAGTTCTTAAAAGTGCTTTAGCAAAGGAGGATAGATCTCAAAATCACAGGAAACAAGTGCCTCCATTGTGCATTTTTTTTTATCATAGAATCATAGAATGGTTTGGGTGGGGAAGGACCTCAAGATTATCTAGTTCCAAACCCCCCTGACGTGGGCAGAGGCATCATGGGTGGTTTGGCTATTTAAATATAATGATGCTTCCTCTTCCTGGTGGACAACCATGACATTTTACTGAAGACAAATAAAGCATTACAACTGCAAAAAAGAAACAATTGATTTTGTTAAAAAAATCTGATTAAAGAATTGTTTGTGAAAAGTTTTGATGTAGCTTTCAAGAAAAATTGCATAAAACTCCCAAATACTCACCAAAATATCTTTAATTCACAATCTATAAATTTATTTAAATCTAGTAATAACATGACTATTTTCATAACTAATTCTGTAACATTAGAAAAACATTCTTTATTTCTTATCAAATTAATCAACTTTGTAGTGCTCATTTTACATGTATAGTCAAAATCATTACTGGAATACATTAGAAGTAATACTTCTCTGTAACATTAGAGATTTAATACATTTTACTTTTGCTAATGTTGTTTAGGAAAAGCAACTGTTCAAAATTATCCTATATAATTTTCTGTCTAATGCATCATCAGCAGATAATTGTCCAGTAATCCCTGATTGCAAGATCATTAGATAAGACTGCGGTTTGTTTTACAGATCTTAGGTAAAATCTGCAGGGCTAGCAATCACTGAAATCACCCTTTCTTTCAAAGAACACAGATGTGTTATGGCAGGCTTTGAGAGGATAAATATGGAACCCATGATGTCACTGTCACTGACTCACTTTTCAAACTGACTTTTTTTTACTATGTCTGAACAAGGATTATTATTTAGAGTTTGATGTCCATGAGTAAGTAATATCCACTCATTTTGTATTTTTAGAACCAACAACAAAAAAATCTTATCAGAAGAAACACGATGTCAGTCTTGAAAAAGATGACATATGTAAAAACGAATGCAGAGAATCATTTTGGTAATCAACTTACAACTTCTTCTGTCAGACCAAGGATTTCTGTATATTTCCTAAATTATGAAGCAGGCATTTGCAGAGAAAATGTTTTCTGTTCCCAATATGTGCTGTGTAAATGTACCTCCGACACTGCTGCTTTGAACTGTACTTTCTTGGGCACTGGCAGACAGACAGATGGCAGATGGGCAAGCATCTGCTTATATAGCTCTTCAGTTAAACAGGCAAATCAGTGCCATTTTTGAAATATATTGGTTTAAACACAGAGTTTTGGCCAGTGAAAAGTCTTGGAAAATAAGTGAATGAAGATACTACTTATTACCATAATTTTCTTCTGCAAAGATCTCTCCACACCCCCTAATTGCCCTAGTTTTTATGTCAGTCTAAGTCTATTATGGCCTATTGCACTGAGACACAATATGTTATCAAAAGCTTATTGCAAACAGCTCTTAATTCTCAGAGAATACCTTTCAGAAATACATTCTAAATCAATTTTGCATTTTTACTCTGTTTTGAGCCTTTTTCTTGGAACCAGACAGAACTGTACAACTTCCTGGAGTTTTTAAATCTCAATTGGTTTTGACGTAAAAAAAGTCAAAAATAAGCATCTCACTATTACCACTATTTATACAAACTTTTAAATAAATTCTGTCAGACACTTGTGAGTGAACAAAACCCAGCTCTTATTTGTGCCTGGGCTTTATTCCACAAGTTTGTCACTGGTACTGCTTGAAAGATGTCATCATTGATTGAAGAACAATAAAAAATTAGGTAACATCATTCTGGAACAGTCTGCAGCTTGGTGCTCTGCACTTTTCTAGAGAAATTGAGATGTTAATTTAAATATCTTCAGGTAGAGAAAGAAATTGGACATAGTTTTCTGTCTTTGCAGATGGCTATTCTATTAAAAGAAATTCTTCCCTAAAAACCTGAAAGTTCATCTGATCCACTTTAAAAGACTGCTTCAGTGTATTCCAGCTCTCTTAACCCATTTATGATATGAATAGTTTTTCCTACTTTTACTTTATGTCGTGATTTTTTCCATAGCAATATCAAGAATGTGAAAATGAATGTTCTTTCTGCCAATGTCTCAGTATTTTTAAAGGCTTTACAAACACACTAAGTCAGTTCTCTAGAGACTTGATCATATTTATTACGCAGAGTTTCTGAGCCTTTTAGTGAAATTCATTGTAACTGACTATTGGTGAACTTTCTTTTTAAAAATTATATCTGTGTTCACAGACAATGTGTGATTTGGGGATCTTAAGACTTGTATGCATTTCTTTCGGTTTCCAGTTTCTCAAGTGCTATTAAAATTTCTCTTTCATTGTGCAAGGAAAGCCTCATGGCTATAAGCCTTAGGGAAATAAAAGTGATAGATCTAATATTTGAGTACTCAAGTGTAAGAAGGAAATGGGCCCTCAAGTTTAATACATCCTAAAGTGATTTTTTGTATAAGTTCAGGGTTTTGTCTTATTTATACAGAGATAGTGTCACAAAAACCTATGTTAAACACCTGAATATGTTACCTGGCAAATATAACGTTTTTGAAAATAATTCCATTGTCTGTCTTCACTTTACTCTCAGGAAGCTATTTGATGTCAAGTTTAGAAGCACTAAATGAAATTACATTAAGAGGTGTGAAATGCTGCTCTTAATATATACTGCTGAGCTGAAGGCTTACCAATGATATTAATGTACACATGCACAATTTTTAAAATGATACACAAAGCAATGCATTTTTCTCACTTCTGGAAAATTGCTTTCAGCAGGATATAACAGCTGGTATGTCAGCTCATCACCTGCTAAGGAAAAGATAAAATAGATTTTTTTGCTATATGCAAGCTAGCTTTGTATTTTTCTTGACTGATTCTGTGTAACACAATATATTGGATAAAGCAGTTCAAGTATTTCTTGAAATGTAAATCCATATGTCTAGGCATGTGTATGCACAATGTAGATGAACAGTCTATAGAAACTGTTTTTTGAGTTGTTGTCGTTGGTGTTTGTTTGGTTTTTTTTTTTTTTTGTGCATGTGTGGTGTTGTTTGTTGTGGGTTTTTTTTAATGGCCTTTAGTCCAGCAACCAAGAAATAACATATAGTCATCTACATGGGTGCATGTCAAAAGGCAAGAATGATTTAAGGTCTTTCTTTGACCAAATGTATTCTTAATTGTTTCTCTAGGTTTGTTATGAATTTGGCTGTGGCTTTAGGAACAGGTTCTTTGCTTCTTTTTCCTATAAGCAGAGTACATATATTTCAACCAGGTACTTTCTGTATGTCATCATTTCTTTGCTTTTTTTAAATGAGTTTAGTGATAGTGTCTGGCTTGGACTACCACATAAATAACTTTACAACATGTCTAGAAATATTCAAATTGCTTTTATCGAGTATAGAATCAAGGAATCATAGAATAGTTAGGGTTGCAAAGGACCTTAAGATCATCTAGTTCCAACCCCCCTGCAATGGGCAGGGACACCTTACACTAAACCATGCCACCCAAGGCTCTGCCCAACCTAGCCTTGAACACCGCCACAGATGGAGCATTCATAACTTCCCTGGGCAATCCATTCCAGTGCCTCACCACCCTAAAAGTAAAGAATTTCTTCCTTATATCCAGTCTAATCTTCCCCTGGTTAAGTTTGAACCTATTACCCCTTCTCCTATCACCACAGTCCTTCATGAAGAGTCCCTCCCCAGCATCCCTATAGGCCCCCTTCCCATGCTGGAAGGCTGCCATGAGGTCTCCATGCAGCCTTCTCTTCTCCAGGCTGAACAGACCCAACTTTCTCAGCCTATCTTCATTCAGGAGGTGCTAAAGTCCCCTCATCATCCTCGTGGCCCTCCTCTGCACTTGTTCCAACACTTCCATGTCCTTTTTATGTTGAAGACACCAGAACTGCACACAATACTCCAAGTGAGGTCTCTTGAGAGCAGTGTAGAGGGGCAGGATCAACTCCCTCCACCTGCTGGTCACACTTCTTTTGATGCAGCCCAGGATATGGTTGGCTTTTTTGGCCTGCAAGCACACACTGCCAGCTCATGTTCATTTTCTCATCGACCAACACCCCCAAGTCCTTCTCCACAGAGCTGCTCTGAACCTCTCCCCTTCCCAGCCTGTAGCTGTGCCTGGCATTACTCCGACCGAGGTGTAGGACCTTGCACTTGGCATGGTTAAACTTTATCAGGTTGGCATCAGCCCATCTCACAAGTGTGTCAAGGTCCCTCTGGATGGCATTCCTTCCCTCCAACGTATCAACCGAACCACACAGCTTGGTGTCAACGTCAAACTTGCTGAGGGAGCACTCAATCCCACTGCTCATGTCACCGACAAAGATGTTGAACAAGAGTGGTCCCAACACCGATCTGTGAGGGACACCACTCGTTACTGGTCTCCAGCTGGACATTGACCCATTGAGCACAACTCTTTGTGTGGCCATCCATCCATTCGATGTGGCCATCCAGCCAGTTCTTTATCGACTGAGTTGTCCACCTATCAAATTGATGTCTCTCCAACTTAGTGACAAGGATGTCATGTGAGACAGGTCCAACAAGTGCTGAATAAAGGGGATAATCATTCTGGTGTGGTGGCCATGGTCTTGTTTTATGGCCTCAATGCTGTCTGATGCATTTGCTGCCAGGTTGTACATTTGTCTCGAACTGTTTGCAGCCTACTGGGCCTCAGGGCCTTTCCAAAGAACTCATCTCACCACTTTTATCCCAGGCCTGCTTTACTGGCAGGGCTTCTCTGCAGCAAGGGCAGGACTTCCTGTTTCACCCTGTTGAAGTTCATAAGGCTCCTCTTGACCTATTTCTCTAACCTCCCTAGGTTCCTCTGGATGGTGTAACCATTCTAGAATATATAAACTGGCCTCCAACCTCAGAAATGGTTTCATCTTTAAACCTGATGAACATGCACCCTGTTATCTCCTCAAGGATGTCAGTAAATAAATTGAACAGGACATGCCTCAGCACAGATGCCTGAAATACTTCATTTGTTACCAGTCTCCAGGTAGAATGTGACCCATTAACTATGACCCATAAGCCTTAGTGTTTTATTATCAATATGTTTTTTATTCTTCTGGCTCTTTATTATGTGGACTGTACCTTTGAAACATGAATACTGTTAGAGACAGTGTGAAAGTCCTGATGAAATTCACAGAATGTATATCCATTTTTCTCCTCCCTTACTTCAAGCAACAGGCATAAGCACAAAGGGTCGCATAAGTTGGAGCACGAATATAGTGAACAACTACACATCCCATGATTCAAGACAGCCAGCATGGCTCCTCTGAGGGTAAGTCCCACCTGACTAACCTAGTGGCCTTCTATAATGGACTGACTACATCAGTGGAAAAGGGAAGAGCTGCATTTATCATCTTTGCGGACTTCTGTAAAGCCTTTGACATGGTCCTCACAACATCCTTCTCTCCAAATTGGAGAGAGAGAGATATGATGGATGGATTATGCCGTGGATAAGGATCTGACTGGATAGTCACATCCAGAATAGTTGTCAGTGGTGCAATGTCCAGATGGAGAACAGTGACAATTGGTGTCCTCAGGGGTTCATATGGGGCCAACACTGGTAAGTATTCATCAATGACATGGACAGTGAGACCAAGTTCATCCTCAGCAAGTCTGAGAATGAAATCAAACTGAGTGGTGTGGTTGACAAGTCTGAGGAATAGAATGCTATCCAGAGAGACCTGGACAAGCTCAAGAAGTGTCCCCATGTGAACCTCCAGGTCCTGCACCTGGATGAGGGCAACACACAGTATCAGGTATGCAGGCTAGGGGATGAAGGGGTTGAAAGCATCCCCGTGGAGGATTTGGGAATGCTGGCAGATGACCCAGCAATGTGAGCTTGATCCACTTGTTGGTTGTTCTGGTGTTCCTCCGTAGCCCGACTCTTGGGTACATGAGCATCTACGTGACGTACTTTGACCAGTAGGTTTTGCACTCGGGCAGCGATGTCTTGCCACAATGCAGCAGCCCAGATGGGTTTCCCTCTGCGTTGCCAGTTGCTCTGCTTCCATTACTGCAACCACCCCCACAGGGCATTCGCCACCATCCATGAGTCAGTATAGAGATAAAGTACTGGCCACTTTTCTCGTTCCGCAATGTCCAAGGCCAGCTGGATGGCTTTCACTTCTGCAAAATGACTCGATTCACCCTCCCCTTCAGCAGTTTCTGCAACTTGTCGTTGAGGACTCCATATTGCTGCCTTCCATCTACGGTGCTTTCCCAGAATGCGACAGGACCCATCAGTAAATAAGGCATATTGCTTTTCACTTTCTGACAGTTCATTATATGGTGGGGCCTCTTCAGCACACATCACTCCTTCCTCCTCTGGTGATCTTCCAGAATCTTTACCCTCTGGCCAGTCCATGATGACTTCTAGAATTCCCGGACAACTGGGATTCCCTATTTGAGCTCGCTGTGTAATTAATGCGGCCCGCTTACTCCATGTAGCATCAGTTGCATGATGTGTAGAGGAGACCCTGCCTTTGAACATCCAGCCCAGCACGGGCAACCGGGGTGCCAGGAGGAGCTGTGCTTCAGTGACAATCACTTCCAAAGCAGCTCGAACCCCTTCATAGGCTGCCAATATCTCTTTTTCAGTTGGGGTGTAGCTGGCCTCAGATCCTTTGCATCCCTGACTCCAAAAGCCGAGGGGTCGACCTCGAGTCTCCCCTGGAGCTTTCTGCCAGAGGCTCCAGGTAGGACCGTTCTCCCCAGCTGAGGTGTAGAGTACATTTTTAACATCTGGCCCAGTCTGGACTGGTCCGAGGGCTACTGCACAAACTATCTCGCGTTAAATTTGCTCAAAGGCTTGTTGTTGCTCAGGGCCCCATTTAAAATAATTCTTCTTCCGGGTCACATAATAGAGAGGGCTTACAATCAAACTGTAATTCGGGATGTACATCCTCCAGAACCCCACAGCACCCAAGAAAGCTTGTGTTTCTTTCTTATTAGTTGGTGGCGACATTGCTGTTATCTTGTTGATCACATCTGTGGGGATCTGGCAACGTCCATCTTGCCATTTTATTCCCAAAAATTGAATCTCCTGTGCAGGTCCCTTGACCTTACTCCGTTTTATGGCAAAACCGGCTGTCAGCAGGATTTGGATTATTTTCTTCCCTTTCTCAAAGACTTCTTCTGCTGTATCACCCCACACAATGATGTCATCAATGTATTGCAGGTGTTCTGGAGCTTGCCCCTGTTCCAGTGCAGTCTGGATCAGTCCATGGCAGATGGTAGGGCCGTGTTTCCACCCCTGGGGCAGTTGGTTCCAAGTGTACTGGACGCCCCTCCAAGTAAAAGCAAACTGTGGCCTGCACTCTGCTGCCAGAGGAATTGAGAAAAAAAGCATTGGCAATGTGAATCGTGGCATACCACTTGGCTGACTTTGACTCCAGTTCATACTGAAGCTCTAGCATGTCCGGTACGGCAGCACTCAAGGATGGGGTAACTTCATTCAGGCCACAATAGTCTACTGTTAATCTCTACTCTCCATTAGACTTTTGCACTGGCCATATGGGGTTATTAAAGGGTGAGTGGGTCCTACTGATCACTCCTTGACTCTCTAATCTACGAATCAGCTTATGGATGGGAATCAGGGAGTCTCGGTTGGTGCGATACTGCCGCCGGTGCACTGTTGCGGTCGCGACTGGCACTCGTTGTTCTTCGACCTTCAGCAACCCCACAGCAGAAGGATCCTCTGAGAGACCAGGCAAGGTGGACAGCTGCTCCACTCCCTCTGTCTCCAAAGCAGCAATACCAAAAGCCCATCGGTACCCTTTTGGGTCTTTGAAGTATCTTCTCCTGAGGTAATCTATGCCAAGGATACATGGAGGCTCTGGACCAGTCACAATGGAGTGTTTTTGCCATTCCCTCCCAGTCAGGCTGATTTCAGCCTCCAGTAGAGTCAACTCTTGGGATCCTCCTGCCACTCCAGAAATAGAAATAGGTTCCACCCCTTGACAGCTTGATGGCATCAGAGTACACTGTGCACCAGTATCTACTAGAGCCTTATACTTCTGTGGGACTGATGTGCCAGGCCATCTGATCCATACAGTCCAATAAGTTCGATTGTCCCCTACCTCCACCTGGCTGGAGGCAGGGTCCCTCTAGTAGTCATCACATTGATCACTCACGTCTTGTAGAGGTGGATGATTCTTCTTCATCACAGGAGCTGAGGTAAAATCTGCTCTTCCACTCCATCTGGGAACCTGCTCACCAGAGACTGAAGCCGCAGCCTTCATGGGGTGATCAGACTTGACCTTTGCTCTCTTTTTCAGTTCTTGCACCCGTTCCTCCAAAACTGAAGTAGGCTTTCCATCCCACTCCATCATATCTTCTCCATGATCCCGCAGGTAAAACCATAGGGTGGCCCGTGGTGTATAACTTCTATATCTTCTCTCTCGAACAGTGGGACGCCTTCTGTTAATAGCTGAGACACGTGTTGGTGCACGTGAGGAGCTGGATAGATCGTCTCTCAATTCTTGGAGGTCCTAGGACAGTTTTTTCCACAGCTGAGATGATGGAAGGTGTGAGATTATCTTCAAACTCTCAGAGTTTATAAATCATTTCATCCACTGTTGGTGGTCTTATGTCACTCCATGTTATTCCTGCCAATGAATGGGCATATGTTTGGGGTGCATTTCGTGTAAATTACCGCCACATGGGTCGTGTACATTCAACTTCATCTGGATCTATGGGTATATCCCCAGCACTTGGCTTGGTAATATAGATCATCTCTACAATGGCTGCTTCTCTCAGTGACTGGATGCCTTTCTCTAGAGTAGTCCACTTGGCCGAACGACTCATAACATCACCCTTGTATGGAAACCTATCTTTCACAGCTGCCAAGAGCCGCTTCCAAAGGCTGAGGGACTTTTTCTCTCTTGCAATTGCTTTGTCAATTCCGCCTTCCCTGGCAAGTGATCCCAGCTCTTTGGCTTCGCTACCTTCTAGTTCATGACCGTCGGCCCCATTGTCCCAGCATCAGAGCAGCCAGGTGATGATGTGCTCCCCTGGCAGATGGGTAAAGTCTTTTCACATATTCCATAGCTCGGTTGAGGTCCGAGATCGAGAAGTCACCTCTTCCTTTTCTTCTTCTTCTTCGTCATGTGGTAATAACTCCTGGTCAGATGCTGTCCCAAGTAGTGATGTTCCTTCATCTTGTTTCATCTTTCCTGCCTCTTCTTTGTTTTTCCTGTTGCGTACAGGGGCAACCGATATTGGTATGAGTTGGTCCTCTGGTTTAGCTGCGGTGATTATTACTGTAGTTTTGGTAGCCGCCGTACTTGTCACTGGGGTTTGAGTCGTGGCTGTACCTGTCGCTGGTGGTGATGTAGCTGCTGTACTTGGAGCTGGATTAACTGTGCTGTCCATTACTCCACCCTCAGATCCAGAGATGTTTTTTTCCTTTTGAAGATGCTGGACAGTGTTAAACAGGGCTTTGTAAGCATAAGCCAAGCCCCAGTACGTTGCCACGATTTGTCCATCTCTGGTGTGACCAGAATGATCACACACCTCCTTTAAGTGTTTCACTCATTTTTCTGGATTTTGCATTTGGACATTGGTGAAGTTCCAAAGCACTGGAGGGACCCACTGGCCTAGATACTTGCCCATACTATCCCACACACCCTGCCACTCATGACTGTCCAGCCTTGGGGAAAATCTCTTGGCCATCCTGGATTGTGGTCTAACCCCAGACATGGCTCACACCCCACTCTGCTTAACTCTCCAGACCAGACAAAATAGTTGTGAGTACAACATATTCAGTATGTGTGCCAACATGATAATTCCCATCACAACCAGCAGGCAGATCTCAAGGGTATCTAAAGGCCATTCAAAACCTTCAGGATTCTCAAATGGTATTGTAAACGGCCTGGTGGGGGGACTGGGAGCACAAAAGAATGTCTCCTTCACAGGCTGACCACCCGAGGAGGTGAAAAGAGACGGGTAATTGCTAAGAACTTCCATTATATACCTCCCAAATTATAGAGTTGGTGGCCACACTGGAAACACAAACCGGGTCAGTTTCATGATCACTGAGTCTATTGTATTAACAATTCATGCAATACAGTATAATGTAACAAGAATCTTAACCCAAAACCCAGATCTGAAAAACGTTAAGATAAGAAGAACCGGCTGTAAGTAAAGTATCATACACTGAACCTGTAGAACCATAGCAACAACTTTGAGAGTCAATAAATCAGCATTGTGACCAGTGGCTATTTTGTCTTTATCTCAACTCTTAAGTGCCCCATGTTGGGCGCCAAAAACTGTCATGGTTTAAGCTGTAAATTTCACTTCTCCCTCCTTTCCTCCCCCCCTCCCCCCCCCCCCCACTCCAATGGGGGGGAAATGGGGAGAAGAACCAAAGAAAATGTAACTCCCACGGGTTGGAATAAGAACAGTCCAGTAACTAAGATACAATACAAATCACTACTGCCACCACCACCACCAATAATAATGACAAAGTAAATACAAAGGGAGAGGATACAACCGTTTTGCTGCCTGACCGAGCCGAGAGACCGCGCGTGGAGCGCCAGCGAGAACCCGCCCCCCCGTATTCTACCTCCTGGGCATGATGTGCTGTGGTATGGAATAACCTCATTGGTCAGCCCGGGTCAGGCGCCCTGTCTCCCCTCCCCCAGCTTTTCCCTCTTTCCCTGCGTAACATGAGACTCTGCGGGGTGGGGGGGAAACTGAACCCATAACACCCGTAGAAAGCTGAAATAACTGACAAATCCTACAAAAGGGGCCTTCATTTCAGTCATAGGTTTTCAACTCAAGTGTAAGCATACATTGCTCTTAGCCTATAAGTGCCACTTATGTTCTCCTCACCTTTCTTCTATTACATGCATTTTCAAAACCTGATTAGTAGTTTTTCAATCTTTTCTAGTCCAAATGTCTTCCTTTTTGTGTTGAAAAGGAATATATAGCAACCCATCACAGCAGAAGACTGAAAGAACAGGCTGGTAGTACTCCTTGGGACATGGTTTTCCTTTTGCTTTCCATTTTTGCAAAATCACCTGATAAATGAAAAGGTCTGAGTTGACTGTGAATGCTACACCACTCCTGGGAGCAGGAGTAGCTTCTCCCCCTAATTCATCTTCCAGCTGCAGGAAAGGTCAAGGACAATGGAAGACATAGACTTCACTTGGAAAAAATAAAAGGGGGAGAAAGGGGGAGAAGTGTCATCTCATGGGCAAATTGTGGCAAAGAGGAAAAAGATTTCAGTTAAATTAGATGAGCAATTTAATGTCCTTGTGATGCAGATGGGATAACAAGAAATGCAAAAGTGAAATGCACAGCTAGGATGATAAAAAAAAAGAAAAAGGCAGCTCTCAGTTACATACAGTACAGTAAAAAAATGTACTTGAAAACGATAAGCAGTTCCAGCTTCTTTCAGCTTGTCTCTGTGCTTTGATACTTGTGCTTTAATGGCATTAAATAAGAGGGAAAAACAGAAAAAAAAGGTATTTGTTTTGTATCTCTTCATTTAACTGATTTTCTCTTTCCCACCTGAGGGTGTGATAGGCAGAGTCTTAGACTTGCCATATGCCTTATCTCTGACACAATAGAGTATATTAGCCCTTTTGAGTCAGTTTCCACTTGAAGTTTGCCAGGAAAGCGGGAGTTTTGCCCTGAAGATCATTCTAGTCTCTCGTTAGGTGGAAGACCATCTAGTCATTTATTTAATTAGTGGCAAGGTTATTTACCTTCCATAGCTACAAAAATATCTTTGATATACTAAGAGTTATACCCATATATTTGTGTAAAGGTCCTGCCCAGTACCAGTATTGGTTCCCTTACAGGACCCTTGAAGACATCACTTATTTCTGGTTTCTGTTTGGATATTGAGAGGTTGACTCTAGCTCTTTGGAAATGGCAGTCCAGTCAGTTCCTTATCCACAGAGCAGTCCATCCATTAACCCTATAGCTTTCCAATTTAGTGACAAGAATGTTGTGGAGGACCATATCAAAGGCCTCAGAGAGGTTCAGGTAGATAAGATCTGTAGCTCTTCCCTTGTCTCCTGTTTCAGTCAATCCATCATAGAAGGCCATGAATACCACTATTGGTGGTGATACTTCACTAAGGCACTATTTGACCTTAGTGAAGCCTTATGTAATCATACTACAAATATAGGAGACATCCTCAAGTTTCTATTGCAATGATGTATTTAAAGTGGCAACTTATCAAAAATGCTTGCATGACCTTATTATTACTTTCAGAAGTTTTATAAATTGAATGTTTAGACATTTTCAGTCAGAAAGTTAACAACGTTTTTATCTCTACCCCAGTTAAGGTGACAAAGTTTAATTCTTTTCTCTGGACTAGTAATATATAAAAAATGCATAATAATTTTTCTGTGGAATAGATGAACTCTCTGTATTGTCCTGATAATATTAGTCTTCTCTTAAGCAAACACTTTGGGATTCCTTATTGTAATCAGTGATAAAAATCTTCAGTATTAAAATCTATTTTCTAGAAATCCTAATACAGAAAGGTAAGGTATTTACAAATCTAGGTGTAATTTTGTTACAGCTGTTTGTGCTTTCCAATACAGTGTAAAATGTTCTTCATATTCTGCTCTGTCTACAGAAGGGCAGCCATAAATTTTGCTCAACAAATAGAGGCAACTGGTTCGAAAATGTTCTGGAAAATGAAGCTCAATTGTAAAACGCGGTAAATGAAGTGGCCAAGGAAGCAAGATGTGTGGTGACTTCATTTCTTCTCATTTCTGGGTAAACATGAGGGAATGGGGGGGTTGAACTTCCTGTTGACATACAAAGACTTTTATTTTTTTTTTAATTTCATATTGTAAATTGGAGATGTGCTAATATTT
Organism: Myiopsitta monachus; assembly: GCA_017639245.1. Taxonomy (NCBI): domain Eukaryota; kingdom Metazoa; phylum Chordata; class Aves; order Psittaciformes; family Psittacidae; genus Myiopsitta; species Myiopsitta monachus. Next base: position 8,539,112 of record CM029918.1, read on the forward strand.
CCTCATAGAAATTCTTACAATGTAACACAAACATACCATGATACTTTTCTAAATGTCTGTGTAAGTTTCAGTAATTTCAGTCAAAAGAATCTTCCAAAATATCCAGCCTTGATTTTATAAATATCAGAATGTCATAATTCTTCATAAGTTCCAAGGTAAATTCTAATAAGTGTGTTGTATGTATTGTAACCTTTATGGTAATTCCCATATACATATATTCTTTTTTACTTTGACATTGTATTCTTTAAGCCTGTGCTTTCCTGCATAAAAAAGTAAGTGGAGTTAATAAAATGGGTAGAACTGAAAAGGACTGTGCAACAATGCGGCCTCGAAAAGAGGAAAAACTTCACTGACTCAATGCATGAAAGCAATTTTTTCAACAAGATTGAGGACTGAACTCATCAGCGGAAAAAACAGATTCTTCATCAACCTTGATTTAAGATGAAAACTTGATTTTGATTTAATATTAAAGTGGTAAATAAGCTGTTCCTCAAATGCTTCAGTGTGCATCAATGCACCAAAAATACGTCAATTTTTTCAGTCATGATTTATATTTTACTACTGTTAAGAGCTGCCATACTAATTATTAAAATATTTATAATGCATATAAGTGTTGCAATTCATTATATTGTGGCACAATCGCCCTATTTGTGTAGACTTTGCTTTCTCAGTTGATCAACTGCAATCTGTTAAAATAACACTAATTTTTATACATAATATGTAAGGCAAGGCAGATGTTGCGAGAATTTTGTCGATGAGTCTCTCATACCCTCAGGTCCTTAGCAAAAGCACTGGCAATATGATACATAACCAGGCAATCTGCAGTGAGTTAAGATATTGGCTCCATCACTGACTCTCAGAAAGTTTCTTCTGCTTGACTGAAAATGAATGCCATTAGATTCATGCCTCAGCATATTCTTCAAGGCAGCATGGACAGCTGGTACTTGCAGTGCTTAAGAATCTTCTAACCTGTGTTTAGGATCAGCTGGAAAAAATGTCTTTTGTTTGGCTGCTCAACTTCGCTATCAGTGAATGCCTGGAACTGATACTTTACTTATTAACAAAGAAGATTCCTTTTATTTCAACAATATTATTAATCATTCTAATTTTTTTAACAACTCTACTTCTACACTGACATTAAAAGTAAGTGAATTATTTCTGTTGGAAAGCAAAACTATACTTAGCCATCTACTTACTATGTATGGCTTAAGTGGGTAAAAAAACCCCACGTTTAAGAAACAGATTGCAATGTAATCAAAGCAGAAAGAAGCAAAAGCTAAAAAAAAAAAATGTGGTCTAACTCTAACTGTAAAGGGCTTTTCTTATTAAATAAAATACATAGTATGAATCTAGCAACTAACACTACTATAAGTAAGTTCCAAAAGATCTAACCAGCTGTTCTGTAGCAGTGTTAAACATTTAATCCTGCTTTTCAATTTGATTCATAAGGGAAGAAACCTCTATGTCCAACAGCAGTAACAATGACTAAAACAAAAAAAAATTATGTTTTGCAGAACTGATAGAGCACAAAGTCTGTCTTGACATTTTCTCAGTGTACTTTAACTCTTCTTTTTTAAACAATATGAAATTATTACAGACTATGATGTAGTACTTGAGTTTCTTGCAAATTTTAACAGAAGTAAAAACTCAGCTGGATCTGATCACATGATGACTAGATTGTGTCTAATAACAGTGTCTAAGATACACAACACTGAATGAAAAAATGTGCTTATTTATTTAGACCTTTGCCAAATATTGTCTATATTTAGATGATATGTTAGATGATGGTCTTAGAGAAATGTTTTCACCATGCATAATATTTGTTATTTATTGGCAGACTTCAGCTATACATGAAAAAAAAAGCTGATAAAAAATGCCTTTTATCACTATTATAAACTTTTAGAAACTTTTACTAGATAGTGCAAACATCTACGGTCATTGGGGCATGAAACTATCCTTTCTGACAGATTTGGTTTGTTGACATCTATGGAAACACCTGACCATATGGTGCCAGGTTCTTACTTTTGAGCAATTCAATTCTGCATACTTCAGCAGTGTCTTAGTCTCTTATATTCCCTTAAGACCCTGTTCACACCTCATTTGCACCAGCTCTTGAACTGAGCAGGATCCAGCTACCAAGAGACTTACTGCTTCTCTATTTCATACTAAGCATTATAGAATGAGAAAGTTATCAGAGCCCCTTAATTGGGTCTTGGCTTAACTTGTGCTTGCTTAGTACAAGGAACTTGACAAAACTTTTGGAATTTTCTGCGCAAAAGTATAGCAATGAGGAAGCATTTGGGCCTGCAAAACATGGAAAGAACTATCTACTGACTGGGCCAGAAGTCCAAGGAAGGTGGAGCTGGAGGTTATGAAGCTGGAAAATTGGAAATCATTTGCTGGAACAGGAAATCATTTGCAAAGGAAGCAGAAAATGTGTCCAATAGTCTTTTATATATATTTTTTTCTTAACTTTTTTTTGCTCTTATGCCTTGCTCTGGTTTTCCCTTGGTCATATTGCAGGAATGCCTACTAGTTTCTTGCTTCTCAAGTAGATTCTCTAGTTCCTTCCCAGACACAAGGGGTCTATCTTTTTCCTAGGATCTACAGTGAACAGTCTATGTCAGAATGATCCTGTGACAAGTATAGCCTTCCAACAAAATTCCAGCTTGCTCTGTACCCTAAATTGCATCCATGTACACTCAGGTTGTGCCTAAGGACATGAAACGAATGTCTGGAGTCATGCTAAAAAAAGAAACCTGGCAGGCAGCATCATAGCTGCATTGCTATTTCAGGCAGTCCAAACTCAAAAGTCTACAAATATTTTTAAAAACTAAGACCATAACAGCAGCACATAAGACAAAGGGTATCTGACTGCACCTAAACAGCTGACTGTTATGCACTGTGAATTCTCTAGTCAGCCCAAGCTATTCTAAATCTGAACTAGACTACAATGACTGATATGAACAGTCATTCTGCTTTGCAGCCGTCAGATACAATCTATAAGATTTAGCAGGTTAAGTGGGTTATGAATACAGCAAGGATGCTATCTGAATTTTGGCAAGGAAGAAGAGCAGATGACCCCAAACCTAGAGGATTTTTTCCCCAAAATACTAGGTTTTACTCTTCTGTTACCAGCAGGTGTTTATACTGAAGTTCTTTACTTTCCCCACTTAGAAGTCCTTGGAGCCTAACTGGTTGCACCTGTCAGTGCACCTGACAATGCTGTGAGTTGGCTGATTTCACTGCAGGGCCATTTGCAATTATCTTTGAGAGGTTATGGTGACTGAGAGAGGTTCCTGAAGGGTAGAACAGAGCAAATGCCACTGTTCTCTTCAAGAAGGACAAGCAAGAAGATCTAGGAAACTGTAGGCTGGTCAATTTCACCTGTATTCCTGGGAAGGTGATGAAGAAATTCTCCTGAAAACCATTTCCAAGGACGTGCAGGAGAAAAAGGTGACTGGGAGTAGTCAGCATGGACTTATAGAAGGGAAATGACTTCTGGACAATCTGACAGCCTTCGTAATGCAGTGACTGCTTTGATGGAAGAGAGGAAAGCAGTGTTACAATTTACCTCTACTTCAGTAAGATTTTTGATACTGTCTTTCATAACATCCTTGTAGAAAAGCTGATAATGTACAGTTTAGGTAGTTGGGTAGTGAGGTGAGTTACCAATACTGTTGAACCTCTTTATTAATGGCACAGACACTGGGACAAATTGCATCCTTAGTGAGTTCCCAGATGATACAAAACTGAGAAGGATAGCTGATACACCAGAGTGTTGTGCTGCCATCCAGAGGGACCTCAAAATTCTGGAGAACTGGTCTGAGATTAATCTCATAAAGTTCAACAAAGGGAAGTACAAGGTCTCGCACCTGGGGAGGAGTCACTGCAAGTATCGGTACATGCCAGATGGCAGCCAACTGTAAAGCAGCTTTACAGAAAGGGACCTTTGGGCGCTGGTGGGCACCAAGCTGACCATGAGATAACAATGCACCCTCAGGACAAAGGAGGCTACCAGCATCCTGCATTAGGATTGTTAAGAACACAACTGGAATGCTGTGTCTAGTTTTGGGATATCCAGTACAGGAAAGACATGGACTTACTGGAATGAGTTTAGCAGAGGGCCACAAAGACTATTGAAGGGACTGAAGAATTTTTCATATGAAGAAAGGCTGAAACAGCTTTCAAGCAACACGCACTGGCAGGAAAAATAGCAATGGGCACAAATAAATCATGTGAAATTACATTTGAACACAAGAAAACACTGGTTTGGTTTTGTTGTTGCTTTTTTTTTTTTGTGTGTGGTTTTTTTTTTTTTTTTTTGGTTTTTTTTTTGAGGGTGGTAAAATACTAAAGTATTTTGCCTAGACAGTTTGTGAAGGACCCACCTGTGGAGATACCGAAGGCCTCACTGGACGTGCCACCAGCTACAACTGACCTTGCTTGAGCAAGCAAGTTTGACTAGATGATCCCAAGTCCCCTTTTGGATTTAACAATTCTGTAATTCTGCAATTCCTCAATCCACCTTTGCAACCTGCTTTGCATCAACTACCACAGCAAAGTTTTCCAAGCTCATAAGGTGTTGTATTTAAGATGTTTTTGCAACAATTCAGCTTCCTGTATATAATAATTTGGTTTGTAATCCATTATCAAAATACAGATTCAGCGCAAAGAATAGGCACACTCTAGGTATGGTCAAAGTCTATGTAATGAAACTACTGTTTCTAAGAATTCTGCTTTTCTTCTTCACAAAGTAGAAAACAAAATGAGGAAATGTAGAGATGGAAAAGAGAACAGTTTTACACATAGCCATTTAAATGCTGCTATGTGGAAATACATTGTCCTTTATGACACCAATGCCTGTGTTTCTGGGAAGATCACGTTGATCAAACTTCTTACGGGTCATCAGACTATCCATCCTTCACTTTCTGAGAGTTTTAGGATTTGATTTGTAAAAAGCCTGGGCAGTAAGGAGCAAATGCGATCAGAGCTTTTCATTGAATAGATAACATGCTATATAATGTCCCATGGTACAAATACTCATGCCACAACAGGAACTCTAAATTAATAGGTGCATCTTACCTTCTCTGCTTTCCTGCATAAAAGAAAATAACATTTTATTTTTCAAGGGTAGTGTAAAAAACAAGTTATTTGTTTGTGCCACAGTGTAATATCAGTGATAAATATTGTAGAAATCTACAAACAAATTAGTTCTGCCTTCAAGGCAGAGTTTGAATAATAGTCGGTAAACAAGGTGCATGGCCATGCACTGAATAATGAAGATAAAGGTGTTGTGTAGAAAGAATACGGAGTATGAAAGGTACCCTGAATGAAGCAAGGATACGCAGAAAATGATATGAAAATACAACCTAATTACACAACATCTATGCACAACAGGGAGAATAGGGGCAAGAGCAGCGCTACGTCTGGCAACTTCTGACTTCAGAGTGTGCGCTTTTGCACTGTAGCATTCCTAGGGTAAATTTGTGAATGTTACATATGTAGAGTTTAAATGTTGCAGAATTTTGAACACTGCTTGCTCTTGTGACCAACATTAAAATTACAATGTATCTGGAAATAGACATTTGCTCCATGGACTGCTCATGTATATACTGCTGCTTACCTTCAGGCTCAGGCTTGTAATAAGGCAACCCCAGTAGAGAGGTATTATCTTGCTCACTCATGCCCTGCCTTTGAGGACATAGATGGGCATAATCATGCACACATGTATGCTGACCCACTGATCCCTTTTTGAGAACTGTTGAGCACCAAAAGAAGTTAAAATTGAAAGACAGCAGGTACAGGATTGGATCCACAGCAGTCTTTATCTACTTGCAAAATGGCAGTAGTTAGCTAGTCACCATTTCTTCATGGGTAGCCACACTGAGCTGAAATCACTATAAAAGCTAAGATCAGCTTAAACTCTGGCAGCAGAGTGACATTTTTCTATTGCTTACAGCCCTCACGTTATACTGAAAAGAACCAGATCTAAGCAGTGTGCCAAAATGAATAAAGGCAGTTCAAATGGCACACAGTGAATCTGCAGTTACAGCCAATTATTTCAGCATGCTGTCTCAGTGGCAATTAAAACACAACTCTCAGGAGCCTGGTGTCAAAACTGGCAGTGGCATCCTGGTTCACATACACATTCTTTAATCTTTATGATATGCCTCTTTCCCATTAGTGCTTCATTACAGATTTTTAGGTTTTCATTTGGGAAATACATTGTTCATTTATTTAACAATTTTTCTATTGAGTCATACTTTTCACTAGTACGTCCGTGAGAACAGGAAAGAAGCTATACTGGGTCAGAAAAAGATCTGTATAGCAGACCTTTTGTCTCCACCAAAACTACATGGCAAGCACAAAATAATCCATCTCTAGAAGACTGTTGTACACACCACCACTTCTGAGCTCCCTAGAGTCATGGAAGGTTTGGGGATGGGGGAGTGGAAGGGGTGTTGTAGGTAGGTGTAATAGTCCATGATATAATTTTGCTCTATAAATTTGACCTCATCTGGTAAGCCTGACTTCAGAGCTGACCCTACTTTGGGTAGCAGTTTGCAACTACAGGCCTCCTGAGGTCCCTTCAAGCCTGAACAGCCCTATCAGTCTGTGAACCTGCAGCAAGACATTTCACAGATTAATAACACCTAGTGAAGACACAGACTTGTTTTATTTTGAACCTGCCAACTCCCAGCTTTACTTACTCTATTAGCTGAAAGGGTGAATAATAATTCGCCGTTCAATTTCTGGATGTCTTATTTATTTTATAGGCATCTGTCATTTTCTGTTCAGTCATTTCTTTTTCAGGATGAAGAATCTACTCTGCAAAATCATTCTTCATTGAAACCTTTCTACAGGTGCAATTGTCCTTTTCCAATTTTACAACACACTTTTCTGAGATGGGATGGGAAACATACCTTCTGGGAGTATTCAAAATGTCACTGCACCTTAGATTTATTAAGAGTCAGAATGATGCTTCCTGTATTGCTATCTTGGCAAATAAGCATTTCCTCATGCTGATTTTAACTCACCTTTTAGTCGCTCAGTATTGTGATGTTCTTCTGCAATATTTCACAGCTAGTCCTTGTCTTTGCTACCCTGAGAAATTTGGTATCAAATGGGAACATCATTATTTCACTCTCTTTCTCTCACCCTGATCATGCTTTTTAATATATGATGCCTATCTGTTTCCACTACAATCCCTGTGAGTCTCCTCTGATCATACCCATGATATCGGCAACTTGGCCATTCTTTTCTACTGTCTGTATCCTCTCTTCACAACTTCTTAACCCATGTGAATATTCTTTTTCTTATCCCATAGCAGTTTATTTTCTTTAAAAGCATTTGATGAGTAAGCACTATATCAACAGAATCTTATCTATGCGCTTTAATTTTATAATTGGAGGGGAAAAACAAACAACCAAAAGTATAGTGCTTTTTAAAGATGAAGACAATTAAGGCTGGATTTGTTATGGGTTTGGCTGGCTAGAAATAGCTGAAGAACACAACTGATAATTACAAATGTCAGGATTTTTATTTATTCTAATTCAGTATTTCCTAAAGCTCATACTAAATATGTCTCCTGCATCACTAATATGGAATTACCTTTCTGACATTTGGGACTACAGCTGCACATGTTTTATACAGGGAAATAACAATTAATTGTCATGGTCAAAACTTCAATGTTTGTCTCTCTTTCTGTCTACTGGGAATAACTGAAACTTGAAAATCTGCTAATTTAATGATGCACAAGTGTAGTATTTGGTTACCTCAGGCTTATGTGCAATTGATACATTGTTTTCCATTAACATGAGAAATAGATATCTGTAATACGAACTTAAGGAACAGTATATTTATTATTTAATGAATCATCTGTACCTTTAGGAGATTCTTCCTTTTATTTTATTTCAGCTCTCAAGATGCCTTGTGCTTCATCAGGGCATTAAAACTGCTTGAGCTGCATAATTTAGTTACTTCTATTTCAGCCTTCATATACTGCATGTTTTTCTCAAAGATGTCACGTTGTTTGCATTGTGCTGTGATTGTCTTAGTATTTGATCAAATACTTCTTACAATCTGGAGCTAAACAAGCTGTTTAAATGTTTTCTACTTAATTTATTATTTTTTCAGGAATAAGATAGAATAACATTTTTATACAGACACGTTAGGTATTTACAATTGCTTGATTGTGATTTTTGAGTGCATATCATGAAACTGCAATTTAAAGTTAGTGTTTAAGAAGTTGTGAATGGTGTGCTTAATATATGGAGATCAAAGTATGTGCAAGGAGGAAGATTACAAATCATGTCTCAACATTATATGTTCGGTTTACATAGCAAGGCACTGGCAGCGGGGGCTGCAGGGCAGCCTCTGTGAGGCCAGGTCTGCCGGTGTTATCAGCTCTGTTCCCAGGCTGAAAGTCAAAAACACAGAGCTGCACCAGCTACTAAGAAGGAGAAAAATGACTGCTACTTCTGAACCCATGACAGCTGGACATACTCAGATCCAGCCAGCTCCAGCAACTCACCACAGGACACAGCTGAGCCCTTCAGCAAAGATGGTGGCATTTGTGGAAAGAGTATTGGAAAAAGGGTAAAAATCACTGTGCAGAATCTGTGAGAGAGAAGAGTGAGAAAAATGTGAGGAAAACAGCCCTGCAGACACCCAGGTAAGAGAAGGAGGGGGATGAAGTGCTCCAGGCATTGGAAGATTCCCTTTCAACCCATGGAGAAGACAGTGGTGCAGCAGGCTATCCCCCTGCAGCCCATGAAGGACAACACTGGAGCAGATATCTGCACTTCATCCTGTGAAAGAACCCATGACACATAGTGGGCATGCCCTGAAGGAAGCTGCAGCTGATGGAAATCCCACACAGGAGCAGGCTTCTTGCAGCACCTGTAGCTGTAGAGAGGAACCCTCACAGGAGCTGTGGTCCGTGGAGCATCCGCATGGGTTCAGTTTGTTCTGATGGACTCTGCCCCATGGAGAGGATTCATTCTGGAGCAGTTTTGAAAGAACTACATCTCATGGAAAGGACTCAACCCAAGGCAGGTCATGAATGACTGTATCCTGTGGGAAGGACTCCAAGCTGGAATGAGGAAATGACATTAGGAGGAAGCTGTTGTGGACTGAGCAAGACCCTAATTTCCCATCATCCTCCTCCACTTAGGGCAGGAAAAAGACAGATGATCAGGAACGAAGGAGTGAAGTTGAGCCTGGGCAGAAGTTGTTAGGGGAAACATATTTCAGGTTTTGCCTTGGTTTCTCACAGTCAGAATTATTTTAATTAGGAATAAATTCAATGGATTTTTCCCAATTTGAGAAAAAATTCTTAATTGAGGAAAAAAAAAAATCATGTTCTGTTGAAGCAGAGGAGTTCCTCTGCCTCCCACTGATGTGCTCACTGCTGCTGCCTGATACTGACATAAAAGCAAGTTACACCCAGCAGCTGACACCTGGGTCACAGCATGTTCCCACTGGAGCTCTGTCTGAGGATCCTCTGGCTCAGGAAAGCTCCTTATGCACCGCACTAGAGTGCTCCCCTGAGGTTTGTTCCAGCACCAGAGCTGCTCACATAGATGACTAGTTTTGGCTACACCATATTGAAAAACCTGACTGAAATGTACTGCAAGGAAATAATCTGCTATTGCAGCTTGGTTAACCAACAGTAACTCACTGACCATGACAGCTTTGTTCTGCTCACATGATGAATCACCAGCTCTCTGTTTAGCAGAGACAGTCAGAGAATTCTAGTCTGAATATCTACTCCAATGTAAATGTGATGCCTTGTAAATAAAAATTATATTTATTTATTCTAACTTATTCAATTATGCTCTTTTAGGGCTGTGTCAGAAAATGCTGCTGTATCTATGGGCTACAAAAATTGACACTGATGACTAAAGTCTGAGTTCATTATTATAGAATGAAGTTATTCATCTGGTGGCAGTAAAAGAATTGGTGACCGCATAACAAAAATAACAGCTGGAACCATAATTGTGATGGGAATCAAGCACTTCATAAGTGCTTAAGAAGCATATCAAATATGATTGCATTTCAACGAGGTCAATATCTTCTTTGTTTTCAGCTACTTCTGTTTCTCATTTATTTCCCATTTATTTCCATATTTAGAAGCCCACCTCACATGAGCTGATTGCAACAAACATAATTAACAGCACTTCACAATTGTTTCTGATTATGCATAGTCAGACCTGTTTTTGCAAACAGAACTGAGCCAGAGGGTTAATGATGGCAGATAGTGAACCAGTTGTCATCTTGCTGAATGTTGATTATACTTGACATTAACAAAAGATACCAGTCACAAGGGATAAGCTATTACAGATAGATACTATAAGATGCTCTGTAAGTTGTCCTGAAAGAAGTCAGTATTGTCTGGCTTAGTTGCCTATGATTTGCCATCCTTACACTGTTGTACACAGACTTGAAACCCAAGGGTGATTTGTGATTCCTGTATCAAGAAGACACTGCTACAAACCTATGTCTTAAGAACTAATGAGCATCCGTGTCTCTCATTGATGACACGATACTGTCAGGAAAGGAAGCTGAAAATTGGTATGATTATTCCTCTGTTAGCATAGGTCAGCAGAAGCGTTACATTTAAAATGCAGTACAGCTTCGCACAGAACAGCATGGCAATGCTAGAGTCAGAAATGAGTAACTAAATCTAGTATCTACCTGTAGGACATTTTTGTGATAGGCAGATTAGACAAAATACGAACACAGTGCATGGACTGAACCTATTCTAAGTGTAGCCAAGCATGAATTGACACACGTACTAGCCAGAATAAACAGTGGTGGACACAATTCTGCCTGGCATTGTTGGTAGAGGGCTGGAACACAGGCAAATCCAAAATTGATTGCCTGTTTCTTTCCAGAAGGGTGGAAACAAATCATCCTATGGCATCTATTTCAGCCTTGTGTCATCTCTTTGGGGAGCTAAACCAAGAAAACAGCATATTGCTGTCACCCAGCTAAATATAAATCTAGTAGTATGTCTTTAAGTAATACCTGGACTCAGTACTTGGCCCTTTAGCTTCTTTGAAACATATGGTTTCTGTTCATGGAATCAGTTGTCTGCTCTTTTCATCAGTGCTGTGCGTTGCATATCTACATCTAGGAATAGTGATTACATGCGCATTTTCAAGGAATCATACAGTAATTGACCTAAAAATGAGGATATCTAGCTTCTTCAAGAGCAGGATGAGCTTCTATTTTATGGACTTGGTCTAACATTTACTCTGTATGAACTACACGCTCACATTTAATCATTCATTTATTCATGAATAATCAGTAGATAAGATCCCTCAGCCTGTGCTTCGATTAAAATAAATAAGTGACCACATAAAGTGTGTCCTAGAAAACTGAAGACAAATTACTGTTCTTCAGAAAGAAACTTTAGAGGGTAATGGAGATTGCGAAGTTGTACTATTGTGTTTAGAGGATGTACTTGTACTAGGCCTCTGAAACTCTGCATACTTTCAGAAATGGATTTAATAGAATCTTTCATTGTTCCAATTTATTGTGAGCTGACACTGCAAAATGGTATCTATCTCCTCTATTATTTGTGTTCAACTTGGACAGAATCCCATCGTGCAATTACACAGGGAGAGAGAGCATTCCTTTCTCATTCCCCACTGACGTTCTGCCTCCTCCAAGTATTAGTTTTGAATGTGTGTGGTTAAAACAGTCTAGACAGGTATGCAAGTTGATTGACTGGATGAATCTAAATGAGGAAGAGAAGATATAAAAATAATAGGATAAGGACAGAGAAAAGGACAGAATTCTATAGCGTGTGGAGATAAATATATAAAAAAATACTATATGTCTATTAAGCTCTCTCTGATGATGGCTACAATGAGCTGCAGCAGCCAGTCTCACAAAAATCCTTTCTACCTGCAGCAGCCAGTCTCACAAAAATCCTTTCTACCTGCAGCACTCTATCAGAAATGTGCTTTTTTATTTAGACTTTGAAAGATGATATGTAAAGATAACAATTGCAGCAACAGAAATTGAGGTCAGATTGCAAAGCATGAAGCCATGTTTTGCTTGGTTTCTCTCTGCAGCATATGTTCATAAGCCAAGAAATAAAAAAATACTTAAAATTACTTACCGTGGAATTTACGGTTTTCATAATGATCTATAGAAGGTGTGATTATTCAAGCTGTTTTATTAAGTGGGAAATACTGTCTTAATAAGTATTATGTATCGAAGTCTGCCTTCTACTGAGATAGGAAGGGTTCAGTGGAATATTTCAGGCTGTTTTGAATGCATGGATTGTAAAGACTGCTCCTAGAGAAAGTTCTGTGCTACATGACACAGAACAAACTTTTTTTTTTTTTTGTTTATTTTTCCATAAGCCCTATATAAACTAAACCTGTTGTCCTCCTGGTAAGATAAAGGGCAGCAAAGCAAAAGAGGAGTGGAAATTCCTGTCTGTGGCAGAGGACACACAGAAGTACCGCACTTGGCCACAGAAAAAGTGGTTGTATGCTACCTCTGAACAGACAAGTTACAGTATTTGTGGCAGCACTGACAGAGCTGGTGACAGAAATGGAATGTGGCATGGTGAGAGAGGGTATCATGAATGCTCAGGATGGGGTTCCCAGCTAGCCATGTCTTTGGATGATCTGGGATCTGGTGTCTCAACACAGACCTGAAATTAGTGTGAGAAAAAAGAGCCTGTCTGAGAGCTGTCCAGAGCTCCCAGGTGGCACCAGGACAATTGGGACTTCATAAAGGAAAGCAAGTGTATTTTTAAAGTGAGAAAAATTCAAGTGGGAAAAAGAATCCGTCTGTGAATCTGCTATCCACTGAATCATGCATCCACCAGAGCTGAGCCATTTCCCTACTCTGATGTCTTTGTATATTCATTTTTTCAACTATAAAAGATTTTTTTGTAGCCACACACCAATAAAAAAATGTTTCTGTGAACAAAGCCTCTTTTATTATTTAAAAACCTTACTGCACTCTTTCAGCATTACATGTTATAATCCTTTTTTCTGCTTCACAGTGGGTTGATATGGAAATGGAATTAGGAACAACATTAGAATGTAGGCTGAAAAAGTTAGCCTTTGTTTCCCATGTCAACTGTTGCCTTACCATAGAATCTTAGGCAACATATTTACCTTCATCATGGCCCAATCCTCCAGAGATATATTGGTGATACTATACAGCTCAAATTGATTCGAAATTGAGCTAATCACAACTTGTCTTTCCTAATTTTCTAAAAACATCGGATATGTTTTAAACCAAACCTTTACTATTCCCCCCCCATCAAAATATGACATTTTTCAGTACGGCATTCAAACTCTTCCTGAAAATCATAGACCTGAATTCTGAATTCACAGATTCTGAATCTGTTATTTTAAACCTTAGTCACATGCTTTTTGTTCACTACTCCTTTCTGTTTAGTTTGTGTTGCTATTGAACTGTAAATTATTTGGAATATAAGTGTACACAGTAAAAATGCTAGTCCAGATTTTCACATGCAATTATATGTATTCATAAACCTGGTTGATTTTCAAGTAGGTGGAGATAGAATGTATAATGTTCCTTACAATGTCTTGAGACCAATTTTGATTTGTCCATTTTAGTATATGGCTTATCTGTGCATTTATTTCCAAGAAAGAGTAATATTAAAGATGTACAAGATTTGTAGCAGGTAAATTACATTTGTGGAGATACATTAGTGAAATCTGGAGTTGAAAAGTCATCTAACAGCTTAGTAAAACTATACAAATTACAAGTAATATTCTGCCTGTAAACATTTCTTGAGAGAAGACAAGTTCTACAGAATTTATTTTTCCTGTAATTAAGTTAAAAAAAATCCATAAAAGCAGAATACTTTTCTCCAAATGGAATAATTTAGAATCTTCCATGAGATTATTCTGCTTCTTAAGAATTGGGAAACATGTAGCATTTAGGCAGAATAAAATGACGTGCACATATGGTTAAGTGAATTTATCTAGCCATAACAGTGTAGTCTTATATTGTAAAAGTAAATGTGCACATTTATACCAGCAAGATATCTCTTTTTTGTGCAAGGGGAGTATTTCAAAAGGGATTCTATTCCCCATTTAAGTCTGCTGTACAGAAGGCAACCACCACTCTGCAAATCCAATAATGGCATTGTAATCACTCATATAACCCTGCTGGCAAGTGGTCCAGACAGTCTTAGTACTTATGTTGATTGTATTCATGCCTTTTATCTCCGTCTGTTGGTAAGCCACCATTTAAGGCAGAATTATCTCAAGATTATGCCTTTCACATCTGCATTATCTAATATACAAGTTTGAGTCTGAAACCTGAAAATTCCCCTGTGACAAGTGGAACAAAATAACCTAAGGACTTCAGACAGCAGAAAAAAATTTGAATTAATTTGGAAAATTTTATAGTCAGCAATCAAGTCTGGTTTTCAATGATGGTCCTGACTTTCCATATGTTTCCACTGAGAAGCAGAATTTGCTCACTTTTTTATAATTGGTTGTTGTCATTTTATTTGGCTTTTGGGGGAATGAAGTCAAGTGTGCATATGAATGATATTATCATGTATACTCTGAAAGATATTTAATACTTAAACCAAATCTTTCCCAAAAAATTTATTCAGAGCAATAATTGCTTTTTTTTTTCTCAAAAAAAAAACAAACAAGCAAACAAAAAAAAAAAGGCAAAAAAAAGGTAATTTGCATTTAAATATGGTGGAGAAATATTAATTCAAAGAAAAGAACTCTGAATCTGAATGTGAACAGTTTGGCGTCCTGCAAAAATTCAGGTTGTGTTAGTTTAGACAGTAGTAAGATAAGTTGTTTGGGTATGAAGAGGCAAGATGAAAGCAATGTTTAATGGCATAGAGTAAAAAAGAAACATAGTGTAAAAGGGTCCTGAAAGGAATCAGAGGGAAACACTATCCAAAAGAAAAGGAGGTGGGAGTCTTACCTGTTTTTAATTAATAACATTTGCAAGCTGATGCTGAGTTGTTTCCCATTCCCTCACCATTCTGTTAATATTGTACAGAATCTCTCTCAGTCAGTAACTGCCAAAATTGTTGCATTTTTTTACCGTGAGGTTTTACCCCTTTATGTATTCTGAATTATTTTTAAGCATAGCAATTGAAAAATATACAAACGAAGTATAAATTAAAATCCATTTCTTTAAATTTTCAGTTTATATAGTCATATTAGTATGATTATTGAGCCATAGTTGTGTTTCGCTCTACAGTGAGTTTACAAGGAAAAACTTATAATTTATAAAAGCCTTAATAGAGATAAAAATCTAGATATTTTACATGCTCATTTTCTCTGAGAAAAAAGAATTTGTGACGTAAAAAGAAGAACAAGGGAAAGTCAGGGTTTTATGCAGGTTGTGTTAATAAATTTTAATTGTCTTATTTATGCTATTCTAAGATTCTTAAATAAAGATTGAATATATGAACTATGATCATGTCACTTGCATGATTCTTATCTCACTCAGCTTTCATTAACTTTCTGAGGGAAGGTGAGTTGATTCACTATTCTCCTTGGTAAACTCTTTGTGGAATGACATTATATTATTTAATTTTTAGTGTGAAACATATAACTTTGATGTGATTGAAAATGCAGCCCCAAACACTTACAGAAAAACACAGGATTTATATAGTTACATAAAATAAACTAGTATTCAGAACAGCAGATTTCTTTGTAAAATAGTTTACAACTATGCTATTTACACTGCCTTTTATTCTCATTTATTTTCGTTGCTGTCAGTGAGTTTTTTTTCCGTTGATACTATTCACCTAATTCATGGAGCTACTGCAGAGCTTGTGCTTAAGAATTGCAAATATACAGTACTGCATAATGGTGTTTATATTTTTATGCCTGTTGTCAAGCTTTAAACTCACAAATGGATCCAATAAGCTCTACTGGACAGCTTTGGTGTATGTCCAATAAGTTTTAATGCTATATTAAAAATCTAATGTCAAAGTTCTTCAGTTATTTTTCTCCTACATTTCTAATCTGGGTTGAATTACAATAATATATATTCATCATATTTTCACATGATCCTGCTTACTTCAGAGCTAAGACCCAGATCTGTTATTCTTAAACATTTTGATAACATTTTCTGGAAGTCTTTTAGCACATATCTACAGTTACTGCCTTTGAAACACATTCCACAGCTGCCAGCTCCTAGGTATGATAAGTGGATATTGTGATGTTAAGCACTTACTTAAAAACTTAAGATGGAAGGGCCGACATATTTGGCTTTCATTAAAAGCAGCATTACCAGACTGCCTAGTTTAAAATGTCCAGCCATAGTTACTGTGATTTCAGGGGGAGTGAAAGTGAACTTTCAAATGTGACCAACAAAAAGATGAAATTATCACTGTAAAAAATGTCAGTGATTACAGCTGTGTTCTCATTAGTGGTGAGAAGAAATAAGAAGAAAAATGGAGGAGTGTAACAGAAGAATGACTTGGAGTAAAAATCACAGTAACTCACACAAGTCTAGACTATAAAACAATTTGCAATTTAGCCAGGTGTGAGAAATTGGAATTTCTTTTGACCTCACATCAATATTTGTTGAGTAGGAAGTCAAAACCAACAATCTCCATTTGTTCTATTTCTTTCTTTGCATTTGTTGCTTGGTTTTGTGTTGGTTTCTTGGTTTGTTTTGTTGTGGCTTGTTTTATTTCCTCCTGTTTGTTTTTCGAAATGCAAACCCCTTTAACTAAATTAGCATCAAAGGCTAATCATCACCATATTGACAATATGTATAAAAAAAATCTGATGTAGAAAATATTATTAATTTCCTCTCAATTCTCCCAACATTGCCTGTGTGCGATTCATGTTTTATTTTGACTTTTAACTTTCAGCCAGTTTTAAAGAAAATGTAAACATAGGTAACTCTCTTGGAGGTATTTTCCAAACCAAAGTATGTGATAGGAAAACATTTCACACTGCAACGGTGTATTTCCTTTTTTTTACTTCTGCTTTCTAATCAAACACCAGTAAGTCCTTCAACCCTTATATGCTTTTGGGAATGAACTGTTTATTTTGTCAACAGTTTTTGCCATTGGACTGTGAGGAAAAATGACTTGCAAGATTAACAGGACTGGAAAAATGAACATCTGCTGGCAAAACAAACAGCTGCCTGGATGAGTTGCGTGATGAGTAATCTACTACTAAGCATTTTCCTCACAAGTAGGTTTCGTTGCAATTAATATATTCTATTATTGATTGTTCCTTAGAGACTTAAGATTTTTAACTAGAATTAAAAAGAACTCAAACAAATAAAACAATACAAACAACCAAACCAAAAAATCACAGGGATGTTTTTTTCACAATCTAAGTCCCATATTGCAGTTTTTCATTGTAAAAATAAAATATATCTTTTTGTTCTGCTTATTTAACATTATTGATATTCCACTTATTTTCAGGAATTTCATTCATCCTTCATTCCATAAATGCTTACAGCAAATGAGTTTACTTATTTTATGTATGCCTCTCAAATTTCTAGTGCAAGAAAGGATGCTTTTCTCCTTGAGGCTAACAAAATAATGAATGACATTTGAGTAAGACAAACATTAGTCTTTAGATGAACTCTGGAGCTATATGTCAACATCTGAATTCCCTCAGGAAGAAAAGTCACTCTTTCATCATCTTTCTGTAGCCTCTGGTGAAGGGAGCATCTTGCTGTGAACAGAAGGAGCTGATACGCTATGATTTTTTTTAATTTTTATTTTTTCTTTTTAAGTTAGAAACTCTTGAAACTAAAACCAGCATTAAAGAACAAATCCACATGCCACTCTCAATGATTTATTAGAAGCCAGCCACTTACAATTTATTAGAAGCCAGCTACTTACTCCAAAATTTCAAGAAAACTTGGCCTATTTCTTCTTGCATCAATATATTAGGTATGCTCATATTAGGGGAGGAAAGAATGGCAAATGATATTTATGTACACTGAAAAGAATTCTGTGCACCCATATATCATACCAGAAAGTGGTAGCATTGACTGAAGATTAAACTTGAATTGTTAATTTGAGGAAAGAGAACAAAGCTTCTACAAGAAGATGTTTTGCTGTCAGCACTGGGCTTGATTGCCAGCCAACACAAAGACATCTGGTGTTATTTCTCACACTCTAGGAAATCACATCTAGTCTCCATTCACCAGCCTAGACTGGGCCTCACCTAGAGTCTCTGTCACACTTGTTAGCTATGGAAATACAGGTTGCACACTGTTGGCCACTGCAAATGTCAGCAAAGGCCTCTGATCAGACAACAGACTCATGCCCGTGACAATGAATTTAGCATTTAGGAACGTGTACTTCTTAGTCTGATTTTAGCTTCCATTAACATGGTACAAAACCAAAGATTACATAAAGTGAACTGGTTATATGCTCTTGACAGCAAATTTATCAGGATTTTCCTCCTTGACAACAGATTGCATATGGCAACTGATTTACTTTTCAGGGATACTAATGCTGTGTACAAATTTATCTATGCAGGTAGTTCCCTGTTTTGCTATGTTTAGGTATTTATAACACTTATTTAACTTTTTATTGACTGTGCTTCTATGATCTGTTATCTAAAGTATTTAGTATTAGAATCACAATAATTTTACATTTTAATTGTAATCGAACGTGGAATTCTATGATTTTATAGTGGCTGTTTTAAAACAAACAAACAACCAACCAAAAACCCCACAAAAATGCCATAAGAAACATCAGCAACAAAAGCCCCAAGGTGTTCTTGGCAAAGCATTCAAGCACAACAATTATTGGGTTTGATTGAGTGATTATTACTGAGATAAAAGCAGACGTAAGTTGACAGTAACATTTCATGAAATAGAAGTCAAAGGATGTCAGAATAGCTAAGCAGATTGACTACCTTTATAGTGCCACTGCTTGCATTACTTTTCTTCATTTCTTATACCCTAAAGTACCTCTTCCTCATGCATAGTATTTCCAGTTTTATTTTAATTCCTCTTTTCAGTTTCAAGATTTCTCTAAACTCACTAGTTTCTTTCTCAAAGGAATATGTAGAGAAAACATTGTGATTCACTAAGTGAACATGAAAACCTTGTCATTTTCTCAGACATACTGGCAAAATATTGATTCCATGTTGTATATAAAAGATACAGGAGAGTAGATGGAGCATCGAACGGTTCTATTGAGAAGATTCTGCTCAATTAAGAAATTAGTCCTATTAACCTATACGGTGTACTAAAGTATACCATAAATTCTAAAGTAAAAAAAAGCAAAATGCTACAGCACAAAATGGATAACTGTTTTCATAACTGCTTGTAAATTATGCTAATTCAGTGTGGAGATGGACACTTTCATTTTACAAGAGAAGGAACTGGCTGTATCATTTCTAAGTGCCTAGACATATGTATTTTTGAAATGTTAGAAACTCTCAGAATATTCTGGCTTCTCTTATAAACACAAATGAAGATGGTTTTATTGCTGAAAATTCACATGGGAAGACAGGAAGGAAAGAAAATAATTACATTTTGGAAATAATTGTAAAAATGTGCCAGAGAATTAGACTTCACTATGTAATTCAGCCACCCTGTTTCCCTAAAAGCTTATCATTAAACTTTATTTAGACTCACAAATTTTCAAGATGATTTTCTACTTTAGGAATCTTGAGGCAATAGCTCGAATCTTCCCCCTCTTTAAAGTGAAGCAGATCACATGACGCTGAAAAGGCTTTTAAGGACATTTTCAGGTACTCATAAAAATGTTGATATTTGTAATACTTAACTACCTATCTGTCTTAAGGGTAAAAGAGTTCACTTTGTGATTAATGATGTAAAATTTCTGAACCATTTTTTTTATGCTTAGTTTCTATGAATGTTCTTTGCTTGTTTATGTACTCTTTTGGTAAAAATGAGTTGGACATAAACCTAGGCAGAACTATATCGAGATTAAGATCTTTTTTCCAGAATCTCAACAAACCAGAATTGGATAGCTTTAGTGAACCTAAGGAACAGATAATTAAAATATTTGTGTTTAAATTGTGTATAAAATGCTATTTTTTTTTATTTCCCAGCTGCTATCAGCTTTTCATATTTTTTTATCTCTTGAGTAACCTTATTATGTATTTAAAGAAAAATTATTGCAGTACTCTATTTTGATGAACAAATTATTAAACCCACAGTTGTTATTCTTTCTCTTTTATTCAGTGTGTAGTAGACGATAACTTCTCTTAGACATCGCCTAAGATATTTATTTGATTTCTGACCTGAAGCAGGATTTATCTTTTGCAGCTGTTTTTCATGGAAACATACACTGCATAATTAACAGTTTCACATGCCTTTTATTATCAAAGTACTAAATTATTTGGAAATAAGTGCTTCAGCTTTGTCTTTTGCTTACTGGCATTTGCTAATTTCAGTGTGAACACATAATGCTTTATTCTCAATAAATTATGAACATAACCTAGTGTAGTAGTAGTGACCAAAAAAAGTCAGCTTCTTGAAATTGTTATAATGACTTAGTTTGTAAAGCTGAAAATATTCAAGTAATGTTTCCTAAGGCAAAGTATACAGTTTATTTTTATGCTGAAGATAGTGAGTGCTCTGTAAGTGGGATACAAAAATATATTCAGACAAAAATATGCATGTTAGATGGCAGAGCCTTGAGGCAGTCTAGCAACCTGTGTAACTCTTTGGAAAAGTTCACATCTGTTTCAAGTACCATTGCTAAAACTGAAGAAAGTCAATTGAATTCCAAGGGGTTTTGAGAGCACCAAGGTAGGGAGCTGTTGCATTGTTTATGCTTATTGCAAGATTTTTGACAGCACTAACAGGTGAACAAAATACATCATAATACAGAAGAATCGCAGGTATTGCAGGTATTTCCACAGTTCATGGGGATTAGTAATGTCTCCTCAAATGCTAAGGCTTAAAATATTACTGCAGGTTTTCAGCCATACTTGAGCATCAAATTAAGGTACGTTTTTTGAAGGAGTTGATGCTCTGCTTTCATGAAACCTCACTTGGAGTACTGTGTACAGTTCTGGTGTCCTCAACATAAAGGTCATGGAAGTGTTAGAGCAAGCCCAGAGGAGGGCCAAAAGAATGATCAGGCGGCTGGAGCACCTCCCGTATGAAGATAGGCTGAGAAAGTTGGGGCTGTTGAGCCTAGAGAAGAGAAAGCTGCATGGAGACCTCATAGCAGCCTTCCAATATCTGAAAGGGGCCTACGAGGATGCTGGGGAGAGCTCTTCGTCAGGGACAGTAGCACAAGACAAGGGGTAATAGGTTCAAAATTAAACAGGGGAAGTTCAGGTTAGATATTAGGAAAAAGTTCTTTACTGTGAGGGTGGTGAGGCACTGAAACAGGCTGCCCAAAGGAGTAGTAAATGCTCCAGTCACTGGCAGTGTTCAAGGCCAGGTTGGACAGAGCCTTGGGTGACATGGTTTTGTATGAGGCGCTCCTGTCCATGGCAGGGGAGTTGAAGTTATATGATCTTAAGGTCCTTTCCAACACTAACTGTTCTATGATTCTATGACTCCATGATTATTCCATTTTTATTCTCAAAAAGATGAATTCAGTCTTCATTTAATCTCTTTCTCTACTGTTCCTGAGTAATTGAAAACTTCTGCCAAGATGAGTATTTTTCTGAAGTACTAATATAGTCACTATTCTCATGACTGGATAATGTGTTTTCAGGTGAGTTTTAAAAAAAAATGACTTCCTTATTCTCAGTTATACAGAAATTTATATCATGTGCTGATCAGTTATAGAATAAAATCTATTTTTTTGTTCTCATCCATTGTAATGAGAGAAGTACAAGAGAATGGAGAATTAGACCTTTGTTTTCCTTTACAGCATGCATGGTGACAAATCCCTGTACAAATTATTTATGTAGATGGCAAACACTGGATATTGTCTTTTTCTGAAAGGTAGCAAAGCATATTCAGCTAATAGGAACATTACTTTGTAATAGATCCTAAACAGCAAGTGACAGTTGCAAATAAGAGCTTCTTAGTAGAACTTGCATGTTCTTAAATCACTGCCAGGAAGAGAATAAATGAAGTTGATCAAAAAAACCAAAATTGAAACCAAGAAAAATTGATTGTAAATCTCAAAGAACTCAGTAGTTAAATTTCTTGGCTGAGAAACTTGTTCTGAACTTTTTAAACTATGTAAAAGTCTGATTTCACCATTAAAAATTTCTAAAGTAAAAAAAAAAAAGAGAAGTTTTACTTGAAAATAATCTTCAGATTTTTACAGAAAGTGAAAAATATATTTGAATTGCAATAGCATAAGGGCCTAATCACAAGATAATTGTTAGATGATGCTGAATCCTATTGAGTGCAGGCAATAGACACACATCTATGAATCCTATGCAATTTCTCTTCAGTTCTCCAAAAAAAGTCCTGAGTGTTACAGGAAGTGATAGCCTTCAAAATCTGAGCAGGAGGATCATGGTAAAGAAGGTCAAGTTCCAAAGGACTTCAGTTTTCTAAACACATGACAGCAAGCTGAATATGCCACCTTAGTTTTCAAGTCTAGAACTGCAATTCAGCACAGTCATTTCTTGAACATGTTGACGGTATACAAGGACTGTTTCTATACACAGAAAAGCCTTATGAAAACTTCTTCATACAGCATAGCCTGGGTGCAAAACAACCTGTTTGTGTTCTGGTTTTGTTGTACTTTGCCTGTGGACAATCTGTAGACAAGTTTGATGTCTTTACATCTTAGCTCACACTGCCCTTTGCCCTCATTGAGTTCTCAGAGGAGGATGAGGTAGCTTAAATGTTTCTGCTTACAAAGTGTAAACATGCCTATTTCTTATGAAGCATAATTATACTGCTTGTACTAATTACTGTAGATTCAACAGACATTTTATGTTATATTCCTATTTCGGTTGGAGCATTGCCTCGGTGTAATCTTGTTATAAGTCTATGAAATTATAATTTCTCTTCTCAAGGGGTTAAAGTTATTACATTTCCTGTGTGTCTGACTTCAGACATAATGGGGAATTCTTCCTCAGGACAGCTGATCTACTTTATATTATTTTAATGTAGGTGAATCAGCAATGAATGGAATCTCATTATTTCACTTACCCATCAGAATGTAATCAGTGCATTTCCGCTATTACTAGAAATCCTTTTACCCTTCTATCCATATTTTTCATTTGTTCTGTTTTCTGTTCTTCTTCTGATGCCTACTTCATAGTGACACATCATAAAACACTAACAGAAATCAAAATGATGTTGAATGAGACCTGAACAAAAAAGGAATTCAAACTGAATACATAGGATCCATACCACGGCATGAAACTTGTGGTAATTCACTTCAAGTCTTATTCCTCACAATTGACAAGGATTTACACACCCATAAATCTATTACTATAATTTGTTTAAAGGAATATATCTGATATCTTACAGAATATTTTGCAATACATCCACAACAGTTCCAGAATTCATGATAAATTTATAGTATATTTGCAATTAAATAAACTAATCTTCAGTAGGAAGAAAAAAGGTGGAACTTTGAAAGGTGTTCTTTAAAGAAGAATGCCACTGTAGTAATGTATACCTGCCTTCAAAAAGAAATGTGCCGTTTCACTGCAAAGTGAAACGAGATAATTTTTCAAGTTTCGTAAAAAAGTATGTAAAACTATCCATCATAAAATTCAATATTTTAAAATGATTCCATTAAATGCAAGAAAAATATCCCAAATAAATTCAAATAAACTTTTCAGAATCAAAACTTTTTTTCTCCAGAATTATTTCTCACCACAATCTTTCTTTGCATTGAGAAGCCTTTTGCTCATAATCAGATAAAATCTAGATTTTGTAGATGAAGTTTCTGTGTTACTGGAAACTTTGAGAGGTTTTAAAATAAGCTATGAAAGTTTCTATTACAATACCTAGCAATCTTGCATTTTTAAGAAAGAAAATAAATAATTCAATAATTCAGAAAAAAAAATTTCAACATATTAAGCATGATAAATTGCATTTTCCAAAATATGAAATGGTAACTAAGATTTTTTTTATTTTCAACAGGTCACTTGCTAAAAGAGGTCAAACGAGCTTAATGACACATCTTTTGATAAAGAAGCTTGGTGTCATGGTTGTAATTGTTTTCTTCCATTTTATTAAAAGTACAGACTATTATTAGTTTGAGATCATATAAGTATTGTTCTCCAGAAAAGACATATGAATGTTTTGATGACTTCTTTTGCTTCAGTTACATATCTCACTTCTGATTTAACAAAGCTTTGGAGAAAAATACCATTCACCTTTGAGATGACCATAGTCTGGTTTGTACTTGCAACTCTGTTAGCATCTGTAAAGTCCAGACAAACAGGAAAAGATTGAATATAAAGACTTTCTGTAAAAATTCTGAAAGTTTATTCAAATTTCAATACCATTCTTAATCTGAGTATTGTTTCTATATCACTTCATTATTTGTATATCTTAATTATTTGTATATATTCATTAAATGGTTGTGCAAACTCATTTGGATGTATGAATTCTTTACATATTGTAGAACACTGATGAATTTGTTTTTGCTCTAATACAAGTTTTGTGCTAAAAAATCTGCCAAAAAAACCTGTATACTTCTGCTTCTTTATTTCTCAGTTATTTTATTCTGATTTCTACTTGAACGCCATGTCCGGGCTTAATTCTTGTCTTTATTTTGGACATAAGTTGATGTCATAACTTTTTTTTTTTTTTTTTTCTTAAATTCCCTTTAGTATCATTTTGACATACTAAGGAAAAAAATATCTGGAATAGAAATTTCAGATACTTTAGAATCTATTTTTCGTTCTTTTTTTTTTTTTTCTTTAATTCTGTTAGTGTCTGATAATGAAGCAAATGAAGCACAGGTCTCATCTTTCCTTACTTACCCTTTGATGAAACCATTTGGCATTTTCCTTATGTAATATAATGTGTTATAATAACACACTAACTGACATGTGGTCTGTTTAGAACCATCTAAAGGAAAAGGTCTAAGGATAGACTGCTATCAGTTGCTGCTCCCTAATATAACAACTGTTCCTTGTCACCTTTCAGGGATGCAAGACAGAACTTCTCATTTTTCTTCCGTACTACATCAACTGTAACTATAAGAACAATAAACTTATTATTCTATTTGACAATTTCTCTGTTGAATTGCTCTTCCCCATGAGATTTTTTTTCTTTCCTTTAGGTATTTAGATTACTTCTGCTGTAATGCAGTCTTACTAAAATTTTTCTCCTGGAAAAAAAATTGGCCAAAAACCTGATTTCTAAATTTAATATCTCTCTCTTGAAGCATTTTTCACTGACCCTGCTAGAAAGTATATCTCTAATATCAAACACAAGGAGCACAGTAGAAAAAAAATAAAATAGCTCACTGAGGTGAAGTGCATGCATGGGAAAGAATTCAACATTTTATTTTCATTCTTACTTTTTTATATTTCCAAGTCCTTCTCCATGAATGTCAAAGTTCTGACCTTTTCTGGAATGGCTGAGCTGTGCTAAATTTTACAATTGATATTTGATTAATCATAAATGAATAATTCTTGACAAATATAATATTTTACTAGAAAGAAGGTGAATATTTGCATCATGTTATGTTTCCTTTTCCATCTCATCAAATGAATTGTATATCTACTGAAACAATGACGAGAAGAATAAATAAGAGAGCTAAAATGTTCTTCACCTTCCATTTCATATCAATCCTAATCTTTCATGCTCATACAGGCACAGTTGTTGCATAGGCTTTGCTATAGTGAGATGTATATTTCATAATACTTTACTAATCTTCAGATGACAATTTTTTTTATTAAAAGTGGAGAAGTAGAACGCTGCATGAGTTCCCCCTCTAAAATTCTTCTGGTGTTTAGATTTGATATATATAAAATATACACATATAAATTATTAATATTTTTTTTACCTTTTCCTCTTTTTTTAAAGGATTGTTATAGTAGCACATGTTGTCTCACTGTAATCCTGAGGCAAATTTAATGCAGCTTGTGAGTTTAGTTTCAAGGGTACATCAGTATTAGTCTGAGTCTTTCTGGATCTAATTTTCTTACAGTCACCTCTGATTAAATATTTGTAAAATAGATTTTTATTTAGTATCCCAAGTCAAGTTTCCAAGATAATTTGTTCCTTTTATAAATGACAGTTATGGATTTCTCCTATGTAACAACTGGTCTCATCCTCTGAAGAAGGAAGGTGAAAAGAAAGCGCAAAGTTGTCCCATTAATTTTGTCACTAAGTAAAATATCTATATATGAAGTGCCCTGTATAATTCACTAAATAAATTCTACTGAATTTGAAATACTTCTCTGCCCATTTAAGACAAAGCAGGGAAAATCATGCAATTTGAATATTATGAAAAAAAAAAAGCTATTTACAAGCTAGGGACTGTAGTGATGGGACAAGGGGTAACAGGTTAAAACTTAAACAGGGGAAGTTTAGATTGGATATAAGGAGGAAGTTCTTTACTGTGAGGGTGGTGAAGCACTGGAAGGAGTTGCCCAGGGAAGCTGTGAATGCTCCATCGCTGGCAGTGCTCAAGGCCAGGTTGGACAGAGCCTTGGGTGGCATGGCTTTTGTGTGAGGTGTCCTTGCCATGGCAGGGGGTTGAGACTTGATGATCATAATGTCCTTTCCAACCCTAAGTATTCTATGACTCTATGTTTCTATTATCTGTCCTTTGCTTTTACTGATTCCTTTAGTTTATGTAAGACTGAAGTAACGGCATAAGGGGAATTATTGATTTTTACCAGATGCATCCTCTGTCAGCTTTAGTAATCTATGGAAACTCTTCTGATGGGATCCATAAGGATTCTAAAATCTAGAATGCTAAAGGATGCAAAAAAAAAACAAAAACAACCAAACAAAACCAACCAAACAAAAGAACCCCCCAAACACCCCCAAAACACCCACAAACAAACAAACAAACAAACAAAAAACCACTGCAGTGCAAAAAGAGTATTTTGAATATTAGGATATGTTCCTGTTTTTTTTTTGCACAGGCATGCCTTGTTGCCATGGAGAAAAGGTGTGTGAACAGTAAAAAAAGCATAAAGAATTTCAAGAATGGGTACACTTGACATCAAGGAGCCAAATCTTTTTGAGTTGCAGAAGGCAGAGAGCTGTGGCTAGCAAATTAAAATGCTAAGAGTATATCCAGAACATTCCCAAAGCAAAAGCAAATTCACTTAGCACTTTAAAAATATATTTAATGAAAGACTTGTGTACATGTTTACATTTAAGAATGCACCATCATTTCTTCTCTCGGATATGTCACATAGTTCAATGAATAGAAGCTTTTGAGCTAAAGAACTCTAATTTTCCCAGAATCTGACAATTGTAACTTAGTTGGTCATTTAACATGCTAATGCATTTTTAGGAAAATAAGATCAGGGATTTCATATCACTCCCAGATTAAACTTCAGGATAAATGAATTAACAAAATAATTGCTGTTTTAAAAAATAATTGTCAGATTTGGCTACTTCTTTTAATAGTATCTCAACATCTGCAGCTGGGTGACTTTGCCTACTATTTTTTATATGCATATATATATACACACATATGTAGTGCAGATTTATGACCAGAAATCAGATCTCCAAAGCTGTTAGCACATAGGTGGCTCCATGACAGAAACTTGTGCTAAGGCTGGTATGTGACTAGAGGACAGGAAGCTATGTTTTGGAAAAGAGCGTACAGAATACTCTAAGGTTTATAGCTTTGCTGTCTGACTGTAGTTACATTGAAATATACTTCAAATCATAAAAATTAGCTCTTATTTTCAGCATTACAAAACTCTGAGCAGCTTTGAACAACCATCAATCTATTTTATTTGCTTTACTTTGTATTTCAGCAACCCTCAGCTCCCAACTAAGGAATTGTTAATAACTGAAAAAAAAATAAAAATCTATGTTTCATAGACTTCTAAATAAATGCAAGAATATGAGGTATCAAAACCAGTAAACAGAAAAGGCATATTTTCAAGAGAATGGATATTATTCATCTTTCTCAGTGAAATGCTGGAATTCAGAACATTTATGTTTCAGCATCCTCCATAGGCTACAAAATTTTGTTCACATGCTTTTTGTTCTCATGAATTTTTCCTGTTTATCCTCATGCATTGGACAGTTTTAGAGGTGGAAGATTACAAATTACCAGTCCCTCCAAAAAGTCTCTGTACTTGTTTTAAAACATAGCTATTTTCTCTAGAGTAACATAGCAAGAGCAATTACAGAGATTTGATTTGACATGAAGCATTATCTGAGATTTCCAAATTCCTTTAAAAGATTTAGGAGCTCATTTCTTTTGAAATTCCTTTGTCAGTTCTAGATCTTTATCACTTGAATTCATTTTCACTCTCAAGTATTTTTTTCTTTTTTCTTGAATTTGTGAAGTTTGGTCTCAGAACAGCTGTTATGATCATCTAGTCTGACTTCCCACACAATATATACCATAAAATATCATTCAGCAATGTCATATGTTTCCTTGCATTATTTTGATGACTGTTGAAAACTGTACATACCAAAGATAGACTGAACAGCCTTACCAGTTGTCCTCACGTCTTTAAGACTGAAACCAATGTGATATACAGATTAATAAGCTCCAATTACTGAATGAATCCAAACTTGAATCCATCATGCTGTATGTAAGTTGCTTCTTAATTTGAACTTCTGTTGATTTTTTAATTGCTACTTCTTCTTCATGGTACTAGCGTTGCCATAAAAAGGTGCTGTCTTGTGCTAATTCTATTTAGAGCTTAGTATGAAATTTCTGTGAATAATTGGTCATAAAATAATATATAATTATTTCATATAAAGGAATAATTGTGAAATAGAAAACTGTTTTTTTCCCTTTTCTTTTCCTCTCCTCATACAGGAATGGAATAAATAAAAAAATAGCTATGAGCCATCTGGATATTACTTCTCAATGAAATTCTCTGAATGTCTGTATATGATAATAATTTTTCTTCAGAACTAAGCAACTGCTATTTTTTCATAAATCTTGATATAAAATGCAGAACTGTGAAGAATGCATAACGAATAAAAAATAAAGATCTGAATCAGAAGAATAAAGCCGTAGCAACTGTGGAAATCTGCTGTATAAGCATGGATTGGAATTATGCTAGAGGAAAAGAAAGCTTGACAGCCTGGACAGTGGAACAGGAATCATGTATTATGACAGATACAGTAGGGAGAGAATAGATTAGTGATAGAAAACCAGTTAATGACCTCAGTAGGTGAAAATCATGTTTCTGGTTGGAAGTAATAGTATCCCAAGAACACAGTTTAAAAGAAATAAAATATGAAGAAGCCTTTGAAATACTGTTTAAAGAGTTTTATGCAAAATGCAATGAAAAGTCTAGAATTATGAGCCTTTTTTTCCTACTCAGGTCTTTTCCTTTTTTTTTTTTTCCCCAAAATAAAAAGTAAGAAATTCTGTAAAGTTACTGAAGGATCTTATATTGTTTTTGATATTTTATATAAAGCATCTCCCACTAGTAGATAGAAAATTCTACTGGATCTTTCTCCCTGCTCTCCTTTCTTGATAGCAAGGAAGAGAAAACAGTTTACTTTTTCTTGAAGATTCTTTCTCCTTTAGGTTACATCCACAGACAGTGAACTATTTTAACTAAAAAAACCCTGGAATTAACATATACTTGGTATGTTCACAATTGTCCTGACAGTACTTACGGATCTGTATTGTACTGCATCTTTCCTACTGGGGAATTATTTTGTAACCAAGTCTTAGCAATTTATATTCTTCATTTATTTTCCTCTTTTGCTTGTGTCAAACATTGTACTAAATTACAATAAACATGCCTGGTTTAGGAAAACAATTTGTTTTTCACTGAACAGAAAAGTGATATTCACAGAAATCAGGGATTAAATTAAGAGTAAGCCAAGAGGTTTGGGAAAGGATGAGAGTAAAACTTCTGTAGCACAGCTGTGTTATGCTATTTGAGGAAATAATGCATTTGCAATAAGAAAGTGGGGGCATAAAATGAAGTCTAAGTGATTAACTTCAAGTGGTCAACAAAAGTCTTAAAAGCATCACACGAGCAGGCTAACAGCATGGTGGAAGTTTGTTAAGGAAAGTTTATCAAAGAACACTGAAAATAATATTGTTATTATAAAGATGCTATTACAGCAATTAGAGAACAGACAGTGAAAGGTAAGTACATTCACACAGCTGGAAAGAAAGTGTGTCTTCATCCTCCAGCATCCTTCTGGCCTCTTCCTCATCTCTGGGCACTATTTGATTTTTCTCTCAGAAGTACTTTGCCTTCCTGTGTACAGGGGGCTTTGAGGTGTACTACGAATCCGAAGGAACTGTATAACGTAAGGAGGTTGTGAATGGAAAGAAAAGGGAATTAGTTAAACTCTTGGTGATTTTTCATTCAATCTTTTACATTCTTATTGATAGACTTTGGATTACTGTAAAGCTTGGACTCATCTAAGCTCACCTGAGTGGATACTTGTAAGTAGGAAATTTACGAATCTTGAGAAGTTTAAAGAGATTCAATTTTCAGGTAGACAAGGCTATCTAATTGAAGGCTTTTAACAGCTATAAACATCAGTGATGTGGATTCCCTTACTGCAGACTATAAAATTCTAATATGATTTCTACTTTTGATGAATCAGCTAGCAATAGGTGATTTTTTTCATGCAACTTTTCTGGGGCTTTTCCTCCTTTAAAAATTTTATTCTTAATATCAGTTAAATAAGTTATGTGACTGTCATGGCTTAAATCCAGCCAGCAACTAAGCATCACGCTGCCAGTCGCTCACTCTCCCCTTATTCCTTTCCTGGGGTGGGATGGGGAGAAGAACTGAAAGAATGTAAAACCTGTGAGCTGAGTTTAATAACTAACGCGCAAGATACTATTGCCAATAATAATAATGATAATGAGAAGGGAAATAACAAGGGGAGAGAACGTAAAACTAAAAGGGACAAGGGAAAAAAATAAGCAGCAGTGGTGTTTATATGCTACAATTGTTCACCACCCGTTGACCAATACCTAGCATAACCTGAGTAGTGATACACACCTTCCAGGTAACTCCCCCCAGTTTATATACTGGGCATGACGTGCTGTGGTATGGAATACCGCTTTGGCTAGTTTGGGTCAGGTGTCTTGTCTTTGCTCCCTCCTGCCTTCTTGTGCCCCTCCTCACTAGCAGAGCATGAGAAACTGAAGAGTTCTTGATCAGTGTAAGTGCCACTTAGCAACAACTAAAATATCGGTGTGTTATCAGCATTGTTCTCAGACTAAAGCCAAAACACAGACTATACCAGCTACTGGGAAGAAAGTTAACTGTATCCAAAAGAGTTATTGTTTCTTAATATCAATTAAACATGTTATATTACCAACACCAGGAAGCAGTATACGTGTGACATCCATCCTCTCATTAAAAAAAATGATTAATTATTTGATAGCTAGCTATATGGGAAAATATCTTTTTCTCTATGCTGGTACCTGTGAATAAATTATCAGAGATAAATATGCTAGGCCATAGTAGTGAGAATTCCCAAACTAGGAACAGTTCACAGGGGATTTGAAGAAGTCGTTTTATTTGACCCATTTAAAACATAGTGAACAGTGGCTTTCAACTACCCTAGAGGGAAATTATCTTCATATAAAAAGGAATCTTATTGCTAGATCTTCTAATCCTGCAATAAAGGGCAAATACAACTGGAGTTAATGACAATATATAGTACTCAAATGTTTTTATCTCTTTAGAGAACTTACAGAGTAATGTATAGCAAACATTTTTACTTTCAACAGAGCTTATTGGTATTTTTACATCCCAAATGCCTCTGATTTATTCTTTAATTAAAAATGTTACTTCACAAGGATGTGAGGAAAATAGATTTCAAGCTAGCAGTTATATTGGCAGATGGTGGTTTAGAAAAGAAAGCTAAAATTTCATGCCTCAGGTAAAGGGCAACAGTCTGTACAAATGATATTTATTTGTGAAGGAGGACTATTTGTAAAAGTCTAACTCGAAATTTGTGAACTTTATTACATGCGACAATGGTGATTCTTGGAAGCATAGAACATAGACTGTATATACACTGTTTCTTAATGATGGTCCATTTTTGTTGGACAAGACAGAAAGTCAATTTAGTGTGTCACAATGGCCAAATAGATATTATCTCTGGTTATTATATAGTATCTATATAAAGAGCTATAGTTTAGTATTGGTGGAAATCCTATCACTAACTTTAAAACATTATTTGCCACTTAATTTTCAGATTTCTAAAGTTTAATTCCACATTTTCCCTGTACCCACAGAGTTTGGAAAAGTTTGAGCCAAGGTCCAGTTGCAAGCTTTGAAAGATATCACCAAAAAAATCAGTATATACACTGTTGTTAACAAATTCTGAAGAAGCAATATGCTTAGTCTTTCATTATTAATCTAAGAAGAGGAATTTTCCCTTTAGGACCAAAGGGAATAATGCCCTTGAAGAGTATTCCCATATCTTTTGGGTGTGAGGCCAGGTTTCTATTCCAGTTTTTTACCTATATCAAGTTTGTATTTGAATCTTATTGGTTATCATTTTATGCGACAATGGACACTGTGCAGTAAGCAAATTAATTGGCCAGCCAGCCACTGTGATACAGTCTATGTTACTGGCTTAGTGAATCAAAACCTGGGAGGAAAATTTATGGACAGAGGACTACAGGTACCACTGTGGTCTTTCCAGCAGTGCTCTGCTTCTCTTCAAATTCTTTTACTATATAAGAAATCATGTAGTCAGTTGAAATATCTTTCAGTTACTGAAGAAAAGGATAAAGAGTAGTTTACCTTACCACCATAGACATGAAAAAGGTGAGCTGTTACAACCATGCTGACATTCAGAAAGGGTGAGATAATTTTGTTAGGCAGAGATATAAGGTGATACTTGCTTCTCTTCGAATGTCTGTGGTTAGAGATGTAGTGTTCACTCTCAATTATATTATTTGAACACTTAAGAAAGGATGAATAACTTCAGCATAGATTTGGCACTGTTTAATAAGCAGCCTTGTTTCTTCCTCCTGCTTTAACATATTTGCACTGTTCAGTTTAACAGCTGTACTCTGTAATCAACAGTCTCTTCATTTAGAGAAGCATCTGAGGAACATTTGTTTGAAATTATTAGATGGCTATACAGTGCTTTGAGTCACTGGCTACTCCTGATGCAGCATATGAGAACTCAAAATATTGCCAATGGTTTTTCACAATGTTGAATAAAATTTCAGTTAATCACTGGCTAATTAACCAAGTGACATCCCTACCAAGGCAAGACCTTTATTACATAATTTAACAAACTGCCCTGATCATTGAAATGGACTAGGAGAGAACTATTATTCCAGCGCTTTTCTGTGCCATGTAATAGCCAAAAGTTAAAGACAGAAATTTAAAATTCCTTTGTCAAGCTACTAATCCCACTTAACTCCTGTAATCACACAACACGTTATGGCTATCCCATCTTTCCAAATGAGCATTTCAGGCTCTATTACATATCGTGAGCTTCGCTAGGTAGGAAAGACTGGAAGATTCCTGAATTTCTTGTGCTGAGAAAGTGAAAGTTATATAATATTTCAGCATTATACAGGTAACCTTTGTTTGGGACCCCGTGGTCTGGTGGTGCTGATGTACATAGCATCCTTCATTTAACAGAAGTTTGCTTTGGATTTCCATGTAGCATACTTGAGCCATCTCATTCAATAAAATCTCAAGAAAATAAAGCTCCCAGTTTAATTAGGACTGTCTGTTTATTCACTGGGAGTATTTTAACTAAGGATTTAGGTTTGATCAGGAAGACCTACATAACAATATGTAGTAATAAATGTGCTAGACAGGTTTAAGGTTTTGTCAAGTTATTATCCCCATTCTTAAAATGTGGAGTGCAACATGGATTTTTGTATGATGATTAATGTGCATTTCTAATGGTGTAACAAATAAGTATGATAAAAGAAGAACCAACATATTCTTGCATAACGAAATAAACATTAGTCAGAAAAACAAAATAAAATAAGCTTACTTTTCTTTTTTCTTTTTTTTTTTCTCTTAACAAGGACTTACAGCAATGCACGAAAACTGAAACTTCTTTAAACTCGTTTAGCATTGAAGCTGTCCTGAAAATTGTTAATGTGACTTTCAAGTATTCAGAAGCATTAGGCATTACAGAATTGGTCTGTATGTCCTTGGGGAAGAAAATTAATGGACAGAAATTATTTTCTATCTTAAGCTATATATTTATGATATGTACATAGTTCTTGTCATTGCTTTAAGCATTAATGAATATTAAACTGACAATGAAATCACAATTTGCAGAAACAGCTTTCTGGGACTTTATTAACTAGTCATGAATAAATCCAAGACCTTCTTTACAAGACCAGTAGTTCTAAGCTCTATCTTTGACTGCTGATGTACTGCTATTGGTCATATGCTATTGCATCTGGGCACTGGCTCAGGGCCTGCCCCTCCATAGTCAGAGCCTTAAGTCAGTTCTAAAACCATGTTATGGGATATGATGATAGTTTTAAAGTATCAGACTCACTCACTGTGGAAGGATACACAGACATACTAATAACTAGTCCATAGTAATAAGAAAAGAGGAGCAGTGGTTTTTCTGTACTCACTAGAGTAAAACTGTCAGTGGTTCTCTGCTTCTGTAATTTTCTCACCACTGCACCAGAGTCGCCACATCTACTAGGTAACTAATTTCTCAGTTCAGCTCCTTACCAGTCACATCAAAATACATCCAATATGAATTAAGCAGGTATGTTTGAGAAGCAGCATCTTTGCCTGTATGACCTACATCACACCACAGAAACATGGGACCAGCTAGTTCTCAGGGCGGAAGTCAGGCTGTGATGATGGTGGCACTGTGTGAAGGGAGGTGGCTCCTCCCCTGAATCACCCGCTCTTGGTTCCTGATTCCCAGACCCCTGACAGCAGCAGGACCAGCAAATTCAACACTAATCAGTCCCTCCCTCCCACATCTCTACCACATCTTTATCCTGCCTCAAAGTCTGTTCAGCTTCTGGGAAAAATAAAAAAGCAACAACCCAACAACAAAGCAAACAAACAAACAACAAGAAAATCTATTTTAATAAGATTCATATTTTGTTTAATTTTTGTTACTTTTCTCTCTCATTTGTATTCTGCTGCTTCACCCACCCTACTACACAGAATATGAAAGCCTTCCAAGTACTAAAAATTGTGGCATTGTCATAGCAAACAGGCAGACTTTAGCAAGCTGCTTTCCCGTGTCTCAGACAACTGATTGATGGAAATCAGAGTAAATTCAATGTACGAGAGGACACAGAGAATGCTGACTTCTGTAACATCACTCAAGGCATCATCGAAATTCTGTGATCTTTTCAACTTCTGGTAATTGAAATCAAGAAATTAATGTGCAATTTATTACATTATTTTGTACTCCAGCTGAAATAGAATCATGAAAGTAGTTAGGGTTGGAAAGGACCTTAAGATCATCTAGTTCCAATCCCCCTGCCATGGGCAGGGATGCCTCCCACTAAACCATGTCACCCAAGGCTCTGTCCAACCCAGCCTTGAACATCGCCACAGATGGAGCATTCACAACTTCCCTGGGCAACCCAGTCCAGTGCCTCACCACCCTTACAGTAAAGAATTTCTTCCTCATATCCAATCTAAACTTCCCCTGGTTAAGTTCGAACCCATTACCCCTTGTTCTCTCACTACAGTCCCTCATGAAGAGTCCCTCCCCAGCATCCTTATAGGCCTCCATCAGATACTGGAAGGCTGCTGTAAGGTATTGTCATGGGTTCAGCAGTAGCAGTCATTTTTCTCCCCCTTGGTAGCTGGTGCAGCGCTGTGTTTTTAATTTCGTGCCCGGGAGCAGTGCTGATAACACCAGTGTTTATAGTCACTGCTTGGTAATGTTTTGGTCTGACCAAGGACTTTCTGAGTCTCATGCTATGCCAGGGAGGACGGGGAGCTGGGAGGAAGCAGAGACAGGACAGCTGACCCAAACTGACCAAAGAGGTTATTCCATACCACAGCACATAATGTCCAGGATGTGAAGACGGAGGGCAGAGACCCAGAAGGGTGCGGTGGTGGACTGGGGGTGCACGGCATGGCCAGGTTTGATACTGGGGTTTCACTGTTGGGGTGCACTGGCTGTGTCAGGCTTGGTGAGCAGTTGTATCCTTTTTTCTTGTACTTCCTCCTGTCATTATTATTACTGGTGGTAGCAGTAGTGATTTGTGTTATACCTTAGTTACTAAACTGCTCTTATCTCAACCTGTGCGAGTTGCATCTTCTTTTTCGATTCTCCTCCCCATCCCCCCGGGACTGGGGGAAGAAAAAAGAGGGGAGTGAGTGAGTGAATAAAACTTCATGAGTTATTAGCCTGGGTGAGGCTTAAACCATGACAGATATCTACACTGCCTTCTCTTCTCCAGGCTGAACAGCCCCAACTTTCTCATCCTATCTTCATATGGGAGGTGTTCCAGTCCCCTGATCATTCTCAGTGGCCCTCCTTTGGACTTGTTCCAACAGTTCCATGTCCTTTTTATGTTGAGGACAGCAGAACTGCACACAATACTCCAAGTGAGCTCTCACAAGAGCGTCTGAATTAAGAGAATACTAATTATATTCTATATCAATTCTAAAAATTTGCCAGCTATAATGAACAATGAGGTTGGTACACTGTATTAACAGAGACAACAGTTCATTTAAATTTGCCAGGTAAAGCAGACTTACTTCTTTGTGCAAGTCAAGATAATGCTGAGACTTTTTTAGAAAATACTGTATTTTTTGAGACTGACATCACACTCCATTGTCACTGTGAAAATTTTTTGCATTGGTTTTATCTAGCAACAAGAAGGAGCTTTCTGAGGAAAGACGAGAACTGTAGCTTAGGAAGGCTTTTAACCAAGTGACTTCCAAATCTTAATTTCACTACAGTTCTACAGTTGTTCAGTGGCTGTGAACCTGCCAAAACATATAGGACTTTATCAATTCAAATGCTTTAATAATTCCAGACTTTGAAGAAAATTTGAAACTATCTCCTCCACTAGATTTGCTATTTTCTCTCAGAAATAATCTCCTTGCTCAGTTATACACAGTTTAAAATCATTTTTTAAACCTCTATTTCACTCAAAATTCAGTTAAATGGCTTATATTCATGAGTCCAGCATGAATCACCTCAGTTTTCATGGTGTAGCATCGTTACTACTTCTGGAGAAGTAAAATAAAAAGAAAATATACATCTTTGCTTATTAATAGTGTGGTTTCTCTTATCCATACTTGCAGGGAAAAAACCCCACAAAACACCAAACCCTGGAAAATTTGCACTCAAGGGTTACAGCGAAGGAAAACAATAAACCCTGAACTGTTACTCATAAAAGTATTTGTTCTTTCTTTGAAAAGTAGTCGTTTCAAGGTAAAGATGCTTTTTGTGGCAAGTAATGACTAGTACAAATTTCTCAAAAAAGGTGCTATTTGCTTATGTGAAGTTTTGTGTCACAAATCTTGATGTCTATATGTTAAAGAAAGATGTGGCTTATCTGATTAACTTTTCACATCAGAAAAACAAGTAAGCGAACTAAACTCTAACTCAACTACCTTAGAAAAACCACGGTTACAAAAGACTGATAATACCAGTGTGTTACGAT
This sequence comes from Myiopsitta monachus, assembly GCA_017639245.1. Classification (NCBI taxonomy): domain Eukaryota; kingdom Metazoa; phylum Chordata; class Aves; order Psittaciformes; family Psittacidae; genus Myiopsitta; species Myiopsitta monachus. The sequence continues at coordinate 8,576,757 of CM029918.1, forward strand.
CAGTATTCTCTGTCTCTTCTTAGATGTTAAATTACATCCAGACAGGGAAATGACTGACCACAGACTTCTGTCTTTTAAAATAATTAACTATATAGATTTATAAATAAATTTCAGTTATTTATCCATCTTTTTATTTATATCTAGACCAATTTATGATATAGACACCTTTAAATTTTTCAAGTTCTGTTTTTATAGGTAAATAGCCTACAAATCTTATCTATAGACAAATACATATATATAGACATTTATATAAGAATAAAAATAATACCTTATTATCAGATTCCAAACAGAGGACACAGGTGTGTTTCACAGCCGGGTTTTTCCACTGATATTTATTGGTGCATAATTTCAGAAATATTGTTTTAGAAGAAAATTATATCATTTGGGGGGGGTGTGAGTCAACATATTTTGGGAAATTGTTACATGTTACTCTATGGCATGCTCTAGATTTGTAGCGAGGTGAGATTTCAGATTTCCTGGCAACTATCCAAAGTAAATATACTATTGAAATGTAGCTATTAAATGCATCTGAACTTAATATATGCTACTACCTGTGATTATGCATTCACCTTCCAGATTCTGTAAATGAAGCATAGGTTTGTTTTTATTTTTATTGTTGATAATATCTCTCATGTACTGACTGACAAGGCAAAAACACCACTGAGGGTAGAAAAAAAATGCAGTAAGTGATGTTGTCAGTGCCCCAAAGGTAAATGAATACTGCCTTTTCCATGTTTTGACCTTTAGGCTGATTATGGATACGGTTATCTTTGCCAGTAGCGCACAAGATAGATTAAACCAAGCAGCCTTTTTAATACTGATTAATCCTGATGGAAGTAGGTTTGTTTAGTCCTAGGGAATGTAGCAAAAAAGATTGGCCTTATCATCTGAACAATTTTTAAAGTTATCTTTGATGTGAGCTAGGAGGTACTTGTGGTTTGTCAGGTCACAGTGCGAGAAATGCCACTTTGTGGGGATATTTAAAATTAGCTCTTGCTTTCATGTACATAATTCATGTGATGCAAGTGTTGCAGGTTTCGAATGATACATCCAAAGCACTACAAATAAAAAAAATCTTGGAAGAATAAGAAATATCTTAAAAAAATAAAAAAATAAAAAGGACTCTGACTACCAGACTTGTCTTTAATCAAAGTTTTTCCTTTAATTAAAGACAAGTTGGAAGATAATTGGCAGTTTCACAAAATATAAAAAAACCTGATTCTGTGCCAAGCAGTATTGATGTATATCAATGCAGTAAAAAGCACACAGCTCTTATCACTCCTGTGTCTGTGCCTGAACAATGGAATTGCTGAGGTTAGGAAAGGATTGAACTGGGGAGATGCATTTATAAACAAACAATTTTGGAGCCAGGCTACAGGAGACTAAATCAGTATCACATGAATCCTGTGTTCATCAACATTACAGTGTGTAGAAAGACAAAAAGCATGAATTGAATATAGCTAAAGGGAGTAAGTCATGGGAGGACTTGAAGAAGTATCTGGAGCTGCTGGCTGAACAGCACAAAGTCTAAGGAAGGCCAGAAGAAACCAGTCATCACCAGGAAAAGCAAAGCAGTAGCATTTAGCAACAGGTGTGTCAGCAGCAGCTGGGAGGTTCAGCCAGGGACAAGATAGATTTGAATGACAGGGGATCAGTACTGTCAGGAGGATGGACTAGTGGATGCAATCACAGGTTGTCTGCCACCTAAGTTGGTAGAAGGCAGCACTGTGATGAAATGCAAGCCATATGGCCAAATTGCATTCTTATTTTGTCAGTAGCTGCACACATTCAGTTCTACTGACAGGTGCCATATGAATGTAATGAAGCAGGGCATTGCTGGCCCCACATACATCCCATCAATATGATTAGTAGTTCTCTTTGGGATTACATACCCATACAGAATTAGCTATTCTGTACAAAATTAATTCTTGTTTCCTAGGTTCTTTTTCTACTTCCTCCTTTGCTGTTAAATTCTGTGGAGTTTTTTTATTTCTATGCAGCTGAATCCTGGTTCCTTCTGTTAATTTCTTTACCTCTCTACCCATTCTCTTTCTGCTCTATACTGTATTGGCATTTTTAAGCTCTTCCTCAGACAATTAACTCTTTCTCCTGCTCTGCTTCCACCTCTGATGTCTTCATAAGACAGATATTTAACCTTTCTTTCTCATACACATTTGTTATCTTCCTGTAGGTGCATGAAAGGGCTCAAACGCGGCAGTAAGTTTTCCTGTGCAAACTGGCTTTCTCAGCCAGTGAAAACAATTTCTAATTTGAATTCAACAGTATTTGTACTGAAACCCTGATTGCAGGACTCAGACTCATTCATTCAGAATACATAAACCTGTCATGTATATTCACTCAAAACATCTGGAATTTAAATGATGAATATTTGCACAAACTTGATCCATAGAAAAAAGCATGGCCAAGAAGCACTGACAAAGTAGACTGTGGAATAACAAACAAATGCAGAGAAATTGCAGCCTGTTTTACGAATCATTCATGAGAGGAAGAAAAGGTGGCAATATTTTTCTATTCTGAACTGAGTGAAATTAGAGTGGCTTAAGAGGTTTAATGATTATTTAAAAGACCAATTAAGACTGCTCTAGAGGTTGGGCTTTTCAGAAACACAATAACTTATGTACCCCTTTACGTATATCTTTTAGAACTTCCTGTTGAAAATATGATCTTGTATGCAGCCAAAGTGTGGTTAGAGATTTCAGCAAAGTGAATTATGCTGATGGAGTACTTAATTCCTGATGCTGTGCCAGCTGCTATGTGTAAGTTTGCACACAACATAGTATTCAGAACAGGTGGCTAGATAAGTATTCATACTGGTAAAAACTGGTCTTATGGGTTTTAGGAAAGACAACTTTTCTCAGCAAGATACAGACAAAAATGAATTAGGTTCATGTCGTATGGCACCTGGAAATTAAGAGAAAAGTGAAGGAGAATTTGAAACAATATACCGCTCTGGGCAGAAGAAGAGCTTCTTGAAAGCATAGCCTCTGTCATTCTTTTTGTTCCTTTTAGATGGTGGCAATAACATGAATAAAGCATTTGGTGTAAAAAGCAGCTTTTCCTCATCCCTACATCAGTAGTAAGATTTCTTGATAAATCACTGCTGCCTTCTGCTTCATAATGTTCTTTAGCTCTAACAGGCATCCAAGAGTAACTAAAATCTTGTGGGACAATCTGAAATGCTCCATGTTATGAGAACTGTATCTTTAAAAAGAGTTTGTTTTCTGTTTTTTTTCTTGTTGAGGGTTTTTTTTCCGTACTGCTCACAACTGACCCATCCTTAGGCATTCATCTGAGCATCTTGGCTACAGTTATGACTTTTTTTCCCCTTTGTTGCATTCCTGTCATTCTCAGCCCCGAAGAAAATAAAAAGATCAAGAAAAACACTAACAGAACTTCAACTTCAGCAAATAAGCAGAAGAATGACAAATGCCTTATGACAACTAAGATGTTCCTCTTTTGAAGAACACAGTAGCTATACTTCAGGCATGAAGACTTGGCATGAAATTCAACATTTGGAAACCCACTGAAACTGGGGTATTTCTTTTGCTTCAAAAATAAGAAAAAAAGAAAAAATATTTTGTTATTTATGCAAAGGTTTTAAAGGCTTGCTTCATTCTTTTTGTCATGTATAGCACACAAAGGCAAAAAAAAAATATATTGTTTTGCTAACAAATTCTAGATAAAAACCTAATAAGTGTACTTCTGTTTTAAACACATCATAGAGGAAAAGTTTCTCACTGATACCTACCAAACTGTTTATTTGAATCACATTATTAACAGAGTGTGAAATATCATTAATATGCAGAGTGTTCAGATGTGACAGTCAGAGGTGCTGTTAGATGAGAAGTAAACAAAACATCCTTAAGAATAAATATTTCAAAAATCACATCACTATCTCTAGTAGTTGAATTCTGGAAATAAAGAAAAAAAATTCACTTATGTATATGGTGGGAATCATGCATGCATGTATTCACAGGCAGGCTGACTTTGAAGGCTCACTATATGAAGAATAATAAAACTGACATTTATCTTAATGTGTCTTTGACTTTACAGATGATTTAAGCTTCATTTTATAAAGGTGATAATACATACGGGTGTCACTCATCCTTCCAAGAGCATTACTAATTAATTAAAAACCTATGTAACAGCATATTACCTGAACAAGAGTGGAACATGGGAAAAAGTAGCATAACTTCATTCTACCAAGCTGCATTTTCCAACTTTTTCAGCATTTCAGTTATGTCTGTTATGCATCTAAAACCTCCCTATTTGCATTAATACAACATTCACTTTTAAGAGTTACAATCATTGTAAGACATATGTTGTGTTTGTTGTTGGAAAATGTAAAGAAAATCAAGACCAAACACACTGCCTAGTGATCTATGAACAGATTTTAGGAGCATAATGGTGATTGTATGTAAACAATTCAGTCATAGAATCATTGAATACCAGGCTGGAGGGAACCTCAAGTATCATCTAGTCCAAACTTTCTTGGCAAAAATATGCTCTAGACAAGATGGCCCAATATCCTGTCTAGCTGAATCTTAAAAGTGTCCACTAATGGGGAATCCACCACTTCTCTGGGGAGATTATTCCAATGGCTGATCTTTTTCATTATGAAAAATCTGCCTCTTGTATACAACAGCAGTCCATTCAGCATAGAAAATACTTGCAAAATGGATAAGTGACCAAATTGCCTTTAGTGATGCTTGTTTGCTTCAAATCAGAGTAAATGTGGAAAGATTGCTAAACCCAATACCTTAGCAGTTTTATAGCTCTCCTCGTGAGAAAGACTGGATGTGTGTACACAAAAAAGAAAAAAAATGGTAAAATGTCAACAATTACATCATTTTTTTAATGTCAGAATCTTAAGCCAATTGGGCACTCTGAAAATGCTATCTGAATGAATATCCCACATGCTAAGTATAAAAAGATACTTTTTTTACATTATTTGTGTGTATTTTTTGCTGTGCCTCATTTCCTCACAGGAAGTAGTCAAAGGCTGACTGAAAGTATGGTCAGTTTGCAGCAGAAGTTGCTACTTTTGTTCAAGACGTAGAAATGACTCTCATTTTTCCCTGCACTGTTTAAATGGCAGTTTAAATGCACTGTTTAAATGGCAGAACAGCCAGAACAAATTGCTGTTGAAAGGTAGCAGAATATTTGTGAATGGCATCATTGCTGACCCAACTTTGAAACATACATCTAAGGGAAAAGCTATAATGCTAGCAGCTACTTAGAAAATTTTGGTTTAGTTCTGTAGGAATCACTAAATCTAAAGGCAGATACAGAAAGAACTGCCATGCTTTTTATTTAAGAAGATAAATATATCCCTTCTATTGGAAAAAAAAAACCAAAACAAACCCTAAACATGAGATTTTCAGCCATTGGACGAACTAACAGGTGAAATGGACAAGTATATGAATGCATATCTATTTTCAATATAATGTGAAAAGTTAGCAGGTTAATCAAGAATACTTGATAACTGTTATAAAGTCTGAATAAAGTTAAAACTCATATTCATGTATGCTATGTGACTGAAATTTTTTTACAAAGAATGAGTTAATGCAATGTGTCAGCATGTCTGTGTATATGTGTAGAAGAATTTGCCTAAACATTTAGTAAATTGTAGTTAAACATGAGGAGTCATTACGGAAAACGTTTAAAGTGGAAGAATAGCATTTCAGACCAAATAAAACTCGTTTCACCACTTCTTAACATATATGTATACATTTATGAAACAAAACAAAAATCAGCATATTGTATTATTTATAATTTATTCATATAATATAAATCTTTGTAGATTGAATTTTATTAAAACCTTGAGTGATCTGAGTTGAAAAGAAAACCAATGATGTGATCTATGCTACAGGCAGGCTGTATTCTGGCACATATAGCTTGTACAAAAATGAAAACAGAAACTGCAGTTCAAATAGAGTGTCAAACTAAGTACAAGTATATTATTATATATATTTATAGCTTCTAAACAATATGTATTTTTAATGACTTTTTTGTTGTTGTTTTGCTTTTAGTCAATTTGGCTAATTTGTGTGAAATATATCTAACTGGTATCTAAGAACAATCGATGTCCCCAAGGAAGCTTAGTCACAGATACGTTAATATTAAAAAGGGTGATCTAGAAAGCAGACAAGAAAAAAAAGAAACAATCAAAAGGAATCTTTCAAAAAAAAGTCAGGAAATGAAGACATATACATAGAGAGAGAGTTACCAAGGTAATATAGAGAAAGAGAGTTACTAACCATACACCTTAATTCTAGTGTAATAACCATAGTGACTGACTGGTTAGTTGAGCCTTAATACAAAGCAAGAAACCTTTAATAACAAAATAAAATAAACCTTTAAAAATAAAAGACATGTTTATGACTGCCTGACTTCTTATGGATATTACAACAAGGGCAGATATCAGTGGTATTTTACAAAAAATTAGTAATTGCAAGGAGTAAATAAAGGTTATTTTAAATTTCTTAAACTCAATAGAAAAATCACACCTAAACACAGTAGACTTCAACTTGGTATTCATGGGACAATGGCCGAACAAAGTACTAAACAGGTTAAAAATATGAATAGCATGAGGAATATCACGGTTTGATGACTTTAATCACTAAACTGAGAAAATACAGAACTGAATCTGGAATGGAATTTCAGAACCTGATGACAGTAATACTCTTTGTCTTTTATATCTGAATTCTGTTAGAGTGTATTTTCTCTTTGCTGATCTTTCATAATACAAGCTGAAAAGTCTTTTTCAGTGCTGTTATGGCTCAATGTCCAGCTGGAAACCAGTAATGAGTGGTGTCCCTCAGGGATCGGTGTTGGGACCATGCTTGTTCAACATCTTTGTGGGTGACAGGGACAATGGGATTGAATGCATCCTCAGCAAGTTTGCCAATGACACCAAGCTGTGTGGTTCTGTTGATACACTGGAGGGAAGGAATGCCATCCAGAGGGACCTTGACTTGCTTGTGAGGTGTGCAGATTACGACCTTATGAAGTTTAAGCACGCCAAGTGCAGGGTCCTACACCTGGGTCAGAGCAATCCCAGGCACAGCTACAGGTTGGGCAGAGAAGAGATTCAGAACAACCCTGTGGAGAAGGACTTGGGGGTGTTGGTCGATGAGAAAATGCACATGAGCCAGCAGTGTGCGCTTGCAGCCCAGAAAGCCAACCGTATTCTGGGCTGCAGCAAAAGGAGTGTGACCAGCAGGTGGAGGGAGGTGATCCTGCCCCTCTACTCTGCTCTCAGGAGTCCTCACTTGGAGTATTGTGTGCAGTTGTGGTATCCTCAACATAAAAAGGACACGGAACTGTTGGAACAAGTGCAGAGGAGGGCCACGAGGATGACGAGGGGACTGGAGCACCTCCCACATGAAGACAGACTGAGAAAGTTGGGGCTGTTGAGCCTGGAGAAGTGAAGGCTGCGTGGAGACCTCATAACAGCCTTCCAGTATGTGAAGGGGGTCTATAGGGATGCTTCATGAAGGACTCTTCATAAGGGAGTGTAGTGAGAGGACAAAGGGTAACGGGTTCAAACTTAAAGAGGGGAAGTTTAGACTGGGTATGAGGAAGAAATTGTTTACTGTGAGGGTGATGAGGCACTGGAAGGGGTTGCCCAGGGAAGTTGTGAATGCTCCATCGCTGGCAGTGTTCAAGGCTGGGCTGGACAGAGCCTTGGGTGGCATGGTTTAGTGTGAGGCATCCCTGCCCATGGCAGAGGGGTTGGAACTAGATGATCTTAAGGTCCTTTCCAACCCTAACTATTCTATGATGATTCTATGATTCTATGTTTATTCCATCTTTTTCCTGAACCAGTGAAAGGAATAGTGGAAATGATCTTCCAAGAGGTACGTGTTTTTAATCTCTTTGTTCTTCATTAGTTTTCACTTATGTGTCATTTTGCCTTATTGACTGGAGTCTGTTTTAATGTTTTTTAAAAAAAAAAACAAACCTCTCTTTGGAAGATGTTAGAATAAAAAATAGTTTTCACCGCTCTCAAGCTCATGAGATCACATGACCTTTCTATGATGTCAAGGTCATACAATTTCCAGAAAGTGGAAGGGAAATAATCTTCATAAAAAATGTACTTCAGAGTACCCATTTAGAGGCTCCTCATCCACCTCGAGAAGAATATTTATCATTTGACATCTCTTTACAGTCAAATTCTTTGAACATGTTCACTACCTTCTTTATGCAATAAAACCAAAGCAAACAAATAAATGAACAAAGAAACTGAAAGGATTTGGAGGAGAACTTCAGATGAAAGCAAAGAATTTTTTACATTTGCATTATTTCATAAGAATTTCAAAATAATTTATGAACTTTTAACTAGCTATCTGGATTATTCTCTGCCAGAGTGTTTTGCTAATTTTGACATCTTAAAAACCTAGATATTTCTGATCAATTCACTTCTTGCATTGTGGACCACATGTTTCTCTCACTTATTTTATTCATACAGTCAGCAAAATTGCCCTGATAAGAAAACCTTGGTGGAAGTAAGATGGATTTATGTGACATAGGTGTCTCAATACCTTGAAAAGAGAAAATAGAGATTGAGAATCATATTCGTAGGAATAAATTGGCATCTGCTGCTGCAGAGCTGGTAGATATCTCCTCTTTATTTCTGACACTTAACAAGACCTTGAAATAAAAAATAATGAGCACCTTTTCAGCTAAATGTTTGAAAGAGAATTTAAAAAGAAAGTGAGAACTGTGACTGTGAGTCTGACTAGAACAACCAAAATGTAAAGGAAAGAAAACCCTTGAACACAAAACAGGGAGAAAAACAGAATATAGGGGGTATAATAATATTTCTATATAAGCACCAAGCATATATTTTTCCTGCACTCCCTTGGAGTGAAAAAATAAACAAAAGAAGAATATTTTCCAGTGGAAGAGCAGAGAGGAGGTATTGACAGTGAAAAAAAGTAAAAAAGAAAACCATATTAGGGGACATAAGCATTTCCTTCCAGACTGGCACACAGCAGCGGTAATCCATTTGGGCTCAGCAGGTGTTAGTGAAGCCTGAAAGCTACTCCTGATGGAAGTTTAGACAAAACAGTTCTCTGTCACCTGAGTTCTGTATGCAACTCCTAACTAGCAATCTCCTGCAAAGCATGCAGATGCATGGATCTTTCTGGTATTGGTGAAGGTCTGCATTTTGTCACCATAATACGGGGGATACTGTAAAGGACTTGGTTGGGGTCCGAAATACTCTTGTTCATGGTTCAGTGTTTTGTTTCTGAGTAAAGGTTTTTGCTTTAAATACGCATTTTAAGCATAGGCAGAAAGAGGCTTTAGGAGTCAGTAACTGTGAATATCATTCAATTAAGTAAGCTTGCAAGAAATTTACTGAAGTAGTTCCCTGGTAATGGGCCAGTAAACTGTGCTCTGTACCTGTGCATGCATACTGCATCTGTTTCTGGTTCCTGTACATGAACAGCTTCAGGTGAACAACCCCCCAAATTTCCAAGCTCTCAAATAGTACCTTCAGCTGTATGAGAATAAATATTGGTTTTACTGTTATTAGACCAAGTGTGAGGTGTGGTAATGTTGTGGCATTCTGCTCGTAACTCTTTCTAAATAAGATTTTTAAAGGAGCTGGTTTGTGAACAGAACTTTATTAATGACTACAAAATTACTGAATTCATCTCACCTCCTGCATTTTCTTCCTTTCTCAACATCAGAAAAAAAGAAATATTTCTATTCAGAAATACTATTTTTACTGACTAATGTTAATTATTTCAGCATCACTATTACTAGACACTAGGCTACCTTGCTGTTGCCCACTAGTCATTTGAAGTTTCTTTTTATGGGATTATTTTATAAAGAATCATACAGGCTTTTTCTGCCTGTGAATTTATCTTTAATATGCTTAAGGGCTGTAGGAGACGTCATTTGGTTTATAAATATCTGCCTCTTAATTTTTGTTTAGTTTGCTCAGTGTTTCTTGCCTTCTCTGGCAAAAGCTGTTAACTATTCCTAGAGCTACACTGACATTGTCAATGATGCTACCACAAAATATCACAAGGAAATAAAGATAACATTATTCTCCCTCTGTTTTAATTCAGTTGGAAATCAGGCAGATGGTAGTAGGGTGGGAAAACAATGAATGCCAAATGGAAGAATACAATGCGGCTCAGTGGGGAAATATTTTGCAGTTTAACTGTAGGCATAGGATTGAAGAGATTAAAACTGTTAGGAACTGAAAAACCGAAATTGGTGAGAGTTAAAGGGCAATCAGTGCCTTTCTCAGATACTCCCTACCTCTCAAAATGAGACCACAAAACAGGCCTAATGCTTTAGGCTGACCTGTTATGCTGCAGAATGCACCCTTACCAATACTGCATCATAAATTTAAGTACTGTACTTGCACCCTCAATGCTTCCTAAAGCAATCACTTGTTTTACAGGGGAGTACACAACTAAGTTACACTTCTCTGTAGTGTATGCTGATTTTTTTCTTTTGCTACTCTCTATGATTATTTTAATTTCAAATGTGCATCATATTTCTTCTTTAATCCCTTTGGTGGTGTCCCTTTTACGGAAAACATTAAAGATGGTTGAGAGCCAAGATACAAACTTAAAACATAATTTCATACAAATATTTAGAGAAACCATTTGTTTCATCCTTTTTCTAATCAAGAAATGCACAATGCTCACTACTTTTATAAACTTCCTTTTCAAGTTCTTCAAAACTGAATTATAGCTTTAAGTTACAACAAAATTGAGATCAAATCAAACAGCCCTGAGTTTGCAGTCAGTCTTTAGCTAAATTTGTGTTTCTAGAGTCTCTGTAAAGATTCTTTTTTTACTCTGTCTTATTATTAAATGCTGTTGAAAGGTGGAAAACTGATATTTTTTAGGTTTTGCTTTTTTGTTTTTTGGTTTTTTTTCTCCTTTTCTTCATTTTTTTCTTATTTTTTTAAATTTTCTTTCCTTTTTCTTTTTTTTTTTTTCCTTTTTAACAAGGTCTTAAAAAATGATCCCAACTTTATAAAAAACTTCTTTGAGCTCACAGTTAGATTTCCCAAGCTCCTCTCCACCATGTACCACAGACATTCTAATAAATAAATAAATAGGAAATAAATGAAAAGTGCCTATATGTTCTGCAAAAAGCTTTACTAAAAATGAAATTAAGTATAAATTATGGAGAGGACAAGGGGTAATGGGTTCAAACTTAAAGAGGAGAAGTTTAGATTGGATATGAGGAAGAAATTCTTTACTGTAAGGGTGGTAAGGCACTGGAATGGGTTGCCCAGGGAAGCTGTGAATGCTCCATCACTGGCGGTGTTCAAGGCCAGGTTGGACATAGCCTTGGATATCATGGTTTAGTGTGAGGTGTTCCTGACCATAGCAGGGGGGTTGGAACTAGATGGTCTTAAGGTCCTTTCCAGCCCTAACTATTCTATGATTCTATGATATGTGCTGGCTTAAATGTGCTCACCAGAGAGGAGTTACCCCTCCCAGTTTTCTCCCAGAAATGCCTTAGGCACAACTCCTGCTTATTTTCCTAGGTCCCTGAAGAAAGCTCAGATATATTTTTGCTCTGTTTGCTGTAAACTGTTCAGCAATAATGAACTGCTGAACAATAATCTTCTCTTGAAGAGAGAGCTACTCTCTGGGAAACACTCTTGCCATTTAGGTGCTCACTTGATAGCAGTTGCATTTGCTTAGCTTTCTTATGAAAATCTCATGTAAGATTGGGAAAAGTTTGCTACAATGAAGATATGTGCTATCTAACACGTTCTTTTTATTCACAGAGTCTACTACTCTGTCATAAAAGGAAATTAGTTTGGTTTGATATGATCTATTCTTGACAAATTCATGCCGGCTGTTACTCTTCTTTTTATCTATCAAGTACATAAATTTGCAAATTTATTTTAGACTGTGTGATCTATTTCTTCAGGACTAAGGTTAGTGTGATAGGCCTATACTTTTCTGATTCTTTGACTTTCTTGTTTTCAAAGGCAGTTTTTCTCTGTGTGTTTCCAGCCCTCCAGAATTTCTTCACTACCTAAGAACACTTGCTGACAGTTTTAAGACTTAACAATGTATGTTAGCATAGATACTTCATAAGCTCCTTCCAATTGAAAGAAGTAACATATGTAAATATGTCTAATGTTTCCATTCCTTGTTTAACAATGAGTTCATATTCCTCTATTAAAGATGTCAGTCACTTTTTTAATATAGGATGAATTAGTAAAGTTGTCAAATTTCTTCCCTTCCCAAAGGAATTTGTAGATGCTTCATACTTCCCTTTCCCTTCTGCCCAGCGGTGAGACATTTATTTCTCTTCCTTCTATTACTTTGTTTATATACTTGCAAATGCCAAAGGTGTTACTGATTAGTAATAACCAGTAGTGTTGGACTTGCAAAGCTGCAGTGCGATTTATTATATGCTTCTGATATAAAAGTAATGCTAGAAGAAAAAGAAATGTGAAGTGCCATTTGAAAATCAAGATGACTTGTCAAGTGATTCCTTTATCTGTAGGTGCCAAAGGTGTCAGAATACCTATATGACTCTTAAGAATGATTATGACAGTAACAAAGGGGAATGTCATATTCTCCATCACCCCAGGCATGTAGAGGGCTCTTAGAAAACCTTCAGATCACCCATACCTAGATGCCAGCTGATGCACCAGTATGTTTGATGCTATAGCAATGGTGCACTTCCACTGCATGGCACCTGTGGGCAGACAAGTTCTTGAAAGTCATCTGCAACTGCACCTTGCACCATGTATACATATCCACTGCCTACACTGGCAGGAAATCCAATTCTGAAAGCAGCTTTAAAACACACCTATGCAGAATGCAGTGGTAGTCTTGTGAGCGTGCATGTGAAACCAAATACAGTGTGCGTGAATTAACAGTATAGATTTATTTACTTTAAAAAGAATTACAGACAGAGGAGAGCAGCAGAGATTATGTGCAGCCTAGCATTAAACTGAAATTAAATGTTCTTGCTGCAGGAATTGTCTAGTGTGAGGTGACCACCACCAACTTGTATTGCTGTTGCTAGGAGCTATCAAAAGAAATGTCACTCCTCACAGCAAGTGATGAAATTTGACATATTGCATCAAAGCACCATTAAAACTATACCTGCTGCAGAGGAGGTTGTGCCTTTCAGGAGACTTTCAAGTAGAAAATGTTATTCTGAAAATGTCTTATTTTTTTTATTTCTTAGTTGGCAATTATGAAACAGTAAAAATAGGAAAAAATACACAAAAAAAAAGAACATAGAGGAACATCCAGACTTCTTATTTCTGAATATTTTAGGGAGAAAAAGTAAGAAATTACCAACAGCAAACTTTATAAATTCTACAATTATAAATACAGTTGATGATAAAACATTAATTCACATAGCTGGAATGGTTCATTATGTTTTCTCAAATATTCATTACTGTATTCTCCAGCTAATGCTTAAAAAAGTTTCTCCATTAGTTTTGACAGCATTTTAAAGTGTGAGTATTGTAGATTTTGATCACAAGCCTGAAACAGTTTGATGTTCAGCTTGTCATACACACATTGACCCATTTATAAGAAAATTACTGTTGATTTCAGTGGAAGTCAGCACTTTTCTTTCTGAATGGCAGAAGAACCCTATTTTAAGGTAATGAAGATTTCTATTGCAATTATATTTGAGATATCAGTCCTCAATAAAAATGGAATTTTCATATCTTCTGCTATATTTCAACTCATACTTCTCTTACTCATTTCAGACAAATAGATCAAAAACCACATAAAGTCTTGTTTACTGCCCGTGCAGCTTTCTTAGGAGTTGCTGTGAGAAATTAATAAAGAAAGGATTCAAATAACATTTGAATCTAAAACTTTGATGTAGAAAGGATTTTTATAAATCTGTAATATGTGTTCAGACTAGAGAGACAGGTTAAAAATATAAAAATATAAAAACATAAAAAAGAAATAGAATTAATGATTCTGTGTATTTAGTTCACATTAAGAAAGCTGTGAACTATTACTAATTATCTTGCTTCACTGAAGTGCACTCTTCTGCAGCTCTCCACGGATTAGCTGCCTAGCAACTTCCAAACTGTGTTTTACTACTGGCTCTGCCATAAACTCCTAGGTAACTGTGGCCACATCATTGTCCCTGTACTTGATATTGCCAGTCTGCAGAATAGTGGTAGTGTTACTAAAAAAGTGCAAGGTATTACTATTGGTGTTTCAATTTGACTCCTTTAAGCTAATAAATTTTGAACCCTTCCATAAGCATGCTGTATATGTTGACATCTGCTATTATATACATGCTATAGTCACCGAGGGACAATTCATTAGATAACACTCCTATTCACAGTCCCACAGGTTAATAACGTTGAAGACAATAAGAAGACACTTGACTTGCACAATTCTGCCTTCTCACAAAAAAAAAAACTTCCCCCTCTTCCCCCCCCCCCCATTAATCTGTCACAAATGCTGGATTTCAGATAGTGACATTAAAAAATAGGAAAGGGAGACCTAGAGTCCGAGAACTGATTCAGAGCTTGTAAAGCCAACCTTTGGCTAGAATAAACAAGGATTTCTGCATCAGTCTTTCTACTGTGCAGTCAGGATTTAGTTTTGTGCTACAGAGATGCAGGAAAATGACCCTTTGCACTTTATGCAACCTCTCACCAAAACTCTCCGTATGATAAAAAAAAAAAGTCCTCTTAGTATTAGATTGCATGTCAGATGGCTGTCTTATAACTTAAGTTTAATGAACAGTAACCTAAAAAAAAAACAAAACCAAAACAAAAAAAAAACCAAAAAAGAACCACAAAAAAACGCCATAAAAGATAAAAAGATAAAATACTCTATTAACATGTTCTGAAGTAGATATTTGCTTTCACAATGTATGTACTGCAGACACAGGAGCAGCTTTATCAAAGTTCCTATGAGTAAAGCTTCCTAAAGATGCCGTCTTAAACATTTCACCTAGTTCTTGAAAAGAAAAATGATTTGTTTCATTCTTCAAGACTAGAGAACAAGAAACAAGATTTCTTAAATCTGAACAAGCTTATAAAAAATCCAGTGGGGGCACAGATGATTTTGTAACAGTGGCAATAAAGGGAAGTTTCAACATGATCTTTCTTTTCTCTAACAGGCAAATATATAGCTACAGGAAGTGATTTGTTAATCATACTCTTGAGCTAATTTACAGCAAAGATGTGAACTTACAACACCACGTGTTTTAATGGCTTGCCTGGAATAGGAAAGATATGGCTGGCAAAAGACTACAAAAACATTTTCCAAATGGCTTGAGAGAATGTGCTGTCTGGGTTTAAATCCAGACATTAGGAGAATAGTATACTAAAAGAATATGTAAAACTTAAAGTACTGCAAGTATTTTACAGCATTTCCTTCAGGCAACTTTAATTCAAGGTCAGAATCAGCTACAGCCCAATAAATAAATGATCTTGAGCAATTATGTTATGATTAATAAAGTCTTTGGGAGCACATTATTTTCCAGT
Source organism: Myiopsitta monachus (assembly GCA_017639245.1). Classification (NCBI taxonomy): domain Eukaryota; kingdom Metazoa; phylum Chordata; class Aves; order Psittaciformes; family Psittacidae; genus Myiopsitta; species Myiopsitta monachus. The sequence goes on from CM029918.1 coordinate 8,592,262, forward strand.
TTAACTAAATCAAGGACAGACCAGGAAATAAGTGACTAAATTTGGAGATACACTGCTACTGATACTTCAGCGATACAAAAGGTTCCACAGCATAAGTTCTGTTTGTTTATTCATTGTCATTTTAAAGAGAGCCATGCTGAGAAAATGGATTGCAGATACGTTTGGGTTTGTTAGTTGTTTGGTTTTTTTTTGTCTGAATTCAGCCTGATGAATTAGGTAGAAGTATGCAGAACCAGTCTAGACTTTGTCACTCTTGCCTTGGTTTTACAGTACATCAGTGGAACTTGTAAGGGTTTAATAATGAATGTCCATTCACTGTTTTGAATATCGACTGTGTTTTCGAGATTTGGCACCCTTATATATGTAAACCTCATACACATATTTTTAGGGATGATCTTCTGCATGCAGTCAAATTAACTCTAGTCTGGGATAAAATTTTGAAAGTTACCCTCTCAGCCCATACTGAATACTACAATTGAGCCATATTTATTGGTAGGCATTTATTGGTTACATTCTCTGACCATTTTTTCTGTCCTTCTAGCACAGTATTACTACTGGGAGCTACTGTCAGTGCTACATGTCATGGTGTCGTGGTATAAGCCTGTTCGCTCACTCGCTCACTCACTCACTCCTCCTCTTTCTTCCCCCAGTCCCAGGGGGTTGGGGAGGAGAATCAAAAGAATGCAACTTGCACAGGTTGAGATAAGAACAGTTTAGTAACTAAGGTATAACACAAATCACTACTGCTACCTCCAGTAATAATACAAGAGAAATACAAGGAAAGAGAATACAACTGCTCACCAAGCCCGACTCAGCCAGTGAACCCTCCGAGCAGCAAATCCCCCAGTCCACCACCACACCCTTTCCAGGTCTCTGTTCTCCATTTTCACATCCTGGACATGACGTGCTGTGGTATGGAAGTAACCTCTTTGGTCAGTTTGGGTCAGGTGTCCTCTCTCTGCTTCCTCCTGGCTTCCTCCTCTCCTCTCTGGCAGAGCATGAAGCTCGGAAAGTCCTTGGCCAGACCAAAACATGACCAATCAGTAACTGAAAACACTGGTGTTATCAGCACAGCTCCAAGGCCCAAAAATCAAAAGCACAGTGCTGCACCAGCTACCAAAGAAGGAGAAAAGTGACTGCTACCGCTGAACCCATGACACCTGGTTACTCTATAATTCTGAGTTTGAAGCCCTGAAATGTTTCTGTTTCATTTTATAAACTCAGTTACTCAGCTCTGTTCTTTCATTATTAAATATTTCTGAGGCTCTTTCCTGAGATAGATAGTGCTTGTGATTGAGAGGTACTTCCTAGATCCTAAGTCTAGATGTCATGTATATCTTGGTGCACTCCTAGCTTATATCAGCATACAATAACTTTTTCTCCTCCACCCGTCATCGGTCTTGGGAAAGAAAATAAAGGGATCCAGACTGAAAAAAAACATAGAAGTCAGGGACAGAGGCACTCAAATGTACATCTTAGTGTAGTTTACTAGGACAGTTCTTTTAGTGTGGTAAGTGTCATACAAAATGTGGAGCGGGGCTAAATAATGTCATTAACATTTTCTTTTCTGTGGGCTGCAAACTATTCAGTGGTTTGATTTTCCTGTTTTTCTGATTCTATTTGTTGAAATAAGATGACTGAGTTTTATCCAGACCTTAAGTTCTAGTGAAGTTTTGAGTTTTATACTTATTTTTGTTTATGGTATTTGTTTGGATGAGTCTACTGGTAATGAAATGTTTCAAACTCATAATCCAAGAAAACTGTGTTCTATAAATATCTCCCATTTATTTTGTTTTTTCGCTTTGCTTCGCCAATATTCCTGACTGTGATTCAGGAAAAAATAATTGAAGGATTAACAGCTTAACTTAGATCTATGCATTCATAAGTCTATCTATTAAGTCATCCAGGAAGAATGCTAATTCTGAAGACTATTTGTTTATTGTAAGTCTAGTAAGTTTATTTCAAGTGAACCCATTTAGCGTCTTTGAGGAATAAATGAAATTTTAATTTGTGATTTTTTTAATACTAATCAGATTCAAGTTTAAAATTGCATTAGTTAAGAGTTGGAAAGTACAAAACCTTTAGTTGTCTCATGAGCCAACCAATACACCCAGATGTTTTTTTGTTCTTTCTTTTATTTGCTTTGAACAGTAAGTTCATCTTACCCATATTATTTTTGTTGTCAACCTACATTACATTTAATCATGTGCATATGTTTTTGTGCATATGTGCCTTATGGAAATATTATAATTCAGCTGAGTTCCATCACTTCCAAAGGCACTGTCATTATTCCACATTCTGAAAGACAAAACATTTAAGTAGCAAGACTAAGTATGGGCTTTCCCACATAAGTAAAATATCATGCTAGTTTCTTTTCCAGTGTAGTTGTGATGTGTAGAAGTAAAATACTTAGGAACAGGAACTTTTAGTTTCTGTGGCTTATGAGTGAAAATTAAACAACAAACAGCACATAAATTTTCACTAAAGGAAGAAAAAATTACACTATTAAATTCAGCTTTTTATTTTAAGTAACTATAAAGGGAGGAATTAATTTTGAACCTAGAATGCCAGTCTAATTTTCTAATCAAAATGGGCTTAGATATTCACTTGTTTTTTGTTTGGGAGGTTATTTTAAGCCTAGTTTAGATTGACATTATCATTTTCAAGCTGCTAGTTTCAATTGTATCTGGAAGTCACTTGCTGTTGTCCAGGAGGGATAAATGCAGGAAACGGCATGAAAAATTGAAAAATGAAACACATAGTAGACATTTATTCCACACACATCGGTATTAGTGCCTGCAATGGAAGTTCTTCAGTGTCCTGTCTCCAGTAGTAATTATATATGCTTCTGTGGCATACAATAAATTGCATTTCTCAAGTTATGACTATAAGCAGGACCCTGGAGTTCAGTTCTTTTCAGCACAAGTATTATTTCTCAGTGGTTGATAAGATGGTGGATCTCATTAAACTGAGATTACACTCATCTGTTAGGATGCCATTTCCACTTTTCAGGGAATGTCTCCAGTAAAGTCACAAGAAAAAAAATCCACGTGTAATACGGATTTTTGCCATTATGGATAGACTGATACATTCCTCAAACTATAAATTTGAAATGTTTTTTTCTTGTTTATCTTGTAGAGCTCATAGTCTTTCATGATTAATCTAAAGAAAGGAAAACAGTAATCATCAAGGTATAGCACTGAGTTGATAGATCTCAGTGTGTACAGTGTTTACTGTCCTGAGTCTAGTACTGAGATGGAAATAAGGAAAAACATGAATGACCGTTATGCTGAAGAGAAGCCTATTTTTTTCTCTATGCAAAGAAAGACAGTATCCCAGGATCCTCCGATCTCCAAGATTGGAGACTACTTATTTTGGAAAATTTCATTTTCCATTGGATAATGAACTCACATTATTCTGTATGTTTTTCTTCTAGTATCTTCACAGGAGCTGTTTTGCTGCCTTTTCTGTGTCTTGATTGTTTTTTACAGACTCGCTTCAGTTGTGTTTCCTGAATGACCTCTTGAAAAGTGCTTGGAAAACATATAAATAAGGATTATATGAGAAAACTTGTCATCTCATAAGAATTCCATATACAGGAGAAAAATTTAGCTTCTTTTGCTTATGGTTTGCAATAGCGAATTATTGGTCTAGAAAAAACTGCAATATATTTCAATATATTTCAATGTATTTTCAATAGAAAATCTTTAGTCTTCAATATTGAATCTTCAATACTCTATTCTATTTCTTCCTCATCACACTAGCATATTCTTGCCAATACTTTCTTTAAAAACTATGCAATGGAAATTCAGGTGTCTAGCTGCACATGCATTAGTGATAGATGTAAAAAATGCAGTAAAGCTCAAAAATTGTAATATATGATGTGAATTACCAGTAATAGTGTATTGCTGGATTATTTACACATAGTGGTTTACTTATTTTATCTTTCTATTTTTTGAATTTCAGGAAATCTCTCAACCACTGCATCATTTCACTTTGCAGAATGGTCTACATATTTTTCATCTTGCACTTTCCAGTAACCTCCTCAGATTGTTAAAATAAGAATGATTATTTGCATACACATTAGTGTATACTGCAAACATAGAATCAGAATCATAGAATGGTTAGTGCTGCAAAGGACCTTAATATCATCTAGTTCCAACCCCCTTGCCATGGGCAGGGACACCTCACACTAAACCATGTCACCCAAGGCTCTGTCCAACCCAGCCTTGAACACCGCCAGCAATGGAGCACTCACAACTTCCCTGGGCAACCCATTCCAGTGCCTCACCAGCCTTACAGTAAAGAGCTTCCTCCTTATACCCAATCTAAACTTCCCCTCTAAGTTTGAACCCACTACCCCTTGTCCTTTCACTACAGTCTCTCATGAAGAGTCCCTCCCCAGCATGCCTATAAGCCCCCTTCAGATACTGGAAGGCTGCTATGAGGTCTCCATGCAGCCTTCTCTTCTCCAGGCTGAACAGACCCAACTTTCTCAACCTGTGTTTATACAGGAGGTGCTCCAGTCCCCTCATCATCCTCGTGGCCCTCCTCTGGACTTGTTCCAACACTTCCATGTCCTTTTTATGTTGAGGACACCACAACTGCACACAGTACTCCAAGTGAGGTCTCACAAGAGCAGAGTAGAGGGGCAGGATCACCTCCTTTGACCTGCTGGTCACGATCCTTTTGATGCAGCCCAGGATACTGTTGGCTTTCTGGGCTGCAAGCGCACACTGCTGGCTCATGTTAAGTTTCTCAGTGACCAACAGCCCCAAGTCCTTCTCCACAGGGCTGCTCTGAATCTCTTCTCCACCCAACCTGTTGCTGTTCCTAGGATTGCTCTGACGCAGGTGTATGTCTTCATATCTCTTATATGGTAATTTATCTCCAGTAAGCAAATGCAAAATGATCATTTCAACTATACAGTTGGAAAACTTATGTTCTACAAAAAAGATGCTCTCTACCAGGAATAATTCCACTTGAAACATCTTACACAGCTAGAATCACCTTTTCTTCCAGACTCAGTTTATCTGTCCACATAGGAAGTAATATATATTTATCTTTAAGAAGAAATTCTCAACAAGTCAACTCTGTGTTTCTTTGTCAGTCCAAACTCTCCATCTTTTGCTTGTAGAAGGGAAAGTTCAGAAAGTTCTCTTAGTGCAACACATAAAAGCACCATGTGATGTAAAAATATTATTAAAAAGTCAGAACTTGGTAAGGTGAATAAACCTGAAATGAGATCTTTCAGGGACACTGAATCTGAAACAACTGCTTTGCCAAACCACAGCTGATTTCTATTTATTTTTATGCAGTAGTTTCAATACACATAAATAAACTGTAACTGAACTCAGAACTGAAGCTGACTTTTTTTGTTCTTTTTTGCTCTTCACAAGTAGACTATGAGTAATTTGTAGGGGAAAAAAGAAAAAAGCTAAGGAGGATAATACAGCGTTTATTTCTAGAGGCCGAAACTCATATATTGTTGGTTAAAAAACAGGGACACTTATAAATAAGTCTGTTTGAAAGTGAAGGTCAGAGGTAGCTTAAGCAAAATATGAACAACCCAGATTAAAATGTTAATATTCAATCTAAAATGCACAAAACCAAATGCAATCTCATTTAGTGACATTTTCAGAATTACAGCAAAGACTACTACACTAGTCTGCTAGTTATTCATTTTAACTAACGAAAAACAGAAAGAAATCTTTCAGGAACAGTGTCTGAAGAATCTGAACACTTGAATTTCTGCAATCTTGAGCAATTTAGACTAGGCTTTTAAATAATATTTAACACTTTTCTTTGAGATAAATAAACAAGACAGGAAGAACAGTCAAATATTGGTTATAGTTTCCTGAAAATTAAGATTCTAATTATTGAGATTGAAATTGTGAAATTATTTTGGGAATGTAAAAGCTTGCCTACAACAGAATAAAATTATGTACCATATGCCATATATTTATAAATCTAAGATCATTTCAGATTTTGTGCTTACAATCAAGTTCAGACAACTTCTGTTTTCAGAACATAAAGTGACAGTAGTTGTTGCATAGCACGTAATTTAATCTGTAAATGCTAGCACCTCCATCAATGATTGTGTCTAGATATTTTCTTTACATTGTCTGTGTATGCAACACTGTACACATACAAAAAAAAAAAAAAAAAGAAAATATTTTTGTCTTCTAATACCCTTTGCCATTTTTGGTAGTCTGTCTGTGTGTTTCATACGTGTACAATATGTATAAATAACATTGACCATAAAGTATAGTGTACTTCTGCTTTCCAACTGGCTCAGCTCTTTTCAACCCATCTTTGAAGCATCCTCTTTTCTCGGGGACTGCAATTTAGTTAATATGAGTTACTATGTTAGTTGAGGGCTCTACAATTCACTTGAGGTCCTTTACAGTAACTGAAGAGTAAAACAGATCTTTTGTGATTTGTCTGATTTGGGGAAGAAGTCCCTGAGAAACCAGGATGGAAGGCTTATAAGATTCTTATGGCATCAGAAAAAACCTATTCAATGTCAGTTTCTACAACTGTGTACCAGAAGATTTGTAGGTTTTAATAAGGCTTTTTTCTTTTGAAACATTGGATTTCTTCTAGTTCAAATCTGAAAACAAAGCCTGGGGACCAAGACTCTGTGAAATGAAATATCAAGGATGGATGGGGGAGAGAGACTGCTGTAGGCAAAATAAAAGTGATGCTAAATGCCTTCCACCAAAGAGTTTGATGAAGGTTCATCTCAAATGCCTATTAAATTTCATCTATCATGGTCTCTACTATTGCCTTTGATGGTGGTCTTTAAGTATCCCTAATGTGTTGTTTATTTTTTATGATTTTACTACGTAACATATACAAAATATATTCATTCCATCCTGCCATATCACTGAGGCACTGCCAGTCCTGCCTGTCTTACCCTGCCCACAGCCCAGGACCCTATTGAAGCCCCCCAGTGCTGTCAGCTCGTGTTTCAGCAACATCCCTGCCTGATAGTTCTCCAGCTCCCTACAGGCCTGTTCTGACCAGCCATGGGCCCACCCGCGGCCCGTATCCCAGCCTAGCCTTGTCCCAGTCCCACAGCGGTGTCTGCTGCCTGGGGCTGTCCTGGTGCCCCATCTGCTTGCTCCTGGCTGGGGTGTTGAGAAAGGCCCTGGCTGCTATGACCAGCCCTGTCAGATCCATGGGACACCCCTGCTGCTCCTGCTTCTCTGGGCCCCAGGGAACCACCCCACTCTTGCTGCTCCCTGCCACTCATCTCTTTTTGCCTTGTGAAAGATTGTAAAGTCATCCTTTGCCATAAAACCAATCCACTACTACAGAATCATAGAATCATAGAATAGTTAGGATTGGAAAGGACCTTAAGATCATCTAGTTCCAATCTCCTTCCCATGGTCAGGGACACCTCACACTAAACCATGTCACCCAAGGCTCTGTCCAACCCAGCCTTGAACACCGCCACAAATGGAGCATTCACAACTTCCCTGGGCAACCCAGTCCAGTGCCTCACCACCCTAAAAGTAAAGAATTTCTTCTTCATATCCAATCTAAACTTTCCCTATTTAAGTTTAAACCCGTTACCCCTTGTCCTGTCACTACAGTCCCTCATGAAGAGCCCTTCCCCAGCATCCCTATAGGCCCCCTTCAGATACTGGAAGGCTGCTATGAGGTCTCCAAACAGCCTTCTCTTCTCCAGGCTCAACAGACCCAACTTTCTCATCCTATCTTCATACTGGAGGTGCTCCAGCCCCTTGATCATCCTCGTGGCCCTCCTCTGGACTTGTTCCAACAGTTCCATGTCCTTTTTGTGTTGAGGACACCAGAACTGCGCGCAATACTGTCGATGTTGTATTGAGATACGCATAGAGAGACTTTCAGAGTTAAAAGTAGAAATATGAAGCTCAAATAAACATATATTGTCTAAGCTGCACCACTTAACCCCTGTCTTGCACTGAAACAGATTTCCAATAGTCCAGTTATTTTTGTAGCTTTGTGTAGAGTCAAAAGGTGTTTCTATGTTTTTACCTTTATGTTCAGTACCTTTCACAGTGTTCTGAATAGATTTGCCAGGGAACTTCTGCTGGCTGGGGGCTCTATCTGCTGTAAGTCATCTTAAAGAATAGGTGTTGCAATCATCTATTTCCATGCTCATCAGCATTAACCAATGCATCATTTACTACTTGATTACTGTATTCAAGAGGCCCAAGATATAATTCTTTTCAAACTAAACAATCTTCTCTTAAGTAAACTGGAGGAAGCCATGGCTATTATCCAAAGCAAACACACTTAAAAAAACCCCACAGCACAACAAAACCCACAGGAAATAAAAGATGCAGATTTCTAGACAAAATACTTCGACTGAACAAACCAACCTAACTAAACAGATGCATAATACATAACATAAAATTTAGATAAATAAAAGAAGGGCAAAAAAAGTCTCTCAGCTTGCCTTTTTTCATTATCCACTTTTATGCTACTTTGAGGATCTGTGAAAGCAAGAAAATAAATGGAAAACTTCATTGTTCTGAAGACAATAATGATATTGATTTTTCATGAAGATGCATCCTTTCTTGAAAAGGTCACACTCCCTTACTCTTCCTGGTGTTTTAAGATTTCTTCCTTCCTCTCCCTCCTGAGTTTCTGAAAACAATTAACAGAAATTCTGAAACCTTAAGTTGTTTTATTTTTTTTTATATTTCTCACTTTTAACGGAATCCCATTTTTCCCTATTCATTAAAACTGCTGTCACCGTCTTTGATTGTTGAATATTAGAGATCTAGGTCACAAAATATTTATGTCTCAATAAACATAGAACAGAGCTTTCACCTTCAACAATAAATAACATTGCACATATAGGGATTTTTTTCAAAGTAAATTACTTTCTTTCTAAGCAATGTAACAAAAAATCCTGAAAACTGTTTTATCCTGCTTTGTGTCCTGTGATCAAGTCTTCCATCTAGAACCCCTTTGGAAATTAAGAATGATTTCTGATCCTTACACAAATACTTCTTATCCCACATTGCATGCAATTGCTGGGACCCAAACAGTCTACAAAACACACACAAATGAAACAAAACAAACAAAAAAAAACCCTCAGCAAAATAAAGAAATTAAGTGTGCTGCTACTGTGTTTCCACGTTGTTTTTTTAGTGCTGCTACTATGTTTCCATTTTATTTTTTTAATTAGTAGATTGCCTGGAGTTCTGTAAGGGCCTGCCTTGCTTGTAAATTTATCAGTGGCAGTAACACTAATCTGTCAGGAGAGACATGAGGAAACAATGATTTTTTCATATCACAATTTCTCTGAGTCTTCTCATCTATATCATTTGTAGGAAACAGCTTGTTTTCCAAGATTATTATCTTTCTAGTTTGCATAAAGTTAAAAGCCACCTCATCGTCTCTTGTTCCTTCCCAGTCTGCTACAACAAGGCCCAAAATACTGTTGACACTGAGTTTAGTACTGAATGAGACTCTCTGGAATAGTTAGCATCCCAACAGGTCCACTACTTTACTACTGCTACATTTAACATACAGTTACTGCCTCCGTATGTGGAACTTACACCTCAGGGATAGGTGTTGGGACCGGTCTTGATCAACATCTTTGTCGGTGACATGGAGAGTGCGATTGAGTGCACCCTCAGCAAGTTTTCCGATGAAACCAAGCTGTGTGGTTTGATTGACACACTGGAGGGAAGGAATGCCATCCAGAGGGACCTTGCCATGCTTGTAAGGTGGGCTGATGCCAACCTGATGAAGTTTAACCATGACAAGTGCAAGGTCCTACACCTGGTCAGGGCAATCCTAGGAACAGCTACAGGTTGGGTGGAGAAGAGATTCAGAGCAACCCTGTGGAGAAGGGCTACGGGGTGTTGATCAAGTGAGAAAATGAACATGAGCTGACAGTGTGTGCTCGCAGCCCAGAAAACCTACTGTATCCTGGGCTACATCAAAAGGAGTGTGACCAGCAGGTCAAAGGAGGTGATCCTGCCCCTCTACTCTGCTCTTGTGAGACCTCACTTGGAGTACCGTGTGCAGTTGTGGTGTCCTCAACATACAAAGGACATGGAAGTGTTGGAACAAGTCCAGAGGAGGGCCACGAGGATGATGAGGGGACTGAAGCACCTCCTGTATAAAGACAGGTTGAGAAAGTTGGGGCTGTTGAGCCTGGAGAAGAGAAGTATGTGTGGAGACCTCATAGGCAGCCTTCCAGTATGTGAAGGGGTCTATAGGGATGCTGGGGAGGGACTCTTCATGAGGGACTGTAGTGAGAGGACAAGGGGTAAGTGGGTTCAAACTTAAACAGGGTGTCATGGGTTCAGCAGTAGCAGTAATTTTTCTCCATCTTGGTAGCTGGTGCAGCGCTGTGGTTTTGATTTTGGGCCTGGGAGCAGCGCTGATAACACCAGTGTTTTCAGTTACTTCTTGGTAATGTTTTGGTCTGACCAAGGACTTTCTGAGTCTCATGCTATGCCAGGGAGGAAGGGGAAGCCAGGAGGAAACAGCGACAGGACACCTGACCCAAACTGGCCAAAGAGGTTATTCCATACCACAGCACGTCAGTGTCCAGGATGTGAAAATGGAGGGCAGAGATCTGAAAGGGTGTGGTGGTGGACTGGGGGAATCGCTGCTGGGGGGTGCACTGGCTGTGTCAGGCTTGGTGAGCAGTTGTATTCTCTTTCCTTGTATCTCTCTTGTATTATTACTGGTGGTAGCAGTAGTGATTTGTGTTATACTTTAGTTACTAAACTGTTCTTATCTCTACCTGTGGAAGTTGCATTCTTTTGATTCTCCTCCCCAGCCCCTTGGGACTGGGGGAAGAAAGAGAGGGAATTGAGTGAGTGAGCGACTTCGTGAGTTTTAGAGGCTTAAACCATGACACAGGGGAAGTTTAGATTGGGTATAGGGAGGAAGTTGTTTACTGTGCGGGTGGTGAGGCACTGGAATGGGTTTCCCAATGAAGTTGTGAATACTCCATCCCTAGTGGTGTTCAAGGCCAGGTTGGACACAGCGTTGGGTGGCATGGTTTAGTTGGAGGTGTCCTCGCCCGTGGCAGGGGGGTTAGAACTAGATCTTAAGGTCCTTTCCAACCCTAACTATTCTATGATTCTAACATTGGTAAAAAAACGTACCCGTATGTTTTCAGTGTTCTGAGCTTTGCTATAATAGAGTCTGTTTAAAACCTAATTGGAGAAGGTTGTCCTGGGAAACTCTGGAGGGAGGTTATAGTTAATCAAACTACAGAAGATTAACATGCTTTTAATTATTAGGAATATCCATTGCAAAAGAAAACCACCGGGCTCAATGAGCCACAAACCTCATCCTAAATCTCTGTGAGACTTACATTTATTAGTTATCTTGTGGAGTATTCAGTTAACTTAGGAAGGAAGAGGATCAGATCCAAATCCATAGTTAGATTTCTATGGGAGTCTAATTCATACGTAAAATCTTTTTTTTTTTGTTGTAATTAAATGTCTTGTGAGACAGTTCTGACAGTAAAAGAGGGAAATTAAATATGCCTATAGTTAATATATTCAGCTGAAATTTATTTCATGGCCTTTAAAAAATTTAGGTTTTGGTTTAGTTTTGATTTGAAAATATGTTGGCTTATTTTTTCCATGACAGGTTTGGTTTTTTTTTCATTAATAATTGGCTATTACATCTAAATTACTTTTATAACAACCCTCCTTGTAAAAGAACATAGGTAGATGTCTCTTTGAGCAATTCAACAGAAACGTAGTCTACTGTCAGTCAGCGAATAATTGTCCCAGGGAAATCAGGGAAAGAATTGTCAGTAATTTTAGCGGGTTCAGGATTTCACTTTTAGAAATTTTTTTGCATCTAAGCCTGTATGTATCAAAATAAAGACTACAGATTTTTACAGATTTTTTTTTTTTTTTTTTTTTTGGTCAATGAAAACAGATTCCAGTGATGTTCTTGTAGGATGTACTTTAATTTCAGGAAATTGAAATCTATAATAATTTTATTTATAACAATAGATAAACACACATCCAACTGCTGATTTTTCTGAACACAATATGAATAATTTGAGATATTAAATTTCAAACATTAGTAAAGTTAATGCAGGCAGACAGTGCATGTCTGATTTTAAAGGTGACACCTCAGAATTAAAAATGAACACAAGGTTTATGACCATTTTGATATAATAATTTCTATTGATACACCAGAGACAGTTGGAAAATATTAGTAGTCTTTTTTTTTATTTATTTTGGTTTTGATTTTGATTTTGGTTTGGTTTTGAGTTTATTTTTTAAGCAACTTTTTTTTTTTATTCCACTATGAATGGATAGTGCTATATTTCACCCCTTCTGATTTCACTGGAATTCTTGTAAACCTCAGATGTACGCTTGTTGTTGTGTATTCTGGCAATTAAATTAACTAGATAATAACAAAGAATTTCAGCATGTTAAGACCCTGTTCTAAGTATGTGTGGTTTCATTTTATTGTCAATTGTTAATTTCATGATTCAGTTACTTTTTCATTTGCCCATTGATAAAAACCCTGTATTATTTAAATGATTGGGGGGAAAAAAAGACATAAAGAAAGAAGGAAAACAAAGCAATAAAAAGATTAAAGTGGAAAGAGGCAAAAAAATAGAACTTTCAAACTTCTTTGTTTTTCATGAAGCTGAGATGCAATTCTACCCTTCACTTGTCTGTTTCTGTTTGAGTCGCCTTTAAGATCACTGTCTTCTTGTGGAACAGCTTTGAAAATCATCTCTTTAAGAAAAAAGAAAAGCCTACTTGCAGACATACTTCGTATTGGTTTAATTTCATTTCCAGTGTTCTCTATTTGAAAGGACATTTGTATGAAAACCTGATATCTTTGTTTCTCAAAAATTAACATGCTCTGGCTGCTTTCTCTCACCTGAAATAATAATCCTTCCTTTGTGACATCCCTCCTCATTTCTGTGCTACGATTGATGCCACAATCTGAGATTCTGACTTTAGGTGGGAATAAACAGTAGGAACAGAAAGAATAATAGAAAACAAAAATACTTTGTGCTTTCGGCATCTTAGCATAGTGTTGATGAAAATATGTAGAAAAGAGATTTTGAGCTGAAACAGGATAACCTAAAGAAATTACAGGAAATTCTTACATGCATCTCTAAAGTACATCTGTAACTGTCAATCTGTAAGTTTATCACTGTTCAAGATCCCGTTAGGTGTTATCAATTTCATGAAATAATACCCCAGATCTAATATTCCTTATGATACTTCACCTATTTAATATCTGATAATTTAGGCATCCCATAAAAAAATTCACTGCAAAGGAGCATTACGGAGTGACTTGTAACCTCCTGTATAATACAGAAAAAACATACACAGGTAATACTCGCTGTCTCTTCACAATTAAAGCATCATGTTTTACTGTTGTCAGGTTTGAGATCCTACCTCTACACTGCTGTTAGATCAATAGGACGTAAAAAAGCAATGACTCATTCAAGCACATACAATAAAGTAGTGTGAGGGAAAGGGTGAGAAGAAATCATTCAGTCGTAAGATAATTACCCAGTAAAATAAGGTGGGCTGAAACAGGACCTTTATTAACCATGAGTCTCATTTTATGTAGCTTGCTGTAATGGTTTAAGCCTCACCCGGGCTAATAACTCATGAAGTTTTCCTCACTCACTCACTCCCCTCTTTTTCTTCCCCCAGTCCCGGGGGAATGGAGAGGAGAATCAAAAAAAAAAAAAAAGCAACTCGCACGGGTTGAGGTAAGAACAGTTTAGTAACCAGAACTGTCGTGGTTTAAGCTGTAAATTTCACTTCTCCCTCTCTTCCCCCCCCCCCCCCCCCCACTCTGATGGGGGGGGAATGGGGAGAAGAATCGAAAGAATGTAACTCCCACGGGTTGAGATAAGAACAGTCCAGGAACTGAGGTATAATACAAATCACTACTGCTACCACCAATAATAACAATGACAAGGTAAATACTAGGGAAGAGGATAAAACCGCTCACCACCCGACCGAGCCAAGAGAGAGAGAGAGTTCCAGGTTCCTGCCCCCAGTATTTTAAATCCTGGGCATGACATGCTGTGGCATGGGATAGCTCTTTGGTCAGTTTGGGTCAGGCGCAGCTGTCTCTGCTTCCTCCCTGGCCCCCCGCTCCTCCCCGGCAGAGCATGAGACTCAGAAAGTCCTTGGTCAGACCAAAACATTAGCAAGCAAGTAACTGAAAACACTGGTGTTATCAGCGCTGTTCCAGCTACCAAGGAGAAAAAATGACTGCTGCTGCTGAACCAGGACTCTTGCTTTATGCATTTCAGCTTAATTTGATTATTTTAAGAGGATAACAATTTTAAAATCTCTATACTTAATATTTTAACAGGTACATATATTTTTATAATGCCTTTTGATAATTTATAGTATACTTGTATTTAAAACCCATAAATTATATAAATAGATAAAATTGTATGTAAATAATATTCTATGAATTGTATATATGTATTTGTCTAAACATATATAAATTAGCATCTTGATATATTGAGTTCTTCTCGGTTCTGATATAGTTTTTGTATGAATTTCTTCAAGGCATGATAGAATAGTTCAATTATATTTAGTCCCTTAAGAATGAGAATCTTTCCAGTGAATAATCTTTGTTCCTTCAAGAAGAAGCATGATTTAAAAAATATTCTTATATCTAACTTTATAAATGCTCTAGAATTTTAATATAAGGGAAACTTGAATAGGTAAAATAATGTGAATTGTGACTACAATAGGAGAAAATTGTGAAGTCTCAGAGAAAAACTGATATTAGTTTATATTCCTCTCTGGAAATTCTTCCTTAAACTCTACAGAGGGATTGTTTCATTTGGAAAACAACAACAACAAAGAAAACCTAAACCAAAAACAAAACAAGAAACAAAACGCCAGAAAATCAAAATATGTGAGCATAACACATCTGTGAAAGATAGAAATTCTTTCATTACCATGAGTAGAAGTATGTAATCTTTCCTTTCTAAATAAGATAGTCCCCAAAATATTAATTGTCAGCAAACAATAAATATATTAACAGGAGATTTTTAGGAAGTAAATACTAAAGGAACAGGAGCATTGCATATATTCACATCTCATTGAAATGCTGAATTACTTTATCAGCAGTAAATATTGTGTGTCTCATTACTTTCATCTTCTACTTTTCTTACTGCTCTATACGCTTGTTTTAAACAAGGAACAAGTCAGTACTAAAATTTAGCTGTATCTAAAATTAAGTTTGCATGTATCTGCAAAAGTAGCTATCCTCATTTTCTAACATTATTTAAGAATACAAGACATAGTCATCCAACAAATTCAGGTGTTAGCAGCAGTGTTCTCCTGATAGTGTACAGATGTCTTTTGCTAAGACATCACCAATGATAGTGAAAAATTGCTCTGTGATTTTCTATGCAGAATTATAATAATAATAATAATATCACCTTTCAGATAGCTTTCCTTGAAACTAGGGAAAATAAAAATGTGATTTTCTCAAAAATTATTTTTATCTATTCTGCAAGTAATGTCTAAAAAAAAACCAATCCTTTGCACCTGATGGCTTTTTAAAGAGGAGGTTATCAGCTATATTTTTTATACATACACATATCTTGATGTTTTAGTTCTGTCATAGAAAAAATAATTAAAATACTTCATCAGCTCTAGACTACAGTTGGAAACAATTCATATTTCATCATGGAACAATAAAAAATCTTTGTTGTTTTATTCCAGCAGCCTAAGGCTTCTTGAGCTGTTCACTGCATCTTTGAACTACTGGGATGTCTACATCCCAGCTCAGCATGTCTACAGTACTGCAGAACAGTAATAAAGGTGGAAAGTGGTGGCACTAGCACTGATTGAAAATGAAGCAGATAATGTCAGCTGAATAACTCGAAGGGGATTTCTGGAAATAGAACCTTGGAAGTCGAGAAAAGGCCGAATCAATTGTGGCCAAATGGTTACATTTGTTTTAAACAGGTCACTACTGTATTGTAAGCTAGTTAACTGTGACCTGAGATATAATGAAGTTTATTCTTACAGTGGGAGCTGTCTGTTTAAAGTAGTCAGTGTGTGAGTTCTTTATATACTGACTTAAGGCTAAATTTCTAATAACAGCCACCACCTCACTTGCTCCACTACCCAGAAAGTAAACCCATTGCATACGCAGAATTCATAGCCTCTGCTAAAAAAAAAAACAAAAACCAGACAAAACCCCAAAACCGAACACCCCACCCCCCCCCACAAGGAATGTGAGTCCCTGATTTGTAAGAATTTAAAGTTTAATCAAATTTATTAGGAAAATTTCATATGTGTATACTATAACTCAGACTTCTGGCCTGAAGTGAAGCAGACAAGTCAATTTTCTAAAGGGTAACGTAGAATGCTGTTGCTATTCCCACACTGTGTGCTAAAAGGAAACTTTTACAATGAGAAAGACATTACTATAAAAGTGGATTGGTACAGGACTTTTTTCCTTTTGCTCTTTTGGGGACTATACAGTCTGAAATGCCAGTCCTTTGAACCTCTCCGTTTTGTAGGAAAGCAAATTAAAACCTCTGTTGCTATGGTAGAAAATCATGGATGTGGAGAGCCCAGAAAAATATTTCTTAACTCAAAATAGGTGTTGCGAGGAGAAGCAACTCTCCTTCTATATTTTGTAAGAAATTAGATCACCTCTTTGATAAGCTACTGTCCATTACTCTCTTTTTTCCCTTTTTTGTTTTTCCTATGGTGTTGTTGTTGCATTAAAGGGGGGGAAATAAACTCCTTGTTTTATTAGAGGGGGCCAGGAACAGCCCTAATGTGCAACTACCAGTCTGGGCGCGTCAGATTCCGGATTCACTGATAGTGCACTATCAGCTGCAACTGTCAGTCCGGGCACGTACTGATTCTGAATTCAATGATAATGCACCACACTGCCGATTCGATTGTGTTCATGAACCCTCACGGCCACACTGAGAGAGATGAGGTCACGTTCAGTGAGGAAATTATGTATACAAGTTCTTCTGGATTGCCAGTGATAAATACTGTCTGCAAAGCACGTGTGAATAGTAGTTACATGAATACAAGTGCTCGATAAAGTTAACACAGTCTGGCACTAAAATATACAGGTGACAGTAAAAGTAACTCTATATAGAGATTCTAAGTTTTCCTAGGAAAGCACTGGATACAGTGCAAGTCTTACCCACAGGCGTCCCTTTGCGGGGGGGAAGAGAGGTCCAGCCCGTTGACAGGTCCCAGGAGTCTGTTGGTGTTATCTTCCTTGACTCGTCCACGTTGGTATCTTCCCCGATATCCCCCTCTCTCTTGGGTTATTTTATATTATTTTCACCTTCAAGGTGGAGCTTGAGTGACCCTAGTCATACGTACCTTTACCTTTATTATTATTGGTGCAAATCTCTCTCATTTCTCTTTTAAAGGTATATGACTCCAAAAATTCAGAGCGCATGCTCAGAGGAGGGTGGTCTCTTTTTGGAGGGGAGTCACATTGGAGATGGGAGTGTATTTTAGCATGTAAATGCATTATAATGACATTATAATGAAGCAAAGTTCACACAGAGGACGGCATTCTGTCAGAAGATGACAGGGCTGCTGGCTCAGGGTAGCAAGCATGTAGCTTATCGGTTTCTTGTACCATCTAATTCCTATCTTTAGAACAGAGAGTAGCTGCAAAGATCTCCACACTACTCCATCCTCCATCCGTGTTGCCACAGGAATCGCTGCGGAGTGCACATTCCTGGCATAGCAGGTGTGGCTGCATCTCGCCCAGAGAGGCCCTGAAAGTCCATTTTTCCCTTATGTGTGGACAATGCTGCATTTCAAATATAAGTTTAATTCCACATTTCCTAATTATTCCACAATTGGTGAGATCATAACATGCTAAACAGCCACTCCCTCCATCTGTGAACTCCCTGAAAAAATAATCTGAAGTGGAAACACACTGATTTTAAATTTTATATGAAACACTGGCTCCCATCCTAGGAAGAGAGTTATTACTACTTAGAATTTTTTCTTTGATGCTAACATGATATTTTATGACAGATTCAACCTTCAAGAAACATACAACATTGAAATTCCAGGACTTTTCCTTGATTACCTCCTGTGCAAACCTCTTTCCTCCTGGTAATCATGTTAAAACTAATCAAATGTGTAAGATCAAGCTAAACCACAAAATACTACCCTCTGTGTAAACACTGCAGTGTACAAATTATGGTAGGTCAGCAAAATGGTTTTTATAGGATTGCAGAGAAAAACATATTTTTATGTAGTCTACCCAAGTTGTAGGCTGGTGTGCACAGCCACAGTGCATATGGCAAGTGTGAATGATTGGTCAGAGAAGAAACAGTTAATTTCTGGATCAAGTTTAATTCCTTAGGACTTTGGGCAGTCTCATATATAATGCTCTTACAGATAGATAGTGTGTTACAATTCGTTTCATTCATATTGGAACAGGAGACTCAAATGAAGCTTGAACTGCAGAGTGGTAAAATAAATACTATTTACTGTAGAGAACAGGAACTATACAGTTTCCTGATTTCCTGTCTAAACTTCTCTAGGTCAGTTTTTTCAATGCGTATAAATAACATACCCAGAAGACCATTGTGGACTTTGGCCTTTTTTATAACATAATATAGTCAGTTTTAAAACAAAACCGAAAAGCCCCAAAACCAAACAAATAAAAAAAAAATGCATTGTAACTAATACATTAGAACTTCTCTGAAAAAGTCATACAAATATGTCCTTCAAATGATCAAATAGTTGACAATACTTTATCAAAAATGCAAATAATTCACCCATTATAATGAGGGTCTTTTTTTCAATACACCCTCTATCAAAAATACAAATAATTCACCATTATGAGGGTCTTTTTTTTCAATACACTCTCCTACTGTCCCATTTCCGAGGTTAGTGTTTGGTTCCATTTTCCAGATGCTCAGACCCATTGTATGATAGTTTTACTCTGAATTTTCACTGTGACAGAATGGTGGAAACTTCTGCTATTTGACCTCCTTGTGTGACACTGACTGTCTCACTGATTCTTTTATGTGCATTCAGAACACTGCCAGATTCAGTCAACTTCTGTAGTGGTGTAAATGCCTTAAAGGACTGTCAAATCCTGGTATGAGAAGGATTCTTACATGCTTGGCAGAAAAAAAAATCTTTGAGAACTCAAAAACTGTGAGTATTATTGGTGTTTAGCTTTTTCCCTTCACAAAATCAGAAATTTCAGCTTGTATGTGCCATTCAAAAAGAAATCTCTTTTTATGCCACATTTTCTCCTTTATCCTCTTATTAGTATTATCTGGTACTGTGTGAGAATAAACATTATTTTATCCATTATCCTTTCATCTTCTATTTCTTTTTATTCTCTCTTCACTTCCTTTGTTTCCTGTTTTAATGTCTATTTCCCTGTCTTTTAACCACACCTCACCCCCCATTTTTTTTTTAAGTCTTTAATTTTCATTAAAAAAACCCACAACAACCTTCAGATTGGCATAATTCGGACCAATCATGTTTTCTCTTTCTCTTGTTGAAAACTATTTTTTATCTCTCTTCCTTGTGTCTTCAGATCCTAAACTTTTTGGAATAGGGCCTGTCTCTTAAGCAGTAATAGATTACACAGTGGTGCATTGATCCCAGCTAGGGTCTTTAGACATTAAAGAAATACAAATAATTACAAAGCATTGCCATATGTCTGATCTCCAGCAGCTGGGAGCTCTGTAGCAGGAAGTGTGATGTTCTTGCTCTCCTGCTAGCCACCCTTCCAGTCCTGCAGGCCAGTCTGCAGTAAGCCATAAAGTTTCTGGACACTGTTCTCCCTCTTACGCCAGCAGTAGCTGTCAGATGGTTTCCACAAGCTTTGACTCACAGCTGGGGGCCTACTGCAGACCTACACATCCAGTGGATCTGCAGGTTTCCGAACCACAGTTCAGCTGTGCATGATTGTTAAATATAACTTGGAAAGTGATTTCTCTTTGTCGGTATTATCACTGTATGAGACATTGACGGTCACCCTATTGATTTTGAAATTAAATGCAGCACAGACAAGTTTAAATTTTTGGGTCTTTAGCTGTAGTTGTTGAATCTTTAATTACTGATAAAGTAGATGCTACATATAACCTAGACTCCTGCCTTCAAAACACTGAAGCTATCTTTAATTATTTATGTTATTAGGTCTGAAAATAATTTTAACTCATCATTTGAAGTTAATTATTTGAGTGTTATCACTTTAACCCCTTCAAATTAATGACTTGGCCCAACTTATTAAAATACTTGCAGTGAAACAAAAGAACTGAAATTATGTTTTTGTCCAAAAAAAGCTAAACTGTAAGTCTTCTGTAATGATAGAAGCAAAACCTTATCATGTTAGAACATTTGTGGACTCTAGTATTTGTCTTCAGTTGTGAAAGCACAAAAATAAAGATAAATACTATGCTTAAAACCTAATGCATCTTTCCAAATGCATATTTGAATTTTCTCTGATACAGATATTGTTTAACATGTATACACAATATGTTTGAGGCATATCCCAATACAAGAACAAAAGGAAAATAAATGCACTAGAGAAAATGGTGGTGTAAAAATGGATATAATTCTGTGGATATGTGGATATTTTATGTATAATATTTCTAATAAAGCTATTTAAATTATATCTCTAATATTTATTTATGGTAGCAATAAAACCATATCATTATTTATAAATGGAAGTGTAACCCATGATAATGAGCAAACAAGTTACATATTCATGAAGTGCAGTTTAACCTGATTAATATTATTTGACAAGCATAGCTTTAGAAAAATATCTTAGGTCTAGACTGCAACTGCACAGCCCTTAAAGTAAAGGCTCAGCATTGATTTTGTACTTTATTTCATGAATTTTGTTTCCAGTCATTTATAAGTACACTTTACACACTAACAACTGACTTATTATTAAAAAAAAAAAAAAGGGGAGGGATAGGGTGAGACCAAAAAAAAAAAAAACAAAACAACCCAACAAACTCCAACCAAAAAAAAAAACAACCCAGAAATAGTACCCTGAAATGAACATACAGGTCTATATTTTATTGGATACTGAATGCCACCAGGTAGATTGTTCTTTTCCCAGAAGCCCTTCAAAATTTCACTAGGGAACTATTCTTAGCAACAGAGCCCTTGAGGTTTGAACTCAGTATTAAAAATCAGTAGTCGTTTATAGAAATGTCTTAAGATTAAAATGTCAAGAATCTTCAGAACTTCAGCATCTTACCTGGCAAATAAACACTGATGTCTTTCCCAAGAGTTTTAAACTATATCCACAAAATCATGCTTCCCTGTTTCCAGTTATTGGACACTTATTTTTTATCCTTTTCAAGACATGCTACTTTCTGAATTTTGACTTCGGGGGTTTAAGTTACGTAATATAGTATGAAATTGTGTATTAAAATAAATGCAACATAAAAAAACAACTCTTAAGGAAAATTCAAGAGAGATAATTAAAAGTCTTATTAAGAGAAGTCTCACAGAATGTTTAATATACAAATCCATTGTATTTATTGGGAAGTCTGAAAGGTTTGTATTTTTAGCTCTACATTATTTGGAGACGTGTAAAGTAAGTTTCAGCTTAGCTGAGTTTAGAAAACTGGAAGCAGCGTGCCTTGCTAAAGCTAGCTGTAGGCTCTCTTTGGAGTGAGTAGGAAGCAGAAAAGTAGGAGGATGGAATCATTCTCTCTACCCCTTCAAAAGTAGGTGTCCTTGAGATAAGAAAATGTAACATCAAGACACTAAAAAGGAGCATATGAGGCACCCTCATCCAGTTCATTCATTTTCTTCACTCAGCTTGTGCCATTTTTCCCACTCATCAAACCATCCTGAAAGCTTTTGCAGTGAATTAATCCAGCAGAAAATGTATTCAAAAAAAGTTATCAGATAATTTTGTTCTGAACTTATTTGCAATGATTTTGAAACCTCTGCATTACATGGTTGTTAAGATGATTGGTACATATCTGTATATATACCCCCGCCTATCCATGTATTTATATGGGATCACTAAGACATTACCCAATAAAAAAAAAATAAAAAAGAAAAAGAAAAAAGAAAAGAAAAGAAAAGAAAAGAAAAGAAAAGAAAAGAAAAGAAAAGAAAAGAAAAGAAAAGAAAAGAAAAGAAAAGAAAACCCAATGACTTTGTTTTTTTCCTAAGAACGGCCTCAGAAGGTTAACTGCAAGAAAGAAATGCCTAAAGAATATAGATGGGCAAAAAAGAGTTTGAGCGGTTTTTGAAAATTATTATTATTTTAAAAAATTGCATGGAGAAGTGGAAAATCTCTATGGATTGTTATTGGGTAAAATAATAAGTTGGTTAGATAGTCATGCAATATTCTTTTTAATGTCCTTTCTTTTCCAATTTTAAAAATGTTAAAATATGAAATTGTGTCACCATAGGCCACTTGTAGCTGACTCGTGAAGGCCAAACCCAAGAAACCAAGCTGAGTCCACTGTGATCTGCAACATGAGGATAATTATTACATAAGTGATTATTATTACTACTATTATTTCTTATGGGTGTATTAAATATTATACTTTCATATAATACATCACTAATATATTAATCATGATATAGAATAATACTACTATCATATTATGTCTTTACATATATAAAATATTTAAAACAATAAAATTAGAATTTATTATGGTTTAGTATGGACTAAACTTGAGAGAACTGCAGAATTTCAAGCCAAGATCAGCAAAGCATAGGACTGGAAAGAAAGTCTGCAAAAAGACAGGTGATTAGGACAAATCACATCACGACTGAGAAGCTGAAGAATATCTTCCCAATATGATCATATGAACAGTGTTATGAAAACATTCCCATATTGTCGTTAAGTATTTTAAGCTTTTTGCATTTTTCTTTCCCCTCATGAATTCTCTATTCTTTTTCATTGTGCAACAGTTACATCAAAGGGCCTAATAATGAAGAGGTTGCTTTGTATATAAATGCAGATATTTCCAGCAATAAATTTGCCTGGTGGAAAGAGCAACTTTTCATTAGATCAAACACATGAAGGTATTGACAGAAAGCCATGCTTTGTTGTAAATAAGGTCTTATCTTCTGTTTGAGCATTAAGTAGCAAGCTTAATTGCAGACTTTGTAGGGGTTGATATTTTGTATCAGGTTCCTGGGAATCCTGCTAATACATTTCAATTTCTAGGTTTCTGTGATACTATTGTGGCAATTTATAAAATGAGAATGAGTAAAAATAGAAATGTTGCCTGTACCTTGTCTGTATATGTGCGTATGACAGAAGTAGAATTATATCGAAAAATATCAGAAAGATGTACTGTTGCTATCACAAAGTGAATCTTGAGTAAAGATAAAATTGAAAACAAAAGATCTGTGAAAGAGATCAAAGTGAAAGGGAACCCAAAAAGTAGAGACAAACCAATCTAATACTAGATGTTTCCACAGAGAAAAGATGTTCTTCCTTGTTTGCAGATAAGAAGAGGCTCTGTTAATATATAGTTTGTAGGATTTTGGTAGTTGTACCTTTTTGAGTATGATTTGTGCTTTAATCCATTAACGAGAATGGATGGGAAGTCATACTGTCTGTGCCAGTCATACTGTCATAGCCATTCCTCTTTCATTACCCTCTCTCTGCAGAAACCTTTGCAGGAATTAGCTCCACCTAGATCCCTCTCTCGCTCAAGAAGAAAGTCGACACTGTCAAAAGTTCCTAAGCTTACACTGTCCTACATATTGTACATCATGTTGCACCCTGAAATATTTCCTGAAAACCATTTTCACTAAATTTATCATCTTTATGAAGCCCATTCATATATTTGGATAAACTGATAACACAGCATTGGATTTGTTCCATCAACCATTCCCCAAAAGTAGCTTTCTAAACTCCCTCTCTCCAT
This sequence comes from Myiopsitta monachus, assembly GCA_017639245.1. NCBI lineage: Eukaryota > Metazoa > Chordata > Aves > Psittaciformes > Psittacidae > Myiopsitta > Myiopsitta monachus. The sequence goes on from CM029918.1 coordinate 8,616,149, forward strand.
CATTGCTATGACCAGTTTTAGGGGTATAAATACAGATTTGAAAATTTAACTTTCTGTGTTTAATATACCTACAGTACAAATACCAAGAAGGGCAAAAGAACCTAAAGAGCAGGTATTATGGAATAGAAACTAGCCCTAAACAGATAGAAAAAAAAAAAAAGAAAAAGAGGAAAAAAAAGAGAGGAAAGATATTTCAATGCATGCAGCAGATTTCTTAAGAGTTTTATAACCTCTTAGAAATATCTGTCTTTCAGTATACATACATAAAATGCAGGTATAATTTTCAAAATGAAAGTTCAAATTTATTTTACTTTTATCAATAATTCTATTTACATAGTCTGTCAAAGCAGCAGAATGATAACTGCAAAATGAGTTTCTTTTGCCACCAGCTGGCCTGTTGTTAGTGTGTGTACATCATCAAAACAATATGGTTCTTAAGATGCATTAACAGAGTATATCATCAAAATTATATCGCTTAGAAGATGTATTTCTCAGCTATAAGGCCAACTGGCAATAAAAATATATTCAGATTTTTTTCTGGATGTTTCAGTTTTCTGAGGTATTTAAATATGTATTTGTAGGTGAGAATACTGTGAGGTCTCCACAGAAGTTCACTAATGTGTTTTAATACATGCCTACTAATTTTTCAGTGTATTTTTGCCATTTTTTTATTATGCATTTCAAGAGTGTTTTGATACTTGTTTCATCAACTGGATAATATTTTTTCACATATATGATAAATGTTTTTGCAGTAAACAGTGTGAAGTATTAATTATGTTCCCAGTGCAAACCTTTGTTCAGTGAACTATTCATGAAGTTTCATATTGTACTACATTATTACAAGACATAACTTATAGTAATAGTGACATCTGTCAAAGTGAATCCACAACAATGCATTATTGATTAGGGTTTAGTGAATAATTTGTAACAATGAATTTATTCAACAAAATTAGCTTATTTCTTGCATGTGGAATAGCTTCTAACAAAGAAATAAACAAGCAAACCAGAATATCCTTGAATATATTTAGAAACATTCAAATGATCTATTTTCAGGCTTCGCCTTTTATTTTGTTTAGTTTGCATTGTTCTCTGCAGCTTGCATGTTCATGGACCATTTGTTATAAGCACCTAAACCACTAACTTACTAGTCATTTATTTCTAAAGTGTCAGCTGCATCACTTCTTTTTTTTTTTTTTTCCTAAGATGAGCGCAGAAAGAATTTTCTAGGACTGTTAAAGCTTTTGCAACTATTTGTCTAAAATCCTGGCTTCTGCAAATATTCACTTGCATCTTTGAAATTTACTTTCCGCTAGTGCTCTTGCCAGTAAAATTCAATCCTTCAAATATTCCTGCAGAAACATCACCAAAGGGTTGCACATATTGTCAAAGCAAATTCAATCAAAGGTTGGTTGAAAATCTTGCACTGTATTTGCTCAGCTGTGTTAAAAGAACAAGTCATTCAAGTTATTCCTAAGGCATACCCCAAGAAAACATAAAATTGGAGAACTGCTTTTATATTTGAAGGTTGTATATCTCTATGTTGGTGATTTAACATAAAGTTTTATAAATATGTGCCTCAAAGTTACTTTATTTTAGAGCCAAACCATGTTATAGGTCTCTGATGTTATCTTTTTTAAATATTATTTTCTTAATAAGCCTAAGAATAATTTAATGACAGACAAAACATTGCCTGGAATACTCTGAAGCTCTTTGTTTTTTCTAGTGGGAATGAAAGAATGTGTAACTTTTAATATTTGTTGTCTGGTTTGTTAATTGCCAGTACATTCTTTGCAGTGTTTTTTTTATTGCTGCACTGCACTTCTGCATGTCTTATTCTGTGGCTCGGGCACTGTCAATAATAACTTGGCTCCACTATAACTATGATAAGATCACATTAAAACTACAATTACTTATAGCAAACATCTCATCCTGCATATTTGAGAGACTTTAAGATGATGAATGTATGTGAGACCACTAGTCTAGCAAACTTCATTGTTTTTCACAAAGTGAAAATTTTAACTTACATGTAGTATAAATTTAATTCATAAGTGCTATTTGACATCTAATGATGAGAATAAAAGCATTAATCTTAGCATACAGTTAAGCTTGCATTGAAACTTCTAAGTCAACTCATATATACTGTGCTAATTCTATTCTAAAATAGCAGGAAAACTGAAGTCCTCCTTTAACACGCATCAATCTTTCATTTATAGTTGTCTAAAATGGGAAATGTTCTGAATTTAAAACACACTATATATAATAATACATAAATACAGAAATGGAAATATGGATTGGGTTTATGTTCTCAGAGTTTAAGAATTGTTTTGTTAAGAAAAATAAATCGTAGAATCATAGGCTGGTTTGGCTTCAAAGGGACCTTAAAGATCTTGTAGTTCTAACCACCCTGGCACAGCCAGGGACACCTTCCACTAGACCAGGTTGCTCAAAGCCATGTCCAACCTGCCCTTGAACACTTCAAAGGATGGGTCGGCCTTAACTTCTCTGGGGAACTCATTCCAATGTTTCACCACCCTCACAGTAAAGATTTTTTTATTTTTATATATGTAGTATAAATCTCCCCTCTGTCAGCTTAAAGCTATTCCACCTTGTCCTGTTGTTAAATGCCCTTGTGTTGTGGTTTAAGCCCAGCCAGCAACCAGAAAACCATGCAGCTGTTTGCTCACTCCACCTCTTGCTTTCCCCGCTCCCGGAGGGATGGGAGGAGAATCAAAAGAATGTAACTCCCACAGGGCTGAGATAAGAACAGTCCAGTAACTAAGGTATAACACAAACCACTGCTGCTGCCACCAATAATACTAATGTTAAGGGAAATAACAATGGAAGAGAATACAACTGCTCACCACCCACCAACCGATAACCAGCCCTACCCAAGCAGTGATCTAGCCCTTCTGGGTAAATGCCGCCACTTTATATACTGGTCATGATGTGCTGTGGTATGGAATATCTCTTTGTCTACTTTCAGTAAGGTGTCCTGTCTCTGCTTCCTCCCAGCTTCCCCTCCTCCCTGGCAGATCATGAGATTCAGAAAGTCCTTGGTCAGAATAAACATTACTGAACAGGAACTGAAAATATTGGTGTTATCAGTGCTCTTCCCAGGCTGAAAGTCAAAAACACGACACTGCACAAGCTACTAAGAAGGAGAAAAACAACTGCTACTGCTGAACCCAGGACACCTTGTAAAAAGTCCTCCTCCAGTTTTCTTGTAAGCCCCCTTTAGGTACTGGAAGGCTGCTCTCAGGTCTCTGTGGAGCCTCCTCTTCTCCAGGCCGAATATGACCAGCCCTTTCAGCCTGTCTTCATAGAAGTGCTCCAGCCCTCTGACTATCTTCTGGACTTGATTCAACAGGTCCATATCCTTTTGATGCTGGAAACCACAAAGCTGAAAACAGTACTCCAGGTGGGGTCTCCCAAGAGCAGATGGGCAGAATCACCTCCCTCAACCTGATGGCAGCACTCTTCTTGATGCAGCCCAGGGTATGCTTGGCTTTCTGGGCTGTAAGTGCACACTGATGGGTCATATTGAGCTTCTTGTAGACCAACACCCCAAGTCTTTCTCCTGAGGTCTGCTCTTGATGCAGCGTCTGCCCAGCCTGTATTTGTTCTTGGGGCGGCCCCACCCTGGTGAAGGACCTTGCACTTGGCCTTGTTGAACTTCATGAGGTTTGCATGGGACCCACCTCTCAAGAGTGTCAAGGTCCCTCTGTATGGCATCTCTTCTCTACAGCATGTCAACTGCACCACAAAGCTTCATGTCATCAGCAAACTTGCTAAAGGTGCTCTCAGTCTCACTGTGTCACCAACAAACATGCTAAACACTGGTTCATCACACATATCACATATACAAATCCCTGAGGGAAGGTACTCATCACTGGTCTCCACCCTGACAATGAGCTGTTGAGTGGAACACTTTGAGTGTGAACATCCAGCCAATTACTTATCCTTTGAGATGGCCATTCATTAAGTCATTTTCTCTCCAGTTTAGAGACTGGAATGTCATGTGGAACAGTATCAAATACTCTGCAGGAGTCTGGAGAGATGACATCAGTTGCTGTTCCCTTATTGACCAATTCTGTAACCTTGTCATAGTAGGACACCAAATTTGTCAGGAACAATCTGACTGTAGATTAACGTCACAAGATGCAAAAATTCTGCTGTGATAATAGGTACCTGTAGTAGGTGCTATAGAAATTTATAAGGATACCTACTTTAGCTACTTTATGCCACAGCCTTAATTTTATTCAAATGTTGATTTTCTTGTATGCTAATGAGGAGAGATATTTGACAATGTTCCCTTTTTGTCTTCTTAAACATGTGATTATAGTTGGTATCAAAGCAGTGAATTCATATTGTTTATCTAAAGTCTGAAAGATTCAGAGGATGTGCTAGTAAAGGCTGAATAATGAAATATCATGACCGAAAAATTCTCAAGAATTTTATAAACTGCAGGAACTTAGAGTTAGATAAATATTTATAAAGTACAAAGTTGAAAACTGCAGTCGCTGGAATTCAGAAGAAAATTCCTGTCACTGTTTTTCATGATAAGCCTCTATGTATTCAGAGTGCTTCTCACACCTGAGATCCAAACAATAATAAAGGTCTTCCCTCAACAAAGGGTTTTTTTTCTCACCATTGTAAAGGAAGAGTTACCAGTTAAAATACTTTAATTTCCCTTCCATATCTATCAACTTCTATAGTTATATCTGTGTAATTTATGTGGTTTTATTATAAAATGACCAAAATGTTTTCATGTCCAAGGTGGCATGCAAAAAGCATTAGAAGAGACACATGATTTATTTGAAGTGAAAATCAAGCTTGAAAATAATTCTGATAAGAAGTATAGTGATTCTGAATGTAATACTGTGCATCTACATACATTAATCTCAGTGATTACTGGATTAAACCTTAATCTACAAGAAAATGGACTTTTTTATGCCCCCTAAATACTGTCTAGGAACTGACTCCAGGTTGAGGCCATTCCTTCTAATGCTTAGTGAAGGAAGTGTTCTATCATAATAATGTACATTATGGGTTTTGAAATTTCTGCATGTTTCTGTGAGCAATGAACTCTGATTTCTAGTCAGAAGATTCATTATATGGAACAAAAGAAAATACCATAGGAAACCATACTGTTTTTATTTTTGCTACCTTAATTCTGAGAGAGTAAAGGTGATAAAAGATGAAAAAATCCCCCCTTCAATCTGAGATGATAACAGGAACAAGGTGACATCTAACAGTTGGATAATATTAAAACATTACTTACTTGAAGCTCAAGGCTGATTATCCCAGCATGCAGGATGTTAGCCCAAAGTGCCAGGAGATCTGCATGATTGAATAAGGACCTCATAGCCAAACTCAAAGACAAAAAAGACATCTGCAGAAAGTGGAACAGTGAACAGAAGGCACTGGTAATCTGAGAGGAATACAGATACACTGAGTGTCGAGGGATAAATTTAGAAAAGCTAAAGCCCAGGTAAAATTGGGTTTGGCAAGGGATACCAAGAGCAGAAAGAAAGGCTTCTATAAATAAAAAGGTGACAAGAGGAAGACTAGGAAAAATGTGGCCTGCTGCTGAATGAAGCAGGACCCCTAAAGACATGGGACACGAAAAAGGTTGAATGCCCTCTTTGCCTCAAACTGGGCTAGCAAGATCCGCCTTCAGGAGTCCCAGTCCATGGAGACCAGGAGGAAAACTAACCCTTGGAGGAAGAGGAACAGGTTAGAGGACACTTAAAAACTGGGCATACATAAGTCCATGTGCCCCAGAGTTGCTAAGGGAGCTGCCTGTTGTCATTGTGAGGTGACTTGCAGTTATATTTGAATAGTTATGTTGACTGCGAAGAGATTCCTGGGCATTGGAAGAGAGCAACTGTCACCTCTGTCCTCAAGAAGGGCAAGAAGGATGACCTATGGAGCTACAGGCCAGTCAATCTGACTTCAGTTCTTGGGAATGTGATGGAGCAGCTAATCCTGGAAAACATTTCCAGGCACAAGAAGGACAAGAAGGTCTTAGGAGCAGGCAGCATAACTTCTTCAAGGGGAAGTCATGCTTGACTAACACGATAACCTTCTACAGTTAAATGCTTGGCCTGGTAGGTGAGAGAAGTGAATATTGTCCACTTGGACTTCAATAATGCTTTCAATACTGTCTCCCATAAAATCTTCATAGAGAAGTTGAATAGGTTCAGAGAAGGGTCACTTAGAAAGTTAAGGGACTAGAGCACCTCTCATATGAGGCTGAGAGAGCTGCAGCTATAGCAAATAGAAGGATCAGGCTGGGAATCTCACCAATGTGTACAGATATCTACGCATGGTCTTGCGCAAGCAGTTCTAGGTTGCCCTGCTTGAGCTGCAGGAGCGGACCAGGTGACCTCCAGAGGTCCTTTCCAACCGCAGCTACTTCTGTGATTCTGTGACACCTCAGAGTGCTCACTTCGCAGAGCTTATCTGTAATGCATATCTATTCATTACTTTTCAGAACATGTTGCTATTAAAGTATATTCATAGTCTGTAAAGTACCAGTTAAGTCATAGAATCATAGAAATCATAGGGTTGGAAAGGAACTTAAGATCATCTAGTTCCAACCCCCCTGCCATGGCCAGGGCCACCTCACACTAAACCATGTCACCCAAGGCTCTGTCCAACCCAGCCTTGAACACCGCCACAGATGGAGCATTCACAACCTCCCTGGGCAACCCAGTCCAGTGCCTCACCACCCTAAAAGTAAAGAACTTTCTTCTTCATATCCAGTCTAAACTTCCAATGTTTAAGTTTGAAAACATTACCCCTTGTCTTATCACTACAGTCCCTAATGAAGAGTCCCTCCCCAGCACGTCCTATAAGCCCCCTTCAGATACTGGAAGGCTGCTATGAGGTCACCATGCAGCCTTCTCTTCTCCAGGCTCAACAGACCCAACTTTCTCAACCTGTCTTTATACAGGAGGTTCTCCAGTCGCCTCATCATCCTCGTGGCCCTCCTCTAGACTTGTTCCAACAGTTCCATGTCCTTTTTATGTTGAGGACACCACAACTGCACACAGTACTCCAACTGAGGTCTCTTGAGAGCAGAGTAGAGGGGCAGGATCACCTCCTTTGACCTGCTGGTCAAGCTCCTTCTGATGCAGCCCAGGAGACGGTTGGCTTTCTGGGCTGTGAGTGCACACTGCTGGCTCATGTTCATTTTTTCATTGGCCAACACCCCCAAGTCCTTCTCCACAGCTCTGCTTTGAATCTCTTCTCTGCCCAGCCTGTAGCTGTGCCTAAGATGCTCTAACCCAGGTACAGGACCTTGCACTTGGCATGGTTAAACTTCATCAGGTTGTCATTAGCCCACCTAACAAGTGTGTCAAGGTCCCTCTGGATGGCATTCCTTCCCTCCAACGTATCAACCAAACCACGCAGCTTGGTGTCAACGTCAGACTTGCTGAGGATGCATTCAATCCCACTGTCCATGTCACTGACAAAGATGTTGAACAAGACCGGTCCCAGCACCGATCTGTGAGGGACACCACTGCTTACTGGTCTCCAGCTTTACATTGGGCTGTTGAGCACAACTCTTTGCGTGAGGCCAGCCAGCCAGTTCTTTATCCACTGAGTGCTCCACCTATCAAATTGATGTCTCTCCAACCTAGAGACAAGGATGGAATGTGAGACAGTGTCAAACACTTTGCACAAGTCCAGGTAGATGACATCAACTGCTCTACTCCTGTCCATCAGTTCCATAGCCCCATTATAGAAGGCCACGAGAGTGGTCAGGCAGGATTTCCCCTTAGTGAAGCCATGCTGGCTGTCACCAACCACCTTGTTGTTTTTCATATGCCTTAGCATGCCTTCCAGGCAGAATCTGTTCCAAGATTTTTCCAGGCACAGAGGTGAGGCTGACTGGTCTGTAATCCCCGGCTCATCCATTTTCCCCTTCTTGAAAATGGGGGTTATATTTCCCTTTTTCAGGTAATCAGGAACTTCACCTGATTGCCATGATTTTGCAAATATGATGGACAGTAGTTTAGCAACTTCATTTGCCAGCTCCATCAGGACCCACGTATGAATTTCATCAGGTCCCATGGACTTGTGTACATTCAGGTTCCTAAGATGGTCTCGAACCAGATCCCCTCCTGCAGTGGGGCCAGGGTCTTTATTCTCACAGTCCCTGTGTCTGCCTTCCAAGACTTGGGTGGTGTGCTCAGAGCATTTGCCAGTGAAGACCAAGGCAAACAAGTTATTAAGAACCTCAGCCTTCTCCAAATCCACAGTAGCCAGTTCTCCCAATCGCTTCCGAAGGGGACCCACGTTATCCCTAGTCTGTCATTTATTCGCAATGTACCTATAGAATCCCTCCCTGTTATCTTTAACATCCTTTGTCAAGTTGAATTCTAAGTGGGCCTTAGCTTTCCTAGCCTGGTCCCTAGCTTCCTGGTCAGCATCCCTGTATTCTTCCCAGGACGCCTGTCCTTGCTTCCACGTTTCATAAGCCTCTTTTTTCCTTCAAAGTTTCCTCAGCAGCTCCTTATCCATCCAAGGAGGTCTCCTGGCCCTCCCGCTGCATTTCTTTCTAGTTGGCATGCAACACTTCTGAGCTTGCAGCAGGTGATCCTTGAATATCAAACAATGGTCTTGGGCCCGCCTGCCCTCTAGGGCTATATCCCATGGAATCTTACTGAGCAGGTTCCTGTAGAGGCCAAAGTCTGCTCTCTTGAAGTCCAAGGCAGTGAGCATGCTGCAGGCTCTTATCACTGTCTTGAGGGTCTCAAATTCAACCTATCTCATGATCGCTGGAACTAAGGCTGCCCTGGAGTATCACATTTTCAATCAGCCCCCCCATGTTGGTGAGGACGAGGTCAAGCATGGCACCTCTTCTTGTCGGCTCCTCTATTAATTGCAGAAGAAGTTGTATTTCACACAATCGAGGAACTTCCTGGATTGCTTGTGCCTGTCCATACCGTCCCTCCAACAGATATCAGGGTGGTTGAAGTCCCCATGAGAACAAGGGCCTGCGAGCATGAGGCTGTTCCTATCTGTCTATAAAGTGCTTCATCTACCGAGTCCTCTTGATCAGGCGAACTGTAACAGATCCCCACAATAATGTCTCCCATTGCTGTTCTCCCTTTAACCCTGAATCACAAATTCTCTGTCGACTGCTCACCTGTCCCCAGACAGAGTTCCATACTCTCCAGCAACTCCCCCTACCAGCCTGCTTGACTTGTCTTTCTTAAAGAGCCTGCAACTTTCCATTCCAACACTCCAGTCATAGGAGCCATCCCACCATGTTTCTGTGATGCATATTCTATCATACCCTTGTTAGACGTGCACACATCTCTAATTCCTCCTTTGTTCCCCGTACTACGGGTGTTTGTATAGAGGCATCTGAGCTGAGCTCCAGATGAAGCCAGCTCATTGGCTGGAGTGGCTGGAATATCTCTACAATGCTCTGAACGTTTACTATAGGTGCTGTCAAGTGACTGGGTGTGTTGGGATGGAATGATGCCCCCTCCCCCAACACATCTAGTTTAAAGCACCCTTGACCAGTCTGGTAAGCCTCCTACCAAATTCACTCTTCCCTTTCTTTGTCAGATCAGTTCCACCAGCCCCCAGTAGACCTGGCCTACTAAATTGGATGCCATGTTCTAGATACCCAATCCCCTGACTATGGCACCACCCTTCTAACCTATTTATTAACCTGGCCAATCCTCCTAGCCTTTTTAAGGTCCTCCCCTGTATCCTGAAGAATTGACAAAAAGGCAATCTGAGCTCCATAGCCCCAACCACATCTCCCATTCTCTGTAGTCCTTCTTTATGTTCTCCAGGCTACTGCTATCTATATCACTAATGCCTAATGAATCAGTAGAAGTGGGTAACAGTCAGTGGGACTGACTAGAGCCACCTTGTCTGCAACATCCCTGATCTGTGCCCCTGGGCAGGCCTGCCTGTTGTGCACCATCACCTCAGGAGAGCAGTGCAGGCACTCTCTGCACCCTGAGCTCTGCACTGCAGCCTCCCCTCTCATCGGCTCTGTCTGGGTGCCTACGCTGGCCACAGCTGGGACTGCCAGAGCAGAGCTCCCAGACCAGGCCCTGGTCATAAGGCGAGTGCTCACCATCTTCTCGCCTGCCTGTGCAAACTGCCTCTGATCCGCCCTGCTCGCCCCGCTCCTGGTCACCTTCTCTCCCTGAGGCAGGTTTCTAACCAGTCAGGGCTGGTGCTGCTCCTCCTGGTGCCGCCCCCTGTGCTTGCTCCTGGGCAAGTCTTGTGGAGGACTTGAGACTCCCTCGGTGGCTCTTCACGCTCTGATTTGAAGCTCCTGGACGCTGAACTTTGCCCCCATCAGGTGTTGTAGGTGTCCTCTCTCAAGCTACTCACCTCAGCAACTGACTCAATTGTCCCTGTGTCTAGTGAAGATGGCCCATGCCTTGGTAACTTACCTATTTGCAAGAGAACAAAAAAATAATACAAAGACAAGACCCATTGAAGAGATCCAATAGTCCTCGTAGAATTATTAAAATATTGCTAGAATATATATAGTCAATCTTCTTAGTGTATTGAATTTTGTAAGAGAAAATTCTGTATTTTACCATCTCTGCATGATGTGAGATACTAATCACTTCTTCTTTTGTAATAGAAATCTGCATACTGTAGCAATGAAAGGCGGAATACAAAGATGTCTTTCACAAATGTTCATGATCTCTTGATAATATCAGGGCCATTTACTGCTTCTGGGGATATTTAGGACAGCCTCAAGTATGCTCTAAGATCTGCTGGTTTGTAAAAGCCTCCAGGGGCCATTATGCTAAAGTGCAGAACAGTCAAGCCCTTGACACTTCACCTACAGGATGGAAGATAAGAAGGGTAAGATGAAACCAAAGATCAAATAAATAACACAAGCATCAAATAAGAAATTCTTGATCTCTATCAGAAGGGGGAGTACTGACAGAAAGTTAACAGGTCTGACAGAGAACTAGTGGGAGAAAGGAAGCGATTAAGGAAGAACACAATATCAGCAATAAGATAGATTTGTTTGTTAGTCTGTACCACATACTGTCTTTAAGGAGTTGCTTATCCTGGACTTCTTTTCTAATAATAATGAAGAAAGACTATCAAAAGATTAAAATAAAAGGTATTGATTCAAGTTGTTAGATATATCATTAAACTTTGGTACCATTTTGTTGAGATTTTGATTTGTTGTGTTTTTCTGGGGGTTGTTTTTTGTTGTTTTGGTTTTTTGGGGGGGGAGTTGTTTAACTTCTGCATAAGTTGAGGTAAGATGTTTTCAGCTGCTAAAAATATTCAGTTTCACATTAAAGTCAGCTAATATAATAAAGTAATGAAGTATTGTAACTCTATTCTGAAATGTTGTTAAGGGCAAGTTACAATTCATTAAACCCTACTTATACACCTAGTGAAATTGTTTGAAACTATCTTTGTTAAAAATCATACTATAAGAAAATGTGGAAAGTCATTATACTGATATCTGTTGTTCTGTCTTTCACAAAAGGAAAATCATGCATCAGTAATCTGTTACCATTCTTTGAATGCAAGCAAGCTGCTTTTCTAGGATTGACCCTGTTTAATAATGTTAGTTTGTTGCTTAGGATTTGCATAGTCTGGCAATCATCTTTTCATAAAGAGAAAAATAGAATAAAATAAAAACAAAATTGAGAGACCTGAAAGAGAATGAAACACAAGGAGGGCAACTGGAATACTGTTTTATCAAGTACCTCTGCAGTTAGACCTTTCACACATATGGCAGACTAAGCCTGCATGATGGATCAGAATGCACAATTTGCAAGTCCTGTGAAAATGTCCTAACTACTAAAGGCAGAAAATATTTTCTTTTAATCTATTTCTCAGTGAGCAGTTTTTCATTTATACAAAGCTGAACTTCCACAGGAAGGTTTTAGGGTGTCTCACTTCAGAAAATTTGATTCTTCTTGAAAGAAGACTTCTTTGGCTTAAAGTTTAGTCCAAATGATATGAAACTGAGTCATCTGGGAAATAATAAATACAGATATCAAAACTATGGACACCTCTTGCAAAAATAATGCAGGTTTCCCTCAATACACTGGATAAAATTGGCTGCTGCCACTGTTATTATATCTTCTGAAAATTCAGCATTCTTCTTAGAACTCTAGGCCTTAGAATATCCATCCAAAATGATATAACGAAGTTTGCTTATTCTTTTAGGAAAATAAAAATGTTACATTTGTTGAAAAGTATCTTTTCCAGGTCTAGTTGTGAGGCTGTGATACAGGGGACCCCCATATATTCCTGCTAGAAAATAACGAATTTATTCTCCTGCTACAGTGCATGCAATGGAAGATTGGATGTTATTTGTTGGATTCTGTTGTTGGCCAATTGTAATTTTCTATTGTTTTGACATCATTATTATCATATCTTTCAATTTAAACTATTTTTTCTTAATTTTCTTTTATAATGACAATTTTCTATTCTTTTAGCTTAATCTTACAATCTGTTCTCTGCTCTCAGAAGCCACACATTTGATGGTACTCTGTAATCTGTCTCTGGCCAGTGCTGCTATAATACGATGTGGTGACTGTCTTTGTTGACCAGATTAAGCTAGATACACTTAGCATGTACTATCTAACATTTATTGCTTTGTTGGTGTGTTGTTTTTTTTTTTAAATTTTTGATCAATTATGCTAAATTTATTGCAAAAAAAAAAAAAAATAAAAAAAATTCCTTAAGCAGAAAGCAGGACAGGAGAATTAACATTCATTACTGCTCACATCACATGAATTTCTCATCCTACTTGCATTAATAAAGCCAGACTAGAAGATACACATTCCAAGAAAAGACCCAACTTCAATGTGCATTTTCCTCTATTTCTTCAAATCAATATTTACCTAACATCTCTTAGTGATATTGGTTCTTATATTAGAGTGCAATTCTCATTAAGCAGATAAATTGACAAATTTAAATACTATTTTGACATTTTTAAATACACTTTTGGCAAATATAAATACTATTTATTTCATTATCACACTTTTATTATTGTTGCCACTTAACCCAGAACTGCACTGCTAACCAATATCAGTTCTATCAAAGAGTTCAAACATTCTAACAAAAATATCATGCCTTTAGCTTTCCTTTTAATCAGCAAAAACTGATATCAGCACTTAACCTGAAAGATTAATTATCACCAAACACACCATTTTTCCACCTGTTTCCGTATGTTACTAACAGTTATGGGACCTAAAGGTTAACTTTTGCTCAAGGAGTAGTAACCATCCTTCATTTTGATCTTCTCCTTTTGTCCAACCTGTTCACCTTATCTAATGCAAATATTGATCTAGCACTATCACTTAGTAACAAATTTAAAGTTTTGGGGCAAAAATCTTTTTTGCTTCTGACTGGGTCATTTAAAAAAAAAAATGTATCTACAAAAGATACAGCAGGTACAGTAGCTGAAAGGAAAGGAGAGAACTGAAAACTTTTAATGGGAATCCAAACCTTCTATTGAGAGGTTGGACAGGTCATCTCCCTTAACAAGACAGATAGGAAGTATTCATTTCTTTTAAACTGACATTGGCAAGGACAAAATGTGAAATAGTTTTATTAGAAGAAAAGACTTGAACTCCCACAAAGAAAGTCATTAAAAGTAAGACTGTGATACAAGCATAGTAGTTAAATACAGTGCAATTGGCATTATAATTCATAGCAGGAATCCATGATTATAAGCAGATATGTAATGTCATTTCCTATAATTAAATTACAAGAGTCTTCTGATAAATATTATGCTTATATAAATATTATGTGTGCCCTATTGTGTCTGACTGTTCTAACATTATTTACAAGAAACATCTTTAAAAATCTTCAAGAGGCCTTGGATCTTATAGCTTAAATAACAAACATTTTTTAAACACCTAAAGTGTTAACAAGAAAAATACAAAAGGTTTCTTTAATGGCCAGCAGCCTCACAAGTTGTGAGATATTTCTCAATCTATTTTAGAGGTTTTAGTGGAATCTCTTTAGAAAACAATCAGAGAAGGTATTTGTTCCAAAGGATCTCAACCATTTCATAAATTTGCAAATTTTTCACCATTCCTCTATAAACATGCAAAGATTCTGATGCAAACAGTGAGATAAGTTCAGGCTTTAGTTTAGTACATAATGAAGTTCTATATACTGGCTTCATCAGATCCAAGTGTCTCTTGGTTTTACAGGTATATTACAAAAGGCAGTAAATAGATCAAAGACAGCCTGTTAATATTCTTTCCAAATAATATTAAAGTGGGTTTACATTTTTTATTCTATAAAATTTTACTGAAGCAATTTCATGGTCTGTTTCTTTCAAGCATCTGTCTTGAATCTTGGGTAGCATTGTTATCCAACAGAGCTGTCTTTAGGAAACAGCTGCTCCTTTGGACACTTCAATATATTCCACCAGGAATCACTCAAATGTCACTCAGAAATGACAAATGCCGACAAACATGTGTGAACTCATAGGCCATAGAGATCCTCAACTATTATATTGCTATTTTCTTTATAACATTCATCTGGATTTCTTTCCAGCTTTTGGGAAAAATATTTTTTCAGCCATGATGAAGGAATGGAAAAATATAGGAAGCAGAGGGCACAAACTAAAATACACAAAAGTGAAGGTGAGCAGTAATACTTCAAGGAGAAAAGTCTAGATTTTCTCTTTAAAAATCATCTAAATGTCAATGAACTACTTCAAAGAACAAATTTAAGCTAAAAAAAAAAAAAAGTTAACCACTGCCATGGCAACTGTAAACTCTAAAATCTTCCATAAGAGTAACTCACTCTTTTAGTATTTCTTTGTTTTTTTCCTGTCAATGAAGATAAGATTTTAGCAAGTGAGTTGCCTAAGGAACTACACTAAAACAATGTGGATATCAGAGTAAAGTACATTTATATTTATCTCACAGTTTTCTTTCCTTCCTTTATAGCAGTTTATATTATGGAAATATTTCAGAGCAAGAACCCAGGGCAGGCAGTAGAGATTTCTAGGTTGAGCAGCCTACTATTCATGTTGAAGTGAGTTTGAAATGATCTGAAATAGAAAACTTGCAGAATAGCTCTAAAGCCATGGCAAAACATTTTAATACATTCATATTGTAGACATACAAGTTAGATGTTTAACTCATTTTTGATTCTCAGTGTAATTAAAGCTGACCATGTGCCTTCTATCACTTGCACCTCTAATGTCCCTATTGCTAAGAGTATAATAAAACTAAAATGTGATAGGCAGAGGAATAATCAAGCTAGAAGTACTCCTGTAAAAAGGGATATTAGATTAGTAATCTTCAGCTTAGATAAAAAATCCCCAAAGGAATATGTTCTCGAAGTATAAAATCATGAAAGCCATGGATAAGGAGCTGGGGAACTGCCCTGGGTTCAGCAGTAGCAGTCATTTTACTCCTTCTTAGTAGCTGGTGCAGTGCTGTGGTTTTGACTTTTGGCCTGGGAACAGTGCTGATAACACTGATGTTTTTAGGTACAGCTCAGTAATGTTTTGGTCTGGCCAAGGACTTTCTGAGTCTCATGCTCTGCCAGGGAGGAGGAGAAGCCGGGAGGAAGCAGAGACAGGACACCTGACCCAAACTGACCAAAGAAGTATTCCATACCACAGCACGTCCTGCTCAGTATAGAAACTGGGGGCAGTTACCCGAAGGGCTAGATCACTGCTTGGGTGGGGCTGGGTATTGGTCAGCAGGTGGTGAGCAGTTGTATTCTCTTTGCTTGTTATTTCCCTCATCATTATTATCATTGGTGGTAGCAACAGTGATTTGTGTTATATCTTAGTTACTGGACTGTTCTTAGCCTGTGGGAGTTACATTCTTTTTATTCTCCTCCCCATCCCTCCAGGAGCAGGGGGTGGAAGGAAGGGGGAGTCAGTGAGCGAGCTATGTGGCTGACTGGACTTAAACCATGACACTTCTTTTTGGCGTCCAATGTGGGGCTCGAAGAGTTGAGGTAACAACAGGTCTGACCAGAGTGTCTAATCGTATTTGTGATAAGGATTCATTGTTCTGGATTAATAGTCACTCATCACAATGCTGATTTATTGGCTCTCAAAGTTGTTAGTCTTGATCTCACAGTTTCAGCATGTTGTACCTTACTTAGGGTCGGTATTTGCTGTGTTAGTGTTTATTGGCTGGGGGCCTTGGGCTAAGGTTCTTTTCTTATTGTACTTTATGGTAATGACTTGTAATATAGGCGGGCTCTGGCAACAGGGAGGGATGGATGTGTCCATGGACTTGTGTCTGGCCATCCTGCTGCTCTTCACCATCCTGGCCCTCGTCCTTGCCTCTGTCTTTGTGAGGCAATGGGGAGCTGAGGGGGAGCAGCCCCGGGAGCTGCTGGTAGCTGAACTGGCTGGAGAGAATGACCCGGGAACTAGGAGGCCAGCAGGGAGTGGCTGCCAGTGGAGGATGTTGGGGTAGTAGAGTAGGGGAAGGGGGTGACTACCAAGCAGCAGGAGGAGGCGGGAGAGGATCTGAGCCCTGCGGCTGAGCCCAGCCCCACGGCGGGTTAGAGCATCCCCTGGCAGCCACCTGCCTAGCCCCATGAGCCCGAGCCCCAGGAGGATGCAGGAGACCAAGTAGCATATCCCAGCAAGGGAGAGGAGGAAGGTCTGGACTCAGAAAGAGAGGAGCTGGTGATGAGAGAGCTGGCAAGCACAGCAGCTACACCAGCCCCAGTGACAAGTACAGCAGCCTCATTTGAGAGTTCCCACAGTTTTGAATGGCCTTTGGGTACCCTGGAGACCTGCCCGATTGTTATGGGAATTGTTATGGGGATTGTTATGGTGATCAGCATGTTGGCACATACACAGAGTGCGTTTCACCCACGACCATTTTGTCTGGTCACGGGAGTTAAGCAGAGTCGGGTGTGGGCCTTGTCTGGGGTTAGACGACAATGTAGAATGACCAAGAGATTTTCCCGGAGAATGGACAGTCATGAGTGGCAGGGTGTGCAGGACAGTACAGGCAAGTATCTAGTCCACTGGGCCCCTCCAGTGCTTTGGAAGTGACAGAGATGGAAGGCAGCTCTATGGAGTCCCCAATGACAAACTGCAGAAACTGCTGAAGGGGAGGGTGAATTATTTTGAGCCTAGTGGACCCATGACACTTCAGGCCATCAAGGCAGAGATGCAACATACAGATGGAGTCATGATCAAGTGGTGAACTTAGCAGTGGACACTACTGCCCAGGTTATTCACAAGTGTAAACACTGCACACAGCCTCTCCTGTTCTGAAAGACAGTTACAGGAGCTGGAGCTCAACATGATGGACCGGATGGATTTAGCAGCTTTATGAGGATTGCTCCATGCACTAAGGAATGATTTCTCCGTGTGTGTGTGTCTATGCATATATATGCATACATATGAGATAAGAGCGATGGTATATTGGAAATGTGGTATCTGAGCATGACGTGAATGGTATGGAATAAGGGGTGGATACTGTCCTGGGTTCAGCAGTAGCAGTCATTTTTCTCCTTCTTAGTATCTTGTGCAGTGCCGTGTTTTTGACTTTCATCCTGGGAACAGTGCTGATAACGCCAATGTTTTTAGGTACAGCTCAGTAATGTTTTGGTCTGGCCAAGGACTTTCTGAGTCTCATGCTCTGTCAGGCAGGAGGGGAAGCCAGGAGGAAGCAGAGACAGGACACCTGACCCAAACTGACCGAAGAGGTATTCCATAACACAGCACATCATACCCAGTATATAAAGTGGGGGCAGTTACCCGGAAGGGCTAGATCACTGCTTGGGTTGATCTGGGTATCGGTCGACAGGTGGTGAGCAGTTGCATTCTCTTCCATTGTTATTTCCCTTACCATTATTATTATTGGTGGTAGCAACAGTAGTTTGTGCTATACCTTAGTTCCTGGACTGTTCTTATCTCAACCTGTGGGAGTTACATTCTTTCGATTCTCCTTCCCATCCCACCGGGAGCAGGGGATGGAAAGTGGGGGAGTGAGCAAGCAAGCTACGTGGCTGACTGGATTTAAACCATGACAGAAATAATTAGGCACTATTTTTGTAAAACAAGAACAAGGGGCGCTAAATAAAATTATCCAGAAAGTTTTCATCAAAATAAGGAAAGTGCTTTTTCACACAGTGCATAATTAAATTGTAGAATTCATTGCTACAGGATGTTGTGGAGGCCAAAGATATAAATGGATTCAAAAAGTAATTTGAAATATGAAAGGTCCATCAAATACAAAACGAAACAAACAAACAAACAAAAAAAAACCCAAAAAACCAAAACCACAAAAACCAGGAGATGATATTTTGTATGACTGAGAAAATACTGCACTGCTTCAGTGCCAGAAGCTATCATTCTGTATTTGCCTTGTATCTATGCTCCATGTTTCCCAGGCATCTTCTACTGACATTTGTCCAAGAGGGGGGAAGAAGTAATCACTTCTTCCTGATGTATAGTTTTTTCTGGATATACCTACCTGGAAACACTTGAGTGAAGGAAGCAGCAGGTGCCAGTTTGTCACTGATGTAAAACATGCCTTCTTACCCCTGTGGAGGCCACCACCGTGTCTCTGACAGGCTCAAGAATTTGGTATACAGTGTTGGTCCTGTGCAGTATGGCTGTTCTACAGCTACAGCAGAACAAGCTAAAAAAATACTTCCTGCTCAGACTTTTTGGACAGGTTTTCTTGCTAACACTGCATTGCATTTGCAGCCACAATGTTAATATGGCTGAACAGTACAAGTCTTATTCATTATGTCTGAATGATCAGCAGACTCTTAGGATAACCAAAAGTTTAGATAAGCACACAGAACTTTTCTGAAAGTTTTCTCAACATCATGAAAGAAGTGCAGCTCTTAACCGAATATTTAACCTCAAGTCAGTTCTTTGAAGTACTCTTATTTGAACCAAAGCTCATTGTTGTGATTTGGAGTCTTCCAGCCTCCTTCAGCAGATTTTGAGTCAAACCAGCAGCACTGGTGAGAATTATTACAACTTAACCAGCCACTTCATAACCAGGTGAAGCTGTTTCTGTCATCTGAAAAAAAAAAGTTTTCTTTATAGATTAACTCTCAGTACCAGCACACCTCATCTTTGAATTTATATTAAGACACACCATAAAACCCAGAATAAAGATTATTTAAACCTTTTATATAGATATTATTTTTTTACATTACCCAAGGATTTTATTTAAATACATTGATAAATCTACAAAAACCTTTTTGGTAATTATTTAAAATTGACTTGGGATTTTTTTTTATGCTGAACTGCAGTCCTTATAGTCCTGAGTAGACATAT
Source organism: Myiopsitta monachus (assembly GCA_017639245.1). Taxonomy (NCBI): domain Eukaryota; kingdom Metazoa; phylum Chordata; class Aves; order Psittaciformes; family Psittacidae; genus Myiopsitta; species Myiopsitta monachus. Next base: position 8,635,428 of record CM029918.1, read on the forward strand.
GTGGAGCAATCTTATGTGTTTTATCCTATCTAGCTCTTTCTTACTCCAAAAATCACTTAGAACTCATGACTCACAGTATAGAAGTAATTGCATAACTGTCCTTACAAGGTTCAGCAAGGCCATTAAATACATTAATCACAAGATTGCTTGTTGAAGACAGAGATGCCACTTTAACAGATGTTCATTCACTGACTCATAATTCCTCTTAAATCAAAGCTGGTGACTTGTATATCAAAGAATTTCCTAACAATCTCATCTTCAAAATTATCTATTACTTGGCCTCTGTGTTTTTTTACTGGGCTCTCAAACCAGATTGAGATTGTAAAAATTGAAAAGCAGATTTTACAAGAAACACCAGAGGAGGCAATCATAATTTGTCTTTTGTGAACAGAAGTAAAAACTTGTGGATGAGAGGTTAGATACTGGTTAATTTAATTTGCTGAAATGCAAGGGAGAAAGTTGTATAGCTGTAGCAACTGAGAAGCTTGAATTGGGGTTGTTCAGCTTTGGCTTGTAAGATTAAGCTGTTACCAGAAATATCAGTTAAAGAAAAAGACCTAAAATTATTCAGAATTCTAATTATTCCTGCTGCTTGATTTTATATGAACCCACTTTACTGAGTAAGTATCATTACATAAATTTAGCAATTGAAAACAAAACCATGTATTAGACTACTCTTGAAGAATGCAGATCACGTTCATCTCTTCTCAGCTGACAATTTCGTGCAGATTCATTTCACATTTGGTCTGTTCCTCATAAGACATTTTTATCGGTGTTAAATAAAGATGTTTGAAGTACAATGAGCAGCTTCGTGAGTAAGAGCTGGACTTTGACAAAGACAACCTTTGCAATCTGCTGTTTGTCTGTGTTCAAGAGGTTCACAAGCATCAATTCCTATGCATGAAAGTGCAGTTATATTTTAGACTGCATTTTGTGAGTGAATAGAGTTGTTTGATGGATTAAATGTATTTAAATACACAAATGCAGATTCTCACAAATTCTGTTATGCTATCCAATGGAATAAAATAGGTATATATATTTATTCTAAAAGCTTATTTTTGCATGAAGTTTTATAACAGTGATTGTACTGAACATGATCCTATCCATTGCCATGTTTTCCACATGCGCAAATCTGTATGGTCTTTTTGCCAAAAGGGTACCTACTTGTGTACTCCTAATCACGCAAGCCTAAATTCTGCCTCGTACCTTCCTCTAGAGCAGCACAAAATAAACAGTGTCAGGGTTTAGACATCAGCTTGCATGTTATACTCAATCATTCACATTGTTAAAATATTCACACAGTTCCTTGTGCAGGTTTGGCCACACCAGCTAGCCCTGTCCCAGTACTTTCTGGGCTTTACCTTTGAGTAAGGAACTGTTCATTGTGTTCAGTTTGCATGTAGCCATCATATTTTGAAACACAAGCTTAGTTCTGCCAAAATATTTCATCTCAGCACCAGAAAAGAAATCCTGTTTGTGATTATAGACAAATGTCCTGGGTTCAGCAGTAGCAGTCATTTTTCGTCTTGGTAGCTGGTGCAGCGCTGTGTTTTTGACTTTCAGCCTGGGAACAGTGCTGATAACACTGATGTTTTTAGTTACTGCTTAGAATGTTTAGTCTGACCAAGGACTTTCTGAGTCTCATGCTCTGCCAGGGAGGAGGGGAAGCTGGGAGGAAACAAAGACAGGATATCTGACCCAAACTGACCAAAGAGGTATTCCATACCACAGCACATCATGCCCAGGATGTAAAAACGAGGGGCAGGGACCTGGAAGGGTTGGGTTCACTGCTGGTTCGGGCTTGGTATCGAGTGGTGAGTAGTTGTATTCTCTTCCCTTGTATTTCCCTTGTCATTATTACTATTGGTGGTAGCATCAGCGGGTTTGTGTTATACCTCAGTTGCTGCACTGCTCTTATCTCAACCCGTGGGAGTCATATTCTTTCAATTATCCTCCCCATCCCTCCGGGAGAGGGGGGAAGAAAAAGGGGGGAGTGAGTGAGCAAACTATATGAGTTACAACTTAAACCACTACAACAAGGCACACAGTTCCAGTGTATGTATCTGCAATTAATTAATAATGTCACAGGATTAATTTTCATTTCTTAAAGAAATTCGTACCATAAGAATTGTGCAATAGGAAAGTTAAAGCCTGAGAGCAAAAATGTTAATGTAGACAGTAGAGATATATATTTGCAATGGTTTTTTGCAACTGTGAGAGTTCAAAGCAACCATGTCAGTCACCATATCCAGCCAAGAACCCCAAATGAGAATTCAGATGAAGTGCATCAAGCTAATGACCAATTTAACTAGTAGGGATTGAGGCTCACGACTTTATCATGGATTTTACAGAAAGTTGTGGAGAAAGGCAAAACAAGTTTCCTGTGAAAGAAACAGTTCCTGTGGCTGAAAAATTCTGCTACTGTATTTTGTAGTAGCCAAAAGTAGGTTTAGAGTTTACTTGAGAAACCCCTCTCACTGTGTAAAACAGCTTTTTGTCTCATTTTCCACAGCTCTTGGAAATCCTGCTATATCAACCTTCTTTTTGACCTTAAACTTTTAGTGATCTCTGGCTGCCAGAATAAGTTAATAGGCAGTGAAACCAAAGAGTTTCCCTAGTCTTCTAATGAGGACATCAGCTTCCTGGTGGAAATTAGGGTTCATAAAATTGTTTTTTTCCAAGCTATTCACAGTGCTGTTTAGAAACAATTGAAAACAGATCTTTCAAGTATATCACTGTGTGCAGCCACTTAGCCAGGTAAATTATTACTTTTTTATAATGTGGAGCATATGGTGGTGGGAGAGAAACTTATGAGAAAGGCACAAGATGTTAAAAATATTTTCATTGAAAAATACTGACATTTCATAGGAAATTCTGAAGGCAGTTTCCAGTCTTTACCTATATAACTCTGATTTGGGATTTTGTGGTTTGGTTTTTTTTGTGTGTTGTTTTGTTTTGTTTTATTTTTCTTGTTGTTGTTGTGTTTGGGGGTTTTATATACATATGTGTGTACTTGCATATATATATATTATTTATAGCAGATCTTTTTTTCAATGCCTTTATTGCTGACCTTTACCAGAAGCATTACTTAATCTAAGATATTTTGCAGTTATTCAGGGACTTCATATTCCTGCATAGTGCATACATTTATATTGCTCATGATCCTGGGCTTTAAAATATGTGTTATAAAGGGAAAGAAGACTTAAGCCACAGCGTTCTTTGTCAGCATTCTTAAGTACCCTTTGTTTGGCATTGCCATGTTTTACTTCAATTTCTGAGCCATGCTAATAAAAACCTACCTATCATTTTGGATATATATTATGAACGCAGTGAATTAAATCCATACCTGGCAGAAAAGGAAGAGAAAGGTAAAAGAAAAAAAAATTAAGATTCAATAATTAAAAATAAAGCAACCAAAAAAAACCCTCAACAAATAAAATCTTTATTTTGTTTCTGATGTGGCTAAAGAAGAGTGAGTCCTTTAAAGTCTGAAGCCTTAAACATAAATTCAGGGAATTAACCTTTTTGTCTTGTTCTTCTCCATGAGGAAGTAAGGTTACAAACATTCCCTTGTCATCCAATTCACCACTGGATTTGAAGAGAAGAAAGTGATACCTTATTCTTTTAGGCATTTGGAGAATCATGTAATATACTTATGCAGAGTTTTGTTTTGGGTGGTGAATGTCTTGTGTTACAGTAAAATCTAGAGGTCCTCTGAGGTAGAGATTATATTCATATTAAACAATCTGCAAGCTTGGCTATACTGAAGCATTTATTTCACCAACATTCATGATCTGAAAGAGAAACAAGTGATTAGTTAATGAACAGTCTATTCACTTGCAGTTTGTGTGATTGTTTGGGTATATTCTCAGTATATTTCATTTACAGCTAAGAACACACAAAAAAGGAACATTTTGAGAGAAAGCTATAATTTTTTGTGTAGGTATTTCCTTTTGGGATTATATATGCTAAACCTTATAATTTGCATCTTGATGTTTGAAAATGAGAAATAACAAGCATAAATATTTGAAATTGCATTACTCTGATCAAAAATGCCATTCTAAGATCCTCAGTATTCCATGCATTAGACTTAGGAGTGGTGTCTGATTAAACTAAATGTTATCTTGTGACCAGAGTCTATTCCTATCAGTGTTCTGAGCTGGAAATTTAACTGCTTAAGGTGTCATAACGTAGAGAAGGATCATCAATATGTTGCTTCAAAACTGAGCAGAAAATTTCTAATCAGTAAGAACTTGTCCCTACAGAGCAGAAATTGTCTTCTCTTCCAGCTCCCTCAAAATTTTCAGGTGCATAGTCATCTTCCTTTCACAGTCTTTTTAAGACCTGCTGAGATGTCCCATTTCCTGGACATTTTGTTTTATTATTTACAAATATGCATTTGGAATGTCTCAAAGCTCATGGTCTGGTCATGTGTAGAAACTGAATGTGTAAAGGATATTCCCCATCTTTCACTGGACAAACCCCTTCTATAAATATCAAAGCAGCACTTGTGAAAGCAACTTCTTGATTACTTTCTTCATTGTCATAATAAGGGGGCTCTGTGTTGACTTGGACTATTTCATGCGTCCGTTTTGAAAGCCTGCTTGGAAAACTGATTCTTTAACCTTCAGGATGAAAACTGTCTATAAGCCTGAAGCTACTGTGACTTAGGGCAAGCTGTCAGTTATAGAAGCTGTGAATGCAGTGCATGATATCTATTTTTCACCAGCAATGTGAAGTTACAGTTGCAAAACAGTGATGAACACAAAAAAACCTCACAGCAGTCAGTGGGAGGTTGAAAACTAGATCACATGAGCCTTGTACTTACAATGAAATACATAATCACTACAGCTAGATTTGTCTCTCTGAACTAGGCAAGATATGTTGGCACCAACACAAAATTTTCTTCATGAAGGCTGAAAAATATGTTACATTATGGTAAAACAGTATAAGCTACTTCTCACAAACTCTGGTTAAACTTGTCTTGTGTTTTCGTGATTGACATAAAGTCTGCAGACTTGTAAAACTGCCCTCAAAAAGCCTTGGGGTAATGAAACATGACATTCAGAAAAGACTAGAAGTAAGGCTCCCAAAAAGAGTATTCAGAACATCTGTGAGTCATGAATTCCAGAACAAGCAGAGTTTATTTCCTTTCTGAAAGGAAAGCAGCTTGCTAGCTTTCTTGCTAGCTGAATATTTGCCCCTGTTGTTGTTCTGTTGGTTTTGTGTTGTTTCTTTGTTGTTTTTTTTTTTCTTTAGTATAGTATTAGAGTACTTCTATTAAATATATATACACACACACAAAAGATACAAGGTTCATGTAATGATATTTAAAAAGAATTGAACAATTATGCTATTTATGTTATTTTCACAAATAGTAAAATATGGGCAACCAATTTAAGCAAATTATGCAAGAAGCATGCAGGATAGGGTATTTCAGGTTGCTCCATTTCAGTGGCTTATCTAAAAGGCAGACAGCAGAACACTGATGAATCCTTCTCTTTACCTATTTAGAACCATTATGTGAAGAATCACCAGATTTTAATCTATATGTCCCCTACATCTAACTCTCATTTTTCTCCTTCCTTTGAGGTAACACAGAATTTAATCTGACATATAAGGAATCAGCAAGTCTAAATACAGCACTATTTTAATTTATGTGTCATAAAATTCTATCTTGATCTGCAAGCAAATGAAATATAATGAAGCTGGTGTACATACAACTGGGAGAGAAAATAAAATAATAGATGTACAAAAGACAGTTATTCAGAAAATACAATTTCCACTAATATGAAAGCAGATGTTAAGAGAGAATAGAGTTATAAAAGGAAGGCATTGCACAAAAACTTTTGAAGAACAAAAGACACAATAACCATCACAATATCTATCATCATATCTCAGCCTTTCAGGAAAAACCTGTCCCAGTGCTTCTTTTTCTACACTGGGCAAAATATAAAAAGGAACACTATTAACCTAATCTTAAGTGTCCCGCATACTTTTCAACAAAGACTTTCTGATGTATGAGTAGACAAAAAAGCACACACAAGACTAAGAAGGTCTTCCTGCGGATATGGAGAAAAGTCAAAAACCTGGGTTGCACTGAACAACCATGAAATGGAATGTCATCTGAAACAAATACTACTGTCCCTGAATAATTAATCAAAGCCATTTAGTTACATAACCAAACATTAAGGCAGATCGTAATAAGCTCTTTAAGGAAATGTACTTACATTCCCTTTAAGGAAATATATTCCCTTGAAGGGAAAGTACTTATATTGCTACCAAAAAATGTTAGAGAGAACATGCAGGAGTATAAAATTCCATGGAGAAATTATAGGGGTTTTAACATGACACTATTTAGTTTACTGCTAGGAAAAGTAGCATGGGAAAACCATAAAGACTATGTAAACGGTGGAGATTGATACAAGGATATTTAATTAAAAGTTGAATAAGAAAAATTAAGGCATTGAAAATGTAGGTTGGAAAAGAGGTATTATCTTTGATTTGGTCATCTGTATTATTCCATCAATGTAGTTGATTTTCACAGTTAATCCTGCTATGGAGGTATAAATGGGACATAATTATTGTGAATGTTTAAGCGTGCATCATTAGGCAAAAACTAAAGCATAGCATCTTCCAGTGGGAAAGATGCACGTATAACTGTTCGCACATTTAGATAAATGTGCATAGATGTTATTTAAAAAAATCAAGATTATATTTTAGAGTCGACATTTGATTGCTTGAATAGGTATGCTTTGTGGAGACAGCCTTTGCCACAAGGCAAAGGAGAAGAGCAAGAATTTTTTTCACAACCACTCTATTTTCCCAGCTTTCCCCTATAAAATACCATAAAGAATTTCAATGCTTTCTGCATTGTTTACTTGACAAATCACTTTACAGAACTTGCTTCTTTCCCCAGATGCTTGTTTTGCTACTTGCAGGAAAGCATTGAATCTTCTAGCCACTATATTTGCTTAGGTTAGCTAATTATTTAAAATTTTATTTTAATGTGGGTTTGACCTATTATCCACAAAATTAATCTGGGCATTTTGCAGTCTTTTTATCCAACCTCTGCACTGCTCTTTGTCCAAACCCATCACATGACAGGGAAACTTCAGTCATATAAGTGACAGCTAAATATCTGAGGAAAATAAATAAGGAATAGGATTGTGGGTACACTTTTTTAACCGTAGTTACTAAAAGGCCTCTTTGTTTCCCTATTTATGAAGTTTAAAAATTATTTCCATCAATAATTATTTTATGTGTTCCCTTTATGATGTCTCAAGCAAGCTATCCAATAAACAAATTGCAGGATTGTCACTAATCGCTTCAGTATTTTGGCTGTCAATGTATGCTCTATCAGGCAAACAAGAGAGATGATCTACTATGAACCATGATCCCTGCATTTACTGTATTAGTGCCTCCTCTCACAGGTCACAGGTTTTTCACAGTATTTCATAAAGACAGGGTTAAGTATGAATTTGCTTTCATGCAACATCCAACTGCTGTAAAAAAAAAAAAAAAAGAATATTGATTAATATGTCAAGCTGTTTAAAGTAGTATTAAATGAAGATTCACCTGTTTGGCCCATGCTCTACTCAAGAGCTGATACTCTTTTCGGAGGAAAGGAAGGATGGAATATGAAGAAGGAAGGACTTTATCCCAAAGTCTTTTAAGCAAACCATCTTCTTCTACTGAAATCATCATTCACCTTCAGAAAGAGTTCTTCAAGCAACCTACACCATTAGAATGTAGATAAATCATACATCAGTATAAGGTCCATACAGGCTATTTATCTGGAGGAAAAGCTCTATTTTCTGTGTTCTTTCATAGATCAGGCCACAGTCTGGTCTACCAATCTACCAGTGTAGGTTTTTTGGCTTTGGTTTTGGGGTTGGTTTTGGTGTGGTTTGTTTTTTTTTTGTTTTTTTTTTGGTTTTTTTTTTTTGTTGGTTTTTTTGTTTGGTTTTTTTGTTTGGGTTTTTTTTGTTTTATTAAGATTTTTTAAGGGGGAATGATACTAGATTTCAAAGTAATATCTACATAGTTATATAAACCCAAGATGTACTCAAGTGCTGTGATCTCAGATCAAGAGCCATCACTATATATACTATAGGGCTTTTTTTTTTTTTAATAAGGAAAGAAAAACAATTTTCTAGTCCAATCTATAGACTTTCAAATAACCATTTTTTAATCCTTTATTTGTTTCTCTTTGAAGATCTTTTGTGCTTATTTGATTTGCTTAGCTGCTTTTAAAGTCCAGCTAGGAATTCAGTTGTTGTTGTACCTAATATTTGATTAAATGATCTTAGAACTATGATATAGTTATAGACTTCAATAAAAGAAGCATTAGGCTGTCTCAGGGTTCAGTTTTTCTTAAGAATAAAGCTAGATTTTGTAGCACTAAAATGCAATAAAATTGTAGCTTACAGATGGGTAAGACAAATGTTTTAAAAAGCAATTTTCAATCTGTTTCAGAATAAATGGTGCAAAAAAAAGATATGTATTTAGTAAGTAGTAACTCATGTGATATTGCCATATTTTAAGAAAAAAATTCTCTTGCACTCATTTTTAAAGTTGCTTTAGATAATTCTTGCAAATAGACATTGTCATAAGGAATGTAAAGTACTATATATATAGTTCTTTAGGCTCTTAATGCTGATCATGTGAAAAAGTATATTTAAAATATTCATGTGGATAATATGTAGCATGCATTTATAGCTTTCATAGAGTGCAAATTTTTAAAAAGGCAGATAGTCACGCTGTTGTACTGGTCTCCTGTACATTCTCTGCTTCAGCTGTCTGCAGATGTATATTTGGGATTTGCATAAGATTTTAGGTAGGTTTTTAACATCATCTAAAGGCATACAAAATATGCTCTAGAAGTCAAGGAGTTCCCAAAAGAGAAAAAGTTGATTCAATCCATATATCCATTCCTGTCCCTGAATTGTCAGAGATTGTTGATTCGGGATAAATTTATTTATTAAAGAAGTCCGATCACTGATATCATCAGTGCCTTTATTTTGTCTAATTTCATCCAAGACATACTTAAATAAAATGGCTTTGCAAAGAAAAAAAAACAAAACCAACATGTGCAATATAAACTTCATAAAAAGCTTTTTCATTGTATAATCTACTATTTCTTAACCACATGAGACAAAAATTGTTGATTGCCTGTAGAGAGATGCCTTGCGCTATACTGGATATCGCCTTGCTTCCCTCTTGCCAGATACCAATCTGAAGAGATGGGCTTCCCAAAGGTCTTTTGTATTGTTTTTCAGCTGCCTGGTGGCAGGTAGGTAACTAAAATATTCTTGGAAAATTTTGAGCGTTATAAATGGTGTGAGAAAACTATGTTTAAACATCTGAATCAAGCCTGACAGTAAGAAAATAAAAGTTATAGTTTGATATTTAGTTACATATTTTCTTCACTGTTTATATATGGAGATGATCTGGAGGTCCTGAGATACAAAGTTTTTCAGAGGATAGGCTTCAAAAGTCTTTGTTTGAAATTGGTGAGCTCCTTATTTTATCTGTTATCCAGGAATAAAAGAAATGTTGCACACTTTTTCCCTAATCTGTTCTTGATTTGAAGAAAAAGCAGATGTATTTCCTTTTTTTTTTTGTTGTTGTTGTTTTGTATTTTTTTTCTCTTTTGGTTGTTTTTGATTTTATTTTTGTTTTGTATGCACATGTGTGTGAGAAAGAGAGAGAGAAAAAAGCACAACACCTTAGGGCTGTCATTATAATATATGGAATAAAGATTTCTAACGCTTGCTTTGCAGTCACCAGCATCATAGATAGCATTATACGCAAAACCTAAATAATTTTAAAATGCACTATAGAAAATTAAACAGTTTTTTTATCTATGCATGTATGTAACTGTCTCTATAGGATCACACACTCTTTATGAGTATAAAGAGTAATATGAAAAGTTTGGGTTTTGTTTGAAGAACAAAAGCATCTTTCTGCATAAACTCATGGAACAGGAGAGCATTTTGGTCTAGTGAGGACAGTGAACTAAATTCTGCCATGGACAAAACTGTCCTGGATTCAGCTGTAGCAGTTATTTTTCTCCTTCCTAGTAGCTGGTGCAGTGCTGTGTTTTTTACTTTAGCCTAAGAACAACACTGGTAGCACGCTGATGTTTTTAGTTGTTGCTAAGTAATTTTTACTTCAATCAAGTACTTCTCGTTCTTATTCTCTACTGACTGAGGAAGGGCACAAGAAGATGAGAGGAAGCAGAAACAGGACACCTGACCCAAACTAACCAAAGGGGTATTCCATAACACAGCACATCATGCCCAGTGTATAAACTGGAGGGAGTTACGCAGAAGGCCCAGATCACTGCTCACGTCGGGTTGGGTATCAGTCAGTAGCTGGTGAGCAATTGTATTGTTCATCAGTTGTGTTTATTGTTTTCTTTTCCTTTTTCCCTTTTAGTTTCATATTCTCCTCCCTTGTTATTTCCCTTACCATTATTATTATTGGTGGTAGCAGCAGTAGTGGTTTGTGTTATACCTTAGTTACTGGAATGTTCTTATCTCGACCCATGGGATTTACATTCTTTCGATTCTCCTCCCCAGGCCTCCGGGAGCTGGAGGGGAAAAAGGGGGGGGGAGGGAGTGAGTGGATGCATGGTTCTGGGGTATCAGCTGGGCTTAAAGCATGACACGCATGTTCTTCAAAATCTGTTCTCTCTGTAGACAAGAGGAACATGTGAAATAGCCAGTGTTGTAAGTCACGAATGAATTATGTGATTACAAACATGTGTGACTATTAGAAGAAGTAAAATATATCAGTGAAATAAGAAAAAAAAAAAACCAAAACAAACCAAAGCAAAATATGTTACCTTTTGTCTATAATCTATTTCTTTAAACCCTTTCTGACTTTTTTTTTTTTTTTTTTTTCAACAGGGAAAGAAATGTGGGTTTTCTTTTTTCTTCGTTAAAAAAGATGAAAAATATTCTCAACCCATTCTACTATAGTATAGCTGATTAATTTCTTGATATAAATATACCACTAAACGCCTAAACTGGAATTTGTTCAGCCAGCATCAGCAGGAAAGCCTAAAAGATGTAATATGAGTCATTATTACTGAGCAGCACGTATAGTAAACTATTCTCAGACTGGGAAAAAGTCAATGATGCTGTTGAAAGGAGAATATAAACTGGAACACAACAAAAGCTGTACGTGAGAGAAAGTAAATCTAGATAAATGCTTTCTATACTGTTTTATAATATCCTTGTAAACACAAGGATACATCTCTGCTAAATTCTGGGGCTTTTTTTTTAACTAGGGTTTGGCAAATTCATGTAAGAATTATTCTCAGAAGCATAATACTGTATTCTGCAGTTTGGAGAAAAGACAAAGAACTGGAATGTTCACATACAGGATCTGAGAAAAAAAAAGGGTGGCACATCATTAGAGCCCCTTCCTTTGTTTCATCAGACAGACAATTACATCTTTAGTAGACATACAAGACTGTTATTATTGGCATTGTGTCTGAAATGACTGACAGTCATTTAATGAATATATTCCTTTTCCTTTACAAAGCTTTTTGTATTTTTTAGTACTGTCTTATAATCTGGCTAATGACAAATTCTACCAAATGAGGATTTTAGTGATGGTATGTCGTGGTTTAAGCCCCCACCCAATGCAGTTTTACTCACTCACTCACTCCCCTCTATCTTCCCCCAGTCCCAGGGGGATGGGGAGGAGAATCAAAAGAATTCAAGCTCGCACACGTTGAGATAAGAACAGTTTAGTAACTAAGGTTTAACACGAATCACTGCTGCTACCATCAATAATAATATAAGAGAAATACAAAGAAAGAGAATACAACTGCTCACCAAGCCTGACCCAGCCAGTGCACCCCCCAGCAGCGAACCCCCCACTACCAAAAAACCTGACCGTGCTGTGCAACCCCACTCCACCACCACCGTTCCGGGTTTCTACCCTCCGTCTTCACATCCTGGATATGACGTTCTGTGGTATGGAATAATCTCTTTGGTCAGTTTGGGTCAGGCGCCCTGTCTCTGCTTCCTCCCGGCTCCCCCTCCTCCCTGGCAGAGCATGAGACTCAGAAAAGTCCTTGGCCAGGCCAAAACATTACCAAGCAGCAACTGAAAACACTGGTGTTATCAGCGCTGCTCCCAGGCCCAAAATCAAAACCACAGCACTGCACCAGCTACCAAGAAGGATTAAAAATGACTGCTACTGCTGAACCCATGACATGGTAGAAAATATTAAAACTTGCAGAAAACAAAAGAATGGGAAACAACCCTACATATTCTGTATCTTTTGAGTTAATTGATTTGTACTTGTGGCATATATTGTTGAGGTCAAGAAATTTGCTTCTTAGTTAAACAGGAGTTAAGTCAGGCCCTGGTGAGTACATCAGGTACACAATGAATTGTTCAGGTTCTATTTCTTTACCATTTATTTTAAAACAGCATTACAAAAGCATCAGCTATAAACCCAACAAGCCTGGAAACAGTTCAGAGTTTTCAATGGCTTAGAGACCGGCTGCAACTTTGATATCCAGAAATTCCTATAAGCTCTTTCTTGAGCAAAAAAGAATTTCCCTCAAAGTTTGAAGTCATGTTTTCAGAATCAAATTTGGTGCCTCATACTTTTCACTTAAGATCGTCACATTTATCTACCATCCTGGTCTTGTCTCATAACAAGTGAATCCACTGAAATCATATTTTACCACTTTCAGTTGGCCATAGCTACATTATTTGCAGAGTGTCTGGTTTCATTCCTGGGTTGGTTTCATTGTTCATCTTCTGAGGGAAATTTGCACCATCTCTAAAGTACTCAAGTGATAAATAGGACAGGGAGTGGCAGGTAAAGGTCTAGAATCCAGGTCTAAATGACATTACAGATTGCATCTGTAATGTTTTTTTTTTTTTATTTTGAATTCACTAGTTTTATTATTAAACATTTATAATGCAGTGGTGCCTAGAGACCAACAGACCTTAGCAATTTATAGAAATGGCATTCCTTTCCATCAAAGAGATTACAGTCTCAAAGAGTGTGTGCAACAAGCGAATGCAACAAGCATACAGAGCACGGACGTAGCTGATGAGACATTGTGAAGAAACAGGAGGTGGACCATTCTGAGCTAGTTGCAATTCTATCCCAACACATTTTCTGCACATTTCACTTTGTTCTTGTTAAATTTCACTATAAACAACTTTGCATGCATCAGTGCATGCCTCTGAAGTGCTTGAATAGTAATGCAGACAGTATAAGGAGTAAATACAATGATTTGGCAATCTATGTGCAGTCGCAGGGCTATGGTCTTGTTGGGACCACAGAGATGTGGTGAGATGGCTCCCACTTTCTGGAGTGTTGCAAGTGGAGGAATACAGTCTGTTTGCAAAGTACAGGAATGGAAAATGAGGAGGGGGAGTTGTCCTTTACCTGAGAAAGCACCTGGAGTGTTTGGACCTCTGCCTTGGGATAGATGAGGAACCAACTAAGAGCTCATGTACTAGAATTAAAAAACAACAGCTAAGGGTGACATTAAAATGATGCCTGAAATCGGCAACCTAAGCAGGGAAGAACAAGTGGATCAGGCCCTCTACAGACAAATAGGAGCTACCTTACTTTCAGAATTACTGTTTCACATGGGGGACTTCAACCACCTCTATATCTGCTGGAGAAGCAATACAGCAAGACAAAAGTAATCCAGGAAGTTCCTGGAGTGCATCAATGACAGCTTTATCTTGCAAGTCATAGAGAAGCCAACAAAATGAGATGCTCTGCTGAACCTCATACTCACCAACAAGGAGATAATCACTGGAGATGTGAAGATCAAAGGCAGCTTGGTCTGGAGTGATGGTGGAGCTCAGGATCCTGAGGTCAGGGTGAAAAACAAAATCACAACCCAGGGCTTCAGGAGAGCAAACTTTGGCTTCTTCAAAGATCTGTTTGGAAGAGGCCTACAGAATAAGGCCATGGAGGTAAAAAGTGCCTGAGAAAGCTGGTTAATTTTCAGAGACGACTGTGAGAGGTCCCTGGGCAACGGAAGAGAGAAAATTTGACTCCTATCTTCAAGAATGGCATGAAGGAGGACTCATGGAGCTACAGGCCTAGTCAATCTGACTTCAATCCTTGGGAAGGTGATGGAGCAGCTAATCCTGGAAACCATTTCCAGTCACATGAAGGACAAGGAGGTCATTAGGAATAATCACCATGGTTTCTCCAAGTGGAAGTAATGCCTGTCCATCTTCGTAAACTCCTACTATGGTAAACTTGATAATTTTCTGCTGGCCAGGTAGATGAAGTGGGAGTCCAGCTGGACTTCAGAAAACCTGTGACACTGTCTCTTGTAAGATCCTCATAGCAAGTTGTCGATGTTTTGGCTGGATGTATAGACAGTGATATGGGCTGAAAACCTACTTAATGGATGGGCCCAGGGGGTGGTGATCAGTGGTACAAAGTCCTGTTGGAGGCTGGTTACTGACGCTGTACCCCAGGGGTCAGTACTGAGTCCTATTCTGTTCAACCTCTTCCTTGATGATCTGGACAATAATGCAGAATGTACTCTCAACAAGTGAGAAAACTGTGAGAAGTTGCTGATAAACAGAGGGTTATGCTGTCATCCAGGAACACCCCAACAGGTTGACAAGAGCCTCATACACAAGAGGGAATGCAAAGTCCTGCTTATGGAGAGGAACAATGCCATGTACCACTATATACTGGGGGGCAATGAACTGGCAAGTAGCTTGGCAGAAAAAGACCTGTGGGTACTGGTAGCCACCAGATTGAACAGTAGCCAGCAATGTTCCTTTGCTGTAAAAAAATCTAATGGTGTCCCAGCTCCATCAGGCAAACTATTGCCTGCAAGTGGGGGAACATGGTCTTTCCTCTTTGACACAGCACTAAGATCATAACTGGAGTACTTTGTGGCTCCTCGATCGAAGAGAGGCGTAGGCATACATCCAGTGAAGGGCCAGTGAAGATAATAAAGGGACCGGAATATTTTACCTGTAAAGGAAGGTTGACTGTTTAGCCTGGAGAAGACTTGGGAGAGGATCTTATCAATATGCACAAATACCTAAACAGAGGATGCAAAGCGAATTGACCCAGGCTCTTTTCAGTGGTACCCAGTGGTGGGACAAAAGGTAAGGACAAAAAAATGATACCCAGGCAGTTGCCTCTGAACATCTGAAAGCAGAGGGTGACAAAGCACTGGCACAGGCTGCCCAGAGAGATTGTGGAGTCTCCATCATTGGAGATATACAGGACATGGTCCTGAGCAAGTAACTCTAGGTGACCCTGCTTGAGCAGGGCGGGGCTGAACCTCTAGAGGCGTCTTTCAGCCTGAACCTTTCTATGAATCTCTGATACTGCTTTACAGCAAAGGTAAGTTTTGAGGGGTGGTAGTATCATTTTTACAGAGGACTCTAAAATCTTTATGCCTCTTGGGAAATCCCTTGAGGTAAAAGATTTGTTTCTCATAGGTTGTGATTAACCCACTTTATTATTAATGCTATGCCAAATGCAGAAACCAATTATGTATTTTCATCTTCTGATTCATATTGTTAAATTGTATATAACAGAAAATAAATTAGGTGCACCAAAGCAGACTTTTCAAGGGCAAATATAATATATTAATGCAGTGCCTTATGAATCTTAATAAAAAACGTCATTCATTACAAAAAGGCAATATGTAGCTTTGCTTAGATGGTACTGACATTTTACCAGTGTGGAACCTTAAATATTTCCCTATTATACAAAATTACTTATGCTTTTTCTTGTAGAAGATCAGAGAAAAAAAATAATAACCTGTCAATCCAGTAAAAACCATTAGTTTGTTGGGAAAATTCCAGGCCTAGGTTGCTTTACCTTTGCTGCAGCAGAAGCTTCACGCTGAGTCTAGGGGTGTCTGATTGACCCATCATCCCTGCTGGAATCCTCTACTCCTCTGCTAGCCTTGACTTGTGTGACCTCAAAATAAGTGCTGATATTTTACAATTCATAGCACAAAGGAAAAGGAAAAATGAAAATGGAATATATGATTAGGTATATAATTTTCTGCCACCACTGTCTCCTTATTCTATATCCTTTGATTCCTGGTACCAGAAGTTTGAAAGTATCTATATATTTTGCTGGAAGCCTTCTTCCTGTTAAAATAGACTAATGAGAACTTGGATTTAAGCCATTTTTTCCCTCCTTAAATGTCATGCAAAATGAAAAGAAAAAAATATCCAAGTGTCAAGTATGAGTACTTGTCCTCCATCAGCTAACAGAGAATTTAATTAATATGTTGCAAAGATCTTTATCAGATGTGACACTGCTCCATTATCACTACTGGAATGTTAATGGATTATCATAAGTTTGTTACATCTGAATATTATGTTGAATTTGAATAAGCATGCAAGCAAAATACAGAAAATGATTTCACAAAGTGCTAGAATTTTATTCTGGTTTAGAATTAGATGCAGACCCATTTAAAATCTGTAGTGAAATAAACTATTGAGTAGATTATTTGTACTTTTTACTAATTGTCACAGGAAAAAAAATGATGGTTTATAATTACTTTTAAGGATTACTTTGTTTATAAGGTCTAAGTATTTTTTGGTTTACTTTGTGTCACTGAGGTATTTCTTTAGAACAAGTAATACTAAGAACATTATTGTCTCAGAAAAACAAGTAGGGTTCTTGATGATCGGAATGTATAGAGACATTGGAAGTTACTTCTCTGAAATAGCAGTTTCTGAGTGATCAGTTGCCCCCATTAGCATTCAGGTTCAGTCTTCTCACCACTCTATCATCACCAAAATAGTCTACCTGACTATGCTAGCTACCAGGAAATTTTTGCTTAGTTTACTGTGTTACAAATGTCAAATTCCCCTCTCACCATTCTGTGGAATATACCCACTGATTTTTTTGAGAACCTCTTTAGAAGATACATCAGGACACCTATTGGTATGTCCAAGTGGATACCAGTGAGGGGTTGGGTTCCTCAGGAGTTAGTACTGTGACCTGTGCTGTTCAACATCTTTGTAAGAGACCTGGATAAGAGGGATTGAGTGCACCCTCAACAAGTTTGCTGATGACATGAAGCTGTGTGGATCACTTGACACACTGGAGGGAAGGGATTCCATCCAGAGAGATCTTGACATGCTTGAGAGATGGGTCAATGCCAATCTCACAAAGTTCTACAAGGCCAAGTGCAGGTCCCTGCACCTAGGTTGGGGCAACTCCAAGAGCAAACACAGGCTAGGCAGAAGGTAGATTGAGGTCAGCCCTAAGGAGAAGCACTTGGGGGTGTTTGTCAATGAGAAGCTTGACATGAGCTGGCAGCGTGTGTTTGCAGCCCAGAAAGCCGCCAGTATGTTGGGCTGCATCAAAAGCAGCTTGGCCAGCAGGTTGAGGGAGGTGATTCTCCCCCTCTACTCTGCTCTTGTGAGATCCCACCTGGTGTTCAGCTCTGGGGCCTCTGACACAAGACTGAAATTAACCTCTTTGAGTGAGTCTGAAGGAGGCCATGAAGATGATCAGAGGGCTGGAACACCTCTCCTGTGAAGACGGGCTGAGAGAGTTGGACATTTTCAGCTTGGAGAGGAGAAGGCTCTGCGAAGACCTTACAACAGTCTTCCAGTATAAGAGGGGGCTTATAGGAAATCTGAGAGGGACTTTTTAGAAGGGCAGGTAGTGACAGGACAAGGGGGAATGGCTTTAAGCTGATGGAAGGGAGATTTAAATTAAATATTGAGAAAAAACATTTACTGTGAGGCTGGTGAGACACTAGAACAGGTTGCTTAGAGAAGCTGCAGTTGTCACATCCCTGGAATTTTTCAACACCATACTGGGTAAGGCTTTGAGCAACCTGGAAGGTGTCCCTGCCCATCACAGGGGGATTGGAACTAGACGATCTTTCCAACCCAAACCATTCTATGATTCTATGACACTGAAATGGCAAGTGCATTTCTGTGAAGGTAAAGACAGCACAGCTGTACAATTTTAAGATTGCCATCCTGTAGGGATGGATAACTATTTAATTAAAAACACTTTCAGTTACTTCTGAATGTTGGTTATTTGCCTTGAAATCTTCCCGAACTCATAATAAAATGTTTGTAATACATAGAATCATAGAATGGTTCATGTTTGAAAAGACCTAATATCATCTAGTTCCAACCCATCTGCCATGGGCAGGGACACCTTCCACTAGAGCAGGTTGCTCAAAGACCTGTCTAACCTGTCCTGGGGATTTTTTTTTTTTTTTGTGCTTGTTTTTTTTTTTTGTTTGTTTGTTTTTTTTTTTGTTTGTTTGGTTTGGTCATTTTTTTTTTTTCTGATTAGAAATGGTTCTCCGGACTTCCATCTATTTTAGCTTAAAACCCCCTTATATTCTCTCCAGGGAAATTTAATTAAAATTTGTTTATCCTTTCAGCCTTTGCTACTGACTGTACTTACAAAGTAAACACTTTAATTCCTAGTTATTCCTGTCACTACAGTTAAAATTTGAGACCACTTTCCCCTGTTTCTGAAGGGGCGATTATTGCTTAAAGGAGTTGATAATGATTTCAAGTCTGCTTCAGACACCGTTTTATATATCACTAGA
Organism: Myiopsitta monachus; assembly: GCA_017639245.1. Classification (NCBI taxonomy): domain Eukaryota; kingdom Metazoa; phylum Chordata; class Aves; order Psittaciformes; family Psittacidae; genus Myiopsitta; species Myiopsitta monachus. The sequence goes on from CM029918.1 coordinate 8,654,011, forward strand.
TATTGCAATAAAGGATCACAGTTTTTACCTAATCTATTCTGGACCAATAGGTCTAGAATATGTTATTAAAACACAAAAATATTTTATTTTTACTTTCTGATAGATCCTGAATTAATGTTTTAGCAGTATTAAACAGCCCTTTGCTTATCTACTTGCTCTGATAAAATTTCTTCCTGCTGTAAAGGATTCTTCATTGCATCACATTTTCCAGAGGTCATTTAAGTTCCACGTGTGTCCAGCTTTTCAACCTTCCTGTCCCTGGTGTCATACACTTAACCTCCTGTCATCTCAGAAAGTATTAATTTTTAGTGTACAATCTAATGGTCATTCCCCAGGCCATGATGTGCATCTTGTTTGGTTAATGTCATGGTTTAAGTCCAGCCATAACTCAGAACCACACAGCTGCTCTCTCACTCTCCCCTTTCCCCCCCCCCCCCCGGCTCCGGGAGGGATGGGGAGTTGTCATGGGTTCAGCAGTAGCAGTCACTTTTAATCCTTCTTGGGAGCTGGTGCAGAGCTGTGGTTTTGATTTTGGGCCTGTGAGCAGCACTGATAGCGCCAGTGTTCTCAGTTACTGCTTGGTAATGTTTTGGTCTGGCCAAGGACTTTCTGAGTCTCATGCTCTGTCGGGCAGGAGGGGAAGCCAGGAGGAAGCAGAGACAGAACACCTGACCCAAACTGACCAAAGAGGTTATTCCATACTACAGCACATAATGCCCAGGATGTGAAAACGTAGGGCAGAATCCCGGAAGGGTGTGGTGGTGCAGTGGAGGGCTTGCTGCTGGGGGGGTGCACTGGCTGGGTCAGGCTTGGTGAGCAGTTGTATTCTCTTTCTTTGTACTTCTCTTGTCATTATTATCATTGGTGGTAGCAGTAGTGATTTGTGTTATACATTAGTTACTAAACTGTTCTTATCTCAACCTGTGTGACTTGTATTTTTTTCGATTCTCTTCCCTATCCCCCAGGACTGGGGGAAGAAAAAGAGGGGAGTGAGTGAGTGAGTAAAACTTCGTGAGTTTTAGAGGCCTAAACCATGACAGGAGGAGAATCAAAAGAGCATAACCACCACGGGTTGAGATAAGAACAGTCTAGTAGCTAAGGTATAACACAAACCACTGTTGCTACCACCAATAATAATAATGATAAGGGAAATAACAAGGGAATAGAATACACCCACTCACCACCTGCTGACTGATACCCAGCCCGACCGGGAAGTGATCTAACGTTTCTGGATAACTGCCCCCAGTTTCTATACTGAGCATGACGCGCTGTGGTATGGAATACCTCTTCGACCATTTTGGGTCAGGTGTCTTGTCTCTGCTTCCTCCTGGCAGAAGTATGAGACTCAGAAAGTCCTTGGCCAGAGTAAACATTACTGAGCAGCAACTGAAAACATCGGTGTTATCAGCACTGTTCTGAGGCTGAGAGTCAAAACCACAGCACTGCACCTGTTACTAAGAAGGAGAAAAAATGGCTGCTGCTGCTAAACCCAGGACAGTCAACTAGGCAAAGCCATACTCAAGGCAGCAAACTACCAGGGACATTTTCTTTCTCTGTGTATGCAATAGACTGACTGACATTGGCAGGAAAGAATGAACAGTTTAAAACATCATCCAGTGGCAGCAGAAGTAGCCCATCAGTTATTGAAACCTTGGCCAAAGCTGCAAGATATCTTTATTGAGATCTCAGCTTGCCTCCTGCTCCCCAGAGTAATCTCTTTCCTTTGAATTTATGTCCTTTCCCATAGGAGCAACAGCTTCGGTCTGGAACTCACACCTTAGTATTCAGTGACTATCCAAACTACATTTTGCAATTATGTCCCATGAGCTTTGTGCTCTGTATGGCTGTCCCCAGGTTAAGGCTAATAGGTCATGTCATAACAACCTGTGCAAACTAACCCTCCATAGCTGTGGACAATTGTCATGGGTTCAGCAGCAGCAGCCATTTTTCTCCTTCTTGGTAGCTGGTGCAGCGCTGTGTTTTTGACTTTCAGCCAGGGAACAGAGCTGATAACACTGATGTTTCCAGTTATGGCTTAGAATGTTTTGGTCTGACCAAGGACTTTTTGAGTCTCATGCTCTGCCAGGGAGGAGCGGAAGCCAGGAGGAAGCAGAGACAGGACACCTGACCCAAACTAACCAAAGCGGTATTCCATACCACAGCACGTCATGCCCAGGATGTAAAACGGAGGGCAGAGACCCAGAAGGGGGGGGTTGTCGCTGCTGGGTCGGGCTTGGTATCAGGTGGTAAGCAGTTGTATTCTCTTCCCTTGTATTTCCCTTGTCATTATTATTATTGGTGGTAGCAGCAGTGATTTGTGCTTTACCACAGTCACTGGACTGTTCTTATCTCAACTCGTGGGAGTTATATTCTTTCAATTTTCCTCCCCATCACCCCAGGAGCTGGGGGGAAGAAACTGGGGGAAGTGAATGAGCGAACTGCGTGGCTGACTGGGCTTAAACCATGACAACAATTATTAATTTTCTCTCTTAAAATAGTGGAGCTCATTTTTCTGTCAGGCATTGAAAATCTTGCATCAAATAGTCTTGATTCTTGTTGCGATATTCTGTTGCTACTGTTACAGAAAATAATAGGCATTATTTTAGGGGAAAAAGAAGTCTTGTTTTCCTTGGCCAGTCCAGTAGCTGCAAAAATTAATCATTATTAATTTCACTAGTCTTTTCAATTATAATATTACACTTTATTCTTCTCTTCCTTTCGGATTTCTCTGTCTGCAGTTCCCTTTTCTCAAAACACAAAACACAGATTTGACAATTTTGTGTTAACTCTCTGCTGTGACCAAATGTAACAGAGGGTGCCAAAACTGATGTGACAAAACTGTCTCTCTAAACTCCACCATAGCATCTAAATATTTTATATACCTTGTGAAGGCAACTTTGATTATGATTTGAAAACCTCCTTGAATTATCTCTGCACTGCTTTCTTGTCTATGCTTTGCAACACTTCCTTTTCATACATTTGCCATTTTTCTCACCTGCACTAAAATACAGATTTTCTTTGTCAGAATCTTAAGTAGACACATTTAATATTATTCCTTTCTAAATATATCCTCAATTACATTTCTGCCTACACTTAAAATCTTCTTTTCTGTTATTTCCCTTTTCACGTCACTATTAATGGCGACTTAATAACTACTAGTATATGTCAATAAATGCTATCTCCATTCACTGCTAGTAGAAAAGGTTCTTATAACTATATTTGGCTCTTCTGCTCTCTCAAGTGTTTCTGTTTAACAACGGTATTGATATTTGCGTGTGTTTAACTGATATCAGGAAAAAAGACTTCCATATGATAACTGTCAATTTGCTTTGCCTTTTGCAAAAACTGCATTAATATAGAAATACAAAATGATTAAAACCCAAATTTTGTCTTCAGTGAAATGCTATGTTTATATTATTATAATAACGGTGCAATTCAGGCAAATACAAGCATTTTCAACCCACCTAAACTTAGGCAATCACCTGAGCTAGAAATGTTATCATTAGGTTTCTTCCACAAGTAATGGATGCAGCTAGACCTCTCTATGGGGCACTCCAGACTACTTATGATTTGAACTATCCTTCTTAGGGCACTCCTTTCTCTGCCTGAGTTATATAGAAGAAGTAAAGATGGAATCTCAAGCGAAAACTCTCATACCTTGTGCTATGTCAAAATTCAGAATAGAATATGTACGTAAAACTGAAGTACACATCATGTTAAGGTTTTCATTCCCCACCTCAGATATTTTATCACATGTGCCTGATGAATGGACAGATCCCTTGGGTGGCATGGTTTAGTGTGTGGTGTCCCTGCCCATGGCAGGGGGGTTGGAACTAGATGATCTTAAGGTCCTTTCCAACCCTAGCTATTATATGATTCTATTCTATGATTCTATTAATAATTTCTGACTTGCTGGTACAAAAGCAAATGTAGAGAGAGAATTTAACCTGCTGTTTCTTTATCAACTGTTGTATTGGGAAGAGGGGCACAAGCCAAAAGCTGTTTCTGTAGAGGGTGTCAAAATACTGAGCCTGGGCATTTCTATCAAAATTTGTATAACAGTGATTTCATAATGCAGAGCCCATCTGGATCTGAGTCTATGTTTTCTGCCAAATGAGCACAGTTGGCAAGGCTATGAGCTGTTAATGTTATGGTATCACATGTTTATTAAATATCAGGCATGTAGCACTGTAATTTATGTTCTGCTTTACAAATAGATAATAAAATACAGTGCCCATCCCTCCCCCCCCCCCCCAGATGATGATATTATAAAGGGCAAACAGGACATGGGATGTTATTTCATCAGTGAAAGAAGTAAGAAGATAATGAAGAAATAAAAGGTGGGAAAGGATAGACCATTATTTCAATATAACCTATTGGAAGGGAAAAAAATTCCAACCTTGGCAGGGAAAAGAATCAGATTTCGCAACTGCTTCATGAAAGGAGGCATAAAAGCTAATTTGGGAGATAAATCAGGTGTCCAGAGAACAGAACAGGGAAAGAGAATTTATCTGAAACATCTGCCTCTGTATCTCCCAGTTAATTAATATAATGAGATCTTTCTAGAACACCTTCATCACCTTCAATTTGGGTTATTGTAAACAGCATTGAGTCATTTAAGAAGTCAGTTTTTTAAAAATCAATTATTTTTACATATTTATAAATGTATTGAACAGTACATGATCGGCTTCTCTCCTTCATTTCATACCTCTTGCTTAGTTACTAATAAATTAAAATATCTTCTATTTTCTCCTTGACAGATCAAATTTCGTAATATGACTTGAAAAAGCAAAATAAGTTAACTGGATTATGCTTCACCCCATACTCACTCCGTCAAAGAACTTTGATAAATTTATTAAATATGACTTACTGAAGCAAGAACCAGACTGACATAACAAAATACGAAAAAGGCTGACATAGACAGAAGTATAGTAGAAGAAAACATACTTGGAAAGGGAAGGTGAAAGGCCAGAAAGGAGATGGCCTGCATATCTGTCTCAAACACAGCTATGAAAATCCTATTAACAGGGCCTGAACATTCAGTCTGTTTAAGGTTGGAGAAACAAAACTCTGTATCAGCTAACTGTATCAGCTAGAGGAGAGAGATCTGGGTAGTTGAGGAGGCATAAAATCCTTTCTCCCATTGATAAGTTTCTCTAGGGCAGCTAACGATGTTTTCTTATGCAGTATAACCCAGAGTTAGCTGGGTTTTGTTGTTTGTTTGGTTGGTTTTTAACTTAAAAAAGGATGGATGTTCCAGAAGAAGCTTTCTTAAAAGTTCCTCCTTACATGCCCATCTAATTTATACTAACTAGAAGAATCTAGAATTAGTAGGTGTCCTGAGTTCAGCAGTAGCGGTCATTTTTTCACCTTCTTAGTAGCTGGTGCAGTGCTGTGTTTTTGACTTTTGGCCTGGGAACAATGCTGATAACACTGATGTTTTCAGTTATGGCTTAGAATGTTTAGTCTGACCAAAGACTTCCTGAGTCTCATGCTCTGCCAGGGAGGAGGGGAAGCCGGGAGGAAGCAGAGACAGGACACCTGACCCAAACTAACCAAAGAGGTATTCCATACCACAGCACGTCATGCCCAGAATGTAAAAACTAAGGGCAGGGACCCAGAAGAGGGGATTCACTGCTTGGGTCAGGTTTTGTATCGGGTGGTGAGCAGTTGTATTCTCTTCCCTTGTATTTCCCTTGTCATTATTATTATTGGTGGTAGCAGCAGTGGTTTGTGTTATACCATAGCCACTGGACTGTTCTTATCTCAACCCGTGGGAGTTACATTCTTTCAGTTTTCCTCCCCATCACCCCAGGAGCAGGGGGGGAAGAAACTGGGGGAAGTGAGTGAGCTGAACTGCATTAGAGGCTTAAACCACGACAGTAGGAATACAGCATTTTGTTCCATGGTGATTTTTTTCTGTCTGCTCTTCCAAGTAGATAAGGATTTTTGGGAGACCAAAAAAAAAAAACAAACAAAAAGAAAGCCTAGAAATTTTAATTTTCATTAAATGAAATATAAAAAATTAGGAGTACAAAGACAAATGGTTGTTAAAAGTCTATATCAGAAAGTCATTTAAGACTTCAACTACTGTACTTTGAATTGGAGCACATCTGCAATCAAATTTTATAGTACCTAAAATATCTAGCTATGTTTGTCACTTTCAATTGAATGCATTTTAAAAGAAGTAATAATATGCATGGTGATTTTTTTTCTGAATAAAACTGTATTTTGTTTGCAATACAAACCTGTATGATTAGCAATATCTGGTAGGCTGTTTTTTCTTATGCGTTTTTAAAATTAACATTTTAGTGGTTTCTTTGATTGTGTATACTAATTTTGAGGAAAGTATACCTCCTAATGAAGTAGAAGTGAAGTTCAGCTCAGTGCTTTATTGACTGTAATATTCAAACAGATGCACTCATAAAAGCAACTGTTTAACTTGGGCATAACAATCTATAACATAACTACTCTGTTTCTTTATGTTAAACCCACTAAAGATGAAATGGTACTTCATGTTTCACTACTTTTGTCTACTATCTTCACTGTACAAGTCAGCATTGAACTGAAGCACTTTTCTATATACCATGTTCTGTAATGTGTGATGCATAACAAAAGGCTAATGTATCTACCACGTGTTAATATAAACTGTGCTAGTCATTTTGTAAAAATAGAGATTGTCATGGCTGTGCGTTGTGTTTGCTTATAGGCAAGATGACCTGAATACTTAATACCAAGTCCAAGATTTTTCTGACTAGGACAGGTTTTTATGTAACTTCAGAAGATTAACTGTTAAACTGCCCCACCAGATTTATGGAAAAAATACATATATTTATATTTATTTTATATATATATATATATATATAAACACTGTTGTATACAGGATGACACAATCAGATGCATACACTGCCAAGTCCATCAATAAATTATGTCCCTAAGTGCCATGTCTATAAGTCTTTTAAATACCTCCAAGGATGGTGATTCAATCATTTCCCTGGGCAGCCTGCTGCCAATGCTTGACAACCCTAGCAGTGAAGAAATTTTTCCTAACATCCAATCTAAACCTCCCTGGCACAACTTGAGGCCATTTCTTCCTGTCCTATCACTGTTACTTTGAAGAAGATACTGAACCCTGCCTTGCTACAACCTCCTTTTAGGTATCTGTAGAGAGCAGTAAAATCTCCCCTGAGTCTCTTTTTTTTTTTTTTCCAGGTTAAAACCCTGTCATTCACTCAGCTGCTTCTCATAGGACTGATGCTCTAGATCCTTCACCAGCTTCACTGCTCTTTTTTGGACACAGTCCAGCATGAGCTTCTGTTCTTCATATAACAGCAACAAAAAAGTCACTTTTGTGAATGGCACTGACCTAAAGAAAATTTCTCAATTTTCTTGAGAAAATCAGCTTCCTTTTAATTTTGTTTTCACATTGCTTAGCAGGTGAGACATCTTGTCATGGGTTCAGCAGTAGCAGTCATTTTTCTCCTTCTTGGGAACTGGTGCAGAGCTGTGGTTTTGACTTTTGGCCTGGGAACAGCGCTGATAACACCAGTGTTTTCAGTTACTGCTTGGTAATGTTTTCGTCTGACCAAGGACTTTCTGAGCCTCATGCTCTGCCAGGAAGGAGGGGAAGCCGGGAGGAAAGCAGAGACAGGACACCTGACCCAAACTGACCAAAGAGGTTATTCCATACCACAGCACGTCATGTCCAGGATGTGAAAATGGGAAGCAGAGACCCGGAAGGGTGTGGTAGTGCAGTGAGGGGTTCGTTGCTGGGGGGTGCACTGGCTGGGTCAGGCTTGGTGAGCAGTTGTATTCTCTTTCTTTGTACTTCTCTGTCATTATTATTACTGGTGGTAGCAGTAGTGATTTGTGTTATACTTTAGTTACTTAACTGTTCTTATCTCAACCTGTGCAAGTTGCATTCTTTTGATTCTCCTCCCCATCCCCCCTGGGACTGGGGGAAGAAAGAGAGGGACGTGAGTGAGTGAGTGAGTGAGTGAGTGAGTGAGTGAGTCAGTCAGTCAGTCAGTCAGTGAGAGAGAAAACTTCATGGTTGACTGGACTTAAAGCACAACATATTTAAATACTGCTATTTAGTTGATGAAGTGGTTAGATGAAAAATTTCTCTCTATATATATTGATTATTTTTTTCCTATGCACTAATCCATATTTTAGCAAAGTTATTCCAAACAAATTCAATGAGCTTAAGAAATTTAATAAGTGATCTTTCAGACAGATATAAATATTTGACAACGTTATTAAATCTAAATCCTTCTTCTACTACACTTAACCTTTTTCTATAGCTTATGTTGCTTACAGCAAAAATAATGGAAAACTGAAGATTAAACAAACATATCTCAAGGACTGTAATGACATTCCATGTGTAAAATTAAAGTGCCAGATAGGCAGCTTATCAAAGCAGAACTCCCGGAATGAATCTCTGTAGGGGAAACCACACAGAAATAGGCATGAGGCAAGTTTTTCAACATTGCATAATCAGAGCTCTTCCACTCTGACCTTTAGGAAAAGTTCCTGTTGTTGAAAGGATGACACTTATTCCTGCATCCTTTGAGGAAGGGGAAGGTCCTGTACTTCATTATGAACACCTGAAATGTCTAATCTCTCTCCCACTATATGTGATGGCCATGACACATGCATTTTTTTTATTGATTCTATCACAAAAAACTGTATACTAAAGGTTTTTCTTAATGTTAAATCATGCAATACAAAAGTCAGTGTGATAAAGATAGTTTGAGTGGAAATTTGTTGCTGAAGTTAAATTGTTTAATTCATAGGGTCTAAAATGAGGTCTATAAAATAAACAGACAATGAGGACAGCCTTAAAACAATGACATTTGAAAGAAGGAAAGCCAAACAGACCATTCCCAATACGTAATGCCCTCTTTATTGTATTCTGTATATATTAAAAATTATTCACGTTTTAATAACACTTGTTGCTTTCTGATACCTACTGAGATAACCTGGCACCAGAGCTGCCAAATATTACAAAAATATTTCAGTGCAAAACTTTTTCAGAAATAGTGATTTCACTCTTCCAGATAGGAAGCAAATATTATGATTTAAAAAGGCAAAGATGAAAATTATAAAACTCACCAAAGTGATATCAAAAAGAAAGTGGATTAGCCTATCTTTCTTAAGCAGTTACTGTGTGTTGCATTCATACTTTAATGATAAGATTAATAGAAACACCAATAGCCGCACAGTGAGAAGGAAAATATTAGACTCCTCTGTCTAATTGCCTAAGCTGACTTGGACTCCTTCCGCCATCAAACAAAAGGGACAGGCTATCTTCAAAGAAATTCTATCTGCTTCTAACAGGGTGACTCAGCCCTTGCAATGACTCTGTCTCTCCAGTCACTGCAGGGGAAACCAGAATTGTCTGTTTACGCTGGGCATTCATTTTAATCCATTCATAGTTACTGTGGAAGTTATTGAATCTCTTGCCTATTTGGGTTTGAACTGAAGAGCTTCGTGGAGTGTTTAGTCTAACTACACTAGAATTTCCGGAAAGGCTATCCCTATACAGATTACATTTGAACCAGTGAGAAATGGAGAAGATATTTCTTTGCACCGGTTTTGGCTGAGATAGATAGATAGAGTTATTTTTATTCATAGTAGCTAGAATTTAAGACCAAAACAGCACTGACAGCACAAGGAAATTTTCATTAATGCTGAACAGTGCTTATACAAAGTGAAGGCCATATATGTTTTTCACACTGCCCCACCACTGAGTAGGCTAGGGGTGCATGACAGTCTGGGAGGGGGCATACTCAAGATAGAGGACCCTAACTGAGCAAATGAATATTTTATACTTGTTTAAGCCCAGCTGGCAACTAAGTACCACTCAGCCACTTGCTTGCTCAGTCCCCACTCCCCATTAAGATGGGGAAAAGAATCAGGAAAAAGGATAAAAACACATGGGTTGAGACAAGACAGTTTAATAATTCAAATTAAAATACAATAATATTATTATTAATAATAATAATAGCAATTGTTGCGGAGGATCAATGGACAGCACACACAAATTAATGTAATCAAGTGCTGACAGTTTATTGTAATATGAGTATCGCTTTTTATAAGGTGTCTCAAGACACTGGAACATTCAACAATATATGATTGGTTAATGTCTTTTAACTAAATGTTAGTAACAGCTTAATGATTAGTTAACTACTACAGTATGTGGTTCCAAGGTAGTGGTTATAACAGCATATGGTTTCAAGGACTCAGTTATCAGTTCCTTCATGCGCATCCTGCTCAGCAACCGTCCGTGCCAACTTTCTCAAACTTTCTGCACATACACGTCCTCTAGTAACCTCCAAACATCCTTTAGTCACCTTCAAGCAAGGCTCAAAGCCTTTGGTTCACTACTTCACAAATGTTAAGTAGTTGTCTGGGTTGCTCACATGACCGCATTCTTTTAAGTACATTCCCATAAGTAATCATAATAATGATGATGAAAAAGGGAGAGGGAAAGAAGAAAGAATAAACATTGTCTCTGCCTGTGAATTTAAAAAAAGCAGGTGATGCACAGTACAGCTGCTCACCACCCACTGACTCATGCTCAAAATGAGCAATCAGCTTCGTGGAGCTAAGCTGCCTACCAGGGTTAAGACATGATACCTTGGAACATAAATTAGTAATATTATAATGAGGTCCAATCTCTTTACGGCTTGTCTTCTAAGCAGCTGGAATTACTTGTAAAGCCAGTTTTTGTGTATGCATCAGTTACAAAAAAGAAAAGTTTATTAGCAGCTGTTTATGGATAAATAGGTATGCATGATATGGGGGAAGACAATACAATCATTGTCTACTTTATTGCAATCACTGGCTAATAGTTATTTATATGAAGAACAGATGTTTTCCTGCTGTGCTAAGACCAAATCTAGATTGAAGAAGATGAATGATAATGGTGTGTGGGAGGTGGTTGAAGCTAGAGTAAAGCTACTTTCTCAAATACTTTTATGTGAAATTGAAAGGCTATGGAAAAGGTCAAAACAGTTTTGGTATGAGATTTAAAGTGAGGTTTTATGAGAAGGTAACAGTAAACTGATTGACATGTTTCAGAGAGTTTAAGAATATAACTTGGGAACAAATGGAGAGGAAATACCAATTCTAACTAAACTTCTAATGAAAAACATTAATAGAAATATTAACCGTCTCTGACATACTTAACAAATGTCATAAACACAGTAATGCTAGTAACAATAACAATAACAAAATGCATGGCATGTATGTTCATTAGCTTGCTCTATTTCTAAATGCTTCCACTAACAAATTACTTACTACTTTCTGCAGTACGTATACTCACATACAACTGTGAGTACATAGATATATAGATAGATGATAAATAGGTTGATTTTAGACAAATTAAAAGTAGTCTGCTTACAATATTTTTTTTTAAGAAAAAAAAAAGTTTTATTTTCTTTGGAACCGCTAGCAAAAATTTCCACTCATAATTTCACCTTCAGTGCAAATCCCAGTGCTGGTCTGGAACTTTCCACAAAAATATTTGCCATCAAATTAAGGATCTTGCTGTATGTAACAGACACCCATATTAACTTTTAGCAGTACAATATTCACCTATGACTACACAGACTGCTACTAAACAAAGTATTTCCCTATTTCCAGGTTGGATGGAGTCCTGGGTGACATGGTCTAGTGTGTATGTGTGTCCTTGACCATGGCAGGGCGGTTGGAACTAGGTTATATTAAGGTCCTTTCCAACCCCAACTATTCCATGATTCTATGATTTTCTGCACATAATATTTCCTATTACAGTCTTTCAATATATTTCAAGCTTAATCTAATGGCACTTCAGTATGTCATGGCCTTTGCAGTTCTTGGCACTGGCTCAGTCTGGCAATTGGTACAAAGGGTGATGCTGAGCACTTCCAAGAACTGTAATTGTAGCCCACAAAAACTGTCTAAATTAGGAGTCATCCATTATCCATTGGATTTTAAGTCTATTCATACTCTACTGAATAATACCAGATTCTTGTGGATGATCAAGGGGCAAAAGACTCATAAAACTATAAAGTTCTCTGATTCTCCCAGAATAAATGATGTCTTGAGGAGTAGAGGTGATGTTTGTCTCAATCAGCGATGACCATTTCTGTAGCATTTCAGTTATCTCCTTTGTACCTAAAAACAATGCCATCGAAGAACAGCTCTTAATCCTCTGCAAACAACAGCTGATTACATATATATATATACACACACACTCTGACAGGATATACAAAAGAGTACCAATTAGATCACTTTCTAGTTGTACCATGAAGATTAGATGAGGATGAGGAATAGAGTGATATTATTAGAATTGGGACTAGAGTGATTGTATTCTATGGAGTATAAAAGGGATTGTTGAACAAAAAGCCTAGGGTTAGGTTTGCCTTTTAAGAACACCTTTTGAGTGTGTTGATGTGTTTGAGTGGTTTGGAGTCACCACTGTAAACCCAGCTGTCCACCACTGTCTATCTGCCTGTCTTTCTCAACAACCTATGAACAGCTGCCATCAAAACCTAACTAATTTTAGTCAAAATTATCCTGATTATCTTATGCAGGTTTAAAAAATAAAATTTTTGCTGACTTGACTCCATTTAACTGCAAATGGTTGCAGAATGGTCACAGCAGCAGTTTTGAAAGTGTACAGAGGTATGGCCTTCTATAGATGAGCAGCTTCTGTCAGCCCAAAATAAGTCATTGTTCTTTGGTGCAATTGACAGGTTCATATATTGCTGCGGCTGTACTGTAATGCTAATACATATAAGTTCGGAGCATCATTAGTAGACGCTCAGCAAAAAAAAACCCTCGGTTGATGCCAGTTTCTCTTTGCTGCTTTGTCACTACTCTTTTCTGATGTTTTTTCCCCTCCATTTCTACATATCTTCCTCAACCTCACTTGCAATGCAGAAAAAAACCCAATAATTTTCTTAGGATTCTACATGCAGTTCATTTTTAAGCAGTGTTTCTAAACATTCTGACAATGTGCAAAATAAAAAAAATTAAAGTTCCTCAAAACAGAACACCATTAAAAATGTTTGTTCAATTCTTTGCTTAACTTGAAGAAATTTTCTGTGTTAGCTCTTTACTATTTTATATGTTTTTAATTTTTTCAAGCAATCATGTTTACTGTATCATTTAGTAAAGAAAGAGATTTATGTTTACTTTCATCACCACAGAAAACATAGATCTATAAATGTGATAAATCTTTAAGCGCTTCATAACCTTACACAGTTTTTATAGGTTGAAAGATAATCAATAATCATGACAGAAAAACTGCATATGATTCATCTTTGAAATCAACTTTCTTCTTATGGCACAAGGCCGATAAATGAGAATCTAAATGCCATGATTAATTTTCCTTAGAAAATACCTGGACTTGAAGGGCTATTCATAAGAATTACATTCCTAAGCACAATTAACTCTAGATGGATCTTCCGTGTTTACTACACCTCACAAGATGTCAGGTTGCACTATCCAATTACATAGCCTTTCCTGTTTAGTGCAAAGTACTTCTGACTGAAAATTTAGCTGCATTTATACCTTTATTCTGACAGTGTTTTCGATCTCTAATTCATTAATGTGAGTTCTAGTGAGAGTTTCTCTACCCAATGTAAACAAGTACTGTTGAATAATTCTATAAGTTGAATTTATTTTAAATAAGCAGCTTTAGTTTCTGAAATTAGTATATCCCAATGTGTCAGGCTGTTCTTGCTGAATCAGTGTGCTTGAATTCAGACAGCCTCCCAGATGTTTGTTGTCCTGGTGACATCCTTTTCTGTATCACTTCAGGATAATTAAAGACTCAAGCAGTCAGGAATATTAAATTTACCCACACAAGTATAATTTCAGACAGGACTGTCTGAATCAGTATTTTTATTTTCATTAGCGTTTTTTTTTTTTTTTTGCTGTTTTTCATTCTGGTTTATAAATACAAACAAAAAGCAACAGAGATGGTTTGAAAATAATTGTTGATTTTTATTCTTTTTCTTTTTCCTCCTCTCCCTGTTGTGTGTCATGTGTCTTCCCCCCCACCCCCCCCCCCCAATTGCAGAGAACTATACTGACAACACTACATGAAAAGTCACTCTGTAGTTCTCACTTAGAAACAGGAATTTGCTCCAGCTACTTCAAACTCTCACTGCCTGAAGGTATTTCAGTTTTGGCCTGATACTGCTACTCCATCCAATGTAAAAATTCTGCCACCATGATTAGTGAAATGCTGACAAGCCAATCTGTGACTTAATTCTAACCAGAAAAATGGTCAGTTCTACAGGATAGAGGCACACTCATTAGTTATGCCTGAACTAGTGAAAGAAAAACAGGCCCAGAAACCTGAATTGAAAAATCAAAACTTGGCTCAGAATGAGACCGTCAGATGCACAGACCATGGAATAATTATATTCTTCCTATCATATTCTATATTTAACAGTTTTCCGTACAATGTAGTTACCTTTTAAAATAATTCTGCTCTCTTTTTTCTTTAACAGTGTGTATAAGAAAACAATAGCAGTTTGCCATTACAAAGTTTTGACACACATAGGATTAAACTATTTAGAAATGTTGCATTAAATTAAAATATTGTTTAGCTTCATGTGTAATGAAATATATTGTCGTGGTTTAAGCCCCCCACCCAAGTAGTTTTACTCACTCACTGCCCCTCTTTCTTCCCCCAGTCCTGGGGGGATGGGGAGGAGGATCCAAAGAATTCAACTCGCACAGGTTGAGATAAGAACAGTTTAGTAACTAAGATATAACACAAATCACTACTGCTACCACCAGTAATAATACAAGAAAAATACAAGGAAAGAGAATACAACTGCTCACCAAGCCTGACCCAGCCAGTGCACCCCCCAGCAGCAAACCCCCCACTACCAAAAACCTGACCATGCCGTGCACCCCCAGTCCATCACCACCACACCCTTCCTGATCTCTGCTCCCCGTTTTCACATCCTGGGCATGACGTGCTGTGGTATGGAATAACCTCTTTGGTCAGTTTGGGTCAGGTGTCCTGTCTCTGCTTCCTCCCGGCTTCCCCTCCTTCCTGGCAGAGCATGCGACTCAGAAAGTCCTTGATCAGAGTAAATGTTACTGAGCAACAACTAAAAACATTGGTGTTATCAGCTCTGCTCCCAGGCCCAAAATCAAAAACACAGCACTGCACCAGCTCCCAAGAAGGAGAGAAAACGACTGCTACTGCTGAACCCATGACATATATATTTAATACACTTCCTTCCCAGTTTTATCATTTCTCACTCTAGAGTTGTCCTGGGTTCAGCAGTAGCAGTAATTTTTCTCCTTCTTAGTAGCTGGTGCAGTGCTGTGGTTTTGACTTTCAGCCTGGGAACAGCGTTGATGACACTGATGTTTTTAGTTGCTGCTCAGTAACGGTTAGTCTGGCCAAGGACTTCCTGAACCTCATGCTCTGCCAGGGAGGAGGGGAAGCCGGGAGGAAGCAGAGACAGGACATCTGACCCAAAATGACCAAAGAGGTATTCCATACCACAGCACGTCACGCCTAGTGTATAAACTTGGGGCAGTTACCCGGAAGGGTTAGATCACCGCTCAGGTTGATCTGGGTATGGTTCAGAGGCTGGTGAGCAGTTGTATTCTCTTCCCTTGTTATTTCCCTTATCATTATTATTGGTGGTAGCAGCAGTGATTTGTGTTATACCTTAGTTTCTGGACTGTTCTTATCTCAACCCATGGGAGTTACATTCTTTCGATTCTCCTCCCCATCACTCCAGGAGCAGGGGGAGGGAGGGGAGGAGTGAACATGGTTCTGAGTTGCTGGCTGGGCTTAAACCATGACAAGAGTTCATACTGTATGTACAATAAATTACAAAGAAAGTGAAATATAGCAAAACATTACCCTAACAGGTACAGCTGACTTCAGATATTAATTTAATACATATTTGTGTGGGGTTTAATAATGCATGTTATATATCTCAGAGATTGGATTAATGCAGGTAAATAGACACTGACAGAGGATTCTATATTCTGGCATACACATTTTTATTATGATTTTATTATAGATATAGTAATATATAAGAGATATATTATCTATACCTATGTACAAAGATATATTATTTATAATACTCCATCTTATTATTATTTATATATATTAATGCATTTAGGTAGGGAAAAAAAGGAAATTGAATCAACTGTATGAAGCATCTTCTAATGAATAGAATTTTATCTGTGTTCAAACACCAATATTTATATCAGCTGATCGCACTTCCAATAGACATGACTGCGGTTTAGACTGCGACAGCAATAAATAAGTAACTCTCTTCTAGACATTAGATTGAAGTTTTTTAAAACTGTATGTTTTTCTTGTTTAAGATACATGTAGCACTCATCTTTCCATCTAAAATGAAAATAAATATAAGACTGTTCAGCATCTTGAACTCTCTGGCCAGAGTGCATCCAACTAGATATTACTGGAGAGGAAGTATGTTTTAGTGGACAGAAGACAAAACAACTCATACAGCCTGATGAATCTTTGTAGCAAGCACATGAGAGATCACTCATCAATTGTTCTTAGCCTGGGTACACAAAATATCTCAGCCTAGATTTACATCTCATGGTAAAAGAGGAAAGCTTTACAAACTTTGAGGCTGGTATTTTCAGTAGTGCATCTAGATAAGTCTGTTGGTGCATAATAAACTTCTCAGCTCCCTCCTTCCAATTAGCCAAACTAGTGCCTATTCAAAACATATGACAGTGACTATTTTCTTGGAAACAAAGGCATAGCTGCTGATGGGTAAATGCAGGAAAAGGACTTATCCCCCTTTGGGTCTTGTTGTGGGGTTGGGCTGAGTCATCTGAGGCTGGGCCCACAT
The DNA here is from genome assembly GCA_017639245.1 of Myiopsitta monachus. Lineage (NCBI taxonomy): Eukaryota > Metazoa > Chordata > Aves > Psittaciformes > Psittacidae > Myiopsitta > Myiopsitta monachus. Next base: position 8,670,876 of record CM029918.1, read on the forward strand.
CCAGATGTGCTAACTCTGGGAGCGAGCTGTGTGAAGCAGTACAAACTGAAATCAGTTAAAATAGTGAGAAGAGGATTTCTAGCTCTTGATGGAGTTCAGCAGATCTTGCTATTAAGCTCTTTAGGATCATTTGAAAATTGCAACCTACTGAACTGATGTAATGAATGGGAACCTAAGTGAGAGCTCATTCCTGGTTATGACTGTGAGACAACAAAGTATGTTTCTGTCAAAGTGCATAAGGTAGAGTTTATATGTTTATGTTCATTGTGACCATTTGTCAGAAAGTGGCAGGAAAACATAAGGGTACATCTGTTTTATGACCTTCATACTTGGCCATGCAGGGTGCCTGGCCAACGTTTTTGGTGGAGAGAAATGGAGATCATGAAAAACTGCACAGTCACACGAGTAAACAATTACAGATCTGGCATAAAGACAGTTGTTTTTCTAGGGGTATAAAAGCAGAACCCTTTTGTAGCCAAATCTGAAGCTTCAACTATGGGTGGGACATATCACATAGGAATTTTCCCAATTACCTGGGACTCCTGGTGTCAGCTGCAATGGGACTTCCCAGCTGGCCTGGATGATGATTTGGTTGTAACTGGTGATGTATTTCTCCTTAATCGCTGTTCTCTCAATGCAGTAAGGATTTGATGCACTGCTAATTTTCCTCTATGCTATACATATATATATCTGATTCACTTTATTGTGCTTATTCAGTATATATATAAATACCTGATTCGCATTAGTTTTTTTTTCTTTAGTGTGCTTATTTGCTTTAGTGTGATTGTTTAATAAACTGTTGAGTACCCTGCTTGTTAGCAGAACAACTTTTTACCAAGCCTTCCCAAATTAAGTAGGATTTATCCTACAATGAAAACAATACAGTACATGTATTGATATTACAGTATAAAGCATAGGGATAAAAATTACTTTCTTATAGTTAATGAAATTCAATACAGTCCAAAACCAAGACGGTCTATTATATATATTGCAATATCTGGAGATTTTAATTCTTCATTAGAGTTGTAGAGTAATTTTGAGAAGTGTTCACACAAAAAACCTCTGATAAAATGCATGCATAAAATGAGAATATATAACCTCTTTTAGAAATTTCATTGGTTATGAAATATTCGTTGAATCTGATAATTTGTCACTTATTGGTATCAGGACAAAAATGTTTGTTTCACTGCATTACAACATGGACACAACACGCCACTCTGTAGAATAAACCAATTTTTATATAATAAAGGAGTCTTTCAGGTTCAAGTAATTAATATATCTTGACATTTTCAGTTTAGCAAAAGGTTTCCCTAATGATATAACACTTTAGGAATGTTGAGAAAGGACATGTGTTAATGCTTGCAGTATAAAGCCATCTTATAATGCAAAGCTGGACTACACAGTAGTTCAAGTTAGCTAGCAAAGCAGTGTATAAAATCAAAATCACAGTGCATCAGGAATTTAATATGAAAAAGAGAAGTCATATAGAGAAGAAATTTATTAATCCAGCATAAACTTCAGTGGGTTATTTAGGGACCTGACTGATGGTGGTTTAGATCATGAAATACGTTATAGTGTGAAATTTGTAACACATTCATGGAACATTTGCAGTCAATCTTAAATCTGTGCAGATGTGTGGTCCCGTGTAGCTGAGTCCAGAATGAATTGGCTTTAAAAATCATTATCTAAACAGATAGATATCATAACCAAGGGATCAGAAAAATCTCAATGCTGTCTGTGCCATTCAGAGCATAAAATAATATGAAATATTATTTGCCACATTTTATTACTTAGTTTTTATAATTAAATAAAACAAAGGGTATATGAACATAACGTATTCTTTGCTAGGTGTCTGGTTTAGGCTGTTTAAAATATTTTTTTAATTAAATAGAATGATAAGAAAATAGGATAATGCATACTTGTGTATTACATACTTGTATACACTTATATATAGGAAAATACATACCTGTCTGTAAAAGAGATTAAAGAATCATGTTATAATTTAGAATAGCAGTATCTGTTAAACACTTAGTATTTAGATTTCAGGGGTTGCTACTTATCCAAATAATGGTCAGTCACCTGCTGCTGCACATTAATTTAAATAGTACCATAGATTGCCCTGGAATGAGAGCTGGTTACTTGAACAGCATTTTACATTGAAGTACTTTAAAATCATTACACATTTTTAAATCTTAATTCTTTGTGTTAAGAGTAGGAACTACTGCTATCAATCAACTTGAAAAATTTCCCCACGGTCATGACCTAGTCGAGTATTCTCTGATCACACTGAATAAAATATGAGGTAGTGGTGTAAAGTTTAATCATCCTGTTTCCTCAATTTCCTTTTTTCCTTTCAGCAGGAGCCACTGGGGGAACAATTCACTTTTATGCTTCATGGAAATCTCAGGCTAAGGATTTTCTGAGCTCTTTTAATTACTGTCTTTAAGGTAGAGATGCCAAAGGACCCACTGAGCAACAATAAGGGATAATGACTTAAGCATGGAATATTGAAAAGTGTTCATCTTGGTGGAACAAAGTAGAATAAAACAGAACAAATGGCAAGTAAAATTGAAAACACGGAAGAAAAGAAGGTGAGCTATATAGATTTGAAAAGCAATCTATAGCTGTAAATAAGAAACTATGCATTAAATCCATTTTTAGCCATTTTTAAGAATCTAGTCACAAGGGTAGTTCAGAGTGATGTACATAATAGATTATTGATTTTCAAAGAAAATATGGTAAGAGAGGTTTCATGTAGAGCTGAGGTTTCAAATTCACATATTGAATTGCTGAAGTGAGTAGCTCAAGAGAGGACGCCTTCAGCACCTGAGCAGGGGGAAGCTCAGCATCCAGGAGCTTCAACTCAGAGCCGCAAGAGCCACTGACGAAGCCTCAAGTGCTTCACAGGACTTGGCCAGGAGCCGACAGCTCAGCTGACACAAGCAGCTGACTCACAGGAGGAGGTGCCAGGAGGAGCAGCACTAGCCCTGACTGGTTGAAAACTTGCCACAAGGAGTACGAGCGAACAAGAACATGACGAACAGGGTGGTGAGCACTCACCATATGACCAGGGTCCGATCTGCGAGCTCTGCTCTGGCTGCCCCGGCTGCCCTGGCGGTGGCCAGTGTAGGCACCCAGACAGAGCTGATGAGAGGAGAGGCTGCAGCGCAGAGCTCGGAGTGTAGAGAGTGCCTGCACTGGTCTCGTGATGCGAGGGTGCGCAATGGGCTGGGCTGCAACTGGTGCTCCCTGGTGGAGGTCCTCCTGCAGCACATGTCTGAGCTGCGGGGCGCTGTCAAGAGGCTGAAAGATGTCAGGGAAGCTGAGAAGAAGCAGCACTGCTTGCTCCAGGACCAAAATGTGCAGGGGCCTCAAGCATCCACTGTAGCTCATGGAGGAAAGAATTTGGCCGTTAACCCAGGAAGCTGGAAAATAGTAGGGGTGGGGGTGGGGGGGGGTGGAGGGGAAGGCAAAAATAAACCAACAAAAAAAGGAGGAAGAGAACAATTAAAAGAGAGGGGCTTCTTCCTAAATCTATTTTCCCCACCCAGAACCACTTTGCTGTCCTGCAGGGGGTTGATGAGGAAACACACTCCTACCAGGAACTAAGAATCTATAAATCCCTTAATTATGAAGGGGAGAGTGAGTAAGCTGCTGCGTTATTCTGCATTACCACTGGGCTTAAATCATGATGTCCAGTCATGTGGTTCTGTATTGGAATCACATAGCAAGGTTTTGGTAGCAGAGGGGGCTGCAGTGATGGCCTCTGTGAGAAGACAACAGAAGCTGTCTGACAACCCCAGCTCCAGACAGCTCCAAGATAGCCCTGCCACTGTCTAAAGCTGAGTTTATCAGCAAAAGTAGCATTTAAGATCTTTAAGAATGGGTAAAAAGCATTGCAGAACAGCAGCTGGGAGAAAGGAGTGAGGGTGTGTAAGACAAACAGCTTTGCAGACACCACAATCAGGTGCAGAAGGAGGGGAAGGAGGTGCTCCAAGCATCGCAGCAGAGTTGCCATTGCAGCCGGCTGTGAAGAACATAGTAATGCAGATTGTCCCATTGCCATCAGTTCAGGCTTGAGGTCCACAATGAAGTGGATATCCACCCTGCAGCCTGTGCAGGACCCAACACTGAAACAGATGGATGTGCCCTAAAGAAAGCTGTAGCCCATGGAGAGCCCACACCAGATTTTCTGGCAGGAGCTGTGATCCTGCAGGGGACTCACACTGGAGCGGTCTGTTCCTGAAGGACTATAACCAGTGAAGAGGACCTATGCTGGAGCAGCTCTTGAAGAAGCCTGTAAGAGAAGTTGGAGCCATTCATGATGGACTGTGTCCCATGGGAAGGACCCCACTCTGGAACAGAAGAAGAACACAAGGAAGAAGGAGCAGCGGAGATGAAATGTTATGAAATTACCATCATTTCCCATCCCCGTATGCCACTTTGAGGGTAAAACAGTTGGGAGAAAAGTTGAAGCTGGGAAAAAGGGAGGAGTAGGGGGCAGGTGGTTTTAGATTAGTTCTTACTTTTCCTTCTCTATTTGGCAAAAAAAAATTAAATTAGTTTAATTTCAAAGTCAAGTCTGGTTTACCTGTGACGGCAATTATAGAGTGCCCTCCCCGTACTTAGCTTGCGACCTTTTCTCCTTCTGTCCTGTTGATGTATAGGGAGTGATAGACCAACTTGGTGTCAAGCCAAGGTCAAGTCTCCACAGATTTGCCCCATCATTTTTCAGTGATAGTTGTTAGTTTGTAACTTTCTACCTGCACAGTAGCTTCCAGCTCCTCTTTTTGTTACCCATGCTGCATGCGTTGGCGCAGACTCTTCAGCTGGGCTATCACCTGTGACATCTTTCTGGAGGAGTATGGCCCGATTCCTTTGTGTTGTCTCACAGGTGTTACCCTGTTGGTTCCTAATATATCAGCACTCTGGCTCTTCTGTGTTACTCAAAACTCCACTCCCTTTCTCCTTTCTATGAAAGACAGGTTTTGACACAGACAGACTGAAGCTTGACATTTTATATGAATTAAGAGACTTGATGAAATGAACAGTTTAATAGCATCATATTCACCAAAGTGGAAGGTAATGCTGAATGTAATACAATCCCTTGCTTTTAAGTTAAACTACTTGGAAAACTTGTCTTCTGGAGGATTTTTTCCTTATTATATAGCATAATAACAAAAACCTGAATTCTATTAATGGCTGCAATCCACGTATTAACAAGAATCTTCAAAATTTTTCCAGTTATGAATAAGGAATATATTCCTTACCATTTTAGGAACTTATGATTACACGTTACTCTTTCAAGATGGCTTATCCATTCTTAAAATAGGCATAAAATAATATTACAGAACAGTACTTTCTTTAGAGTTTCCATTTTCCCAGCTCTTAGCAGAGTATATTTATTCATAATACATAACTAGTTTCAACTTTATATTTCTTTACCAAAATGCCTCATTGGAAAATTTAATTTTACCTGATTAATTTTCTTCTTTTCTTTTGAAAACAAGTATGTATTTATGCAGTACATATATAAACATTTAATACAACAATAAATACAATTTTATGAAAAAAACCCAAACAAAAAATAATAAGTTACTGTGTAAAATTTTGAAACAATGGCATAGTTTTTTTCTTTTAATATTAATCACTGGCATTGTAATTCTTTCCTGATATTTATCAATATAGACATAGGTCTATCTCCATTCTTCATCTGATAAGCTTATGTTTGCAAATCTTCTTCCAGTTTACAGTGTACAGTAAAGGATATAATTTGTTTGAAGATGGTTCTAAACAAGTGAGAATATCAAGATAGTAAAATTGGTAAAAATTGAGGTTTTCTCAGGAATATCTCTGAAGCCATTGGCAATAACACTGCAACCTGTGAGATGAGCGCCTGCGCAATTTGGAGGCATATTTTCATTATTCTAAAAATCAATTGAAAGGTAGAATGCTAAAGTAGATAGCTTAGTGGTATAAAAGCATCTATCCTGTACTATAGTCTATATAAAAATGACAAAAAATTGAAAATGGTGAGAAAACTGTGCTTTAGTAGATCAGAGGAATCTAATTAGTTGCGCTTTTTACACAAGACAAAAATTTGTCAGTTTGAAGTATTGTCATTTTTCTCACTTGTTCCACATTTCTAGAATCTTATTTTCACTAAATTTTTCCCTGGATGGTGGAGTTCTATAATTCTTATTATTTATTTCCTGAGAATGAAGAATGTTTTTCATATATGGCAATGCTTTTCTTTCCTTTTTTTTTTTTTTTTTTTCATTTGTTATTTAGCTTGTTCCATTTCTTTCAGTATCTTAGTATCTTGGTAAGTAAATCTTCAAGTGTTCTATATATCAGTCTATCCAGGTTATCATAAAAACTTAATCAGCAACTACTGGGCCAAGCTGAAAGCATACACAGATTAGGAAATTTTGTCTCAATAGTGTCAGTGCCAGAAATCTTTAGGGTTCATGAGGGGACTGAATAGATCTCTTCCTTTTAGTGAACATGCACCAACAGGGCTTTAAAACCACAAAGCTAGTTGTGATTTGAGCAACAACTAGAATAAAGATTTTTTAAAATACAGAAAACTCAAAGTAACCAGAAACTACAGAAGAGAAGTGAAAGGTTGACCCAGAGAGCATCAACAAGGTGAAGGCCAACATGCAGGTTTTCTTATTACTTTCTGATACCCAGTCACATTGTATTAAAGGGAACAGAATATGCAGTTCATAATAAACTATCAGTAAAAAAGGTTGTATATGTAATGGTCTTTGGCTTATCACAGAGTTCAGAATTGCATAACAACTGTATAAGTTTAACACATTGGTTAGTCACTGCATTTACTTAATTGGCTCCTTTTGGTTGCTAAGCTCAGCACAGAAACAAAACTAACCCATGAAACGTTCTCACCCAAAGAGCGGGATATACAGGACCCTGGACTGAAGCACAGTAATTCAACATTTAAATTAAATGTGACACGCCACTATCTTTAATATAGCTGGAGACAAGCAAAAGACTTTGCATACCATTCTGTAGATATTTCTAGAGAATATGAATTCTGTTGATATTAGAAATTGAAATGACAGCCTTAGAAATATAGAGGACAAATACTTAATACATCTATTTACTGGGTGGTTGGTTGGTTGTTTAACTGCAGCAGTGCCTACAAGCTTGGGTCCGCTGGAATTTAACATCCACCCATACAAAACAGTAGAATTGTTTCTTCCCTAATAAAGAAACTGTTTTGAAAAAGTATAAAATCATGACCCTATCTTTAAGAGTAACATTCGCTACATTAACTTTTTAAATTCTCCTCTTTCCTGAGAAAGTAGATGGTTTTCTTTTATATTTTAGTAAACTAGGATGATTAGGTATCTTTCAACAGATTGGTTTAAAATGTTTGCATTGCCAATAAAGAATGATACTTACCTTTTATACAAAAAAAAACCCTGTTCTCGTAATCAAAACTGGTGTTTGTTTCTAATATGATATCCCAGAACAAAACAAAAAAAGAGTACTGTTTTCTAATCTGCTATTGTTAGTCTTTGACTGCAAAAAGAATTAAGAAGCATTAAGGGTATCATTATAATTTAATGAAAACCAAAACATATTTTCATTAATTTGACTTTTTGTTTTTAGATCTTTTAGATCTCAAGTGGATACAAGCTAATTAAAATTGCAACTAGTTTTCATAAAAATACATTGCATGGAAGAGTGTCACAAAAGAACATTTCATTTCCTTTATACATGTGTAAAATACATAACGTAGACATAATTCTCTCACTGTTAAATTTAAACAGCGCAGATCATCTTATGGTTAAGACTACAATCTTTGTAGTTCTTGATAAGTTGTTACATTAGATTGTCTAAAGTACAAAACTGAAACTTAATCTTTTTTCACTAATAAATATGCTTCAAAAGACTTAAGAATTAAATAATGAACTTTTCACTCCCTTTGATATAAAGGTATTTGAGTTCAGTCCCATTAAATCATTGTTTTAGTAACACTAGATAATGACTACTATTGTCATCACTTGTTTCTAATAAAGAAAAATGTTAGAATTATTCAAACATGTTCTGACTTAAAGGAATTAAGAGTATTTCTCATTAGCTATCCCAGGAGAAGGGTTATCCTATGAGGTTGTTGAATCTGGTTCCTTGCTTCTAATATTTTCTGATAAACGTACATCACTTTTTAAAAAATGACTGGATATTTAATGTCAGAATGTTAAGGTTACTAGAGCCTAGACTATGGAGACATTCTTACTTACTTTCTTTGAATGAATTAAAATGTAAGGAGTCTTACATTGACATATAGAATGGCTCCAATGAAAAAAAGCAATGGCTCTATACCATATAAGCTAGCAAGAAGCTTTCTGTCACAAGATACCACTAAGTAAAAGAGTGGAAGTAAGAATGCCACTAAGTCTCTTCGTCCTTTTTCCTCACCACTGTAAATGGCATCTGGACATTACAAAACTATCCAAGTCTCTGTATCCATTTTCTTACAAGGACAAAAAAACAAACCAAACCAAACCAATAGATCTTCTCTTTCTCAGAAATGTGAAATACATGCAGCAGTGAGAATATGCTTTTGGTTATTTTCCTACAAGAACTTTTCACAGTAAAAATGTAGAATGTAAGTATTCCAGATGAATAAAAAAATTGCTTTTACTAGTAACAGGGGCTAATTCAGACTGGCTTTGAAATGAAGGAAAAATCAATATACCAATCAGAATAAAACAAATAAAGCTATGGTGGGAAAGAAAACTTATATATGATATTACAGTCCATATAACATCATTCTTTAGAGACAACAATTTAGTTTGAAGCCTTAAAATCATAACTGTTCTTCAAAACCAGAAGAAAGCATATAATCAGATATTATGTATTATATGTTTTAAATACTATTATCTCTATGGCTTCTTATAATGAAACAGTATTATTTATAAAAATGATCATACTTGGCTTACACATCATGGCTTAGTCCTTTTTACTCAACAGTGTCAGTCAAGATTCCTTGATGCCAGTTCGGATAATCCTGTTAGTTATTTCCTTCTGAAAAGTTGTTGGGTCTCTCTGCTCTGGGGTTTTGACCTGTTTGTTTGTCTGGTTTGTTTGGTTTGGTTTGGTTTGGTTTGTCGTGTTTTTGTTAAGGATTCCAGGAGGTGGTTTTGGAGGATCAATGTCCTGCTGCATGGCACCCCTAAAACAATGACTTTAAGTAGTAGGTAGAAAACGTTTTCTACATAGAATTAAAATACATTTTCAGGAGCATTTGAAATTATAAAATCATTGTGTAGTATTCTTTAACTATTCTCACAGATCACATATACTATATCCCTGTATTTTAATAACTTGTTGACTTTTACTTGAAAATATTAGAAAACAAGTATTATTTGAAATTATTTTCTTTTTATGTCAATTCTTGCATGTCTTCTTTCTTGTTGTTTTCCACTGCTAGACATATCCAACTGTCACAGGATCTATGGTGTTTAGGGGTTCATCTGCTAAGTTTTTTTTATTCTCAGCTTGAAGATATAGACCTAGTTTTTTGGCATAATAAACATGCCCCAAAAATCCACTATAATACTAAAGCTTCTAATTTAAGATTATAACTTAAAGTGAGAAATAAGCAACAGAAGCAGATGAGGATAGGTTTTGTTTACATGGAAATGCTCTTCATAATAAACAAGGGGATATAATAGCACAAAATGTAATGTATTTTTCTAAAGTAGCTCTAAATGTAACAATTTTTTCATGTTTCATGTCTTTAAAATCCCTGCTACAATTAACTCTGTACACAGGATTTCACTGAAAAAAAGACTTCATAACTATGTTTCAGATAGAAAAGAATTTCACAGGAAGAATAGAAGAAAGTGAGCCAAATGGGTTTAAATGCCAGAGAATAACTGCAAGTACCTATTAAAATTGGCAATATTCTGAAGAGACATGCATTCAACCAAAGAGTTTAAAAAGACATTTCTCCTTCATTTCCAAGGCCAAATTGTCATGGCTCGATCAGGAATTAAATTATACAGGGTAATTCAGTGAAAGCTGAATACAGAAAAAGCTTAATCTGAATTCAGTCGCAGCTATATTCCGAATGGAGAGAACCACACTGCTTTTTAGAGTGTAACTCACACAACCCTCAAAGAGGGAGGTGCTCTCGTGAGAAGAGCTCTTACAGTGACATTTGGGAGATCTACAGCATCCCTTCATACTCTCTAAAGGTACAGCTTTTGGAAAACACATCAAATTTTACAGCTGTCTCATCACAGAAAAAATCCCTGGAGAGATTAGGCAGCAACAAAGCCACTTGCTCATCTTCAGGGTGAAAAGGCCTTGAGAATACAAGATGCAAGGCTGGTGCAAGGGGTGAAATTCATTCATTTTTAAACTAGATTAATTCAATCGGGCATACTCTGCCAAAAAGGCAATCAGCATATTTCTTGGTGAGAACAAATGAATCCCGTACAAATTTTAATCAAGATGACATAACCAGCTCAGACTCTGTAACATAATTTTTAGAATACTGTTCTTATGAATACTGTGTGGCTGAGGGACTTGCCTTTAATATTTTCCTGCACTCCTAAGTATCTGCACAGAATGTTAAAGTAGATCCTAGCCTTTATGTTCTTTGTTTTAAATAAAGGAAAATTTAAAAACTTACAGTTGCAAGTGCATTTAGGGAAAATTAACTCAGCTTTGGAAAGAATGATACAGAATCTTCATGCAGATCCATATTAAAGAAGACTTTGGAATGTTGAAATGAAACTCTTTAAATTTTTTTCATAAATAAAAGTAAAGAAACAAAGAAAAGGTCATTTTCTCTTCAATACCCTCCCCAAATTTTGAGCAATAGTGTTGGACTTTAAAAGTGTGCTTATGATAAAGCCTCACCACACGAATGTACTACACAATCACACTGTATTTGGAAAACATTGTATGTGCCCTCCCTCATGGTTTCTGAAAGATGCCAATGAAATCCGGATGATAGAGAGTGAAATACCTGCTGAATTTTAACACAGCTGAAGAAAACAAACTGAATATTTATGAAGCATGTGACCACATGCTAATGCAATTGACAGGATGGTTACTACCCATATCAATTTACCTCCAAGTCAGTTTTACACTTCATTATCTCACTGGAAGGTCAGACAACTCCATCCTTTTCTTATAAAGCTAACTATTTCAGTAGAAGACCCTCTGACACTGGAGACTAATGTAGATGAACAAACCTGGTATCGCTGCTTTTCTGACCTACTAGTTTTCTGCATCCTTGGGACATTGAATGCTTCTGATTCAGCAGCTGGAATATTCCCATAGTATATCTATTAATTTTCTCTCTGTAGATTTGTGATGTATAACATAAGTACAGCTGTGACACTATGATTCTAAATATATGTGATACAGCATTGCCATAGGTGTCAAGCACTGGCATTAATCAAGTGTACAACTCAATGTCTAGCCCTGCCTTGACTCCACAACTACTTCTATCTCTTTCCCAGAGCTTCACCCTGAGTTTTTCTGACACAGGAATGAGGGGAGCAGGTGGAAAGGAACTGGGCTTCTTCCTTTCCTTTCTTTCTATGCTGCTTTTCTCTTGTGCTAGTAGATGAAGACTATCCATGTCAAGCTGCTGTACATGTGAGAAAATGGAGCACCAACGCTTCCATGAAGTGAAGACATGGAATATGCGAAGAAACATCTCCTGCAGTGACAGAAGTCACCTGCAGGGAAAGAAGTCTCTTTCCCTGTGTTTTACAGGAGAAAAAGAAGGGATTCTTAGAGGTAGTTTGCAAAAAGTGTGCCCAGTCATAACATGAATTCCTGAGGGACAGACTCCAGCCTCTTACAACATAACAGCCAAAAGAAGGTGGTCAATAAGTTCAAGGTCAAATCCACACTCACTTGAATCCACAATGAAATTTGTCCTAAATTTTTAAGAGGGTTTTTTTACTGTTTTTACTTATTGCACACATCAACATTCTTACAGTACCATACAATGCAGTACAGCTGTGAAAGATTCATACCTCAAAAGCTATGAAAATAGTTAATGAACATGTAAACCAAATTTTTTAGTTTGCTTGTCTCTGGACACAGCAGCATTCTCCAATCCAGGCATCTTTCTGATATTACTTAGGAAGAAGAACAAAGAACTATCAAAAAAAAAAAAAGAAAAAGAAAGAAAGAATGTCATTGATGCCCTTAATATTGTCAGAGGGCTGGTTCCCAGAGAATGTTGAATTTTAGAGGGAATGTTGAATTCCCTCTAAAATTGTTAAATGTCCACAGTCTCATAAATCAGGCTTCAACAAAGCAAAACAAAACCAAAACCAAAACCAGCCCCCAACATACTACTTAATTATTAATATCTTGACATAAAAAATATAATGTTAAATGACTTCTGTCTTGTCTGTGACATGTCATGGTCAGTCAATTAGAGCTATTGCTCAGGCAATTTTGTTAAGCTATTTCAAACTGGGAAATATGATTATTCCTGAAACATTGGGAAGGAAAGAAATTATGTTCTGACTTGAATTCTTTTCTCATTTTAAATAGAATGGCTATTAAAACTACTAACATTAGGACTAGGTTTTAAAATAACAATAAATTATGCTATGATGTACTTGCTAATAGCTTCCTGCAATATCATTCCTGCTAACCTGAAAATGTGTACAAAGAGAGAAGTAGTCTCACATCAGTTACTAATATTCAAGGAGTTATCTCCCAATACACTCTGTGAGAATCTGCACCAAATAGAAATAGGCTAATAATTATACACAGACCAGGAGATCCAGGCATGAAACAATTTTACTAGGGTTTCAAATAAGTTAGTGACTACATCTGTGTGACTGAAATTGTTCTTCCTTCTCTCACTCTTCCATTCATTTTTTTTTCTAATTTCTACATACGATAATGTTTAAAAAAATCTGCTTATAGTTTTTAAAGGAAAAGAGAATACATTTATTCTCTTTTTATAAATTGTCAAAATAAAAGTACCTAGAAATGTGATAGGCTAGAGGTTTTTTCTGGCAGTTTTTGTGCTACTGATGTTAGTCTGTAAGTTCTAACATCATAAAGTCAGAGGACATTTATTTTCTGTACTGCTTGCTTGCCTATGTCTATCTTGTCACTGACAGAAAATTGACAATCTGAGATTAAAAAGAGCACAGGATTTATTATAAAGATAAATATAGTTGGAAGTGGAGGTCTACAGGCTTCAGTGAACTGGTATGGCCTGAAATACAAGTAACTAGCTGCATTACTACACTGTTCACTGTACATATTCTTAAATCCTATATCTAAGTTCCTGTTGGTAGTGCATTCACTGAAATAACTGCTGTTTTTCAAATTTCCAATGCGTTCTTACTCTGAATCCCTCTCCAAAGGGAGAATAGTACATTGCACAAAGTGCTTTGTTCTGGTAGGAATTTCTTTGCTCTGGAATTGGTTTTTAACCTGCCTTTCAATGTGCTTTTCATAAAAGAGCACAAGTAGTCTTTTCATCCATCCTCCTGGTTAAAAGGGAAAGAGAGGGTTTGAAAGGACCAGTTGAACCTGGCACAGGCTCAACAAGCTGGTGAAGAAGACTTTAAGCTAAAGTTGCTGGGCCAGTGGAACCTCAATCCATCCCGCTCCTACCAGTCTGATGCTGGTGTCAGTAGAGACACCCAGAACCTTGAGAGCAATCACAGGACAGCAATGGAACATCATTGCCATTATGTAGATGTGGTGGGATGCCTTCTGCAACTGCAGTGCTGGAATGGAAAGGTACAGGCTCTTCAGGAAAAGACCGGCTGGGGGTATAAGGAGAAGGTGTAGCCCTCTACATCAGTGACTTCCTGGAGTGCGCAGAGCTCCGCCTGGGAATGGATGAGAAGCTGACTGAATTTATGAGTCAGGATTAAAAGGAGATCAGGGACAGGGAACATTAAAGCGAGGGTCTGCTACAGGCCACCAAACCAGGAAGGACCTCTACAGACTGATAAGTTCTCAAGCCCTGGTCCTCATGAGAGGATTCAACTATCCCAATATCTGTTGGAGGGACAGCACAGAAGCATGCAAACAACCCAGGAGGTTCCTGGAATGCCTTGATGATAGCTTCCTTCTGCAAGTGATAGAGGAACCAACAAGGAGGAAGGCTATGCTAGACCTTGCCCTCACCAACAGGGAGGGCTAGTGGGGAATGTGAGGTCAGAGGGCAGCCTTGGCTGCAGCGACCATGAAATGGTGGAGTTTGGCTCGTATAGGTATGTTGCAAACAAAAGACAGACTAGGGATAATGTGGGACCTTGACTGCTCTAGAGAGATGGGCTAGAGCAAACCTCATGAAGTACAACAAGGCCAGGTGCTAGGTCCTGCACCTGGGCAGGGACAATCCCAAGCACAAATACAGGCTGGGTGGAGGACGGATTAACAGCAGCCCTGAGAAGAAGGACTTGGACATATTCATTTGTGAGAAGCTCAATATGAGCTGGCAGTGTGTACTTGCAGCCCAGAAAGCCAACAGTATGCTGGGCTGCGTCCAAAGCAGCTTGGCCAGCAAGTCAAGGGTGATTCTCCCCCTCTACTCCACTCTCATGTGACCCCACTTGGAGTACTGAGTTCAGGTCTGGGGCCCCCATCACAAGAGGGACATGGACCTGCTTGAGTGAGTCCAGAGGAGTGACACAAAGATGATCAGAGGGCTGGAGCACCTCTCCTGCGAAGACAGGCTGAGAAGGTTGGGCTTGTTCAGCTTGAAGAAGAGAAGGCTCTGCAAAAACCCTGGAGCAGCCTTTCAGTACCTAAAGAGCTACAAGAAATCTGGAGAGGGACTTTTTACAAGTGCATGTAGTGGTAGGGCAAGAGATAATGGATTTAAACTGAAAGAAGATAGATTTAAATTTGATATTAAGAAGAAATTCTTTACTATGAGGGTCATGAGACACTGGAACAAGTTGCCAAGAGAAGCTGTGGCTGCCACATCCCTGGGATTTTCATGGCCAAGCTGAATGGGGTTTGAGCAACCAAAAGGGAGATTGGAACCAGATGACCTTTAAGGTCCCTTTCAACCCTAAACATTCCATGATTCGATGATTCTGTGATTCTATGAAAAATAACTGGGAATGCAGTGTTGTGATCAGGGCTGTGTCTCCCAGTCATGCTCCCTCCCAGGAAAGTTCTACTTTTCACAAAAATAATTTATATCTTTTGGCATCAAATTCTTGATGCAGTGCAAAAAAGAACAATATAGAATCATAGAATAATTAGGGTTAGAAAGGAACTTAAGATCGTCTAGTTCCAACCGCCCTGCCATGGGCAGGGATGCTTCCCACTAAACCATGCCACCCAAGGCTCTGTCCAACCTGGCCTTGAACACCGCCAGGGATGGAGCATTAGCAACTTCCCTGGGCAACCCATTCTAGTGCCTCACCTACCCTCACAGTAAAGAACTTCTTCCTTATATCCAATCTAATATATATAAATTATTATCAATGACATGTCCCTTCTTATAGTCTATATTTTATCTAACATTTTTCACTGTGGCTCTAGTTTCTGTAGACTGTGTGAATGGGACCTTGAAGTACACAAATTCTTTTATTGAAGATGTACATTTAAAATTAAGCATACATGTTAGTATTAGTTGCCTTTTCTAGCACAGCTTCACAAAATTCAGAGCTGTTTCTGAAATTGCTTTTTAATAAGCCATAATATGAAGAAGCTCATTCACTGTAGTGTTATTAAGAGCTGTGGGAGGTAACTTCTCTATCCACTTGAATATACGCTGTTCCCTGGTTATATCTTAGCCCTCAGTCTTAAAGTTTATCACTGTCACTTATTAATCACTATCATACTGCACAAATGGCCTCTGTGTCCTTAATGCAAATGTCAAGCTTTGCAAATGTTCATTTCTTTCAGATATAGGAGAAAAAAAAACCCTACAAAAAAAAAAAAACCCTACAAACCACAATACTACATTATAGTGTTTGACATAATGACATTATAACCTGGGAAAAGCACACTGCTGATCGCTCGCAGTATGAATTAGCCTTTCTGACTTAGTTAAAACACCTCTGTATGATGCTTCCTGTTCATGAGGTAGAAAGAAAAACATGCAGAAGACTGATGCTAAAAAAAAGGAGATCTGATGGTTTTTATGTCAGTAACTTCAGTGTAATTCTTCTTTCAGCCAATAAAGCAATACTTATGTCAGTAGACAGTAAGTCCAGAAGTACAACCTCTGTTCACAACACTGTAATAAACCTTCTCAACAACATGAAGAAAAACCCATCAGCACTCAGTTGTTTATTTCTAAATGAATACTTCGACATTTTTTGTGGAGTGTTCTGATAAATGCAAAGCTCTGTAAAAACCAGCTGGTGTTTTTCTTTTTGGGGGGGCTGGGGGGAACTACATATAACTATCTTCACTAGAACAAATGTGAGAAAATATAGGAATTATGGACTTTTTCATATATAATTGCTGCCAATGCATCTCATCCATCATACTAAGCTATGACTGCATTCAATTAACTTAATATGGTGTTAATGCAATATAGGAGAGGTAGCACTCATTCATCATACTGTGTTATAGCAGTAATATAGTAATATTGTATTAGACTGATGTAATAAAGTTCTTAATAGTAGGGAATAAAGCTATTATCAGAGAACTGTCATTAATACCTGGGATTTTTAAAGGCCATTTCTGTTGTGCTTGTAAATCTTTCACTCACCAAGATGCAATAAGGAAGATCCTCTGAGACTGCAGATGCACTTGAGTATGTGACATTATGAATGTGCTATTTTTGGCTTTGTGATGGTGGAGTACCTAATAAATCTATGCTGGGAGTTAAAAAACATATTCTTCTATGGAAGAATAGACTCTAATACAGTAGAGATATGTGAAAGGTCAGAATAAGTTCTAAATATTTATTCCTTGGTCTATGGCATCAAGACTAATTCTTTTTGCTCTCTAGTAGGAACAAAAGATGATCCCTTCCCCCCCTTTAATTATTGTTTTATGGACAAGACATTCTAGATTAATCAAAAAATCTTCACATGATGTATGACTTCGTTCCAAAAAGAAACAGCCTATGTTGGAGTTTGCACATGCTGCATGTTTGTTTAACAACCTTGATTGAACAAATGAGGTTTATATTCCAGGGACCAAAATCAATTGCTTTGGTTATCAAAATACTCTGTAAATGTAGAATTTCAAATCATTCCTTTTTTGTCTTCAGAAAGACACAGATTATCCTCACCCTCTTGGTTTTTTAGGGAGTTTGGTCTTGGTTTGTTTTTTCACATGCTAGTTGACAGAGATTTATAGTGCAACATAAACTTGTGCAGGTAAGATATTTTTGTCAAATCATGCTGCTTTTACCAAAACTGCTTTTTTCAAAAATTTCTGGCATACCTGTATTAAAATTATGTACATGATAATATGTAATACACAAAACTTATGTTAATTTTATCAAGAGTATGAATACTGGACAGATCTGTTAAGAATATGCAGAACAATATTCATATATGTATGTCAGATTCAGCTACTGCAACAACAATTGCTTTAAGAATGTATGATATTTGGTGCTCCAGATAGGGCAACTACCTCTGCATGGTGTTGAATCAGGGCCTAATGAATGCCAGTTAAAAAGGGAATATTTTTGCAGTGCTGGCCAATTCCTATATATCTCACCTTGCAGACCAGGTTTTCCTTCTTCACAGTGGTGGTACTAAAATGTGCTTGCATTCCTCACTAGACTCATAGGCCTAGATCACACTGTTGCACAAAATGATTGTATTTCATTTTCAGTTTGCTATGAAGCTTCATACAAAGAGAAAGAAACACTACCTATATTCTATTCTCATTAGCCTGGATTATTGTGACTCTATGTAAAGCTGAATGAGTATGCTACCTGTGTTATAGAGTACTACTTTCAGTGTCCTCCACAGTTGCGACCTTTTGCTGGCTTCAAAAGATTTTTAAGTCTCTGTGTCATGGGTTCATCAGCAGCAGTCATTTTTCTACTTCTTGGTAGCTGGTGCAGTGCTGTAGTTTTGATTTTGGGCCTGGGAACAGCGCTGATAACACCAGTGTTTTCAGTTACTGCTTGGTAAGTGTTTTGGTCTGGCCAAGGACTTTCTGAGTCTCATGCTATGCAAGGGAGCAGGGGAGCTGGGAGGAAGCAGAGACAGGACACCTGACCCAAACTGACCAAAGAGGTTATTCCATACCAGAGCACGTCATGTCCAGGATGTGAAAACAGAGAGCAGAGACCCGAAAGGGTGTGGTAGTGCGCTGTGGGGGGTTCACTGCTGGGGGGTGCACTGGCTGCATTGGGCTTGGAGAGCAGTTGTATTTCTTTGTACTTCTCTTGTCATTACTGTTATTGGTGGTAGCAGTAGTGATTTGTGTTATACCTTAGTTACTAAGCTGCTCTTATCTCAACCTGTGCGAGTTGCATTTTTTTTTCAATTCTCCTCCCCATCCCCCCGGGACTGGAGGAAGAAAAAGAGGGGAGTGAGTGAGCGAGTAAAACTTCGTGAGTTTTAGAGGCTTAAACCACGACACTCTGGTTCCAATTTTCAAAGGAAATAGTTATTTCATCAATTCATGTGAAGTGATGAAATGACAAAAGTATGCTGGGAAAAAAAATAAAAAGTCTCAAAGTAAAAATAAAGGTATGGAAGTCTTATTTGAGCTATTCCACACCCTGACCCAACACTTCCCTGCCTCCTCAAAAAAAGAAAAAAGACCCAAAAAAACCCCAAATAAACGCTAACAAAAAACTTTCCAATGAAATCTGGTACATTTTGAGACAGGCAAATAAATAAAATCATATTTCACTTCTTTAAGAAGCTTTTTCTAACTTTACATAATGCTCACATTGTATTCATCTACAGTATCGTTCCTTCTTCCCCCCCTGAAGTATAAAAAAATATATCCCACCTGAATCACATTTCTGACATAAAAAATACAAATTCTAGAGTTTCCATAAATCTGTCTTAGGCTAAACTTGTGATATTGAGCTGATAAGTACTGCAGAGAAAAAAAAAAAAAAGAATTTGCATTCTGACAGAGGATAGTTTCTGAATGTATTTATCATAAAACTAGAAAATTGGATAAATATGCAAAACAATATTTAGCAGAATCCTTTGTCTAGTTCTCCTCACTGACTGCTAAATCTAACCTAGCTGGAATACCAAATATGTGCTTATGCTTTCTCATTATGCAAGAAGTGTTTATGAAAGCAGTTTTACATATCGATTTTGAAATGCCATAGCTACATGAAGCAGAGACCAAATCCAATGAATGCAGTAGTACATCTCTATTTCTTCAGTATAAAAGTAACAGCATAGGTGTTGCCTTTATATGGAGCAACTTTGGGAAAAAATCTTGAACACTGTAAATAGTGCTTTCATTATCTGTTGAACAAAACAATTCATAAGCATAGGCAGCTATCTCAAAGTATTTTAACTGGGATTCAGATTTGAAGGTCTTCAAGGTCAGCAGCATGTGTGTACACTTGCTTATATGTGCACTCACAAATATATTTTGCATTTTGAGGTGCAAGAATTTTGAGAATTCTTGCACTGAAATCTTTCAGGGTGAAGCCAAACTAAAAAACTAAGCATTCTTGGCCTTGATTCAGGAATGCATTTAAATTCATATCTATTCATTGAGGGGACACAAGCATGCACTTAACCTCAAGGAAGTACTTAAGTCCTTCCTAAATAGGCTTGGCATTTGAGTCAAGATTAAATTCTATCTGGAATCAGAGCCAAATATATCAATCTGAACAATCCAGACCACCCTGAACCATATGAATTGCATAAAAAGAAAGTTTGAAAGTAAATGTAAAAGCAAAAAAAAAATGCAATATGCTTTGACAGAAATGGGGTTCCAGGCATGTATTGCTTTTTATTTAGTAAAGTTAAGGATCAGTTGACAATGAAAAATTTACTGCCATCCCAACTTGTTTGATGGTGGTTGGTTGTGAAAAGAGTTAAAAAAAACAACCAAACAAATAACAATTTCAAGACCTGTAGACTTTGGTTTGCTTCTGAAGATTGCACCATTCAGTGCTCGAAACTACTAACAGTGAGGAAGAACCTTAGGATTTGGGGTTTTGATAGCTGTAAATATCAGGTAACTTCACAGATAATATCTGTGACAGACTATAGACCATTCCACATGGGGGTCTTTAGCAGCACCTCTATATACTGACATCCAGTAAGGTGCTCTTTGCTCAAAAATAGAACAAAACAAAAAAAAAAGTGAAAAAATGCAATGTGACTTGGCTCAATAAGAGTAATAGCAGCAGGCTATAGTGATGAGCAGCAGTATTTAAGGAGATAAAACACCCTTTAAATGCTGTCCGTTTCTCAGTAGTGCTACTCTTTCCTATATATCTTGTGTTGTAAGGAAGATTGGAGACAGCTCTGTGATGAAAGCTGTGTTGGGTCAGGATTGGGCCTCAGCGGGTACTTGGAAGATTCATTGGAAATCCAGTGCTGTTCAGGGTTTTACCTCAGTGTTAGTCTGCAAGAGTATCCTGCAAGGTGCATGTTTGGAAGGGAAGGGTGATATGGACTTGGCAGTGCTAGGTTTACAGTTAGACTTGATGATCTTAAAGGTCTTTACAACCTAAATGATTTTATGATTCTACCCTTAAAGTAATTCAAATATTGTCTTCTCAACTGTATAAATTTTGGGTGGCTGACTAGAAAACTGGTTAAATAAACCAAAGAGAAATGTCTTGATCCCAAAGCGCTTTTTGCTGTACTGAAAATCAAGAGGCTCTCCAAGTAACAGTTTACTTCTATACTTTTCATAATAATGATAAACTATTAATATTTTACATTTTTATACTCCTATTTATGTGTCCTATATATAGTGCACAACACTACCATAATCCAATCTTTTTTTAAAAACACAGACTTCATTGAAACCATTGTTTCTATGAAACAAGGCTGTATTCACCTAACTTTCTGACTCGTTTCACAATTCACAACTTGTAGCTTCTTTATGTGCATGCATTGTATCTAGTGACAAACTAGTGGTAGTTCAGATGCTGGTTTTATTTTCTTGCATTTTAATTGAACTGTTTTAAACTGAGTGTCTCCTCCTCTACACAGCATTCTCTAACAGCTGCAGAGGTACCTTTGCAAATTATCATCCTCTCCTATTTCACTGTATTTGATGCTACTGAACTTCAAACCAGACTCTGTGCTGTTAGGCACAATATGCTTTAATACATTTTAAATCAGTCCCAGAATAATCTTACTATTTCAGGTATTACTGGCTCAGAGACTTGTCACTGTTTTCAGAGACGCTTCATGGCTCAGTTTATATATTGTGTTTTATATTGTTTTTTTAAATTCTGAAATGGAGAAACAGAATATATACAAAAGAGGAAATTGCAAGCACTACTGTGTGCCTCAGACTCAGATTATTAATGTAAACCAGTCTGCTTCACAACACAAAAAAGCAAAGCATTGTTAATTGTTTGAAAAAAACATTCTTGCACACCACAATCACTAAATCCACATTTATATTGTATAAACATGAGACAAACCAAAAAAGTAAATTATTCATCTTGCTATTAGATGCAAATCTCCCATCTCCAGTCCAGTTCCTTTCATGTTTAGACTTCTTAGATCTCTTTATTTGACTTTTTTCCTGGTCTACTAACCTTTTTCTTCAGTTGCCCTTTTTATTCACCTTCACAATTTGTTCTCAACCTTGAACAATATTTCTCTTTGAGACCTTGATTTAGGAATCTTTTCCAACTCAGGGTCAGATCAAAAAGTGCATTGAAGTTGGCTGTAATAATCTTTTGACTGACTCCAGGCAGGTAATATAGACCGGGGTTAAAGATTAATACAGATGAGAATTTCTGCCCAACCTCCATTACATAAGGCATGTATTGAAAGGAAAACAAACAAAAAAAAAAAAAGCAAAAAACATCTTTAAGGAAAAATGCAGCACTGACGAAGTAAAATTATTCCAAAATCAGGGTCAAACTGGCAAATATATTTTGCCTATGATGCCCCAAGATGATGGAACTTGCTTATTTATTTTGGCTTCTTCACCTTTTATGAGATTGTACTTTGTTGTTGTTATTGTTATTAAGACATATCGTTATGTCTTGTTGCTCATCCAGACTTTATGTGCTCTTTGGGGATACATGGCCTTTTCAGCTGCAAGATATACTTGACAATTCAGAGCCCCTGTAACAGGTAATTGTTTCTAAGCCAACAGAATGTTCTACTTGTGATTTTTTTTTCCCAGTGTTTATGTCTGGGAATAAACATTCTAGATAGTACACCCATTATACTAATATACTATTATAATATTATAATATCACATATTTCCTATGACTTTTGACATTTCTGTAATTTCTTGCCATACTTTATAAAAGAAAAACTCACATGAACTTCACCCTGCTGATATCTTTACAGACGGACTATAAGAAACAAAGTTTTTTAAGTGTCTGATAAATATTTATGTGTAATCAAATTATCATCAGCTCTGTAACAGTCTGACTGAAAACCTGGACTGGAGGTTTTCCACTGACCTCTGGTAAGGAATTTATCATCTTTAAATTACTTCTTTCAGCTCTATTTTATTCAAAAGTCACAAAGTCCTGGGTTCTCCTGCCCTCCGAATCATTCTGAAGCAAGAAGACAAGCAGTCCCTGCATCTTTTCCAGTTAAAGGCAGTATAAATTAAGTACAGTATGCTGCAGTATATTTATTTTTCTGCTAGCAGAGTGCAGAATTTCAGTCACTATTCTAAGCTTCAGTTAATTTGAACTGGTACTGATATTACTTCTGATGAAGTGGGATGAAGTAATAGATGCTACAAAATTTGGTAGCATAACTTAACTATATTTTTCAAAACATTTAACACATCTTTTGTGAGATTCTTCTTTGTGACCAATGTATTTCCCCAAGCTAGGCATATGAGGCTTTACATAAGCCTTCATTAAAAAAATAATAATCCTAAACTGGTCTGAAAATACAGAGAAGTGAAATTGTTACAGAACAGACTCTGCCCAAGCTAGTGTCATGATAAAAGTTTAAATGTGCAATTACCAGCTTTATTTCCATTAGCATCCTGCTTGTGAGAAATTAAGACTCTTTGTTTCATATTGCTGGGTTTGGTTTTTCATTTAGTTTAGTGATTGAGTGACTTTTAATTTGGAGTAGCTGTATTAGAGTACATAACCAAGACCCCTGAACAGTTAATGCTACCTTTTATCCTTTATCATTTTCTTTTATGAGCTAAGGGACTGTTCATTCAAATTCTTCTAATTCTCATAACATCCTGGCCATTATTGCAAATCCTAGCTCTTCCGATAGCATCTAATTTCTTGTGAATCTCATGGGTAATGAAGGAATCTTGTTAAACGAAAATGAAGGCATCACTTTTTGCCTGCAATTTCATTTGTAATTCAGTAGTTGAAATACAAAACTATAGATACAATTAGCTGTAGATTCAGTCTGTCCACTCTGGTTATAGTCTTTTTATTTTTCCAGTTATGTGTCATATCCTAATGCCCATAACAGGACACGACAGGCAGCAGGATATTACTTATTAAATAAACCTTTCTTTCTGGCAAAGATACTCATGAAATAATAAATTATATTACAACACAGCAACTATTGTTATAATCAACCATCTTTATTATGTCCTTATATTCACAATATAGACTATTCAGTAATATTTTTTAGCAATTTTAACTTAGCCATACCATTCCATTTTTCCCACTAACACCATTAAAAGATCTCCTGACTTCCCAAAAGGAAAAACACATTAGATCTTCTGCAGACACAACTTTTCATGACCACAGAACCATTCATTGGAGTTCTCCCTAACAACGAGGTGAAGCTTTCCCCTGCATATTTGTTGTGCACTACAGAAAGTTAATGACAATGCTTTGAAATAAATTTTGTTTGCTTGTTTGTTTTGCTTTAATAGTAGTTGGAGTTTTTGTCTATGGGTAGGGACTGGTAAGGAGAGAAGTGCGGTGCCATGGCTAATGCATTAGCATAGGCCACAAGTCACCCACATTTAATTTTCTCTTTTGAAACTGTCTCTGTACTCCCATCGTCTCTGCTTAAAGTTAATGACTGCAAGACTTTCAGATTTTGTCTACACAGTCTTGGGAACTGAATCCCATGCCATTACTTGTATAAAAACGAGACCCATCTGTGACTGCTCTTCTAAACTTGAAGACACCCAGTTAAATGGCCAGGTAAAAGTAAAGGACGGCAGTGTTTCAAGCATCCTGATTTTACATCTATGGTAAGCAGTCAGTGCTGTGTTCCTACACTCAGAGTTCCCCAGGGTATAAATGGCTATGCATAACAGCCTTTATCATTGAATTATTACAGACAGATTTTCCTGCTATAAAAGAGAAGACATGTGGCGATATCTATAATGGTGCCACCACGGTCAGTCAGTCCTCAGGCACTATTTTTCGATGACAAGGTAAAGGGGAAGCAGCAGGTGGATGTGCAGGAGTGCTGATACCAGTGACTGGAAACCAGGTGATCTGGGAGAAGACAGAAAGCACCTCGATGGGAACAAGGTGTTTTTACTCAAGTGATTTTCCTTCTAGCCTGTAAATCCCTCCTGTCCTTCTAGTCATTTTCCATTTTCACATTACTAGTGGTCAGGCTGAAATGTCCAAATGCATCAGGCTGAAATAGCCAAATGCATCACTTGCCAGGGATCCAAATGGACAGCAAGCCAACATGACAATCAGTGTCACAGGTTGTCCAAAGCAGAGATGTGAGTCATGGAGAGCTGCTGGCAGCAAGATAGTTCTCAAGGGCACTACAGCATTATACAGAACTGGAGGAAAACAAAGTTCCTACACACCTGGAGTGAGGAAGGAGGGCTCCTATCTGAGGCACCTTCTCTGAGCTGTTTTGTATTTTCAGCTAAGAGGTCTATTCTAGAAAAAATGGCCTTAAAGAAAGATTCAGAATAGCAGCATAAATATGGCCTCAGCAAGAAGATAAAAGCAAGGCAAGGTAAAGTAAGGTAAGGTAAAGTAAAGTAAAGTAAAGTAAAGTAAGGTAAAGGTAAGATAAGATAAGGCAAGGTTAAGGTAAGGGTAAGGTAAGGTAAGGCAAGGTAAGGGTGAGGTAAGGTGAGGGTAAGTTAAGGTAAGGGTGAGGTGAGGTGAGGTAAGGTAAGGGTGAGGTAAGGTAAACTAAGGAAAGGGTAAGGGTAAGGTAAACTAAGGAAAGGGTAAGGGTAAGGTAAAGTAAGGAAACGGTAAGGGTAAGGTAAGATAAGGTAAGGGTGAGGTAAGGTAAACTAAGGCAAGGGTAAGGGTAAGGTAAGGTAAGGGAAAGGTAGGATAAGGTAAGGTAACGCAAGGTAAGGCAGGGTAAGGCAAGGCAGGGCAAAGTAAGGCAATGCAAAGTAACATAAGGTAAGGTAGGGTAAGGTAAGGTAAGGTGAGGTGAGGTAAGGTAAGGTAAGGTAGGTGTCATGATTTAAGCCTCTAAAACTCACGAAGTTCTCTCACTCACTCACTTTCCTCTCTTTCTTCCCCCAGTCCGGGGGGAATGGGGAGGAGAATCGAAAGAATGGAGCTCGCACAGGTTGAGATAAGAACAGTTTAGTAACTAAAGTATAACACAAATCACTACTGCTACCTCCAGTAATAATACGAGAGAAATACAAGGAAAGAGAATACAACTGCTCACCAAGCCCCACCCAGCCAGTGCGCCCCCTAGCAGCGAATCCCCCCAGTTCCCCCCACACCCTTCCGGGTCTCTGCTCTCTGTTTTCACATCCTGGACATGATGTGCTGTGGTATTGAATAACCTCTTTGGTCAGTTTGGGTCAGGTGTCCTGTCTCTGCTTCCTCCCAGCTTCCCCTCCTCCCTGGCATAGCATGAGACTCAGAAAGTCCTTGGTCAGACCAAAACATTACCAAGCAGTAACTGAAAACACTGGTGTTATCAGCGCTGTTCCCAGGCCCAAAATCAAAAACACAGTGCTGTACCAGCTACCAAGAAGTAGAAAAATGACTGCTGCTGCTGAACCCATGACAGTAGGGTAAGGTAAGGTAAGGGTAAGGTAAGGTAAGTTAAGGAATTGTACAGTAGGGTAGGGTAAGGTAAAGTTAACTGTCTTCACATATTCTGCACAGTTGTCAGTGTGGGAAATAAGAGATTTTTTTTTTTCTAGTTTAAACATGAAAATAAAGCGCCAGTGCTCCCATTTGAAATATGATAAACTTTTTTCAGGGTGTAGGCAAAAGCATTATATTTACTGTACAAGTGTTGTCCTGGGTTCAGCAGCAGCAGTCATTTTTCTCCTTCTTGGTAGCTGGTGCAGTGTTGTGTGTTTGATATTGGGCCTGGGAGCAGCGCTGATAACACCAGTGTTTTCAGTTACTGCTTGGTAATGTTTTGGTCTGACCAAGGACTTTCTGAGTCTCATGCTATGCCAGGGAGGAGGGGAAGCTGGGAGGAAGCAGAGACAGGACACCTGACCCAAACTGACCAAAGAGGTTATTCAATACCACAGCACATCATGTCCAGGATGTGAAAACAGAGAGCAGAGACCCGGAAGGGTGTGGGGGGAACTGGGGGGATTCGCTGCTAGGGGGCGCACTGGCTGGGTGGGGCTTGGTGAGCAGTTGTATTCTCTTTCCTTGTATTTCTCTCGTATTATTACTGGAGGTAGCAGCAGTGATTTGTGTTATACTTTAGTTACTAAACTGTTCTTATCTCAACCTGTACGAGTTGCATTTTTTTTTGATTCTCCTCCCCATCCCCCTGGGAGTGGGGGAAGAAAGAGAGGGAAGTGAGTGAGTGAGTGAGTGAGAAAACTTCGTGGTTGACTAGACTTGAACCATGACAAGTGTATAAATAAATATTTTTTAGTTAGCATTTCTCTAGGTTCTGTAACTTAATTGTATATCTCCTTTTTTACAAAACATCTGTTATTGAAATGTTATTAATCTGATGAGAAAAATCAATGATTTCTTCACTTAAAGATCTAGAAGAATGTCTTGCCTTATATCCAGCAAAAGTCAAAAGTAGAGATAGCACAGCCTGTTTTACAAGAACAGACTAGAGAAACTTGCCCTGCAGAGGTAAAAAAAAACCCCATGTTCTGTTTTAAGCCCAGCTATAAATCAGCCATGCAGCCATTAGCTCACTCTCCCCCCTTTTCTCCCCCGCTCCTTGAGGGATGGGGAGGAGAATCGAAAGAATGTAACTTCCAGGGGCTGAGATAAGAACAGTCCAGGAACTAAGGTATAACACAAACCACTACTGCTATCACCAATAGTAATAATGGTAAGGGAAATAAAACGGGAGGAGAAAACAACCTCTCACCACCTGCCGACTGATACCCAGCCCGACCCAAGCAGTGATCTAGCCCTTCTGGGTAACTGCCCCCAGTTCATAGACTGGGTGTGATGTGCTGTGGTATGGAATACCTCTTTGTCTACTTTCGGTCAGGTATCCTGTCTCTGCATCCTCCCGGCTTCCCCTCCTCCGTAGTAGAGCACGAGACTCAGAAAGTCCTTGGTCAGAGTGAACATTACTGATCAGTATATAAAAACATCGGTGTTACCAGACCATTGCTGTTCCCAGGCTGAAAGTCAAAACCACAGCACTGCATCAGCTACAAAGAATGAGAAAAATGACTGTTACTGCTGAACCCAGGACAATATCCACCCTTATTCCATACCATTCATGTCATGCTCAGATACCACATTTTCAATATACCATCACTCTTATCTCATATATATGCATACATGCATCCACAGAGAGAGAGAGAGAGAGATCATCCCTTAGTGCATGGACCAATTCCTATGAAGCTGCTGAGTCCATTCAGTCCATGATGTTGGGCTCCATCTCTTGTAACAGTCTTTCAGAGCAGGAGAGGCTGTGTGCAGTGTTCACACTCGTGAATAACCTGGGCAGTAGTGTCCATTGCTAAGTCCACCACTCTGTCATGAGTCCATCTGTATGTTGCATCTCTGCCCTGATGGCCTGAGGTGTCATGGGCCCAGCAGGCACAAAGTAATTCACCCTTCCCTTCAGCAGTTTCTGCAGTTTGTTGCTGAGGACTCCATATAGCTGCCTTCCATGTCTGACACTTCCAAAGCACTGGAGGGGCCCAGTGGACTAGATACTTGATCATACTGTCCCACACACACTGTCACTCATGACTGTCCACCCTTGGGGAAAATCTCTTGGTCCTCTTATATCGTTGTCTAATCCTAGACAAGACCCAAACACGACTCCACTTAACTTTTGAGATCAGACAAAATGATCGTGGATGAAACACACTCTGTATGTGTGCCAACATGCTGATCCCCATCACAATCAGCAGGCAGGTCTCAAGGGTGCCCAAAGGCCATTCAAAACAGTCGGAACTCTCAAATGAGGCTGCTGTACTTGTCACTGGGGCTGGTGTAGCTGCTGTGCTTGCGGCTGGAGTAGCTGAGTTATCTGTTGTACTGAGAGTTTGAGCAGCTGCTGTACATGTCACTAGGGGTGTGGGAATGTCTCCCTCATAGGCTAACCACCTGAAAGGGGGAAAAAAGATGTGTAATGGCTAAGCACTTCTATTATATACCTCCCAAAGAATAGAGGTGGTGACCACACCGGGAGCGCAAGCCAGGTCAGTTTCATGATCAATGATTCTATTGTCTTACAAGTCACTACCATAAAGTACAATGAGACAAGAACCTTAGCCCAAGGCCCCCAGCCAATAAACACTAACACAGCAAATATCGGCTGTAAGTAAGGTGCGACATGCTGAATCTGTGAGATCAAGAGCAACAACTTTGAGAGCCAATAAATCAGCATTTTGACAAGTGAATATTAATCTGAAAAACGAATGCTTATAACAGATATGATTAGCCACACTCTGGTCAGACCTGTCGTTATCTCAACCCTTCATGCTCCATGTTGGGTGCCAAAAAGAACTGTCATGGTTTTAGCCCAGCTGTAAATCAGCCACGCAGTCATTAGCTCACTCCCCTCCTTCCTCTCCCCCCGCTCCTGGAGGGATGGGGAGGAGAATCTAAAGAATGCAACTGCCACAGGTTGAGATAAGAACAGTCCAGTAACTAAAGTATAACACAAACCACTACTGCTACCACCAATAATAATAGTGATAAGGGAAATAACACAGGAAGAGAATACAACTGCTCACCACCCGCCGACTGATACCCAGCCTGACCTGAGCAGTGATCAAGCCCTTCTGGGTAACTGCCCCCACTTTATAGACTGGGTATGACGTGCTGTGGTATGGAATACCTCTTTGGTTAATTTGGGTCACGTGTCCTGTCTCTGCTTCCTCTTGAGCATGAGACTCAGAAAGTCCTTGGTCAGAGTAAACATTACTGAGCAGTAACTGAAAGCATCGGTGTTATCAGCACTGCTCCCAGGCTGAAAGTCAAAACCACAGCACTGCAACAGCTACTAAGGAGAAAAATGACTGCTACTGATGAACCTAGGACACCCCCCCCCCCCCAAAACCAAAAAATCCCCAAAGAAAAAAACCAAAATATGCCAACAAACCCAAAACAAAGCACATTCATGCATCAGGAGAGGCATAAGAACAAAAGAGCCCAAGCTAGTCATTAGTGATTTGGGCTGGGTTGCATGCAAAAATTTGCAGCCACTTGGAAGGTGAGCTTTCTAGAACAAACTTCAGCAGAAACAGTGAGAACTACACAGTATAACTATTTTAAATCAATCTTGGAATAAATTACAGGGACACTTACTTCACATGGGATGAAACTTGAAGAACCAAAATATCTGATTATGCTTTTATGCTTTTGTAAGTTACGATCCTGGGAAGAGTAATTAGGTAATGCAATGAGTCCATTGGATGGGTTGGCATTTTAATAGTGGCATTTTGGTGGGTAATATTAAATCTTAGGTTACTGGGGTGCTTTGTTTGTTTGTTTGTTTGCTTGGTTTTATCTGAGAATTTCTAAGATCTAAGTTTTATTCGCTTCAGTTTGTATTTTACTCTGTCACTCTTAATAAATACATAAATGAATTTTGAATTTTACCAACCTTTGTATTTTCCTGCACTGAAAAGTTTTGGAAGAGATATCGTGAGGATTTTCTCCTGGAATTATCTGGAAAGCAAGCTTCACTTCAGGCTCATTCATATTTGAAATTGTGAAGTCAGACACAATAGAATACGCTATATCTCTGAAGCACCTCTCCTACATAACAAATTATGTAACTTACCGAAAATATGAACACAAAAGAAAAATAAATTCATTTTAAGACATTCTCATACCATTTCAAAAAATAGACTCTCCAGAGAATTCTACTTCAGTCCACACAAAGCTACACATATTTCAGTACGCATCAATCATCTTGACTGAATGCACACAGCCAGAACAGTATGTAATATTGACAGTGTAATATTTCTTTATTACAATGTTTATCTGATAATTCCTCTAGAGTTATATTTAATTTCCACAGTGTATAATAACCATCCCATGAAAGGCTAATAACATGCAGGAGTTTTACCTCCTTTCTCATTTACATTGAGACGTATTTACATTTACTCTTCATAAATGAAAACAGTTGAAAAATTATTTTTGGCTGCAATAACATAACTTTACACTATAACTTAACCTTACACAGTAAGTTATATTCTAGTCATAATATAAAGTAATCCAATTCTTTGTACATAGTAATCCTGTCCTCTGTTCTAGTTTTATCGACTAACAAAGTCATTACCTGTTTTTAATTAGTGAACTTCTACATCTATTCATCACTTTTAACATTAAATGCTATAAAGATCCACCCTTGATAATTTCATCAAAAAACATTCCTTCAAACTTATTGTTCTTTGAGTAGAGCAAAGCTTTATCTTCCCTTGAAATACTTTTTCACCTGCTTTGTTAGTCTTTATGTTGAGATTTGCATTATCTTTTCTTTTTCCTTTTTTATTGCACTTCCCCTGTGCAATACTATGTCAAATATTACATTGAAACAGAATTATCTCTTTTTAGCTGCATTTTTCTTCCATCAAATAATTTATGTTATGAAAGAACTGAGCAACTTTGAAGGAACCATTTTTGCATATGTTCCTTCAGCTGTCCATTTCGTCGCATGTTTTCTTCATCACTTCTTCAAAATTCATCCTAAAGCTTTGCATATCTTAGTTAATCAGGTGTTTATACAATTAGAAGATAGAAAATATGGAATCTACAGCTAAGAAAATGTGTGATTGCTACCTCTTCTGCTTTCATAGACTTTAGAATCCTTGCCAGCTTCCTGTGAATGCTGTCTCCCTATTTAGAAATGGAGATTACTTTTGCTTTATCCACCTTTGCTGTCCTCACCTCCTGATCTGAGCATCCTTTAGTTTTCCTTTTGCTATGTGTAGTGATTCAATTTCTACAGACTATTTTAAATTATGTCACTGCAGTTTTTAATTTTGAGGGCATACTTCTGCGCCTACAGCTAAATCCATAATATACAGTTGCACAAATTCTAGCATGTAGATGTCTATTTACGTAAGTTGAAGGCTTAAATTGACTGACTGTATAAAACTGCACTTAAAATGATTCTTATAAAATACGGATTTTAATGACAGCTGTGCAAGAGTAAAGAAACAAATCTATTATTTTATGAGAATAAAATGTGACTTTTAACACATAGCAGTCATTTTCTTCTGTTGCCATAACAGACAGGTGGTGTGTCAGTCAGATGAGGTAGACCGTCACAAGCAGAAACCCCTTCAGGTTCATCTGTCAGAACCGTCAGTTACTCTCTGATATAACTTCAAGAGCAAATGATTTTTTATGTAAAATAATCCTACTTAAACCTAGCTAAGTCATATTGCACTGAAATCTTTTAATTAGTGCTCTGCAACTTGTTTCCTGTTACCATAATAGAAACATCCCACCTGTCTAGAAAGAATCTTCTAGAGACTAAAAAATTAATACTAAATGTTTTAGAGCATGTAGAGTTTTAATACTAAAGAAATTCTTTATAAGAGTGGAAAGTACAGAAAAGAGGGTTTAGATCTTGCAAACAATAAAAAAAAAATCCACTTTCTGCTGACAAAGTTTGTGGACTACCTGTCAAAAATCACATACATCTCAACAAGTAGAAGCCTTCACCAGAATTGTTTTAAGGTTTCCCATCTTCAGAAATTTCTGCATTCCAGTTTAAGGGAGGCTGGAGTTTGTGATGGTGGTAATGTCTATAAAGGCAATATACCTTAAGGGATATATGGCTCAGTGGTCACAGATTGTATAAGGATTTCTTTCACAGTTCTTTTATACCTGGTTTTACGTGACCCTGATTCTTAAAAATAAATAAATAAATAAATAAATAATAGAAAATGCTTGCAGATCTTAAAGTAAGTCCTTATAAACTAAAACTAAAATGCCATGTTACCTATCTGGGAAGTTGAGTTTTGCCCCACAGACAGTATCAACAATGCAGAGAATAACATGGAGTAAAAAGCTGCTGGTGTGCTCACAGCTAGGTGATAATTTGCTTCATGTAGACACATTTCACCTGTTTGAAATCCTCTATACCAGTGACTACCAATGATTTTGGAACATATTTCCTCAAAATGCTTACCAACTTTAAATAAAATTCAGATTTAGTCATGGCCCATGCATGCAAATGCTGAGTGTGCTATACAAGAGAACATCAGATTTAAAGCCTGAAGTCAAACTTTATATAAACCCTACCTAGAATTTTATTTGACAGCTTTCTTTCTGTCACTCCACTATGCTCTTGAATACTGACATGTACTTTTAAGCCAACTGACAAAAAACCAAAAGATCTGTTACACATACTTTCAGTGTGGACTTTAAAGACTTCACAACCATGCCAGCTTTCTCTCATAGGTCATTTTTTTAGCCAGTATCATGTCTACTTCATATTATACCTTGGCTGAACAGTGGTCATGGTAGCTTCAAGAAGCACGTGCTTGCTTGTATTGCCATGGTTTTTAGGCAAGAATAAAGAAAAATGGCAGATTTTGACATTAATTTTTTTTTTTAAATATCTGTAACATAAAAAAAACATACTATCATAGAGAACAGTCATCAACAGGCTGGAGATCTTGCCACCCTGTGAGGTAGTGTGAAAAATGATATCTGATACATAAGTCTGTCACTAGACGTGGGTGAAGTGATGCAGTTTTCTAGTGGCTTTCATAGCTGTCTTCTAAATAGCAAAATAATGTTCCTGACAAATGGATTTGCCTTCCAAAATGCTTGGCATATAAACCAGAGTTTTGCAGTAAGGCACAGAGTACCTAATCTGAGACCATTGCAGTCTGATAAGCAAAATTACTAAGAAGCTTTGTGGTGCAACTGAAGTCGATAGAAGAACTGCTGTGAACATATAAAGGACATACATTATAAAATATTTAATAATCTGATAAAATCAAGAAGCTTCAACTTGATTTAGAACAGTGAATATGCCTACCTATCTAACAAAAACGCTCAGTGCTGTGCCCTCCCTCTGAGAGATACAATAAAATCAGGCATTTAAAGTTCTACGGCTGTACATTCAACTAAGCACATGCACAAGTTTAAAGAAATATGCTAAAAGGTCAATGGATTCAGTGAGTAGGGGGCTGGATTTGAACTCTTAAGGCACAGTGTTAGTTCCAAGTGCTTTTGTTTCTCTTCAACTTGAGAAGAATTCAGGTTGCA
Source organism: Myiopsitta monachus (assembly GCA_017639245.1). Taxonomy (NCBI): domain Eukaryota; kingdom Metazoa; phylum Chordata; class Aves; order Psittaciformes; family Psittacidae; genus Myiopsitta; species Myiopsitta monachus. The sequence continues at coordinate 8,704,576 of CM029918.1, forward strand.
AGCTCTTTGTATATTCATTATTCCCTTTTGTTCTGCTGTCATAAAATTAACAAATTGGCAAAAATCCAAATATTAATTAGTCTATTAACCTCAGAAGAGACCAAGAGATGCTAACAACAGTGGGTGTTTGAGGTAAGACAAGTAAACTTCACGAAAGTACTCATTACAAAAAGTATTATTACATCCAGCAGAAACCTGAAACATATAGACTAAAACATTAGATTTCATGCAGAAACTTAGTGGGCTGTTGAACTTCAAAGCTGAATGCTCTTGCCTGTTGTTATCCTAGTGATAGCAGCAGAAACTGGATTTGGTCAGAACCAATTGCTTTTTACCCCCACAGTGAAGGAGAGGCTGAAAGCGTTCTACAAGAAAGAAAGAAGTTTCAAGAGCTAGATGCAACACTTGCATGTCAGCCATTTCAGCATTAAACACCAGGTGGTATTCTGCAGGCAAGTTATTTGACATAACTTAGGTCACCGCTGCGTCAAAGAAGGCTGTGTGGCCCTCCCCTTTGCAATTGCTGGACCACTCCTGAACTAGCTCAGAGATCGCTCTTCTACACTTTGGCCATATAGTTCACGCAGGTGAACACATGAAACAAGAAGAGAAGCTTTTTAAAAGCCTGGGACAGATTATGGGTGATTGATTTTTTTTTTTTTCTTCAATGACAGCATACCTTAAGTTGCAAGCAAAATATTTTACTTTTTATAATATTTTTTCATAAATTGTATTCTATTTTCTTTCTTCTAGATATCTAATAATTTGAAGAATAGGTTATACAAAAGGTGCAATATTTCAGCACAGTTTGCCTGCTTATTTATGTTTCAGAATAAGCAGATGCAGGAAAATGTTTACTTAATGTATTTTAGATACATCATGCTAGAAACACACTTATGAGATAATGAGCATTCATGACACATTTCTACTCACAAATATTTCCTTTTTTCTATGTTGCTTAATATTAGTAGACAACAAAAACTATACTTAAAATTATACTTCGCACATGATGAATAAATAAAATCAGTGTCTTCTAATGGTAGTGTAGTTTTTATGATTACAGTAACTGCTTTATTCATTTGTATGTCTGACATTCATTACTTATGTAGTATCTTAGAGAATACAGCTTCATCTATATCTACCAATGTTTTCTGGCCTGCGGAGAAGGACTTGGGGGTGTTAGTCAATGAGAAAATGAGCGCGACCAGCAGGCCGAGGGAGGTGATCCTGCCCCTCTACACTGCTCTCAAGAGACCTCACTTGGAGTATTGTGTGCAGTTCTGGTGTCCTCAACATAAAAAGGGCATGGAACTGTTGGAACAAGTCCAAAGGAGGGCCACGAGGATGATCAGGGGACTGGAGCACCTCCCGTATGAAGATAGGATGAGAAAGTTGGTGCTGTTCAGCCTGGAGAAGAGAAGGCTGCATGGAGACCTCATAGCAGCCTTCCAGTATGTGAAGGGGGCCTATAGGGATGCTGGGGAAGGACTTTTCATGAGGTACTGTAGTGACAGGACAAGGGGTAATAGGTTCAAACTTAAACATGGGAAATTTAGATTGGATGTAAGGAAGAAGTTCTTTACTTTTAGTGTGGTGAGGCACTGGAATGTGTTGCCCAGGGAAGTTGTAACTGCTCTATTGCTGGCGGTGTTCAAGGTTGGGTTGGACATAGCCCTGGATGGCATGGTTTATTGTGAGGTGTTCCTGCCCATGGCAGGGGGTTGGAACTAGATGATCTTAAGGTCCTTTCCAACCCTAACTGTTCTATGATTCCATGATTCTATGATTTGTGTTTTGTCTTTTTTTTGTTTGTTTGTTTGCTTGCTTGCTTTTGTTTGTTTTTTTGTTTTTTGTTTTTTGTTTTTTTTGTTTTGTGGGGTTTTTTGTGTTTTTTTTTTTGTTTTTTTTTTTTCTTTTTTTCTCATTTTATAAGAAGTGATGTAGTGGCTGAATTTCAGAAGAGATTTCTTTTTCTGTGATTCTATTTAAGCTTTTTTGCATTTTTTTTATTTAACATGAAGTTATATGATCATATGGTGAAAGCTTATGAATAATCCAACATTTAGTGAGATGTCTGAGATGCTTTTGTTGTTTGTGATTTTAATTTCATAACACATCACACTTTCCATGTCTTCATTGCTCATCCAGATTTCTATAGACTGACTAATTCAGCATGTAGATGAATGCATAAATAAATAGTTAAGTAGATAAATAAACAAATAAAACAATAAAATATAAGTTAAGGTATACTTCCTTAGAGAAAAATATAGCTTCTTGGATCATTTTTGATACTATCCATTGTCACAATTATCCCATGCTGGTGCCCACTGCATGGCAAGAATGAGGCACTCATTACTTTGTGCTTGGATAAGGTTTTTGTTAATATTATTAACTACACAGATTTCATATTTTCCGACTTCCTTTTTTTTTTTTTTTTACATATGAGCACATGATACATAATTGTCTTTTAAATATATCATGAACATTTTGATTCACAGAGATTGATTCTCATATACACTGGGATCATATTGCTTTAGCAATGTTGAAAGGATATTAGAGTAAAAGCATTTGATATTCACCCTTTATTTAAGATGCCACTGATAGAAGCATAAATAAAGAAAAAATTGTTCTAAAGCTATGGTTATAGAAGAAACCCATAATATTCTGTTGCAGTTATTCCTTTTCAACAATTGTAGAGAGAAATCAGGAAAGGAAAAAGGGTAGAAATGTGAAGGCTAATTCAGTAAGAGATTTTCTATTTCAATAAAGGATTAAAAAAAATACCTCTTCTATTTCAGTTAGCAACGTGCAAAAGAAATAAGATGACAAAGAGAATGACAGATTTTTGTTTACCTTTCAAAATCTGAAAAAAATTGATAGGTAAGCATGACACCGTCATAAATGTGAATCATCTGCAGTTAGCATAAAATAATAAGAGCTGAGTGAGATAACTTTATGCCTTGGGATAAGAGTGATAAAAACTGAATCACAGGAGGAAACATCCTTTCTAGCTACAGTTCTGATGAAGTAGGTTCGATGTGGTTATCATCATGAGCCACATTTTATCAACTACTGGACATCTGTAAGGATGCCATTCCATACAGCTACTATTTAGAAAACAGAGAAAAACATTTTTTTTTCAAGAGTCAGAACTGTAAACAGCTTGATGAAAGAGATTAAACCTTATTTTCCTTTTTTTTTTTTTTTTTTTTTTTTCTCCACTGCTTTAACTCTGCTGTTAAGGTACCAGAATATTGAATGCCCTGGGTGCTGGTCTTTTACAAGCATTGAAAGAGAATTGGTCTGCTCTGACCTGACAGGAAATACAACTCAACAGCAATAAGTGCTTCCCCAAACATTGCTTTGTTCTGGTCTTCCTAATCTGATATTACAAGAGAAGTAGCCTCCAGATTGGAAAATATCCTCATTAGATCTTAGATCTTAGTCCAGACCTCGGATCCCGGTCATTTTGTATGAGTATTCAAGGAACTGTCTTTAAAACCCTACTAAGAAATGTGTAAAACTCTGCTTTTGATATTTTCTTTCTCTCCTTCCCCAGGGGGTACTGTGAAGAACAGTTACTGCATACCCAATGTCTCATTTTCCTTGCTGTCAAGGGAGCAGGCTCTGCTCCACAAGGGAAACCAGGCTGTAGCCATGAGCCAGGGCAAGGCACTGCCTCACCAAACAGGAGATAGCCCCAGAGAAGCTGAATAGAGCCAGGGTGGGGATAATGCCAGAGTCTGGGTACCACCATGGAAGGTGAGGTAGGGTCAGGTCCAAGGTCCATTTGGAACATTCAGTCATTAAGCCAGGACTGCTGGAGACAGAACTACCTAATACAGACCTAAGGCTCTATTTAAGCCCCTGGCCTTGAAGGCAGGAGCCACCTGTCAGGAAGCCCTAGGTGAGTCTGGTCAGGGAAATGGAGGATTGTTGGTACCCTCGGGGCCCTGAGGCTTGGCTCTGTGGTCAAATAAGTGTCATAGGTCATACATAGGTGTCATGAGTTCAGCAGTAGCAGTCATTTTTCTCCTTCTTGGTAGCTGGTAGAGCGCTGTGGTTTTGATTTTTGGGCCTTAGAGCTGTGCTGATAACACCAGTGTTTTCAGTTACTGCTTGGTAATGTTTTGGTCTGGCCAAGGACTTTCTGAGTCTCATGCTCTGCCAGGGAGGAGGGGAAGCTGGGAGGAGGCAGAGACAGGACACCTGACCCAAACTGACCAAAGAGGTTATTCCATACCACAGCACGTCATGTCCAGGATGTGAAAATGGAGAGCAGAGACTCGGAAGGGGATGGTGGGGCACTGGGGGGGTTTGCTGCTGGGGGGTGCACTGGCTGGGTGGGGCTTGGTGAGCAATTGTATTCATTTTCCCTGTATTTCTCTCGTATTATTACTGGTGGTAGCAGTAGTGATTTGTGTTATACTTTAGTTACTAAACTGTTCTTATCTCAACCTGTGGAAGTTGCACTTCTTTTGATTCTCCTCTCCATCCCCCAGGGACTGGGGGAAAAAAGAGAGGGGAAGTGAGTGAGTGAGCGACTTCGTGACTTATTAGCCTGGGTGAGGCTTAAACCATGACAATAGGTTTGTTTATTCCATATTTACCGTTAAGCAGCATTGAAATAATTCATTTTTATTTGGCTTAGATAAAGACAGCTTAGGGCTGCCCTTGACCAGCAGTGCATGAAAACGTGAGTTCTATGGTTAAAATATATATACATATGCATGTACACATACAGATATACACAAACACACATTGAATTTATAAAAATGTTTCTAAGGCCATTTTCTTTTCAAGACAGAATCTGGTGGGTTAGGTACCTAATTGTTTCAGCCTCATGGAACAATAGGGAATGCAAATAGGGTACTACCTTGTTCTGTTCTCCTTTCACAAAAGCTAGCAGCTAGCCATTGTTTACTTCAGTGAGACCAAAACTTCTTCAAAAATCTTTTATTGTCAGGTTTCCAAGTAAAGTAACTACAAATGTGTCAGTGGACCAGTACAGAGAACATCTAGTGTTTTTCTGTCTATTGCATGTTAAAAGACAGTAATCAGGAAGATGTATTTTAGTTAAAACTCTTTTAATTTGTTTTGATAACTAAACTGTATAGACATGATTTTGCTGTTTCATAAGTTTCATAATTGAGGTATTCTCTAGTGCATTTTGGCTGACTGATTTCTCACTGTGCTTCATTTAAAACCACAGAGTCTCTAGAGTTTGCAGAAATCAGATGTTCATGTTTCTGTTTCATCATGTGTTGCCTCTAATTAACTTTTATTGTTGAAACCTGACAAACTCATGGCCATCTTCTTGAACCAAAAATTATATTTGACACCTGTAAACCAAAATTAATCCTTAAAGCGATTTGTATTAATCTGACACAGGGCCAAACCCCCAACAGGTTTAAATCAGCATCAAGCTGTTAACTTCAGTGAAGGGATGGCAATTTACATCATCCAAGAATACAACCCAGATAGCCTGACAACACTATTTTGAAAATACTTGACTGGTTTAAAGCTCCAGACTCTTATGAGCTTTAATTTTGTGACAAACATGTTGCATACATTCTGTAATTAAATTGTATGCATGATTCATTTTTTTTTTCATTAACTTCGAACATCTGAGACAAAAAGCAGACTTTGAATTCAGTCATTTATGTTAAAGTGGAAGTCTGTAGATTTGTGTCTTCTGGTGCTAGAAATTACTTACTTGTTAACTGCAGCCACTCACGCTTTTAGTGCCTTGTTCAACTCCTCATTCATTGATCATAAAGTAGTTGTTACACTTGAAAAGCCTAACTGGCCTGAATGAAGGGCTATTCACTGGGGATCTTCATGATGGAAAAAGAAAACTTCTCTAACTTGATGTACATCTGTGATCATGTCTGCCTGTTGTTTTTTTGATACTGTGACCTTAACCTCTCTCTTCTATGTCCTGAAGAAAAGGAGCAGTAACTTCCTTCTCTTACACTCTGATATCTGGTACACAAAAGAGAGTGGTAACAAATTGACCCTTAATTATTTTTTTGCTTTCCATTTTAGGGTATTTGAAGGAAAAAGGTCTGCACTATCTGCCAAAAGTGTCTCCTACCCACTTTGATAGTACTAGCAAGTGTTAATAAAATTTACTTATTATGATAAATATGTTCTAGTTCCCTTAAAATATTAGGAGGTAAAAATAATTTTTATTTTTTGAAAGGTGCATATTAATGTCTCTTTTATTTTTTTTTATTCCCAAGGAACAAGGGCAATAGTGACATGAAATTTCATAATATCTCTTCATCAAAATTAGCTGATCAACAGTTATAGGGTTGTCGCTGTTTAAGTCTTTCCACAAGATTTGTATGAGTCTGTGGTTCAAATCTCTCCTGCACTATCTGCAAGTGAGAAAATTAGTCTTTAACTGATGATTCTAGGACTACAAATAATAAATAGGCAGAAGAAAAGATCAATTAGAAAGATTCAAACAAAAAAGATATCACACATAGGTAAGATCTAGAAGCAAGGGCAAGTTCCAAAGTGCTGTTTAATTCAGAAATTCCCTTCCCGGTCTTGTATCTAAACTTGTATGCTGAGGGAATTCTCTTGATTTGGCATTTCTGCTTATTTGCTACTCCTTGACAAGTACTCACAATAAGTTTGAGGTTCTTAAAGAGACTGAAAAAACATGTTTCCTCTGATGAAAGAGCAAATAATTAAAGTCATTGCAAGATATGCAATACTAAGAAAGGGCTCAGCAGAGAACATTTATTGAGGTGTTGTTCTACAGCAGATGAACAGTGATGCTGTGAAGCAAACTTTCCTAAATAGCCTTCAGAAGAACCAATGTAATGTATTTTTAATATGAAATTTAAGAAATATGCTTTGAGGGGGAGCATGATTACGTCCTCCCAAAACTAACATTGACTGAGACTTTTCACAAAATGTTGAATTGGTTTAAATGACACAATTTTGCCCAGGAAAGGAAAGCAACTTTTTTCTTTTTTTATTTATTAATTGTTTTTTTTTGTGCAGTACATTCGAATCCTCGTTGAAGACTAAAACATGTTACAAACAGTAGTTCAAGCCCTTCATTCTAGCGAGGTCACTATTATAAATCAAACAGAGATCTCTTCTCTCTTCAAAGTGCTCTCTGGAATTAATTATGCTTTTTTAATTTTTTTTTTAATCCAAGCCTCTCTCCATAGCAGGCAATGACAGACTTGGAAAGCTTGTTCACCATGGGAAAAAATCTGTTAATTAAGCACTTCACTGAGGCTCTGATGTTTCAAAATGCATTGGATTTCTGCAGGAGAGACAACGATAATTTCAATAAGAAAAAGATATAAAATGAAAAGAAACTGTTAAGATTACTGGTGTGGGAGAGTTTACTGTGTATGGAGTTTTTCTCTCATACAAGGATGATGGTATGAGTCGTTCGGCCAAGTGGACTACTCTAGAGAAAGGCATCCAGTCTCTGAGAGAATCAGCCATTGTAGAGATGAACTAGTATTACCAAGCCAAGTGTTGGGGATATACCCATAGATCCAGATGAAGTCGAATGTACACGACCCATGTGGCAGAAATTTACACGAAATGCACCCCAATCATATGCCCATTCATTGGCAGGAATAACCTGGAGTGACATAAGACCAACAAGACTGGATGAAATGATTTATAAACTCCGAGAGTTTGAAGATAATCTCACCCCTTTCATCATCTCAGCTGTGGAAAAACTGTCCCAGAACCTCCAACAATTGAGAGACGATCTATCCAGCTCCTCACGTGTACCAACATACGTCTCAGCTATTAACAGAAGGCGTCCCACTGTTCGAGAGAGAAGATATAGAAGATATACACCACGAGCCACCCTATGGTTTTACCTGCAGGATCATGGAGAAGATATGATGAAGTGGGATGGAAAGCCTACTTCAGTTTTGGAGGAGTGGGTGCGAGAACTGAAAAAGAGAGCAAAGGTCAAGTCTGATCACCCCATGAAGGCTGCGGCTTCAGTCTCTGGTGAGCAGGTTCCCAGATGGAGTGGAAGAGCAGATTTTACTTCAGCTCCTGTGATGAAGAAGAATAATCCATATCTACAAGAGGTGAGTGACCAATGTGATGATTACTAGAGGGGCCCCTGCCTCCAGCCAGGTGGAGGTAGGGGACAATCAGACTTTACTGGGACTGTAGTGGATCAGATGGCCTGGCACATCAGTCCCACAGAAGTATAAGGCTCTAGTAGATACAGGTGCACAGTGTACTCTGATGCCATCAAGCTGTCAAGGGGTGGAACCTATTTCTATTTCTGGAGTGACAGGAGGATCCCAAGAGTTGACTGTACTGGAGGCTGAAATCAGCCTGACTGGGAGAGAATGGCAAAAACATCCCATTGTGACTGGTCCAGAGGCTCCATGTATCCTTGGCATAGATTACCTCAGGAGAAGATACTTCAAAGACCCAAAAGGGTACCGATGGGCTTTTGGTATTGCTGCCTTGGAGATAGAGGGAGTGGAGCAGCTGTCCACCTTGCCTGGTCTCTCAGAGGATCCTTCTGCTGTGGGGTTGCTGAAGGTCGAAGAACAACGAGTGCCAGTCGCGACCGCAACAGTGCACCGGCGGCAATATCGCACCAACCGAGACTCCCTGATTCCCATCCATAAGCTGATCCGTAGATTAGAGAGTCAAGGAGTGATCAGTAGGACCCACTCACCCTTTAATAACCCCATATGGCCAGTGCGAAAGTCTAATGGAGAGTAGGGACTAACAGTAGACTATACCGACTCATGGATGGTGGCGAATGCCCTATGGGGGTGGTTGCAGCAATGGAAGCAGAGCAACTGGCAACGCAGAGGGAAACCCATCTGGGCTGCTGCACTGTGGCAAGACATTGCTGCCCAAGTGCAAAACCTACTGGTCAAGGTATGCCACGTAGGTGCTCATGTTCCCCAGAGTTGGGCTACTGAGGAACACCAGAACAACCAACAAGTGGATCAAGCTGCTAAGATTGAAGTGGCTCAGATGGACTTAGATTGGCAACATAAGGGTGAATTATTTTTGGCCCGGTGGGTCCACGACACTTCAGGCCATCAGGACAGAGATGCAACATGCAGATGGGCTCGTGATCCAGGGGTGGACTTAACAATGGACACTATTGCCCAGGTTATTCATGACTGTGAAACATGTGCTGCAATTAAGCAGGCTAAACGGTTAAAGCCTCTTTGGTATGGAGGACGATGGCTGAAGTACAAATATGGGGAGGCTTGGCAGATTGATTATATTACACTCCCACCAACCCGCCAAGGCAAGCGTCATGTGCTTACCACGGTGGAAGCAACCACCGGATGGTTGGAAACATACACTGTGCCCCACGCCACTGCCCGAAACACTCTCCTGGGTCTTGAGAAACAGATTTTGTGGCGACACGGCACCCCAGAGAGAATTGAGTCAGACAATGGGACTCATTTCCGGAACAGCCTGATAGATACTTGGGCCAAAGAGCGTGGCATTGAATGGGTATATCACATCCCCTACCATGCACCAGCCTCTGGGAAAATCGAACGGTACAATGTTCTATTAAAAACTCCACTGAGAGCAATGGGTGGTGGGACTTTCAAACATTGGGATACACATTTATTAAAGGCCACCTGCTTGGTCAACACCAGAGAATCTGCCAACAGAGCTGGTCCAGCCCAGTCAGAACTTCTACATACTGTAGAGGGGACAACATTCCTGTGGTGCACATAAAGAATTTGCTGGGGAAGACAGTCTGGGTTATTCCTGCTTCAGGTAAAGGCAAACCCACTCGTGGGATTGCTTTTGCTCAGAGACCCCGATATACTTGGTGGGTAATGCGGGAAGTTGGGGACGTCCGATGTGTACCTCAAGGAGATTTGATTTTAGGAGAAAACAGCCAATGAACTCAATTGCATGCTGTTGCTTGTTATGTAATTTGTTTTTTTATAGCCCATCAGCTAGATGTCTTCAAGTCATCCACGACTGACCCTCAGACCATCATCCCAACAAAGAACGAACTTTGATGAAACCGGACGAGCTCTGCAGTAAAGGAACAATCAGCATCAACAGGCAACGATTCCAACACTGCACACAGCCTCCCCTGCTCTGAAAGACTGTTACAAAAGATGGAGCCTGACATCACGGACTGGATGGACTCAGCAGCTTTATAGGGATTGGTCCAGGCACTAAGGGATTATATCTCTCCATCTGTGTGTGTGTGTGGATGTGTATATATATGTGTGTGTATATATATACATATATATATGGGATGATATTTTGAAAATGTGGGATCTGAGCATGATGTGAATGGTATGGAATAAGGGGTGGATTGTTATGGGTTCGGCTTCCCCCCCCCCCCCCCCCCGAAGGGTCTCATGTTACGCCGAGAAAGAGAGAAAAGCTAGGGGAGGGGAGACAGGGTGCCTGACCCGGGCTGACCAATGAGGTTATTCCATACTACAGCACGTCATGCCCAGGAAGTAGGATTCGGGGGGGAGGCTCTCGCGGCACACGGTCAGGGGAGCGGTGCGCGGTCTCTCTGCTCGGTCGGGCAGCAAAACGGTTGTATCCTCTCCCTTTGTATTTACTTTGTCATTATTATTGCTATTGGTTGTGGCAGTAGTGATTTGTACTGTATCTTAGTTACTGGACTGTTCTTATCTCAACCCGTAGGAGTTACATATTCTTCGGTTCTTCTCCCCATTTCCCCCCCATCAGAGTGGGGGGGTAGGAAAGGAGGGAGAAGTGAAATTTACGACTTAAACCACGACACAGCCTTGGGCCCCCCTGCCTTCTAGGGCTATATCCCATGGAACCTGACTAAGCAGCTTCGTGAAGAGGCCAATATTGTCTCTCTTGATATCCGGGGCAGTGAGCTTGCTGTACGCTCTTCTCACTGTCCTGAGGATCTCAAATTCAACCATCTCATGATCACTGCAACCAAGGCTGCCCTGGAGTGCCACATTTCCAACCAGCCCTTCCCTGTTGGTGAGGACAAGGTCAAGCATGGCACCTCTCCTCGTCGGCTCCTCTATTACTTACAGAAGGAAGTTGTCTTCCACACAGTGGAGGAACTTCCTACATTGCTTGTGCCGGGCTGTACCATCCTCCAACAGATATCAGGGTGGTTGAAGTCCCCCATGAGAACAAGGGCCTGTGAGCATGAGGCTGTTTCTATCTGTCTGCAGAGTGCTTCATTCACCGAATCCTCTTGATCAGGCTGTCTGTATCAGATCCCCACAATAACGTCACTTATTGCTGTTCTCCCTTTAACCCTGACCACAAACTCTCTGTCGACTGCTCACCTGCCCCCAGACAGAGTTCCATGCTCTCCAGCCTATCCCTAACATAAATAGCAACTCCCCCTCTCTGCCACCAGGCCTGTCTTTCCAAAAGAGCTTGTAGCCTTCCATTCCAACACACCACTCATAGGAGCCTTCCTACCATGTTTCTGTGATGCCTATGATATCATACCCCCATAGAGGTGCACACATCTCTAATTCCTCTTGTTTGTTCCCCATGCTACAGACGTTTGTATAGAAGCATCTGAGCTGAGCTCCAATTGAAGCTGGCTCATTGGCTGGAGCAGCTGGAATATCTCTACATTGCTCCAAACATTTACTATAGGTGTTTTCAAGTGACTGGGTGTCTTTGGATGGAATGATGCCCCCTTCCCCCAACACATCTAGTTTGTTTTCTAGTTTCATCATCATTTAGTGTTTTGATTTCTAGAGATACTGTTTTTCCACAGGAGCTAGTCCTCTCTGAAGCCTTCTGCGTTTTTCTGCTTCTGTATTTTCTGCTTCTGTGTTTTCTCTGTCTACTTCTACGCTTTTTTTCAGCTGTACCACTAAGGGTTAACTTATTCTATACCTTCCCCTTTCTCTGTATTTATCTCACAGGAGCAGCTGTGATTGTTGCAGTCACCCTGCAACTGAAATGGCAGGCAGAATCCTCTGAGATTACATTACCACTCTAAGCAGCTGCTAGGGGAACACATAGACCCAGTGCACTCTATATATCTTTTCCCAGAGTCTCAGAGTATTTTCTGTATGATAGCCCCTTTTCCAACTGGCTTGAGAACTGAAGTCCCAAGGCAGCTCCAATAACCATGCTTGTAGGCTGATAGACCCATTCATTGGATTATTAGCAGAAGCATTAACTTCTTTAATCGAGTATTAGAAATGATAATAAATCTGGCCGAGGCTGCATCTGATAGTGATTTGTGAAATATATGAATCTAAGCTGCATCTGATGAAATAAGGAGAAAGGAAAAGTATAACCATCTTTACTTGAGAAAATATTAATGTTTCACTCTAAATGTTGCTTAAAGACAGAAAGCTATTCAAAACACATACACACATGCATGTATATAAAATTGCATCTCACAGTAACTGACAAAGACTTTGGTCTGACAGTTTTATTTTAAAAGACAATAATTGTGCATAATAGTGCCAAATAAGTAGTCTTCATTCTGGAAAGACAACTACTCAGTTTCTATGTCTGAAGCAGAATATCAACTGTGGACTCCAGGGGAATGCTGTCTGCTTCCTTTCATCTTCAGCAGATGAATCTTGCCTATGGTGCTTGATTCATGACTCAAGGGAATATAAAATGCTACTATAAAATAAAAGAGATCTACAATGAAAATACAGTTATAGATTATTGCACAGAAATGTGATGCTCTTCAGAAAGCTTTATAGAATAGAATCTTCAAATTCCATCTTTTTTCTGCAATGAAAAGCAAACTCATAAGAAGAATTTCAGTTGACTTATAAAAGAATCAATCATATTTTGAAAGTTTGTGTATGAGCTGTTTTGTCTTTTGTTTCTTTAGCTTTATGGTTCTGAGAGCAGATCCTCAGATAGTTTTGAATAGTTTAGCTGTGAGTGGAAAGATATTAAGCAGGATTACAAGACCAGAAAACAATTTGATCAGATTTCAAATTCAGATCTAATTTCCTGTTCCAGCGGGGGTTAGCAAAAAGGTACTTCAGAGGAAGACTAAAGAAGCCTGTCAGAGACAGCATGAGATAACTTGTCTTTGCCTTTAGTCTCATCCCAGTGTTAAGCAGGAGATTTAAGCCCGGTAGTTAACAGTATACAGGAGATTTAAGTAAGAGAATCTAGCAATCCTTGCCAATTAATGCTGCTTATGTTACCATTAACTCTGTAGACAATCCCTATTCTTACTATTCTTACAAATTTCTACTTTCCAGTTTCTTTGCTTGGCTCACTTTCTCTTGTAGTGATTTTTTTTTTAAGTATAATTAGTTTCCTATTGCTTTGGTTTTCAGGTTTATAATGTTGTCCCAATGCTCTTACATCATTACAAAAGAGAGCAAAAAAATCTGCCTGCCTTTCACAGCATCAGATATTTTTGAATAATTTTCCTTCTTGTTTATAAATTTCCTTGGCTATGTTACCCTAATCTTTTGCATCCATTTTCATATTAGTGTTTTGTCAATTTCTATCTAACTTCTATTACTCACATTTCTTAATAGAGGCCAATTAGTCCTAAACCCCATATTACAGGTAAAATCTCATTATCATTTCATTTAGAGCTACTGCAGTCATTTTGCTGTTATTGACTACTGGTTTTCACATACTTCTTCCCAGAGTAAGCACTAAGGTGTTCTTGTTTTTTTTCTCGTCAGGCCCTGCTTTTTTATTTGGAGAGGATGAGAGAATTATTATGCAATACTTCAAATTTATAGATACGACATTTATTTTGCTTTGTATGTTGTTCTCCTTTTGTTTTGAGATTTGAAGGAAGGCATAAAAGACCATTGCTATATTCTTGGTTAATTCCAGAATCCCTTCTTCAGTCAGCCTTACAACACAAAGATACCACGGAACTACAACTTACAACTAGGTCTTCTGCCTAGGGAGTCACCCTGAACAGCAGGCAGCATCCAAAGAAGCAAGGACTGGTCAACACAAAGAAGGACTGATAAATCTATGGAACTTGTAGTAGTCCTAAAACAAGGTCTTTTTTTTTTTTTTTTTTTTTTTTTTTTTTTTTTTTATAGCTCTTTATTTTTTCTTTAATGACTTTTCTTTAGCAAGAGAGACTGTTGCCAGCTAGAAATCCTAACATATCTTTGAATGTTAATGACTTGCATTTGGTAAAAATTATCTTACTGTTGGAAGTTTTGGTGATGTCATCCATACAGCTCAAAGTCAGACATGATGAGGGTATAATTTGTTAATAGAGTAAGAATACAATGGGGGCCTGCAAAATATTCTTGCTGTGAGGTTGTCTCTGAATAAATCTTGTGACCCATCTTTGGAAGGATCCAGAAATCCAAACACCCTTAAAATGTCATTTCTGTTCTCTTTTTCCTGCAGTCTGAACAAAACTTAATTGCTTTGTTTCGTATTGGTAAGGTCAGGAGATACATCAATAAAGTGTTATACTTCAGGGTGATACATACAAATACATACATCTTTCTCAGCAGTTATTTATTATATAGTGGGGGGCGGTTGCTTAGGCAGTATTCTTGTGCTTCAATTCCACAGTTCATTCCAAAGAGCTAATTCCTAACTTCTTTAACTTTACATATATCCAATAGTGTTTACAGGAAAAAAAAACAGACCTAAATGTTTTTGAAGCAGAATATGCCTTGATTTCTGTTCCTACATATTTTGACAAATACAAACTGAGTTGACACAATTTTCATTTCATGAATAATAGAATGACAGCTATAACTCCTTGGCAGAAGTTGGGTTTTGTTTTTTTTTTTTTTTTTTTTTTTTTTTTTGTTTTGTTTTTTTTGTTTTTTTTTTGTTTTGCTTTTGCTTTGTTTTGTTTTGTTTTTTTTTAAATAAAATCGACTGAGAAATCATTCATGACATTAATTATCAGCATTAATAATACTTATTATTCTTGGAGTATGCTGAATAATGAGAATGAGAGCAATTCTTTTTCCTAAAGTCATGCCTCCAAGTCAGGGCTGATAGAACTCTAACTGGAGACCAATGACTGATGAGGTTTTTTACCCCCCCCCCCCCCATACTAATACAAGGCAGTTTTTAAAGTCAGTCATAATGAAACATGTGATAACACTAGTAGCCATTATGACAACAGATCTGCATAATTGTGGACCTTTTAAACATAAGCCACCTGCTTTTCTTGAGTATTATTCAAGATGCATATATTTTGACAGACACTATTGAAGTGTTGGTCCTTTACAACAAAACATAGCACACTAAGAGGAAGACCCTACAAAAACCCTCCCATAACCACAATTGCTCTCAGGTTGCCACTGACCAAATAAAAAATGCTTTTTAAAATATTTACCCCTGCAGCTCAGCCACAGTCTCTGGTTTTGGGAGCTTACCTAACATAAATTGTGCCAGTCAGCACAATTGTTCTTTGGTCCACATAAAACCAAGGCAATTGCAAATCTAATTCTAAAGCCACACCTCTATGTTCTTAACAAGTAAGACTTTGTCAAAAATTTTGTTACCAGTTGGAGCTCTAGAATTGCTAGATGAATATTTCATACCCCACTGAAGGCCTACTCCAAACCCATAGATTTTGTTGTAGTTATAAACTTGAGCAAAGATGCAAGTCCAAATATTTGTGGGTTTAGTATCAATATTACAGATTTAAAAGACTTTCTATAATGGACATGAAATTGTAATTTTGTGCCACTATAATGTTTTATAAATGCGAAGAAAATCATCATCACCTTTCCTCCACAGCCTTAAAGGGTAAGTGACATGGTGATTCTCAGACCATCAGAAAGTTTAAATACCCTCTGAATTGAAAAAAAAATACTCAAGAACTACTGATCTGCATTAAAATCTTGTCCTTTTTTTTTTTATTTTCTTTACCAAAAATAAAATTTTATAATGATTTGGTTTTTAATATGGTTTACAGAGAAAAAGATATTGCCTCAGTCAATGGTGGAGGACCATGTGGCTGCATCTTTCAGGTCAACGCATGCCTACATGGCTGATGTTGCAGTCAGGGATTTGACTTCTGTGAATTTTCACCATGTCAAGGGCAAGGTCCTGCATCTGGGTGGGAGCAATCCCAGGCACAGCTACAGGCTGGGCAGAGAGGAGATTCAGAGTAGCTCTGCAGAGAAGGACTTGGGGTTGTTCTGGGCTGCATCAAAAGAAGCGCGACCAGCAGGTCGAGGGAGGTGATCCTGCCCCTCTACTCTGCTCTCATGGGACCTCACTTGGAGTATTGTGTGTAGTTCTAGTGTTCGCAACATAAAAAGGACATGGAACTGTTGGAACAAGTGCAGAGGAGGGCCACGAGGATGACGAGAGGACTTGAGCACCTCCTGTATAAAGACAGGTTGAGAAAGTTGGGGCTGTTGGGCCTGGAGAAGAGAAGCATGTGTGGAGACCTCATAGCAGCCTTCCAGTATGTGAAGGGGTCTATAGGGATGCTGGGGAGGGACTCTTCATGAGGGACTGTAGTGATAGGACAAGGGGTAACAGGTTAAAACTTAAACATGGGAAATTTAGATTGGATGTAAGGAAGAAGTTCTTTACTGTGCGGGTGGTGAGGCGCTGGAATGGGTTGCCCAAAAAAGTTGTGAATGCTCCATCGCTGGTGGTGTTCAAGGCTGGGTTGGACAGAGCCTTGGGTGGCATGGTTTAGTGTGAGGTGTCCCTGCCCATGGCAGGGGGGTTGGAACTTGATGATCTTAAGGTCCTTTCCAACCCTAACTATTCTATTCTGTGATTCTATTATTCTGAGAAATGAATGCTACTGAAGAGTGATTGAATAAAACTGGAAAAAAAAAAAATGAGAGGTTTCCAAGAGGTTTGCTAAGCCAGTGTTAAGGGCATTTAATGAGGTTGTTGAGAGGTGGAGACCAAAGCTTCAGAGAAGCTAAGGAACAGGAAGCAAGGATGAACTGCCCAGAGGACGACATGGTGGAGAAGGCTCTCACACTTGTTCTGGGAAAGTAGCATTACTGGAGACCCAGCTGTAGTTAGTTTACAAAAAAAAGTTAGTTTACAAAAAATTCAAACTCACATACAACAGGTAAAAAAATTACCAACCAAACATAACAGGAATTAAGATTTTATGCAGTCATAATGGCACAGTAATGAGAACATGATAATATGATGGGAACATGTTAGTACAGTAGGACATCCTGCATGGCTGGAGTGCTTGGATAGATAAAACACCTTTAAAAGGAGAGTAGATATGAGGGTAGCTGTGAGCTGCTCATTTGCCCAGAACTTCACTGTGTAATGAATGGGTGTGGTGCTGGTCAAGGATTTACAGTCAGAATCAGAAGGAAGGACAATGAGGGAAATATAATGCTGGGTGTCTCCTGAGACAGAAGAGGGCATGAGTAGTAAGTAATAAGCTGCTCTTTAATAAGCAGCTGGGTACCAGTGGTGCTCCTCGAGGGCTGGTAATGGAATTTATACAGAACAACGTGTTTATAAGTGATTTGGTTTGTGAGAAAAAATATATCCACAATAAATTTGTGGGTCACAGCAAATGGGGGGGGGGGGGGGATTGCTGATATGCAGGGCTGGTCTGCCATTAAGATCAGACTCAACAAGCTGAAGAAGTTATGTGAACCTCAGTGGCGAAGAAAGTGAAGTCCTGTAATCAAAGGTTGAATAACCCCATGTGGCAATACAGGCTGGGTACTGCCTCTCTAAGCAGAAGTTGAGTAATAAAGAACAAGGGGGTGCTGGTAGATGACAAGTAAAACACAAGCCAGCTGTGTTGCAGCAGTGAAGTTTAACTAATTACTGGGCTGCATTAGTACAAGTACACCCACCAGGCTGAGAGAAGGAATTAATAGCTTCTGTTTGGCACTTACGAGACCACATCTGGAACCCCAAGTTCAGAGTTGCTACTCTCATCACCCAGTAGAAAAGAGAGAAACTGGAAAGAGATCAGTGCATGGCCACTGAGATATCCAGAGCTGGAGAAAATTACATACAAGGAGGGGGGGAGGTGAGCTGCATTTGCTGAGTTTAGAGAGAGGCAGGTTGAAGGAATTTACTGCTGTCTTCAACTGGCTAATGGGGAGCTACAGAGAAGACAGATACTTCATTCCTAAGATGCACCATGAAAGGATAACAGGCAAGAGCAGCAAGAGGAATTCTGACCTGACCTAAGGAAAAAATTCTTCACCCATGAGAGTGGTCAAACACTGAACAGGTGACCAGAGCAGCTCTGAAACCTCAATCATTAGGGATATTGAAAACTCATCTGGACAAGGTGCTGAGCTAACCCTGTTTCATGCAAGTGTTTTGACCACCTGGGTCCCCAAAGTCTTTTCCAATCTAAATTATTCTACAAACCTAGAAATAATAACAGTTAAACAAAAGATACATCCTGACAGACAGGAAAAGAGCCACTGTTTTTAAGTGGCACACTTTAAAGAAATGGAACAGAACCTCATTCATTCTTTTCTTCCCATAGGATTAAAACTATCTGTAAACAAGCTCTCTGTCACTGTATTTTATTTAATTCGCTCTTTATAGTTCTTACCTAGTCATCAGCAACTCTTCAAATTTAATTAGTTCCCTTGTTCTCATCATGAAATCAAATTTCAGTCTTCATAAAAAGTACTTTCGGTGATCTAAACAATGCTTTTCTTTATTCTGAAATTCTAATACATAAAAAGTTTCCATTCTAACAGACCTTGGCAATAATTGTACAAGAGTAAATTTTAAATCACTTGATTTTATTATCTCACCAAATAGCTTTTGGCATTTGATCCAAGCAGTACTCTATTCATAGCTAAAGGACAAACCTTATAAATTAGACGCCTATTGTAGGGCTGGATTAAATACTCACAAGGAATGGGTGTTCACTGATTGTTACAGAGGGACTATAAATGGCTAGCTAATAAATATCAAATTTGTACACAGATAATGTTCAATGAAATGATTGAATTGTTTACTCCCTAATTTTCTTAGTCACGTAGTTGTAATCTTGAGGGTCTAAAGCAATACAAAACTAAGGTAAAAATATGTCCATGCATTGTTTAGAGTCCTCCAATTGTTTAAGTTGGAAACTATGAACCAACTGGCAAATAGTAGGTTGCACTAAGCATTTGTTTGTGTTTGCTAATTTGTTTTTTTACTTTTGTATGTGTAAGGGCCTTATATAGACCTGGCATGGAAGTGTTTGTATGGCTTTCTGTTGAACCCTGAAGTCTGCCAGAGAGATATATGTGGTGTCAGTGACGGCTGCCTCGTGTCACCAACGTGGAAGCCCTTCCTCAATCGCCAGCTGCTGCAGTTCATGGATGCTGCCACCCAGGGTCTCTGGTGGGTGGAATGGTGGTGGCTACACAGTAAAGGGTCAGTTAATGTCTGAAGATGACTATGTGTGCCAACACTAGATACTGTTTTCATGCAACTAAAGCATTACCAATAAAATTAGTAATTACAATTATAATGCTGTTTTTATGTGGAAAAGGGATAGTAGAACTCAATAGACCTTGTGTTTGATTCAAATACCACTTTCTGTGCAAATTGATCTTTTGGTTTCAGAGCTTTAATTGCCCTGTGACAACTAGGTATCAAGGGCAAGGAGCTTATCAGATGGTTTAATAAGTGCAGATAGCACTGTGTAGCTTAAGTCTCAAGAGCAGTATAAATGCATTACTTTGACACAATAGCAGAGGGCAGTTTCAAACAGCTTCTCATACTGAAACCATTTAACCAATTATAGGCAAACTAGCTAGTGTAATTACTGCCAAACTGGGACACTACAGGATTGCTTTACTAACCTGCAGTACAGACACTTCTACAATATTAAAAAAAACAAACAAAATAATCCAAATAATAAATAAATAAATAAATAAATACCCATGTGCCTGAATCTAATTTTTTTGACTACTATTTTCAGGAGCATTTCCCCCTTCGAAACAGGAGCGAAATTGCACATAATTGTTTCCCTCCCTTGTTTTAGAACTTCCTATCTGTCATGATTTAAGCTCCTCAATAACTCACCTACTTCATTCACACACTCACTCCCCCTCTTTCTTCCCCCAGTCCCCGGGAATGGGGAGGAGAATCAAAAGAATGCAACTGCCATAGGCTAAGATAAGAACAGTTTAGTAACTAAGGTACAACACAAATTACTACTGCTACCACCAATAATAATAATGACAGGAGAAGTACAAAGAAAGAGAATACAACTGCTCACCAAGCCTGACCCAGCCAGTGCACCCCCCAGCAGCAAACTCCACAATACACCACCACACCCTTCCGGATCTCTACCCTCCAGTTTTACATCCTGGACATGACGTGCTGTGGTATGGAATAACCTCTTTGGTCAGTTTGGGTCAGGTGCCCTGTCTCTACTTCCTCCCAGCTCCCCTGCTCCCTTGCATAGCATGAGACTCAGAAAGTCCTTGGTCAGACCAAAACATTACCAAGCAGTAACTGAAAAGCACTGGTGTTATCAGCGCTGTTCCCAGGCCCAAAATCAAAAACACAGCGCTGCACCAGCTACCAAGGAGGAGAAAAATGACTGCTGCTGCTGAACCCATGACACTATCCTAACAAATTCTGCTGAGCAAGATGAGTTGCTACCAAACCCTACCACTGTGATCACACTGAAGAACAAATTTTTCTGTGTAAAGCCAGCACAACTGACTTTAAGGTAGATGACTTACATGAGAACATTGTAGAAATTTGTCTTAGATCCAGAGCAAATCATGACTGAATGGCCTCATTCCTTGTTGTGATTACACATTTACAGCTTTTTTTTCCAGATTGCTCTTATTTGGTTTGTTTATGCAAATGACTCCTCTCATTTGTACCTGAGATTTTATTTCACTGGTTCAGTACACCACTAGCCAATATGAAAGCCAGGACCACATAAAGCATTTGGTGAGGGAAGTTGTCCAAGTTATCTAAGTGAATAGTAATATATCAAAACTTAGTGCATTGAGATGCTGGGATCCTGGGCATTGTTCAAAGTACACACATTATTACTATCTCAGAGTATAGAATAAGAAACATGAAGAAACATATACTTCAAGTATTCGCGTATGTCTGACAAAGAAGAGGATCTAATGGCTTTTGTCATTTCAAAATACAGATGTTTTCACTTATCAGTTTGTGAACTCATGCAGCAGCCGTGTATATTGACAGCATTTGGTGTTGATGTGTTCAAGTTTTATATGTCTATGAACACACTAAAGAAAAGATATTTCCTGCTATGTGAGTGCAGAATATGTTTATTGCATCTGACTCAATTTGTTAGAGAAAAGAGATGTTTTGCATGCTGTGTTCTCTAAAATCACTAGGGCTAACTATGACAGAAGCACGAATACACAATGAAAGAGGGTGAGCATAATACAAGATAACGTTTAAATGAGTAATAATTATAATAAAATATTAGAAATATAGTCTGGGTATCAGTAAAAATGTCTTGTCATAGGATATTCACCTGCTTAAGTTTTGGAAACCATATTGCCTGGCAAATTCTAAAAAAGAGGTAAAAGAAGAAAAAGCATCTTGGTAAATGTATTAATTACTATTTACTATTTACTATTGCAGGGAAAAAGTTCTTTTTAGGAAGAAACCATTAGGCCCTTTCCACTGCTGAATTTCACAGAAGGATCTATCAGGTTGTATTCTGCAAGTCATAGAAGCAATAATTTTCATTAAATTAAATTTTTCAGATGTACTTCTGACATGTGCTTTCCAAGCTGGTGAAAGAAACTTTGGGAGATGGACTGAAACATGACAGTTGCACCAAAAACCACAGAATACAGAATAGTTGTGAGCTGCACTCCTCAGAGCAGCTTCAAACAGTCTGTGCTAATAACAGAGCAGGTACCTCTCAGTGATGACACAATGTTCAACCGATTGAGCATCTACCACACATAATAGGTTACCAACATTACCTGCAACAGTGGAATCAAAACATTTAGGCTGACATAGTCAGGTTTGTATCCCTCCCCACCTTTAATAAATAGCAGCCAAAAGAGCTATAAACAGCTGTCAACATAAATCTTATTCATCTGTCCAACAGCCAGCACTTTTCATGCCACTGAATATCTAAACGTGCAGCTTCTGCGCCTATAAAGCATTTAAAAGAATTTAAAGAGGTTGTCATTCTGACATTTTAAATCAGAACATACCTATTATTTATACTATGGACACTAATGCTGTGTATTTGTGTGTATTTAGCCCTATATAATCGCAGGCATGCATTTTACCTCACTCACCTTTCACTAAATTTCTTTTAACTGAATAGATTTTTCAAATAGTCAGCTCCCTGGCTGCCTTTATGGACCAGTTTCACTCCACAGGAAAAATTAATGACTAACTTACAAGAAACCCAAGAAAATTGAGATTTAAGGAAGAAATATTTATTAACCTTTTGTCAGTAATACCTGTCTCAGTACTGAGTGGAAGGAGCAGGAGAAAGGTGTTATAGCCCTAATTTAGTCATTCACATATTAAAGAAAAAGACAGCAGGGAGACAAAGGTCTCCAGTTATGTTTATCAAGGGACTTGTTTTGTTTCCAGTGAAATTAATGTGAATAGAAGTAAAAAGACAGAAGAGCATGGGGACTTATTTAAAATGTGGAAAATTGTATAATTACTTTTGAAGTTTCTTTATTTATTTTCTATCAAATAGTTTATATATTCAGGAGCCCCAGCACATCCGATACTTGAAAATTAGTTAAGGATATCGCATTTGCAACCGACCATGAAGATTTCAACAAATGGATTTTCGCAATCTCTTTTATGCAGTGCAAGGAAGCCAATGTGTGACTCCTTCCTCTCCCTTTCTCCTAGCTGGTTGGTCTGAGAGTGTAGGATTGGGTCAGGCTGGCACTTACAGAACTTTGAATGACCTCATGTTTCCTCCTTCTGATCCCATGTGCTTTGTATATCTTTCTGCATCTTACTACTTACTTACTTACTACTTATGTTCTATGGGAAGAGTAGCAAACCTCCTGTTTCTTCTCTGAGGAGTCTCTGATGATAGCACTCTCCTTTTTGTGGCAGTTCTCTAGTGCTCTTGCGCTGTAGTCCATCTTCAATACTCAGGTGGACCATTGAGGAAACTAAGATATAACTTTTAAATAAAGATGCATAACTCACTGAGTTATTTAATAATGAACTCATAGATAATGAACTCAGTGAGTTCATTATTAAATAACTCAGTGATTTTATTATAAGTATGTGTTTGAACTCGACTCTTCATTCAAGCATATGCAGATGTGTGCACAGGCAGCCTCAGCTGAGCAAACAGCTAAAGCAGGGGTGTGATTCTAGTATTTGGGTAACACCTTCAAATGCATTGCGATGTTGGCAAGGAGGATCTTTTTTTGCCTACGTGCTGCAAAGATGTATAAAATGAAGTTTATGAGTGCAAGGGAAGATTTTTTTTTCAAAGAATGATTGGGAGGGTCACAGGGTATGAAAAAATAGCAAAAATTGTGCATTAATGTTTCTGCAAAAGTATGGTACGTTTAATTACTGCCTTCATAATCCCAGCACTTAAGTATACATTGAAAATAGAAAAAATATATATATATAGTTTCAAAGAGGAAGGGTGAAAGAAAACCAAAAAAGCAGTGGTATATTCTTCAGGCAAGAATTTTTGCTAGTGCGTTGAGTATAAAATCAGGCTTTGATGTGAACGCTCAGAATCCTTTTAGTGAGGCTTCAGGAGTGCTGCCTTCCAAACTGCTGCTACAACGGGGCAATTGTGTAACCTTGTCAACTCAGTGAGGTCCAATCAAATAGCAACCTCGAAAAAAAGGGTGACTGTGGAGCATAGGTTCTGTGCGAGATTAATCAAACCTGTTTTAAGACATAATCCATTACAAATACTTAGAGGCAGGAAAGTATTATTGATGGGTTATCTGATTCACATGGAACATATACTGTTCCTGGAATTGTTGCATAATCGTAACAAAAATTAAATCACAATATTTGTCTGGTACCATAGCCAAAAAGAATATACTTACATACAGTTTTGTCAATGCAGCTACATTTGTGTGTCTGTATGTTCCTAGCTAGATGATGTCATGCCTTTATTTTTTTTTTTGCTTTGTTTTGAAATGTGGAATACGGGATGTTCTGTCAAATTGTACAAACACTTCATTACCAGATGTGGAACTGTATATGCTTTTCAGTAAATTCAATTGATTTTTTTTTTCCATAGTGGTTCTAAACTTTTAAAGGGAATTTTGAAATTCTGCAGTCAGAATTTTAGGCTGCAGTCAGCCCTAGTTCAGCTTGTTATAGTGCTCAACTGATACTAGTGTGTCACAGACCAGCATCTGAATGCTAGACCCTAAGAAGGTACATGGAGTTCTGCATAGATGGAGGATGCAAGAACAATCTTATTCCTTCTAATGACATGAAGAAAAGCTTGATGATTAAATGTCTCAAGCTTTTAGTTACAGTTGCTATTGTAGTGCTAAAAATAAGGTGAGGTTCAAAGAAGTATTTAAGCCTTTTTAGAGTGTAATTAGTTTTCCTTTGAGTGTAGTGCAGCTCATCATTTTCTTAAAGAAAGACACATGCCTCAAATGCCTCTATAGTAATTAATTAAAATTAATTCAAAGATTATTAGAAAAATAAATTTAACATAATTACTTATTAAAGTATTGGTGGTGGTAAGAGAGAAACCAGTCAGCTCTGTCCTGGTCCACCAAATAAGACTCAGGCAACAAACTGCATGCTGTGAATATGGGTAAGACTTAGATGGACAGTTAGACATGAAAGTGAACTCCACTTACTCCTACAATATTTCTTCCTCACTTACTCCTACAATATTTCTTCCTCTTTTCTCTATGGATGCCCATATGGAGGACCAAGATTTTGAATATGGAGAAGTTCTAAAGACTCTCTACTGC
Organism: Myiopsitta monachus; assembly: GCA_017639245.1. Taxonomy (NCBI): domain Eukaryota; kingdom Metazoa; phylum Chordata; class Aves; order Psittaciformes; family Psittacidae; genus Myiopsitta; species Myiopsitta monachus. Next base: position 8,729,421 of record CM029918.1, read on the forward strand.
TCTTGACAGAGATAATAGATAAGCCAACTGCTTATTTATCATGCTTATCTAGTCATGCATCTCATGCATGAAACCCATGAACAGAGAAGAGGATCTATTACTGTACTTGCTACTGTATGCATATTTCCAGCATAGACGAGAAACTGTAGGGGCATAATATGATACAGGTGTCAAAACAGTGTGACTAATGCTCAGGGCACAAGAGTCAACAGTTTTGAAGAGAGTGGAATAATCTGGGTGTGCTAAAAACAGATGATGGTGCAAGCAAACATGAGATGTTTCCACTGGAAGTAAGAAACCATACTAGTTTTCAGCAAGGATGCTAGATCAGTTATATGTGGAGAGATTTTCAAACAGGATAAAAACGTGAGCATGATGTAAATTAAAAAAGAATATCAGAAACCCCTGAGAAATTGCAAAATGCTGTTGCTATTCCAGATGACTACTGCATGGGGTTTCTCTGGCAAGGCTTTTTTTAGCAGAGGGACTACAGGGGTGTTTTCTGCCAGAAACTTCCCCTGTGTCCAATAGAGCCAATGGCATCTGGCTACAAGACAGACCCATCCCTGGCCAAGGCCAAGCCCATCAGTGATGGTGGTAGTGCCTCTGATATAACTGATTTATGGTGGGAGAAAATGACCTGTACAAAAGCAACAGAAAAGAGAAGTAAGAATATGCGATAGAAGCATCTTTACAGACAGCAAGGTCAGTGCAGAAGGTGGGGAAGGAGGTGTCCAGGCACCTCCTGCAGAGTCAGAGATTTCCCCTGCAGCCCAGGGTGAATACCATGGTGAGGCAGGCTGTGCTCCTGGAGCCCGTGGAGGTCCATGGCGGACCAGTCCCACAAAAAGAACTCATACAGCTTGTGAAGTACTGTAACCTACGGAAAGGACTCATGCTGGAGAAGTTCATGGAGGACTGTCTCATGTGCGAGGGATCCTATGCTGGAGCAGGGGATGAGTGAGACGAGTGCTTTCCTGAGGAGGAAGGAGCAGCAGATACAACTATGTGATGAACTGACCACAAACACCATTCCCCGTCCCTCTGCACCACTCAGAGGGGAGGAGTTAGAGAAAATTGGAAATAAATTTGAGCCTGGGAAGAAGGGACATGTGGGGTGAAGGTGTTTTAAAGACTGAGATTTAATTCTAACTTTCCTACTCTGACTTGATATTAAACTAATTTCCCCAAGTTGAGTCTGTTCTGCCTGCAATGGTAGGTAGCATATAATCTTACTCTCACCTTATCTTGACCCATGAGCCTTTCATTATACTTTCTCTCCCCTGTCCTGCTGAGGAGGGAGTGACAGAGTGGCTTTCGTGGGCACATGGTGTCCAGCCAGGGTCAACCCACCACTGCTATAATTGTAAATATGTCATATTACTACATTTCCTTTAATTATTCCCCATTGAAAATTATTTTAAGTCTGAATAGAGCACACACGATTTTAAAATTTTCATGGAAATTATGATATACATTTTCTACTAACCTCACAGTTATCTTCTGCCAGATGGATTTCTCACTGTTTTCTCACATTGACAAGTGAGAATGTTGTCATTTTCAAAAACATTGATGTGAACCCTCCTACTTAGCCTGAAATCTGGGTGTGAAGTTGCTTTTTCTGCATCTTTCAAATCAATGCCTTGACTACCACAGTAGTGGAAAGACAGGTATATGAAATATACACTGCAGTAGCATTTAGCATTGCTATGAAAATGTTCTCAATTTCCATATTTTCTCTAGTCTATATTAGAATGACACTGAACTGTCACTTCTTTTTAGAGAGAGAAAGCTCTCAGCCCCAGAATGGAAATTAAATCACTTTTCAAGTTGGTATTGAGGGCATTCAGATGACACGTGGGAATCCCCAGTTCAGTTTTTTTATTCTGTGGCCATCTGAATAAGACAGCACAGGGTACTAGGCATATACGCTCGATTTTCCAAGTACAATCCTAAAGATTTATACAATGGAGCAATAAAAGATAGTCAAAAAGTGGCATATGTCTAATATAGATCATTAAGAGAGACTGTTTAAACTCTTGGAAACTAAGGAATGACCTGAACTAGGCAAAGCAGTGACTTGTACCTTCAGCCTGTCGTCTCCCTTGCAAATCAGTCCATAATCTGAAATGTACTTCGAAAAGAAATATATGTGATTCAAATGTTGCTAACTCAATCCAGCACCTAGTAAGGACTACAGCTGTGTTTCAGCTATGTTTTTAAAAACCTAGTAACAATTATGTCAGTTACATTTCTGAGATGATTTCAGAGGTCTGGAGAGATACTTTAAACATAATATCGTAGATCTACTATGAGCTGCACAAGATGGTACCAGAATAGTTCTCAGTACGGTAAATCTGGGGGGGAAAATGTGCATTGCTGTAATTCAGACTAACCCCCTATTTCTTCTGTTTGTCATGAAATATCCATAATATAATTTGACAGTAAATAATTCAGATGGCTTAGCAGTAGATGAATGAGCTTGTTGGCACAATATGACAGATCCATCTGGCAATATAATTGATCTTATATATCAATTGATATATAATATTTCATTGAAATAGCACATTATGAGTAACAATCCCACTGTAACTTAGTGAAAAAGCAAATAAAATTATTTTTATTTTTGAGTGTGTGTGTGCTGGTGTCTGAAACCTATTCATTTACAAAGGGCCAAGTAAATGTGAATAAAACCAATCCAGATGGAAGAACAGATGCTCTGCTTTCCAGCCTTTAATCTCTCTCCCACAAGTTGTGGTCAATCACTTCTGCCTGCCTGCTCCAAATATGCCATTCCATGACAAGCCTCTGTCAGGTTGGTATCCATACTCCCACTCTCCTGTTTCTTCTGGTCTGTCCTTTTCCTTTCTTCTTGCTGGAGGACCACCTCCTATTGTTTCCATCTCCAGCCCACAATTTTTTACACTAGCTGTAATCAGAGCAAAACCATGTTCACAGCCACTCAGGTAAAAAACCTCTGGAGTATACTCTTCAACACAAGACAAGCCATAAGGAAGTACAAAATTAAGATTCACAGAAAAATACTTTGTGTAAACTGATTTCACCAGTAATAACAGTTTACTAATGTTTTTATAATTTTCTGCTTCTAAGTTCTGATGAACTTAACCAACACTCTGTTCTAAAGTTCTGCATTTACTTTATCATTGACATTGGAACTAACTACTGTGTTAGATTCAATGGAATAACATTTAAGATTTGGAAGACAAATTTCTCAGAGGTTGATTTTTATTTTAGGATACCTATTTAATAAAAGCTAGAATAAAACATGACAAGGCACATCAGAATATGTTGATGATGTGGCGCACAAATGTGCATAACCAACTGTATTTTTATTTGAGTGAGATTAAATTACTGAGTTTCTTTTTCTTTCAACACAACTCATCAGTACTTTCTGAATTCACTACCAAAAAAAACTAATAAGTGATTAGCTGGTACTGTGTGTAGACCAAAAGTCATGTTTACCTTCTTTCTGATTCAATTGCACTGAATTTGAAACTACGTTAAATTCAAATTGACTGTTGTTATGCAGAAAGCTCCAGCTATTTTGGCCTGATGGATTAAGGATGATTTTATGCAGTTTGAACCTCATGACTTGGGGCTGTTACAGCCCCTGCAGATATGTGCTGTATTTCTAGTTTAGATTTTAGATTCTTTCTCCTTTGGATTTCTGCTTCTGTTTTACATCACAGGCCTAAAATGTAGTAAACTCCACTTGTGAAACTCTCAAGAGTTTTATTATCATCCTAATTAAAACATGGGGAGAGCTAAAGAAGTTTATTTAACATTAAATGTGATTTACTTATGTCATAGCTTTACTTGCATCTCCTTTGTCCTTATCACCCAAGAGACACTGATCACCATATCCCAGCTGCAGAACAAGAGCTGACCAAACTCTCCATGGCAAAGATCTCAGTGTAGCCTCTGCTATACTCTGCCAAGGAAAAGTATCATGTCTGGAATTGCCCTGCAACTGCTTCCTGACTTGAGTTTAAGTCTGACCCTTCCTGTGGTGTCAAAAAAAAAAAAAAAATAGGGCACAAGAAATGTTCCATACTTATGTATTTCCCTCTTCTTTGCATGTCGTCCATGTTGCAAGGTCTCATATAGGTTCCCTGTGAGCAACTCTTCTAGTCAGGAGTACATGTGCATTCCCACAGATGCTCTGTAACCTCTTGGCTGTTGATGAGTAGCTGTCCTGCCACTGCAGATGCTTGAACTCTGTTTTTATGACAATGTCAGGTATGATTATTTTCTTTTTAACCTAAACCTAGAGATAAGGACTTGTCGACCTCTCTGATGGCTATTGGTGTTTGTTATAAATCAATGCCATTTTAATACTCTTTTTTTTTTTTTTTTTTTTCCCTCAGGAATATTCTCCAAAAAGCATTTAGACATCCGCTTGTAGCTTTGGTGGATTTCCAGCTTTCAAATCCATGTGCTGAGACAGAAACAGTACAAGAGTTGAATTTGACAGAAGTGGGGTTCATTAGAAGAATCCCACTAGGATTCTTTCAGAACTGATAGGTTTCTAAAAAAAGTTTAGTTCCCCTGCTTTTCAAGGCTGATCTGAATCAGCACAGACTGATAGAAATCAAGTATCTAAGCACATTAATTCTAACAACTTTTCATCAAGGACTGGATATTTCCATCTGATGAAATAGTCTGAACACTCAACTACTGTCTCACAAACCTGCTTTGAGGATCTGCAACACTCACACCAAACAAGTCGTCAAAATGGCACTGATGTATGTGCAACATACCACAGATAGCATGTATTGCATAAAGGTGAAAAAATATTCTTAAAATTTAAAAGGAGAGCATTAATTAATTAAGGCAAAAAATTTCTGCATATGAAGACTAATGGACCAGATAGTAATGACCAGTGTGCATTAAATTGACAGATTTACAGGTTGCTTTCTCAATTTGTAAGTTATAGTTCACATAATTAACTTTTTAGTAATGTAGGCTGTGATTTACATTGCCTAATCATGAATAGGTTTGTATCTCTATGTGTGCTTGCAAGGGATTAAACATGTAAGTAGAAATTCTATTTAAGTACTGCAAAAACAAAGTGGATGAAATACTTCATATCTGGTTCTTATAAGCAGTTCTTCCTGCTTATCAGTTGCAAGGGGTAGAAACCTACAGTGGTATCTGTGTTTGATTTTGGGTGAGAAGTGATCAATAACCACTCTGATGAGCAGCAGTGTCAAAATCCAGACAAAATGAAACAACAAAGGCAATCGAGACCCTGCCTAGTTTGCGTGACAGCCTTGCCTCTTTAGAATGCATATTGAAAAACTTCCTCCAATGGACAGATATTTTAAATGAACAAGAGATCTTTGCCCTATCAAGCATTCAGCAAAAGTCTCTGAGTGCAGAAAAGTTGCTGAGCTCTCAATTTAATAAACAACTTATCCTTGATTTGTCTTGACAATTTTCATATTGTGGTGATTTAGGCCGTAAATTTCCCTTCTCCCTCATTTCCCCCCCTTTCCCCCCCACTCCGACGGGGGGAAATGGGGAGAGGAACCAAAGGAAATGTAACTCCCACGGGTTGAGATAAGAACAGACCAGTTACTAAGATACAATACAAATCGCTACTGCCACCACCACCAACAATAATAATGACAAAGTACAGAGGGAGAGGATACAACCGTTTTGCCGCCCGACCGAGCCAAGAGACTGCGCGCCGCTCCACGGACCACGTGCCGCGAGAGCCCCCCCCCCCGAATCCTACTTCCTGGGCATGACGTGCTGTAGTATGGAATAACCTCATTGGTCAGCCCGGGTCAGGCACCCTGTCTCCCCTCCCCCAGCTTTTCTCTCTTTCTCGGCGTAACATGAGACTCGGGGGGAGGGGGGGGGGAGGTGGGAAGCCAAACCCATAACAATCCACCCCTTATTCCATACCATTCACATCATGCTCAGATCCCACATTTTCAAAATATCATCCCATATATATATGTATATATATACACATATATACACATCCACACACACACACAGATGGAGAGATATAATCCCTTAGTGCCTGGACCAATCCTTATAAAGCTGCTGAGTCCATCCAGTCCGTGATGTCAGGCTCCACCTTTTGTAACAGTCTTTCAGAGCAGGGGAGGCTGTGTGCAGTGTTGAATCGTTGCCTGTTGATGCTGATTGTTCCTTTACTGCAGAGCTCGTCCGGTTTCATCAAAGTTCGTTCTTTGTTGGGATGATGGTCTGAGGGTCAGTCGTGGATGACTCGAAGACATCTAGTTGATGGGCTATAAAAAAAACACATTACATAACAAGCAACAGAATGCAATTGAGTTCATTGGCTGTTTTCTCCTAAAATCAAATCTCCTTGAGGTACACATCGGACGTCCCCAAATTCCAGCATTACCCACCAAGTATATCTGTGTCTCTGAGCAAAAACAATCCCACTAGTGGGTTTGCCTTTACCTGAAGCAGGAGTAACCCAGACTGTCTTCCCCAGAAAATTCTTTATGTGCACCACAGGAACGTTGTCCCCTGTACAGTATGTAGAAGTTCTGACTGGGCTGGACCAGCTCTGTTGGCAGATCCTCTGGTGTTGACCAACCAGGTAGCCTTTAATAAATGTGTATCCCAATGTTTGAAAGTCCCACCACCCATTGCTCTCAGTGTAGTTTTTAATAGCCCATTGTACCATTCGATTTTCCCAGAGGCTGGTGCATGGTAGGGATGTGATATACCCATTCAATGTCATGCTCTTTGGCCCAAGTATCTATCAGGCTGTTCCGGAAATGAGTCCCATTGTCTGACTCAATTCTCTCTGGGGTGCCGTGTCACCACAAAATCTGTTTCTCAAGACCCAGGATAGCGTTTCAGGCAGTGGGGTGGGGCACAGCGTGTGTTTCCAACCATACTGGTGGTTGCTTCCACCATGGTAAGCACATGACGCTTGCCTTGGCGGGTTGGTGGGAGTGTAATATAATCAATCTGCCAAGCCTCCCCATATTTGTACTTCAGCCATTGTCCTCCATACCAAAGAGGCTTTAACCGTTTAGCCTGCTTAACTTGCAGCACATGTTTCACAGTCATGAATAAGCTGGGCAATAGTGTCCATTGTTAAGTCCACCCCTGGATCACGAGCCCATCTGCATGTTGCATCTCTGCCCTGATGGCCTGAAGTGTCGTGGGCCCACCGGGCCAAAAATAATTCACCCTTATGTTGCCAATCTAAGCCCATCTGAGCCACTTCAATCTTAGCAGCTTGATCCACTTGTTGGTTGTTCTGGTGTTCCTCCGTAGCCCAACTCTTGGGTACACGAGCATCTATGTGGTGTACCTTGACCAGTAGGTTTTGCACTTGGGCAGCAATGTCTTGCCACAGTGCAGCAGCCCAGATGGGTTTCCCTCTGCGTTGCCAGTTGCTCTGCTTCCATTGCTGCAACCACCCCCACAGGGCATTCGCCACCATCCATGAGTCAGTATAGAGATAAAGTACTGGCCACTTTCCTCGCTCAGCAATGTCCAAGGCCAGCTGGATGGCTTTCACTTCTGCAAACTGACTCGATTCACCCTCCCCTTCAGCAGTTTCTGCAACTTGTTGTTGAGGACTCCATATTGCTGCCTTCCATCTATGGTGCTTTCCCAGAATGCAACAGGACCCATCAGTCAATAAGGCATATTGCTTTTCACTTTCTGACAGTTCATTATATGGTGGGGCCTCTTCAGCACGCATCACTCCTTCCTCCTCTGGTGACCCTCCTGAATCTTTGCCCTCTGGCCAGTCCATGATGACTTCTAGAATTCCGGAACGACTGGGATTTCCTATTAGAGCTCTTTGTGTAATTAATGCCGCCCACTTACTCCATGTAACATCAGTTGCATGATGTGTAGAGGAGACCCTGCCTTTGAAAATGCAGCCCAGCACGGGCAACCGGGGTGCCAGGAGGAGCTGTGCTTCAGTGCCAATCACTTCCGAAGCAGCTCGAACCCCTTCATAGGCTGCCAATATCTCTTTTTCAGTGGGGTGTAGCTGGCCTCAGATCCTTTGTATCCCCGACTCCAAAAGCCGAGGGGTCGACCTCGAGTTTCCCCTGGAGCTTTCTGCCAGAGGCTCCAGGTAGGACCGTTCTCCCCAGCTGAGGTGTACAGTACATTTTTAACATCTGGCCCAGTCCGGACTGGCCCGAGGGCTACTGCATGAACTCTCTCGCGTTTAATTTGCTCAAAGGCTTGTTGTTGCTCAGGGACCCATTTAAAATCATTCTTCTTCCGGGTCACATAATAGAGAGGGCTGACAATCAAACTGTAATTCGGGATGTGCATCCTCCAGAACCCCACAGCACCCAAGAAAGCTTGTGTTTCTTTCTTATTAGTTGGTGGCGACATTGCTGTTATCTTGTTGATCACATCTGTGGGGATCTGGCGGCGTCCATCTTGCCATTTTATTCCCAATAATGGAATCTCCTGTGCAGGTCCCTTGACCTTACTCCGTTTTATGGCAAAACCGGCTGTCAGCAGGATTTGGATTATTTTCCTCCCTTTCTCAAAGACTCCTTCTGCTGTATCACCCCACACAATGATGTCACCAATGTATTGCAGGTGTTCTGGAGCTTGCCCCTGTTCCAGTGCAGTCTGGATCAGTCCATGGCAGATGGTAGGGCTGTGTTTCCACCCCTGGGGCAGTCGGTTCCAAGTGTACTGGACGCCCCTCCAAGTAAAAGCAAACTGTGGCCTGCACTCTGCTGCCAGAGGAACTGAGAAAAAAGCATTGGCAATGTCAGTCGTGGCATACCACTTGGCTGCCTTTGACTCCAGTTCATACTGAAGCTCTAGCATGCCCGGTACGGCAGCACTCAAGGATGGGGTAACTTCGTTCAGGCCACGATAGTCTACTGTTAGCCTCCACTCTCCATTAGACTTTCGCACTGGCCATATGGGGTTATTAAAGGGTGAGTGGGTCCTACTGATCACTCCTTGACTCTCCAATCTACGGATCAGCTTATGGATGGGAATCAGGGAGTCTCGGTTGGTGCGATATTGCCGCCGGTGTACTGTTGCGGTCGCGACTGGCACTCGTTGTTCTTCGACCTTCAGCAACCCCACAGCAGAAGGATCCTCTGAGAGACCAGGCAAGGCGGACAGCTGCTCCACTCCCTCTGTCTCCAAAGCAGCAATACTGAAAGCCCATCGGTACCCTTTTGGGTCTTTGAAGTATCTTCTCCTGAGGTAATCTATGCCAAGGATACATGGAGCCTCTGGACCAGTCACAATGGGGTGTTTTTGCCATTCCCTCCCAGTCAGGCTGATTTCAGCCTCCAGTACAGTCAACTCTTGGGATCCTCCTGTCACTCCAGAAATAGAAATAGGTTCCACCCCTTGACAGCTTGATGGCATCAGAGTACACTGTGCACCGGTATCTACTAGAGCCTTATACTTCTGTGAGACTGATGTGCCAGGCCATCTGATCTAGTAGTCATCACATTGGTCACTCACCTCTTGTAGAGGCGGATGATTCTTCTTCATCACAGGAGCTGAGGTAAAATCTGCTCTTCCACTCCATCTGGGAACCTGCTCACCAGAGACTGAAGCCGCAGCCTTCATGGGGTGATCAGACTTGACCTTTGCTCTCCTCTTCAGTTCTCGCACCCGCTCCTCCAAAACTGAAGTAGGCTTTCCATCCCACTCCATCATATCTTCTCCATGATCCTGCAGGTAAAACCATAGGGTGGCCCGTGGTGTATAACTTCTATATCTTCTCTCTCGAACAGTGGGACGCCTTTTGTTAATAGCTGAGACATGTGTTGGTGCATGTGAGGAGCTGGATAGATCGTCTCTCAATTGTTGGAGGTTCTGGGACAGTTTTTCCACAGCTGAGATGACGGAAGGGGTGAGATTATCTTCAAACTCTCGGAGTTTATAAATCATTTCATCCAGTCTTGGTGGTCTTATGTCACTCCATATTATTCTGCCAATGAATGGGCGTATGTTTGGGGTGCATTTTGTGTAAATTTCTGCCACATGGGTCGTGTACATTCGACTTCATCTGGATCTATGGGTATATCCCCAACATTCAGCTTGGTAATATATTTCATCTCTACAATGGCTGCTTCTCTCAGAGACTGGATGCCTTTCTCTAGAGTAGTCCACTTGGCCGAACGACTCATACCATCATCCTTGTATGGAAACCTATCTTTCACAGCTGCCAAGAGCCGCTTCCAAAGGCTGAGGGACTTTTTCTCTCTTGCAATTGCTTTGTCAGTTCCCCCTTCCCTGGCAAGTGATCCCAGCTGTTTGGCTTCACTACCTTCTAGTTCATGACCGTCAGCCCCATTGTCCCAGCATCGGAGCAGCCAGGTGATGATGTACTCCCCTGGCGGACGGGTAAAGTCTTTTTGCATATTCCATAGCTCGGTTGAGGTCCGAGATCGAGAAGTCACCTCTTCCTTTTCTTCTTCATCATGTGGTAATAACTCCTGGTCAGATGCTGTCCCAAGTAGTGATGTTCCTTCGTCTTGTTTCATCTTTCCTGCCTCTTCTTTGTTTTTCCTGTTGCGTACAGGGGCAACCGATATTGGTATGAGTTGGTCCTCTGGTTTAGCTGCGGTGATTATTACTGTAGTTTGGGTAGCTGCCGTGCTTGTCACCGGGGTTTGAGTCGTGGCTGTACCTGTCGCTGGTGGTGATGTAGCTGCTGTACTTGGAGCTGGATTAACTGCGCTGTCCATTACTCTGCCCTCAGATCCAGAGACATTTTTTTCCTTTTGAAGATGCTGGACAGTGTTGAACAGGGCTCTGTAAGCATAAGCCAAGCCGCAGCACGTTGCCATGATTTGTCCATCTCTGGTGTGACCAGAATGATCACACACCTCCTTTAAATGTTTTACTCATTTTTCTGGGTTTTGCATTTGTTCATTGGTGAAGTTCCAAAGCACTGGAGGGGCCCCACTGGCCTAGATACTTGCCCATACTATCCCACACACCCTGCCACTCGTGATGGTCCAGCCTTGGGGAAAATCTCTCGGCCATCCTGGATTGTGGTCTAACCCCAGACATGGCCCACACCCCACTCTGCTTAACTCTCCGGACCAGACTAAATAGTTGTGAGCACAACATATTCAGTATGTGTGCCAACATGATAATTCCCGTCACAACCAGCAGGCAGATCTCAAGGGTATCTAAAGGCCATTCAAAACCTTCAGAATTCTCAAATGGTGTTGTAAATGGCCTGGTGGGGGTGCTGGGAGCACAAAAGAATATCTCCTTCACAGGCTGACCACCCGAGGAGGTGAAAAAAGACGTGTAATTGCTAAAAACTTCCATTATATACCTCCCAAAGTATAGAGTTGGTGGCCACACTGGAAACACAAACCGGGTCAGTTTCATGATCACTGAATCTATTGTATTAACAATTCGTGCAATGCAGTATAATGTAACATGAATCTTAACCCAAAACCCAGATCTGAAAAGCATTAAGATAAGAAATACCGGCTGCAAGTAAAGTATCATACCCTGAACCTGTGAGAACCAGAGCAACAACTTTGAGAGCCAATAAATCAGCATTGTGACCAGTGGCTATTTTGTCTTTATCTCAACCCTTAAGTGCCCCACGTTGGGTGCCAAAACTGTCATGGTTTAAGCCGTAAATTTCACTTCTCCCTCCTCCCCCCCCCCCCCCACTCCGATGGGGGGGAAATGGGGAGAGGAACCAAAGAAAATGTAACTCGCACGGGTTGAGATAAGAACAGTCCAGTAACTAAGGTATAACACAAATCACTACTGCCACCACCACCAACAATAATAATGACAAAGTGAATACAAAGGGAGAGGATACAACCGTTTTGCAGCCCAACCGAGCTGAGAGACCGCGCACCACTCCAGAGACCGCGTGGCGCAAGAGAGACCATGCGCCGCTCCCCCCACCGCGTGTCGCGAGAGCCCCGCCCCCAAATCCTACCTCCTGGGCATGACACGCTGTGGTATGGAACAACCTCATTGGTCAGCCCAGGTCAGGCGCCCTGTCTCCCCTCCCCCAGTTTTTCTCTCTTTCCTGGCATAACATAAGACTCTACAGAGGAGGGAGGGGTGGGGAAAGCCGAACCCATAACACATATTCATTATGAAATATGAAAATTTCCTTAAACATTTCAAACTTGCTCTATTATTCACACCTGTGCATGCAGGAACGCTGTTGAAGGTAATAAGTGGCAATGGGAAGACAATCTGAAAAATCTCCTATGATCATGAGACTCAAATGTTTCAGAATTCCAGTCATTCCATTTATGTGTACATGGGTATCACCGTAATTATTTCTAATTATTATCTTCTCCAAAATTCAGCAACCAGAAAGTAAATAATCTATGGATTATTTACATTCTATGCACAAACATTTTGTTTTGTTTTGTTTTTGTAACCCTGCAACACTTTCTTAGCAGTGACACATTTTCAAAATTATCTTCTAACTTTGTGCCTTGCATTTGTTAGAACAGAAAGAGATATCAGCTTGAAAAACAATGTCTTGATACTGGCATTCTAAACCAAAAATATTTTTTGAAAGCCAATACCATTTACACAAATTGTCAACACTTTTTTTATAGCCACCTTTGAACAACAAAGGCAGTCTTACCATAGTTGCCTTTGCTAATAAAGTTGCCATTTTTTTCTGTTCTGCATGTGATGGCAGAATACAGTTACTAGGTTTTCTGATAGCAGACACTGCATGACAAACTTTTGGCTTCTCTTTCCTGGAAGATTACTCTGTTTTATAAAGATATGACAGTCTGTCATAGAAAGGTTTACAGTCAGTCAGTAGCAAACCCAATACATTGAAATCAACACTTGCTGTGGAATTTTGAAAAAGTGTCTGACTTTGTCTATATATTTACTTCATAAAATTATGTAACACCATGATATTTCAAATTCCAGTTTGATGTTAGCATGGATTTCTGGAAAGTGTGTTTAAAGCTAGTTTTCAAATACAGGACGAGCAAAAGGACTTATGACTACCAACAAATATGACACAGTATGTGTGAAAGGTGTAGAAAAGGAGTCATAGAAAATACAAAGTCCTTGAATTCACTAAGTTGCCTTCAACAAAGCAAAGCTGCTGATATGAATGTGATAAGAACAATTTATATGAAATTAAGATCTCAAATCAATCTTTTAAGACTTGCAAGAGAGTACAGCAGAATTGGGATTTTATTTACAAAATAAAACCATTCAGAATGTGCTCTATAGGCCACACAAAGACAAAATTTGGCCTACTGAACATAATGGGAGAAAAAATTCATTTTGGTTTCAGAAGACTTGATTTGTATTTTCAGGGTAATGAAAAAAATAACTCCTTACAGTTAAGTAATATTTTCTACTTTTAAATGTTTAATCTAGGTTATGGTGTTTCTTTTCTCTTTAATAACAGTACACTAATGAACTCTTTTTAAAAAAAGAAAACAGCTGAACAGAAAACATAAGATGAGAAATTAAGAAATGGGGCACTTCTCACTTGATGTATTGAGTTATTACATCAACTTGTTAAATCCTTTTAAAATCCTGACTAATATTTTGGGTGGGTGGGTTAGCTTTGTTTCAAAAAGCAATAGTTTTGTTTTGCTAATTGCGTAATGATGAGCAAAAGGAAGAGCTCTTTTTTATCTTTCCATTTACACTAAAGGTAATCAAAAATTGAAGGTCTGCATTTTCTGCAACTGTAGTTTTATTTGATGAAAATTTGCAGGAAAACAAGCAAAATGTTTTTCTTAGAAACATAATGCAATCAAAGTATAGAGGATGATCAAAAGTGAAGGCCAAAACAAAAAGAAAATTAAGACAACAATTGAATTGTATATGAACATTTGAATGGAAAGTTTTCTTTCATCTATACTGCTTAACCTAAGGAATAGCATCCAGCTCCAAATTCTGTTGTTTTCAGTCCTTTGCTCCCCTGAATAATAAGGTTATAATGTTTTCTGTCTGCCATAAAGTGGATATATACAGAAGAGTACTCCAGAAATTCTTGAGTAAAAATTTAAAAACAACAAAAGATCAGGGACCCCAAGGGCATTTAAACAGAATTTAATAGCTAGAATCATTCTGTCCTGTTTCACTAGCTTAATCTCTGTTATATAGTTCTGCAGCAAAATCATAGAATCACAGAATCATAGGATAGTTAGGGTTGGAAAGGACCTTAAGATCATCTAGTTCCAATCCTCCTGCCATGGGCAGGGACACCTCACACTAAACCATGCCATTCAAGACTCTGTCCAACCTGGCCTTGAACACCACCAGCGATGGAGCATTCACAACTTCCTTGGGCAGCCCATTCCAGTGCCTCACCACCCTCACAGTAAAGAACTTCTTCCTTACATCCAATCTAAACTTCCCATGTTTAAGTTTGAACCCGTTACCCCTTGTTCTATCACTACAGTCCCTCATGAAGAGTCCCTCCCAGCATCATTATAAGCCCCCTTCACATACTGGAAGGCTGCTATGAGGTCTCCATGCAGCCTTCTCTTCTCCAGCCTCAACAGCCCCAACTTTCTCAGCTTACCTTCATAGGGAGGTACTCCAGTCCCCTCATCATCCTTGTGGCCCTCCTCTGGACTTGTTCCAACAGTTCCATGTCCTTTTTATGTTGCGAACACTAGAACTGCGCACAATACTGCAAATGAGGTCTCACGAGAGCAGAGTAGAGGGGCAGGATCACCTCCTTTGACCTGCTGGTCATGGCCCTTTTGATGTAGTCCAGGATATGGTTGGGTTTCTGGGCTGCGAGTGCCCACTGCTGCCTCATGTTCATTTTCTCATTGACCAACACCCCAAGTCCTCCTCTTCAGGTCTGCTCTGAATCTCTTCTCTGATAAACCTGCAGCTGTGCCTGGGATTGCCCAACGCAGGTGTAGGACCTTGCACTTGGCATGGTTCAACTTCATAAGGTTGGCATCAGCCCACCTCTCAAGTTTGTCAAGATCCCTCTGGAAATATTTGGGTGCAGTACAGAAATTTATTTATTTCTTTTAAACTGAAATAAGGCTCCCAACTACAGGGGCAATGGACTGAAACTTCATTTCTGATTATTCCTGAGCCTGTAACAGTGTAATTCACTGAAGAACAGAGACAGCTACATAAATTCAAATCAAAATACCAGTATTTCATTTATTTCTGGCTGTAAAGTTTTTAGTCGTGCATGTTGATGTTGATTGCTTTAAGCACAAATCCTTTACTGGCCCACTGATATAATATAATGATATGAATCATTTAGTTCCACGCAAATCCAAATTCATCAAGTACATTCATAATTTTGTTGCAATACAACCACTTTTCTATGAGTAAAAGTTTCCTCAAGAGGTAAAATTTTACTTATCATTTTAAAGATTAAGAATCAGATAATCATATTTTTGAGGATTAAGCAGGTTCACACAGTTTTTTAAATAGCAACTTTCTTTTCACTGGGTGTAAATGAACTCACTTTCACCCTAATGAGCTGCTTCCAGTAGAAAGTCAAGGAATATTTTTATAAATACATCAGTGAGTCTATTGCATTCTAAACAGTGAAAGTAATTGTTAACAAGTCCACCTGACAAAAGAATGTGGTATTTATTCAGATGTCACAATCTTTCTACCCCACACTGTAGCTTGTGACAAAAACATTTATCACAGATATTCCTTCCTCCATACCTATCCATGGGTATGCCTTCTGCTTAATGTAAATAGATAATAGATAATATCACCTGAAAGTTGCATACAGCTGACAAAATCTGTCATTTTACCACAGTAAAATGTGGTACAGTTTTCACATGTATCATGTGCCATATTCAGATGAGCAACAAATGGGATCTGTGGGAAATGCTACAAGAAATGATACTGTCTCTCCCCTTCTGGTCCTTATGAGTGTGGTCCCTGTTGAAAGTATAGATGTGATCTTTGAGTTCTGCATGGTGGGCAGATGGGGTCTTTAACACTTTTTTCTGTACTCATCTGGGATCTGTGGCTCCCTTTCCTTCAGTAGCCCTTCTCCATGCACTCGCTGACTTCACATGCTGCCTTCTCTGGTTACGCTCCAGGTACCTCTCTGCTAGTCATAGGGAAGGCAAGAAGAGCACAGGCAAACTTCAGTCACTTGCTGTCAACGCTGATAGTGTCACCATGCCAGCTAGTCTCGTCACTGCAGCTCTGCAGAGATTAATTTCATGGCAATATACAAACACTACAGGCACCGTAAATAGCTTTTGAAACAGGTACAGTAAATGAAACAAGACCAACAAGAGATCAGTTTTAAAGGGACAGTGGGGCTGGCCTAGTCCACATGGACAGGATTTGTGTCAGTGCACAGAAAACCACAAAGTTTGGGATTTGCAGTCCTGAAACAGAACAGTCTGGTGCTGCACATGTGTGGGACATCAATAAAGTGTGGTAACAGTGGTCTGGTACTGTCAGCTTGCAAGAAAATATTGGCAAACAGTTAAAGTTGCTTCATTCAAACGAAATAATAAATACATTTTCTTTGCCATTCTTTCTCAATGTTTTGATTTTCTTTGCATGTTTTATTTATGCATCAGTACTACAAAACTGCATGGGGTATTTAAACTTTAAAACATACTATGCTGGTCTTTAAAAAGGATTTCATTAACTTGCATACTGTAAAGTAATAACGTCATATAGTTCAAAATGGTTTTCAGAAAGTGATGTAGTGTCCTGCAGAGTATCAGCAGTAGGAAATGTATTCTTATAGCATGTACATTAAATTTATACTATTACAGGATTTGCTTTGAAAATTTAATCTCCATGCCTATAAACCTTTTAACAAGAACAATGTTATTTCTAGAGATATTTTATCTTGGTGTAGAAAGACAAGAACAGTTCATATTTAGGTTGCAAAAATATTTCAGTGAGGCTATGTTTCTTTTTCTTTTAAGGACTTCAGCACCTGCTGGTAAGTATCTATTCTGTGTGCCATTATCAAACCTACTTTATCCTAACATTTTACCATACATTTAATTGCTATTTCATTTAAAGTAATTTCTTGCAGGAAAGGGCTATAAAATTTATCAAGCAATGATAACTTTCCTAGTTTCAGTTAACCAAGACATGAAATTTGAATTTAATTCATGTTATATAATTAATTGTCCTTGAAACTACAGAAACAGAGGCAAGACACAGGGAACAAGATTTAAGGTAGCATGACTTCATTTTATTTAATATCTGGGAAGTATCAGCCAGTTAACCAGCTCAACAGCTCCAACTTTCTCAGCCCATCTTCCAACAGGAATTGTTCCAGCTCCCTGATGATCCTCATGGCCCTCCCTTGGACTTGTTTCAACACTTTCATGTCCTTTTTATGTTGAAGACACCAGAACTGCACACAATACTCCAAGTGAGGTTTCACAAGAGCAGAGTAAAATAGCAGAATCACTTCCTTCGACCTGCTAGTCACACTTCTTTTGGTGCAGCCCAGGATATGGTTGGCTTTCTGGTCTGCAAGCACACATTGCTGGAAATTGTTCATTTTCTTATCAACCAAGACCCCCAAGTCCTTCTCTGCAGGGCTGCTCTGAATCTCTTCTCTGCCCAACCTGTAGTTGTGCCTAGGATTGCTCCGACCCAGGTGTAGGACCTTGCACTTGGCATGGTTAAACTTCATCAGGTTGGCATCAGCCCACCTAACAAGTGTGTCAAGGTCCCTCTGGATGGCATTCCTTCCCTCCAGAGTATCAACTGAACCACACAGTTTGGTATCATCAGCAAACTTGGTGAGGGTACACTCAATCCCACTGTCCATGTCACCAACAAAGATGTTGGACAAGACAGGTCCCAACACTAATCCCTGAGGGGCACCGCTCGTTACTGGTCTCCAACCATTGAGCCACTGACCACAATTCTTTGTGTAGGGCCATCCAGCCAGTTCTTTATCCACCGAGTAGTCCACCTATGAAATTGATGTCTCTCCAATTTAGAGACAAGGATGTCATGCTGGATAGTGTCAAACACTTTGCTGCAAGTCCAGGTAGATGACATCAACTGCTCTGATCTTGCCCATCAGTTCCATAACCCCATCATAAAAGGCCACCAATAAAACAATGAAATAAACCAAGAACTGCTTACTTTAAAAAAGGAGAAAGGTTGAAAAAATACGAAAAATACAAGCAATAAAGACTTTTCAATCAGTTCCTGTTCTCTTCATTAGCTTCGCTCTTGATCAATATATCAAAACTAACATTAATATACTGTGACAGTTAATTCCAGACCAGTTTATTTTTTCCTCAGTTGACCTTATCACAGTCACTGGCTTCTGCCCTATTGTTCAGAGACATGAGAAAATGTATCAATAGCTAACAGAGTAGACAATGTTTTGTGAAGACACTGTTATAGCTATCACACTTGCAGCTCGGAATGACACTATTTTGCTTACTCTCTCTTTATTCCTCCTTGCTTCATTAATGACAGTGAGCAGTTGCCACATTCTCTGTAAAACAGCTTTCACATGGACACAACAATAGAGCTTTAACAACCTGATAAATAACTGCTGAGATTAAACCAAGCTGCAAGTAGTATAAACCCATTAAACTAGTTCAGATAGCACCAATATAATATGATTTTGTGTAACAGTTATAGGTCAAAGAATGACAGCATGAGAATAATTTTTTAACCATGAGAGTAACTGTAATAGTTTTTTTGGATGGGGGAAAATCATTTGGTGTTCTGTAAGACAATAACCGCATTTTAACGCAGGTTTACAAGTACTTGATGTGTTCTGTATATTTTCCAAATTAATTGAATTCATAACATCAGATTATAGCTATGAATTTAATATAAAAGTATTATGAGAACAGACACAGAGCTAAGAACTTAGGAAGCACATGAACAAGGTATTGATTAGACAGGTTTACACTATGTCAGATTCTTAACAATGGGCTGAGTCCCTGAGAGTTCAGATATCTCTAATTCATCAGCAACAAAACCAAATGCAAAGACAGGTACTAGGTGCCTTCTAATCAGAGAAATTTGCTTCACTGGAAGAGCCGTGATAAGTGACTTGCTCTTCAGATTTGAGAGCTGTGACAAAAACTCTCCAAGTGTGAGTGCTCTCTGCTATTAACCTAGTAGGACTAGAACAAGGGGCAATTCAGACTAACTACCTATAAGAAATGCCAAGCTGCACCAGTCAGGGGAGGCAAATCGATTAGAATGATAATGGAGGAATCATGTTTTGAATTATGCTACTGTCGTGGTTTAAGCCCCCCACCCATGCAGTTTTACTCACTCACTCACTGCCCCTCTTTCTTCCCCCAGTCCCGGGGGGATGGGGAGGAGAATCAAAAGAATTCAACTCGCACAGGTTGAGATAACAACAGTTTAGTAACTAAAGTATAACACAAATCACTACTGCTACCACCAGTAATCATTCAAGAGAAATACAAGGAAAGAGAATACAACTGCTCAATAAGCCTGACCCAGCCAGTGCACCCCCAACAGCGAACCCCCCACTACCAAAAATCTGACCATGCCGTGCACCCCCAGTCCACCATCACCCTTCTGGGTCTCTGCCCTCCGTGTTCACATCCTGGGCATGACAGTGCTGTGGTATGGAATAACCTCTTTGGTCAGTTTGGGTCAGGTGCCTTGTCTCTGCTTCCTCCCGGCTTCCCCTCCTCCCTGGCAGAGCATGAGGCTCAGAAAGTCCTTGGCCAGATCAAAACATTACCAAGCAGCAACTGAAAACACTGGTGTTACCAGCGCTGCTCCCAGGCCCAAAATCAAAAACACAGTGCTACACCAGCTACCAAGAGGGAGAAAAATGACTGCTGCTGCTTAGAACTTAAAAGCTGCAGCTGATTACCACAGACAGCTGTGTAAAGTGCAGAAAAGGACCCATTGATAAGTTTGAAGAAGTCCACATAAATCCATACAACGATATAGATAGAAGTTTAAAAAATCGTTCATTTTGCACAATCATATTTAATTTTCAACTAAGGAGATCAGTACTGGGGTCTTTCTTTCTGGAAATTAAGTAGTTATGCTGCTTCTGCAGCCATCCAGCAACAGTAGCGAAAGCTTTGATACAAGCATCTGACTGAATTAACTGTACTGTTTGGCATGACTTCTCAAAATTTAATTTTCATTAAAAAATTCAATTCCATAAAAGTGATCATGTGCGTGTACCTGTATCTGTAGAATGCTACAATTCAATATTTAAAGTTTTTTCTGTCCTAGAGATAAAATCCTTCTGAAAATATTTCTGTATTATGAATCCTTTGGAGTGTGTGTGACATGAGCCATATTATTAAAAGTATTTTGGTGATTGAAGGTCCATGTGAGTACTACAACTGAGTAATAGTTCCTTTAATCATTTTTTCAATTATTATTTTTAATGGAGGACAAGAATACTGCAAAAAAATCTCTGATTTAAGTTGAATTCAGTAAAATTTTCTTGTCCCTTGTTCCTGAGAAAACCAACTCAAAAGCAATTTTCAGGTTTACGGTAATGTTCTTCAGAAAAAATAATTGTTCAGGAATTTTTTTTTAAAAGTTAATTACAAATGTGTCGTGGTTTAAGTCTCTAAAAGTCACTGCAGTTGCTCTCTCACTCACTCT